>CM077456.1:22248673-24648673 GCA_039654765.1 Mylopharyngodon piceus
TATAAAAGTGTGAAGTGGTTATGGTTGTTGAACCAATCGCGGACCAGAGCAGCCCGGTGGAAACTAACATTATCCCAGATGACAACAAACCTGGGCTGCTGTGGTCTGTCCTGCACAACTGCATGTAGTGCATCTAGAAATGCAATGATCTGTCCTGTATTGTAGGCACCTAGAGTGGCATGGTGATGCAGGACTCCTTGGACACTAATTGCAGCACACAAGGTGATATTTCCCCGACGCTGCCCAGGGACATTTACAACAGCCCTTTGTCCAACTACGTTACGGCCCCGACGCCTGGTTTTGGCCAGATTGAAGCCTGCCTCATCCACGTAGATGAACTCATATGGCAGTTTGGCAGCATCAAAATCCAGAACTGTCTGTAACAGAAAATACTGAATAGTGTTACTGAAAACACATACAGTAACTACAATGTCTATATTTTCACACAAGTAGGGGCTGGGTTGGGTCAGGCAGGGCAGGTGGCAGCATAAACCCTCTTTCCCACATCACAATATATAGTATGTAAAGTAGTTACACATACCTGCACATAATCATGGCGCAGATCCTTGACCCTGACACTGTTCCTCTCAAATGGCACCCTGTACAGCTGCTTCATTCTGAAGTTATGTTTCTGTAGGATGCGACTTAGTGTAGAAATGCTGACCCTGTTGATATTGTTGAATACATTTCTATTTGCAATTATGCATTGTTGCAACTCACGAAGTCGGATTGCATTATTTTCTCGCACCATTTCAATGATGGCAAGCTCTTGTTGTTGAGTGAAGAGCCGTTCCCTTCCACCTTGAGGAGGTTGTCCAACCATTCTGTAGAAAATGCCACCACTAGATGTCACTGGTTAGGTTCTTTTTCACATACTGTACTTTCAAACTGTACACAGTACTGTAACATCACAATGGTATTCCTTTACATATACTTCACAGCACTACCCATTTTTGTATAGTACAGTTTGTACAGTAATACTGTAATATGATACAGAATCATGTGACACATACAGTAGGTATACTAATTATATATATATATATATATATATATATATATATATATATATATATATATATATATATATATATATATATATATATATATATATATATATATATATATATATATGCGTGTGTATGTATGTATGAAGATATACCTGTTCTCCAGTCAGAATGTCCTTATTATCGATGCTACTGTGTAGCGACTGAGGTTAGGGTGGACTCTTTGCCCAGCCTCCCTCATGGACAGGCCATGATTTATCACATGGTCCACCAGAGTAGCCCTGATGTCATCTGATACATGTCTCCGCACTGGTCCTCGTCTTTGTCCTTTTCCACGTCCGACTCCTCTCTCTCATTGTCCTCCTCATATTCTGACTCTCATTGCCTCCATGCTTGCAAAGTTCTCAAAATGGCTTACCTGAGGCCTATTTGTAGTGCTAAGGCTCAGACCGATTGGTGTTCTGTTTTCTGTGCAAGTGTTTTCAGGTGTGTATGTAAGTGCCTACAATTGCCAGATGAGTTTTGCATTTTGAACAGAGTGTTTTCCCAATGATAACAGGTGATTTCTTTTTTGAACAAAGTGTCTAATGTAAGAAAACATGTGTAGTGTTTCGCAATAAGTGTGTTACAGAATTGCAAAGTGCAAAGTTGACAATGTGTTTAAGCTATGGTTACACTGTGTTTAAGGTATGCTACAAAAAGTTTAGGTATTGAGGCTTTGGTCTAAGCATTCGGTTTTAGTGTGTAAGCAATGGGCAAAAACTGTAATACAGACATGTTTTTATATATTTTTTATATATGACAACAATCACATAACCTGTAGAGAGATCACACTGTCAGAGACATATAGAATATTCACACATAATTTATTCACATAAAAACATATCAGAGTTTTAAAATCAAGCATTTTAAAAGAGAACAATGCATCTGTCACACAGCATGGTTATGGGAAACACGCAGACAATGGAGCTCCAATCAAAGGGACTTTAATGAATATACGCAGGAGATCAACATACATGGCACAACAGAGACATGTAATAAAGACGACAACTGACAAAGACTGAGGAAGAACACAGGGAATATATACATGTCAGACAAAGGGGCAAACAAGGCTAATTAACAAGAGACAGCTGGGACTAATAAACTCAAATCAGGGAAACCAAGGGAACAAACTAGTGGCGGGAAAACTGAACAAAAGAACATGTGACACAGGGTAAACATACACAGAACACTGACAGCGTCACGGCTGTTTAAACCAATGAGCATTAGGCCCGGCTTCAGCTTGTGATGGAGGGTAGAGATGTAGGGTGGGCCAAGTGAAATTCCTGGTGGGCCCAGAGTTTTAACATTATTTTATTTTTCCCCCATAACAAAACTTTATTTTATAACAAAAGAGGCAGGTCTTGAAAGGGACTCCCTATATTTACAGGGCTCAACACAAAGGAGCTTTTCTACATGTTCATTCTGGTTTAGATTTTTATAGAAGTTTAGAGGTAATATTAAATAGACATTATAATACAATAAATAAAGGATGTGCTCTCTCAGTTGAGAGAAGATCAAAACCCTGAAATAACACTGAGCAATAAAGCCAGAAATGAACAGTATTTGTCCTCTTATGTCAGAT
Organism: Mylopharyngodon piceus; assembly: GCA_039654765.1. Lineage (NCBI taxonomy): Eukaryota > Metazoa > Chordata > Actinopteri > Cypriniformes > Xenocyprididae > Mylopharyngodon > Mylopharyngodon piceus. The sequence goes on from CM077456.1 coordinate 22,251,302, forward strand.
TCTTACATTCAATCAGTCAGTTCAATCAGAATAAGAAGACACTGTATGGCTATTATCAATCAAATAAAATCAGTATCAACAAAATCCATCTTTGAATTTACACTTACTGTTTAATGCAGCTCAGATGTGTAATGCATTACTAACTAATTAATTAATTACTGTAATTTAATTACTTTTCCTTCAAAAAATAAAGTAAGGGATTACTCTTAATTTATCTGTAATTTAATTACAGTTACTTCTGATGTGATTCCATTAAATACTGTATAGACTACACAACAATAGAAAACAATAGTGGATTTAACATCAAAATTTTACAATGTAATGTAGTCTTCTGCCTCTAAATACTTTGGTCAGTTCAAGAATAATTTATGCAATTTTATATTATTTAAAAGAATTAAAAGAGCAGTTTCATGTCTATATTTATATTGTTCAGCTGGTCGAGGTTGATATGGGATTTAGAAAGTTATTAATAAGTAATGGAATAGTTTTTAGAAAGAGAGTAATTAGTACAGTAATCTAATAACACTGTTGAAGATGTAGCTAGAAATTAATTACTTTTTTTTTTTTAGAATAACTTACCCAACACTGTACATAACCTATGTTAGGAGATTAATGTTTTAAAAATATCAGCTTTAATGTAGAAATATTAATTGATTGAAAAAAATAAATAATAGGCTACTTAAAGTAGGCTACTTTAAATATGAAACTAAAACCACCAGTAGGTGGCGGTCTTAATGAGCGAGTTGAATCCTTCATTCAACCGATTCGTTCAAAGTGCTAATTTACAGTTTTTGTCTGAATGTAGTTGCTCTCAAAACAATTAACACAGCAAACTAAACACATTCTTATGCTGGCAAAACAGTTCAGTATTCACTGCATAATGAAGCACTGCATTTTTTTCTATTAATGCATTCTTCAAAAATAAATACTAACAACAAAACTAAAAGTGTGTTCTCTGTTGATTTGATAACAACTTCAGCTGTAGATACACAAATACACGAATGAAAATACATCTTTTTCGTGTTCTTTAATCGTATTCTTCAACGTTCTTTAATGACAAGTTTAGTTGTATAACGATGAGTTTTTGCCTAAAAAAATAAAAAATAAATGAGTAAATAAATAAATAAATGTACTGCAATCATTGAATCAATGAACTTAATAGATCTTGCCTCTCATTTACATCTGGCCAAAGAATTTAATCAAAAGAGAACTGTAGGCGCGGCTCTCTTTGCGCGCTTTGGGTTTATGCGCGGAGAAAACAGAGCGCGAGTTCTCTTTAGCATGTTTTCACAAAACGGTTTTTTGAAAGTTTAGACTAAAAATTAATTACGTTTTTTAGAATAACTTACCCAACACTGTGCATAACTTATGTTAGGAGATTAATGTTTTAAAAATATCAGCTTTAATGTAGAAATATTAATTGATTGAAAAAAAATAAATAATAGGCTACTTAAAGTAGGCTACTTTAAATATGAAACTAAAACCACCAGTAGGTGGCGGTCTTAATGAGTGAGTTGAATCCTTCTTTCAACCGATTCGTTCAAAGTGCTAATTTACAGTTTTTCTCAATCGTTTTGACACATTTCTCCAATTGAATGTAGTTGCTCTAAAAACAATTTTTACAATTAACAGTGAGACGGGAGACAGCTCTCAAAACTCTTCAGATCGCACAAGTTAGTGGAAATATTACAGAAATTATCATTCTCTGTAAAGAAATGAAGCATGGGACACAAAAGAGAACTGCAGGCGCGGCTCTCTGCGCGCTTTGGGTTTATGTCAGGCTTCAATCAGGCTTTCTATTTTCTAAATAACAAGCGGGTTTTTGATGCCAAGCGGCCGAAAAGCACGATCTCTCTCAAAATCTGGAGCTGAAATATTGATGGGTTCACAAGTTCGCCTGCCCATTCAGTCTGAATGGTTAATGATAAAACAAACTTGGCTTGCTGTCCTCGAAGGAGGCTCGAACCCGAGGCTCGGCTTGAGCTCCGAGTTAACCCCCCCTATAACAGTACTGCGTAGAGGGAGAATAAGAGAAATAGAGGAGATGGGGAGGAGGAGGGATGCTGGAAGAATTGTCGCTGGGATGATGCAGTGACTGCTGCTTATATACGCTCGTAATGATGATTGACAGGACTAAATGTTTAGGCTCCTCCCAAACCTACGTTTGTAACTACATTTATAAGGCGTGGGGCTAGGGTGCAGGGACGTGCAGAGAGTTCCTCAGGGGCAGGGGCCCAAATGTAAAAAAGGGCAATGTAATATATATATATGTATATATGTATATATATTTATATATATATATATATATATATATATATATATATATATATATTATGTACGTGTGTCAAAAGTTTGGATACATTACTATTTTATTTTTTTGCAAGAAGTCTCATCAAGCCTGCATTTATTTTATCAAAAATACAGAAAGAACAGTAATATTGTGAAATATTCTTACAGTTAAAATAATGGTTCTATTTTAATATACTTCAAAATATAATTTATTTCTTTGAAGCAAAACTGAATTTTTTAGCATCATTACTCTAGTCTTCAGTGTCACATGATCCTTCAGAAATCATTCTAATATGCTGTGTTGGAAACAGTTGGAATGTTGGAAACAGTTGTGCTGCTTAATATTTTTTATAACCATTTTGTCAGCGATGCAATTTGATTTATAAAATGAGACAAACCGCAGAAATCGCTCCACAAATGCAAGCTCGTCTGTCCATGTCATTTTCAACCGATTAATGAATTAGAACGGAAAATTACCGCTCTACTTCACATTGTCCAATGAAATTTGAACTTCTTGTGCCATATCACGATTGGTTGGTGTATTATACATGACAAACGGGCATTGATGAATAATGAAATATTTTAAAATATGTAATATATAGATTTTTAATTAAATCGACACACTAGCTTTGATTATTGATGAAAAAAAAAAAGTTAAAAAAATTGTTTGGTATATTTTTTTCTCCCATCGAGCCATATGCACTCACCATCTATGGCTCAAGAGCCTGAACAGACTGTGGAAAATCAGTCAGCCAATCAAAATGCACGCAATCCAAAGCAACGCCTCAGACTGAAGAATATGTAAAAATAAACATGAATTTTCCGGCTTTTATGCGATTTGTTACTATTGTACACATTGTCATGTTAATTATAATTTAAATGCATTTTGTTTTATTGACTACAATATTATCATTGCTATTTGTCTGAGAGGGGCACTTTTGATTAATTTCAAAAAAGGGCAGGGGCTCGAGCTCCCAAAGCCCCCCCTCTGCACGTGCCTGCTAGGGTGGGCCAAGCTTCTGATTGGGTGGGCTAGGCCCCCCACGGAGCCGGGCCTGATGAGCATTAAGCTGTGCCGTCAGCAAGTTGTTTCCCATCGTTCTTTAGATCAGCGCAGTCGGTGGAGAGCAACAGTATGGCGTCCGGATTGGGTCATTAATGTGACTTTGCTATGAGCTATGGCGCGTACTCCCTGCCAAAATCAACCGTCCGAACGACCGACCGATCTATCGAACGTCAAACCAAACGTCTATCCGAACGTCTTGTACTTTGAGCGTCTAACTGAGCGGGTGACCCACGTGACGACCTGACGTGACGCCAGCGTCTTAAAATTAACTGGTTTTTAACCACATAAGGAGCCAAGCTGATGTGTAAAGACTATAAATGGACATTACAGGCATTAAATACAGATATTTTATACCTAAAATAATACTAAAACATTTTTCCTGAATCCTGTGCTTGAAAGTATGTGTTTTACTAAGAGCGTAACTGTACATACATTCCATAGTCTTAATTTGACCCGTTAATTTTAACTGTTAACTTTATTGCCTACTGTACAATTGTCTAAATACCAGTCCATCAGACCAGTCTCTTTATATACTTCCCAGGAAATCTACAGAATACCAATCAGGTGATGTCATGTGTTTCAGGAGAGCCTTTAGTGCAGGCTGTTAAACTGAACTCTGCTGGTCGTGTCCCTGCAGGAACTGAATTGAATAGCCTTGCTTTATACACTTTCTTCACCAGTTACTTTAAAAAAGTAATTAGTCATAGTTACTAGATACTTCTCACAAATAGTAACTAAGTTAGTAAGTGAGTTACTTCATTATAAAAGTAACTAATTACCAGGGAAAGTAACTATTGCGTTACTTTAAAAAAAATTTTTTTTCCAAATATGTCAAATAACCCAATATTAAATATGTTAAATGAAAGAAATTGACACTAAATATATAAATTATTATTAGAAAACATTTTACACTAATCTACACTATTTTAATGTTGCTGTGGGACAATGTGAGACACACCTATCATATTCATTATATTATTGTAAATATTAGGCTATCATTACTATAGTGGAACAATAAAACACATTAGATGGTTTAGAACTTTTAATATTTGCACAGACCACAACTGGCCAACAAATAAGTCTAAAAATAAATGCTTGATCCGGCTCGTGACTCATGATCCGCTCTTGCTCACGACATCAAATTTCTCTGTACTGTACTTTACGTGCTGGTAGCCATTAAAGAAAACGTATTTAGCTTCATATTTATGTTTAAATAGCCCTATTATAATGTTATTTTTTTTAATTTCATCTATTTGATTATGAAAAGTGAACAGCATGAGTAAGATAGGATCATAAGATGCGTAATATATCGGGAGACATGGAGTGGGTCAGACATGATTTTGACCACTTCATTAAGTTTTGTTTTGTAGAAAGCCTTTCTTTAAAGTGAATTTCGTTTTGTAAAAATTGTATCTTAATTTTAATCAATGTTTCATCAACCAATTGCCTGGATTTAATAGGCAATTGGTTGATGAGTATAATATATAATCATGACATGGAGGCGCCGGCGCGATCACTTGCACGTGAACTGGAGCGCGTCTTATAGGCTAAATGAACCGAAACTCAGCGTGTAGGCTGCTTGCCTCACAGACATGAGAAATATATCTATAGAAAGCTTGAAATGGCTACTTTTATGTGGTCGAATTGGCGTGGTTCTAAAAACAAAGTATGGTCACATCAAATATTGATTAAAAAACAAATGCAAAATCAGAAAACATTTTTTTTTGTATGCAGGGGCAGTATTTTATAATTAATTTATAATTGTTTTATGTAATTAGAAATAGGGTTAGGGTCTCAATAATTTTTATAATAGCTATAATAGCTATTCTATTTCTATAAGTTAAATAATATGATCAATTCACTGCTCTGTAACAAATTAGAATGACAAAAAACATTGTAAAAGTTTTTGGCCAATCAAATCAAACTTTACTGTTTACAGAAGCAGAACACGAATTCCGATAATGTGTGTGCGAGGTAAATTTTCCCTTTAAATTATTTAATTCTTTAATCCCTAAATCTAAGTTTGCCAGCTTTTTTTGTTATTTGTGTGATCTGTTGTTTACTAATGTGACTAATGCTTTACAGTGTAAGACAATAAACCAAACCGATGCATACTTCCTCATCTGTGTCTATAAGGTAAGTATTAATCATTTTTAATGCGTATATATATATATATATATATATATATATATATATAAAGATGTCGTAGGTTATATGTCTGATATAAATGTCAATGTGTCAGCATATAAATGGTCAGCATATTTTATGCAATATATCAATAGGCTAAGTCATAGCTTATTTAATTTTTAAATTTAGGCGTCCTATACAAAGCAGGTTGCAGATTTCGCTACTTTTGGTAAAGCATATTTCTACGAAATTTGAAACATTCCGTAATTAGATGTCTGTTCCTGAAACTTTTAATGGGAGATGGAGAAAATGTTTTGTGGAATGTCTCGTGCTTTTCCAAATTAGCCGTCCAATCATAGCCGGTTTGTTAATAATAGAATCTGCTGCTTTAACTTTAATAATGCACTGCATACTTTCTAAATCAGCCGTTGCAATAATCAAATGTGGACTAGGATACAATCGAATCATGAGTTGAATTAAGGTAAGAAAAACACAAACGTGTTACAGCGTGTCTTCACACGTAGCCTAAACAACACTTTGGGAAGACGATCGGTTACTCGCACTTCCGACCGGTCGCCATAGGAACCCGTTAACAACACAAGCACGTGTAGGAACGTGTTACATGAAATAATGATATGATATTATTCCGCTAGGTGGCGACAAGTGTCTGATAAAATGTATTTGATGTATCATTGTTTCATTCATTCAAGAGATCCGTTCAAAAACTCAAGGCTGTGGAAATAAAATTTGTTGTTTATCCTTTTGATCTTTCATTAAAAAAGTGACTGTCTATCGTGTTCTGATCTATAGCCCTTTACATTTCCCTTCATTTGTGAAATTCAAAATTCACCTCTGCAATTCTTCAGTTCATGACACATTTACAAAAAAAAAAAAAAAAAAAAAAAAAAAAAAATGTCTAATAGAAATGTGTAGAAAATATGCTTGACAGTTTATGACAACTAATACCTACATGTTTTGAGGGGTAAGACTATTCAACAGGGAACCATATCATATATTTTGATCAACATAACATAAGCAATTGATAAAGTAGGAAACAGCAGACACTTACATAATCAATTGCATGAGTGTACCAAAGCATTTTCAATTTGTTCAACAGAATGAGAAATTGATTTTATGATGTAGCCTACACAAGACTAGATGATGTGGAGGTTGAACAAATAGTTTTGAGAATTTCAGTTGTCAAATGCACCAAAGCGACTGAGAAAAACTGTAAAACTGCACACCTAAAATTGTATGTATACATAGCAACCCTTTGATTGGTGATTGTTTCTGTAAAGTATGTATTTTTTGAGGCCATGTCTGATAATAAAATAAAAACACAGCAACACACTTCTACAGAATGTAAAGTATTTACAAGTTATATAGATAATATATTTTCTAAAAGGCATGCCTCACTATTGACTTTTGAGGGTTACATACCTTTAAAACATCCAAATCAATCCCAGTTTTTATGTGTGTGTAGATAGATAATTTTACAAATGTCACAAAATCTCATTCAACTGAAATGAAGGGAACAATATTGTTTTAATGAAGGAAACAGACCCCAAAGACCATATGAGGGTAAGAGCAACTGTCCACTAAAGGAATTGTAATGTTAAACATTCATTCAAAAACATTTTAAAGGCTCCCCTGATGCTTCACATGACATCACCTGGATATTCTGTTGATTTCCTGGGAAGAAGGCTAAAGAGACTGGTCTGATACTAGTAGGCAATTACAATAATTAACAATTTATTAATTTGGAGTGTCTTGCATGGACCGTGAACATTGTAGCCTACAGCAGGCAATAAAATTAACAATAAAAACACGTTAGAATGATAATATAGGTCAAATTAAGAATATGGAATGTCTGTATGGACAGTCTGCTTTTTGAAAGTAAAAGGAGTACGCGCCATAAAATCAAACGTCCGACCGATCGATCGAACGTCAAACCGAACGTCTATCCGAACGTCTTGTACTTTGAGCGTCTAACTGAGCGGGTGACCCACGTGACGACCTGACGTAACGCCAGCGTCTTGAAATTAACTGGTTTTTAACCACTTAAAGAGCCAAGCTGATGTGTAAAGACTATAAATGGACATTACAGGCACTAAATACAGATATTTTATACCTAAATACTAAATACTGAATCATGGACATTACAGGCAATACACACCTAAAACAACACTAACATATTTTTTCCTGAATCCATGTGCTTGTGAGTGTTTTACTTTCAAAAAACAGACTGTCCATACAGACATTCCATATTCTTAATTTGACCTATATTATCATTTTAACTAGTTTTTATTGTTAATTTTATTGCCTGCTGTACAATGTTCACAGTCCATGCAAGACACTCCAAATTAATAAATTGTTAATTATTGTAATTGCCTATAGTATACCATCAGACCAGTCTCTTTATCCTTTTCCCCAGGAAATCAACAGAATATCCAGGTGATATCATGTGAAGCCTCAGGAGAGCCTTTAAAATGTTTTTGAATGAATGTTTAACATTACAATTCCTTTAGTGGACAGTTGCTCTTACCCTCATGGTCTTTGGGGTCTGTTTCCTTCATCTCAGTTGAATGAGATTTTGTGACAAAATTAAATGTAACTATTTGTAAAATTATCTATCTACACACACAAATAAAAACTGGGATTGATTTGGTTGTTTTAAAGGTATGTACCCCCCAAAAGTCAATATTGAGGCATGCCTTTTAGAAAATATATTATCTATATAACTTGTAAATACTTTACATTCTGTAGAAGTGTGTTACTGTTTTTATTTTATTATCAGACATGACCTAAAAAAATACATACTTTACAGAAACAATCACCAATCAAAGGGTTGCTATGTGTACATACAATTTTAGAGGCAGATTTGTAACATCTTTAGTTGATTGGAACTTCTTAATTATTGCCCTGATAGTGGAAATGGGAATTTTCAATGCTTTAGCTATTTTCTTACGGCCACTTTCTATTTTGTGAAGCTCAACAATCTTTTGCTGCATATCAGAACTATATTCTTTGGTTTTACTCATTGTGATGAATGATTAAGGGAATTTGGCCTTTGTGTTTCCTCATGTTTATATTCCTGTTGAACAGGAAATCATGGCTGGACAATTTCATGTTCATTATCACCTTGGTGTGCTAAAAAATGTAAATATGAATGGGAATATACTTCAGAGATATTTTACTCATAAAAAATTCTAGGGGTGCCAATAATTGTGGCCAACGTGTTTTGGAGAAAAACATTTATTTCATAATGTGATTTTCCCCCCACTTTCAATTCTTTTCCTTGAATGAAAGGTTAGATTTTTGCTAATTTTATGAATTAAAGATCAAAAGGATAAACAATGCAGATTTATTTTTATAGTCATCTTTGATCATATTTACCAATGGTGCCAATAATTCTGACCACAACTGTACATCAAATACATTTTATCAGACACTTGTCGCCACCTAGCGGAATAACATCATATCATTATTTCATGTAACACGTTCCTACAGGTGCTTACGTGCTGTTAACGCGTTCCTATGGCTACCGGTCGGAAGTGAGAGTAACCGATCGTCTTCCCAAAGTGTTGTTTACGTGTGAAGACACATTGTAACACGTTTGTGTTTTTCTTACCTTAATTTAACTCATGATTCGATTGTGTCCTAGTCCACATTTGATTATTGCAACGGCTGATTTAGAAAGTATGCAGTGCATTATTAAAATTAAAAAAAGCAGCAGATTCTATTATTAACAAACCGGCCATGCTTGGACGGCTAATTTGGAAAAGCACGAGACATTCCACAAACATTTTCTCCATCTCCCATTAAAAGTTTCAGGAACAGACATCTAATTTCGGAATGTTTCAAATTTCGTAGAAATATGCTTTACCAAAAGTAGCGAAATCTGCAACCTGCATAGCCTACCCTATCTGCTTTGTATAGGCTACGCCTAAATATAAACATTAAATAAACACCAATTCGACTACATAAAAGTAGACATTTCTAGCTTTCTATAGATATATTTCTTATGTCTGTGAGGCAAGCAGCCTATACGCTGAGTTTCTGTTCATTTAGCCTATAAGACGCGCTCCAGTTTACGTGCAAGAGATCGCGCCCGCGCCTTCATGTCATGATTATATTGTCTGCTATATTTGCTTCTTATTTATTTAATCCAGGCAATCGGTTGATGAAACATTGATTAAAATTAAGATACAATTTTTACAAAACGAAATGCACTTTAAAGAAAGGCTTTCTACAAAACAAAACTTAATGAAGTGGTCAAAATCATGTCTGACCCACTTCATGTCTCCCATATATATTGCGCATCTTATGATGTATCCTCTTATCTTACTCATGCTGTTCACTTTTCATTATCAAATAGATGAAATTAAAAAATAACATTATAATAGGCATATTTAAACATAAATATGAAACTAAATACGTTTTCCTTGATGGCTACCAACAGTAGCCTACAGTACAGAGAAATTTCATGTCGTGAGCAAGAGCGGATCATGAGTCGAGTCGGATCAAGCCAGATTATTTGTTGGCCAGTTGTGGTCTGTACAATAAATATTAAAAGTTCTAAACCATCTATTGTGTTTTATTGTTCCATAGTAATGATAATATTTACAATAATATATTGAATTTGATAGGTGTCTCTCACATTGTCCCACAGCAACATTAAAATAGTGTAGATTAGTGTACAATGTTTCATAATAATATTTTATTCTATTTAGTGTCCATTTAATTCATTTAACATATTTAATATTGGCAGGGGCGCCGCTAGCAATTTTGGGCCCTATGAAAGAATATGAGGTTGGGGCCCCTACCGCACCCATTCCGCACCAAACATACAAGTCAACCTAGCTATAATAATAATGACCTATTACTTTTGCTATTGCTTTTGACCACTAGGTATCAGCATTTAGTCAGAGACCTCCCATGGCTGTAGCTAGCAGATGATTTATTATGCAAATGTAAATGTAATAGAAAAATACAGTACAGTAATCAAATATTCATATTCATACATTCTTAAATAAATCAATTGTCTAGTCAAAAATTCAAGAAGGTCCATATTTTAAAGCTCTTTCTAACTTGTACTCGGCCTTAAAATAACATAGTTCTTGTAATTGTTAACTATAGCATTTGTTACAATAAGGATATAATTACAGGTAAGACCATTTTTTCTTTCTTCCTTTTTATAGCATTTGTTATGAAAAATAGCAACACAGTTAGAAACTATAGCTACAAAATGCCACAGTTGTAATATAAATCTTTAGTGAAAAATCTATTCCCTTAACAGATTATCTATTATAAATTCTACAACTAGTCAAAATTTGCCACAATAAATACAATAGAACGTGATAAATTCAAAAGTTTAAAAGCTTGCAGGATTATGTTTTCCCCTCTTTTCATCAGTCAGTTTAGTGGCTGTTTTAGATCATGTTTGACTTTCTCCGTATCGTTTTATTATCCTCAATAGAATCCAAATGGGTCGCACATTTTATCATCAGCGTGGCATTGGAACGGCTCGTGCAAATCTTAACACTTTTGGAGCGCGCTGGTGAACGCGCCTACGGTGATTCGCGCGCCACTCATGCAAAATTAAAGAATTGGGCTTCAGTCACAGTCATATTGCGCAGACAATTGATCCGTTCAGTTCGTACAGCTTATAAAAGCTCCGTACGCGCGACGTATACAATTAATTAATAGTCTGATGATTCTACGTTTCGGTGTGGGCGTTCAGAGTACCGACAACAAGTGAGAAGTGCCGGTGGGCGAGAAGTGCCGGTACTGCGTACCGGTGCGTACCGGCCCACTTCGAGAACTGACTGTTACTACTAATAAAACCGATCTCTGGGGCCCCCAAAAGTGCGTGGGCCCTTAGAATCGTCCTAACTTTCCCCCCCTTAGCGGCGCCCCTGCAGACGGGTGACGCTGAGGTGATGCTCAGCACAGGTGAAAAAAAATGATGCACATATAAGGAATTATACAAATCTGGAGGAGGATGTTCTAGATTGTAATAGAGTCTTGTGTCTCCTGAAAGAATAAAACTGATCAAAATCATAAAACGCCTCTTTTTTGTTTGATTGTTTTTTTATTATTGCACAGACAAAATATACTATAATATATATCACTTTCAGCAGTGTTTTATGTATTTTCAAAGGGTTTTCTGTAAAATAACACTGCGATATTGGATTTATACCACTGTAAATGGTATGGGGAGACTTTTTATTTTGGTATACTATATACAACATATACTATAATTTTTAAATCACTTTTAGGAGTGTTTTATGTAACTTCAAAGGGCTTCCTGTAAAATGACACCAAGATTTTGTATTTAGAGCACTGTATGTGGGTATGGGAAGCTTTTCAATTTGGGTACGCCAAATCCAGGCGGAAATCCCCAAAATGGTCCCAGTGCTTAGGAGGTTAATGATCAGGCAAGTTTAATATATGATGGTGGTCCAACGATGAGCCTGAAGTAATGGTCCGATATCTGGAAATCTGATCTTACTATCTGGGCTTTTACTTACAATTTGGTCCCCCCCACTTTGAAAATGTCTCCTGCGCCCCTGAACCAATGTCAGAGCGCACTGTCAAAGCAGCAACATAAGACGCTATGCTCCGCCCATTTCCAGCAGGTGGCGTTGATTAGCTTTCTCTGAATATAGCTCCTCATGAAGCGAGTGAAAACAAACAGACCTTTTGCTTCCTTCACGTTGGGTGATGTGTGCATATATAGTATGAAACAAGTAAGTGGATTTATGCACTGTGTTTTGTTAATTGTGGTGTTAAAGATGTATTATCCATTTGAGTATCCTGAATTTATATCATACTTTATGTTGATATTCGTTGTTTAAAGGGCATATGATAATGATTTGATTGTTTCTGAATGCTGATTATTGTTCATGGAAGTTTTCATACTATATTTCCCATGTGAATTAATTTAGTTTATTTAATATTGTGTGCTTATTCTAATTTTGTGTTATATTTTATCATTGTTAATTGTTTTTATTTTATGCTTTGTTTCAGACCACACACATACTCACTCAAATCTCAATGTACTTGCACTTATGTGCTCAAAGTTTATTCACACTGTGGAATTAAGGTGGTGAAATAAAGCGAACATCAAAGAACTTTCATGCTGCTTCTTCATGTCTCTAACCCAGGGCTGGGGAACGTTGATCCTGGAGGGCCATTGTCCTGCAGAGTTTGGCTCCAACCCTAATTAAACACACCTGAAGCTAATCAAGGTCTTCAGGATTATTAAAGTTACAGGCAGGTGAGTGTTTTTTTTTTTTTCAGGGTTGGAGCTAAACTCTGCAGGACAATGGCCCTCCAGGATCAACGTTCCCCACCCCTGCTCTAACCGGTCATCTGTGGTGAACTAGTCCCCCACTGGCAGTCCCTAAAACTGGTTGAAGTCTTCAACAGTTTTCTTTAGAAACTATGCCTATAGAATCAATATCTATAGAAATCTATAGGTGTACTATATGATCCATTGATTAACCATTAAGTTCAGTTGGAATAAAAAATAGACAAATGTATTAAACTGAAAGAAAAGAGATGCAAATCAAAAGTTTGATAGTAATAGCATTATGAAAGGCAGTTACTGTGAATGAAAAATTTATGACAAACATATATGAAACACTTATTTTGTGTAGTGAAAAGGATACCTTGTGATTTTGTGTATTGTACTAACACAATTGAAAATATGCTGAAATGTTTGAAAAAAGTGCACTTTTGATGATCTGTTGTGATAGTACTAAGAGTTTTGAAAATGTACCAGTTGCTTGTGAAAAGTGCACCAAAGCAATTAAAAAAAAAACTGTAATTACTCATTCTGTAAAAGCTATTACTATCAAAGTTTTGATTTGCATCTCTTCTCATTTAGTTTAATACATTTGTCTATTATTTAATCCAACTGAGCTCAATGGTTAATCAATGAATTGTTTGGTACACCTATATATTTCTATAGATATTGATTCTACAGGCATAGTTAGAAATTATTTGCAATTTCCGATATGGATAATCAAATGTAATGAATTCTAAGCAATTTATCTTAGACCACAATTTTCAAAGTGTGTGTGTATGTGTGGTTCTGGTAAACACTGTGTTGTGAACCAAATGTCCCAACATTTTTTTTGTTGGTCCCCATGAGGAAAACAGCTTATAAATCATATGAAATTATATTTTTATAAAATGTAAAAATGCAGACATTTTTCTGTGATGAGTAGGTTTAGGGGTATGGTTGGTGTAGGCGAATAGAATATACAGTTTGTACAGTATAAAAACCATTACGTCTATGGAGAGTCAACGTAAACCACATATACCAGCGTGTGTGTGTGTGGGTGTGTGAGAGAGAGAGTGAGAGAGAGAGATACAGATACAGATAAAGATACAGAGAGATTTGAAACTTGTGAACACAGAGCAGGACAGAGTACAAGGGAAAAGAAACAGTCAATACTGTATAACATCACATTGATCAGAGATGCATCAGAAGAAGGGAGACAGATGGCATCGTTTTACATTATAGTATGCCATGCGACACTGTAAACAGAGGCATTACTATGGTATAGAGACTGCCACATTATTGTAACTCACCCTTCATCTTTAAAGGTCGACTACAGTATAGATTCAGTCATATGGTACAGTGAGATCATTTACTGTATTACAGCAAACTCTGTTCTAGCACAGAACATCATGACTGTGTCATACTTTACACCTTTTGATAACACACTGAATAGATACTATTACAAACATTATGTATTTTATGTCAATTATGTAATTTAGGTAATGTAAGTGTATTTTCTAACGTGGCATCTGTAGCCTGTGTAACTGTAATTATTTCAGCAACAAGGGTGATTTGAAACCTGTATCTTGCATTGTTTGCTATTGAATGAACTGAATGTTAAAAGTACTAAATTGAAAGAAGAACATACTGTTGAGATTCGGTGATTAAACCAAATGTTCTCATTACATATCACAATGATCTTGTGTTTTGAAACAGTGATTATGTAGAATGAAAATATGTACAACTAGAATGAAAGCATGAGATCAGGTTTTGAAAGAATGACTAGCTGTGTTACAAGTGTGATCAGTTTGGATGTTTGTACTAAGAGTTCTGAAAATGTACACCTTAGATGTGAAAATAGTACCAAAGCGAATAAAAAAACTGTAAATATGAGGACTCATGAAATGTCCTCATATTTCATGTTTACGTCGTAATACCAGTGTAATACCCATGTCATTATACAAATTTGTGTCCTCATAAATCACAAACACACACACACACACACTTTGAAAATTGTGGTTATCAACTAGGATAAATTGCTTATAATGTAAAAAGAATTCATTACATTTGAATCAATATCTATAGAAATCTATAGGTGTACCAAATGATTCATTGATTAACCATTAAGATCAGTTGAAATAAATAATGTATTGTATGTATTAAACTGAACGAGAAGAGATGAAAATCAAAAGTTTGATAGTAATAGCATTATGAAAGGCAGTTACTGTGAATGAAACATTTATATAGATGAAACACCTATTTTGTGTTGTGAAAAGGGTACTTTGTGATTTTGTGTATTGTACTAACACAATTGAAAACATGCTGAAATGTTTGAAAAAAATGCACATTTGATGATCTGTTGTGATATTAGTTCTAAGAGTTTTGAAAATGTACCAATTGTTTGTGAAAATTGCACCAAAGCTATTAAAAAACACTGTAATACAGTATTAAAATCTTGTTAACATTAGTTAATGCACTGTGAACTAACATGAACAAACAATGAACAACTGTATTTTCATTAACTAACATTAACGAAGATTAGTAAATACAGTAACAAATGTATTGCTCATGGTTAGTTCATGTTAGTTACAGTTTTTTCAAATTGCTTACACACTAAAGTGGTACTTGAGGCCCACCCAGTGAAACCATTCACTCATGTACCGAATCTTTAGACCAAGACTGCAAAACTAACAAACTTTTTGCAAAACTTTAAACACAATTCTCTACATTAGACACCACTCAAAACTAACAGCTCTTGTGTTTAATTTGGGAAACACTGCCATTTAAATACCACACTAATTTTCCGATTACCTACACCCAATGATTATGTGTGAGTACCCTTATACATAATTAGTTCACTTAGAAATCAAAACTTAGTGTTTTGAGAAAGAAATAAATTGTGTGTGTGTGTATATATATATACACACACACACACACACATATATATATATATATATATATATATATATATATATATATATCTATATATATATATATATATATATATATATATATATATATATATATATATATGGTAACACTTTAGTATAGGGAACACATATTCACTATTAACTACTACTTTTCCCTCAATAAACTCCTAATTTACTGCTTATTAATAGTTAGTAAGTTAGTTGTTAAGTTTAGGTATTGGGTAGGATTAAGAATGTAGAATAAGGTCATGCAAAATAAGGCATTACAGTTTTTCTTGATTGTTTACACACATTTTCTGAAAGCATGCCTCATACTCTCAGAACTCTACACACAAATCAAAAAACACACACACAATGGGCAAAACCCCTCAATTCTCCTGCAAAATAAAACTTTACATTCAAAACAATGTTCTTTCTTCTCAAAATGTTATTTTGTTTTCAAATGACACACACAAACCATCATATAAATAGACATTTATAAGAACCAGTTGAACACTGATGTGCTCTATGTTAAACACTATGATGAATGGAAAACACTTCTCCATTCATCATAATGACTTTGGTCTTTATTTGGTTCAGTGTTACACTTACTACAGACAGTACATACATAAGTGTGTTGTAACATATTTGTAGTGTATATATATATATATATATATATATAGTTTTTATAGTCAGAACACACAAATACACGGTAACAAATATATTTTATTTTTCCAACAAAAACAATGTACAGTGTACATCCCAACCAACGCAAAGTTGCACATACAGTGGTCTACATACAAAACAACAGAAGAATTTACTGTATACAGTTACAGTAAAAAAAACTATGCTGCATCCTCTCTTCGGTTTCGGTCTGGCCACAGCACCTCATCCACATCACAAGCAATGTTTTCCCTGGCCAAGCAGCGGGGGAAATATCGCCTAGCATGGCGAGTCCAGCCACAAAAAGCATCAACTGCTATATCTCCACATGCGTCTTCCATAGCTTGGAGAAGGGGTATACGAGTTTGTGGATTTCAGTCATACACTTTCCATCTCCAGGCAGAAAAAATTCCTCAATAGGATTGAGGAATGGGGAATATGGAGGGAGATAAACAACTAAAAAGCGTGGGTGGGCAGTGAACCAGTTACGAACCAGAGCAGCCCGGTGGAAACTTACGTTGTCCCAAATGACAACGTACCTGAGGTGTTCTGGGCCGTCTATCTGATCTGGGGGAATGAGTGTGTTGTGTAGAGTGTCCAGGAATGTGATCAGATGGGCAGTGTTGTAGGGGCCAAGGGTAGCATGGTGATGGATGACGCCGTGGTGGGTAATCGCTGCACACATTGTGATGTTCCCTCCGCGCTGGCCAGGGACTTCAACAATGGCACGCTGGCCGATGATATTCCTTCCCCTCTTTCGTCTTTTTGTGAGGTTGAATCCAACCTCATCAATGAAGATGAACTGGTGCTCCACTGCAGCCACCTCTAGCTCAAGGACTCTCTGAAACACACATGACAATATCAGAAATAGACATGGAGTGGTCACTATTGTGAAGCACAATCATTATGATTACAATACTGAAATATGTATAATTTACACAGTGTTTAGAGTATGCATCAATTGTGGGATTGTATAGGACTCACTTGCACATAGTTATATCGCAATTCTTTGACTCTTTCTGAATTGCGTTCAAATGGCACCCTCTAGACCTGCTTCATCCTCAGATTATTTCTGCGCAAGACACGATCCAGTGTTGATAAGCTTACCCTATCAATATTTGGAAATATCTCATTGTTTTCTATTATTTTTCTTTGTATTTGCCGTAATGTTATGGCGTTATTTTCTAAGACCATGTTCATGACTGCAGTTTCCTGTTCAGGAGACAGAACACGTTCCCGACCACCTTGTGTAGGTAATCTTTCAGTTCTGCCAAACAAATAGTAAAATACTGTAAATACTGTGTAGGAATACAAAGTAGGAATACATTTCCCAAATACTTGAAACATACTTTATTTTTACAGTCCTACAGAACAGTCCACAGGCAATTCTGTACTACTGTACTCATTGAGCACTGTATTGATTTGCAGTAATGCAATTTTCTAGTGTGAGTAGATTTCTTACCTATTCTCATTTCGGAAAGTCCGGATGATGGATGCTACAGTGTACCTGCTCAAATTTGGCTGTACCCTTTGCCCAGCCTCCCTCATTGTTAGACCATGGTTGACCACGTGGTCAACCAAAGTGGCTCGGATCTCATTAGAGATTACAGTCCTTGGCCTTCCTCGTCCTCGTCCTCCCCGTCCTCCCCGTCCTCCTCCTCTTACTCTCACTCCTCTGGCTCTGGCTCTGCCTCTCTTTCCATTGTTGGCATCCATTGCTCCAAAACAGAAGAGCTCACCTGTTGCCCTTTTATGCTAAAGCTCTGTTTGCTAATTGTAAAAATGTGTGACAGGTGTTTGCCCATGTGATGAGTCAGTGTGCATATTTGAATGGCAGTGTGTTCCTTGTGAAAACAAGAGATTTTTCTGCCCGAAAATTGTGCCAAATGCAGAGAATTGTGTGTAGTGTTTTGAAAAAAGTGTGTTTTAGAACTGCAATGTGAGTGTAAAGCAGAAATTGTGCTTGTAGTTTAGCAGAATTGGTTCAGGGGGTTGGTGCATGAGATACATGTTGTGGTCATTGTGTCTCAAGTACCAATATTTGTGTGTAAACAATTGAGAAAAACTGTATATGTGTGTAATAAGTACTAATAAACAGTCAATATTCTAGTAATATGCATGCTAATAAGCAACTAGTTAAAAGACCCTAAAATAAAGTGTTACCATATATATATATATATACTGTATGTATGTATGTATTCTATATATATATAGAAATAAAGATGACTTTCTGACTTGGCTTTCAGTGCATACAAGCCAAGTCAGAAAGTCAACTGTATTTCTAAAGTGCTTTATACAATATAGATCACAGCAGCTTAACAATTGTAACAAATTCAAATTCTGCTGTAAAGCAGCTCTAACAAATATATTGTCATTATTCAGCTCAAGTCAGTTCAGTATTGATTTAGTTCAGTTCCATAACTGTGAAAAATTCATCAGTTGTGCATACATCCTGTATATACAGTGTATTTGTGCATATGTATGTACGTGTGAGTGCTACACTGAACAAGCAAAAGACACAAGATAGTAGTGTTTTACATTTTTCACATCTGTGTGTAGTTTGGCATGTATGTGGCTAATCATTTTATGTTTGTATGTAAAGTTACTACACAAAAATACCATTTTTAGAAGAGTTAATATAGTTTTGAGTGTTAGCTTTTGAAAGATGTGTGATGTTTTGCATGTTGTGTGCATGTTGTGTGTTTTTTTGTGTAGTTTTGAGAAATGGAGCCATAGTTTCAAAAACTGTGTGTAAGCAATTTGAAAAAACTGTAATACATTAACTAATGTTTAACTAATGAACCTTGTTGTAAAGTATTACCGAAATGTACATAGGAGCTCATGAAAGAAGAGCTTTAGTTTTTGAATAACTGTGTGTGATATATCCAAAAATAGAATATTATGGCAAAGGTGTTTGCAACGTAAGGCAAATGTTTGCTTTTGAGATGTGTTTGTGACATTTTGAATGCAGTGCTTCATTTTGCAAGAGATGTGAGGCATTTTGCATTTTGTGTGTGCAATTCTTGGATTTGTGTGTAAAGTTTTGAAAAAAAGAGGCAAAGTTTTGAAAATGTGTGTAAGCAATTGAAAAAAACTGTAATTGAAAAATTTGTGTCTGTTGCTGTCAAGTCAAGTCACCTTTATTTATATAGCGCTTTTTAGCAGCTCACAGTGATAACTGGTATATAATTTTGGCTGCACAGCAGCTCTTAAAGAAAATGGTGTCATTGTCCATCTTAAGTAAATTCAGTATTGATTCATTCCGTTGTAAGAATCAATAGTTATTAATTTAATTAATTTATCTATATGAGCACTGGAGTAAACAGTGATGTCATCATCCAGCTCAGTTCAGTTCGCATACAATGGTGTAAATGCAGGCAGATCAAAACACTGTTGAATATCAAATGTCAAGTGTCCCCAACTAAGCAAGCCAAAGGCGACAGCGGCAAGGAACCCAAACTCCAACAGGTGACATCAGGTGGCAAAACAGGTGTTAAAATGGAGAAAAAAACCTTGGGAGAAACCAGGCTCAGTCGGGGGGCCAGTTCTCCTCTGGCCAACAGCGAACAGTGCTTTATTATGATTCAGGCAGCTATCATAAGTCCGACTGGGATCGCAACAGTCAAAGTATTTATTCCATCCAGTTGAGGATCGTATTCATCACACCGGTATGGACGGTTTGTTGAGGATTTGTGCCACTGGCTGTCGTGTTGATGAGGCCTTCACAGTGGATGATCTAGTTGACTCAATCTCTGCTGACACTTCAGGGCTGCGTTGTCGTCATGTCAAAGCGCAGGTCCTCGATCTCACCTGGATACGGCCCGGATCCGGCTGACTACGGTAAACCTCGGGATAAACAGAGAGACTAATATTAGCGTAGATGCCACTCTTCTTCTGATGTAACGAGTACATCTGGTGTTATAGGAAGTGTTCCCGGTTCCGGCTGACCTAATTTATGCAGCCTAACAATCCTTTAACGGATTTGATAATGTGTTATGTGTATGCCAGGTTAAAGAGATGCGTTTTTAGTCTAGATTTAAACTGACAGAGTGTGTCTGCTTCCCGAACAATGCTAGGAAGATTGTTCCAGAATTTAGGTGCCAAATAGGAGAAGGATCTACCGCCTGCGGTTGATTTTGATATTCTAGGTATTATCAACTGGCCTGAATTCTGAGATCGCAATAGACGTGAAGGACTATGATGCGTTAAGAGCTCGCTCAGGTACTGGGGAGCTAAACCATTTAGTGCTTTGTAAATAATTAGCAAGATTTTAAAATCTATATGATGTTTAACAGGAAGCCAATGCAGTGTTGACAGAACTGGGCTAATATGGTCATACTTCCTGGTTCTAGTAAGAACTCTAGCTGCTGCATTTTGTACGAGCTGTAGTTTATTTATCAAGCGAGCAGGGCAACCACCCAGTAGAACGTTACAGTAATCTAGCCTTGAGGTCACGAACACATGAACTAACTGTTCCGCATTTGTCATTGAGAGCATATGTCGTAGTTTAGATATATTTTTAAGATGGAAGAATGCGGTTTTACAGATGCTAGAAACATGGCTTTCAAATGAAAGATTGGTATCAAAGAGCACACCCAGGTTCCTAACTGACGACGAAGACTTAACAGAGCAGCCATCAAGACAGTATTCTAAGTTATTACGTGCAGAAGTTTTTGGTCCAATAATTAGAATCTCTGTTTTTTCTGAATTTAGTAGTAGGAAATTACTAGTCATCCAATTTTTTATATCAACTATGCATTCCGTTAATTTTGTGAATGGGTAAGTTTCGTCAGGGCGCGAAGAAATATAGAGCTGAGTATCATCAGCGTAACAGTGAAAAACTAATGCCATGCTTCCTAATGATATCTCCCAAGGGTAGCATGTACAGAGTGAAAAGCAACGGTCCAAGTACTGAGCCTTGCGGTACTCCATATTGAACTTGTGATCGATATGACATCTCTTCGTTTACTACTACAAACTGATAATGGTCAGATAAGTATGAATTGAACCATGACAATGCAATTCCACTAATGCCAACATAATTTTTGAGTCTATTTAAAAGAATGTTTTGATCGATAGTGTCAAATGCAGCACTAAGATCCAGTAATACTAATAGAGAGAAACAACCACAATCTGATGATAAGAGCAAATAATTTGTAACTCTTATGAAAGCAGTCTCAGTACTATGGTACGGTCTAAATCCTGACTGGAAATCCTCACAGATACCATTTCTTTCTAAAAAGGAACATAGTTGTGACGATACTGCCTTTTCTAGTATTTTTGACAGAAAAGGAAGATTTGAGATCGGCCTGTAATTGACTAATTCTCTAGGATCAAGTTGTGGTTTTTTAATAAGAGGTTTAATAATAGCCAGCTTAAAAGTTTTTGGTACGTATCCTAGTGATAAAGATGAATTAACGATATTAAGAAGAGGATCTATGACCTCTGGAAGCATCTCTTTCAATAGCTTAGTCGGTATAGGGTCTAACATACATGTTGTTGATTTTGATGATTTAACAAGTTTAGACAATTCTTCCTCTCCTAAAGCAGTGAATGAATTGAATTTTTCCTCAGGGATACTACAATGCACTGTCTGACGTGATACCGTAGTAGACGGTTGCATGGTTATAATTTTCTCTCTAATATTGTCAATCTTGAAAGTAAAAAAGTTCATAAAGTCATTACTGCTATGCTGTTTGGAAACATCAGAAGTTGAAGCTTTATTTCTTGTTAATTTAGCCACTGTATCAAATAAATACCTAGGGTTGTGTTTATTTTCTTCTAAAAGATTTGAAAAATAAGCAGATCTAGCAGTTTTTAAGGCCTTTCTGTACTCAATCATTCTCTCTCTCCGCGAAATGCGAAAAACCTCTAGTTTTGTTTTCTTCCAGCTGTGCTCCATTTTTCTGGCTGCTCTCTTAAGGGCCCGAGTGTGCTCGTTGTACCACGGCGTTGGACTAATTTCCTTAATCTTTTTTAAGCGCAAAGGAGCAACTGAGTCTAATGTGCTGGAAAAGAGAGAGTCACTAGTTTCTGTTGCAACATTCAGTTCTTCTAAGCTGTCTGGTATGCTAAGGAGATGAAACTGATCAGGAAGATTATTTATAAAGCAATCTTTAGTGGTAGAAGTGATGGTTCTACCATATTTGTGGCAGGGAGGCAGTTTAGCAGCCTTGGCTAAATGTAGTATACACGACACTAGATAATGATCTGAGATGTCGTCACTCTGCTGCAGAATTTCAACGGCATCAATATCGATTCCATGTGACAATATTAGATCTAAAGTATGATTACGACAATGAGTGGGTCCTGACACGTGTTGTCTAACTCCAATAGAGTTTAGAATGTCTGTAAATGCCAAACCCAATGCGTCTTTTTCATTATCTACATGGATATTAAAATCACCATCAACAAGGACTTTATTTGCAGCTAGTATTAACTCCGATAGAAAATCAGCAAATTCTTTGATAAAGTCTGTATGGTGCCCTGGTGGCCTGTATACAGTAGCCAGCACAAATGTCAACTTACATAACGTTACATAAAGCACCATCACTTCGAAGGAATTATATTTGAAAGACTTTTGAGTAATACTGAAGATATTACTATAAATTACTGCAACACCTCCCCCTTTGCCTTTCTGACGAGGATTGTGTCGATAATCGTAACCTTGAGGGCTAGACTCATTTAAAGTAATGTAATCGTCTAGTTTTAGCCAGGTTTCTGTCAAACACAGCACATCTAGATTATTGTCTGTGATAATATCATTTACAATAAGGGCTTTTGAAGAAAGGGATCTAATATTCAGCAACCCAAGCTTTTCCCTTTCATTGTTCCCTTTCGAAAAGGAAACTTGCGCTGCGTCGAAACGCTAGGGGAACACCTCCACGTGAACCGGTGTCTGAAATGCTTATCAAATCACGTCAATATCATATTGACCGGCGACAGCCCTCAACGGTGTGACCTGAAAGTATATAAGGGGCGCCTAGATAACATGTCATCCTCTTTTTGTCTTCAGGGACTGTTATGTGTGAACACTATCACTGGCAAAATGAAATGCACAGAGAAAACCAGACAAAGGTTTACTAAGTGTGTGGATCCGTGTCCTAGATATCTGACACTAGATGACAAACACGAACTGTGCGTTCTCTGTCTGGGGGAAGAGCACGCACGGGAAGTTCTCGAGGGAGCTGCCTGTGTGAATTGGGAGCGTGTTCCTTTGAGAATGCTCCACTCTTGCCTGGCTCTCTTCTTGAGGGAAGAGAGCTCAGCATCTGGGCTTGGTGGTTCAGGTCCTGCTCGTGCCGAGGCAGAGTGGAAACTCAGATCATGGAGCTCTCAGATGGAGCTTGCCGAACAGTCTGAGAGAGGTGTAGTCCTCTCACGTGATTCGGCGGCTCGCGAGAATGAGCTGCTGGGAGAGGATGCACTGTCATCTGCATCCTCAGGTCCAGCAGCGAGTGCTTTTCCAGCTGAGCAGGAGATGGCTCAGGAGGATAGAGAGGGTGAGTTTACTGAATCCTCTCAGCCACCCTGCAGGCCAGGCTGGGGCTGCTCTGCACATGATGGCTGTGTTGCAGGCGTTCCAGGCTGACTTGCTGAGGGACTTAGACCAGGGGCAGGGTCTCTCCCCCTAAAGCGGTCGAGGAGCTGCGCCTCACTACTGATCTTGCTCTCTGATCAGTCGATCAATGGTGGCAATGGTGACCACGGAGAGGCATCTATGGCTGAACCTGGCCAATATCGGTGAAAAAGACAAGGGCCGAGGAAGTTCAGAAAGGCGAAGGCACGGTCAGTGGCATTAAAAAAAAAAAAAAAGCATACCGCTGAGGTCTGAGTCCTCAACCAGACAGACTCGGCCTGGTTGGTCCTGAGCTGAGGGCCACCCTGTGGCCGCAGGTTGAACTGTTCCAGGTCTTTGTTAAACTATTAAAATACTAATGTATCTCTTTGTAGACCGCTGTTCCCTGTGTAGGGTGTGTGTGGGATTCATCTAAAAATAGGAAGGAATTTTTATTTCATCTACTTTGTAACATTAGGGCCCTGAAGTTCCCTGTAGGTTGGCTAGAACGATTTTTAGAACAGAGAAGTGCCATTTGGGTCTTCTTAGGTGAGTGTGCTGGTTTTGCTTATTGTAGTTTCTCTGGTGAGACCACCGCTCTTTTGCAGCTCTTTTATTAGTATCGAGTAAGCTGGCCTCCTCCCACGTTGGGAGTGGTTTTGAGGCCACCGCTCTGTTGTAGGCTGGCCCTCGTCAGGCCGCCTTGATAGCCACCTCAGGGTAGAGTAGTTTGTCTCCTCTTCTACAAGGTTTGGAGAGTTGTTGTACAAAGAGATGAGCGCTTTGACTTCAGATAGATTAAATGTCTAGCGTCGGCCCATGGGGCCGCCTGACATTGTTACCTGGTTAGCGTCACTCCTCCTAATTCTAGTTAGGATAGCTAAGGCTTTCATGGTAGATTCAGCCACCTTAGCGGTTTCAGATTGAGTGATTATACCTCCTCTCTTCTTTGAGAGTTGTTCTGTTGAGGTCGCTGCTCTGAGGAGCACCAGGTAGATCTATGGTTTTGGGCTAGCCCTTACCAGGGCTGCCTTGACAGCTGGCCTAGACTAAGCGCTAGGGATAGTGGAGGTGGTCTGCTTAGCATTTCTGCCCTTGACCCCTCATTATGTGACTGTAGGTTCTTTTTGGCATCCCTAGTGCTGGCCTCCTCTCAATAGAGAGTCGTCTGGCCAAGGCCCACCCCCTTCTGCATTGGGGCATAATGCAGGTTGGTGTAGAAGCAGAATAGGCAGCAACTAGGGTCGTAGGCCGCTGGATAGGCCTACCCGGTGCAGTTGTCTCCTGGGCGGTTTAGGTCCCTTTCACTTGGTGAATAGAATGCTCTTTGCTGTGGCCCCACATTTCAGAAGCTAGTGAACTGTTAGACCCTAGCTAGGCTCTCCCTTGAGCCCACTAAACTGACGTTCAAGTGTTGGGTTGATTATGGGTGGCTTTTTCAATAAAAGGCCCCCATTCCCCTAGGGCTAAGTGCAGATATCATTTCTGTCATGATAGAGTCTCTGTGATAGGCCTCCACCCTGTAGCATTCTCAGGGTCTTGCTGATAGTACTCCCTTGTTAAAACAAGGCGTTATCTAAGTGCTTCGCTTATAGCTCTGTTTTTATCTGTCCTGCACCATCGTGGCTCAGGTCGAGCGGTATTTTGACCTTCACTTCGGGCTGGTCATTTAGTATGCTCCCTTGTAGCCCGAGCATTGCCACGAGCTGACGCCCATGTTTGTCTGGAGTAGTAGGCCTAGGGCATAAGTTTGTACTCCCCTTGCTTAAAGGGTAAAAAGTGCTTTTACTGAGTACGCTGCTTGTCGGCAATGTGATAGATCCCAGGCTTAGGCACTGTGTAAACAGTCTATCTCTGTTACTAGACTTGCTGTAGCTGGCCTTAGAAGCAGACCTCCCTTCAGAGTGAGTCCCCACCGTGTTGGGCTCTTAGCAGCCAGCAGACATGCTGTCAGGTAGCTGGCCTTAGCAGGCCTCTCTGTGAGCAGCCCCAGTAGATGGGTTTCTGGTAGCTAGTATGATTGCCATCAGGTAGTAGGCCTTAGCAGGCCTCTCTGTGGGCGAGCCCCTGTCAGTGTGGATGTTGTAGCAGCAAGACACGATCCGGGTAGCTGGCCATGGCAGGCCTCCCAATGAGCGAGTCCCCAGCACTTTGGGTATGTGACAGCTAGCAGAGGCTTGCTATCAGGTAGTTGGCCTTGGTAGGCCTCCCTATGAGCTTTGGGTTTTTAGCAGCTAGCAATGACTCGCTATTGGATAAGTAGCAGGCCTCTTTGAAGGCGTGCCCCAACAAGTGTGGGTGCTGTATTTAGCCACATAGAACTGGCTACCAGGCAGCTGGCCCTAGCGGTCCGCCCTGGAGGCTAGTCCCCAGCAGTAATGGGTTCTCTGGTAGATGTGCATAGATTTGCTTCAGATAGTAGGCCTTAGCAGGCCTCTCTGAGGGCGAGTCCCCAGCAGTGTGGGTACCTGGCAGCTAGCAAGTGCTTATTCTCAGTTGTTGGACTTAGCAGGCCTCTCTGAGAATTAACAGGCCTCCCTGTGGGTGATCCTCAGCGTTGCAGGCCTTGGACAGCTAGCTAGACTTGCTATCAGGTAGCTGGCCTTAGCAGGCCTCCCTGAGAATTAGCAGGCCTCCCTGTGGGCGAGCCCCAGCGTTGCAGGCCTTGGACAGCTAGCTAGACTTGCTATCAGGTAGCTGACCTCAGCAGGCCTCCCTGAGAATTAGCAGGCTAACCTAGATCACCTTCGAATTCTAGCCTATAGCCTGGTCGATCTAATAGGTCGAGCTTGGGACTCCCCTCATTCTGAGGGTGGATTTGAGTACTTAGCTCTGTAAGTCTGGTCAGAAGGTTGAAGGCTTCTCTCGAGGCCTCCCAGTTAGATCAGCCCTTAGGCTGGGAGCACTCCCCTCACAAGGGTCCCCATTAGAGTGCACAGCCTCCTCGGTGCCTTGAAACATAGGTGCTTTGTAGATCCTAGGATCGAGCAGATTTACTCCCCTTGCTTGCAAGGGTCGATAGCGCTTTGCTGAGTCCTGCTCTCCAGGATGCCCATCTCTAAGATCCATTCTGAGTTGGTTTACTGCCCTTTTGCAGTCCCTCTTTCTGGATGTCTCTTTGAGAGACTTATGTAATCCAGAGACTCTGTTTCTGAAGAAACAGACAGGTTGCTGGCCAGACTAGGTTACTAGTAAAGTAAGAAACCAGGTCAGCCTCCCTGGTGGCATTCGGAGTTGACTTTGTTCCCCTGAGAAGTGACTGGCTGGGGTTCCCTTAAAGGGACCCCTTCTGTTGAAGTTCTTGGTTCCAGGCCTTGGAGTGGCCTTGGCAGGCCTTCATGCATTATGGAGGCCTCTTTGAGGCTTATAGCTTGAGAGAAACTGGAAAACCCTGTTTGAGATGGCAAGATGAATGCTCCTAGAGAGCAATCGACCCAAGATGACCCAACAACTATGCCACCCTGGGATTTGCACCCAAGGAAATACGATAAAAAGGACACAAGTTTGGTGGTACAATGAAAAAACAGAGACATGTTGTCCAATTTAACAAAAGAAACTTTTATTAACAAAAAAAAGAAAAAAGAAAATAAATCAACCCAGAATCATCATAGTCATCAAATACACACTTATGTTTATTATAACAGTAATGTTAAAACTCGCAGGATTAAAAGAACATTTCTCCAGACATCTATATGCAAAGGCCAATCAAGTCACAGTCAATGTTGAAGACTAAAGAAAAATTGGACCTTCCCCACCAAAAGATATATATAACATAAAAGTTAATTACCAAAAAAAAACTACAAGGCTAAAGCTTACCTTAGGGGTGGCAAACTAGCTGAAAGAAATCGTGCTCAACCACACACGTGTGCAAAGCAAACAATAGTAAGAGGTGCTCACAACCGTGTGCTCCACCCAGCTTCCCCCTCAGCACACTCAGCCTTGGCTCAAATTGGAGAGAAAAAGAACAAATTAGTGGGTCCGGTACAAATATTAATCACTCCTTCAACATAAGAAAAAAAAGAGAAAAGAGGAAAACCATACAATAAATAACAACATCAGCTGATAATGGAGTACAGCGTCCTACCTCACTCTGGCAATAAGCCCAAGATTAAACAGTAATGTAAATGTTGTGGAGATAAAGGACGCGCTACCAACTCAGCCTAAACGGCCCGATGCAATCTGATCAAACAAAGATCTCAAAGCAGAAATAACAAAATGAAAACACAATCCTAATATAATTACAAAAACAATAAACCAAGCTAGGAAAAACAGCAGCGTGACCCGCCGTTCACCACGTGATCTGCGGGAGGCTGCAAAGCAAAACATACCAATGAAAAAGAAACTCATCTGATTAATATAAAACAAAAACTAAATCATACATACTCAAATCCACGGATCATCGAACATCAGGATGTTAGAAGGCCTTCATACAGTAAATGTTCCACTAAAAACACACAATAGAAAATGATGATTCAACTAAACAAAATCAAACCACAAACATAGTATTGCGATAGCTGTCCTACCTACAAGCTTTCATAGAGCGCTCGACGCAACTCCCAGGAGATTTGACAGGAACAACACCTACGTTCTAATGCTTCCTGCTCACGTATTTAAATACACAAGCCCTTATTATCCCAATTACTCATTTCCGATAGGGGATAAACAAATAAAGGGGAAAACCCACCCCATACTGCTACACACTGACAGGGAGAAAACCTGATCTTTCTAAAATAAGGGCATTTAGTTCAGTATGTTATGCATACAAACATGACAAAAAGAAATTGGATGTACAATGTGAAAAAGGAATCTTTGTAGGGTATGACAAAAACAGCCCTGCATACCTGGTCTAATATCCAGAAACAGGAAAAGTTCTCAAGCACAGGCTTGTGAGATTTGTAACAAAGTGTTACTGAGCACCAGACACAGACTGACATTTCAATGTCAGATGATGATTTCCATGGGGAAAGTTTTGTATCCTCCCAGTTAAAAGAGAATGTGACTGATCAGATCCCAGAAAAGACTCATAAACCTCAAACTGAGACTCAATCCCCAATATTTGAATGATTATGTTTCTGATGTCGAGTGTGATGAACAGATTCTAACCAATGTTGTCTACTGTTACAGAATGTGTGATGCACCATACACATTCAAGGAAACTATGAGTTCAAGTGAGTCACAGATGTGGGCTAAGGCCATGAAAGAGGAAATGGACTCCCTTAGGGAAAATTACACATTTACCCTAACTACGCTATCAGAAGGTAAACATGCTGTGGGGGGTAGATGGGTCTATGCAATCAAAAATAATACAGATGAGACTCAGACATACAAGGCCAGATATGTCACTAAAGGCTATTGTCAAATGATGGTGGGTGTAGATTACAAGAAGACTTTCTCCCCAACAGCAAATATCACTTCAGTACGAGCCTTGATGCAAATGGCGGCACAATATGATCTTGACCTCCATCAAATGGATGTAAAAACTGCCTGTTTGCATGCTCCAATTGACTGTGAGATTTACATGGAACAGCCAGAAGGGTTTGAAGTGAAGTCAGACGTAGGAGAAAAACTAGTCTGCAAGCTAACAAACAAGTCACTGTATGGTCAGATAGAAACTGGAACAAAATGTTACATGACTACCTCAGTGAGAATGATTTTGTGCAGAATTCAGCTGATCACTGTGTGTACAGTTGTAACGATTAAGTCCTCTGAAGGCGAGTTGATGAACCCAAGTGCAGTTTATTGACTCAAAGTGACAAACAAACAGAGCAACCACTTGACTTAAACATGAGCAGACTTGACTTGGCAAAGAGCAGACCTGACAATAACACTCACCAACAGCAGGGTTACATAATCAATACACGACAAAGTAACATGGAAGACAATGGCTTTAAATACAAGAACTTAGTGAACACATGACTAAGACAACCAATGGGCAAGTGACACAAGGAACAAGGGAACCAATGACAGAACAGAACTGAGAAACCACATGACCATAAACAACCAATCAGCACATGACACATTGACTAAGGGAGCACATGAGGAGCAAGGGAATCATGACACAAACAAGCAACAAGAATCAAACTACAAAATAAAAGACATGAACCATGAAACAAAACTATACATTACAGATCCCCCCCATCTATGGGCGGCTCTCGACGCCCAACAAAACAAAAAACAAAACTACACATAACTAGAAAGTCCAGGCGGGTGGTGGAACGGAGGCGGTCTTGGGGAAGGGATGGAGGGCCAGGCCCGTGCAGGGGGACAGGACCTGGACCACGGCATAGCAATGGCAGGCCTGGGTCAAAGCAGAGGCGGACCAGGTCCGTGGAACATGGGTGGACCTGGGCCGTGGAGCGTGGGCGGACTTGGACCTTGAAGCATGGGTGGACCTGGTCCGTGGGGCATGGGCAGACTTAGACCTTGGAGCAGTGGTGGGCCTGGATCATGGTGCATTGACAGACATGGATCGTGGTGCAGTGGCAGGCTGTGGAGCATTGGCGGGCCTGGACCATGGAGCAGTGGTGGGCCTGGAACATGGTGCCATGACAGATATGGGTCGTGGTGCAGTGGCAGGCTGTTGAACATTGGCGGGCCTGGACCATGGAGCAGTGGTGGGCCTGGATCATGGAGCAGTGGTGGGTCAAGCTCTGCATCTGCTGGAGCTTGGTACCCATAGTCCCCCCCCAAAAAATCTTTAGGGGAAACTTGGGCAGACATGACATGAGGGGGCTCTGGCGAGGCGGCTGTAATGGCTAGGGACTCTGACGTGGCAGACATGATGTGAAGAGGCTCTGGCGTGGTGATCGTGACATGGAGAGGCTCTGGCGTGGCGTCCGTGATGTGGAGAGGCTGTGGCTTGGATGCGTGTGTGGCCCATACACACAGGATAGCTGTGGCCACAATTGTAAGTGCTGCACATTCTAGAGACTCTGGCGTGGCGGCCATCTCGGCTGAGGGCTCAGGCATAGCAGCCATCTCGGCTGAGGGTTCAGTCATGGTAGGCATAATGTGAACAGCCTCTGGCTGGGCAGGCATGGCATGAACAGTCTCTGGCTGAGCAGGTGTGGCATGAACAGTCTCTGGCTGGGCAGGCATGATGTGAAAAGTCTGTAGACTGGCAGACATATCATGAAGAAACTCTGGCATAGCGGCCATCTTGTCTGAAGACACTGGCAGGGCGGCCATCTTGTTTGAAGACACAGGTGGAGCGGCCATCTTGTCTGAAGACACTGGCAGAGCGGCCATCTTGTCTGAAGACACAGGCGGGGCGGCCATCTTGATCAGGGACTCTGGTATGGCAGCCATGTTGTGAACCGGCTCTGGAGTGGCAGCCATGTTGTGAACAGTCTCTGATGTGGCAGGCATGGCGTGAACAGGCCCTGGCGTGGCAGGCATGGCGTGAACAGGCCCTGGCGTGGCAGGCATGGCGTGAACAGGTCCGGGCGTGGCATATGACTCAGCCTCACTCACTGTGAAACTTGATCCACTTAGAAACAAAATAAAGTCAATTTGCTGGCATAGCGTAGAGGGGTGCTCAACTGAGGGCATGAGTTCAGCGAGTTCATCATCCAATCCACATTGAAAGCACCATTTTAAAAAAGTCTCGTCCCAGGGTACACGATCCATGCAACAAAAAATC
Source organism: Mylopharyngodon piceus (assembly GCA_039654765.1). Taxonomy (NCBI): domain Eukaryota; kingdom Metazoa; phylum Chordata; class Actinopteri; order Cypriniformes; family Xenocyprididae; genus Mylopharyngodon; species Mylopharyngodon piceus. Next base: position 22,282,850 of record CM077456.1, read on the forward strand.
CTTAAGATAGTCCTCGATGACTCTTTCCTCTTGACGAAGACTCATGAGCCGAGAAACTGCTGGGTCCATGTTGTTGGTTGTGTATTCTGTAACGATCAGTCCAACTGGAGGTGAATTGATGAACCCAAGTGCAGTTTATTGACAAACAAACAGAGCAACCACTTGACTTGAGCATGAGCAGACTTGAGCATGAGCAGACTTGACAATAACCCTCACCAACAGCAGGGTTACATAATCAATACACAACAAAGTAACATGGAAGACAATGGCTTTAAATACAAGTCAAGTCAAGTCAAGTCACCTCTATTTATATAGCGCTTTTTACAATGTAGATTGTGTCAAAGCAGCTTTACATTGATAACTGGTACATTATTTGGCTGCACAGCAGCTCTTAAAGAATAGTGTCAATGCAGGCAGATCAAAGCGCTGTTGAATATCAAATGTCAAGTCAAATGTCAAGTGTCCCCAACTAAGCAAGCCAAAGGCGACAGCGGCAAGGAACCCAAACTCCATCAGGTGACATCAGGTGGCAGACAAGTGGCTTAGTGGCAGACAAGAACTTAGTGAACACATGACTAAGACAACCAATGGGCAAGTGACACAAGGAACAAGGGAACCAATGACAGAACAGAACTAAGAAACCACATGACCATAAACAACCAATCAGCACATGACACATTGACTAAGGGAGCACATGAGGAGCAAGGGAAGCATGACACAAACAAGCAACAAGAATAACTACAAAATAAAAGACATGAACCATGAACATGAAACAAAACTATACATTACAACAGTAAACAGAAGAAAATAAAAAATAAAAAAAGCTCTGTCAAAGAACCCAGTGTGTCGTCAGAGATGATCAGCACTCAGTGATGGCAAAATGATAACTGAGTATTGCCCCACAGAAGAAATGGTGGCTGATGTCATGACTAAACCAGTGACAAAGTTTAAGTTAGAAAAATTTCAAAAATTTCAAAATTTCGTCTTTGGCATGTGAATTTGGCACAGGAGGGGTGCAAGACTGTGTTCATGTGTTATGTTGTTGTAATGGTATACTGCACAGTATGAGAGCAAGTGGGGGTGTTAACGTTAACCCTGATTTCCATAAATGGATGTGAAAAATAAAGAGGTTCCAGTTAAAGAGGTAAATAAAGAGGTACTCATTCCAAAAACTGAGTGATGTGTGTGTTTCTGCCTCCGTATAGTTTAATAAAAGTTACCGGTTATCATTCAGGATGTACATTTGTGGCAGAGAAATATGATAATAAGGGTTTCCAGATATAAGAAAATTTATGAGAACCTCTAATTAAATATTTAATCTTGTGTATGTATAACATTAAATCCTGAAGCCAATGCAATGCTTTAGGTGGGTTTGTAGATTTCCAATGTAATAAAACCCACCTGGGAGCCAATAACGATGCAAAGGCATGTTTAGTTGTCTTTGAGTCAGACTCGATTCATCACCTGGAGCACCAAATATAGCAAATTCAGCACATGGCTTCAGTTACTTCACATACTTTAGAAAGTGTATAGAATATGATTGACCACACTGAAAAAAGCAATAAAATTAGTAAAATGTACTTAATTTTTCTTTTCAAAGTTTTTGCACGCATATTTTTAAGTAAATTTCACATATGGAATTAAGTAAGCTCTACTTAACTAAGTTAAGTAAAATTAACAAAGAAAATACGTATTTTTAACTTGGCCAGTAGGCTAAAAGGTTGAGTAATTTAAACTAGTAATTTAAACACTGAATAAAACTACACTTTTTAAGTGTATGCTTACCTCAATACCTGGTACACAATACACAATGACTTTAACATTCGATGGGTCGTTTGAGTATAAATGTGCCATTTTGAGTAGAAAATGAACTCCAAATGGCAAGTTACTAAACCTAACGACAAAAGCAATGATAAAACAGTGTAAAGGAAAACAGCGAAAAATCAACCTCATTAATTATTCAAGGCCCAGTGCATGATGGGAACACCAGTATTAGAAAAGTTGAGTAGTTTTACTTAACTTTATAATGTTGATATTTACAGTTTAATTTAATTAAAAATACTTTGCATTTATATGTTGTAATTTGAAATAAAATACAAGACCTTTATATTTAAGTTAAAAATGGGAGATTATCGAAGACATTGTCTTCAAATACATGTATAGAATTTTTGATCGAATTATAGCTAAACTAATCTAATTATGCTTATAATCGATTTACTGTCTATGTAAAAGGTTTACAAATTAACAACTTCTCATTTGATACCTCTTTTTCCATTTCAGATATACATTCTGTTTCGGCTTCAGAATGTAAATATTCTTTGTTTTGTGTACTTCACTTATTTGTATACTCCATTTACAGGAGAAGTGATTAGCACGTAAGACCCAGTTTCTGTCGCTTAGATTATTATTTGCTGCTATAGGAAGGATTAATTCATTTACTGTTTATTTGTATTTTATATATGTATTCTAATTAGGGGTTCAAGCACGAAGTGCTGAAAACCTATTGTAATTGCTCAGATTTTTAGGGGTTCAAGCACGAAGTGCTGAAACCCTATTGTATTTGTTAGGATTTTTATTATTTTTCTCGTGCCGTAAAACGAATCGTGCAGCCCAAACCATAAGTGCTAGAGACTTGAAACTTTGTCAGATGACAGGACAGAAATCGAGGAGAGGTTGACAGAGTATGACCCCAATCGGCCAATAGGTGGCACTACAGCGACCAAATGCTCGAAATGGCTCATAACTCCTAAATCGTTTGTTGTAGACTCAAGTGTCTTATATCACTGTAATCCTTGGCTCAAAACAAACAAAATGTATATCTCCGATTTCATTTCCGGTACGCAAATTTTTCCGCCATTTTGAATTTTATCCAAAACCTAGCACATGCACATGAGCACATGCAGCATGTGACTCTAAAGAAGCACAACAATTTTTGTGCAGATCGGACCATAGGTGGCGCTATAACTATTAAAAACCTTTAAAAAACATACGTTTTTAATGGTTTTGGATGAAAACGTGTATAACTTTGGTTGTGGTCGACTTATTTTCACAGGAGTCATGTCTTTAGTCTCATGAATCCTTGCCGAGTCCAACGATACCAGACTTGTCAGGTTTCAGCTTATGGCCAAATGTCAAAATTTTGATAGGAAGTGGCAAAAAAATTCAATCAAAGACGTTCTTGGGTCATATTTTATGCTCTCATATATATAAGTATCTATAACTTCAAAACGAAATGAGATATTTTCACCAAAATTAACATATGTATGGGCACATTCTGAGGACACCGAAAAAAAGTAGTGGAGATCGGGCAATAGGTGGCGCTATAACTGTCAAAAAACCTTTAAAAACCATGTTTTTCCTTACTGAATTGCCTGTATTGGCTGTAAATGGTCTTTTCCATCTATGATCTAGTGCTATACATGCTTGCTAAATAAAACATAATACCTTTTTATGTGTTTAAAGGCCTTAAATGCTTGAACCCCGGTAAATGCTGCTTGCAGCTTTAATTATTTTATTTCTTCTTCCCTAAAACTGATCGGGCAGCCCAAACCGTAAGGCCTAGAGACTTGAAACTTTGTCAAATGGTAGCTCTTGCTCGCTACTCAGATACCAGGACTCGTCAAAATCGGTCAATAGGTGGCGCTACAGCGATCAAAAGTTGAAAATCGCTAATAACTCCTAGACCGTTTGGCCTAGAGTCAAGTGTTTTATATCATTGGAATCCTTGGCTCAAGACGGACAAAACGAAGGCTCTTCGGTTACGAAGGCTCTGCAGATTCCAAGAGCTGCTGGGGCCAGTTGCATAGACACTATAAGATTGTGTCTTAAGAACTACTCTGACTAACTAGCAGTTAACCAAGGGGTAATCAGTCTTTCTTTGCAAATTCAAATTAGACCAATCTATCTTTTATGTAACTGACTTTAGTTATGGCCAGTCTTGAAGAGAAAAAAAAAAGATTAACTTGTAAGACTAGTCAGTTTATGCAACCAGCCACTAATTCCAAATCATTAGTTCTCATTCTGTTTGATCTACAGTATCTGCAGCTTTGGACATGGTTAATCATCAGATCCTTCTGTCCCTCCTCTCATCACTGGGCATCACTGGAACTCCACTTTGCTGGTTTGAATATTTATATTATATGCAATACCAGTGAGCAAACCAAAAACAACAGTGGCAAGGAATAACTTATGCAACTTATCTTGATGTGCTTCTCTCTGATGAATTTATCTCTTCATGTTCTAAGTCAACAAACCATAAGTTAACCCCCAACAACATTCTGATTTTAAAGGTAGTTTTTGAAATATGAGAAGTTTAGCAAGATAAAATATAACAAAAATGAGGCTCATGTTGAGACACATGTAGTTTCTTTCTTTTCTATAATATTCAGATCTTGTGCTAATGATGCTGTTGATAATTCAGGATATATAATTCCGAGCACAGTCCATTAGTTATCCTAAATGGTTGAAATGCTCTCTGAACTTTTGCACACTGACTTGGTTTCAAAGATAAGAGTTGTAAATTGGGAAAGGGCATGTTCTTTGAAAATAACTACGATTAGGACATGACTCACATGTCACCGCAGAGAATGGTATTTGGTAGTAGCTAACTACTTGGATGTGATTTGAATCAGGGTTTCTGCTTCAATAATTCTGCTATGATAATTAAAAAAATTATAATGATTTTTTTTTTCAGTAAATCAATTAGAGGCCATATAGAAGATAACTATTTACCATTTTCATGAAAATTTATTTCCTAAATATTTTAGTATGTAGTTAGTGATAATTTTTTTAAAAGCAATATCAAGAATATAATCACAGCCAAAGAATTTGTAGGCCCTTTAAAGCCCTTTAGCCCTTGTATTGCTTATGATTTAGTCTTACATTTAAATTACATTGAAAGATTATACATATGTGCATAAACAAAACTTTACAAAAATAAACAAAACATCCCCCCCCCCAGCAACAACCTGTGGCCTATGCAAGATTTTCAAATGAAAGAACAGAAAATCAATCAACGTCTAAAAGCTGTGGTTGATGTTGACTGACGTAATCAGTGAGTTCCATCAGTTCTATTGCTGACGGGCAAGTCTTGGGTGGTGTTTATGAAACAGCCTTTGCCTTTGGCCTGCCACACTGGCTGTTGGAACTTTGGACCTGTTGCAACCCTTGATTAACAGTGGACTGAATAGATCAGAGTATAAAAGATGCATGCCAGAGGATCACCGTCAGTCTCCGTTTGGAGGAAGACTCGCTTTAGTTTCAGGACTTCTGAGCTTCTTCTGACCCAGAATGGGGAGTATGAAGCTCTACCTATTGCTGCTGCTTGGCACCTATGCCATAGCCCGTGAGTATAAAGTTCCCTTGCATTCTGGTGCATTAATGCTATACTGTACATGCACTGAAATTCTTTTTTTTATTTTGCTTCATCCTATGTATCCTACATCCTGTATTTTATATACTTTCAAGGCTATTAATGTTAATTATGTTTAAATGGTTAAATTCATCTTAATTTTTTTATTTTTTTTTTTATTTAAATACATTATCTTTAATGTTTAATGTAATTACATAATGATTTTCTCACCAGAGCAAGAAATTGAGTCCAATTCTCATCCAGGATGTCACTGTAAGTATTTTTCTTTATTTATTTTTAATCCTTTGATTAAATTTTATTTGAATTTGTATTTGAGTTGTTTATGACTCACACATGTTAATGTTCCCTATAATTTATCCAGACCTTTTACCTGTTGGACTCACTGTACCTATTGTTGTCACTTACTTTGAACCCTCAATAAATGAGATCACCATTGTAACCTGGCCTACCATGTACTCTTTATCAACAACAGACAGTTCTTGAGTCAGGATGTCAGAGTCCATATTTCTTATTGCTCATCTTGATTAGATAAACAAATACAATGTATTGCAATTTAATAAGTAATATTTTAAATAATGATCTGATAAATTGACCTCTAAGGAAAATAATGGAAAATTCTACCAGCGCTAAAAGACTATATATATAGACAATATATGAATTAGTAAAGGTTGAAAATAACAGTAACTAAGCCTACAACATGCTGTAGAATTATTGTTCATTGTTAGTTCATGTTAAGTAAGGTAGTTAACTAATGTTTACAAAGGAAACCTTATTGTAAAATGTTACCAAAATATGATTGTTTATCAGTGTGTGATTATTGTTTCAAATATATAATTTTTTGAACTATCCTTGTATTTATTTTATTTACAGTATCTAAAAGATTTAAGATCTACAAAAAATATACATATCGGTATGAAGCAGAAATCCAAAACAGGGTGACTGGGACCTCTCCTCTCATGAATGGCCCCAAATTATCCTGCAAGGTACATCAAAGTTTGAGAAATCATATCTAACTATACAGTTCCTCAGTATGTCTTTCTGGGTTTTTTTTTTCTTTTTTTTTTCATTCCTTAAAGTTATTAACACCTTTCATCCATAGGTCGAAATTGATGTGCCTGTGGCGTGCAGCTTTGAGCTCCAGACGAGTGAGTGCTCCCTAACTGAGGTGGTTGGAACAGATGCAAATGGGGCGCCCATCTATTCACCTGCTGCTGAAGCCCAAGCCTTCCAATCTGCCATGGAAAAGTATGTTTAAGTTTCCTTTCCCAGCTTTAGAGAAACTGACTCAAATAATAAAGTTCATAAATATTCAAAATAAGCACAGCCAGTACAGCTAAATTATACAAACAGCCTATGGAAAACAAAAAAAAAATCCTCTAAAACTATACATTGTAGGACTGGTTTACACTGCCCTGACAAACAATAACATTTTAAATATTTTAAAGTTGCCTTTGGACCCAACAACAATTGAAGTTTGTGTTTGTTGAGGCATTGTGAACTGGGCTTTGGTCTCCAGTTTATAATAAATTGATTTTAAAATTTACCAGAAACCCAACAAGTGATTCAACAGCCATTAATTCTCTTTGAACAGGAATGTACTGAAGTTTGTAGTTGAGGGTGAAACTGGTGTGACACTCTATCCTGAGGGTGATGAAACCAACATTTTGAACTTCAAGAGGGGTATCATCTCTGCTCTGATTGTGCCTGTCATGGAGAAGGAGGAGAGCAAAGACATGGTACATACACATGTTTACTTCTTCCTTAAGGTCCTTATCTGTAAAGGTATTAATTGCTTTTATTGTATGTTGAACTTGTTAGATTAATTTAATTTAAGAAATGTTGTTATGGACACCCTCTTAACAACTAAGCAAAGAAGCACTGAATTTTCTTATTTGGAATAATAAATTCCAATGAACAAAGTACTTGACCTAAGTACTTAGGTGCTAGGAGATAATTGTATCATATCCATTACATTATCTCTACATCATCAATATCTTTATGACAGGTTTAAAGCAATTATATTAGTAATCTCAGGATTTGGTGAAAAGTATTGAGGCTAGCTTTTACATATTTGCTTATTAGGGGCCAAGCACCAAAGGTGCGTAGGCACCTATTGTAATCGTTGGCGTTCTTATTATTCTTCTTCTTCTGCTCTGGGAGTCTATGGCAGCCCATAGAACCGCTTGCGGGAAAGTTATGAAATTTGGCACACTGATAGAGGATATGTCAACATAGCAAATTTGGAGTCTCTAACTCAATCCCTCTAGTGCCACCAACTGTCCAAATTTGCACTTACGTTTGTGCTAATAACTTTTGAACCGTAATGGCTAGAAACAAAATTCTTTTCTCCTCTGATTCCTTGGCTCATGCCGATTCGATTGCACCCTATGACTTCATTTTGCGTCATGATAATTTGTCCGCCATGTTGAATTATGCGAAAAACCTACTTTTTCGAACTCGTCCTAGACGCTTCATTTAATTTCCATGAAAATCAAATCAGATCATATTCAGAGCATGCTGGCAAAAGCTTTTTGATTAACCCAATCGTTCTTGAATTACACGCAAATTAATTTAACATAGAGCACCCCAAATTGGACTCAAGGCTATAGCTCCGCAACGCTTTATCATATTCAGACCAAACTTGGTACATGTCATTCCAAGCATGACCAGAGACTACATGCTGAGTTTCGGCGCAACGCCACCTACTGGTCCGGAGATACGAAAAATGGCTATTTTTGCTTATAACAGCGCCACCTAGTGGTAAAATCAAATATTCAAATGCTTATAGCTTTGGGTGTGGTTGACTTATTTTCACGGGAGTCATCTGTTTGGACTCCAATGTGGAGTCCAGTGATACCAAACATGCTAGGCTTCGCCTTATGGTTTGTGCAAAGTGGTGATTTAGCGCTTAAACTTTTGCGAATATCTTCGAAACCGTTTCTCTGATCGAGACGAAACCACCGTAGGAAACACGGAACCTTAGCTGGTTAACTAAACGTTAATGCCCAAATGTCAAAATTTTGATAATAAGTAGCAAAAAAATCAAAACAAAGTCATCCATGGGTCATTTTTTTATGTTCTCATTCATATAAATGTTTATAACTCCAAAACAAAATGAGACATTTTCACCAAATTTGACACACACGTATGGGCTCACTCTGAGGACACATAAAAAAAGTGGTGGGATTATGCCTCTTGGTGGCACTATAATTGAACAAAACACGAAATTGCCATTAACTGCAATACAGTATTATGATATAAAATGCTGTATTATATGAATGCATTTGTGTACCATTACGAAACTCAGTATGTGTCCGGCACCATGCTCTGAAGGTTCTCAAATGGTTTCGACACAGCGCCACCTTGTGGTCAAATGTTATAATGAAATTTTTAAAAAATGCTAATAGCTTTATATAAATGTGCCCTATTATAATGAGACTGGTCTTAATAGATTCCGTGGGTCATGCTGAGAACATTGATGCCAATTTTGCCATAGTCAGCCAAACTTCCTGTCCGCCAGTTTGATTTTCTTTAAAAACATACATTTTCGAACTTCTGTAAATGTAAGCTTGTGCACAAACATTTATTCGCATTGATTTAGATTTCCTTACTTCATCTAGGTTACTGTCCATGGAATCTGTGCCACTGATGTCAAGATCAATACCAAGGAAGATATTAGCACTGATGTCACCATCACTAGGGACCTGTCAGGATGTGATACTTTCAAAACCCAAAGAAGCCACACCAGCCCTATTGCCATCATCACTGGTTTGGTGAGACAATCAGGTTTTTTTTTTATAATACCCGCTGCCTGGTTAAATCTTGCAATTATTGCTTCTTAGTTTTTTATTTTTATTTATAAATTAAATCAAATGCATTTGTTCCATTAACCACAATCCTCAGTGCAATTTACCAAGTACCAAATGTTTAAACAGGTAAAGATTAGGCAAATTACCTCTAACAAATATTGACAAAAGCATTATATCATACAGACTGAGCCAACAACAGGTGAAAAACGGTTCTCATATTTTTCAAGAAAAAGATAATGTACTTAAATTTATATTTGTTTGTCAACAGCAATACCCTCTGTCCAAGCTGATTGGCAGTACCCAGACCTGCAACTATAAGTTCGACAACCAGAAGAAGCACATGACCTCTGTCACGTGCACAGAGAAGCACATATTCCTTCCCTTCTCTTACCAGTGAGTGACACTGACATCATATCACTAGCTACATTTCCTAATGCAATGTGCATGCATAAGTGGAACATCATATTCTGATTCATTCAAATGTATTTCATTTCCTTTGCAGGAATAAGTATGGTATCTCTTCTCTTGTGAAACAAATCCTAACTCTTCAGGAAACCAGCAAGATCAATGAAAGAGTTTTTGATTACCGTGAGTATATCACTGTATATCTCAAATATATCTTGGATTCTGACTATGTAGCCTTTCACTCACATATCATCCTGCTCTCTACAATATAGGATCTGCTTACCCCAAGGACTTGGCTCTAGAAGCAATAGAGGATAAAGCCCCAATCCAGACCTCTGAGGCTCTGCTGTTCATCTTCAGGGAGCTGAAATCCATGAATGAAAAACCAGATCGCCAGCTGAGGGCCAACAAGTTCCAGAGTTTGGTGTCTGAACTCCGTGGACTTGAGCATGAGGTTTTGCAGCAGACCATTACTCAGATGGTAGAGGAGGACAAGCTCTTGACCTGGCAGGCTTTGACTCAGTGTGGCACCCCAGAGTGTGGTAGTGCCATGTTCAGTATCCTGAAGACCTTTGATACTGATGCCATCGAAGTAGATGCTGCTGTCTATGCTCTAGGAATGATGCACAGCCCTACTGGCCTCTTGGTGAAAGACATATTGGAGATTGCCCAGACCAAGCAGAGCAAGCCAATAATGTATGCTCTCAGCAATGCTGTAAGGCGGTAAGCAAACTCTTTTTCCTTTTCTAGACCATTTACATTATTATCAAATCTTTCACTTCCCTGCTGAAAAGACCAGCACAGAACATGCATTTCCAGCATAGAGCATGATTTTTCATGCTTGTCCAGGCTTGTTCATTCTAATTAAATGTTGCCAGCATCACCATGATGTCAGCTGCAAAACATAGTTGGTGAAAATTGTTACCTGTATGATCTTTCTAGTGAAGCAGTAGTGAAGTAGTCTAGTGAAGTAATCATGCGCTATAAGCTACTTAAAAAAGCTACATCTGTACACCAGAATCCAAAACACAACATATGCTGGTGACCAGCTATGCTGCTTCTTTCAACAGGGATTGATTCTCATTTTGGGGGGAAAAAAATCCAAAATGTTTTTGTCAGGATATGTCCACTGTAACTGACAATGTATAATATATCCCTTCAGGCACTTCCAAACTAAGGGTCAGCTCACCTCTGAGATTCTTGAGGTGTATAACTTCATTACCTCCATCCTTGGTACTGACTGTTCTGGCGAGAAAGATCTGACCTACTTGACCTTAAGGGTGTGTGTTTGAACATCTATATTCCTGGACATTTTCACACTGGGAAAACAAATGATCTTATTTTATTATAACCTGCTCTCTTTAGGTGATTGGAAACATGGGCGAGGCTATGGAAGCAGCTGATCCCAACATGAAGACCACTCTGCTTAAGTGCATGAGACAGCCTGCCACCACCCTATCTGTCCAGATGTCTGCCATCCAGGCTTTTAGACGTATGTCTGTGACTCCTGAGGCAAGTATTGCTGGATTTGTTCAACTATTTATATTTCTTAAGAACCAATTGTGTGGAACTATCATACTAAGACTAACCACCTTCACACTTCAATCTTTTTCATGCTCAGGTCCGTTCCAACATTCAGAGAGTGGCCCTTTATGCCAAAGGTGCTGTTCAGAAGAGACTTGCTGCATATCTTCTCTTGATGAAAAAGCCAGAGTCAAGCGACCTGGAGGTTGTGAAGAAGATTCTTACCCAGGACCAGAATGTGCAAGTCAAGTCCTTTGTGGCTTCTCATGTCTACAACATTATTCATTCCAGGGATCCTGAAATTCAAGAGTATGTTACTCAGTTTGTTAGCTTTATTTAGACTGCATTCAAAACATATCATCTGCTGTCTACCATTTCAGTTTGCCCTTTATCCTTTTCTTAACACAATCCTTTTTCCTTCCCAGGTTAGGCAAAAGGATAGTCGAGGTCATGCAGGATGATGAGGTGCTTACCCACTCAAATTATACTCTGCTTTCCCGTAACTATAAGATGAACATATTTACGCCAGGAAAGGATGTCATGGGCTCCAGCACGCAGGGAAGCATAATCTTTGATCCCAGCAGCCACCTGCCCAGAGAGGTTATGCTTGAGACAACCCTAAAAGCCTTCAGTTACAACCTTGATTTTATGGAGGTAGGAATCTTCTTGCGTTATGTACTTGTAATTAGTTAATTGTGAAACTCTATTGTTATATGTTTTACTAATAAGTATTACTAATTGTTTGTACCTATTTTTTTATTTTTTGTTGTTGTTGTTTTTGTACTTGTTGCATATGGATTTAACTTTTAGAATTTAAAATTATTATTATTTTTTGGTCACCAAGTTTGGCATGGACGGCAAAGGATTTGAGCCAACTGTTGAGACTCTCTTTGGAAGCAATGGCTTCTTCCCTGATACGATTTCCAAGGCAATGTACTGGGTTGGGGACAAAATGCCAAACAAAATCAATGAGGTTCTGCAAGAATGGGTTGACCCTCTGAGAACAGAAAAAACTAAGAGACAGGTACTGATATCCATTGCTTATTCCAACCCTAACAATGTGATTATTTACGTGATTGAGTTTTTGCTGCATGTGTCAAAGGCTAGATAATATCAGGACCTTCTCTTTGATAGGTTCCTGAGAACATTATAAGGGAAATGGTGCGCAATTTTAACAAGCTTGCAAAGGACCTGTACAACCAGGACTCCCCAGAGGCCATGGCTTACTTAAGGATCATGGGGAATGAATTGGGATACATCAAGAGTACCAATGAACTGTCAGCTATTGTTGATAGGATGGCCACATATATTCAGGCCCTCAAGTACTCACCTGCTTGGGTATGTATATACAATATGCTGCATTTTACATACATATCATATGTCTGTATTAGCTCATATATTGGACAACATATTGGTATTGTCAAGATTTGCTTTGTGATACTTTAAGAATGGTTGCTTTTCAGGTGCTAGAAACGCTACAAAAGGTGGTAAAAAATCATACATATTATTCTCGTTTCAATAGATTACAAAGGTATTAATGTCTGGAGATCAGAGCATCTTTGCTCACTACATCTTTATGGATAATGAGTTCTTCCTTCCAACTGCCTCTGGATTCCCCCTGAAGTTTGCTCTGTCTGGGACTTTTGCACCTGGTGTTGAGGGTGGTCTGCGCATGGAGCCTGGCAGGGTAATAAATATATTGCCCCTGATTACTATTTATTCAATAGCTATATGGTTAATGTATAAAAAATGCTACAAATTATGCGATATCTTATTACTGTCTGTTTATTAGCATTACAAATGTTTCCCTGTTCTTTTCACAGCATGAACTGTCTTTTTCACCCTCCATGGCAGTAGAATTTGTCACCCGTATGGGAGTCCATATCCCCAAGTTTGTTGTCTCTGCTGTGGAAATGCACACTAATATGTTCCATGAAAGCTCTTTTAATGCCAAAATCACTAAAGGCGATGGCCAAATAAAGCTGTCTATACCGGCACCTAAGGGTACTACCGAAATCTTCAGAGTCAGGTAGCTTTTGTGCTATATGTCTGAAACATACTCCAATGCTTTATTTTAAATGTATACTCTTTATAGAATGTTTTGATCTGCCTGCATCGACACCATTGTATGCGAACTGAACTGAGCTGGATGATGACTTCACTGTTTACTCCAGTGCTGATATAGATAAATTAACTAAATTAATAACTATTGATCCTTACAACGGAATGAATCAATACTGAATTTACTTAAGCTGGACAATGACACCATTTTCTTTAAGAGCTGCTGTGCAGCCAAAAATTATATACCAGTTATCACCGTAAAGCTGCTTTGACACAATCTGCATTGTAAAAATGTAAAAAACTATATAAATAAAGGTGACTTGACTTGACTTGACTATACAAATAAAGAAAATATACAGAAAAAAATAGCATCAGCTTTCAACAAATCTGGTCAAGTCAGCTGTTTTACAAAGACATAATGGGAAACCTCTTGTCATTTTTTCACAAATAGCAACAAGCTAGTGATGGTGTCCAAAACCATGGTCACACTTATTCCTGACACAGGCGACAGGACTGCCATAGCGCACTGCAGCCCCCTTATCTCTGGGATCAATTACTGCACCACCATACTTAACTCTAGAGCTGAAAGAAATTCTCCATACTTTCCTCTCAATGGAGAGTCCAAGTAAGAATCAAACTTTTCCCATGCAAATAACATACTTAATCATTCATCTACTTCCTTTTTCAACTCCTGTTATACTAAAATTATTACTTTCCCACAGTTTTGTTTTGGGTATCCAGCCCACCGGTGACATCACTGAGTACACTGCAACTATTGCCTACGAACTCTTGAACGAGGGCAAGGAAGGCCGCCAGAAAGTTGATTCTCTGAAAATGATTTTGAAAGCAGAAGGCATGTATACTTAACAACAGTGAATTTTAAATCATGACCACTTCACTATATTAAATAAACCACATCTCTAAACTAATTCAAATGTGGAGATTTTTTATGGGTTTTAGGTTAATTAATTTTTCTTTTCTAATCATAAGGTGATAAGCACACAGAGGCATCCGCTACTATTAAGTACAACAGGAACAAGAATATTCTCACCACCAGCATTGCGATTCCAGACTATGATATTGAGGCTGGAATCAAAGTTGGTGTCACTGATGGTATTGTCAAGGGAAAGAAGATCACCATTGATATCTCCAACAAAAATATTCACCAGTTTTCTCTCATTGGTCGTGCAAAGTAAGTAGAGATCCAGATAACTTTTTGTCGATGGACAACCAAAATTCTTATTAAAGACAAGTTTCTGCTAATAACAGGCTTGAGACCATGAATGATGGCTTGCTGGAAGCTCAGTTGATTATTCCCTCACTTAACACTGAGGGCACTCTTACTGCCACTCTGAACTGTGTTGAAGATTTGACCTTGGAACTCAAGAGTAACATCAAGCTCCCAGAGACCAACTCTGTGCAGAGGATTACCTTCCAATATGGTATTGGACTGTTTTTGCAAACTCTTAATTATAAATTTAAAATCTTTATTGTATTAAATCAATCATCAATCAGTAAATATTTTTTCTTATGTCAAAAGTGAAAATTTGCTTTTATAACAGCTAAAGATGAGATGAAGATGGAGATGAAGTCTGACATAGAGTCCGAGATACAGAAGCTGATGCCTAATGCAGCACCTCTTCAGAGTCACCTGGATCAGGTCTTTGATGACATCATGGAACATAAAGTTGTCAAGACTGACATGAAACTCCGCCACATTTATGCAAAACTCTGGGAGGTATGATTGATATGAAATTTCAATTTGAAACAGTATTCATTACATACATAAAAAATTGAATGATTTTCATACCAGTGTGTTCATTAATTTTATAGGCTTACCACATTTGGATGGATAAGATTGCTTCTGATGTGCCCTACCTTCAGACACTAAGGGGGAACATTCCAGAGTTGGTTATTCCATCTATGCCTGAGAGGGTGTTCATGAACACGTAAGATTAATGCTAGTTTTTTTTTTTTTTTTATCTAAACAATCCAACTACAAAGATGCATATCCACTCACTTCCAAATAATTTTTATTCTCTTTACAGTGAGAGCATGTTCAAATACAAGTTCAACAAAGATCGTATCACTTTCACCATTCCTTTGCCTCTTGGTGGAAAGACATCTGAGGACCTGAAAATCCCTCCTACCATGGCCACCCCTGACCTAACTATGCCTCATATTGGTCTAATGCTGCCCTCTAAACAGTTTAGTCTACCCACCTTCTCCATCCCCTCCAGCTATGATCTCTCAATGCCTCTTCTAGGAATGGTAGAGGTATCTGCAAAAGTGAGCACTAACTTTTATGATATAGAGGCGGTTTTCTCTGGTGGCAACAACACTGTCAATAAGTCCAGCTACACTGCAGGCTACAAAGTTGTTGCTAACAGCCCTTTGGAACTTCTTGCCTTTACTGTGGAAGGTAAACACATGCATACATTCAGTATACATGATACATGATTTTAGTTTGTTGATATGGGTCCTTGGGTATATTTTTTCTGTAATTTCTGTAATTTCCAAATCTGTTACATGCAGGAACTGCACAAACTGCTGGCATCTCAGAAGACACTGCGAAGTTTGACATAATTTCTTCCCTGAAGCATAAGCTTTTAGATGCAAATTTCAGCCTAATGGAAACAGCCCAAATCACAGATGCAGTGAAAACAACAGGAAAGTACAAGATTGAAGTCTTCAGCCCTCTGGGTATGCAGATGTCCATGATGTACACAACCCAGGCTTTAGTCTCTTCTGAAATCACAGGTGATGGCAGTTTAGATGGATCACTAAAAGTAGGATCAATGTCAGCTAGCACCACTGCTACCCAAACCTTTATACTTCAACCCAAAACCAGAGAGGCAAAAGCTGAATCCACTTTCAGGGTCAGATGTGCCATTCTCCAAATTGTAAACAAGATGAAAGCTGCAGCAACCAATGGAGAACTTTCATTTGAGTCAAACACTGACATAGTGAATGACCCAGTCCATCACACCACCAAGTTCAACATTGAACTGAAAGAAGCTCAGTTTACCATTAAGTCTGATTCTGTCACCAAAGCTAATAAGCGAAAGCTTCAGAACCAGGTAGACTTCACTGCAACAGTGAAGGAAGTCACTCTCAAGATTGAGTCTCAGGCTGATGAAGACACAAACCGAGGTTTCTCCCAGCTTGCCGGATCGCTGAACACCCAGGGACTGGAGCTCAATACTGAGGCCACTATCAGCTTCTCTGCCAACCATGCCTCCAACAAGGGCACCCTGTCATTCACCAAAGATGGCCTGACCACTAGCTGTACCACCACTGCTCAGGCCAGCTCACTGACCTTTGAAAACATTTTCCATGGTGGCATTACAACCACTGGTGCTACAATGTCTGTCTCTACCAAGGGAACAGTCCACGAAAACAGTGCTGAACTCAAAGTTGAGGGAAGACTTGCAAGCTCAGAGGTATACCTAAAGAGTATGTATGAGGGTGACATTTTCAATGTCAACACTAGAAACAGGATTAATTTCAAATTGAATGAAGATGGCCTGAACCTCTCTAACAACTTGATTGCATCACATCAGGAGATGAAAATAGAAAACACAGACTCTCTGATACTTACCCTCAAATCTCTGGTCATCAGCTCTAAGTCTGACAACTTTCTGAATGAGAACAACTTCTACAAGCACAACATTGCAGTGGACGTACATGATTTTACAGCGTCTTTAAATGTCAAAAATGAACTTAAAGTCATTGGTGTCAACTTCAACAATGATGCCCAGATGATGGCAGAGCCCTACAGATTGGAAGTTACTGGAAATCTGAAAGGGGCATTTGGTGAAGAGGAACTGAGACATACATATGAGATTACCTATGTTGACCAGACAGCCACTGCAAAGTGCAGCACCAATGGAAAACTCCTGGGCACTCAAATGACTCAGAACTCTGCGTTTGAGATTGTTGGATTTTCCACAAAGTTCAACAATGAGGTGCGCTTCATCTCTCCCTCTCTCCGACTGGAGAGCAACATCCTCACTAAAGCAGAACCTTTTAGTATGAATGTTGTGAGCTCCTTCAACTCTGATGGAGCGCTCAACCTGTATGGAAAACACAGTGGCCAGGTGAAAAGCATGCTGCTCATTCAAGCTGAACCTATGTCTTACTCACACAAGCATGAATGCAAGGCCTCAACCTCTCACCATTTGAACAATGGAAACTCGATTGAAACTAACTTCGAGCATAAAATAACCAGCGCTATAACCCCTCAGCAGCAAAATTTTAACATGAATATGAAGTCTACGCTGAGTGACCATGCCTTTGACCACTCCCTGGAAATCTTCAACACTCCAAAGAACATAGGTATTGCACTGAAAGGCATCTTGTCCACCAACCTCTTGAACAAAGCAAATGATAATCAGGAATTTGCCATCAAAAGTGCTCTGCAATATGAGAAGAACAGCGATTTTATTTCCCTGCCTTTCATTGAGAAGCTGCCTGTTCTCATAAGGGAGGTTAAAAGTTCAATGCTCACCATGAAAGATCATAGCATTGAACTGCTTCATGGCATTGATGATAAATATGACATTACAGCCACTCTTAACACCAAAGGAACTGAACTTTCACAGGTAATTAAAGATTTTGATGTAGATATGTTCTTGGATGTGAGACTTTTCACCTCCTACATGACAGCTGTAGTAACAGAAATGGGCAAAAATCTGCAATCTGTAAGGAACTTCATTGAAAGTTTGGACCAAAGAACTGGCATTATCACCAAGATAAATGAAATCTTCAGCAAAATTGATGAGTTTTTGGCAGAATATGAGATTGAGGCAATGGTTGAGAAAATCATTGATGATGCTGTGGATTTAATGAAACAATATGAGCTAAGGGAAACAATGCAGTCAGCTGCAAATTACCTAAACTCTCTTGACATAAAACCAGTGTTTGAAAGAATCTTCAGACACATTAATGAGCTGACAAAACAACTAAATACCAAAGTAAATACCAAAATCAATGAAATGATTGCTTATGATTTTGACACCTTGGCTGCTGAAGTAAAGCAGATAGCCACTGACCTCATTAGAGTCCCCTGCTTTGGAATGCTGCATGGTGAGATTGAGATTAAATCCTCCGAGCACACTCTGAAGACCAATGCTGAACTCAAGAACTCAACAGACAAGATCACTGCTAACCTGAATTCTCAGTTCCAGACTCCTATTGATCTCCTGGCCTATACTTTTGATGCCACTGCTCACCTTAACATCCCTAGAATGAAAGAGCTGTCCCTGACTGAGACAGTGAAAGCCAATCACATGGCTTTCTCTCTTGATCACCATGGAATAATGTCCATCAATGGTGTTTTTGCCCAGGTATCTTCCAAGACCACAGCTAAGGCAACCACAGAACCATACACTGCTGACTTAGTGAACAATGCATTTCTGAGCACAGAGAATGGCTTCTCATGTACTTTGGAGACCTCTTACAACCACGGTGTGAACATGCCAGTGGCCAACATCTTCAGTGAAGCTACAATGACCCAAAAAGCTGCTGCTCAGCTGGAATCTGGCATATTCACTCTCACCCTTGGAAATGATGGCAAAGGAAAATACACTATCCTTGATTATTCTGATGAAGGAAATCATAAGAGTAACTTGGAGATTGTGATGAATGTGGAGTCCATAAAACTCATCTTTGATTGCTACACTGAGAGTAGTCTTCTCAAGATGAAGCAGAAAGTGGATGCAGAGACTGGTGGTTTGACTCAGATTAAGTTTAACATGCATGCAGAGACAGAAACTCCCTTCATCAAGAGAAGCATTGCAGCAATGAAAGGGCAGATTTGTTTGAAGCAACTCATTGTTGAGCTGAGTGGGTCTCATGATGCTGAACTGATTGGCAAGGTTGAAGGCACCATTACCAATTCAATTAACTTCAAGGCTGTGCCTTTTAAAATGATCTTTGACACCAAGAACAAGAAAAACACAAAGCTGATGCTTCCCTTTAAGTTGTCCAGTAAAGTTGATTTGCAAAACGATATGACTTTAACTCTGAGTCCCTCTGGGCAACAGGCCAGCTGGACCGGTCTTGCTAGGTTCAATCAGTATAAGTACTCTCATTATATGAGTATGGCTAATGGTGAGAAGGAAATTCAGATCTCTGCATCAGTCAATGGTGAGGCTGACTTTAATGTGCTGACCTTGCCAATTAACATTCCTAAATTGACTATCCCATTCATCAACAAGGAAACACTATATGTAGAGAAATTTTCTTTATGGGAGGACACAGGCCTTAAAACAATCTTGATCACACCTCAGCAGACATTTGATATGGATGCAAAGCTTAAGTATGTGAAGAACAATGAGATGTTCAACATTCAGCCAGTCCTCAATTCTGTTATTAGGAAAATTAAAATACCCATTTTTGCAACTGCCAAAATCTCATCTGATATATACGAATGTCCTTATTTGGCCAAGATTCCTCTTCCCAGTATAAAGAAATCAATTATGATCCCTGTCATGGGAGACCTGACCTATGACTTTTCTGTGAAAACTGCTATGATCACCATGAATACCAAGGCTAAGATCCTTAATCAGGATGAACTTGCTGCCCAGTTTGAAACTCAGGCTACATCTGAGTTTGGTGTTTTTAATGGCAAAACCAGTGGCTCTGCCACCTTTAACATGAAGTCTGGGATGAAAGTGTTTACCAATCTGATTGTGGAGCATAAATATTTTGAGAACAACTATAATGGACTTCTTGAAGCCAACACAGAAGTCTCAAAGGCTGTTATTTCAAATACTGCCAAAGTAAATCTGCCAGATGTGAAATTTATGCTTTACCACGAATTCACTGGAAATTCAGAAGAAGGTCTTACTGTCTCTGTATCTTCCCCATCTGCTGGACTCCTTGGTCTTCAGCTACAGAGCAAAAACTTATCCCACCATACAGGAAGACTTTTTGGTGCAAACCCAGTAAGAATTTGTTTATCATTTTAGAATATTACAATTACATACATTACAAAATACATTTAGTGTATCTTACGTATCAATCAATTGTTGATATCTTAATAATACTTTGTAACGTTCTATTACAAATTGACATGATTATGATATTTTCTGTTTCTTTATTACAGTCTGAGGATAATGTGGACATTCTGAAGGTTGACATTGTGATAAAGAACTCTAACAGACTGAGCTTCCAGACACAGTGGAACAAGGAGCTCCCTAGTCAGATTATTTTGTGGCTGAAGGAGAAAGTTGCTTCATTAAAGGATTTGAAAGACACAATAACATATTACATTACTGCAATTTACAATGGCATCAGCAAGAAGTATGAGAAGCTAGAGAGTACCATTGATCACATCAAGGATCAAGGTAAAGTCATATACAAGAGAGCAGCTGAAAAGATTGCTGCTGCTGACCTTGCAGGAATCAGCAGTAAGATTTCAGACAACATTGTAATGATCCTAAGAGCATACCAGAAGAATATTCAAGCCCTGCTGGAAGCAGCCATTTCATTTATGAGGGACACCCAGTTCCAGCTTCCTGGACACGTTGAGAAACTCTCTGGACTTGAGGTCTACAATAAAATCAGTGTCTTCATTTTTGATGTCATTGAAGAGGCCATCACAAGGGTGCCAGAGATCTTTACCTCATATGCTAAAACTGTCATTGAACATATTAGAGAAGTAGAAGTCACAATTCCTGGGTCTACCCATATTATCACTGGAAGAGATATGTTGGATGACTTCCATGTTGCATTTCAGAAGATCCAAAGCCAAATGATCACCATTGTGAAGGGTCTAAGAGATGTTAGCTTTGAGACCATTGTGCAGAAGCTGTCTGAAATCCTGAAATTAAGTGTGGAGAAAGCAGAGGAGCTCCTTAACACGATCAAATTTCAAGACCTCGACAAGCTTTCATCCTGGATCTCTAAAGTCTTTTCTGATGCTGTCAATTCTAATATCCTTAATGAAATAACTGAGCAGGCTGAGAAGTCCAGGACAGTTATTGAAGACTACTATAAAACTGTCAAAGCCAAGGCCCAGGACATTTTTGCTGAGATGACCATTGAGCAACTGATTGAAGACATCCAGGCTTGGATGGAATCTATAATAAACCGGCTGGAAGTTCTCATGAACCAAATTACTGAGACTCTCAAAGATGCCATCAAAAACATCCAGTTTTATGTCAGAGTAAGTGACACAGAGATGGACATTGACATTCCTATTCCATTCATATGGGATTTCTTCAGTAGAATGATTTCTTATCCTTGTATCAAGACACTAATTAGCTAAACTCTTAAACAAGAGAAATGATCAAGATTGCCTCATTAAAAGTGTTATGCCCTCAAAATATTTACCCTATGCTGCTTTGGTTCCCTCTTTTTGTTTTGTAAATGACTAATTTAGAATAGTGTTCTTTAAAGTAAATAGCTGAATGTTATAATCTGTCTTATTTTATTTAATAAGCAATGATGGTAAAGTATCAATAAAAAACATTTGTACTGCATAAGGTGTTCTGTGTTGTATATAATCAGCTATTGATGTCCACTTATACTTTAACACACTTGCATTGCATTTTCTTATATACAGTTATTGTTTTCTTTATTCATTCTTTTGTATGTACATCTTCATTTTCTGTATTTCATAGGTTGACCATAAACTCACCACTGGGTGTCACTAAATACAGGGGGATGTCACTAAATGCAGGGGAAAACACAGATAAGATTTAAGATACACTTCATTTAAATGTAGGAGACAGGGTAACACTGATCAGAAATTCCTCAGATTCTAGTCTGATAGTAAACTGATAAACTGAATAATAATAAAGAAAGAAATATTAGAAATATTAAAAATCAAAATGTAAGAAAACTGTTCAATTTGAAATCTCATTGGCTGCAATCAGCTTGCTCAACATTTAACTGGTCAGTGTTCACTGTTGGCTAGTCTTGCAGCACACTATCTGAGATCCTCTGAAATTCATCCTCTTAAGTGAATGGTCTTTTATCATTCCGGTAACCCTTTACATTAAGGTTCCTTTTGTAAAGGGTTTATAAAGGTGTTTATTAATGACTAATAACTTATTTACAAATGCATTATAAATCGTTGATAAGAAGTTATAAGTGATTGAATAAAAAGGGTGACTTGAAATTATCAAACTTTATTTTGAAGAAAAAAACCATAAGAGCACAACCATAACTTAATGAGATATTAAAAAGAAAAAAAATGAATTCCAATATTAGTTACCCTTTAACCTTAATGTAGGGAACCATTTATTCAATCTTATTCAAATTATTTAATCTAAAGTAAAGTGGACACTTGTGACCCATTTATTCATGAGTTATAAACGTTAGTAACCTGTGAACCTTAATGTGAAGTGAACACATGCAAATCATTTATTTAAGCAATAAGGTGTACAATACAATCATCTCACAACATTAAAGCCAAAAATATGTATCAATGCTACTTTCATGAAGTGAAATCACTAAATGCCTTCCTTCCGCTGAAAAAAAAAAAAGTCTCTGAGCCCGTGAACAGCAACAGAATGTACCTAGGTGTAATATCTCATGGAGCTCAAATAAAAACAGACTTGGAACCGTTCTCATATGCTGTGTCATTTTTTTTAAACATAATATGTGATAATTCCTCACACAAATAGGCTACTTCTTATACTTTTATAATGGCTATTATTGTTCATTTAAATATCATTGTTTTATAAATAATATTTTATTTTCGTCCATTAGTGATTGTGATTTTCGACTTTATTGAAAGTTAGATTACGCCCGATGGCGGCAAAGACTGTCTTTATGAGTGAGTCAGTTGCAAAGACTTTATATTGAAAGGGACTGAAACAAGGTTGTAAACAGGACATTATTTTTACTTTAATCAACACATTATATAAGACGCAACCTACAAATGCATTGACTAGCGCAGTAATGGGAAATACCCTTAACTGTTAAAAGGACTAAGACAAAGATATCGTTTTCCTCAGCGGACATTGTAATTGATTTTTTTTTTTATTATTATTATGGATAGGCCTATAAGATTGACCTAAAGAATGAATGCTATATCAGACGCAGGTAATACACTCGTTTTATAAAAAAATGTTTTATAAAAGCAATAAGGTACTCGAGGCGTGCCGTATTGTGAATAAGTCATGCCTGAAGGGGTTGCAGACAATCCGCTTCGGGTAGTGACACGTGCCTAACAATGCCCTCAGCCGTGACTTATTCACAATACAGCACGGCATCTCTTACCTTATTGCTTACTTAATGCTCTCATAAAAGAGAGTATTTTTTTCTGGTGACATATTTTTTTGTTGATGTATGTATCAGTAAACACAATTTAAACTTGAAACAAAAAAGATTAAACTTTTCTTTTACAGCACATTGGAAAATTACTGAGCATGACCTCATGAAAAGTGGTTTGCAAGTACATTAAACAATTCAGAGAAACAATCAAATATTTCACCAAATGATAACTAAGCATCACATCTATAAGCCAAAAATATTTGATACATACACACTGAATAAAGGCTAAATATTTACATTTTATCTAATGTAACAGTTTTGTAATAGTCATTAAATTAATGACTGAATGCACTGTTACAGAACATTAACATATTAATAAGAAATCAATAATTATTTTTGATACAATGATAAAGTCCATTGCTTTGCACATCCACGCTTGCAGTAACTGTGCTGGAGCACCTGTGCGGTTATTTGTATTGAACTAACATAGAGATTACACATATAAACATTTGAAAAACTGCAATGTCATCTTAGTTAGCTTACTAGTAAAATCAGTTAACGCAATGTGAGATTACAGTTTCGCTTCAGAGCACGTTGGAACAGTCCTAACAGAGTGATTCTTCTCATGAAAAGTGGCTTTATTGGATGCTCACTATTTTCTTTTTAGAGCTCTTTTACAGCATAATTGAATTCTGTTTGCATCATGAGTCATGATGATTTTTTTTGGATCCAAATTTATTAAAGTAATAACTTCACGAGTTCACACTTACAAATAAGTCAGATAAATTAAATGGTAAACGTATTTGGCGTGCTGTCCGGGAGAGGGCTCCGAGCCCGGTAATTGGACCGAACACGGATTCTGAAAACTTTCGAGGATCCTTAAGTGAGTTTGACTGTGATTATATATAGGCCTGCACTCATGCTGATTGGGTAGATATGTTGATTACTGATTGTCGACAGCTGGTTGAGATGACGTGATAATTGGGTAGCTTATTTGACTTGCTCCTCCCGAACTATGTTAACAAAACATCATTTCACGAGTTCACACTTACAAATAAGTCAGATAAATTAAATGGTAAACGTATTTGACGTGCTGTCCGGGGAGAGGGCTCCGAGCTCAGTAATTGGCCCGAACACGGATTACCCCCCCAAAAAATGCAAAATGTTAATGACGGACAGCAGCCAGGAACTGTAACTGTACCCCCCAAAATATAGAAATAACAAGGCTGATGTTTGCGGTGTTTGCAAGGAGAAAGCTGTTTGCCAGATCGGGAGGGTTCTCACTGCATCTGACGGGAGTTCAATACTCACAGCAATCAGATGAATAAACCTCTTCGACCGGCAAACTAAGACAAGGTTTTTGATGTTTTGACCGGGGGCATCCGATGGGAGTTCAATACTCACGGCGACCGGATGGGTGAAAATTAGTTCTAACCTCTGGCTTTTACTGCGTCCAACGGGAGTGCCATACTTGCAGCATTGGACGGGTAAGCCCCCCACCAGCTGGTGCATGATGGAGTTTTAATTTTGGAACCGCTTGATCGAGGAGGGTTTTCGGCATCTGACGGTAGTTCAATACTCATGGCGATCAGATGGGTAATCCTCAACCTTCGGCAGAGGGGCCCTCGAGGCGTCCGACGGGAGTTCAATACTCGCAGCGATCGAACGAGTAGGCCCCTTGGAGGCGGAAAATGAAACATTTAGCTATTTCGACTGGGAAGGCTCTCACGGTGTCCGACGGGAGTTCAATACTCGCAGCGCTCGGATGGGTAAGCCCCGCTGGCAATCGAACAAGAGTTAGAATTTAGGCAGACTCTGAGGTTTTTATGGGAGCTTGGTAATCATGTGGGGATAATCTAGGGTTTGGGAAGGGTAAAAAGACGAGTGAGTTTGACAAGTTGGTTTAGCTGATAAGGGTTTGGTGTGCTTTTTTGATGTGGAAGTGGTTAGATCTGATGTAGCTTTTGAAAGCTTCTGATGACCAACGACCAAGAGCTTGAATCTGTTGCTGGGAGAGTCCTTTTTGGGAAGCTGTGGTTGCAGCACCTATGCGAAAAGAGTGGCCTGAAAAGTGTTCTGCTGGGATGCCAGATTGGATCAGGACCAATTTGAGATGTTTTTGAAACCAAAAACGTGTGACTGGGTGGTTTGAATCATCTGTAAAAAGTGCGTCGGAAGGGGACTTAATCTGTGAATTTCTGAAATGAAGGTAGGATTGGAGGGTTTGGTACGGTTGGATGGGTAATTGGAGGTTGAAGATATAAATGAAATGGCCTTTTTTGGTCTGGTCTGTCTTACTCTGTTTGATAAAGTAGGAGATGGTTTCGTTATCTACCAAGGATAAATCTGAAATGGTGGGATGAATTTTAGGGTTAAAACTGGAGGTAATGGCGAGTTCGGAGCATCTGAGAAAGCCGAAAAAGCCAAAATGAACATGGCGTCCAGTGTGCGAGTGGTGTTAATGGAATGGTAACCTAGAAATTAATTTGTGAAAAAATTGGATTCCACTTAAATAGCCTTTAATGGAACCAACTTGGAGGCTCTTGGCTGTGTTGAGGTAGGAGACGAACGATGTAATGGTGAGCAGAGAAAAATCTGGGAAAGGTAGGTTAAATATGAGATGAAAAGTTTTAAAACATCTCTAAGCTGTTAAATATGATTGGAGGGTTCTGGGGGAAAAGGCTTGGAAAATTGAGTTGAGAGAAGCGTCAAGCAGTGGTCTCAAAGAGTGATTTATGGGAAGATCAATTCTGAATAGTGAGGTACTGGCGTCAGGTTGGGGTCCGCTTCTGGAGCCAGCTGTCTGAATTTCTGGAAAGCAAAGCGTGAGAGAGAGTCAGCAATTAGATTTTTTGACCCAGGTACATGCTTAGCTGTTATAATAAATTGATTGGAGTGGCATCATAGTGGGTGCATGAGAGTGGGTTTTATTAATGCAATGCACAGTTTCTTCATTGTCGCAGTAAACGATGATGTTATTTGTGGACCGTTATTTTCCCCATAGAAAAGCTGCTACGACGAGAGGATAAAGTTCAAACAGCGCTGAAGAGGCTGAGAAATGCGTTGTGTCTAAAAGCTGAGGTGGCCAAGTAGATGCAAACCAACGACCTTGATAAAATCCCCCGAAGCCAATGGAGGGAGCTGCGTCGGTGTAGAGCTGGATATCGATTGGGAGGGACACCAAAGTATTATAGAAAAAGGATAATCCGTTCCACTGTTTAAGGAAGGTTATCCATAATTTTAGCTCATCACGGCATGAATTGGTTAGAGAGATTTGGTCTTCTAACACAACAACGGAGGATGCGAGGGAGAGAAGATGTGAGATGAAAGGGCGGCCTTGCGGGATTATGCGCATTGCGAAGTTTAGGTGGCCGAGCAGAGATAGGAGTTCGCGCTTAGAGCAATTTGGGCTGTCTAGTAACGTGGAAGAGACCAGAATTATTCTGTCAATTTTCTCTTTGGGTAAAGAAGCCTGGAATTTAACAGTGTCCAGATTGATGCCTAGGAATTCGATGGACGTGGCTGGGCCCCTGGTTTTGTCCTGGGCAATCGGAACACCCAGCTCAGAAAAAACCTTT
Source organism: Mylopharyngodon piceus (assembly GCA_039654765.1). Lineage (NCBI taxonomy): Eukaryota > Metazoa > Chordata > Actinopteri > Cypriniformes > Xenocyprididae > Mylopharyngodon > Mylopharyngodon piceus. Next base: position 22,309,828 of record CM077456.1, read on the forward strand.
TGGACTGTCATGAGATGCGCTGCTGGGATGGCATCGGGAGGCGAGATGATTAAGAAGTCGTCGAGCAAGTGAATAAGGTAAGGAATTGCATAGTTGTTAGAAAAAAATCCAGCAAATTGCTTCAGATAGCATGTCCAAAAACTCTTGGGGCTGCTTTTGCAGTCGAAGGTTAGGCGGACGGCGAAGTAATATTTTTCATGTTCATGATATTGCTTGGTCAATGTTGTGGTATGGTGGGATGAGGCTGTTTATGCTTGGAAACTGAGAATTGTGCGGTGCTGAGGGGTCGATTATTAAGCGTTTTTTACCGGAGAATTTCCTTGTAGCCACTCCAATAGGGCTGATGCGAAAGTGTTCGAAAGGAGGAATATCAAAAGGTCCGATCATGAAGCCTGAATTAACTTCCTTATTGATCAAGTTGTCCACTGTATCGGTTTCTGTAAGAGCAGATTGAAGATTATCACAAATCATATTTTGTGAGGGAATGCTTTTTAGACCTGGTTCAAAACCATGCTTGAGACCAGACAGCAAATATTTAGTAAATTCAGGATCAGGGTGCTGAGACAATTCCGATGACAAACGTAAAATATTCACAGGAGTAATTTTTTGAATTTTTATTGGTAGATTTTCTTACAGGGCATATAGTGCGGGTGTGAGCGCCGCCAAATAAATTGCAAATGTGCAAAAAATGACAGTGTTGTCTTGAGCAGCCACCTGTATTAAAATGATTGCAGACCTGTCGTCTCGAGGAAAAGGCTGTGGCTCTTCCGGAGGAGTCGAAGTTTGTAGTGGCTGGCCGTGGAACGTCAAGTCAAGTCACCTTTATTTATATAGCGCTTTTTACAATGTAGATTGTGTCAAAGCAGCTTTACATCCTTTAATCCTTTAACGGATTTGAAAATATAAATTGGTAATGTGTTATGTGTATGCCAGGTTAAAGAAATGCGTTTTTAGTCTAGATTTAAACTGACAGAGTGTGTCTGCTTCCCGAACAATGCTAGGAAGATTGTTCCAGAGTTTAGGTGCCAAATAGGAGAAGGATCTACCGCCTGCGGTTGATTTTGATATTCTAGGTATTATCAGCTGGCCTGAATTCTGAGATCGCAATAGACGTGAAGGACTATAATGAATTAGGAGCTCGCTCAGGTACTGGGGAGCTAGACCATTTAGTGCGCCCAATGGAATCAGTGCCCCTGTTGGGGCGTGCTGGACACGGATCTCCACAACAAAATCTTCCTGGGCGTTTGAAATATTTCCTGTGCAGTTTGTAGGTCGCTCGCCCATTCCACCATGACTTGTCCCCAAGTAAATCCATCAATTCCTCCAATTCGAACGTAACTTGTTGATTTGTCTTGGTTAGGAACTGGAATTGGAGGAACTGATGGATTTACTTGGGGACAAGTCATGGTGGAATGGGCGAGCGACCTACAAACTGCACAGGAAATATTTCGAACGCCCAGGAAGATTATGTTGTGGAAATCTGTGTCCAGCGCGCCCCAATTGGGGCACTGATTCCATTGGGCGATTCGAACGGCGCATTTTGCTGAAAACAGCTTGTGGTAAGTGTAAAAATGTGATCCCCCATAGGATAACGCGAGCTCTGCCACTATCGCGAGATAGTCATTCAGCTCGCGCCTCCTATGGGGAAAAACAGTGCAGATGATTTCCGTGTATCGACCGAATGCGATACAAAATTCTGAAAATGAAAGGATTTGGGATGAGATATTATTTGGATTTTTTAAGGTGACTGAAAAGTCGCCACAATCAATCTGGCGATTAGAATCGGATAGGGGAAGCAGGAAAAGGAGTGATGATAGTTTGATATCCGCACCTGATAAAATCTGCGCTCTGATGTTGCTGGCGACAGGGGGCGGTTCCGAAGCGATGGCGTTTGGAGGTATGGGCATCTGTGTTGCTGTAAACAAAGAAAATGGTGATTTTGCCTGCGGAAGAATGTTTTTAGGGAGAAAATCCGGGGCCAACGTTGAAAGTTTGGGAGTTTGGGACGCGACAGGGAAGGAGAGAGAAAGCTGAGGTGGAAAATAAGCCGACTGGGCCTGCGCCGCTAGCGGAGGCATCCTCAAGCTAGGGTCTGCTGTAGGCCACAGCTGGGGAAAAGGGTTAGTGGTAGCTAGAGGGGAAGGAGAAGGAAAAGTTGTCCAGGCCTGCAACTCTAGCGGAGGCAACCTCACGTCAGGAGCTGCAAGCCACGGACGATGGGGAGAATTTGAGACAGTGTGCAGTACAGGTTGAGCCTGCCCCGCTAGCGGAGGCAGCCTCACGCTAGGGGTAAGACAATCACTGATAGAGGCGGGTAATTCCGTACAGGGGGCGGTGCTGGAAAAACCCGCGGAGTGAGGCTGAGTAGAGGACGGAGGAGGGTACGGCCTAGCAACGGCAGAATCTGGGGCCAGCCCAGGCTTGCTGAAGGCCCACTGCCCCTACCTGACGATCGGCCATGGTCCGGTCTTGCTGTAGAGGAAGACTGGGTTTGGGAGGTACGTGGTTTTTTTACCCTTACCGATTTTATTCGCTTTATTGGAGACCTTAGAGGGAGATGAGGGTTTAAAAGGAGCGCAAGTTGACTGCAGGTTAGTGTATAATTGATATAGTTCGGATTTATTTATCCGTCTCGAGAAATGGACATCCGCGCTGATCAATGCTTGCCTTAATCCCAGCACTGTCCATTTCTCGATTGCAGGAATGTTTGGCTGGGCCATGGAGTAGGAGGATGACGATGAAGACGATGAGGAAGAAGGTGTGTGTCTCACCGGTGGAGGTGAGGGCTGATCTAGACGTCTTGGAGTGTGGATAGCGGAGCGGATGGGCTGGCGACCGTGCAATGGAGCCGGAGGAGGCTCGGCGACGGCACCTGGCGACATATGACTGCTCCTTGGGATGGCGGAATTCGGCGAAAGATTCTGGGAATAGAGGGACTCATCATAGGACGGGAAGAGTTCAATCTCAGACATAGCGGCTATAGGGCGAACCCTATGCTGAAAACTGTTGAGGATCCTTAGGTGAGTTTGACTGTGATTATATATAGGCCTGCACTCATGCTGATTGGGTAGATATGTTGATTACTGATTGTTGACAGCTGGTTGAGATGACGTGATAATTGGGTAGCTTATTTGACTTGCTCCTCCCGAACTACGTTAATAAAACATCATAAAATACAAATAACTCAAAAAAATGGAAAAACAAAACACAAGTCACCACATCCAGAGGTGGTCGAAAACGCATTCGAATGGATTGCTATCATAGAGTAACGCTCACGTGGTCGAATGTGTTCGAACAGTCACTAAAGACCACCTACTCTCTGCCTAATGCGTAAACATTATGGGATGTGCGCAAACCTGACGGGATTTAAATTTTTTCTGTCGTCTCTGTGCACGTAAATTGCATGTAAATTGCGTGAGCTTATTTTGTCCATTAGAATTTCGTACCACCCATATTCATATTATATGGAACATACTTTTTAACGGTCGTGAAGTAAGTTTCAAACCAAATGTACCTACAGTATGCGATTTCGGACGTGGTTAAAATCAATGGAACAGAAATATCTTTCAAAATAAGAGTCTTTGAACAGAATAGGACAAGAGCATTAATATGGAATTTGCAGTGACAATACATTCAAAGTGATTTTACAGTGCTTTCAAATGTGGTTCATGCAATCAGAATTGAGTCGAAACTATAATTTTATAGTAGACCGTAATGTTTAGACAGACTCAGTTTTGGTATGTTTGGAATGTTTAACAAAATGTTTAAATGTTTGTTCAGCTGAGGGCAAAATTATAAACCCTAATTAGTAAGTTTGATAAAAGACTGAAAATCCATCCAAATTCATTTAGGAACATCTGTGAAACATATAACCACATTGTAAGTACCGAATATATGTACCCTGAGGAAGTGATACAACTTGTTTAATTCAAATGACACACTTTCCCATAAAGAATAGCACTACAAATGAGTTTGTAATTTGCTGGGGGTGGATCTGTCCCAATTAAGTGTTCCAAATCCACAAATGTCTCTGATGTGTAAGTCAGTGGTTCTAAACTTGCTTTTGACCCAAAAACGGAAAGAATAAACTGCAACTACACTGAAAAAAAAAAAAAAAAAAAATTATACTTTGGACCAATTTTTAAAAATACAGCCATTTTTTTCTCTAATTATATTTGTTTTAATTTAAATGTTAAACATTTTGATTTATTATTGATAAGAAAATTTCCCAAAGATAAAAAATTACATTCATACAAAGTAAAAAGATTAATTTTAAAGACCATAAACAGTTCTAAATCCCAACATAACAATAAACACTTTCCAGTCTCCCCCTTTTCTCTTCTTGCTGAAAAACACAGAAAATATACACAATTTAAACATTTTACACTCCCCATTAAGTCCCATGCAAAGCAATTTTGTTGTGTAGATTGATTAAATCGGACAATATGTGTTCCCCCCATTTTTGTTAGTTAATCAATATAATAATTTTGAGCTTTTCACCATAAAAAAGCTACATTACCATAAAAAAGCTACACCATAAAAACGGTACAAAAAAGTTACAAAATGAAAGAAGAATGTTCACTTAAGGTAAAACTAAAAACATTTTGTTAGAAAATGATTGCTATAAAAGAGAGGACAGGAATATTCTCTTCGAAAGACCTTGATGTTTATTGTGATGTCTTTTCTGTTATACAATCAAACAAACAATAAATAACTAATTTTTTATTTTTAATTTGTTCTATGAGAAGTGTAATTTGCTTTTAGCCAAACCGAAACAAAACAGGTTATATTGATTAGATCAATATAAAAATGCATTTTAAATAAATGACATGGTTGTTTCACTTTTTTGTGTAAAAAGATAATAAGATAATGCACAGTTAGGATAATAAATAGGCTTATCAGCTTTTAAGGGAAGGTATAATGCTTTCCACATCTTCTGATGATGTAAAGGTAAAAGAAAATACAAGGAACTAAAATGTTAAATTGGATCACTACTTGGGTCACCAGTGAAGCAAGAACAACTGAGAACCATAGTAGGAAAAGTCTCTATCAGGCACTCTCATAATTTTAAAATACATCTTTACTTATGTGTCATTTACTAGCAAAACCACCCATGTATTCACATTGCTTTACCTATGCTTAACCACCCATGTATTCACATTGCTTTTCCCATAATGAAAGCAATGAAATTCACAGGAATAAAAGCAAAATAGCTTGTTCAAAGTCAGGGGTGTAGCTACATGTGGCCAGTGCCGACCTTGATTGAAACTTGGTCACCCCTCTGGCCACCCCTGTTGAGCAAGCATTTTGACAGCATTAACAGCTAACCTTTCTCCGTTCAAAGAACGATGACACTGGTAAAAAGGCCATGTACACACTCCAGCTGAGTTGTCACTTCACCTCTTAATATGGAAAGAATAACAATCCCAAAGATACCTATAATAAGTGGACATGGCAACACTGCAAGAGCATGCTTGGCAAAGCAGCTTTACAAGCATAAACAAAAACACAGCAGAGCGAGACGTGGGCTCAACGGTCAAACACGTTCATCAAGAGTATGTTTACATAGAAAAACAAAGGAAAATTTGAGCAGCGGAATGGAAAAAAACCTTAAGGTTTAGCACAACAAAATTATCAAATATATTAGGGTATAGCCTACATGGTTATACACGCTCACTCACAGTATTACTCGCATATCCTGTGATAGCACAAATAAATGAGCAGCCATTTGCATTTGTTCTTTGCAACGAAAATATAAATGAACACGCTGTTGCATATTTAAAAACTTTTAAACATTATTGCGATGTTTACTGATGATTATAAGCTGTTTGATCGGCTGTAGGCTTAAGGAGCTCTACCAGTTATGGAAGGATTGCGTGGGAGACTCCTTGTCTATGAATTTATGCTGCACGCAAAAATGCAATCATTACATGATTCAGTGTTTAACCAGTGTTTGTTGAGGTACAATTACATGAAATCCATTTTATGTGTGTTCCATTCCACATCAGTTTTTAGGCCTATTTTCACACCAAAGAAATCACCTGGTCTTACCTGGCCACCCCTGAAAAAAGTTCTGGCTACACCCCTGTTCAAAAGTAGGCCTAGCCAATATTTGGTTTGATTTCATAAACTGAATAACAGACACACATCCAGTAATTGTTCTCTATCAAATAAACAAAATGACCGGTCATATTAGAATGTCCACAGCAATTCTGATCTTTGTTTATCCTATGCTCTTATAGGCCTACTCTATTTCATTTTTTGTTTACCAATTAATCAAACTTTAAATTAACAGAAAAAAGTGGCATAACAAAAGAAACATTCATTATGGTGTAATATTTAACACATCGCAACAAACTTTTTTCATGTAATTCAGTATAATGTGGTCCTGTCTAAAATTATCAAACAAGAATCCTCTCAAATAAAATCATACACTGAAATAGGCTACATCAGACACTGAGATGCAACGAAGAACTGAAAATGTCTTAACGTGTATTAATGGGGATTCCATTTTATGATGTTATTTCTTTTTTTAAAGAATTATTATGATCCTTAAGAGATGTTAGAAATTATGATAGAAATGTCCTTAAAAATCCTTTAACTTTGACAGGGTAACTTTCAAAATCAATACTGAACATGGTTTAGTGAGGCATATTCTGAAAGCAAATACCATTTCTTCAGTGAGCATGCTCACAAAAAAAAAAAAAAAAAAAAAAAAAAAAAAACCTGTGCCAAGTCTACAAACTCAAGGTGTGAAGCCAAATGGTGGGTTCAAACTCCTCATTTCATGAATCACATCAATCAACAAAATGACGGTCAGTGGCCTCTTGATCTCTAGAGTGGATCATTCTATACTATAGGCTTTACTTTGATTGCATTGAAACATTGACTCTTTAGACACAATACATATTGTGTTCTGTGACTTAACGCATTATAAAGTCTTTCACATCAGTCGGCAACAGTTCAAACAACCAGGGGGTGGTCTTAATCTCCTCTGTAAGGAGGCTCGAGTAGCGGTCTCAAACACTTCCCGAACCCCCTCCTTGGTTTTGGCAGAGCATTCCATGTAGTCATACGCTCCGATGCGAGCAGCCATTGCGTGTCCGTCCTCTGTTGTCACAGGCTCCTGTTTCATTCTTGACAGCTCACTTCTCACATTGTGATCGCTCCGCAAATCTTTCTTATTCGCCACCAAAATAATGGGCACATTAGGACAGAAATGTTTCACCTCCGGCACCCACTTTTCTGGGATGTTTTCCAGAGAGTCCGGGCTGTCCACGGAGAAGCACATGAGAATGACATCAGTGTCCGGATAGGACAAGGGTCTAAGGCGGTCGTAGTCCTCCTGCCCCGCCGTGTCCCATAAAGCCAGCTGAACTCGTTTGGTGTCCACTTCAATGTCCGCGACGTAGTTTTCAAAAACGGTGGGCACGTAAACCTCTGGAAATTCATCTTTGCTGAAAACGATTAAAAGACAAGTTTTTCCACATGCCCCGTCCCCAACCACCACCAGCTTTTTACGAATGTTCGCCATCAAGAGTTACACGAACTGAAAGTAGCAGAATAACTCGTAAAATGTATCGCTTACAACTGCGTAGGCAGCAGTGTTGCAGAACATTAAACATGATGTGTCAGTGCGGACTTTATAAGCACCCTGTGAGTTCCTAATATAGCAGTCCAATCGGTGTGAGGGAATGGCTCTGATTTCACTCTCTTTCCACGAGTCAAGTGTTGTCGGGACAGTTTTTGACTATTCTATTAGAAGAGTTACCCAAACACAAAGCACTGTGGGATAAACACTACCAGTACAAAAAAATAAAATAAAATAAAATAAATAAAAAATAAAATAAATAAAAATAAATAAAATAATAATAATAATATTGCTCATTCTAGGATAAGCATAGCTTCCGCTATTTTGGAGTGAAAGCGACTTAGCAGTCCACTAGCTTCTTGCTGTCTCTTTGGCAATATCAGCTGCTTTGTTTTAAAAACAAAAAAAAAAAACCCCAAAACAAAACATACATTAAAGCTGAAATCCAACCTGAAAGATGACAACACAGAATAACATACAATCACTAGACTAGTGATCATCAAATCCTTTTAACAGTTTATTTTACAGACTTTGTGTTTAAGTCTGCCACTTTTTTCACAAAACCTGTGCTCTCTAGAAACCATATCAGTTTGGGTTGAAATTCTTTGAAGTTCAAGTATTAGCATTATAAACACTGAATTAATACCAACATATGAAATTAAATTAAGGACATGCATCAGAAAAATTGGGAATGTTGGACAATAAATACATAACAGGAATATAACAGCTTGACAGTAAACCTTTTACAGTATTGTCTTATATTAATGTCTGTTAAAGCAAGACTATGTAAACAAAGAAACACAGCCACTGTGTCCAAAAGTGGCAAATATGGGATAACAGACACAGCAATGCATCATGTTCTATAAGATCATCATGAATGTAGTGTGGTCCAGGGGATTAAAACATACAATATATATTTCAGACCAAGTGGAGTAATAATAACTAATAATAGTAATAGTAAATGTGTAAAGTTGCATAAAATGCATTCTTTTATTCTGCTTTGACTTCTCTTTCATTGTCATTCTGTCTGTTTCTGTGTATCTGTGCTGTTGTCCAGTTGGCATTTTCACTCCAAAATGGTGGCTGAGCTACCGAAGCGCCACCTAGTGGCGTTACCAAAAAAGCATCATAGTTTCGACTCTTGGCATCTATACTCTTTGTGGAAACTGGGGTGAATAAAAATGTTTTTTTAAAATGTTTTTATTTGGTTGGTAATGTATTTGAAGTGTGTGTGTGTGTGTGTGTGTGTGTGTGTGTGGTGTGTGTGTGGTGTGGTGTGGGTGTGGTGTGTGTGTGTGTGTGTGTGTGTGTGTGTGTGGGGGGGGGGGGCGGGGGGGGTTGTTTTGTGTCATTTCCCTGTGTCACTTCTTGTGTGTGTATTTGTGACAAAATGTGGTTTGGGGACTGGATAAAGTCGTTGGGTGACAGATTTGTTGTCAGCTAGTGCAGTGTGTAACTGTTAACTATAGGACAGTAATTGTACTATTACCATGTATGATGAATGTAACGTGTTAAATGTGATTTAGTTGATGACGTTTTGTTTTTCTTGATGTATGTTCACTCTAACATGAGGAAAATGATCTAAATATGCTATCTATCAGTGGCTGTGCTATCTAACTATAGTGTTTTATTAATTGTTTTTGGGTTATAAAATGTTTGGTTGTTCAGGTTAATGTGTTAATAGCGTTAATGTCTCTGTAAAGCCCACTCTGTGATCGCGTTTGGCGCACTTGCTAGTCACGTGACCAGGCACTGAGGGAAGCATAGAAAGCCATTTCACGAGTTCACACATACAAATAATCAGATAGTAAATAGTATGCGTAATAGTATGCGTATTTGGGGTGCTGTCCGACGAGAGGGCTTCGAGCTCGGTATTTGGCCCGAACCCCGAGTACTCCCCCCGTATTTCTGGTTAGGAAGTACCCATATGGAAAAGTTTTGTTAAAAACATTTGTGATTCTTATATGTTCCAACAGAATATTATAAGGGACATATATGCTGCAAAAAAACGCATATACAAATTGCATAATATTTGTGTATTTTCAATCCTATATGTCATATATGTCCCACATATAACTAAAGTCTTATAGATTTTCATGATGTAAAAACATATGAAAATAATGCAAATTTAATATGCCTATGAATGTCCACCATATCTCTTAAGATGTGTATAAAACTTAGTGCATCAGTATAAGGCTGTACTTCACTCATGCCCTCGCTCTTATCTTGTCCTAAGTGGATCACAGTCATATAATATATAGACTTTCAATCTTACATGAAACACATATAAACTACACGCAAGCACATATTTTAATTACAAAATTAACATTTTAATTACAAAATTAATTAATGAGATTAACGTTGGATGACACTTGGTGACTTTAGTCGCATTAGCTATGTGAACACAAAAATCATGGACATGATTCAGATATGTTAAAGGTTCAGGGAAAAAAGTCACACTTGGCTCCTTCACGGTTAAAAATGACCGCCATAGGAAATTAATGGGAAATACGAAAAAATACGAAAACTCTGAGAATCTTTTGGTGGTACAAACTACAAATCAACCACTGTGCAGAAAAAAGTACACAGCAATGAAGGGGTGACACTCTAAAATGTCAAGAGTGCAAAACAGACACACCCAACCCACACTAGTGTGACAATAATCAAGAATTAAGCCACTATGCAGGAAAAAACAGTAAATAAAAGTTTACACACGCACACAAATGAACTGGTGTGGCTGTAACAATTATGGTAACACTGAGCCAAAAGACTCAAATAAGAGGTTGAAATCAGATCGGATTCTTCTGACCCAGATTGATTGATGTAACCCGGGTAACCCAGGCTACCAGTAAAGAGAAAAAAAGTTAAGAAAAGGAAAACAAATTCTAGAAGAAAAAGAGATTCATCCAATCACTAATTGTGCTGCAGTGAGAGACACCCCTAAGAGCCAATAGTAGCGGCGCATTCATAAGTCTCGCCCACTGGTCGCACCGGCGCTGCTTTCAGCGTGAGCACATGAGAGAGAGTCAGAGCAGATCAGCACAGACCGTTTCTCCTGAAAATCCATTGATCTAACTGGAAATGTGATTGAGTGCACTGAAAGTGGAACTTTTGAAGTCGATGCGTCAGCCTGAAGTGATGTCGTCGGAGAGAGAGAAGAGAGAGACGGAGCGGATCCCAGAGTGTTGAAGCACTGTGAGTAATCTTCCTTGTGTGAATAAAGATATGATTCTATTTTGCTTTAGTGAGTGAAATTCCAGATATTAATCCGAATATAATGTAAATGACATGTCGAAGTTTCTAAAAATGATTAATTCTGAGCCGTTTTGAGTAGGCCGCGTGCACACAGCGCGAGCTGAACTGATTAGGACATGGGCTAAAGCTAACACGAGTAAACATTATAATTGTGTCATGAAATGAGACAAAGAGTGATATGAGTGTCATTGTGTTTAATAAGTGCCTATTAATTAATGTTTAATTTGATTGTGTCAATTTGAGATATGAAAATGTCTGAATCAAAAGTGAATTGTTGTGTTTTGCAAGGCCTGTTTTTCTGTCTGTGTTTGTGAACGTGATAATTATTGTTTATTCTGGTCAATAAACCTAAATATAACTTTTACTTTACAACAGGGGGTCAAATTTTGTTACACACTTTTAGCAATTTATAAATAAAACCAGCACTAATTAAACATAGTTGCTAGCTTCTTATTGTTCAGTTTATTTAATTGGTGAAGTACATTACAACACAAAAATAATATATGGTTTGCTAAATAATGGCTAAAAGGCGTTTACATTCAGTTAATCATTAATTACTAGCTTATTTTTGTTTATTTACCGTATGAATGTGGATCCTTAAAATGTTTAATACATTTTAAATAATGGCTAATATGTCCTTACTAGCCTATATGTTAAGTTAATCATTAATTACTAGTGTGTATGTGCATAACACATGCATAATTGTGGACCCTTAAAATAAAGTATTAACATATCTCCTTTGAGATCTGCCTCCCTCCCCTTCAGGTACGGTCATTTTATGTTCATCTGTTTACATTTATAGAGGTAAGAAGACAAATATCTAAGAAGATGAATGCGTATCATTTCCATCTCTTGTTTCTTGTTCCTTGACAGACCCAAAGGAAAAGGACAGTGATTCCCAAACCACAGAGAAATGTTGCCCGAAAGACTGTTGATGAGTATCAAGCACAAGCCCTTGACAGAGACTAAGAAGAGGCTGAAAAAAAATGGAGGAAAACGAAAAATTGAGAAATGACAACAAAAAAGTAAGAAAAATGCTCAGAGGCGCGTATTAGTTATTTTACTGTTGTGGTGAATCAGCAGCCAGCTATCAAACTGTTTGGTGGTTTACTTTAGTAGTTTTTACTGTCTTTGCACTTCAAACTTTCAAATTTTTTGTAGAACTGCTATTGTTTCAATATTATTATTCAACTTGCTATGTAAAGTTGAGACAAAGAATTTAATAATTATTGGTAATTAATTGCATTATTATCAAGTATATGACAAGAAACCTGAAAGTTATCCAACCTCTAACATCTGGCATGGTGGCTTTGTAAAATGCATCATTAACATTAAATTCATCAGCTTAGATGACCATATGTACACATAGGAGGTAGTCGAGTTGGTAAATAGGTATAATAGATTGCTTTATCATATTTTATTTTGCTATATTTTTGTTGCTAGAGCTACCAAATCTGATAAATGACGTGAAGATGGCCCTGAAGTCTCAGTGTTCGTCAGCATCAGTCGGCTCTGACTTGGAAGATGGGACAGGATTTGCCACAGAGTAATTACAGAGCCCTTCTAACATAACAGGTAGTGTACTAGTTTATCTAGTCAATGAAGTGCTGAAACCCTGTTGTTGTTGTTATTATTATTATTATTATTATTATATTCAAAGTGATCCAGTGGGAGTAAGTTTAGGTTAAAGGATTAGTTCAGTTTGAAATGAAAATTAGCCCAAGCTTTACTCACCCTCAAGCCGTCCTAGGTGTTTATGACTTTCTTCTTTCTGATTAACACAATCTGAGAAATATTAATAAATATTCTGACGCATCCGAGCTTTATAATGGCAGTGAACGGGATCAACAAGTATAAGGCTGAAGAAAGAACCTCCATCCATCATAAACATACACCACACGGCTCCAGGAGGGTTAATGAAGGCCTTCTGAAGCGATACGTTTGTGTAAAAAAAAAATATATCCATATTTAACAAGTTATGAAGTAAAATATTTAGCGTCCGCCAGGCCGCCTTCCATATTCAAGTTACGAAGAAAGTGTAAACTGATGTCACGTCAGTTACACTTTTTCCGTAAGTTTAATGGGGAAGGTGTAGGACGTAGCGTATGCTTTGTGAACTGCAAGAGTTTTACACTTTCTTCGTACATTGAATACGGAAGGCGGAAGCTAGATATTTTACTTAATAACTTGTTTAAATATGGATATTTTTGTACACAAATGCATCGCTTCACTTCAGAAGGCCTTTATTAAGCCCCCAGAGCCGTGTGGAGTACGTTTATGATGGATGGATGTGGATGGAGACACTTTCTTCAGCTCATACTCATTGATCCTGTTCACTGCCATTATAAAGCACGGATGCGTCAGGATATTTATTAATATATCTGTGTTCATCAGAAAGAAACAAGTCATATACACCTAGGATGGCTTGAGGGTGAGTAAAGCTTGGGCTAATTTCATTTCAAAGTGAACTAATCTTTTAAGTGTCTTGCTCAGGGCCAAAATAGTGGCAATTCCTGTCAAACTCACAACTTTCTGGTTCCATTTGGAAGTCCAGATCCCCAAACACTAGACCACCCCATGCTGCTGTTGATTTGTCTAACTTGATCTGTAGTCATGGACTGTGGGCCACTTTGCTTCCTAACAACAGCAATGTTTTGCCTTTTATTTGTTTGTCTCACAGGAGCAACGTTGCAGAAAGTGTCCTCATGTGGTGCCTGCCAGCATTGGTGCAACCATCAATGCCAAACTTACTGAAATTAGGGGGAAGAAAACACAAAAACATCTGAAAACCTTAATGGTCTTTGATGATTGATAGCCATGACAGTGTGTTCGAGGTATTTTGTTGTTGTTGGGGTGTGTGTGTGTGTGTGTGTGTGTGTTTTGCTTTCGCAAAGTTCAGTTTGATATCAAGTTGTAATTCTAAATTACTCTTGTGGAGTATAATTTGATTGTGTCTCTTTGATTGTGTTGAAATAAAAGTATTTCTGATGCAAATTTGTGCAAGTAATTGACTGAAATCATATATGATTTGTATGTGCAGAGATATTGTAATATTGACTGAAATCATATAAGATAATTATATGTAGAGATATAATAATATTATTGTTGTAATATGAGGAATTAGATGGAAACATATAAAGCTTGAAGAACAGGCACACAATTTCCCTATTAAAAACATAAAATCTGTATAAAATTCATATGAACAAATGATGCAAAATTTAAATAAATCCTATATGACTCGCATATGATTCAATCAAGAATTTTAAATGATTTGTATAGGAAATTACTAATATTCATACACATTTTCTACTAAAATCATATACCATTGCATACTGTTGTCATGTAAAACTCATATAAGACTTTTACAGTATTCATATATGACCTAAAAATCCCATACAAGTTGTATATGTGATTTTTAGTATGAAAGTGGCCATAATCAGTCTGATTTTGTATATGACATGTATTGGACTTATATGAAACACATAAGGTAATTCTGGCTGATTTCAGTAAGGAAGATATATGGTTGCTGTATATGAAACATGCAGGTTTTTTTTCATATGGGTAACCAGGTGAGTGTGAGGAGACTGGGTGGTGGAGGGATGCTAAAAAAACTGTCGAGGAATATGGGTGAGTCGACTGTGTTTATATATAGGCCTTCACTAATGCTGTTTGGGTAGATGTTTATTACTGATTGTTGACAGCTGGCTGAAATGACATGATGATTAGTCAGATTATTTGAATGTTGCTCCTCCCGAATTTTGTTAATGAAACATAATTTCACGAGTTCACACTTACAGGTGCTGGTCATATAATTAGAATATCATCAAAAAGTTGATTTATTTCACTAATTCCATTCAAAAAGTGAAACTTGTATATTATATTCATTCATTACACACAGACTGATATATTTCAAATATTTATTTCTTTTAATTTTGATGATTATAACTGACAACTAAGGAAAATCCCAAATTCAGTATCTCAGAAAATTAGAATATTGTGAAAAGGTTCAATATTGAAGACACCTGGTGCCACACTCTAATCAGCTAATTAACTCAAAACACCTGCAAAGGCCTTTAAATGGTCTCTCAGTCTAGTTCTGTAGGCTACACAATCATGGGGAAGACTGCTGACTTGACAGTTGTCCAAAAGATGACCATTGACACCTTGTGGACAAGGAGGGCAAGACACAAAAGGTCATTGCAAAAGAGGCTGGCTGTTCACAGAGCTCTGTGTCCAAGCACATTAATAGAGAGGCGAAGGGAAGGAAAAGATGTGGTAGAAAAAAGTGTACAAGCAATAGGGATAACCGCACCCTGGAGAGGATTGTGAAACAAAACCCATTCAAAAATGTGGGGGAGATTCACAAAGAGTGGACTGCAGCTGGAGTCAGTGCTTCAAGAACCACTACGCACAGACGTATGCAAGACATGGGTTTCGGCTGTCGCATTCCTTGTGTCAAGCCACTCTTGAACAACAGACAGCGTCAGAAGCGTCTCGCCTGGGCTAAAGACAAAAAGGACTGGACTGCTGCTGAGTGGTCCAAAGTTATGTTCTCTGATGAAAGTAAATTTTGCATTTCCTTTGGAAATCAGGGTCCCAGAGTCTGGAGGAAGAGAGGAGAGGCACACAATCCACGCTGCTTGAGGTCCAGTGTAAAGTTTCCACAGTCAGTGATGGTTTGGGGTGCCATGTCATCTGCTGGTGTTGGTCCACTGTGTTTTCTGAGGTCCAAGGTCAACGCAGCCGTATACCAGGAAGTTTTAGAGCACTTCATGCTTCCTGCTGCTGACCAACTTTATGGAGATGCAGATTTCATTTTCCAACAGGACTTGGCACCTGCACACAGTGCCAAAGCTACCAGTACCTGGTTTAAGGACCATGGTATCCCTGTTCTTAATTGGCCAGCAAACTCGCCTGACCTTAACCCCATAGAAAATCTATGGGGTATTGTGAAGAGGAAGATGCGATATGCCAGACCCAACAATGCAGAAGAGCTGAAGGCCACTATCAGAGCAACCTGGGCTCTTATAACACCTGAGCAGTGCCACAGACTGATCGACTCCATGCCACGCCGCATTGCTGCAGTAATTCAGGCAAAAGGAGTCCCAACTAAGTATTGAGTGCTGTACATGCTCATACTTTTCATGTTCATACTTTTCAGTTGGCCAAGATTTCTAAAAATCCTTTCTTTGTATTGGTCTTAAGTAATATTCTAATTTTCTGAGATACTGAATTTGGGATTTTCCTTAGTTGTCAGTTATAATCATCAAAATTAAAAGAAATAAACATTTGAAATATATCAGTCTGTGTGTAATGAATGAATATAATATACAAGTTTCACTTTTTGAATGGAATTACTGAAATAAATCAACTTTTTGATGATATTCTAATTATATGACCAGCACCTGTACAAATAATCAGATAGTAAATAGTATGCATAATAGTATGCGTATTTGGCGTGCTGTCCGATTAGAGGGCTCCGAGCTCGGTATTTGGCCCAAACCCAGAGTACTCCCAAAAAATTGCAAACCAATGCAGGACAGCAGCCGGGAACATTGCTGATGACCCCCAAAAAATTGCAATGTGCAGGCTGATCGTGCTGTTTGGAGGGTTAGTTAAAGGACCGGGAGATTTATCACAACACTGAATGAAGACATTACTGCTGCAGCATTGAAGGCGAGTTTAGGCAGAGCTGGGCTCCTGCAGGAGCCGAGGGAACATCACTGCTGTGGCAGTGGAGAGAATAGCCAGAGGAACTGAGCTCCTGCGGGAGCCAAGGCAACATCACTGCTGCGGCAGTGGAGAAATTGGCCAGAAGAACTGAGCTCCTGCGGGAGCCAAGGCAACATCACTGCTGCGGCAGTGAAGAAATTGGCCAGAAGAACTGAGCTCTTGCGGGAGCAGAGGCAACATCACTGCTGCGGCAGTGGAGAGAATAGCCAGAAGAACTGAGCTCCTGCGGGAGCCGAGGGAACATCACTGCTGTGGCAGTGGAGAGAATAGCCAGAAGAACTGAGCACCTGCAGGAGCTGAGGCAACATCACTGCTGCGGCAATGAAATAGAATATTCCTCTTTATTGAAATGATGGTATTAGTTGAGTCAGATATGGTGGGCTTGCGGTTATGCATGAGAGAACAAGCTGGAGCTGAAAACTTAGCTGATAAGTGTTCGTTGGGCTTCTTTAATGTGGAAGCGATTTGATCGGCTATAAGTCTTAAAAAGCTTCTGATGACCAGCAACCAAGTGTTTGAATCTGATGCTGGGAAAGGCCTTTTTGGGCAGCTGTGGTTGCTGCTCCTAAGCGGAATGAATGACTGGAAAAGTGGTTTGCTGGGGTGCTGGATTGAATCAAGATGGATTTAAGGTGTTTTTGGAACCAAACGTGTGACAGAGCGGTTGGAATCATCGACGAAGAGTGGGTCGGATGGAAATTTGGCCTGAGCATTTCTAAAGTCTAAATAGGCTGAAAGGGTTTGGTACGGCTGAATTGGTGCAGAGAGATTAAAAATATAGATGAAATGGCTTTTTTTTTTTTTCATTTGTCTGTCTTTGTTTAATGAAGTTAGAGATGGTGTCATCGTCTAACACTGATAAGTCTGTAATTGTGTGATGGAACTTTGAGTTGAAGCTGGACGTAATGGTGAGTTCTGAACATCTGAGAAAGCCAAAAAAGCCAGTATAAACGTTGCGTCTTGAGTGCAGGCTATTTTTATGGAGTAGTAGCCTCGGCGGAGAGTGGAGATGCATTTGGTGAGGATGTCTAGAGTTATGGGTTTCCTGGCATCTTGGCAGGTGGGCTGGGTTCTTTGGATGCCTTTGATAAAAAGGGATGTTTGTGAATGGGCTATTTCAGAGGAGGGTGAGCCGAAAATACATTTATGGAAAAATTAGATTCTGCGTAGATAACCCTTAATAGATCCAGCTTGGAGGTTCTTAATGCTGTTTACATGAGATATAAATAAAGTAATGTTGAGAAAAGAAAAATCGGGAAAAGGCAGGCTGAAAGAATGACTGGGACTGAGGCCGCTTGCAGAGGCAGCCTCACGCTCGGGCTGGCCCCTGGAACCTGGGGAGAAACAAGGAGAGTAGAAAAAGAGGAAAGCTGTGGAGGAGAATACCGCTAGCGGAGGCAACCTCACGCTAGGGTCCACGGTTGAACTGTAGAACAAGGACATAAAGTGAGTTTGAGACTGATGACTGGGCCTGCTCTGTTAGCGGAGGCATCCTCACGCTAGGGTCTGCAGGCCACAGACAATGGGTAGGGTATCCTCACGCTAGAAGGGAAGGCATTCGCAGAGGGGGGCGGGCATTGTTGAATGGGGTGCAGCACCAGGGAAAGCCGCGGTGTGCAGCTAAGCAGAGGGAGGAGGAGAGTAGGGAATCTGGTGCACGGCTCAGGCTTGCTGCTGCCGTGACCTGGCGCTTGTCTTCTAATGCATGAATTGAAGACGCAAGAGAGATGTGAGATGAAAGAGCGGCCTTGCGGGATTATGCGCATCATGAAGTTTAAGTAGCTGAGCAAAGATAGCAGCTCCCTTTTAGAACAGTTTTCACTGTCTAGGAAGGTGGAAGGAAACAGAAATATCCTATTGATTCCTTATGCAGTGAGGCCTGGAAGTTAGATGTATTCAAGTTAAAGCCCAGAAATTCAATGGACGTGGCTGGACCCATGGTTTTATCCAAGGCGATTGGAAACCTGAGCTTAGTGGAAACTGTGCTGAGAGATCGATTATTAAACTTTGTACATATTCTTATTTTCTCAGAAGAAACCTAAAAACGCTTTATAACCTGCATATATTCACCTCCAACATGTCGGTTTGATATTGTAATCGTTGTTTGATATTGAATGATCAAACAGCAAAGTACAGTCTGATTTAGATGATTGTTTGTTCTTTGACTGTTGCTGATTTGTCACATGCACCTTCCTTTAGTAAAGATCAAAAGAGACTCACTTATGTAAAAACACAAAGAGCTTTGCAAAATAAAATGTGCACCTTGATTTTGTTCAGTCGAGTAGGTTGTATATTTTTACATTTGAATGTATTACTATATGTTATATGTTGAATTCACATTTATAAAAAAGACACTGTAGACCGTGATGTTATATTACGACAATGTTCAAAGTAGTGAGACCGCAGCGTAAGATGAACGGTAAGAATTATTTAAATGCATTAGTAAAAGAACGATTGCGTGTAAGAATTGTCCTACCAGTCTGTTCTGCTTCTCTTTACCAATAGTGAAGCTGTGGGTTGAAGTTAATTCAAAACGGAAATACATATATACTATAACTTTAAGTTTCTAAGCGATTTTGTTGATAAATCGCAGGACAGCGATGACAATAAGTTCAGAGTTTCATAATGATTCTGTGCGTGGGATCTGAACGTGATATACGAGCTAAGTTACTGTTTGCGTGTTTAAACCACAAGGATGCTGGACGTTAGTTTAGAATGGCAAATTACTTGTACAAAAACAGTTTTAAACGTGAATCCCCTCCGATCAACATTGATCCAGATGGCGGAACTGTGAAAATTCAATCAGAGACAGAAAACGAGAAGGATTTAAACCGTGCTCTTGCTGGGTTGAGCTGATGGGGGTGGAGAGAGAGCTGGCTGGGACTGAATCTGCGCTGCGGCGCAGCTCTGGCTTGCTGAAGCCCTGCTGCGGCGGCCTGACACTGGAAGAAGGCCCGTTCCTTCGCGGAAAGAGGCGGCATTGCCTGAGACTCGAGCTTGGTGCTCCACTGCCTTGTTGTCCAATTCTCTATGGCAGGAATGATTGAATGGCCGGAGTAGGGAAATACACGGAAGGAGATTGCGGATGTTTCGGCTGCGGTGACGATGGTAGGCCTCGGCGTCTTGGCATGCAGGGACCCGCTTGTTTGGGCTGACGCCCCCCCGAGATAACGCCGTGGGATCGACGGCGGTGTTAGGCGGAGAATAATTGCTTCTAAGGCCAGAGGATTGTGGCACAGATTCTTTATCGGACGCGAAGAGATTGATTTCGGACATGTTGGGAACTTAGGGCAGGGCCAGATGCTGAAAAAAACTGTCGAGGAATATGGGTGAGTTGACTGTGTTTATATATAGGCCTTCACTAAAGCTGTTTGGGTAGATATGTTTATTACTGATTGTTGACAGCTGGCTGAAATGACGTGATGATTAGTCAGATTATTTGAATGTTGCTTTAAAGATTTAAAACATCATTAAATCTGTGTTCTTCCATTATAAATACGCTCCCTATGGGAGGAAAAAAAAATAGTAAATTGTGTTATACAATATTTTAAAGAAGGAAGTGCAGTTTAAAATATGCACTTGTACAGTTAATATGTTGAGTAAATCCAATACTAAATTGTATTGTCCTGATGAATATTAGTATTTTTTATAAAATGTCTATTGAGTGTCCAGGTGTTAACTAAAGGGTAAATTGAAGACATGAGACAAGAAGAATGTTAAAATGTGATTTATTTTGATAACAGTGACACTAAAGTGATGGAAAAAGAAAGAGACACAGACAACAGAATGTGAAGTAAAGCTTTAAAAGCAATTGTATGTACCTGAAATTGATTAATGAAATTGATTAATGTGCACTAAATAAATATATCCACGGAGGAGCTGTGAAAGATCAGATGCGACTCTCCTGTTCTTTTAATTTTATCCTGTTTTACAGGTAAACAGTAATCTGTCTGACGGGTCTCTGGAGGCGGGGCCTGCAACAGATTCTTGGGGACTCGTCCGGGATCCACTCCATGTGACGCTAGGAGGTGGATCCAAAGATTCCAGAACCGTTGGGACCAGGCGGCGCTGGGGCTAGAGGCTGGCAGCTGCTACATCCACGGGCAACAAGACAACGGGGCTTGTGCCAGGCGATCTGTAGGCGACTGTCTTCATCCTGAGGTCAAGGCTACCACGGAATGGACGACAGAGAGTGACATAATGGCGGATCGTGCAAGGAAGTGGCTGGTGTGGGACATCAAGAGAGAGAGTTAATTTCCTTACCTGCTGACAAACTGTTCCGCATCGCCAAGGCTATCGGGTCAATACCTTGACACGGCACCAGTGAACTGGATCTGGAGGACAGTGGGACCAAGGTATGAGTGAACTGTTGTCATTGCAAGAGATGGTAAAATTAGCAAAACAGATGTGCACAACTACATCTGATGTTGATACAACACTCACCTTACACATGTGTTATATCCACCCACCACTGATGACACTTCTCTGACACCACCACATGTTGCACCTGACTCAGGGGATGTTAGGGAGGCCATACCTGAAACAAACACAGACATACATAAAATGCTTGCAGAACATGAAGAAATTGGCAGAAAAATCCGCCAGTACATGACTCCGACCCAGAACACTAATTTGACTCAGACTTTAGCACAGGGGGCGCCACTACAGCACACGTGAACCAGACTGAGCAGCCCAAACGTATAGCTCATGACTTTGCGTTCCCTATAGGGGTGTTTCAGTATATCCAACCCTGTGAGTTTAAGATACATGGAGGCCAGATTGGAGATGTGCTGCGAATTATCAAGCCAGGCATTTTTAAAGATATGCTGATGAACAAAGATGACATGACTGTAGCTGAGCTAAAAGGGTTCCTACAATCACACATTTGGGGGACCGAAATAGCACGGAGCTGTTCCAAGAACTGATGTGCACCAAGCAGAGTGAACACAAAACCCCTCAGCAGTTCCTTTACAGAGTCATGGGGTTGAAACAAAAAATACTCTTTGCGGCAAAACAAGCTGATTCAGACAGGAAATATAGTGCAGCTACTGTGCAGGATGTCTTCTTACAGCAGGGGTGGGCAAACTCGGTCCTGGAGGGCCGCTGTCCCTGCAGAGTTTTGCTCCAATCCTAATCAAACACACATGAACCAGCTAATCAAGGTCTTCAGGATTACACGCAGGTGAGTTTTATCAGGGTTGCAGCTAAACTCTGCAGGGACAGCGGCCCTCCAGGACCGCGTTTGCCCACCCCTGTCTTACACACTGTTTACCAGGGTCTGAGCCACCGGTGTAAAGATATTCGTAGCGAGCTGAAACCCTTGCTAGCCGATAGTGAGGTAACTGACGATGCTATCCTCAGGAAAATTATGAAAATCACAAGTAACGAGAACAAGAGGCTGTGCCGACTGGGCCCACCAACCAGAGCAAAACCATCCATGGCTAGTAGTGCCCAAGTTAGCGGTGAAACAGACGGAGATGTGAAAGCTGCAAAAGGGTCTGCTGCACAAAAAGTTCAAAACGATCAGATTAAGCATCTTACTGCTAGAATTGATGCTCTAACCAGCATGGTAGATGCCTTACAACACTCCATGCCAGTACGAACTGAGGGTGGCTGCCAATGCTCCGCCAGCCAACCATCCTCTCGCCGGGTGAGCCGTTCGCGATGCTGCCCATGGTGTGCAGATGAAGGGCAACAGGACTGTGCACACTGTTTCATCTGTGGAGAGGATGGACACCGGGCAGTGGGGTGCCTACGACGACCTCAGTGGCAGGGAAACGGGAGCTGGCCACTGCAAAGTGGCAACCAGTGACCGCACAGCAAATGCCTCAGCCAGACGCTACTCCCCCGAAGCCGGCCAGGCCTAGCGATGAAGGAGTGCTAGGACAAGAACGCCTGTATCAGAGACAAACAAACAAATCAATAAATGAGGTGAAGTCCAGGAGTCAAGGAGCAAGTGTTCTGGGCCCCTGTAAGACCAAAAACGACAACATAAACTGATCGGAAGCAAGGCACTGACTCAGTGCAACTTGAATGGCTTAATGTCCCATTCCTGGTGAGTAAGATGCCAATCGAAAGACCACTCCTGGCTTTCAACTTAGTTGAAGAACTGATTCAGGGGCAGTCTGAGCAACTGATGCCAACACTTACCTCACTACTGGCTGGAGCCATTGATATCCCTTGCGAAAAGGCACAAACTTTAGTCAAGGTGATCCAAGCTGCTGAAGAAGATGATGGAGATGGGCACTTGAAGGTTGGTCTGGAGGGGCAGTTATCCGGGCAGGACAGGTGGCTTGGGTGAAGTGCAGAATCCCTTCAACGATGGCACAGTCTGACTCTGTGGTTTTGTTTGAGCCTCATGAAAATAGTGATCATTTAAGATTCTTGGACATTGGAGAGGGACTCTTAGAAATACAACTCCAAAGTGACCCTTGTGTTTCCATACCCATCGGAAATAACACAGTGGGTGATGTGACCCTGCCCCGTGGCACAGTGATTGGAACATTACAACGGATTGAGAGGATATTAGTGGAGTCTGGAAAAACAAGTGAGCAGAGGCAGACAGCAATGATCCAAGCTGCGACCACTCGAGAGGATGAGGCGAAAACATCATTGTGGCATCCAACCGTCAACCTGGACCATCTGGAAGAAGGCCAACGAGAGGTAGTTCAAAGAATGTTGTATGAGGAGTCTGGTGCTTTTAGCAGAGATGACAATGACATTGGGTGCATACTAGGAGTGCAACAGTTCAGATTACTCACGATTCGGTTTTTATCACAGTTTTAGGGTCACGGTTTCGGTACGGTTCGGTATGTGCTATGTTCCAGAAAAAATAGGACAATTGTCAAATAAAAATAAAGAAAATAAAGACAAATAATCTACCTACAAGAAACAGCACAAATAAATACATGAGAGCTAAGATACAAATAAAATAATGCTTTACAGGTTTTTCAGGTATCTAACAATAGTTTTCAGGTACAGAAACTGAATAAAGTAATCAAATATAAAATAACACTGCATACAAACTTCTTTGAATAATTAAATAATGATTAAACATTATTGAAGTTACAAAAGCTATTCAGTCAAGACTAGTGAGTGATTTCTTCAACTTATTTCGTTTGATTAACATTAAAAACACAGAGAGCAGGAATATTAGACTGCTGTCCCTTTAAGACATAATTCAAAGATCCAGTACACTGATACTGATACACATGCGTTGTCTGTCTCGTTTTTCTCTTAAGACATAACCTACTATGTTTGTTAGAAAACTCGCTAAGATGGGCATGTTGACATAATTTTGTGTGAATTTGTCCGTTCAGGTGCAAGACTTGAAAGAGAATTTGCGCGAGAGTATTTGCGTGCTGTGACGCAGCTCTCCGTATGCGCTTCAGATAAGTACACACACACAAATCTCCTCACAGCGTGTGCGAGTTTTCTTTTGTGTCTTATGGTTGAATGTTTAAATTGGCAAGGTTTAAATGAGTTAAGTTTAAACACAGATAGCAACGTGAGCTGTTCATGTCTCACCTGCGCTCGCACACTATCAACACCCAGATGGTGACGGCGTAAGTGACTGGTCATAGAGCATTCGGCACATGTATTGAACATTTGTTCACAGTGGCTGTTTTGTCCATGTTCTTTTGATCATCGCTGTTGTAATGTATTGGGAAGCAATAACTCCATCAGGTGACATCAGATGACAAACAGGTGATAAAAATGGAGAAAAAAAAAAAAAAGCCTCTAGCATTCATGCCGCCCACTGATTTGCAGTGTACACCGACAACAACCCCCTGACATACGTGATGAGCACAGCAAATCTCAATGCAGTAGGCCATCGGTGGGTCGGGGAGCTGTCTGACTTCATGTCTCACCTGCGCTCGCGCGCTATCAACACCCGGGTGGTGACTGCGTAAATGACTGGTCATAGAGCATTCGGCACACGTATTGAACATTTGTTCTCCGTGGCTGTTTTGTCCATGTTCTTTTGATCATCGCTGTTGTAACGTATTGGGAAGCCAGAATGCGTATCTATCGACTGAAACATACATTAGCTGAATCAGCCTGTCTGTTTTACACGTTGTTGTTTTCAACAAACCATATTATAGATGTGTCATCAGGTTTTGGGATGAACCGCGGTGCAAGCGCGTGCCGAACCGTAGGTGGAGAACCGAACGGTTCGATTTTTTACCGAGAACCGTTTCACCCCTAGTGCATACCCAGCTTGCAGATGCCACTCACACTTAAGGACGACATCCCAGTTCAGAGGGCATATTCCTCATTACCAAAACCCTTGTTTAACGAGGTGAAGAGCTACATACAGGATCTTCTAGCAAAAAGATGGATCAAATCAAATCAAAGTCACCATACGCTGCTCCAGTAGTCTGTGTCCGCAAGAAAGATGGCAAGCTGAGGCTCTGTGTCGATTACAGTCTCCTGAACAGGAAAACCATCCCTGACCGTCATCCATTGCCTAGGATACAGGATCTGATTGACACCCTTGGGGGATACTCTTGGTTCAGCATTCTTGACCAAGGCAAAGCGTACAACCAGGGGTACATCGCAGAAGGATCCAGACACATGACAGCATTCATCACACCCTGGGGGCTGTATGAGTGGGTCGAAATCCCCTTTGGATTGTCCAATGCGCCTGCTGCCTTCCAACGCAGTATGGAAGAAATGCTTGACTCGCTCAGAGATGAGTGCTGCATCCCATATTTAGATGACGTCTTATGTTATGCAAGGTCTTTTGAGGAGCATGTTGAGAGTATCCGTAGAATGTTGAGGGCCCTCCAGCATCACGGTTTAAAGCTGAAACCTGAAAAAGTGTGAATGTTCCGGAGTGAAGTCAGGTACGTCGGGCAGCTAGTGTCAGCTGTAGGAGTGCGTGTAGGTCCTAAGGACCTGGAGGCTGTTCAATCCTTAATGACCAGGACTCCCCAGACAGTGGGTGATGTGAGGAGGCTACTCGGGTTCCTCAGCTACTACCGTGCCTTCATTCAAGACTTCAAGAGTAGCAAAACCCTTGTACGAGCTGCTGCAGGCCAAGCCTGGGACAACATGAGACACTCACAGCAGGAATAAAGCTAAAGGCCCACAAGCTCCTTCCAGAACTCCAGTAGAATGGACCAGGGACCACCAACAGATCCTGGAAGAACTAATTGGTATGTTAGCAAACCCACCTATACTGGCATATCTGGACTTCAACTTACCCTTCACACTCCACAGTGACGCATCCGAAAGGGGCCTAGGGGCCATCCTATATCAGCGACAAGACGGGAGGTTGAGAGTAATAGGATGTGGGTCCAGAACATTGACAACGACAGAGAGGAACTACAGATTACAGTGGTAAAATTGAGTTCCTGGCATTGAAGTGGGCAGTGTGCGAGAAGTTCCGGGACTACCTGTTCTACGCCCCACACTTCACAGTCAAGTCAAGTCACTTTTATTTATATAGCACTTTTTACAATGGAGATTGTGTCAAAGCAGCTTTACAGTGATAACTGGTAAATAATTTTGGCTGCACAGCAGCTCTTAAAGAAAATGGCGTCATTATCCAGCTTAAGTAAAATCAGTATTGATTCATTCAGTTGTAAAAATCAATAATTAGTTCATTTATCTATAAATAGTTCGCATACAATGGTGTCAATGCAGGCAGGTCAAAAACATTGTTGAATATCAAGTGTCCCCAACTAAGCAAGCCAAAGGCGACAGCGGCAAGGAACCCAAACTCCATCAGGTGACATCAAATGACAAACAGCTAATAAAAATGGAGAAAAAAAAAATGCCTCTACCATTTGCGCTGCCCACTGATTTGCAGTGTACACCGACAACAACCCCCTGACATACGTGATGAGCACAGCAAAGCTCAATGCATTAGGCCATCGGTGGGTCGGGGAGCTGTCTGACTTCCGGTTCGACATCAAGTACCAGCCAGGGAAAGTCAACATCGACGCAGACACCTTGTCTTGTCAAGATGAGACAATATAAAGGAGGATGGCGTTACCCCCACAGACGAGATGAGGGGAGGTTTGACAGGAAAAGCTGATGTATGAGTGGAACAAGCTACATCTTGAGGGAGGACTCCTATATCGAAGAACGAGGGAGAGAAAACAGCTTGTCTTACCGAGCAAGTACAAAAAGCTGGCACTTGAGCACCTCCATGACAAGATGGGACACGTGGGTATAGAGCGAGTACTGAGTCTGGCGAGGGAATGGTTCTACTGGCCATACATGAAAGCTGAAGTGGAAGAATATGTGACCAGAAAGTGCCCTTGTATAAAACAGAAAAAACCGACTGTACATGTTTGAGCGCCTATGGGTAGCATCACCACACACTCACCTATGGAGCTGGTCTGCATTGACTACCTGCAAGGAAATCCCAAAGGAAACCCAAGAAAACCCAGTCGAGAGGTTCAATCGGACTCTACTACAGATGTTGAGGACACTGGCAGACAAAGAAAAAGAAAGGTGGAAAGAGCACTTACCTCAAATCGTGCATGCCTACTGGATATTCTCCATTTTACCTGTTGTGCGGGCGGCATCCTCACCTTCCAGTAGACCTGATCTTTGGCCTGGTGGAGCCAACGGATGAAGTCACACCAAATGGGTATGCAAATCAGTGGGCGGCACGAATGGTAGAGGCATACAAGATTGCTGAAGGAAACAGTCGTCAAGCAAGTGTGAGAGGGAAGGCTCAATACGACCGAAAGGCGAGTGGAATGGTACTGAAAGCGGGAGACAGAGTGCTCGTCAGAAACCTTGGAGAACGAGGGGGTTCAGGGAAGCTACGACCAAACTGGGAAAAGGTGGTCTACGTGGTGAAGGGGCAGGTGTCTGCCATAACCCAGTTTATGTAGTCTTCCCTGAAAATTGAGACAACAAGAAAACTAGGACACTGCACCGGAATCTACTACTGCTGGTGAATGACTTACCTGTGAAGGCTCCCACGACAACATTCCGATCAACGAAACCTGAAAAACAAAAAAAAGACAAAAAGTCAGACACCCAACAGAGAAAACATCAGAGACAGTGACATGACGGACTCAGATGAGGAAAGTAGTGGAGGAGAATACTGGAAGAGATTCCCAGTCAGCTGGACAGAACCAGGGAATAGCCATCTTCCTGAGCATGCACCTGTAAGAGAAAAACCCAATCAAATGCAAAGAAGGGAGGGTTCAAGGATACTGGAAAATCTGTCAGGAAGAGAACCAAATACTTACCTGGTACCACCTGTGGAGGATGATGTGGATGAGGAGAGGGAAACAGCTGCTTGTGTTGAGCCAGAGAGAGTAGCAAGAGAGGCTGAAAATCCAAGTGAAGAGAGTGAAGCTGCAGTGAGAAGGTCTACAAGGGAGAAAAGGCTGAGATAGTTTTACACTTATGACACCTTAGGTCAGCCTGTGCTACAGCCATACCCAACACTTAATGCAGTGACAGCTTATCCAATCACACATATACCTGTCTGGGGTATAAATAGTTACTTACCACAAATTGGCTGTACCAATTCACTAGGGGTGGAACGGTTCTCGGTAAAAAATCAAACCGTTCGGTTCTCCACCCATGGTTCGGCACGCGCAGGGCTCTACACTGTGACCATTTCGCTTGCATTTAAGACTGAAAATAACTGTGTGCGAGTGTGAAAAAATATTTAGGCACACCGGTGCGAGTGACCCGATCGATTCTCATGCATAGCTCTATAATACAATCGGAATTAAAAGTACAGCTCCCAAAATGCATCTCTACTACATTTGGATTATCATAAGCAAGGTTGGAAATTAATGGGGCTTGGGGCAAAAATGCCTCCAAAAATTTATAAAAAAAACAAAACAAAACACACCGTTATGAATGCCCGTGCGCATACTTTTTTCAAGTAGTGGAAATTCGGAGGCGTCAATTGCTTGAATGGTGGGTGGGTTTATTATTATTCTTAATGAAAAACACAACAACAAAACAGTACAATGACAAACTCGCTTAAATATGCGCTTTTACATTTCGCTTTGCAACCAAATCTTCACCCATCGTCTTGTCATTCAGAAGACTGAGGCAAAATGGGTGAAGTGAGGTGAAATCTGACTCCTGCTGCTGAACAGTGCTGCGACTCTCATTCGGCTCGCGCTGAACTGAGCAGACGTGTGCAGTTTTTAATTGTACCTAGTTTCTAACTGAACTAAATGATTTTTATTACTATAAAATAATCAAAACGACAGTGGTGGGCGGTGCCGTGGTTACGGTGGGCAAGTGATATAACCGGTGTTGCACCTGAACACCAGTAACACCGTCCATCGCAGCAAGCCTAATATGTAAGTTAAGTAATATCAGACGAGTAGACTTCTGTTTCTCCGTGTATTGGCATGATTGCAAATGTGATGCTTACTGATCTGATTGAAGTTCAATAAACAAGTTGATATTAAGTGACTTAACATTAGCCACAATACTGTCTGTTTTTGCTCCATTTCATGAAAATAGTTTCAAACAAAGCCACACCAGAACTGTTGCGCATCTCCAAGCAACGGTGATTCCTGAATGAATCCGCGTTTTGAACAACTAAATGAATGACTTGCACTTTAAGATTTACCGCCACCTACTGGCGCTTCTCCTAATCTCCTAATTCACCTAATCTCGTTCTCAAAACTCTCTGTTCTAGACTCGTGGTTTTTGAGAAGGAGTCGTCCGTTTTCCTCCGTTGCGCTCCCGAAGCCGCCGAGGCCTCACGTGAATCTGTGACCTGGGGTTCGGATGTAGAGCTCGAGGACATGGAGAGCGAGCAGATAGGCCTCGCCATTTTTCTCCCTCCCTCTCCTGAGCACACACGCGGGGTTTTGCCGGTTGAATTCTCGCATGATTATCTGTGCCCTAGCCCGGAGGCACGCAAGACGGTTTCCTTCAGGCTAGACGAAGTTATTTACACCGCAGCGTCCAACTCTGAGGATTTCGGGCCTGCTTCAGCTGCTGACTTCACCAACCTCGTTGGTTCTGTGGAGCAGGGCTATACCGCCATTCCAGCGATTGAAGACACGCTGGCTACATACCTCTCTCCATCTTCGGCTCCTTCTTGGAAGTCCTACCAGGCGGATGTTTTGAAAGAAATAGACGAGGGCGATGGTCTGACGCCGTAAGCGGTCAAGGAGCTCTGCAGAGCCACAGATTTGGCCTTAAGAGCCACAAAACATACCGCGCTTGATATAGGGCGCTCCATGGTGGGGTCGGTGGCTGCAGAGCGCCACCTATGGCTCAATCTTATGGAAATCCGTGATAAGGAGAAAGTGTTCCTCATGGATGCCCCTATCTCTCAGTCTGGTTTGTTCGGGGAGGCGGTCAACACGGTGGTTGACAAATTTCGGGCCGCCAAGTCCCAGTCGGCTGCTCTCAGGCAGTTTATGCCCAGGAGAGTTAGGGACTCTTCTATTCCTCCTCTTCTCTACCCAGAGAGCGCTCCTTGCATAGGAAGGAGTCCGCCAGTAGGAGAAGTTCATCCCCCACCGACTATGGTTTGGGAAGCCCGTGGTCGCCCATTGCCCCGCCAGCGACCCCATAGGTGTCTTGAGCTGAAGCGGCCCAGCAAGCCCTCCGCTCCAGCTCCTTCGAGTCGCTCCTGACCCTCACGCCAGAAAGAGGAGAGCTTCCCCTGCCTTCCGAGGTTGGGTCAGACCGTGCAAGCGTTTCTGCCCACCTCTCACTCGCTCTCCTCATCCAGCTCTGTCACATCCGCCGCCCAGCGCGTTTCGGTGTGCAGCGTTCGAGCAGCCTCACCCCTTTTCATCAGGGGAGATAGGAGACGTGCTAAGCTTTCTCCCCTCACCGCCGATTCGTGTGTCGCCTGCTGCTCGCGGAATCGGAGACACGTGCAGTTTTTTCCAGGAGCCAGCAGACCCCATATCGGTCACACAGGCTGGGCGCTCTCCTTCGCGGTCAACTATGCTACCCTGCAAGGACCAGTTCGACACTCTAATGCAGGTATGTCCTCTACATTGCGACACACTGCTTCCTCTATCACATTTCAATTTCAAGCAACTTTTGAATAATGACTGATGGGAATCAGTGGAAACCTTGAAAGAAGTAACAGGTTTAAAGTCCTCACGCTTGACGGAAAAGCTGGTGGAAGAAATTCTTAATGCATTACCAAGCGGCTATAGGAAAAACATTGGACAAGGATTTCCATCAGACATAAGAAATGAGCTGGACTTTCCAAAAATAAGAGTTGTTGCTGTCGTCGGCGAAAGACAAGAGGATGAATCAGCAGGTTCAATTTTATCTTTTGAAACTCCACAGCTGGACTTGTTTGAAACTACATCAAAGAAAGCCATATATAACACTACAGTTAAAGTTTTGCATCAAGTTTTGCTCAGAGGACAAAAGATCTCAAGGTGGCCAGGTTTGTTAAAGCCAGAATTTCTTGTGAGAGACAGATGGAGAATTCTGTATAAACCTCCAATAGAAAAAAGAACAGCTGATCTACAATAGAGAATTATTCATGGGGCAATTGCCACGGACAAGCATGTGGCGCACCTGAACCCAGCAGTAGGGGTGGGATGTAGATTTTGTGGAGAAGAAGAGAATTTAGAACATTTGTTTTTAAAATGTAAAAGATTGGAAGGTCTTTTTGATGTTCTTAATAGATTGTTTCAAGCTTTTAGTGAAGAATTCTCAGAGCAAGTTTTTATAGGGGGTGTGAAATATAATCTTTCAAAAAGAAGGAAGATGTGTCTTCCAGGAAATATCAAGGGTTACAGCTTCATAGTATTAATGCTGAAGTGATGTTCATGAAATTAGTAGCTGGTAGACTAAAAACAGAATTTGCATACTATAGTTTGGTAAATAATGAGATGGGATTTAATGACCTGTGGTGTGTTAATGATGTTTTGTGTATTATTTATGATGGACATTTGAGGTTGAATTTTTAAGTTCTATATTTTTTCATGTGAATTGTTGAAGATTGTTATGAAGTGTTTGTTTTAAATAAAGTTTTGTAAACCTCTCTCTCTCTCTCTCTCTCTCTCTCTCTCTTTCTTTCTTTCTTTCTTTCTTTCTTTCTTTCTTTCTCTCTCTCTCTCTCTCTCTAATCTATTAGATGTGCTCCTACTTTTGCACCTAGGTCTCGTGTCCCCCTTCCCACGTGCCACCATATGTTTATATTTAATGGTTTCTGTTGTGCTGCTATATTATATTCTGTCAGTTGTTAGTCTGCCAACAACATTGCATTGTTATGCACTACTACACCCACTCGAATACACACACTCACATTTATACACACATATACAGTACTAACAGGCCCACACATTAATATACATTTATGTCTATTTTTCACTAAAACATGTCATCTATCACTTTTGTAACCTGGAACGTTCGTGGATTTGGTTCTCAGACAAAGAAGGTCAAAGTTTTTAATCATATAAATAAACTACAAGCCGACATACTGTATGTCTTCTGCAAGAAACACATCAGAATCAGATTATAACAAAATTAAATAATCAAATTACAGTCATTTATTCTCGGCTCACTACAACACAAAACAAAGAGGAGTATGCATTCTAATAAGTAAAAAAATCTCTTTTGTTCATAATACCACCATTACAGACCCTGAAGGATGTTTCATTATCATAAACATCTCCATTAATAATAGCCCAGTCACAATTGGAAACTTATATGGCCCAAACACAGACGACACATCCTTTTTCCAGACCTTTTTTTCCTCAATTTCAAATTTTTCTAATTGTCTAGTCATAATTGCAAGCGATTTCAATACAGTTCTAGACTCAACAATAGATAGATCTAACAGTTTAGGCAATAAACGCATTTGGAAATCTGCAGAAACCATAAAACAGTTCATGAGTGATTTTGGTCTTGGCGATAGTTAGCGTCCTAACATTAAAGAATACTCATTTTTCTCACCAGTAGACCACTCATATTCCCGCATTGACTTCTTTCTCACCAGTAATTCTATCATATCAAATATTTCTGAATCGAAGATCCATCCAATAGTCATTAGTGATCATGCCCCAGTAACATTAAAATGGAATAGAACTAGTCCATGCAAACCCACTACCAGATGGCGATTTAACACATCTCTTCTGAAAGACCATGATTTTGACAGTTATTTTTAAAAAAAAGAGTGGACATGCTTTCTAGAGATGAATGACTCCCCGGAATCATCTCCATCTCTTCTGTGGGAAACAGGGAAAGCAGTACTAAGAGGAAAAATAATTTCATTCTCCGTTTACAAAAAAAGGAAAGAAAAGGATCAACAAGCAGAACTGGAACAAAAAAATCAAACAACTAGAAGACATAAACATAAATAACCCAACAGAAGAAACACAGGATTTATTAAGAAAATATAAACTCAAATTGAACGAATTAATCAATAAACATACACAATTCCTAATTCATAGGCTAAGACAAGAAGACTTCCATCATAGTAACAAATCTGGTAAATATTTGGCAAATCAAATCAAACAAAATAAGGAAAAAGCTACAATACCAGTAATTATGGATACAGCAGGGAAATCCACCAACTCACCAGAAGAAATAAATTTTTACGGTAAATTATATTCCTCTGAAAAAGACCCAGATCAGAAAGACATTTACTCATTTCTCAACAATATCAACCTACCTCAACTCAGTAAACATCAAATAAATACTCTTGAATCTCCCTTAACAGAACATGAACTTTTTAATGCCCTTAAACTCATGCCAAACAATAAAGCACCAGGCCCCTGCTGAGTTCTACAAACACCTTTGGTCCATTTTATCACCACTCTTCATCCGAATGATTAATGAATCAAAAAAAATATCAAAACTCCCAGATAATATGAACACAGCCACAATTTCACTCCTTCTCAAACCAAATAAAGACCCAACATTACCGTCAAGCTATCGTCCAATTTCCCTAATCAACGTAGACATTAAAATCATCGCAAAAGCACTAGCACATAGAAAAAAAAAAAAAAATCACACCATCTATAATCCATCCAGATCAAACCAGTTTCATTAAAGGTAGACTTGCATCCAACAACACACGCAGACTTTTTAACTTAATGTATTAATCATCAACTCAAAAAACCAAAACCATCATAGTTACTCTCGATGCAGAAAAAGCTTTTGATAGGGTCAACTGGAAATTCCTGTTTTCCACATTAGAGAGGTTTGGTTTTGGGGAGTCATTCATTAATTGGATCAAAATTCTGTATACATCACCTTCAGCCACTGTCATCACCAATGGACTAACATCACGTATCTTCACACTGCACCGGGGGACTAGACAAGGATGCCCACTCTCCCCGTCATTATTGACCATTTTCATTGAGCCGTTAGCAGCAGCCATCCGTCAAAACAGCTACATTAAAGGAATTCAAACACTAAACATGCACCACAAAATTAGTCTTTATGCTGATGATATATTACTATATTTACAAGACCCCCCATCATTATTACAAGAAACAATTAAACTCATTGATTCAATAATTGCTATTACTACTACTACTACTATTATTATTAATAGCTGTATCAATATTACCATTATTAATATTATTACTATTATTATTATCATTGCTATTACTGTCACAGTCACCGTCTGTCTCACCTTCCCTGGACTCCATTTCCCAGCATCCCTCTGGTTCCTCACCTGCACTCACTCACCAATCACCTGCACTTGCAAGCTATCACCATCGTTAGCACTCTTCAGCACACCACTATTTAAGCCCCATGTTCACTCCACCACTTGTTCTGGTCTCATCTATGGAAAGCACTACGTCATACGTACCTGGACTCCTTACCTGTTACTCACCTGAGATTCCCGTATCCTCTTCCATTCGTCTTCCGTCGTCTGCTCTCTGTTCCCTGTGGATCCTTCTCCTGCAAATACATTCATCTGTTAATTTTCCAGCTAAGTGACTGTTTCAAAGTGCTTGTTCATTGACTCACCTGCATTCTCCGTTTGCCAGTGTCCGTGCCTCTGTCTAAATAAACACCTGCTGATCACTTACCTGTCTGCCTCCGTCTGTGATCCTGACAATTACTACTACTAGTATTATTATTTGTCCTCTTCCTGATCCTTTAACCTCCCTTCTCATTCCGGATGAAATGAGTTTATTTGTTAATATGGTTATTATTAATATTATTACTAATACTATTATTACTATTTGTCATTTCTGATTAATTGAGTTTATCATTATCATTACAGTATTATTATTATTATTATTACTATGATTATTATTATTATTGCTACTACTATTGCTATTGTTTACCCTCCTCATCCTCCATTCTCCAGTTTTTTGTATGATTAATACTATTATTATCATCATTATTATTACTGTCATCAAATTTTTTTCTTTATTTCATTTATTTATTTATTTTTATTTTTTTCAAACTCTGGTTATGTCTGTTGTACTTCTCTACATGCTCATTTATTCAAATATTTCCACTCCCACACCCAGTTACACTTACAGTTACACACACACACACACACACACACAAATCTTATTGGCTGTTATGTATGTTTTGTTGGTCTTTGTATTTGTATTTTGCATTTAATTTCTCATCTGTAAATATTGTAATTGTCTGTTTGCATAATAAAAAAACAAAAACAAAAAACAGACTGTGTTCAGTCTTGTTACATGTTTGGCCCGCTTCAGGCTAGGCCATCATGTCTCTGTAAGCTCCTGGGCCTCATGGCCGCAGCCTCCCCTGTGTTGCCCCTAGGATTGCTTCACATGAGACCATTTCTTTGGTGGATGAAGCTCTTAGGGGTCCAATCGACAGGACCGGCCTTTCGCCTGTTGAAAGTGTCGCGCATTTGTCTCCACACCCTTTTGATATGGCGGGACCCACTCTTTCTTCAAAAAGGGGTCAGCATGGGTGCCTCTCTGACAGGCTGGGGCGCGGTCTTCGAGGGCAGGCAAGCATGTGGAGTGTGGACGGGAGAGTTCCTCTCTTGGCACATAAACAGCTTGGAGCTCAGGGCTGTATCCCTGGCCCTGCTGCACTTTCTCCCCTTTCTCAGGGGATGCCACGTCATTGTCAGGATGGACAACATGGCAGTGGTGTCTCACATAAATCGCCAAGGGGGCTCACGATCACGCACCCTGGACAGGCATGCGTGTTGTCTCCTCCTTTGGGCTCAGAACAAACTCCTCTCCCTGAGAGCGGTTCATGTACCCGGGACCCTGAACCTCGTGGCAGATTTTCTGTCGAGGCAGAAACTCAGATCGGGGGAATGGATGCTAAACCCTCAAACAGTAGCCCGGATTTGGGAAGTGTTTGGCAGAGCGGAGGTGGACCTCTTTGCTTTAGCTTGGCGTGTTTGGTATATCGTTCCCATTGCATCATAGCTACGCAGCGTCGAGTGAACCTATGAAAGAGAATGCCTCTCTGAATAGGGAACGATAATCGCGAATATTTAATGAGTGATTTGATTGACAGCAATGGTTCTTGAGGCAAAGTTGTTCAGCATGAGAAGATCTATCAAATGATATGCATATTGTCTGTATGTGTGAAACACCACGTGATTACAGAGGCATAAAACCCGTTAGCGCTATCTAGTGGCTGATTTCTTTCAAAATTCTTACAGACCTCTAGAGCCATGAGTCGAACATGCCCACCGAATTTCGTTCCGATCGGCCTCTGTTAATCTTGTCTAATAGGTGCTCAAACTTCATTGGCCAATGGCGGCCATGTTTTTTGAGATACACCAATGTGCTCATAGACTATCATAGCACCTTGGACCAAGACACTGCATTCCAATTTTCAAGTCAATCGGACTAACGGTCAGGTGTTTTCATGTTTTCATGTTTTTTTCCTGTTATAGCCAGTCAAGTCAAGTCAAGTCACCTTTATTTATATAGCGCTTTTTACAATGTAGATTGTGTCAAAGCAGCTTTACATTGATAACTGGTACATTATTTGGCTGCACAGCAGCTCTTAAAGAATAGTGTCAATGCAGGTAGATCAAAGCACTGTTGAATATCAAATGTCAAGTCAAATGTCAAGTGTCCCCAACTAAGCAAGCCAAAAGGCGACAGCGGCAAGGAACCCAAACTCCATCAGGTGACATCAGGTGGCAGACAAGTGGCAAATAGGTGTTTAAATGGAGAAAAAAACCTTGGGAGAAACCAGGCTTAGTCGGGGGGCCAGTTCTCCTCTGGCCAACAGTGCTTTGTTACGATTCAGGTTGCCATCGTAAGTCCAATAGGATCGCAGCATTCAAAGTATTTATTCCAGTTCCATCCAATTGAGGATCGTATTCATCACGCCGGTATGGACGGTTGTTGAGGAACTGTGTCGTGGCTGTCGTGTCGATGAGGCCCTCACAGTGGATGATCTAGTTGACTCAATCTCTGCTGATACTTCAGGGCTGCGTTGTGGTCGTGTCAAGGCGCAGGTCCTCGGTCTCACCTGGATACGGCCCGGTGTTTTTATAGCGCCACATAGTGTCCAATCGATTTTTTTTTCGTGTCCAAAGATTGAGACCCTATAGATGTGTACCAAGTTTGGAGAAAATATCTCATTCCGTTCAAGAGTTATAGCCATGTTAGTAAAAGTGGCTCTGCCCACATTGTACGTTTTGGCATTCCTTAGCGAACGTTTTTAAAAAAAATTATTGATATTCAGACTCCATTCAGAACATTTCTGCACTGGTTTGGTTCCGATTGGACACAAAACCTAGGACTAGTTTGCAAAAAGTGAAGCCAAAGCGTCTCGATCGCCCCCAGGTGGCTGGGTGCAGTATAGGTCATAAACCCCACGCTCTCCATGTAATGTAATGGGACGTGAGACAATCTAAACAGTCAAATTAGCCTACACTTATTTTTTTGACTTTTTTTACAGTTTATGCTTCCGCTTCTGAGAAACCCAGAAATACAGTTGTGGTCAGAATTATTGGCACCATTGGTAAATATGATCAAAGATGACTATAAAAATAAATCTGCATTGTTTATCCTTTTGATCTTTAATTCATAAAATTAGCAAAAATCTAACCTTTCATTCAAGGAAAAGAATTGAAAGTGGGGGGAAAATTACATTATGAAATAAATGTTTTTCTCCAAAACACGTTGGCCACAATTATTGCCACCCCTAGAATTTTTTATGAGTAAAATATCTCTGAAGTATATTCCCATTCATATTTACATTTTTTAGCACACCAAGGTGATCATAAACATGAAATTGTCCAGCCATGACTTCCTGTTCAACAGGAATATAAACATGAGGAAACACAAAGGCCAAATTCCCTTAATCATTCATCACAATGAGTAAAACCAAAGAATATAGTTCTGATATGCAGCAAAAGATTGTTGAGCTTCACAAAATAGAAAGTGGCCGTAAGAAAATAGCTAAAGCATTTAAATTCCCATTTCCACTATCAGGGCAATAATTAAGAAGTTCCAATCAACTAAAGATGTTACAAATCTGCCTGGAAGAGGACGTGTGTCTAAATCGTCCTAATGCGCGGTGAGGAGGAAAGTTTGAGTGGCCAAAGACTCTCCAAGGATCACAGCTGGAGAATTGCAGAGATTAGTTGAGTCTTGAGTCTCAGAAAGCCTAAAAAAAATTATCAAACAGCACCTACATCCCCACAAGTTGTTCAGGAGGGTTTCAAGAAAAATCCGCTGCTCTCATCCAGAAACAATTTCCAGCATATTCAGCTGTCAGACAAGACTGGAACTTCAAACGGGACCGGCTTCTATGGTCAGATGAATCTAAAAAAAGAGCTTTTTGGCAGCAAACTCACCAGATGGATTTGGTGCACACATGGATAAAAAGTACCCCATGTCCACGGTTAAATATACTGCTGGATCTTTAATGTTGTGGGCCTATTTTTCTGCTGGAGGTCCTGGACATCTTGTTCAGATACATGGTATCATGGATTCTATCAAATACCAACAGATAAAAAATCAAAACCTAACTGCTTCTGCTAGAAATCCAATAATGGGCCGTGGTTGGATCTTCCATCAGGACAATGATCCAAAACAAACATCAAAACCAACACAAAAAATGTGTCACTGAGCACAAAATGACGCTTTCGCCATGGCCATCCCAGTCCCCTGATCTGAACCCTAAAGGAAATGATTTGAGTGAACTGAAGAGAAGAAGTACCAACATGGAGCTGGGAATCTGAAGGATCTGTAGAGATTCTGCATGAAGGAACGGTCTCTGATCTCTTGTCAGGTGTTCTCCAAACTCATCAGGCATTATAGGTGAAGACTCAGAGCTGTTATCTTGGCAAAAGGAGGTTGCAAAAAGTATTGAATAAAAGGGTGCCAATAATTGTGGCCAACGTGTTTTGGAGAAAAACATTTATTTCATAATGTGATTTTCCCCCCACTTTCAATTCTTTTCCTTCAATGAAAGGTTAGATTTTTGCTAATTTTAGGAATTAAAGATCAAAAGGATAAACAATGCAGATTTATTTTTACAGTCATCTTTGATAATATTTATCAAGGGTGCCAATAATTCTGACCACAACTGTAAGGGTCTATTCTAGCAAAGCCACTGGAAGGCAAGCCTGCAACATTTAGCCAAAAAAGCGTAACAGCTAATGCTAATGCTCCGGCTTTGTCGGTATGCAGGAAAGGAGACTAAACTGCTTTTGTGAGGAAACAGCTTATCATTTAATAAATCGACTGCCTGTCCGCTAATCTTCAACAAGTTTTACGCTAAACAGTACGTTTGTTGGGAACGATATGTAGATTTTACTATGATAAAAGTTACTTTATAAGAGAAAGCAGAGAAGGGAATGTCGCGAGAAGTAGATCTCATTTACGGCACTACCATAGTATTTAATAGTAATATTGAGTTATATTGTACATTGAATAAAGAAAGTAAAAAATACCAATGTTTTCTTTCTTTGGCTTTCAGGTTTTACCAGTTATGATAAGACCTGAATTTTAATGACTATTAAAACTGCATGTATGCATATGACGCTGATGAAAAAAAAAATGTTCTTTCTATTGCTACCAGGTTAGACTTGTAATGATTTATGACTGCTTTGTGCCTAACGATGATGATATAACGCTTTTTAATTAATGAAGGTAAATAAATACATATAATTTCAATGAATATGTATTAAATTACAATTAAGTTTTGGTGTAATCTTAAATGTAGTTTTATGCGCCTTGCAGTGACTAATTTGCAGCTAATAAAGATATTTGCGCTCTTTTTTTCCACAGTAAAGCACATTCCACAAACAGTGCAGTGCTACTGTACATTTACTAGTGATATAACACCCCCAGTGGTGGAGCCAGGATATTTTCATAGGGGTGGCCAGACAGAGGCCAGCAACTAGTCTAGGGTGGCACAGAAATCTTCATCATTTCAATATAAAAATGAGTTTGGCTATAAAGTACTAGTACTTGGCTATAAAGTACTGTTTTAATGCCTACAACACAACTGAATACAAATAATTGTACTTAATTGTAATTGAGATAGTTGTAGAATAGATCAAGCAATAGGCCTGGGTGAATTTGACAATTTTGTCTTATTCCTCACCTCCAGGCATATTAATAGAAGAGAAGCTCAGTCAGTTCTTCAACAATTCTCGGTTAGACTGTAAAAACTTGGAACTGAAAATTAAACATTTAATTTTTAACATTCAATTAGTTGTCAAAATAAATTAACTGCAACAGTTCTATCATAACGGAACTGAACTCAGTATAAGGAAAAAATATGTTCTCTTTTGAATCCTCATGTTCAAGAATGTGAATGACAAGGGCGGCAGCCAGCAGCATACCATAATGTAAAATTAATAATTTTATGCACATTTAAATGTGATCCATTTCCATTTGTACTTTTCTAGCACAATGTTGGCACATATTTTCGAGTACAAATGCACTGCGCACGCATTTATTTGTGCATTAAATTACAGATTAAAATTACATATCAATTGTCTTATATTGTGTTCTCATATTACAGCATATTTTAGTCCATACATTTTAGAGACATTACATGTCTCTAAAATGTCTCTAAACTTGTATATTATGACTGTTCCTCGTAGTTAACTACTGTTTGTCATTCACTGTTCATCTAATGAAGCTCCCTCTGCACCCATGCTTTTTTCGTGCTTGTTTGACTTGCACCTGGTACTAAGGCGAATTTGGTGTGCATGCCTGAAAAGTATCCTGTGTGTTGTGGTTGTAAAGAGACGGTTCTATGTCTAAATTCAGTTCTTGTCAAGACAAAAAGAGACAGAAACAGCAATTGTGAATGGGGTGGCAAAAGGGTTGGCCAAGCTTAGGTCAATGGAGGCCACGGCCACCCCTGGCACCTCTAGCTCTGTCCCTGCCTTTGACCCTCTGACAGCTGTTTAACCCCAGACAGTAGAACACTTTTTTTTGTTGCTCACATTTTAGTTAACGTAATGAGTCAATGCCTCATCAATCCTTCTTCCAAAACATGTTTTTGTCTTACGCTGATTCACTATGGTAAGCCTATTATTAGTGTTTATATTTTAGACCTGCAAGGATGTTGTCACAGATCCACCATGTCTGCACTATATCTCCCATCATCCTCCCTGGCTCTCACCTGCACACACTTCACTTTACTTAAGCACACACCTCACTTCACTCACTTGTCCAGTCTTGTTTATACGAAGAGGACCTTCTCCAGTGTCTCTCCAGTGTTTCTCCAATGTTTTTCCAGTGTGTGATATTCTCCAGTGATTCTCCAACGTTCTACAAGTGATATTCTCCAGTGAATCTCCTGAGTTTACCTCCTGTTTCTCCAGCATGTTCTCCTCTCCACCGTCTCCCTTTGTCAGTCTCCTGTGTCTTCGTATCGACTACTCACCAACCAGCGAGGTGTGTGCTTCCCATCTTCCATCCTCCCTCCTATTCATCCACGACCTCCTATCCATCCACAATCTCCTGTAAGCAAGAAACATTCTCAGTACCATCACCATCATCACCATTATAGTTTCATCTGTACTGCCCACTTACCTGCCGTGTTCCATTTGCTCATTTGCTGTCAATAAAACACCCTGTTTACTGTCATCCTCTGTGTCCGAGCATACTTGCGTAACAGAAGACTGGACCGTAACAGACTGACAGCATGAGCATTCCACTCTGTCCCCTGGAACAGCTGTACACCATTTCACAAAATGGCCGCCCTCTTGCAGCCTACGCTAAAACATTCTTGGAGCTATCTACAGTGGTTTTTCTGGATGATCTAGAGTTAATGACTCTCTTCCATATAGGTTTGGACGAACCATTAACTTCGCAGATGCCATGGAGCACAAATAACTGCACATTAGAACAATATGTTCTATATGCCCTCCTGCTGAGCCGGTCCACTCCCGAAAAACCGCTCATCCTTCCTGTGATACC
This sequence comes from Mylopharyngodon piceus, assembly GCA_039654765.1. NCBI lineage: Eukaryota > Metazoa > Chordata > Actinopteri > Cypriniformes > Xenocyprididae > Mylopharyngodon > Mylopharyngodon piceus. The sequence continues at coordinate 22,351,714 of CM077456.1, forward strand.
AAAGCCCGCTACCGTGCAGTCCAATCCAGAGTCATCTACAGTCCACTCCGTATCAAAGCCTGTTCCAGCCCCTGAGTCCACTCCAGGAAGTTCTCCAGAGTCCACTCCAGTTTTGTATGTCCGCACCTGAAATTGAAGTGCGTCCCAAGATGGCGGCCATTCCAGAGTCTTGTCCCAAGATGGCCGCTATTCCAGAGTCTCGTCCCAAGATGGCCGCCACTCCGAAGCCTCATCCCAAGATGGCTGCCACTCCCGAGTCTCGTCCCATCATGGCCACCACTCCCAAGTCTCCTCCCGTCATGGCTGCCACACCTGAGCCCTCAGCCAAGATGGCCGCCACGCCTGAGCCCTCAGCCGAGATGGCCACCATTCATGAGCCCTCAGCCAAGATGGCCACCTCGCCTGAGCCCCTGGGATTACTGGTAGAGTATGAGGGCATGTCTTGGAACCTAGAGATGGCTCCAACCCCCGAGTACAGCCTAGAGAAGACTTTTGTCCCTGAGTTCAACCCTGAAAAGTCTCCAGTCCCCGAGCTCAGCCCAGAGTTGACTCCATCCTCCGAGTACAGCCCAGTGAAGGAGGCTGTCCTTGAACTGCCGGCTCCGCCCTGGTCTCCTGAACTGCCAATTCCACCCTGGGCTCCTGAACTGCCGGTTCCACCCTGGGCCCCTGAATTACCTGTGCCGCCATGGTCCCTTGAACTGCCCAGGCAGCCATGGTCCCCCGAACGACCTACACCTCCTTGGCTCTCTGAGCTGCTGGCATCTCCTGGGTCACTGCACTATCAGCACTGCCCTGGCCCTCTGAGTTGCCAGCACCTCCCTGGTCACCTGCACTGCCGGCGCCGCCCTGGCCCTCTGAGTTGCCGGTGCCTCCCTGGTCACCTGCACTGCTGGCACTGCCTAGCCTGGTTACACTACCCCACTCACATCCCTGCCAAGACTCCAAGACGCCTGCCCTCTCTGCCCAGTTTATCCATCTACGGCGTGAGGACGCGCCTACCGGGAGGGGGGAGTACTGTCACAGATCCACCATGTCTGCACAACATCTCCCATCATCCTCCCTGGCTCTGCTGGCACTGCACTTACTTAAGCACACACCTTGCTTCACTCACTTGTCCAGTCTCATTTATACAAAGAGAACCTTCTCCAGTGTCTCTCCAGTGTTTCTCCAAGTGATATTCTCCAGTGATTCTTCTGAGTTTACCTCCTGTGTTTCTCCAGCGTGTTCTCCTCTCCAGCATCTCCCTTCATCAGTCTCCTGTGTCTTCGTATCTACTACTCACCAACCAGCGAGGTGTGTGCTTCCCATCTTCCATCCTCTCTCCAATTCATCCACGATCTCCTATCCATCCATGATCTCCTGGAAGCAAGAAACATTCTCAGTACCATCACCATCATCACCGTTATAGTTTCATCTGTACTGCCCACTTACCATTTGCTCATTTGCTGTCAATAAAACACCCTGTTTACTGTCATCCTCTGTGTCCGAGCATACTAACGTAACAGATTTTTTTGTTTGTTTTTTTTTGTGAGAAATTGCGTACGAGTCACTCACCCGTACATGTCTCGTCATATCTGTAAATAAAGAAAAGTTGCTCCGCTTATGTATAATATACGGTGTGAGAGTGGCAGAAGTTGTTATGAGTGAGAAAGGTTGACATGGAGCATGCTAAATCTTGAACCTCCTGGACAGTCTGCTGGCAAAAAGAGAATGCATCAGAGCTCGTAATAAAACAAGGATTAACACTGGCTTGGCTTTTCGGAGATGGCAAGAACTGAGGGATTTGAAATGTTGTAAAAGCGACACAGAGATCACAATATATAAACGCAAGGGAGACAAAGCCAACTGCAGCAATAGCAGAGGCATCTCACTTCTCTCCACTGCTGGCAAAGTACTTGCTCGTGTAATGCTTAGCTGCCTTCTCTCAAATGTGGTGGACGTTATTCTTCCAGAATCTCAATGCAGCTTCAGGCGAAACCGTGGTACTCTTGACATGATTTTCATTGCGAGACTGCTGCAAGAAAAATGTAGAGAGCAGCACAAGGATCTGTACCTGGCATTTATAGACCTAACAAAGGCCTTCGACACCGTGGTACTCTTGACATGATTTTCGTTGCGAGACTGCTGCAAGAAAAATGTAGAGAGCAGCACAAGGATCTGTACCTGGCATTTATAGACCTAACAAAGGCCTTCGACACAGTGAATAGAGAGCTGCTGTGGGATGTGCTGGGAAAATTTGGCTGCCCTCCTCTTTTTGTGTCAGTTTTACGTGAATTTCATGATGGTATGATGGCCAGAGTCATCTCTGAAGGTCTTGAGTCAGAGTCCTTTGATGTCATTGTTGGTGTTAAATAAGGGTGTGTACTGGCCCCCGTCATCTTCAGTTTTTTTCCTGGCAGCCATGACATTGCTGTTCCGAGATGGCATCTCCGGGGGTGATGGTATCAAGTTTAACTACAGCCTTGACGGCATACTCTCCAACCCTCGTCATCTGAAAGCCAACTCAAAAGTCACGACATCTTCAGTGTTTAAACTCCAGTATGCAGATGACGCTGCTCTGGTCAGCCACACAAGTTGAACAATTTACGTATTACGTATGCAGCATTCTCAGTTCCAGCCATGATCTATCTTTTGAAATTCAACATTGAATTAAAAAATCCTCTTCCTCCTTCGGTCGTCTGATGCACCGGGTGTTCCTAAATCACAACTTGGCTTTGTCAACCAAAATTGGAGTGTACAAAGCAATTTGCCTATCTGCTTTTTTGTATGGCTGCTAAACCTGGACCCCTTAAAGCCACCATATCAAAGCACTAGAAGCCTTCCATACTCATTGCCTTCAAAACATGCTTGACATTCGTTGGTGGCATCATGTTACCCATAATGAACTTCGGCGCAAAGCCAACGTCACCTCTCTGAAATATATTCTTTACTAGCGACAATTGCGCTGGGTTGGTCATGTTATTGCCATATGTATCTCTTTAACATTAAAGCATTATCTATTGTGAAGGGTCCTTTCATTATGGTTGAGCTGTGCTGGAATTTATTTTCAAGGAAGTACAGTGTCTATTAATGGGTATAGTTACAGTAACGTCTTCAGCTAGTCAACTTGAGATGCTTTCCATCTAAACAGCATATATCTAGTAGTAAGCCTAGTAGTGAATGTTTTATGAGCAGTAGGATAACCATATTCATCAGCACAGTCATGCAGGGCCGAAGTACAATCAAAACAAAGTTCCTCCACAAAATGCATGCAGGGAGGGATTTATGGAATTTTTTTTATTATTTATTTGCCTCAAAATTATTCACATTTTTGTATTTTTTTTATAAAATTGGAACGTTATATGTAAAATTCACTTTAAAGAATATCTGCTTTTTATATTTTTATTCATGGAGATAATTCATGTGCTATGTTTAAGTGGAAGATTTCTGCCACCTGGTAAAAAAAAAATTAAAATGACATGATATTACCTTTATAACAAGTAGATGGCTGCAGAGGATCACTCAATGGCTCATTTGCCATTTCCAATATATAAAAAAAGTTATTTTCAAGTTTTGCTTTTGGATTTATATTTAAACATTATGAAATCACTATTATACCATTTAAAATCACTTTTTGTCAAAGTTCAGCACTGCTTTGTACTGAAGTATGAAGTAGCAAGAGTTTTCAAAAATTAATTGGATCAACATGAATCACACAGATGACCTATTTGGAATTACAAACTGTGATTTTCAACAAAAAGTGACTAGTTGCATCCCTGTTAACAATCTCCTCAGTTTCTTTCAAATGTAAATCGAACATCCATTCACAAACACACCGCAACCTTTTTATTTTTTGAGCAACAGAGATACTCGGAAATTGTCACAGAATCAACACCATCATTAACACCAGACCCTTCAGCTCCACCCACTCAATCAGCCTCACCAGAATTTTAATTCAACACACCTGTCACAATCAAGGTATATAAGCAGTCTATTTCCACACCATCACCATCTGGTCTTCTTCACTACCGTTTGACTTACCTGACTACTTACCTGTATGGACTCCTGTTGTCTTCAGCCTTCATCATCCGTCGTATTCTGTAAAAAGTCTCAAGCCATCCCAGCACCTGCAAAGACAAAGAGACAATTACTATTGAAGTTAAGTCTGCTTTATCTTATCATTGAATGAACACTAGTGATGGGAAACCGAGGCTTTCTGAAGCGTCTGAGGCTTTCATCAAATTGTGCCGAAAAATGATTCATTACTCAAAGCTTTTAACACAGTGCACATTAGCGAAATCTGGTGGTCAGAATTGTTTTGACTTAGGGTACGTTTAAACAACAACGATGTACTAAAAATGACGTTTACATGACGTTGTCGTGTAAATGAATGGCCAAAACGCATAAAAAGTTTTCCTTTTTAATTGAAAATGTTGTCGTGTAAACAGCCCCTGAGTTACCTGTGTTGTCTCCTTTTGTATGCTGACAGAAATTAATTGATAAGATTTTTGTTTGTTGGTGTCACAAAGTCAATCTTAATCGGTAAAATTAAAGGGTTTTTAGTTCACCCAAAAATTTCTGTCATTAATTACTTAGTGACTTAGCTTTTGTCTTTGTGGATCACAGGATTCTTTTATTTCGGCTTGAACACTCGATTGGTATCAGAGGTACGGTATTGAAATGGTTCCAATCTTTTCTGTCAAATAGAAGATTTACTGTCAATTTAGGCGTCCATTCATCCTCGGTGGCTCACGTCACCTGTGGTGTACCCCAAGGATCGATTTTAGCACCGTTATTATTTTTGTTGTATATGTTACCCCTGGGATCAATTATGCATAAATTTGGGGTGTCGTACCACTGCTATGCTGACGACACACAACTTTATATACCTATAAAACGTAAAGATAACTCAGCATACAAGAAACTGGAAGCTTGCCTGCATGAACTCAAATTGTGGCTCACAAATAATTTAATGCTACTTAATGATGATAAAACCCAAATCGTTCAATTTGGGCCAAAAGAGCACCCAGACGAAGACTCCACCTGTGGTAAATTCAGTTGATTGGACATGATTTGGAAAGGCACACACCTGTCTATATAAGGTCCCACAGTTAACAGTGCATGTCGGAGCACAAACCAAGCCATGAAGTCCAAGGAATTATCTGTAGACCTCCGAGACAGGATTGTATCAAGGCACAGATCTTTTTTTTTTTTTTTTTTTTTCCAATGAGCACAGTGGCCTCCATCATCCATAAATGGAAGAAGTTTGGAACCACCAGGACTCTTCCTAGAGCGGGTCGCACGGCCAAACTGAGCAACAGGGGGAGAAGGGCCTTAGTCGGGGAGGTGACCAAGAACCTGATGGTCACTCTGACAGAGCTCCAGCGTTTCTCTGTGGAGAGAGGAGAACCTTCAAGAAGAAAAGCCATCTTTGCAGCACTCCACCAATCAGGCCTGTATGGTAGAGTGGCCAGACGGAAGCCACTCCTCAGTAAAAGGCACATGACAGCCCACCTGGAGTTTGCCAAAAGGCATCAAAGGACTCTCTGACCATGAGAAACAAAATTCTCTGGTCTGATGAAACAAAGACTGAACTCTTTGGCCTGAATAGCAAGCATCATGTCTGGAGGAAACCAGGCACAGCTCATCATCTGGCTAATACCATCCCTACAGTGAAGCATGGTGGTGGCAGCATCATGCTGTGGGGATGTTTTTCAGCGGCAGGAGCTGGGAGTATAGTCAGGATCGAGGGAAAGATGAATGCAGCATTGTACAGAGACATCCTTGATGAAAACCTGCTCCAGAGCACTCTGGACCTCAGACTGGGGCGAACAGGACAACGACCCTAAGCACACAGCCAAGATAACAAAGGAGTGGCTATGGGACAACTCTTTGAGTGTCCTTGAGTGGCCCAGCCAGAGCCCAGACTTGAACCCGATTGAACATGTCAGGAGAGATCTGAAAATGGCTGTGCACCGACGCTCCCCATCCAACCTGATGGAGCTTGAGAGGTCCTGCAAAGAAGAATGGGAGAAACTGCCCAAAAACAGGTGTGCCAAGCTTGTAGCATCATACTCAAAAAGACTTGAAGCTGTAATTGGTGCCAAAGGTGCTTCAACAAAGTATTGAGCAAAGGCTGTGAATACTTATGCACTTCAGTCAGGACCACTTTGGCAATGAAACATATTTATTGTTATTAATATACAACATTTGGTATGGTTCCGTATGGGGGTTCAGCTTTACAATAATAAAGATTAGCTGGGCCTGTAATAACCCCCTGGAACCATCAGCATAACATTGAAACAATTACTGTACAAATAATGCAATGAAAGATATAAATTGAGATGGTGAATGAGAAGATGTTCGAGGGCTGCTTGGAAGGCTGATCTTGATGCAGTGATCTGAAACAGAGAGAGAAGAAAAACAACGAACAGCAAAAGTGCAGAACATACAGCTATATGAAATAGGAATAGCCTACTGATGTCATGGAGGGTGGGAGGGAGGGTTGGTTGCGAGCTGGCTAAGCTGGAAGTGTGTAATAGTGCCACGTATATATACGTGCACCTTGATAGGAGAATCATTGTGATTGGAGAGATTGAACAGCTGATAGTCAGCTGATGCTGAGCTATGCCTACATGGCCTGCCTGAACTAACGCTTGCGCTAGATATGTGATTTTTTTCGTTTTTTATTTTTAATTAGATTTCAAACAAACTTCTGTCAAGTTATCTTTATGGGGTATTGTTTGTAGAATTATGAGGAAAATAAATAATTCATAAATAAAGTGTAGCGTCTGTTCAAAATCGGATCCTGCCAGCCCAACTTTAGAATCTTCAGAATGCTTTTAGCCTCCTGAACTGTTTGTGTAAATCACGAATCGGCTCCGGCAAGTCCGGGACCAATTGCCCTATTGGCACCTTTGTTACCTCATTGAAGAAAAACAGAAGAAATTCTCACCAGCTCTAGGGACTTCAAAGAGTCACCCTGGTGGGGCTAAGGGCCATGTGGTTACAGACACCAGCCACAACCCCAATACACACACACATACAGACACTCACAAACACGCATGGAGATTGTGAATGTACATTTATCCTCCAAATATGACTGTGCCAAAGTGTACCCGTCGTTGTATTCCAAGGTGCATGTATGCATCCCTAGTATATAAGCTTAGCTGTGACTGTAGTTGTATTAGTTTTATTCTAAACGATAAAATTCATGTATAAACTGTATCTCCCCTTTTATGTCCTTGCCATCTGACAAGTTTGGTCTCATTGTAAAGCTTTCGTTATACCCTAATTGAAAATGTATGTCACATTACTGTAAAATGCATTTTTCTATTTTTAATGGTACTTTGAAGAAAATGTACTCAGATCTGACACTTCATAAACCATGCAAATTAGGTCATAAATGGAGACAAAGAAAAAGTTTGCCCGCCAAAATCGCACCCTCATCATTGGCTGATGTACCCAAGGAGGCGTTCTGGTCTGTTGTCCTTAAAACACAATGACACGCGTCTCTCGATTGTCTCTCAATTGTCCCTCGCCATTTCACGCACGTCTCTCCCGGACGTCTCGGCGACCGCGCTTCCATCACGCGCTCCTCTCTTCGGGATGACCATCTTTTGGCAAGTTTTCTTTTGTCAAGCCTTCTTCATCCGTCTCCCGAAGTCTTCACTTTTCATCGCCTAGGAGACGGACCCTTTCTTCTTTATTTTCCGGTTATTTTACTCTTAAGTTAAAACCTTGTTCGAAAATCCCGCCGAAGAACACTTCCTCGGAAAAGGACCAATCGCATCCAGCCGCACGAACCGAAACTCCTGCAGAAACATGAAACAACCACAGCACCTGAACCTATGCAAGTATAGAACTATTCTTTTCGAAGCGTTTTAAGCTCGATGTGTAAGCTGAGTTTCCTTGCTGGCTCTCAAAGGTTTTAACTGTTCGTAATTTGCCATTTCTTTGATCACCTCTGTTTTCCTGACTTTACTTTCATTTTCTATATATGTGTATTATTTGTGTATATGTAGCCGTATAGCCTCTATATCTGTAGTTTCATATATTAAATACATTATATTCATGTTCGATTGTTTCTGCTGCTCATTCAGAAAACCAAGTCACTTCTACGTTGATTCTGCAACATTGCTTTACGCTTTAATGCTATAATAGGAAGTTATTCTCGTGGCCAGAGAATAACATTTCTTTTATAATAGTCTATGAGAAAACCCATAGTTTGCTGGACAAACTAGGATAGTTTTTCTAGACAACTATTAAACTAGAACTAATCATATATGTAATTGATTATAATCCGTTGTAATTAATTCACAGTATATGTGTATAATTCCCTTCTTGGTCGATTTATATTATAATTAATCATAACGCGTTATGATCTAATTATACATATATTTCACCCATAACTTGAGCTAATGAATTAAATACTTGTAAGATCGCTAAAGATCGCTACAAAAGGCTGTAACATAACAAAATGTGGAAAAAGCAAAGCGCTGTGAATACTTTCCGGATGCACTGTAGATAATAGTCTTAAATTAGACAAACAAATCAACACCATAGTTAGTACCAGTTTTTATCATATTCGCCGGTTAGCCAAAGTCAAACCTTTCTTAAGCAGAAAAAGATACGAAACTGTTATTCACGCTTTTATCTCAACACGACTCGATTACTGTAATTCTGTGTATTCTGGGTTACCTCTCTCTTCCATCTCTCACCTTCAAATGGTCCAAAATGCGGCTGCCCGTCTACTCACAGGTAGCCACAAACGAGACCATATTACACCAATCTTACGTTCTTTGCACTGGCTGCCAGTCCGATATGGTATCGACTACAAGATTTTATTTGTTATTAAGCTCTGAATAATTTAGCTCCTAAATATCTCTCTGACTTTATTGTTACGTACAATCCTTCCAGATCTCTCAGATCCCAAAATGGTCGTCTTTTGTTATTACCACAGTCTCGCGTTGCAGGCGAGATTGTGGTATCAACAAAAGACGACCATTTTGGGAGACCGAACCTTCACAGCAGCGGGCTCTAAGCTGTGGAATAGCCTGCCACTACCTGTCAGAACTGCTTCTACGTTTGCCCAATTTAAATCCATGTTAAAAACACATTTTTTTTTTGTGCTTTTAATTCTTTGTAAATTGTTTGGGTTTTTTGCATTTATTTTCTTCTTTTCTTTTCTTTTTCTTTCTTTGGCCAACTCAGGTTGATTTTAAATGTGCTTTATAAATAAATTTGAATTGAATTAAATTGAATTGAAATTTCTGAACCACACATTGGCAGCAACGTCACTGCACCTTTTGAGGTCCAGAAAGGTATTAAAGACATCGTTAAAATAGTCCATGTGACTACAGTCGTTCAACCTAACAATTTGAACTGTTGTCATATGCAGTTGACGTAGTAAACGCAGTGCAGGCTTCCGTATTTATGTCCAAACACTTGATCAGTATTAGCCGACGCTGTACACGTGAGCAGCACGACGCATGCGTATGATGCTGACGCAGGAGCCGGCCAATAATGAGTCAGCGTTCTGACACAGAACACGGAAGCCTGCACTGCGTTCACTATGTCTACTGCATATGACAACAGTTCAAATTGTTAAATAATGTTGTTATTTGTTTTGTTGTTGCGCACAAAAAGTATTCTTGTCACTTCATAACATTAAGGTTGAACCACTGTAATCACGTTGACTCAGGCAATCCATCTCATGAACACTTGACAAACACGGAACACACAACACTATTATACATTATTTACTTAAAACACATACTTATTTATATTTCAAATTTGCACTCATCATAACTGTACATACAAATTGTCTATATTATATATTGGTTTTGTTTTTTGTTTTTTTGTTTTTTTTTTTGCACTTTGTCTATCTTGTATATTTGTATATTATTCTTATTCTTTTTGTTATCTGTGTCCTGTCTTGTCGCTGTCACTCTGTTGCACTGCGGAGCTTCTGTCACTAAAACAAATTCCTAGTATGGGTAAACATACCTGGCAATAAAGCTCTTTCTGATTCTGATTCTGATTCTTCTATTTTAACAATGTCTTTACTACCTTTCTGGACCTCAAAAGGTGCAATGACATTGCTGCCTATGTGTGGTTCAGAAACCCTTGGATTTCATCAAAAATATTTTAATTTGTGTTCCGAAGATGAACGAAGGTCTTACAGGTTTGGGACGACATGAGGGTGAATGACAGAAATTTCATTTTTGGGTGAACTAACCCTTTAAATCATGTTTTTTACTTAAAATCAACTGATTAGATTTTATTTTGCTTGACAAAACATGTATACTGAAAAAATGTTAACATAAAAATGTGCTAAACCCTCATCCTCTCCTCCCATAACTGTAACAAAAGAGTCCCTCACGGGTCAAAATGACCCAAAGCCCTAAAATTATACTTATTTTTTTTTCTTTGTCCAGAAGTTGTTCTGCATTGTAAATGTGTTCAAATCTAACCACTTCATATCTGTGTGCCGTCTGCATTCCTCACATTCCATTCATTCCATTTCAAATTGACCTTTTTTTTTTTTTTTTTACAACCACATTGTCACGGAGTCACAGCCAACACCTACCAACACCAACGCATCATCACCAGATCTCCACGCTCCACCCACTCGTTCACAGTCTCCTGAATACTAATCACCTGCACCTGCACCTCATCATCCATGGACACTATAAAGACTCTCACTTCCCTCACTCATTTGTCTGGTCTCGTCTTACGTACCTGGACTCCTTACCTGCTACTCACCTGAGTTTACGGTGTTCCCATCCTGTTGTCCTCCGTCTCCAGTTCTCCGTTCTCTGTGTTCACCAGCATCTGCAAAAGACATTCCTGTTATATTCCAGCTAAGTCACCATTCTATAGTGCTTGTTCATTGACTCACCTGCATCCACTGTCTGCCTGTGTTCATGCCTCTGTTCAATAAACTTGTGTTTCACTTATCTCTCTGCCTCCGTCTGTGTCCTGACAGAAGACCAGACCTTACGCAGAGCACCTCGGACCCGTTTGCCACCTTGGTCGACGCGGTACGATCCTCACTGCAAAAGCACTTCACCTACAGTTCCTGCTGATCTTGTGCACGCCATCTGTCAAGCACTCCTTCACCCAGCACCCGCCGCTTCTTCGCTAGCTGCCTCTCAGTCCCACGGCCCGACCAGCGACATACTCCGGTGCGGCAGAAGATTGCAGTGGGTTCCTCCTTCAGTGCTCACTCTATTTGGAAGCCCAGTCACAACTCTTCTTTTCCGAGCACGCCCGGGTGGCGTTTGTCATCTCCCTGCTCTCTGGACGAGCGCTACAATGGGCTCAACCCCCTGGGAATCCAACGCCCCAGTAAGAGCTACCATCACCGCCTTCTTCAGCCACTTCCGGGAGGTGTTCGGACAAAGTACCGCCGATCTCTCTATACACGACCAAATCTTCAACTTACGTCAAGGTGATGAATCTGTGAGTATGTATGCCCTCCGATTTCGTACACTAGCAGCCACTAGTGGCTGGAACGAAACGGCCCTGATAACTGCCTTTCGCCAGGGTTTGAATCCTCACGTAAAACAGTTAATGGTCGTGTATGATGACACAATGGGGCTGGAAAATTTAATCCAAAAGACCATCCGCGTAGCTCAACACTATTCAGCATGTACGCTCCACACACCCACTGCCAATCCTCTGCCTGCCACACCATCTGTCGCCCTTCCAGCACCAGAATCCATGCAAGTGGATTCTTATCGTCTGACTCGTGCGGAGCGTCAGAGAAGAATTCAACTACATCTCTGTTTGTACTGTGGGGGAGAGGATCATGTCATCGCTGCCTGTCCCATCTCACCACCACGCCCAGCGGTGAGTACCATCCAATTGCCCGCTCGCATTGCACCTCTCACCAGAACCACTGTACAAATTCTTAATCCCCACATCTGTGTTTCAGCGCAAGCCCTCATCGACTCCGGCTCCGCTGGGAACTTCATCAGCAATCAGATTCTCCAGAAACTAAACGTACGTCGTAAACGCTGCCAACAGGATCTCCGCATTCAATCCATCCAAGGAAAGCCGCTGGGCCGTGGTCACATTCGGCACTTCTCCCCCACACTGACGCTCCACATCGGCTGCCTGCACACGGAGGAGATCACATTCATGGTGCTGGAAGGATCCACCGCGGACATCATCCTGGGACGCCCCTGGCTCACACAACACCAGCTTGACATCCAGTGGAATACGGGTGAGATCCTCAAATGGAGCGACGAATGCTTCAAGAACTGTTTATCTCCTGTCAGAAAGTCTTCCTCGAATTCACGATCTTCTTCTTCTGACTCCAACTTCCTTCCAATCCTCTCAACTTCCATTGAAAGTCCTGAAACTGACCTCCATGTGGAAATTCCTCCTGAATACCGGGTGTTCCAGGATGTGTTCAGCAAGCGGTTGGCAACGCAACTTCCACCTCATCGGCCATGGGACTGCGCTATTGACCTGCTGCCTGGGGCTACTCTACCCAAAGGTAGAGTTTACCCATTGTCCATCCCGGAACAGAACGCCATGGAAGAGTATGTACAGGAGGCATTAAAACAACATTTCATCCAACCATCAACATCCCCTGCCGCTTCGAGCTTCTTCTTCGTGGCCAAGAAGGACGGAGGCCTGAGGCCGTGCATTGACTACCATCACCTGAACTCCCAGACAGTGAAGTTCAGTTATCTCCTTCCTCTGGTCCCGGCGGCTCTGGAACAGCTACGGGGAGCTCGTATCTTCTCCAAGCTGGACCTGCGGAGTGCGTATAACCTCATTCGTATACGCCGGGGGGATGAGTGGAAAACAGCCTTCATTACACCGTCTGGGCACTATGAATACCGGGTTATGCCGTATGGCCTGTCCAACTCTCCCTCCGTCTTCCAGAACTACATGAATGAGATGTTCCGGGAGTTCCTCCACCGGTTTGAAGTAGTCTACATAGACGACATCCTCATCTACTCCCGGAACCTGGCCGAACATCGCCAACACGTCTCCCAGGTCCTCGAGAAGCTATGCGAACACCATCTCTACCTCAAGCTGGAGAAGTACGAGTTCCACACCACCTCCATGCATTTCCTGGGTTACGTTATTGACCAACACGGCATCCAGATGGACCAGAGGAAGGTGGAAACCATCCGCAACTGGCCATTACCCACAACCGTGAAGGAGTTACAACATTTCCTGGGGTTTGCTAATTTCTATCGTCGCTTCATCCACAACTACAGTCTTCTCAGTGCACCCCTCACCTCGCTCCTCAAAGGCCGGCCCAAGTCTCTGTCCTGGACTCCATCTGCCCGAGAAGCCTTCCATCAGCTCCAAGAAGCCTTCCTCTCCACTCCGATCCTGGTCCATCCTAACCCTGACCTCCTGTTCGTCGTCAAAGTCGACGCCTCAGCCACCGGGGTCGGAGTGGTGTTGTCACAGCGGCAGGGTGATCCACTACGACTCCATCCATGTGCCTTTTTCTCCAAAAAGCTATCCCCAACGGAGCAAAACTATGACATCGGGAACAGAGAGCTTCTTGCCATCAAGTTAGCGTTGGAGGAATGGAGACACTGGCTGGAGGGAGCGAACCATCGGTTCGAGGTAATTACGGATCACCGGAACCTGGAATACCTCAGAGAAGCTAAGAGACTCAACCCTCGCCAAGCCCGCTGGGCCCTCTTCTTCACTAGATTCAACTTCACTGTCTCCTACCGTCCTGGAACCAAGAATTGCAAGGCTGACGCCTTATCCCGTCTGTATCAACCCGATCCTGAGAACCCTGATCCCGAACCTGTCCTCCCTCCAGCCATGATTGTCAGTCTTATCCAGTGGTCCATCAACCAACGTATTTCCCAAGCTAACCACTCCGAACCAGCTCTGCCGGGAGGTCCTGAGGGGCTTCTCTATGTTCCACCGGCCCACCGTCAGCCCCTCATGGACTTAGCTCACACCTCTCCGGGCTCTGGACACCCAGGCAGTACACGTACCCTCTCGCTCCTGCGGCAACACTACTGGTGGCCCTCCATGACTCAGGATGTCTCCTGTTACATCAGAGGTTGCTCAGTCTGTGCCATTGCCAACACTCCTAGGAAGCTCCCTGAAGAAAAACTGGTTCCCTTACCCATACCTCGCAGGCCGTGGTCACACCTAGGAATTGACTTCATGACAGACTTACCACCATCAAATGACTTCACCTGTGTGCTGGTAATCGTGGACCATTTCTCCAAGGCCTGTAAACTCATACCCCTCAAGGGCCTTCCCACAGCATTTGAAGCCGCTGAAGCCCTGTTCAACAATGTATTCCGAGATTTCGGCCTTCCGGAGGACATCGTCTCCGACCGTGGACCTCAGTTCATTTCCCGTGTGTGGCAAGCCTTCTTTAACCCTTTCGCACGCAAGTTTAAAATATTCTGGCTGACCCCCCAGCGTGAGTTTTTTTTTTAAGGCGACCGTTATTTAGAACGTATCACTTTATTGTTTCCATGGTGACGCGTCATTGCTTGTCACATAACACACCACAGCGCTGTATGACTGATGATCTGCTTTAATTTTTCCTTTTTTATTCAAAATATTCACAAATTTGTTAGCTATAGCATGAAACATCTGATATTCCGATTGTCAAATATGTGCAAGTGGACGTGATTTGCTGTTTAAACACCTTTATAATGATCGCGTTAGTTGAGCCATATGCGCGATGGGCGTTGCCATGTTAGTTTGCGCCGCACAGAGAATCGGATCTGTTGGATTTACAACACGTGAATTCATCCACTTCTCCCGAAATACATGAAAGTAAGTGAGTTGGTGAACTGGGGAAGAATAGAGTAAACTTTAAAGTTACTTTCACAATGTGTATCTGATATGAATAAAATGTGTCGTCTAATTATAATGGAAAGGGTTGTTATTTCCGCTTTTATAGACATCATTGTGTATTATACAAACTCTAAATATATTGTTTTGTTAGTACTCGTGCATTTAAATGTCTGAAACCTAAAATAAACATTATTTGGTTGAAAACACTGCATATATGTGATATATGAAAGCGCTGTGCGCGTCCGTCTCTGGTTTAGCGCCAGCCAAAGCGCGCAAGCACATTTGAATTTGGCAGTTGATCATGTGAGGCGCTGAACGTTCTAATCACACCGGTGTGATCGTACGCACCTGGGGCCAGCCAAGACTGATCACACCGGTGTGATCGTACGCGTCAAAGGGTTAAGCTCCTAGGAGTGTTAGTCAGCCTGTCGTCTGGATACCACCCACAGACCAACGGCCAGACTGAGTGCAAGATCCAGGAGATCGGGAGATTCCTGAGGTTGTACTGCCACCAGAACCAGGACAGCTGGAGCCAGTTCCTACCCTGGGCGGAGTATGCCCAGAATTCCCTCAGACCACCACAGGGCTCCCCCCGTTCCAATGTATCCTGGGCTACCAACCACCTCTCTTCCCTTGGTCGGGTGAGCCCTCGGAGGTTCCAGCTGTCAACCACTGGTTCCAGCAGAGCGAGAGAGTGTGGGACTCAGCTCATGTCCATCTCCAGCAGGCAGTTCAGAGACACAAGAGGCATGCCGACACCAGAAGAGGCCCCACTCCTCGTTACCAACCTGGCCAGAAGGTGTTGCTCTCGACGCGGGACATCCGTCTCCAACTGCCCTGCCGCAAGCTGAGTCCCCGGTACATAGGTCCATTCACCATACAGAGGCAGCTCAATGAGGTCACCTACCGTCTCAACCTCCCAGCACAATATCGTATCTCACCTTCATTCCATGTCTCCCTGTTGAAACCCCACACTGATCCCATGTCCTCTCCTTCCACAGATCCTGGTGACGATGCGGTACCTCCTCCTCCCGAGCTCACTGAAGAGGAGACCATCTACCGGGTGCAGGCAATCCTCGACTCCCGACAACGGGGTCCACAGCTGGAATACCTTGTTGACTGGGAGGACTATGCCCAGAAGAACGTTCCTGGGTCAACCGTCACAACATCCTCGACCCCTCGCTCCTCACGCAATTCCATGCAGAACATCCGGACCGCCCTGCTTCCCGGGGTCGAGGTAGACCCCGTCATCGTCGCCCCATCCGGACGTCAGGAGCCGCCCGTGGAGGGGGGGGGGGTACTGTCACGGAGTCACAGCCAACACCTACCAACACCAACGCATCGTCACCGGATCTCCACGCTCCACCCACTCGTTCACAGTCTCCTGAATACTAATCACCTGCACCTCATCATCCATGGACACTATAAAGACTCTCACTTCCCTCACTCATTTGTCTGGTCTCGTCTTACGTACCTGGACTCCTTAACTGCTACTCACCTGAGTTTACCGTGTTCCCATCCTGTCGTCCTCCGTCTCCAGTTCTCCGTTCTCTGTGTTCACCAGCATCTGCAAAAGACATTCCTGTTATATTCCAGCTAAGTCACCATTCTATAGTGCTTGTTCATTGACTCACCTGCATCCACCGTCTGCCTGTGTTCGTGCCTCTGTTCAATAAACTTGTGTGTTTCACTTACCTCTCTGCCTCCGTCTGTGTCCTGACACACATAAACTCCTCAAATCCAGTATTTATTTGTGTATTCCAAGTTCAAGTGCGACAAAAGTCCTATGGTCTTGGACCACTCTGATGAACACTCGATTTTTAAATTAAAAAAAAAAAAAAAAAAAAAAAAAATCATTTTGGGTCAAAATGACCCAAAGAGAGGATAAGAATGCAGTGTAAGATGGCGAAAGCTCTGACAGTTTTTACTTTCACTTTCTGTAGTGAATTATTGATTGGGGTTTGAGACTTCTTCACCGGCATAACTTGTGTGATATCCACTGACTCGCCTTCATGGTTTAAAATGGAAAAATTTCCACTATTGCAATGTTTCCAGGGCCCAGTTTATGGCCGGGCCCCTCTCTGTCCATAACAGCGGACAAAGGTTTGCTACATATTGATTGGATCTTGGTGGACTAACACAAACAAACTGTCCAAGCCATCAGATAAAGATGTAAGGACAACATCCAGACACCTCTTAGAGGGCAAGAAGAAGACCTCTTATACCAAGCCTGGGAAGAACAGGACTTCTCATTGGTCCACATGCAGTTTCTGCCCTTCACCCATCTAGAGACTACTTCCTAAGGTTGGCCAGAGACTGCCATAAAAAATTCCTCAGGACCTCAGCAGCAGTGGGTGAAACAAAGAGATATCACAGTGATTCATCCAAATCCATTCATAACTATGTTTGGAAAACTTTAAACTGATGCAAACTACACGCATCCATTTCATACTTATTCACAGAAATAAGTATTCTCAGTGACAGCTATTTGTAGTGCATCATCTGACACAAACTCAGCTGTTAATTACAATTGAATGAATGCATGACAGTTCAATCTTTTTCCATCATTTTTAGTCTCTATTTGTTTAGAATATTGCCAAAGGTATTCTGGTGGTGGTTTGGAAAGTGAGAAATGCATTGGTAAACTTTAAAGACACTGTAAAGACTTCCAACTTTGTGCTTTATGCAAATGAGTTCCACAGGAGAAAGAAGGGTGGGCCACACTGTGTGTGTCCCCTCTGATGCCAGCAGCCAATCACAGCACTCGAATGGAGAAGCGCCAAATTGCAATCTCCTCCTCATCGGAAAGGGATAAAGGTACCCTTTCAACAGACACTCTTTCTGAGTCTGCCCTTCAAAGGGGAAAGACATAACAGATATACCGTTCTGAGTCCCAGCTTGCAAAGTTGAGACTCTAACAGATACAACCCCGTTCTGAGTCTGTCCTGTACGGGGATAGACATTGACAGATTCTTGTTCTGAGCCTCTGGTTCGTCCAGAGAGACAACAACAGATCCCATGATCTGAGTCTACAGCTAGTGAGGCAGCAACAGGTACGACCATGTTCTGAGCCTCCAGCCTGTGAGGAAAGCAGGGCTTAAAAACGAAAAAAAAAAAAAAAAAAAAAAAAATTAAATCGTTTCACTCCGAGCAGAATCGGTATTTTAACGTTTCTGTTCCAGCGTTCCTTCTGTATTATAAACGTTCCGAAACCGGTTTGATTAGAAAAAATAACAGTTAATAACGTTATTTTTTAACTTTTTTTTTGTTTGCATGTAGCCTACTTTAATAATAATAATACGTACAGCATTTTATTTATTAAAAAACAGAGTATTTGCCGTCTTAGCCAATAGGCCTCCAATTAGCTATCTTTTATAACAAGATTCTGTCCAAATGTAAACCTATTAAACAAAAGGAAAAACAACGGTTTATAAATTAAAGTATTTTTTTCAAGATATTTTAAAATGTTTGCTGCATGGTTAAAAATACCGATGCTATTCTTGAGAGGAAAAAAGATACATCGCACTTTATTATTAGGCTACATTCAGAAATAATGTAATTTATCGGTAGCCTAAATAAAGTAAAATGTTTACAAATAGCCTAGCCTATATAGCTTTGTTTATAATGTTTGTAAACATAAATTATGTTATTTAAATTAAAACTGCCCTATTTTATTTTACCACAAAACCTCTAAAGTTAACAGTTGGCCTATTCAGGCTATATCTACGTCAAGCCAAAACGAATAAAAAAAAAATTCTTTTCTTTTTTAACGCCATTCCAGCTTCTATTGCTATAGCCTATTCAAGGCGAGAAACAGGTTTATAAGATGCAAAACGAATTAACTTAAAGTGAATCTGAAGCCTACCTTTCTCATTCGGCACGAATCCAACTGTTTCCATTTTCGCGACGAATGCTAAACTATTATTTATTATGTAGCCTAAACTTTGTAGGCCTACTTCACTCGCATTATCGACATGATCCTTCACATAACAGCACAGTGAGGCGCTGGTAACGGGTGGTAAACGGCAGATTGTATTACAGAATTTAATTGAGCAGTGTAACGTTTTATATGTTTGGTTGATTGTATTTTATTTTAATTATTTAACAGGCTGCGATTTCAAGTAAGCAATGCAAGAATTTGTGTGTGCGCGCGTGAGGCGCCGGCGCGACCACTGGAATTTTTTCTAAGACAGTAAACTGTAATTTATGGTCATACAGGTAAAAGCAAGACACATTCATACATTTACAAAAGACACTTAAATAACGAAAACAAGCAGAATGTCTGTTTCCTTTCCTAGATCCACTTTCGTTTTGTTAATCTGTAGACCTAATTATTTAAGTGGAATATTTCGCGTAGCCTATCGGTCTAATATTCCCTTTTATTTTATATGTGTTATGTAGGCCTGTTTTATTCTGTTTTCTCTGTTCACAGAAGCACTGAAGGTGCGTGATGTGACGTTGTGTGAACTCATGTTCAACATATCCTGCAATTTTCGCTGGTTTCAAAACACACAACAAGCTGCATATTACTTAACATTCATTTTCACTTAAATGCAGACCTAACGCTTGACGGTTGGTGACATATAGTTATCGTCGGAAAAACTAATGCCAGGGCATTGCCATTGTGACTTACCACAATGAGCTGAGCCTGAGCGTGTCAGCGCGGGCATTTCACACATTTTGGATGCGTCAGCGTCACATATGCATAGGCCGTACTATTTGAATTCGTGATTGGTTGATTGCCAAATAAAAATATTAAACAGAACGATAAAATAACGTTATTTACCGGTTAATGGCCATTTCAAATTAGCGTTTCTGTTCAGAACGATTAAATTTGATTTCGTTTCCATTTCTGCTTACGTTCCGGTCAAAATTTCGTTCGTTTCCGGTTTTCGTTTTAGTTCTTTGAACCGGTTCAGAGCCCTGGAGGAAAGAGACATTGACAAACACTACGTTGTTTTCGTCCAGCGTGACAGTAACGACTACAGAGAGACAAAAGCGGATTGACTAAGTTCTGAGTGTCTGGCCCAGAGAGGCAGAAGACACACAGAGACATTTGCAACAAGGTTAAGCTCAGGAGAGAAAATCTTCACTTCAAGGTACCTTCGTCTGCGTGTTCCAGATTGTTAAGGACGTTTCCAGGTGAAAAAAAAAGTACATTTCTATAATGTACTTAAAGTGCTCTATTTTCGTGCACTAATTTTGTACTTATACTAAAGATTCTTCTTTAGTACTTCTTAAGATAATCTTAAGAACATCTAAGTGTACTCAACTGTGCTATTTTGAGACACCATGAAATATGAACTAAAATGTGCATTTAATATACTATCTCTGTATTTAAAAAATGTATTTAGATACCACTTATAGTACATTTGAACCCATAGTGTACTACAAGTGGTAACTAAATATAGGTTTTAAATACAGATGTGACCTGGAGTATATGGCTGTTAGGAATGTCGACCAAATTGACTATGCCACCCCCACTTTTCAGGGATAAGGGACCCTAATGATGATATTTTTAACACAGGTAGTTCAAATAAATGAACTAGAAGCCAGAGTACAAAAAGGGTTACACTTTATTAGAAAGGCAGGTACAATCCTTCTCCACATATAGTATTGTTGAAATAATCTGGTCGGCAGCAATATTAATGTAAAATGTAAATATAAGAGAAAAAACAAATCAAAACAACAAAGAAAACATTAAACAAAAGGAAAACAATTAACAATATTCAAAACAAATCAGAATTAATCAAATAAACAACATCACAAAAACAAACCAATATTGAATTTAGCATTCAAATAAGTAAACCAAAATTGGGTTCTCAAGTGATATTATATGGGGAAAGAAACAATGAAAATATAATAACTTACATTTTGGTTTACTTTATTTCATTATCAATCAAATAACATAACAAAAGAAAACAATGAATATGATACCCAAAATGAAGCAAATCAAACTTGAATCATAAACTGGATAACACACCACACGGGAGGAAACACAAAAAACCAAAATGAATCAAAAACACTCAAACCATATGTGAAACAAGCAAACCAAATCACACAAACCAAAATAAGACCTCCCATACAGTGGTACACCAATCAATAAAACAAAGATTGTACAACAAAATGAATACCGTAAAAATCACGGAAAATTATAATGACATGAAAACCCAATACACTAAATATAAACCAAACAACACAAACTAAACAAATAAACCTCAAATTTTAGTGGGAAAGAAACGGTGGCGCTAAACCCGAAGGAGGATTTGAAACCTGTAATTAAAACCATTTCACATTTTTATTACACATAAAATCATCATATTCCACCTTAAAACAAACGTATAAAATACTCATGTACCTTCTAACAATACGCTATGGCTCACTTTGCTGACTGTGAGACATAACAGTCTCGTTAAAGGCAGAAGTGGAATGCAAGGCAGTCTATTCCATATGATTGTCCATGGATGCTGGCACTCATAACTCAGCAGAGTATAAACACAAAAGTGACCCTAAAATAACACATTCTAAATTTATGGTGCCACGTTTCATATCAATTACAACTCATCAATGAATTTGACCATGCACTCACATTAGGTTGCTGAAACCCAACGCAGAGTTGCACACACATAGAGTTTTCAGATCAACAGGTCGTCAGCACAGAAATAATCCTAAAACACATTGCGGGCATATTCGACTAACATTTCTCATTAAAATCTACTCCTATGAATAAAAATCATGTTTACTCACACTAAATTATCGAGAGCAGCAGTCATACACAAGCAGTTCTTCCAATGCGCCAGAGAGAACCCCACACACAATCGTTCATCGAGCGGAGAACGAGAACAAACGCTGTTTCATTGAAGCCCGCAAGACTTTATAAGTCACCTGCCCCATCACGTCACCTGCCCCTTAAAGGCATAACATGCTCATTCCGGTTACACAGAGATAGTATATTAAAAGCACATTTTAGTTCATATTTCATGGTGTCTCAAAATAGCACAGTTGAGTACACTTAGATGTTCTTAAGATTATCTTAAGATTATTTTTTTTCAGCTGGGTTCTGCACCTACACCAGGGCCTCATCTGCGTGTTCCAGATTTTAGGATCCTTTGGTGCTCCAGGAGATCAGCATCCCACAGAGCTTTGTGTTCAAGGCTGTTGAAACAGATTCCGGCTCCTCTCCCCACTGCATTGTCACCCAGCACAACCAGTGGAAAACGTCACCGTCATCGGACCAAGTGGAACGTAAATATCACTTAACCAAACCTCTTTCCAGAGACCTTGGCATTGTTGTATATTATCAGTGTATAATTTCTTAATTCCCATTAGATGTAATATGGCTGATGTTAGTTAATAACAAATAATCTGTCGTTTATTTGTTTAGTGCATAATAAGGTTCTCCACCTTATTATTTTCAGAGAAACAGTTTATCTTTCCATAAGATAACGTAACTCTTCCATAGCCACACTCAACTTAATCGCTTGTATTCTATGTATCTTATCAAGTCACCTTTATTTATATAGCGCTTTTTACAATGCAGATTGTGTCAAAACAGCTTTACAGTGATAACTGGTATATAATTTTGGCTGCACAGCAGCTCTTAAAGAAAATGGTGTCTGTGGCGAGGGGGGCGTGGTTCAGCGGAGTCGGCAGCGGGAGAGAGAGTCAGGAGACGAACGGTGAGTGAGTGGGTTAAATGCAAATGACGAACACCTGTCTCTTGTTTCAGTAATTGGTGTGGAGAGAGTATATAACGCCAGGAGAAACAGGAGTGGAGAAGGAGAGAGAAGGACTACTGACTGCTGCCCATGCTGGACTTGTCCTGAGTTTTGTTGGAGAGAATTTGTGATCTATTTGTGACCGTTTTGTGCCTGTCTGCACACCTTTTTCTTTTGGTGAAAATATTGAATAAAAGCAGTCAGTAGTCAAGCCGACCCTGTCCTCTTCCTTCCTAAACACTGAACCTTGTTACACTGGTGCCGAAACCCGGGAAGGAAGACGGAAGCCGCCGCCATGCAATCGTCCTCCAGAACGCCATTTGCGGAGATTATCAGCTCCCTCGCGGTCATGCAACAGGAACAACACAAGGCCCTGCTGGACTTGAGACAGGATCAAGAGAGATGTTTTCAAGTCGTCGTCCAAGCCCAACAGGAGGACCGCGAGAGGTTCCGGAGCTGGATTGACCGGGAGGTTCGACCGGAAGCCCTGGAACCTCGAGCTGTGCCCACACACCTACCACTCAACAAAATGGGATCTGAGGACGACCCGGAGGCATTCATCGACCTGTTTCAAAAGACGGCTGAGCTGTCGGGCTGGCCACGGGACCAGTGGCCGATGCGCCTGGTCCCGTTGCTCTCCGGGGAGTCCCAGATAGCGGCACAGCAGCCTCCGGTGCAGAATCTCCTGGTCTTCGACGACCTGAAAAGGGCCATCCTCCAGCGGGTCGGCCGGAGCCCTGAAGAACATCGCCAGCGGTTCCGCTCCCTGGAACTGGGCGAGTCCGGCCAACCCTTCGTGATGGCCCAACAGCTCCGGGACTCCTGCCGCAAATGGCTGTTGGCTGAGGGAAGCGACGTGGAGAAGATCGTTGATCGAGTGGTACTGGAGCAATTCATTACTCGGCTCCCAAGGAAGACAGCCGAGTGGGTCCAGTGCCACCGCCCCACGTCGCTGGACTCGGCCATCCACCTCGCGGAGGACCATATGGTGGCGTGCCCAGGGGTCGGCGAACCCCTCCCATCTGCTTCTCTCTCTCCTTTTTCCCCTTCTGTCCCTCTCTCTCGTCCTGTCCCTCTCCCCAGGTCCCGTCCGCCTGGCCATCCTCGAGTCCCGCCCCGGGGGCGGGGCGGGTTTGACCAGAGCCAGTTTGGGGGTCCCAGAGCCCCGCCCAGGAGGGCGGGACTGACTTCCGCTGGGCAGGACCCCGCTCCTGTTTCTCCGCTTTCTCCGCGCCAATCATTTACCCCACTCCCTGCCACTGGGGCGGCGGGGAGGTCTGGGCCAGCCTGTTGGCGTTGCGGGGACCCGGAGCATTTCGTGGACAGGTGCCCGGTGATGGAGGTCGGGACAATGGTCCGGGTCCCGGACGCCCCGCAGGCTGCCCCCGGTCAAGCTGGCTGGTACCAAATACCTGTGAGTATCAAGGGGGGTACTTATCAGGCCTTGGTGGATTCAGGCTGTAACCAAACCTCGATCCATCAAAGCCTGATTTCATCCGGGGCATTGGATACAAGCCGCGTGGTTAAGGTGCGGTGTGTGCACAGGGATGTGGTGGCATATCCTTTAGTGCCGGTCATTATCCAATTCCAGGGCCAAAAGCATAGTGTTGAGGTGGCAGTTAATCCGCACCTCCGGCATCCGTTAATTTTGGGGACAAATTGGCCAGCATTTTCTGAATTATTGGGTTATTTATGCACGGATGCCTCTTGGGGAAAAAATGCGATGGTTGGGGATGCGCGAGTACAGGCGGGAGAGACTGATCAGGGACCACCGAGTGCTGCTTCAGGGGAACAGAGTGAAATTGAGAGAATAATTCTCTCGGATCGCGATGACTTTCCCCTGGAGCAGTCTCAGGATGAGACACTAAAACGTGCATTTGAGCAGGTCCAAACCATCGACGGTCAGCCTCTCCAGCCTGGACGGGCGCTTACCTATCCATATTTTGCAGTTATAAAAAATCGGTTGTATCGGGTGACCCAAGACACCCAGACAAAAGAAAATACAACCTAGTTGTTAGTTCCAAGGAGCCGCAGGGAAATGCTTTTCCAAGCGGCTCATTCTAATCCAATGGCTGGACACTTAGGGGAGGCAACAACACTAAATCGCCTCATGACCCGATTCTTTTGGCCGGGCATTCACGAGAATGTGCGCAGGTGGTGCGCCTCTTGTCGTGAATGTCAGTTGGTAAACCCACCGGCCACCCCAAAAGCGCCTTTGCGCCCCCTCCCATTAATGCAGGTCCCCTTCGAGAGAATTGGTATGGACCTCATCGGGCCATTAGAGCGATCAGCCAGGGGACATCGCTTTGCATTAGTCATTGTGGATTATGCAACATGATATCCTGAAGCAGTGGCCCTCCGCAGCATTTCCGCGAAGAGTGTTGCGGACGCACTGTTTAGTCTAATCTCCCGGGTGGGGATTCCAAAAGAAATCCTCACCGATCAAGGCACGGCGTTTATGTCACGTACTTTACGTGAACTTTACGAATTATTGGACATTAAAACGGTCCGTACCAGCGTCTTTCACCCACAAACTGATGGGCTGGTCGAACGTTTTAATCGCACGTTTAAAACCATGATTCGTAAATTCGTGCAAGAAGACGCCAAAAATTGGGATAAATGGTTGGAACCCCTGTTGTTCGCTGTGCGAGAAGTCCCGCAAGCCTCCACGGGGTTTTCCCCCTTCGAGCTTCTCTACGGACGCCAGCCCCGCGGGGTACTGGATGTCCTAAGAGAAACTTGGGAGGACGGACCATCTCAGAGTAAAAACGAAATTCAGTATGTAATGGACTTGAGAGCAAAACTCCACACTTTGGGGCGGCTATCAACGGAGAATTTGTTACAGGCCCAGGACAGACAGAGCCGGCTGTACAACAGGGGAACTAATTTACGTAAATTTGCACCGGGAGAGAAAGTGCTTGTATTGCTTCCAACGTCAAGCTCTAAATTATTAGCAAAGTTGCAAGGACCATTTGAGGTCACACGGCAAATTGGAGATCTCGATTATGAGGTTATACGGTCGGATAGGAGAGGGGCACGTCAGATATATCACCTCAATCTCCTTAAAAAATGGAATGAGGCAGAGGCAGTGATGTTGGCGACGGTAATTGCTGGAGAGGATGATCTCGGGCCAGAGGCGAATACCAAACCACAATCTCTCGCACTGGCCCCAGGAGGAGATCATCTCTCGCCCTCCCAGCTCACTGATCTAACGAAATTACAAGCAGAGTTTGCGGACGTGTTCTCACCCCTACCGGGCCGTACTAATTTGATTCAGCACCATATCGAGCCGGGCATGGTAGTTTGCAGCCGGCCGTACCGCTTGCCTGAACATAAGAAAAAAGTGGTTCAGGCAGAATTAGGGGCAATGCTTGACATGGGCGTAATAGAAGAATCCAACAGTAACTGGGCGAGCCCGATAGTTTTGGTTCCGAAAACGGACGGCTCGGTTCGGTTCTGTGTGGATTATCGCAAGGTGAATGCTGTGTCGAAATTCGACGCGTATCCAATGCCACGGGTGGACGAACTGCTTGATCGGCTCGGTACGGCTCGTTTTTATTCGACACTAGACTTAACAAAGGGATATTGGCAGATCCCCTTGTCTCCATTATCTAAAGAAAAGACAGCTTTCACCACGCCGTTTGGATTACACCAATTTGTCATCCTTCCGTTCGGGCTGTTCGGGGCTCCGGCTACCTTTCAGCGTCTCATGGATAGGATTTTACGGCCCCATGCTGCGTATGCTGCTGCCTATTTAGATGACATAATTATATTTAGTCATGACTGGCAGCGGCATATGCAGCATTTGAGGGCCGTCTTGAGATCGCTGAGAGGGGCTGGGCTCACGGCCAACCTGAAGAAGTGTGCAATTAGGCGTGTGGAAGTAAGATATCTGGGCTTCCACTTGGGACATGGGCAGTTGCGTCCCCAAATTGATAAGACGGCAGCAGTTGCGACCTGTCCGCGTCCCAAGACCAAAAAGGAGGTGAGACAGTTCCTAGGGCTGGCGGGATATTATAGAAGGTTTGTACCTAATTATTCGGACCTCACCAGCCCTTTGACTGATCTCACTAAAAAGGAGGCACCAGATACGGTCCAGTGGACGGAGCCGTGCCAGCAGGCCTTTACCCAAGTGAAGGCTGCTTTATGTGGCGGGCCGTTGTTACACTCTCCTGATTTTTCTCTCCCATTTCTGTTGCAGACAGACGCGTCGGACAGGGGGCTGGGTGCCGTCCTGTCCCAGGAGATAGAGGGGGAGGAACGGCCGGTGCTGTACATTAGTCGGAAGCTCTCGAAGAGAGAGACTAAGTACAGCACCATAGAAAAGGAGTGTCTTGCCATCAGGTGGGCCGTCCTCACCCTCCGCTATTATCTCCTGGGATGGGAATTCACCCTCTGTTCGGACCATGCCCCCCTGCAGTGGCTCCACCGCATGAAGGATACCAACGCGCGGATCACTCGTTGGTATCTAGCTTTACAGCCTTTTAAGTTCAAAGTGGTCCACAGGCCGGGTGCTCAGATGGCTGTGGCCGACTTCCTCTCCAGAATTGGGGGGGGTTTGGGCTGCAGGCCGGATGGCTGAGTCGGGCGGTGGGGGTATGTGGCGAGGGGGGCGTGGTTCAGCGGAGTCGGCAGCGGGAGAGAGAGTCAGGAGACGAACGGTGAGTGAGTGGGTTAAATGCAAATGACGAACACCTGTCTCTTGTTTCAGTAATTGGTGTGGAGAGAGTATATAACGCCAGGAGAAACAGGAGTGGAGAAGGAGAGAGAAGGACTACTGACTGCTGCCCATGCTGGACTTGTCCTGAGTTTTGTTGGAGAGAATTTGTGATCTATTTGTGACCGTTTTGTGCCTGTCTGCACACCTTTTTCTTTTGGTGAAAATATTGAATAAAAGCAGTCAGTAGTCAAGCCGACCCTGTCCTCTTCCTTCCTAAACACTGAACCTTGTTACAGTGTCATTGTCCATCTTAAGTAAATTCAGTATTGATTCATTCCGTTGTAAGAATCAATAGTTATTAATTTAGTTAATTTATCTATATCAGCACTGGAGTAAACAGTGATGTCATCATCCAGCTCAGTTCAGTTCGCATACAATGGTGTCAATGCAGGCAGATCAAAACATTGTTCAATATCAAATGTCAAGTGTCCCCATCTAAGCAAGCCAAAGGCGACAGCGGCAAGGAACCCAAACTCCAACAGGTGGCAAACAGGTGTTAAAATGGAGAAAAAAACCTTGGGAGAAACCAGGCTCAGTCGGTGAACAGTGAACAGTGCATGATTCTGATTCAGGCAGCTATCATAAGTCTGATTGGGATCACAACAGTCAAAGTATTTATTCCAGTTCCATCCAGTTGAGGATCGCATTCATCACGCCGGTATGGACGGTTTGTTGAGGATCTGTGCCACTGGCTGTCGTGTCGATGAGGCCTTCACAGTGGATGATCTAGTTGACTCAATCTCTGCTGACACTTCAGGGCTGCGTTGTCGTCGTGTCAAGGAGCAGGTCCTCGATCTCACCTGGATACGGCCCAGATCCGGCTGACTACAGTAAACCTCGGGATAAACAGAGAGACTAATATTAGCGTAGATGCCATTCTTCTTCTGATGTAACGAGTACATCTGGTGTTATAGGAAGTGTGTTCCCGGTTCCGGCTGACCTAATTTATGCAGCCTAACAATCCTTTAACGGATTTGAAAACATAAATTGATAATGTGTTATGTGTATGCCAGGTTAAAGAGATGCGTTTTTAGTCTAGATTTGAACTGACAGAGTGTGTCTGCTTCCCGAACAATGCTAGGAAGATTGTCCCAGAGTTTAGGTGCCAAATAGGAGAAGGATCTACCGCTTGCGGTTGATTTTGATATTCTAGGTATTATCAACTGGCTTGAATTCTGAGATCGCAATAGACGTGAAGCACTATGATGCGTTAAGAGCTCACTCAGGTACTGGGGAGCTAAACCATTTAGTGCTTTGTAAGTAATTAGCAAGATTTTAAAATCTATACGATGTTTAACAGGAAGCCAATGCAGTGTTGACAGAACCGGGCTAATATGGTCATACTTTCTGGTTCTAGTAAGAACTCTAGCTGCTGCGTTTTGTACGAGTTGTAGTTTATTTATCAAGCGAGCAGGGCAACCACCCAGGAGAGCGTTACAGTAATCTATCCTTGAGGTCATGAACGCATGAACTAACTGTTCTGCATTTGTCATTGAGAGCATATGTCGTAGTTTAGATATATTTTTAAGATGGAAGAATGCAGTTTTACAAATGCTAGAAATGTGGTTTTCAAACAAAAGATTGGTATCAAAGAGCACGCCCAGGTTCCTAACTGACGACAAAGACTTAACAGAACATCCATCAAGAGTTAGACAGTTTTCTAGGTTATTACGTGCAGAAGTTTTTGGTCCAATAATTAGAATCAGTTTTTTTCTGAATTTAGTAGTAGGAAATTACTGGTCATCCAATTTTGTGAATTGGCAAGTTTCGTCAGGGCGTGAAGAAATATAGAGCTGAGTATCATCAGCGTAACAGTGAAAACTAACGCCATGCTTCCTAATGATATCTCCCAAGGGTAGCATGTACAGAGTGAAAAGCAACGGTCCTAGTACTGAGCCTTGCGGTACTCCATATTGAACATCTCTTCGTTTACTACTACAAACTGATAACGGTCAGATAAGTGATTTAAACCATGCCAATGCAATTCCACTAATGCCAACATAATTTTCAAGTCTATTAAAAAGAATGTTGTAATCGATAATGTCAAATGCAGCACTATGATCCAGTAACGCTAATAGAGAGATACGACCACGATCTGATGATAAGAGCAAATCATTTGTAACTCTAATGAGAGCAGTCTCAGTACTATAGTACGGTCTAAATCCTGACTGGAAATCCTCATAGATACCATTTCTTTCTAAAAAGAAACATAGTTGTGATGAAACTGCCTTTTCTAGTATTTTTGACAGAAAAGGAAGATTTGAGATCGGCCTGTAATTGGCTAATTCTCTAGGATCAAGTTGTGGTTTTTTAATAAGAGGTTTAATAATAGCCAGCTTAAAAGTTTTTGGTACGTATCCTAGTGATAAAGATGAATTAACGATATTAAGAAGAGGATCTATGACCTCTGGAAGCATCTCTTTCAATAGCTTAGTTGGTATAGGGTCTAATATACATGTTGTTGATTTTGATGATTTAACAAGTTTAGACAATTCTTCCTCTCCTAAAGCAGTGAATGAATTGAATTTTTCCTCAAGGATACTACAATGCACTGTCTGACGCGATACTGTAGTAGACGGTTGCATGGTTATAATTTTCTCTCTAATATTATCAATCTTGGAAGTAAAGAAGTTCATAAAGTCATTACTGCTGTGCTGTTTGGAAATATCAGAAGTTGAAGCTTTATTTCTTGTTAATTTAGCCACTGTATCAAATAAATACCTAGGGTTGTGTTTATTTTCTTCTAAAAGATTTGAAAAATAAGCAGATCTAGCAGTTTTTAAGGCCTTTCTGTACTCAATCATTCTCTCTTTCCATGAAATGCGAAAAACCTCTTATGCACTTTATTCCTTTATCATTCATGGTATTCATTTAGTAGTTGTGTTAATTATTCTTGTTTATCTTTTGTTAATAAAATTTATTTTATTACACTTGTGTCTTCCTTGTGCTGATAATACAGAAGAGGCTCTACAAGTTAGCAATCTCACCAATCTTTCAGATAAATCAGCTGACCACTTTACATTAATTCTAAATGAATGAAAGCCCCTGTTGGGAGTGTTCTCATACTGCCAAGGTAAAAAACCTTGACTGGTGCCCTGAACTAGGAAAAGGGGGAAGTGGTCATCTGATGTACTCATAATCACACCTTGTGACGTGTGATCCAAAAATCACGTCGTCAGTGGTGACGTGAGTACCAATCCCTATTTTACTTCGCGTCCTTGGATGGGCGAAAGTAAAATCACTACACAACATATTTCTTTATCACCTGTTGCAAAATAATGGACAATGATTCACATTTTCTGTGATAATAAAATTAAGTAAATATTAAATAAATGAGTGAAAAATAAGTAAATGAATGATCAAGTAAATTATTAAAAGAAGCACCGGCGTATATGCAAGTAGATGGAAGACGTGGGTAATATGTTTTATCCATTTTCCAAACATACTGGAGGTAAAGCAACAGTTTACTAAAATGCATAGCTACAGAACTTAGCAAAGAATCCAAGTTCTCCTCTGTAATGGTACAACAATATGTAATGTAGGGATTTATTTTGTAATAATGACATGCTGACTTTATATCAAGCCATTTATTATTTTTATGAATATTTTTATTATATATTTATTATTTCTGAAAGTTCATTTTAATGTGTTGAAAAAAAAAAGATCAATTTTTTACACTTTAATGTTACCCGAGCATGAGCACACCCTCATATTTATATGACATTAAAACACATTACCAAACCTGTGTCATTCAGTTAAACATCATCAGATGCATTCAAATCATAATGGCTTGCATGAAGACCAGTGAACATAAATGTGATCTTCTGACATGATCTTTGTGCACAGGTCTGATGTTGGATGTGCAGTGTGTGTGTACAGGTTTGGCTATACTTGTGAGGGCCAAACTTAGGGCTGGGCGATACAGCTAAAAAAATTTGATCACGATATAATGTTTCATATTGTTCGGTATCGATAATTATTAAAAACAATTTAATAAACTTTTTTCAAAAAAAGAACAGTAGAAAAAAAGTTTAACCAATGCATTTTTAATTAAGGCAAACAACAAATAATTTTAAATAAAAAATAAAAGAAGGGGCACTCCCAACAGGCAAATCTTTCTTATATTTTATATGAAGATCAAATAAATAAGCGTTAAAGAAACTTACAGATGCACAATTCTGGATAAATTGAGAAACTTTTTTGTTTTGTCAAACTAAGATCACGATTCTGAATGACAACTAAACGAAATAACGTAATTTATTACTAGAGGTTCTGACAAAATATTAATTGCTGCAGTCTATTTTAAAAAAAATATATTTATTTGAATTAATTATTTAAAAAAAATCTGTTTGGATGTATGATTCAAAGACTCACTCATAAATTCTCTTGTTTCATTACTGGATGAATCAGTGTATTTGAAAATCTGTTGAATGAAGATTCAACGTCAAATACATTTTTTTTTAACAGTCACTTGTCGCCACCTGGTGGTGAAACAATGTAATCAATAAATGCATCGTTTTCAGCGCCAAGTTTCTTTCAGAAGCGATAACATAGACATTAGCGTTTATATCTGAACTATAAAGTATTTCTGAGATAATTTGAATATTTGTAACACAGAAATAAAGATACTGTGTGGTTGAAAACACTGTGCAGCTGTTTATACCGACATGACAACTGCTCTCTCAAGACGAACTTTGAAGTAGATCAACTGTAAGACGTAAGGAAACCATGAAACTGCCACACTGACGAGCTGAAATGTCCTTTTTTATTCACAATCTCCTCGTCGCCAGCAGGTACAGTACTCATTTTCATGTGTTTGTGTGTTCTGATTTCACGTGACGATTGCGCATCTGAACTCCACAGCAACTTGTTTGCGTGTCACTCGTAGCGCGTCTTGTTTGTGATCCAGGGAAGGAGCGAGCTTGAGAGTTGTTCATGCAACCGAACTTCATGTCTGTTTACATTTTAACGCATTTAAGTGAAACTATTTCGAGAGTTATATCGAACATTTTTCTATCGTTATCGATTAAGACGTACCGTCGATAAATATCGATACCGTTTTATCGCCCAGGCTTAGCCAAACTCACTTATAGTGAAATATTATGACAACCAACTAACGTTATAGAGGACATTTTTTTTCTGGTCCTCGCAAGTTAAAAAGGCTTATAAATCAGCCAAAACCTGTTTTTGTTTAAATATAGTGTTTTGCACATGTTTCTGTGATAGGGTTGGGTTAGGTGATGGAAAATATCATTAACCTGATATAAAATCAATGGAAGTCTATGCAATGTCCTCACTGATATAGTGAAACAAACGTGTGTGTGTGTGTGTGTGTGTGTGTGTGTGTGTGTGTGTGTGTGTGTGTGTGTGTGTGAGTGTGTGAGAGAGAGTGTGAGTGAGTGAGTGAGTGAGAGAGAGAGAGAGAGAGAGAGAGAGAGAGAGAATGCACAGGGGAGGAGGGCACCAATCCTCCCAAACTCCTACACAAGCGCCTCCAACACCTAATCATTAAAACACACACACGCACCACATCTCCACGGAAACTAAACTTATAAACAATACCGCGTCCATCACAACCTTGAAGCATCGGGCTTGAACAGCATTATACACCGCGCGTGAGTATCTTTGAGCAGATGTGATGGATATATCGGACCGCGAATGTCAATTGTTGCCCCTTTTGTTTAGGGGCTTGAGCAGGGGGCCGTGTTGTGAGTCTATTAGCGAAAAGACACGGGAGTTTATTCATGAATTATCATGAAATTGCCTCGTTGTTGGGTTCATAACCGCAAAGTCGACATGTAGAGATGCACAATTGTTTGTAACTGGTGTTTAAAGGATTCGTTGGTTGTTAAATGAACTTTTAGAGGTGAAAGGGCCTGTGTTGTTTTATCAACAAAGCGATTCGCGCATTAGCTAGAGACACAAGCACATTGAAGTCGGGCTTGTCAGGACATTTTATTATGCTGTTGGATTCGATATTTACTTGCATAGCCTCTTATAAGTTCAGAGACTATACTGAAATAAAAATATTTAAATAGAAATAAATTGTGTTTAGAACAAGCTCTCTCTTGTGCTGACTGTTAGCGAGGTGCTAGCTGGCGGAGTCATGGGCCCTGTGATGCTAACAAACAACAGACAACCTCTATCAAATAAAAACATGACTGAGACCAAATGTTTCAGTCTCACAATCTCGCAACAAAATCCTTAAATGTCAAAGGCAAAAGAAACAGCACCAGTGTATAATTTTACATCTAAAATAATGCCAAAATTTACCGCCGTCCATTATTAGTGTGTTAGCCGTTAGCATCCTGCTATCCCTGTCCACTCGTGATTTCAGGTCTTTATTAAAACGCATTTACTTACTCCAATATCTTATGTTTTTTGAAAATTCTCCTTTTAAAAAACTGAGTAAGCAAGGTTTAGTTAGTGGCCACATTTATGAAGACTTGAGTAAATTATGGTGCGGCTTTGTTCTCCTGACAGTTTATTTTGTTTTATTTTTTGCATGGCAAAAATTATTTTTCTGATTGCATGGCAATTGTATGGCACAGTGTACACACAGTGGTGGAAATGGCACTGGGGCACACTAGTTGGGGACATATTTTTTATTTTTAAACCATAGATGCAGAAAATCTCACTATATTTATGTGTGCAATTTTGCATAGAATTTGCAGGTTATTATGTAGATATAAGATAGAAATCCTCTAAATTTTGAACTGGAACTCTGCCCCCTGCCCATGTAAATTCACTTCATGGTCTCAGTCCACTCTAAATAAAATATTTTTAATAAGTTTTGTTTCACAGTGATTCTGCATTTCAAATGGTTCAAAATATATATATTTTTTTATTAATCAGGACTAATCTAATGCCACGGAGGCAAATTCTCTTTTTAAATGGCATTTAACTTCCCTGCCCCTTTTTCTGAAGGTTTTTCCGTGGAATGAGCATTCCATGCAGCATCTTAGGTATGAATGACGTGGCCTGGCAGGAGACGCGAGGCGGGATGCTGCACACAAATGGTGCGCCAGAGACCGGAGGGGTCAGAGTCCATGCGGGGGGTTCTCTAGCCACAGTAGGAGGTGCTGGGCAGGGACCTGGAGGAGCTCACCCTCTGCCAGGTATGGACCGGGTGGCCAATCCCAACTCCGGCACCCCTCAGCCTCCACTAAGCGGTCGTTCCCAAGATGATGCCACTGTGGGCTATTTCTTTCAAAGACAGCCTGGGGAGCAGTTGGGCGGCTGCACTGCAAGCAAACACCGCTGGCCCACTGGTGATGGAAACCATGTTGACCAGGTATGAATTAATCGTACGTTTAGCGAGTGACAATCTTTTGTTCGATACATTCTAAGTTAATGATGGCTAGAGCTCAGCTTATCCTAGCGTGAGGGAACGTGAACATGGACACAAAGACACAGGTCTTTCTAATTAAATGTAAAAGAAACATACTAAAAATATTAAAATGGTCTCAGGTGGCTGTTTGAATAATTTTGTTGTCAACTGTAAACTTATAAATATAACATGAAAAATAAGAAAATCAGTGCAGATGTGATTGGTTACTTGAAGATCTAAATACAGTGTAAGGCTATGTTTAGATTGCCTATCATATCCAGATTTTGTCCACAGATGGGTTCTTGAAAGTCTGGACAGCAAAAAAAAAAAAAAAAAAAAAAACCCTACGTGAAATCAGATTTTTCCAAATCTGATTCAACCCACATTTGGAGGTGGTTTGAAATGCGATTCCAATCAGATTTTTACAAATGTGTCTTAGTCTGAAGGCTCTGGCTGCTCGAATTGGATTTAAAATTGTCTTTTGCGTCACTCTTAATGCATCACAACGATAACATCAAAACCGGTGACAGAAATGCCAGAAGTATTCATACAGTATACAAACGGTATGTCCAAAGATGTCTGCTGTGACTACACCACAGAACATCACAATATATACCAGTTTCCTCTGTCGCTGAGTTTTTCTTGTACAACGGAAGAGTTCAGCTCCATGACTCGACAGGGTGCTTATTTGGACAGTGAGATGATGCACTTCTTACATTGTGGGGGAAACAGACAATTTGAAATCTGATAATTTAATCTAGTTTTTTATTTTTTATTTTATTTAATATACTATTTTTAAATGTCAAATAATGCTCATTGTAGGGACACTAGGACTAGCTATTTTATTGCTGCATCAAATAATTTCTATTGAACATGAATTGGATCCATTTAACATTCAACAGGCCACCATAAATACAAAAATACAACATAACAAAGATGCAATTTAAATAAACAGTGCTTTTCAGGTTTGTCTAACAGTAGTTTTCAGGTACAGAAATAAAGTAATCAAATGTAAAATATATTCGTCATTGTATAAATTAAATATACATTAATAATTATTAAAGTTACAAAAGTTATTTAGTTAAGAGTTGTGAGTGAGTGACAACTTTTGTTGTCTGATTAACATTAAAACAGACAGCAGCGCAGCAGGAATGTTAGCTGCACAGATCTAATATACTGGTACACAAGCGTTTTATTTCTCAACTGTTTACGTTAATTTAAAAGACATAACCGACTATGTTTACAAGCATACTCGATTCACGTCGGCTCACGTCAGCGGCAGTTTGCCCAATTTATCAGGTTGAATCGGGGCCGTCGGTGAGAGTGGGAACTCTGATTGGATATTCAGTTTAGCGAACGAGTCATTACACGAGAATTAAAGCAAAAGTGGTGAAAGAGAGCAAGTAAGTCAAGGCTGGTCTAAAATTGTTATCCTACCTGAGCATTCCAAAACGCAAATATTTTCATAACATGAGCTGCTTAAAATGAAGAAAGTTATCAACATAACTGATATTCAAAATGGTAAGTAAGTGCTGCTTTGTTTGCGTTTCGTATCTCTGTATATCTCGTATATCCTTGTTTCGGTTTCTCCTTTTGAATGATGAATATAGACTATTGATACCTGCTGATATAGACAGTTAATTCCTTACACACAGGCGCAGAACGCATGTGCTAGTTTGCAGTTGGCTGTAGTCTGTGCTGTGTGTTCAAGCGCAGCTTTTTGGTCCAGACGCAGCCGACGCGAAGTGACAACACCGTCGGTTTTCATCTGTGCTAGTTCTTTGAAGTTGGCTTTGTGTTTCCCAGGCTTTAGAAGTGAAATGAAAGAGAACTCAATTCAGTATTTGCACACTCGAAAAATGCACCCAAAAATGAAAATTGTCATTAATTACTCACCCTCTTGTCTTTCCAAACCTGTAAGACTTTCGTTCATCTTCCAAACACAAATGAAGATCTTTTTGATGAAATCTGAGAGCTTTCTGTCCCTCACTAGACAGCCTATGCAACTGAAACTTTGATGCTTCAAAAAGTTCATAAAGAGATCTTAAAACTAATCCATATGAATTGAGTGGTTCAGTCCAAAATTTCTGAAGAGACTCGATCACTTTATATGATGAATAGATTTTTATGTTAGGCTTTTATTCACATAAACATTGATCAGTGAACATAAAGAGAAGCTCACTTGAAACTGCTTGATGCGCAAGAACAAACCTCTTTTGGAAGCTCAAACGTGTTGCGTAAGACACGAGAATGAGCCTCATTGGTTGCTTGAGCTTCCGTTTACCACAACTGATGTGTGAGTTGATGAATGTTTATATGTGAATAAAAGCCTAAATTCAATCTGTTCATCATATAAAGCAATCTTGTCTCTTCAGAAAATTTGGACTAAATCGCTCAATTTATATGAATTAGTTTTACAATCTCTTTTTGTACTTTTTGAAGCGTTAAAGTTTCAGTTGCATAGGTTGTCAGTGGAAGGACAGAAATCTTACAGATTTCATCAAAAAGATTTTCATTTGTGTTCCGAAGATGAACGAAAGTCTTACGGGTTTAGGGTAAGTAATTAATGACAGAATTTTCATTTTTGGGTGAACTAACCCTTTAAAAACGCATGCAAAAGATAAACTTTTGTGAAGATGCAACACTGTCCTGATCAGAACAATGACTGTTCCATCAATTGTCTGAGCGTCATTCACAGAAAGTAGAAAGTATTTACAGTATCTCACAGAAGTGAGTACACCCCTCACATTTTTGTAAATATTTTATTACATCTTTTCATGTGACAACACTGAAGAAATGACACTTTGCTACAATGTAAAGTAGTGAGTGTACAGCTTGTATAACAGTGTAAATTTGCTGTCCCCTCAAAATAACTCAACACACAGCCATTAATGTCTAAACCGCTGGCCACAAAAGTGAGTACACTCCTAAGTGAAAATGGCCAAATTGGGCCCAAAGTGTCAATATTTTGTGTGGCCACCATTATTTTCCAGCACTGCCTTAACCCTCTTGGGCATGGAGTTTAGAGAGCTTCACAGGTTGCCACTGGAGTCCTCTTCCACTCCTACATGACGACATCACGGAGCTGGTGAATGTTAGAGACCTTGCGCTCCTCCACCTTCCGTTTGAGGATGCCCCACAGATGCTTAATAGGGTTTAGGTCTGGAGACATGCTTGGCCAGTCCATCACCTTTACCCTCAGCTTCTTTAGCAAGGCAGTGGTCGTCTTGGAGGTGTGTTTGGGGTCGTTATCATGTTGGAATACTGCCCTGCGGCCCAGTCTCCGAAGGGAGGGGATCATGCTCTGTTGGCATTCATGGTTCCCTCAATGAACTGTAGCTCCCCAGTGCCGGCAGCACTCATGCAGCCCCAGACCATGACACTCCCACCACCATGCTTG
The DNA here is from genome assembly GCA_039654765.1 of Mylopharyngodon piceus. NCBI lineage: Eukaryota > Metazoa > Chordata > Actinopteri > Cypriniformes > Xenocyprididae > Mylopharyngodon > Mylopharyngodon piceus. Next base: position 22,389,678 of record CM077456.1, read on the forward strand.
ACTGTAGGCAAGACACACTTGTCTTTGTACTCCTCACCTGGTTGCCGCCACACACGCTTGACACCATCTGAACCAAATAAGTTTATCTTGGTCTCATCAGACCACAGGACATGGTTCCTTAGTCTGCTTGTCTTCAGCAAACTGTTTGCGGGCTTTCCTGTGCATCATCTTTAAAAGAGGCTTCCTTCTGGGTCGACGGCCATGCAGACCAATTTGATGCAGTGTGCGGCGTATGGTCTGAGCACTGACAGGCTGACCCCCCACCCCTTCAACCTCTGCAGCAATGCTGGCAGCACTCATACGTCTATTTCCCAAACACAGCCTCTGGATATGACGCTGAGCACGTGCACTCAACTTCTTTGGTCGACCATGGCGAGGCCTGTTCTGAGTGGAACCTGTCCTGTTAAACCGCTGTATGGTCTTGGCCACCGTGCTGCAGCTCAGTTTCAGGGTCTTGGCAATCTTCTTATAGCCTACGCCATCTTTATGTAGAGCAACAATTCTTTTTTTTCAGATCCTCAGAGAGTTCTTTGCCATGAGGTGCCATGTTGAACTTCCAGTGACCAGTATGAGAGAGTGAGAGGGATAACAGTGAGAGAAATTAGTCTTTCTGGTTATCCCGAGGTTCACCGTAGTCAACCGGATCCGGGCCGTATCCAGGTGAGACCAAGGACCTGCGCCTTGACACGACCACAACGCAGCCCTGAAGTATCAGCAGAGATTGAGTCAGCTAGATCATCCACTGTGAGGGCCATACCGGCGTGATGAATACGATCCTCAATTGGATGGAACTGGAATAAAGGTGACAACACCAAATTTAACATACCTGCTCCCCATTCACACCTGAGACCTTGTAACACTAATGCGTCACATGACACCGGGGAGAGAAAATGGCTAATTGGGCCCAATTTGGACATTTTCACTTAGGTGTACTCACTTTTGTGGCCAGCGGTTTAGACATTAATGGCTGTGTGTTGAGTTATTTTGAGGGGACAGCAAATTTACACTGTTATACAAGCTGTACACTCACTGCTTTACATTGTAGCAAAGTGTCCTTTCTTCAGTGTTGTTACATGAAAAGATATAATAAAGTATTTACAAAAATGTGAGGGGTGTACTCACTTCTGTGAGATACAGTAATTGTTTTACCCAGAGAAAAACATCGAATTAAGCAATTTGTTTTAAATTGATCCAAAATCAGCCAGTACATCGGTGCATCACTAGGTCATTGTCTGTATTTTTTTTTTTTTTTTTTTTTTTTTTTTAAATTTACACTTTCTATGCATCTCAAACAACTGTCAGTAGCTGCGCGGCATGCATGCAGAAAGCATGCAGAGTTTGCATGTTGTTTGGCATCGACTGCTATAACAGCTGAGTGTGATGTGCAAGAGATGTGATGTGGTGTTACCTGATAAACATCATTGGGGCCCAAGCACCGATGGTGTGAGGACCCTATTGGAATTGCTGCGTTTATTAGGGCCCAAGCCACAAGCCACTATTGTTTTTCTAAGGAGAATTTTTTTTTTTTCCCACCATCTGGGGCTTTTTGGGGGCCTTAACGTGCTCAAACTCTTGAAAATTGGCACACACATTGGAATCTGCGGCCATTAGCACGCTGCAAAGGCTGGGACCCGGGCGTGGCACAGGGGCTCTACGGCGCCCCATTGAATGGGGTCCGAAAACTTGGTCCGTATATCAAACACGCTTGCATGTATTAGTATGAAACTCGGTATACATATAGACCTCATCAGGCCTAACAACTTTTGTGCTCTAAGTTATACGCTGGCTCAACAGGAAGTCAGCTATAATGGGCTGTTTGAAAAACGCATGCTCTGGAATTTGATATACTCCTAGGCGATTAATCCGATCACCACCAAGCTCGGTCAGCAGGAAGTCAAGACATTGATGATGCTAAATTGCGAGCGGATTTTTGATATGGCAACAAATGACCGTGGCGAGGCAACAAATTTATGGTGAGATAAGGGAAGCAGGAAGTGTGTTATAAATTCTGCATACATTGATTGATTTTTATGAAACTTCAGCTGTGTGTTCTTTGTACGAGCCCGATCACATGGATGTGACTATTGTGAGTCAAAGTTATATCACCACCAACTGGCAGCAGGAAGTGTGTCACTTTCAAAATGCTTTGAGATCAACCTCTTATTTTTACCCTATTTGCTTCAAACTTCATCAGAATAATGTCAAGACATGGCGAATGTAGACCTGTGAAAAGAATTGTGATATCTCAAACACTGTTGCCATGGCAACTTTAATATTCGTTTTGGATGCTTTTGAGACTCTTAGCATGCTTCAAATTGCATGAAACTCGACACGCACACCAGCAGTGTCGTCCAGTAGACATGGGCAAAAACGTAGAAACGGGCAGGGAGGAGGGCCTCTATAGCACCACCTTTTGTCAAAAGTGAGGGGGTTAGTTTTACCTACAGTCACCAAACTCGGTACATGTATTGTTCTCATCAAGCCGGACAATTTTCTAATTTACACTCATTAGCTCCGACCAACAGGAAGTCAGCTATTTTGGTTTGAATATGGATTTTTTTTGAAAAAACAGGCTATCAATTTTATACTACTACTCCTACAGGGTTTATACAATTTACACCAAACTTTTTTAACTTGGTGCTAAGACATTGAAGTTGTTAAATTGCAAACGGATGTTGGATATCTCAAACGGTGTTGCCATGGTGAGGGATTAAGTTAAGGACAAAGAAGGGAATATACATTCTTATTTTATAAATATACACCCTTTATTTCAATATATATATAATAATACAAACATTATAAATAAACACATTTTAAATAATTTTTTAATGACAAGAAGTATGTGTAAGTTTAAATTAGGCAGATAATTGCTCTTTGGTTAAAATAATATTCAAATGTCATATAGAATAAGCACTAGAGGGCAGCAAATATCTATTTTTAAACAGGGTTGAGAAGACTTGTGGTTAAGTACACTGTTTTTAGTTATAAAAGGTTTTAGTTAGTATTATATTTGAATGTATATATTTAGAGATGATCAAAGACTAATTTCTGTTACAGTATAGATTTTATTCTTATTGTTTAAAATGTTATTGAATCATCTGACTCCGCTAACTGGTCAGTCTCTAACTGACTCCATCTTTAAATCTCACTCTGCCTCTCTGTGTGTGTGTGTGTCTGTCTCTGTCTGTCTGTTTGTGTGTGTGTGTGTGTGTGTGTGTGTGTGTGTGTGTGTGTGTGTGTGTGTGTGTGTGTCTCTGTGTGTGTGTGTGTGTGTGTGTCTCTGTTTGTGTGTGTGTGTGTGTCTCTGTCTCTGTTTGTGTGTGTGTGTGTGTGTTTGTGTCTCTGTGTGTGTGTGTGTGTGTGTGTGTGTTTGTTTGTGTGTGTGTGTGTGTCTGTTTGTGTGTGTGCATCTCTCTCTGTGTGTGCGTCTCTCTCTGTGTGTGTTTTACAATTTCAATTTCAATTGAGCTTTATTAGCATGACTGTGAATCACAATGTTGCCAAAGCATTAACATATTAACATATTATATATAAATAATAAAATAAACTAACAAACAAAACATATATGTATACATCATGTCATATGTAGCATAGTAAATAAATCCATCTAAGTAAATGAATAAATAAAGCAGGTCTCTCTAGAGAGTTATCCGTTTCTAACATTGTGAATGGCTAACACATATTTTGCAGCTAGTGTAGCTTTTATCATCTTCAAGTATGAAGGGCATTTTCTCAGTATCACTCAGTTCAATGAATGATGGAATCAGTGTTTCAAGTATGGGGAGAAATGTTTCTCTTACATCGTGATATTTAGGACAGATGAGTAGAAAGTGTTTCTCATCCTCTATTTGCTGTAGATCACGGTCTACAGATCCTCTGCTCTCTCGCTGTCCATGTTTGTCTACATCTTCCTCTCTCTATTTCTAGATCATGGTCACTTAATCTGGATTTGGAGAGGATTTGTCTTTCTTTAAATTGTTTCATTAATAGATAATTTGCCAATTTAGTGGTTCTATTTAGGGTCGAGTAACATTGGAGTTTATTTTGGAGGTCAAAATGTGCTTTTAGTCATTCATCATGAGTATCTTTTAGATTTTTGTCAATTTCTTTAATAATAGTTTTGGGGTTGTAGCTGTGGTCAGTTGGGAATTGAGTTTCATGGACAAGTTGAAGAGCGAGTGTGTTCAGAGGATGAGATTCTGCTGAGGTTTCATTGGCAAGGAGGGCTTTATATTAGACTAAATCAGGATCAGACTGATGGAGGTGATGCTAGAACTGAACACATCTCTTCTGGATCTCAATGTTCAGTGGGTACAAACCTAATTCAGCCCTGCAGGCGTCATTGGATGTGCTTCTGTGAACCCCTAAAATGTTTTTGCCAATTTCCAATTGTAGTTTTTCTACTGAAGTTTTATCCCAATTTCTAAAATTTAGTACTGGTCCCCAAATTTCACATCCATATAAAAGAATTGGTTTTATTATTGAATTATATAATTGTATCCAAGTTTTAATGGGTAATTTTAAGTGTCCGCATCATGACTTTATAGCATAAAAACCCCTCCGAGCCTTTTCGCTCAGTGTTTTGACAGCCAGACCAAAGCTTCCCGAAGCGCTGATGTCAATGCCCAGATAACAGTAGCTGGTGCTATGCAGTAGGACCTGGCCTTTATAAGTGAGCTGGTGTTTGTTTCCCTGAGATCTGGCCTTTTTCTGGAACACCATTACTCTGGTTTTGTCCAGATTGACTGTCAGGGCCCATTCGTGACAGTACTGTTCCAGCAGGGACAGGCTTTGCTGGAGGCCCTCAGGTGTGCGGGACCGCAGGACCAGATCATCCGCGTACAGCAGACATCTGACCTCTGTGTGGTGTAGAGTGAGGCCGGGGACAGTAGAGCGCTCTAGCGCTGATGCCAGATCATTTATGTAGATGTTGAAAAGAGTCGGACTCAGACTGCATCCCTGCCTCACTCCCCGTCCCTGCCGAAAAAACGCTGTTCTGTGGTTATTGATTTTCACCGCACATTTACTGTTGGTGTACAGGGATTGTATAGCATCAAAAGTTTTCCCGCCGATGCCAATTTATAGGAGTTTGTACAGTAAACTGTCATGCCAAATTGAGTCGAATGCTTTTTTAAAATCTGCAAAACATGCAGATATTTTCCTTTGATTGTCCTTGATGTTTTTGTTTTGTTTTGGTAAAAATCCAATTTGTGCTTTATTTAAAATGTTGTGTGTGGAGATATGTGTGACAATACGGCTGTTTATGATGCTGCAGAACAGTTTTCTTAACGCACTGCCCACACAGATGCCGCGATAATTATTGGGGTCAAATCGATCACCTTTTTTAAATATGGGGGTGATCAGTCCCTCAGACCAGATCTCAGGGAAGTTACCGGACCATAAAACAAGATTAAATAATTTGGCTAGAGCTTTATTCATGCTGGGACTGCTGAGTTTAAGCATTTCATTGCTAATGTCATCTTGGCCACATGCTTTCTTTAATTTAAGACTTTTAATATGCTCTGTTAATTCAGATATTGTTATAAATTTATCTAATGGATTTTGATAATTTTTAATTGTTTTCTCCAAGTCTACAAGTGTTTTCTTTATTTTACACTGAGGCTGGTTAAGGTCAGTATGTTCAATTTTTTTGATAAAGATTTTTGAAGTAAATTGAGCCACTCTGTAATGATATTTCTGATTTGGGTTTTTCGAGTTTTTTATATAGATTCCAGAAAGTATTTTGATCTACTGATTCATCAATTTCATCAATTTTGTTTTTAAAATAATTTTCTCTCTTGTTCCACAATTGTCTCTTGTAATTTTTCAGACAGTCAGAATAGGTAAGCCGTAATGTCTGGCTGGATGGATCTTTGTGCTTTTTGTTAGAAAGTCTCCTTAGTTCTTTTGAGACTTGCACATTCATCATCAAACCAAACGTCCTTTCTTATTGTCTATTGATTTGTTTTACGTTTGCATTGTCGTTTAATGTTAGATAGTTGCCAATGTTTTGAATATGTAATTTAAGTTTTTTGTTGCTAAATTTATCCCATTAACATCTAAGGTGAAATTAGTGGATATAAAGTCATCCAGCATTTTTAATATAGTAGGATTGTTCATGTTTTCTTTTAATTGTTCAGAGCTGGCTTGGTTCCATTTTAGTTTAGGTTTCAAAGGAAACAGTTTTTCAGATTCTAGTGGTGGATAAGTGTTGGTCCTTTCACATGGTGGTTTCAGGTAAAGCACTGTTTGGCAGTGATCGGAAATCGGGAGCTAAGGTCTGACTGTGAAGGCATTAATAAAATTTGGATCAATATCTGTTAGTGAAAAATCATCCACATTGGTTCTTAATCTGGAGCAATAAGTGAATCTACCTAATGTATCTCCTCTAGTTCTGCCATTGATTATGTATATCCCTAAACCTTTACAGGGTTTTAACATTTGCTTTCCATTTATGTTAACTAAACTATCATAGCTGTTTCTTGGTGTGATACTTGATGAGGAGTGAAACTTGGTGTCATTGAGTATATGGTCATTATCTACAATATTTACATAATCAATTTCTCTCCCTGTTCTGGCATTTAAATCTCCACATATGAGGGTATTTCCTCTGGACTGAAAGTGTAAGATGTCAGTCTGTAGTTTTGGAAAGCTTTGCTCTTCATAATAGGGAGAGTCATGAGGTGGAATATAGACTGCACAGAGGTAAAGATTAGACTGTGATATGACGGATTTCACTTCAAGCCAAATAGAAGATTTTTCAATTTTAACAATTTTAATTGATTGTTTCAAATTGTCTTTGTGCCATACAAGTATTCCACCTGAGTCTCGGCCACATTTTATTTTAGAATTTTTTGATGAGGGAACAACAATTTCATTCTAAATTCATATTATATTCATTCATTACACACAGACTGATATATTTCAAATGTTTATTTCTTTTAATTTTGATGATTATAACTGACAACTAAGGAAAATCCCAAATTCAGTATCTCAGAAAATTAGAATATTGTGAAAAGGTTCAATATTGAAGACACCTGGTGCCACACTCTAATCAGCTAATTAACTCAAAACACCTGCAAAGGCCTTTAAATGGTCTCTCAGTCTAGTTCTGTAGGCTACACAATCATGGGGAAGACTGCTGACTTGACAGTTGTCCAAAAGACGACCATTGACACCTTGCGGACAAGGAGGGCAAGACACAAAAGGTCATTGCAAAAGAGGCTGGCTGTTCACAGAGCTCTGTGTCCAAGCACATTAATAGAGAGGCGAAGGGAAGGAAAAGATGTGGTAGAAAAAAGTGTACAAGCAATAGGGATAACCGCACCCTGGAGAGGATTGTGAAACAAAACCCATTCAAAAATGTGGGGGAGATTCACAAAGAGTGGACTGCTGAGTGGTCCAAAGTTATGTTCTCTGATGAAAGTAAATTTTGCATTTCCTTTGGAAATCAGGGTCCCAGAGTCTGGAGGAAGAGAGGAGAGGCACACAATCCACGTTGCTTGAGGTCCAGTGTAAAGTTTCCACAGTCAGTGATGGTTTGGGGTGCCATGTCATCTGCTGGTGTTGGTCCACTGTGTTTTCTGAGGTCCAAGGTCAACGCAGCCGTATACCAGGAAGTTTTAGAGCACTTCATGCTTCCTGCTGCTGACCAACTTTATGGAGATGCAGATTTCATTTTCCAACAGGACTTGGCACCTGCACACAGTGCCAAAGCTACCAGTACCTGGTTTAAGGACCATGGTATCCCTGTTCTTAATTGGCCAGCAAACTCGCCTGACCTTAACCCCATAGAAAATCTATGGGGTATTGTGAAGAGGAAGATGCGATATGCCAGACCCAGCAATGCAGAAGAGCTGAAGGCCATTATCAGAGCAACCTGGGCTCTTATAACACCTGAGCAGTGCTACAGACTGATCGACTCCATGCCACACCGCATTGCTGCAGTAATTCAGGCAAAAGGAGCCCCAACTAAGTATTGAGTGCTGTACATGCTCATACTTTTCAGTTGGCCAAGATTTCTAAAAATCCTTTCTTTGTATTGGTCTTAAGTAATATTCTAATTTTCTGAGATACTGAATTTGGGATTTTCTTTAGTTGTCAGTTATAATCATCAAAATTAAAAGAAATAAACATTTGAAATATATCAGTCTGTGTGTAATGAATGAATATAATATACAAGTTTCACTTTTTGAATGGAATTAGTGAAATAAATCAACTTTTTGATGATATTCTAATTATATGACCAGCACCTGTAGATATCTTATGTTCCGTGGAGATCCAACCCTTCTCCATTCGGTGGATATTGTTGCTTTTGGTTTGTGCATTTTAATTAACAGAAAGTCTACAACGCATGTGTATTTCCTAGGGCTGCCCCCAACTAAAGATTTTTCTAGTTGACTTGTAGTTGTCCTTTTAAGCCATTCGTCGACTAATCGCACGTTTATATTAATTTAATTACTTAAAGGGTTAGTTCACTCAAAAATGAAAATTCTGTCATTAATTACTCACCCTCATGTCGTTCCAAACCCGTAAGACCTTTAGTTCATCTTCGGAACACAAATTAAGATATTTTTGATGAAATCTGTGAGCTTTCTGGCCTCCGATAGATTACAATGTTATTACCACTTTCAAGGCCCAGAAAGGTAGCAAAGACATAGTTAAAATAGTCCATGTGAATACAGTGGTTCAACCTTAATTTTATGAAGCAACGAGAATACTACTTGTGTGCAAAAAACAAACAAAAATAATGACTTTATTCAACAATGTCTTCTCTTCCATGTCAGTCTCCTACGCTGTTTAAATACACACCCCTAATCTTGTCGCCGTGTGAAAGGCGGCGGTAAAAGTATTATTCTGGTTGAGTACAATATGTATGTGCCTAATAATAGATCAAATTTATCTAAGGTTAGAGCGAGTGGCCAAGTAAATTTGCTACTACTTAAATGTTTCAAACGAAAAGCCATATTTGTGGTCGATGGATGTAGGCGTATGTTTGGATTTTCTGCCCGAAATACTGTAATTAGGACCCGTCATAAACGATGCTGCCTATCAGATCGTGCCACCAGCATCTTATTCATGTGGGTTGAGGCTTTAACATCAATATTACCTACCCTACCCTAAACCTACCCTTAAAACAGTGCAAATATTTAAAAAAACAACAACAAAAATATGCAAATATGCAATATTGATGTGCGCAAGTGCAAGCAAGCCCTGGTAGGACAATCTGACGGGTAGGATGAAATGTCAGGACACCTGCGGCAATTGAAAACAAAGATAAATAGTAGGGTTGTGACGAGACGGTTATCTCACGAGACGAGACATGAGATTGAGTTCACGAAAATGAGGCGAGACAAGATTTTTTACACAGTATTTTTAAGAAATCCTTTTTAAGAAATCCTCAGTGATGAAATACATGACTAGAAAGATACTTTGAGTATGAATTATCATAGCAAGTAAAAGACAATACTCAAGCACTCAAAGGTTTTGCCATAAACTCAACTGACTGGCTTCTCTCCTGCATGATTTCATACGTTTCTTTTCAGACCTTAGAACTGTACATGATTTATGAGCTTCTACAACTTTTGACCTCCTAACTGAACTCCTTTCCACAAATTGATCATAGAAATAAAAACGGTATAAATAAAAATGAATAACACAGTTTTCTCTTAAGTCTTAAGAGCAAACAATAAGTGCAACCCTAATCAAAGTCCTCTCTCAATGTTCAAAGTGCAAATATACCACATTTTTCTTCAAGCATTATACAGAGCTTTCATATTGGGAGATATGTGCATGCATCAGGGAGCCGCTTTCAAAATGCGGGGTACTGAAATCGCGTTTGAATGCGCGCTCGCATTTTACTTTCATTTTCGAGATTGTGAATAGGGAACGGCGGTGCTGTTGTGCAACGAATCCTCCTCCATGGTCTTGTCAGTCATCTCGTCACTTACTCTCATCACGTGATCAGTGAAGATTGATTCCTGCTGCACTATGTACGGCTCTGCAGTATGGAGTCAAAACCATGCCACATAGATTTGCAGAAGAATAAAGTATTGCAAAAGAAAACGTTTTGCAAAACAAAAATATTATAATGAGCAAAACAATTTTTTTGCAAACAAAAATAAAGAATTGCAAAATAAAAGTGCAAAAATAAAGATAGAATTAATTGCAAAAGTCAATGACAGCAGTAAAAGAAGCTTAAGAACTTTGATCCTATGATCCTATATTATCTCTGCAATAATATAGGATATAGTTTTGTTTTGCAAAACGTTTTCTCAACCGTCCATACCGGCGTGATGAATACGATCCTCAATTGGATGGAACTGGAATAAATACTTTGAATGCTGCGATCCTATTGGACTTACGATGGCAACCTGAATCGTAACAAAGCACTGTTGGCCAGAGGAGAACTGGCCCCCCGACTAAGCCTGGTTTCTCCCAAGGTTTTTTTCTCCATTTAAACACCTATTTGCCACTTGTCTGCCACCTGATGTCACCTGATGGAGTTTGGGTTCCTTGCCGCTGTCGCCTTTTGGCTTGCTTAGTTGGGGACACTTGACATTTGACTTGACATTTGATATTCAACAGTGCTTTGATCTACCTGCATTGACACTATTCTTTAAGAGCTGCTGTGCAGCCAAATAATGTACCAGTTATCAATGTAAAGCTGCTTTGACACAATCTACATTGTAAAAAGCGCTATATAAATAAAGGTGACTTGACTTGACTTGCAACATATTTTCCATGGTCACACCTACTAATTAATTTGCAACGCTCCTTTTATTCTGCATTTCAGTCAAGTGTGAGTTCGTGATGCCGATTTTCCTTTGCGCTTCACTTTTCTGTGCGTTTTCTCTTTATGGCACTGTTTTGACGTTTTCGCTGCCAGAGGTCGCGTTTTCAAAACAATAACAAAAGCGAAGCTTGATGACGCTTTGAAGGAGAGTGGAACGGTGGGAGATGTCTTTTTCACCATGCAGAGAAGTATGGAATTCACGAATCATGTTCACGGATGAGGTAATGAATTAGTTTCTGTATTATCTGTACGTTTGTTCACACTGTTATGTCATCATAATAAATTCGCTGCAAGGAACGTGAAATTTAATGCTATATTGGCCTGTTATTGATAAGTGACTATTTGTCAAATGATTTGGTGGGTTAATGCTGCAGAGTTTTTATGTGTTTAAAATAATCATACTAAAAGTAAATTTGAATGAACCCACAGTATTTGCAAGTAATGGCTAAATATTTTTGCGCAAAACATACTGTATTTAATTTCACGGCCATAGACGTGGTCACCAGACTTGATAAAAAGCGTTACTGAACAGGTCTCCAGACTGCGCCTAAAACGGTCGCATTTGCGACCAAAGATAATAATTTGCGAGTGATAGTTTTGCTGAGGTCGCCAATGGCAGCAATACAAATTCACAAGGGTACTTGTGAACTTACAAAGGTAAATAAAGAACTGGTTGTTTCAATAAGTACTGTACAGTGTTTCCTTTACTCTTTACTTTAAAAACTGTCTATAATGGGTAATACTTTATGTATTTGAGGTCTGAGCATAGACTGTAAAAAAAAAAAAAAAATATGGACGTAGTGTCCGTGACGTCACCCGTTGATTTCTGAAGAGAGCATTTTTGAAGCAAAAATGAGGCCTCGCCATCTTAGCAGCGTGCCACCGTGCGCCACTCCCGGATAACTGAAAATGGGCAAAGAGGCGGGACGTGGTTGGAACCAAGGTGACTGGTTGCTGAAACCACGCCCGCCTGGCTAGATGTGATCATGTTAGCAGTTAAAGGAGCTATCTATCTAAAATATTAACAAGTTATCAATTAAATAACAAGTTATATCATTAGAAAGTTCTAAAAGGTGTATTGTCAATCTACGGTGTCTTTTATAGATATAGATGCTCCAACACCAGTATTTGTGTCGAGTGTGCAAATAACAACACGCAAAATCAAACGGGACTTCATACCTTTATAATGAAATAGTGATCGCGAGATGAATCCAATCCGTGGCACTTAATTGGGTAAAATGTCCATGACTGTCCATTGCAAAAAAACAAACAAAAAAAAAAACTACTTTTTGTCCACAACAGCGTTAAATCCATGAAATATTGATATTATCCATTATTTGCATCACATTTCTTCTGAATGATCTGCTCAAAATTGCTGAAATTATGCAACCTGAGCAGCGTTTATGTTGTAAAACTGTATGATCGTATCTCACAAACAAATGAGCATGCGTCCAAAGTATAATTTTTCAAAATGCAGCAGTTTTAGTTATAATATCCAAGCAGTGCTGTCAGAATTTTATATCCTCCTGCCATTGTCATTGTAGTAAATCTCACAAACAAAACTTTCAGCCAATGCCACAATCCAACAACGTGTGTTCTGTTTATCTTCCGCATGCATGCACATCTATCTGTCTCGAGTCTCGACCATTAACGCAGCAAGCCGTATTATTTTATAATTGTATAAAATAATCCAGAAAAAAGCACAAATACGGCTGAGATGCCAAATTCAGCGGCTGGAATTAGCTGAGGTGACATGATGGCTCACAGACAGCAGCGGCAATCTACCTGTCACTCAAGTGACCACGCCCATAATTATGCAGAACTTTAAGGCTTAATATAATTTAAACGGATGAGTTATAAAAAAATTCACCCCCCTCAGAGTTGTCATGAAGGGCAAAATTAGCAGTATAGACCAAAACCACAATTTGTACCAAGCTGTAAACATGTTTTTTTCTGCTGTAAAGTTGGCCGTTTTAACATGTGGGTCAATGAGATTCTGCTCTCTTTTGGAGCCTGTCTCTAGCGGCCAGTCGATGAATTGCAGTTTAAGTCACTTCCCCCAGTTTCTTGGCTTCACGAGAAACTGGGGGAGGTTGCCGCTTGGGTCTGAGATGTGGCAAACAGTATTGTTGTCTAATCAGCCAATATTGTCTCAAATATCCTGCATAGCACTTCGTCTTTTATAACATGAGGTTTTAACCAAATGTTGATTTTGGTAAAATGTTGCAACAATGTTAATTTTTTTTCGTGAAAAATTACTGTTTTGAACATATAGGGTAATAAATAATAAATGAAAAATCCCTTAAAGTAACTACAAATGAGCATGTAAAGCAAATAACTTTAAAAAAAATTCTGTGCACAGCATGCCCCGCGCAATGTTCTCACCTTTTTTCCCCCTTACCTGTTTGCATCCCTGCACTGAGTTAGAGCGCCAAAATATGAACCGGTATGGAAAAATAACACACATCAAACCAACACCATAGAACTAATGCTGGTGAAAGCCGACTGTGTTGTCACCTCGTCGTCTGCGTTGGTGCAAAAAAAGCTGCATTTGAACACACCGAAAGGACTACAGCCGAGTGTCAACTAGCTTGCGCATTCTGCTCCTGCGTAAAGGAGACAACTGCCTATTTCTTCATATATTTTCGTCTATATTCACCATTCAAAAGGGGAAACTGGCTCTGCAGACTGCAGATACACACACAATACAGTGTGTGCGTTTCGAATATCAATCATGCTGATCACTTTCATTATTCCACTCCGCTCATGCTCATCAGATAAATTTAAGGTCATAAGTCTTCAGTATCTTAAATGGTATAACAAGAGTATTAATGATCATTTTAAGCAGGGCTTAAAAACAAAAAAAAAAATTCAATCATTTCACTCCGAGCAGAATCGGTATTTTAACGTTTCTGTTCCAGCGTTCCTTCTGTATTAACATTCCGAAACCGGTTTGTTTAGAAAAAAATAAGTTTATTTATTTATTTATTTATTTATTTTTTTTTTTACTTTTTTTTGTTTGCATGTAGCCTACTTAATAATAATAATAATAATAATAATAATAATAATAATAATACGTACAGCATTTTATTTAAAAAAAGAGTATTTGCCGTCTTAGCCAATAGGCCTACAATTATCTTTTATAGCTAACAAGATTCTGTCCAAATTTGTAGGCTATTAAACAAAAGGAAGAACTATCAACGGTTTATAAAATATTTTTTCAAGATATTTTAAAATGTTTGCTGCATGGTTTAAAATACCGACACTATTCCTGAGAGGAAAAAAGATTGGCTACATCGCATTTTATTATTACATTCAGAAATAATGTAATTTATCAGTAAATAAAATAAAATGTTTACAAATAGCCTATCATATAGCTTTGTTTATAATGTTTGTAAACATCCATTATGAACAAAACTGACCTATTTTATTTTACCACAAAACCTCTAAAGTTAACAGTTGGCCTATTCAGGCTATATGCCTACGTCAAGCCAAAACGAATTAAAAAAAAAAATATTAGAAATAAAACTAAATAAGATGCTAAACGAATTCATTTAAAGTGAATCTGAAGCCTACCTTTCTCATTCGACACTGTTTCCATTTTCGAGATGAATGCTAAACTATAAAGCTTTGTACTTCACTGGCATTATCGACATCATCCTTCACATAACCGCACAGTCAGGCGGTGCTCACGGGTGGTAAACGGCAGATTGTATCACAGAATTGAATTGAGCAGTGTAACGTTTTATATGTTTGGTTGATTGTATTTTATTTTAATTATTTAACAGGCTGCGATATCAAGTAAGCAATGCAAGAATTTGTGTGTGCGTGCGTGAGGCGCTGGCGTGACCACTGGAATTTTTTTTCCTTCTAAGACAGTAAACTGTACTCTGTAATTTAATGCAAGACATAATTCATACATTTACAAAAGACACTTAATGAAAAAAGCAGAATGTCTATTTCCTTTCCTAGATCTTTGGAGTGCGCCACAATGAACCACTTTCGTTTTGTTAATCTGTAGACCTATTTCGCGTAGCCTATAGGCCTAAATATTCCCTTTTATTTTATGTGTTATCTAGGCCTATTGATTTATTCTGTTTTCTCTGTTCACAGAAGCGCTGCATGGATGTGATATATGTAACATTGTGCAAACTCATGTTCTACATATCCTGCAATTTTCGCTGGTTTCAAAACGCACAACAAGCTGCATATTACTTGACATTCATTTTCACTTAAATGCTTGACTGATATCATCGGAAAAACTAATGCCAGGGCATTGCCATTGTGACTTACCTAACCTATGATGACTTGACAGCTGAGCCTGAGCGCGTCAGCGCCGGCATTTCACACACTTTGGATGCATCAGCGTCACATTTGCATAGGCTGTACTATTTGAATTCGTGATTGGTTGACTGCCAAATCAAAATATTAAACAGAACGATAAAATAACGTTATTAACCTGTTAATGGCCATTTCAAATTAGTGTTTCTGTTCAGAACGATTAAATTTGATTTAGTTTCCGTTTCTGGTTACGTTCCAGTCAAAATTTTGTTCGTTTCCCGTTTTCGTTTTCGTTCCTTGAACCGGTTCAGAGCCCTGATTTTAAAGCGTCTTGTATTTTGTGGATGGAAAAACAAATCGTGATACTCCCTAATGTGATTATTAACTTTAATTTCATTAAATAAATGTGAGCACTGCATGTTTTAAAGTCAAAAGATGACACTGTTGCATGTTCTTCAGGCTCTAATGTCCTTCAGAGCAGCTCGCAATCAATGATTAGTGCACGTTTGTTAACCAATTGCTTAAGAACTAATGCTGATCAATTATGACAAAGTTTACTTTACAACACATTACAATATAAATAATATAAACGGTTGTAACAAATTTTTTTTATCTTCCTTATCTGAACTTGAATGAACAGCAATAGTAAAGCACAGACATTTCAAAATAAGAGTCCCACTGTATTTCGGCCTGTTCATTAATCAAAGTCAAGTAGTTTGTATATCTTTTCCCCCGTTTGTTATTTGGTTACACAAACAAAATTTAATATATTTATATATTTATTTCCATATATTTATATATTTATTTTCATTTGATTCAAAGTAAACTGTTCTAGCTTCAGTAAAGAAAGACTAAGAACATTATTTGACATTCAACAATGATTTCACTAGCATCAGGGTTATTATAGTTAACTAAAAACATTAAAAAATGTTTTTCATTGCTTGAAATAAATGTTAATATTGAAATAAAAAATTTATACAAACTAAACAGACATGTTTAAAAACAAAAAATAAAACTAAAAAAGCTTAACAAAAAATGAAAGCAGAAAATATAAAAATCTGATCAGATTCAAAATATTAACAAAAACTATAATAGTATTAAGTGAAAATAGTGACAAGTGAAATTCATTTCCCAGAAAAATCACAAGATGAAAATGCTGAAACTGTAAAGGGGAGATATATAAACACAACAGGATGAATAAAAGCAAGTGATTTAAAAATTTAAGTTCATTGTTGTGTGAAAATTATTTGACTTAAAAAAAAAAAAAGTAAAAACAAAGTGCAATAAAACTGTGTAATTTCATCAGCATAACCCGCAGAATTATGTAAATATGAACACTTGATCATTTTTCAAGTGAATCTACATGCATCAGCTGTCACGTCATATCTGTATCTCACATTGTTTGTGCTATTATTGACATTCATATCTATTCAAATCATCTGTACATGACTATTGCAATAAATAATATATTTGCTTACCTGCCTATTAAAACATGTGAGATCGGAGTCTCTGTCAAGTCCAAGTTTGTCACGAAGCTCTCTCCATCTCAAAAACTCCACACCAATATCGATCATTGTTCTAGTAGGGCTGGGTATCGTTAAGGTTTTAACGGTATAACTACTCTTACCGATAATGCTTATTGATTCGGTACTTTACCGGTATTCTTATCGGTACTTTTTGTTTATAAGTATATAATATAATAATAATAATAATAATAATAATAAAATATATAATATATAATGTGTTCTGAAATGTAAAATAAATATAATTTAATGAAATTAATATAAAACATCAATTTGTGTAGGCATTTTTAGTGTTTGATAAGGTACAGTAAGATCATGAACAAAGAAACAAAGTAAAACAAACTGACAAATACAATAAAACAAAGATACAAATGAAATAAACAGTGCTTTCATTTGTTCACAAAGGTCTAACATTACTGTTCAGGTAAGTAATATAGCCTACAAAAGAAATCTAAGTAACCAAATGTAAAATAACACTGCATGGTTTTCACAGTATAAATTAATAATTAATGCTTATTAAAGCTAACGATATTCAGATTAAGAGCTGTGAGTGTCACAATTAAACAGGCCTTTCACGTTGTGTGCGCGCTGTAGCTCCTCTGTGTGAGCGCGATCTCTCTTCTCTGCGAATAGCAAAAATGCATCATAGACAAATGTCCTAATATTATTGCATATAGAAACAGCTGGCGACTCTGGCGAGATAGAATTTGCAAGATAATGTCTATATAGCAACGATAAATGTATGTGTATTTTCTTCTTAATTTCTCCAGTACCGACAGCAGAACCGTTAACGTCAGAGCTTATTGATACACCGGTCTTTCATAATTTAGCCCCGGGGCCTATTTAATACCGGGTTTCGGTACCCATCCCTACTCGCCAGTGAATAATCGTGATCCATTATGACTGAACGACAAAACAGCGGCGTGCTAGATGCTATATAACCAACACTTTCGCTTTTTCTCCACGTGAGTTGCCATGGTTTCTACAAGCAGAAGCCAGGGATAGCACAAATATTATGTCATTGATAGGTGACAATGACAAGGGATAATGTAAGTACAAGTGCAAGTGGTTTTTGGATATTTTATTACAAAAAGTCTTACATATTGTGCCTTTAAATGTTTTTTATTTATATAAAAAGCAAAACGACAGTAGAGGCGTAATGTAAACGTAGCGGTGGCACATTCGATCCTAATTTCACACTCCATCATGGCAATATTGCGAAACCGCTTTTCACCATTTTAATCTTGCGAGGTCTTGTTGCGCAGGGTGGGGGTGGGGAGGTGAAAATTACTTTAAAAAGATGGCAGCATCATTATTTTATTTTTACAAACAGATAGGTCTATTAGTTAAATCCGTTTACTTTAGCAATCTTTGTTGCAATATATGCCGGTGACCGTTAAAAAATGGGAAAAAGCACTTGTTTTTTTTTTTCCCCAATTTTGCATGCCTGTAATTTAAGAAGTATTAAAGATATCTTAATATCCTTTTATATTTTGTTTAACACACATTTCTTTTGGCATCTTCATTTTAAAGGCCCCATATGGTACAATACCAGAGATATGGATATTTTTATGCAGCTCCATGAGTAAATTGGTCAATTTTCAATGGCCAAAAACCAAATGTGGGTCACTTTGCATACAGCTGATACTTTTTTCTTTTAAAGAGAAATAGGCCTGTCTAAACAACAAATAATGTTGAAACTAGAAATATATCTCGTTTTTTTTCTGTCAACACAATTGCATAGAATATACCTTTCTGAGTGCCATAAATACTTTTTTTCCAAAGTTTGCATGCCTGTAACTCAAGAAGAATTTAGTATCTCAATATGATTTTAGATTCTGGTTCTTAAACTTTTCCTTTGAAATCATTTTCAAGGCCCTATAAGTTTCAATTCCATAGATATACAGATCTCAATGCGGCTCCATGTTCAGTTTGTTGAATTTTTACCCCTTTTCAGTGGTCAAAAACCAAATCTGGTTCACTTTGCACACAGCTGATACTTATTGCATTTAAAGGGCAATGTCTGAAGAATAAATTGTTGAAATGTAACTTGTTTCCATCTATCAAAACAATTGCATACAACATACCTCTCTGAGTGCCAAAACTCCACTGAAATGGTCAAGTTGGGGCACATTATCTTGCCCTCAAAAGTGTATTTATAAGAATCTATGTTTGAATCAGTTTCACGATTATTTTGCCATAATCGATTAGCTGCTCGATTATGGCAAAAATCATAATCACCATTATTTAACGCGATTATTGGTGGGTGATATGATCCATGTCTTATTTCATAATGTGTAATTTTTTTATATAGTGAAATTTCACAATTATTGATATTTCAGCAAAAACTAATGTTAGATTAACTAATTTAAGTAAAAGGTCCTCAAAACAGTTACAGAAGACAACAGTCAGCAATACAATAAGAACAAAGAAACGAATTGCAAACAAAATTGACAAATAAATACATCAGAACAAATATACAAATAAAATTAAAAACAGTGCTTTAGGTTTTTCAGGAAGATGTACTAACAGTGGTATTCAGATAAGTAATAGCCTACAACAGAAACTGAATAAAGTAATCAAATGTAAAATAAAACTGATGTATACATTAAATATAGACTAATCCTTATTACAACTAAAAAAAGTGTTATATATATATATACACTGCCACACTCTAATCAGCTAATTAATTCAAAACACCTGCAAAGGCCTTTAAATGGTCTCTCAGTCTAGTTCTGTAGGCTACACAATCATGGGGAAGACTGCTGACTTGACAGTTGTCCAAAAGACGACCATTGACACCTTGCACAAGGAGGGCAAGACACAAAAGGTCATTGCAAAAGAGGCTGGCTGTTCACAGAGCTCTGTGTCCAAGCACATTAATAGAGAGGCAAAGGGAAGGAAAAGATGTGGTAGAAAAAAGTGTATAAGCAATAGGGATAACCGCACCCTGGAGAGGATTGTGAAACAAAACCCATTCAAAAATGTGGGGGAGATTCACAAAGAGTGGACTGCAGCTGGAGTCAGTGCTTCAAGAACCACTACGCACAGACGTATGCAAGACATGGGTTTCAGCTGTCGCATTCCTTGTGTCAAGCCACTCTTGAACAACAGACAGCGTCAGAAGCGTCTCGCCTGGGCTAAAGACAAAAAGGACTGGACTGCTGCTGAGTGGTCCAAAGTTATCTTCTCTGATGAAAGTAAATTTTGCATTTCCTCTGGAAATCAGGGTCCCAGAGTCTGGAGGAAGAGAGGAGAGGCACACAATCCACGTTGCTTGAGGTCCAGTATAAAGTTTCCACAGTCAGTGATGGTTTGGGGTGCCATGTCATCTGCTGGTGTTGGTCCACTGTGTTTTCTGAGGTCCAAGGTCAACGCAGCCGTATACCAGGAAGTTTTAGAGCACTTCATGCTTCCTGCTGCTGACCAACTTTATGGAGATGCAGATTTCATTTTCCAACAGGACTTGGCACCTGCACACAGTGCCAAAGCTACCAGTACCTGGTTTAAGGACCATGGTATCCCTGTTCTTAATTGGCCAGCAAACTCGCCTGACCTTAACCCCATAGAAAATCTATGGGGTATTGTGAAGAGGAAGATGCGATATGCCAGACCCAGCAATGCAGAAGAGCTGAAGGCCATTATCAGAGCAACCTGGGCTCTTATAACACCTGAGCAGTGCTACAGACTGATCGACTCCATGCCACACCGCATTGCTGCAGTAATTCAGGCAAAAGGAGCCCCAACTAAGTATTGAGTGCTGTACATGCTCATACTTTTCAGTTGGCCAAGATTTCTAAAAATCCTTTCTTTGTATTGGTCTTAAGTAATATTCTAATTTTCTGAGATACTGAATTTGGGATTTTCTTTAGTTGTCAGTTATAATCATCAAAATTAAAAGAAATAAACATTTGAAATATATCAGTCTGTGTGTAATGAATGAATATAATATACAAGTTTCACTTTTTGAATGGAATTAGTGAAATAAATCAACTTTTTGATGATATTCTAATTATATGACCAGCACCTGTATATGTGTGTATGTGATGTGATCTGCGAAAACCCATCACATGGTGAAATTTTACCTATCACAGGTTCAATGTCACATGAAAGCTGGATTCGAGCCCTTTCCAAATATGTTTTTACTTCTTTCTTAGCTTGTCTGTAACAAAAGTTATGGTTATCTGGGTATCGTTCAAAGATTTTCGATATCGATACTGATACCTTGACTTCGATACCGATTCCTGAACGATACCTTTTTCAATACCAATTTTATAAAATCGGTTTTAACAAGATTACATTACCTCAAAAAATCTTTGGTTTTATATTTTAAGTTTGAATTTTTTTTTTTTTTTTTTTTACAGACTCAAAGACTCATCTCCTGAGCCACTGCACAAAGGAATAAAAAAGTCTGCTTCTAAATTAACATTTATTTAAAATTAAAGTTCTTATTTGACTAAAATACATTTCCACTGTTTCCTTACATCATTGTTGGGATATAATTATATATAATATATAATTATATCATTTCTGTTAGTTAAGCTTGTG
The DNA here is from genome assembly GCA_039654765.1 of Mylopharyngodon piceus. Classification (NCBI taxonomy): domain Eukaryota; kingdom Metazoa; phylum Chordata; class Actinopteri; order Cypriniformes; family Xenocyprididae; genus Mylopharyngodon; species Mylopharyngodon piceus. Next base: position 22,410,825 of record CM077456.1, read on the forward strand.
TATATTTTTACTTAGAGCTGTTAAAGTTAAAAAGCAGTATCTCATGTAGGGTTTTCCTTTGTGTTTCATAAAATGACCACTAGGAGGTGCTCTAGGCACATACTTGATTGGTTTTCTCTAACGAGAAATACGTTCAGTTGAAAACGAAAGTAAAAGAGTGACGCACGTTCATTGCGTCTTGTCGTGAAATGAGAGTTCCGTGTCTTTATTAAAATCAACACATTAATGATTTATACCTCATCCACCCGCAATTAATTGGAATGTTATTTTTTTTATTACTTGGCCCGACCCGCAGATCATAAACATATATATATATATAGATATATATATATATATATATATATATATATATATATATATGATATGCTTTTCAGGAGACAACCGTTTGAAAATGTCCGCTCTGAGGGTGTGGTTGATGCTTGCACACAGTGGCAGTATCAGGAGGATGCTGATACCCCTTTTTCACCAGAATTGTTCTGGAGCCAGATCCTGTGCTCGTGCAGGCGAACTAGAGCCAGTCGAACCGGTCGCGTGTTTCCATAGACTTGAGGAACGAACGCTGATGTAACGCTGCTGTAACGCTGCTGTGTGTTGTATCTGCCTATAACAAGTCTAAAAACATTGCACATCCCGCTGTTTGTGCAGGCAGTGCAGCACTTCTGTTTTGCTGTTCACAGTATCTGGAGTGACTGTAGTGAACCGGCTGCTCGCATAAATAGCCGGTGCTCTCACCCGTCCTTTTCGGAGATAAACTGAAAGTGAAACCGTTGATTCACTCACTCTCTCGCACTCAGGGTCTCTCTCGCGCGCATAGTTTTATGTATTTAGATATAAATAACAATGTAGTGCAACGTTATTACATTGCTCAACGAGACAGCGACAGCATTTCTCCGCCCACTCTCCCCTGCTCCGTTTGGAGGTATCGAAATTTGGTACCGAATGACAAGACACTTTTCGATACTCGATAGTATCGAGGCAATTCGGTCGGTACCTAAAAAGTATCGAATTCGATACCCAGCCCTAGTTATCTGAAGTCGGCTGATCGCTCTGATTTTCAGGAACGGAATTCTGAGAAAAACAGGTTTAAATAACTGTCAGCCCCCTTTTTTCCGCATAGACATGAAAATGCACTATCAAGTCAAGTCAAGTCAAGTCACCTTTATTTATATAGCGCTTTTTACAATGTAGATTGTGTCAAAGCAGCTTTACATTGATAACTGGTACATTATTTGGCTGCACAGCAGCTCTTAAAGAATAGTGTCAATGCAGGTAGATCAAAGCACTGTTGAATATCAAATGTCAAGTCAAATGTCAAGTGTCCCCAACTAAGCAAGCCAAAAGGCGACAGCGGCAAGGAACCCAAACTCCATCAGGTGACATCAGGTGGCAGACAAGTGGCAAATAGGTGTTTAAATGGAGAAAAAAACCTTGGGAGAAACCAGGCTTAGTCGGGGGGCCAGTTCTCCTCTGGCCAACAGTGCTTTGTTACGATTCAGGTTGCCATCGTAAGTCCAATAGGATCGCAGCATTCAAAGTATTTATTCCAGTTCCATCCAATTGAGGATCGTATTCATCACGCCGGTATGGACGGTTGTTGAGGAACTGTGTCGTGGCTGTCGTGTCGATGAGGCCCTCACAGTGGATGATCTAGTTGACTCAATCTCTGCTGATACTTCAGGGCTGCGTTGTGGTCGTGTCAAGGCGCAGGTCCTCGGTCTCACCTGGATACGGCCCGGATCCGGTTGACTACGGTGAACCTCGGGATAACCAGAAAGACTAATGTTAGCGTAGATGCCATTCTTCTTCTGATGTAACGAGTACATCATGTGTTATAGGAAGTGTTCCCGGTTCCGGCTGACCTAATTTATGCAGCCTAATAATCCTTTAACGGATTTGAAAATATAAATTGGTAATGTGTTATGTGTATGCCAGGTTAAAGAAATGCGTTTTTAGTCTAGATTTAAACTGACAGAGTGTGTCTGCTTCCCGAACAATGCTAGGAAGATTGTTCCAGAGTTTAGGTGCCAAATAGGAGAAGGATCTACCGCCTGCGGTTGATTTTGATATTCTAGGTATTATCAGCTGGCCTGAATTCTGAGATCGCAATAGACGTGAAGGACTATAATGAATTAAGAGCTCGCTCAGGTACTGGGGAGCTAAACCATTTAGTGCTTTGAAAGTAATTAGCAAGATTTTAAAATCTATACGATGTTTAACAGGAAGCCAATGCAGTGTTGACAGAACCGGGCTAATATGATCATACTTCCTAGTTCTAGTAAGAACTCTAGCTGCTGCATTTTGTACGAGCTGTAGTTTATTTATCAGGCGAGCAGAACAACCACCCAGTAAAGCGTTACAGTAATCTAGCCTTGAGGTCATGAACGCATGAACTAACTGTTCTGCATTTTTCATTGAGAGCATATGTCGTAGTTTAGATATATTTTTAAGATGGAAGAATGCGGTTTTACAGATGCTAGTAACATGGCCTTCAAATGAAAGATTGGTATCAAAGAGCACACCCAGGTTCCTAACTGACGACGAAGACTTAACAGAGCAGCCATCAAGTGTTAGACAGTATTCTAGGTTATTACATGAAGTTTTTGGCCCAAAAATTAGAATCTCTGTTTTTTCTGAATTTAGTAGTAGGAAATTACTGGTCATCCAATTTTTTATATCAGCTATGCATTCCGTTAATTTTGTGAATTGGTAAGTTTCGTCAGGGCGCGAAGAAATATAGAGCTGAGTATCATCATGTCAAGTGTCCCTACATAAATGGTTGTAATTCAAGAATGCTTTGGAATATAGACCTAAGGTTGGTCTTGTTTTAAAGACACTAGTCAGATTATTGTAGAAGTGAAATAAATTATGAAAGTGAAATTAAAAAAAAAGTTTGTTTATAAAAATGTAAAAATATAATTGTTTATATTTTATAATAATTACAAAGCATATTTTACTCTTAAACTGCAAGAAAATAAAAGCCAAAAATGTCAACATTCCAAATTTTAGGCTCAAAAATTAGCTTTCAGTAAGATTTTGTTTGGGCGCAGTACCAAACTTTTTCACTAGATGACAGCCAAGCTCCATATCTGACCATTTAAGGGCGCCATTTATTTGAGTGATCTGAACCATATATTTCCATATTTTCATACATTTTATGAAGTAGACATCCTATTCATAAGTAGTATGGACAGTTTGGCAGTATTTAATAACCTCTAATAAACACATAATTAGAACGTGTGTTCATTATAGCTCAGTTGTTGTCTTGTGCTTCGCCTTCTCACGATAACGTTGTATTAGAAAAACAATCTTTGCGTGCCGTAGTTTATACAGGACTGGCAGGAAATTTGCATTAATACACCTTCATTCTACATGTTATGTGGTTTATTTTGATAGGTGAACTGTCTTTGTAGTGTTAAGAGAGGGAAAGTTATGGCCGTTTTTTGTTTTTTTTTTAAACCTCCGCTGGGTGTGTTCTTAAACAGTAACGTTAGAGAAAGACAGCCTTGCCACTATAAATCGCTATTTTTCTGCACTTAACAGACAAATTTTCAGATGATAGACAAGATGTTATAGAATGATAATTTAATGAAAACCCAATTTTGACAAAAAATGGCATTCGACCTATTTTTTGACTTTGCTGAAAACGTACCATCGCGACATCCGACGGGTTTTCCCAGATCGCATCTCACACACACACACATTATATATATATATATATATATATATATATATATATATATATATATATAATAATTTATATATATATATACATAAAATAATTTTTATATATATTTATATTTAGATCTCCCTATATTGTATTTATATAAAGTGTTCACAGGCAAATTTACTTTATGTATTTCCCCAGTGTCGAAATCAGGCACATATAAATAACAGGAAACACGATTCCTGGTTGCATGTCAATATCCATGGATTCCTGGATCTTTGGTTGTAAGGAACACTTTCAAGTCCAACCTTTAGTTTAATCGTTTGTTTTACTCGTGTTTTACTTGCGTTTTCGCAGTTTCCCCTATTAAATCCAGTCATGCAGCAGGCTCTTTTGCCACTCAGCCCGGCTAAGGGGGCATGTTCCGGCGGTAAAGTAACACCAATGCATACCCTCTATAGGACATTTTCGGAGAGGCTAGCAATAGCGAGCTAGCTTTAAAATCATAAAATCCCACCCTCCCTTCAGAGCGTCTCCAAAGCCATGCCTCCAAAACACATGAAGGCACACACACAGCTGTTCTCGGCAAAGCGTCACAAGAGACTCCGTTAAACTACCTCTTGTCTAATAATTTATGTCTAATAAACATAAACAACTTGGAGAGCTTGTACCTGACTGCTGCAGCTTAATTTCAGTGTTGATACTGTTGACATGGAAACACATAATTCCGAGTCTGAGGATGTGAAGAGACGTCGTCTCTTAATTACTGTAGTTATGGCGTGAATGCAGCATAAGCTCATTGTTTTGAAGGAACTGTAAAAGGTAGCTGCTGTTTGGTTTGCGGTGCTCTTTGACCGACGTCTGTCTGTACTCTGCATATCATGAAACACGCTGATGACGTATGATTTCTGCACGAACAGGGTGTGCAAGGGTATGTAAAAACATAAGTTGACAGGCAGGTAGGACATTGTATTATTTCATTCGGACCAAATATAATGATTGGATGAACATTTTATGGTTCTACGCCTTCCACAGACGATATATATTTATACAAATAAATTTAGACCATTCAACATAGTGATTGCTATCAGGGTATCAGGAGACTTTCAACCAGTATAAGAAAAAAATTCTGTAGAGATTCACCTCTTGCTCCTTTTAAGCCTCTTCTCGTTGACTATTCGGGGGCAGCCCTGGCCTAGTATTTCCCTCATCTAAAGTCAAGTCAAGCCACCTTTATTTATACAGCGCTTTTTACAATGCAGATTGTGTCAAAGCAGCTTTACAGTGATAACTGGTATATAATTTTGGCTGCACAGCAGCTCTTAAAGAGAATGGTGTCATTGTCCATCTTAAGTAAATTCAGTATTGATTCATTCCGTTGTAAGAATCAATAGTTATTAATTTAGTTAATTTATCTATATTAGCACTGGAGTAAACAGTGATGTCATCATCCAGCTCAGTTCAGTTCGCATACAATGGTGTCAGTGCAGGCAGATCAAAACATTGTTGAATATCAAATGTCAAGTGTCCCCATCAGGTGGCAAACAGGTGTTAAAATGCAGAGAGAAAAAAACCTTGGGAGAAACCAGGCTCAGTCGGGGGGCCAGTTCTCCTCTGGCCAACAGCGAACAGTGCATAATTATGATTCAGGCAGCTATCATAAGTCCGATTGGGATCGCAACAGTCAAACTATTTATTCCAGTTCCATCCAGTTGAGGATCGTGTTCATCACGCCGGTATGGACGGTTTGTTGAGGATCTGTGCCACTGGCTGTCGTGTCGATGAGGCCTTCACAGTGGATGATCTAGTTGACTCAATCTCTGCTGACACTTCAGGGCTGCGTTGTCATCGTGTCAAGGCGCAGGTCCTCGATCTCACCTGGATACGGCCCGGATCCGGCTGACTACAGTAAACCTCGGGATAAACAGAGAGACTAATATTAGCGTAGATGCCATTCTTCTTCTGATGTAATGAGTACATCTGGTGTTATAGGAAGTGTTCCCGGTTCCGGCTGACCTAATTTATGCAGCCTAACAATCCTTTAACGGATTTGAAAACATAAATTGATAATGTGTTATGTGTATGCCAGGTTAAAGAGATGCGTTTTTAGTTTAGATTTAAACTGACAGAGTGTGTCTGCTTCCCGAACAATGCTAGGAAGATTGTTCCAGAGTTTAGGTGCCAAATAGGAGAAGGATCTCCCGCCTGCGGTTGATTTTGATATTCTAGGTATTATCAACGCCTGAATTCTGAGATCGCAATAGACGTGAAGGACTATAATGCGTTAAGAGCTCGCTCAGGTACTGGGGAGCTAAACCATTTAGTGCTTTGTAAGTAATTAGCAAGATTTTAAAATCTGTATGATGTTTAACAGGAAGCCAATGGAGTGTTGACAGAACCGGGCTAATATGGTCATACTTCCTGGTTCTAGTAAGAACTCTAGCTGCTGCGTTTTGTACGAGCTGTAGTTTATTTATCAAGCGAGCAGGGCAACCACCCAGGAGAGCGTTACAGTAATCTAGCCTTGAGGTCATGAACGCATGAACTAACTGTTCTGCATTTGTCATCGAGAGCATATGTCGTAGTTTAGATATATTTTTAAGATGGAAGAATGCGGTTTTACAGATGCTAGAAACATGGCTTTCAAATGAAAGATTGGTATCAAAGAGCACACCCAGGTTCTTAACTGATGACGAAGACTTAACAGAGCAGCCATCAAGTGTTAGACAGTATTCTAGGTTATTATGTAAAGAAGTTTTTGGTCCAATAATTAGAATCAGTTTTTTTCTGAATTTAGTAGTAGGAAATTACTGGTCATCCAATTTTTTTATATCGGCTCTGCATTCCATTAATTTTGTGAATTGGTAAGTTTCGTCAGGGCGCGAAGAAATATAAAGCTGAGTATCATCAGCCTAACAGTGAAAACTAACGCCATGCTTCCTAATGATATCTCCCAAGGGTAGCAACGGTGCTAGTACTGAGCCTTGCGGTACTCCATATTGAACTTGTGATCGATATGACATCTCTTCGTTTACTACTACAAACTGATAACGGTCAGATAAGTATGATTTGAACCATGCCAGTGCAATTCCACTAATGCCAACATAATTTTCGAGTCTATTTAAAAGAATGTTGTGATTGATAGTGTCAAATGCAGCACTAAGATCCAGTTACACTAATAGAGAGATACAACCACGATCTGATAAGAGCAAATAATTTGTAACTCTAATAAGAGAAGTCTCAGTACTATGGTACAGTCTAAATTCTGACTGGAAATCCTCACAGATACCATTTCTTTCTAAAAAGGAACATAGTTGTGATGATACTGCCTTTTCTAGTATTTTTGACAGAAAAGGAAGATTTGAGATCGGCCTGTAATTGACTAATTCTCTAGGATCAAGTTGTGGTTTTTTAATAAGAGGTTTAATAATAGCCAGCTTAAAAGTTTTTGGTACGTATCCTAGTGATAAAGATGAATTAACTATATTAAGAAGATTATTTTCTTTGTCTAGGTGCGTGCTGTGGATGAGATGAATTATGACTTTCAAGCCTTGGCTCTGGAGTCTCGTGGAATGGGTGAGGTATGTAATCAGAGTTTTTAAAAAGCCATATTGTTATAATTCTGAGTCTAATAGTCCTTTTGTATCCTTTTTGACCAGTATCACAAGTGTTGAGTTTCCTGTAATCCTTTAACGTATGTTAACTCCACTTGTTAGTTTTTTTCCTGTTGTTGTATGCATATACTTTGCAAAAAGTGATTGCCACATTGACCCTTTTTGCAGCTACTTCCTGCTAAAAAATTGTGGGAATCGGATGAATTGGCAAAAGATGGACGTAAAGGGATGTTGCTGGGTGAAGAATGGAGAGAGAATGCCTGGGGGTCTTCCCGTAAGTTCTTCTGAAATGCTACAGTGTTTTATTTGATCATAAGATAACAGTCATACCAAAATGAAATTAGAGAAATTTGGCTGTGAATTATACTTCAAGCAAGGCTTACTATAGTTTATGCTAAAGGTTTACCAAATATTTGTAACTTATATTTTTTGCCTATCATTTAGTTTTCCCAAATAGTTATTGATTGGAAATTTTTTTTTTTTTTTGGAAAATGTGTTCCTAATAGGGCTGTAAACCTTTGGGTAGACAGCTAATCGGTTCAAATCACGATTAATAGGTCTTCGATTCAAGAATGATTTTTGCAAATTCAGAACGATTCGATTTGAGTCGATTCACATTAAAATTCGTTGTGATTTGATTAATGATTCAATTCTGCATTTTTTTTTTTTTTTTTTTATAAATTCATAAGATTATTTAAATGCTTCCCCCAATGTGTCTTAGTGAGGGTGCAAATTAGACAGTGGCCTTCAGGGGGTCAGAGAGAGAGGGCAAAAAAAACCCTTTTGTCCATTGTTAGTTCATGCTAGTTCTTAATGATGCTACATAACTTTATTTTAATAGCCTATAAAAATTAGCATATGTAAAAATTTACATAAGCCAAAATTAAATAAGGCTTTAAAAGTTTTGTTTGTTCATTTTAACTATTGTGTAGGATAGTGTTAATGTATTGGCTATACAACCTTATTAAAGTGTTCCAGGTACATTAAACATGCAATGCTTCCATGGAGAGACTACCCTAGAATATCATGCACTTTTTCCCAATTAATCCTAAACTAACTTTTCTTCATGGAATAGTAGGAAAAGCCCACTTTTGTTCTTTTTATACGGAACATTTTCCTTATGATTATTCTGAAAGAAAATGCACCGGGTGTCTGCTGTTGCTATAGTAACGACACAAACACAACTTTCATGCTCATCCGATTGATAGATAAACCGCACGCTCTTATTTAAGTGTTGTAGTTATTTCAGCAGTTTCCTTCGTACATTCAGTTTAACGACATTAAGTTAAATTTAATTTATCATTCATTGGAACTATGTATGCATTTTAGACACTTACATTGTGTTTGCTCAGTCCATGCAATAAATGTGCATCCTTGAATAAGTGGGGTTTTACTTCATCTGCTCAGGTAATGTCAATGGTATGACCCATTTCCATAAAGCTTCAGTATTTTATCTTATAGAAAATAACGGTGACGTTTCCACTCAATGAAAGCATTTTATTTCAGCAGTGGTGACCACGCAATGACTTGGCAGCTTTATCAATGGCTTGAGCGGTTTGTCTCAGGACTATTGCTGTCTCAATAGAGAGCTGTCATCTGCTCATGTGAATAGCAGTGGCTGTCCTAAAGAGAGCTCAAATGTGGACTGCTCAAACACGTGTCAATGAAAGCTATGGACGGAGTGCGAGCGCAATCCAGTGAAAGGCGGTAAAGAGTGCAGTGCGTATCTGTGAAGGAGAGCTGTGAGAGCGCGAATGACTGCGCACAACGTCTCCATTAATTCACACATGTAGTAGATTAATGTTTATATATTTTAAAGCATTGAATCGCTATCGAATCACGATGAATTAGAATCTTAGCATTTTAAATTGATTATTGATCGAAATCAACGATTCACGATTCAAAAATAAGTTTCAAGATCGATGCATATGCATCGTCAGGATTTGTAATTGATGCATCGAGAAAACGAGTGAATCGTTACACCCCTAGTAACTAACCATTCTCATGCCTTAGTTTGCGTGGTTAGATACACAAGACATGAGCGTATACATGTGTAGGTAAATTAGGGCTCTATGATTTCCGTGATGCTGGATGCATTGATAGAATCATGGAATCCAGTCGTACACATGGAATTTCCTGTATAACGCAGAAAGTCACGCAAATCACGCAAATTTCCCAATTTTGGAAATTTTGGATGAATAAATCAAAAGTAGGACTGTGCACTTAATCAAATTGCAATATGGACTAGTGTCTGTTTATATTAAACTGCAAAAAAGACTATTTAAATATGAAGTCTGCTTGTCTGTGAATTAATTGCATGGTTTTGTCAACTACACACACTGAAGTGCGCGCAATGCTTGTGTTTTTAGCATTTGCCATCTCACTATATGAAGACATGAGCACATGAACTTTGTTCATGAGAGATCTGCTCTGAGAGATCACTTCAAGCATTTTTCAATTTAACTAGAGAAAAAACTGTCGTCATATCATATACACACAGAAACTCGAAAGGTTTTTGTGACAACCTTTCATAAATAAAAGTTCTTTTTATCTTGAAGAAATCGTGACACATCTATATTACTATTGTACAACAGAATGTGCCTCTCAAGGTAATAATGAGAATTATCCCTTAACCCCTTTAATCCCTTAACCACCACCCCCCACAAGCTGAAAATGACATAACCAAAATGAAATGGCTGCAGCTCTTGAAACCTTTAGGCTACAGGCATAATCCTGGTCTCGTTTGAAAGCAGACACTTGATATTTTCTTGTCAAAGAATTGCTCATAGTAGCACAGGAACAGTTTAAGAGATGCTCATAGACTGAAAATTGACTACCTTTTTTATAATATACTTTCAAGAAAAAATACTAGGATTTAGTTAAGTTTAGTTCATTTGTTTAACAGGGATCATCACAACACAGTTGCTGTTGCTATACAAGCTAATTTGCAAGCATGTTACAGTGTAAAAAACAAAAAACTGCAAAATCAAGGTAATAGAAAGATTCATTCTACCTCAGCATCACGTGTCTGTGCTGGGTCTGGCCTGAGGACATTGTCCACATCACAGGCAATGATGTCCCTTGCCGGGCAAAGGAAAAAAACCCTCTGGTGTGCCAGATCCAGCCCTGACAACACTATCCACACCTTGATTTTTCTCGTCCTCATCCTCTTCCTCCTCGCCCACCACCTTTTACACATAATGCTTCTCCTCTTCCTCTCAGATTGTTTCCATTCATTGTTTGTATCAACATTCAATGCACCTGTGCACTCTGAACTATTTTATATTTTGTACAGTTGGTTTCATCATTAGAAACAACAAACAAGTGTGACTGTGAACAATTACAACTGTGTTGTAGTTGTTTAACTTTTGGTGCTTGTGTTTACTGTTTTTCAACACAAGTGCATCACAGTGCGAAACGTGTATTAGTGAGTGAGAATGTGTTGAGAGTTTTGCAAAAAGAGTGCATAGGAATCGCAAATGCTGTCTAACTACCTAAACTTGTTTAAGGTTTTGCCAAAAGAGTGATTTATTTGACAAATATGTTTAGGCCACTGATCATTTGGTTCAGAGGATGGGGTTTAGTATTTTAGCAATTGAGAAACACTGTAAATGATCCTAGTTGCCCTAATGAAATTTACTATAGTTCTTGCATAGAATAAGCTACAGTGTTTAACTGTAGACCGGTATTGGTAAGATCATGGTACTCACAGGTAAAACAAGGTTAAAAAATATGGTTTCTAAAAAATGAACTATAGAATTTATAATTATATTAAATATTGGGGAATATAAATGTTACTATAATATTAGTAACATTTATAATAAGTGCATTATTGCCAAAACACAATTTTTCTACAGTGTTAGTAACTGGGAGGTAAATTTACTATAAGTGTGGTGCTTGATTGACAAGCTTGTAATTGTGTGTATTGGCATTTTCCACTTTACCTCGTCATGCGCACTGAAAAAAATGTTAGTGTTAGTTTACAGTATTGGAAAAGGCAAATTACTGTAAACAAACAATATCATATTGTATTTCTACAGTGCATATATACATATCCTCTGATATGACTGGGATACTACAAAAAACATGGCCGCCAGCAGCTAATCAAATTTCGCTGGCTAATAACATCAAATCTGAATGGCCTACTGTTACAAAAATGAATATTTTCATACATTGTGTGAAATCGTATGTGTACCGGATTTTGTGAAAATCAGCCAAAAAGAGGTGCTACAATAATAAGAAATTTTATATTTTAGCTAATAACTCCACAACCATGTGACAGAATCAAAATTCTTGTTTCATCTAAATTCTTGTTTTAATCCCATTCAAGAATGTTTAATTGCTATAAACTTTACCCACCTTTTGTCCGATTCACATAAAACTTGGCATGCATCATTCTCAGACCCTCAAAATTTTCCCTAAAAATTTATCAAAGTTTAATTTCATTGCAAAGATATGTTAATGTGTCTGGCTATGCCCATTTGCACAAATTAATCTATTTTTGCTGAACGCAATGTCCAAATGCAAAACGAAACTTGATACACATAGTAAACAGGATATTCTGAGAAGAGTTTTGTGAATTTCTGATGCTCATGGTGCTAACAGCAATTTTTAAAAAAACATTAATATCAATGGGAATAAGAGATAAAGGCCCTAATACCATTGTTGTCCATCAGAGGGAGCCACAGGATAACAAATTCTTTTAGGTCTCATGGTTTAAATTCTATGTAAATGGTTCAATAGATTGACTGTGTCTAAAATTCATTGTAGTTTCATAAAGTTTCACGAAGTCTAATCAGTTGGCAAAGAAATCTGTGATCTCCAAATGATCTCTCTTTACATATCCTAATGATACTGAAAATGTATTTTTGTGGCATGGTTGAAGATGACTTCATAATGTGAATTCACAGTAAAACAAGAGCAGTAAATTACTGTGATAGCTTAATTCTGCTGTTGGTTCACAGTAAGTTGTGAGAAAATGACCGAGCCTGCATTGATTACACAGTAAATTTCTGATTACAGTAATTTATTGTAAAAAATACTCTTTAATCCTGTATATTCTTGGCAATTTTTTGCAGTGCGGTTTACATGGTCGTGGCTGTTTTTTGCTAGCTTCACCACAGAACCTTTAATGTTCCAATATGGTACGAGTCAAATTTGACTACATCAAGCCACTTGTGCTGTTTATCACTTGATAGTGGTGGAAGCATAGAGCAAGTTCATCAGTATTGTGTGTGTGAGACGATCTCATTCTTCAATCAGGTAGAAAAAAATGGAAATCAGAAAAATAAAGCAGAATTTGGTAAAAATGAAAACGGATTTCATTGGGCCCTAGTAAATGTGCAATACATATGCATCTTATTTCAGGATTACTGTTGCATTGTGTTTGTGCTTGTTTTAATCGGGATCATCTGCTGTTAGCAATATTTTGATATTCTGATTGCTGTATATCAAATTATGCAATGAAACACTTAATTAAACCTGCCCATATTTTGCTATGTTAAAGGTTCCTAATAGGGTCTAACATTCAAGGTCAAAAAAATACTTTAATTTTTTCATAATACACATTGCAGCATCACTTCTTTTCTCAGTATGTCTGAAATGGTTTGATCAAGGATTCGGTATCTCTAACCCCCCCCGCCCCCCCTTTTTTTTCTGAGAGCCTGCTCTGAATCGCTTTGTCTGAAGGGTTGCGCTGAACCCAGCGGTGAGCGCAGCGCATTCCGTGTCCTGTGTGAAAGGGCCATAAAAGGGGCCGTTCACATATCGCGTCTAAAAATGCGTGTAAAGCGCGGCCGCGCCGCTTTCTCCTCCTTTCCACAAGTGCTTGCACTCCCATGGCGTCTGTCATGCAACCATGAACTGCGCTCTCCACGATGACGAGGAAGTATCAGCAAAGGATTATTTGATTTCTAGCCCTTGCATTAGCTTTACTTCTTGATATATTTATGGAGATGAGAAATAAAAACCCGCCCTGTACAGCTATAATCAGCTGTTCGGCTGAGCTTTCGATGTTGTTACTGAAAGGCCGAAGCTGATCGGTTGGTTCTTGTCACATGACCTGCGGTGCGCTTGCGGTAATCTGAAAAGTTGAGATGTTTTCATCTCGCCACGGCATAGGCGCGCCTGGAAAAAAACGCATGTGCGTTACGACCGCGTCGCTTCTATTATGAGTGCGCTTGCCGCGCGCCTACATTTGAAGTAACGAATTTGCGCGCACAAAAGACGCGATATGTGAACGGCCCTAAAGCAGTAGAGGTCTGCAAACCCGACCCAAGCCCGACGGGTCCCGAAGAACTTGCGGGTTTCGGGTCGGGTTCGGGTTGCTTTTTCATGAATATGCGCGTTAAGCACATTATGCACATTAATAATTCACATTTAGATATTAACTGTTTTGCGCATGTGCTCCCGCTCTCGCGCACTCTTTCGGTTACAACACGGCACATGACACTCAAACCTATGAGTGTGATAAGGCAAACAATTACTGAGGGAAAACTCATAACAGCGCCAATTGATGCAGAGAAAGCAGCACAACGAATTCTACCGAATAACAGGTGAGCCAGGGGATAGCACAAAATTATACACAAGCCTCTAAAATTTCTACACAATAATGTGTGTGTGAAGTGAATGACTACTGAGAGCAGCCACAAATCAAATGGCCGCACTGCTGTCTATGTCTCAGAAATCAGAGCTTTGTCAAGAGTAGGTCTACTGTAAAATACTACATCATTTGATATGTATATTTAAATGTTTTAAACATTATATGATATTATAGACGAATAAGTGTAAACTCTGAATAAAATGAGCCAAGCGCGTTCGTAAATCAAATAGCCGCGTTTATCTTGCATCTCTCAGAAATCAGCTTTGTCAAGAGTAGGCTACTATCATCTAAAACACTACATCCTACACATTTTATAATATTTTATTTGATATGTGTATTTAAATGTTTAAAACATTGTACGATATGATACATGACTGAGTGCAGAATGAAATGAGGCGCAATAGCATGTCAAATGGCCTCTGTGCGTCTTTTCTACTACTAAGTCTGATATTTCTATCTATTTAAAAGTTGTACGATATGATCTTGTCATTCAACCAATAAATAGCTCAGCGGTTACGTGCAGTGTAGGTCTTACAAAGCTGTCTTGGCTTGTGATAGCAAGAATGGTACATTTCTATAGCGACAGATTTCAGGTCCGGTCAAACGATCTCTGGTACGGGCCGGGTTCGGGCCTCAGTTTAAAGCCCGTGCAGACCTCTATAAAGCAGTCTGCAGAGGGAGCATCTACTTGGCACACTACGCATAGCTATAGGCCTGGCCTACAGGAAAGAACAGTTTGTTTAATCTATCTATGTTTAATCTATCTAATATTGTGTTGGTCATACTATACAATAGGGGTGGGAGAAAAGATTCTCTCTCCAACAATTCTGGATCGATTCTGAGAATTTCAGAATAGATTCTGAGCTTAGTTTTTAACCACAGATGCGCGATGATGCTGCGTGTGTTTTAGAAACACCCGTATTCTGCTTGCTTCAAATTCCTCACACACACTACTCGAACCTTCCATAAAACAATCTTTCATAATGTTCGGAAAGGTTGAAGCAAATTACAAGGACATTCGCGGGCTTCATTGCACAGGATGCACTGTGAGAAACGCACGCTGTACTTGATGTTACGCTTTGCAGTGTGCGGTCTCAACCGCCGGTATTTTCCTTACAAATGCTCTACAAAGGCATCATTTATGTCAGTGGTTCTCAACCTTTTTTGGTCCAGCGCCCCCTATCCATTATCCAGGTCCCTTAACGCCCCCCAGATATGAGTAGGACATCATTCGATACTGCAAAATTTACTTTTATTTGTGTACACTCAACACTAAAAACAGAACATTGTGCTTTTGCAAAATAAAGAAAACAGGATGCGCTTTTTGTCATCAGTTTTCTTTTTTTTTCATGAACTTGGGCTACAAACTATCACAAACTATCCTGTCAACCCATTTTTTTAAGTCTCGTGACACAGGGTTTGAAAACCTGTGATATAAAGAATACATATAAACTTAATGTTTTATATAAACTATACATATAAACTTCGATGACGATGCTTTCTGAAACTTAAGCGTGCAAGTCGCATGCTTCCCATTATATCTTGAAGGGAACTTGTCGTGATGGAGACTTCAGAGAGAGCTGGCCTATTTGTGTTGTTGGACATTGTTTTATTAAAATTCTATGAGGAGACGCAGAAGAACTGATGAAATACGGATGATTAAACGCTTATATGCCCATACACTGGCAGCCTCCACATGAACGCGCTCGCGCACAAAATGACTACGAGTTTAAACATCTGAATTCTATGTCGAGGGCTGTGTTTGTCATACTTTGTTGGGCCTAATGCATAATGCCATGATGTTTTACGCAAAATGGTCACAACACACCATGAGTAGGCTATGCCAATAAATTGTTTCCATCACCTTAACACGCATTTGAACTAACGCAAAACTCAAGATAATCTGTGTCTGCGTATTGAATTTCTTTGATAATTTTGACATTAGTTTAATTCATTCGTCACCTGAGTGAATAGAAACATGATTTATTGAAAATATTTGAAAATATAAGTGGTTCTTAAGTCAATACTTTTTTAATGGCTTGTCAACCTTCCATTCTTCCGCTACAATTCTAGTCATCGCTGGATTCTAGCCACCACTGGATTGTTGTCAGCGCGAAACACATTTTTGTGCACGTGAATGCTGATTCTTGTCAGCGCTAGATTCTAGTCAGAGCGCTGGTCTATGACTGAAATAATAAGTCGTTGCAAAAGACACGATACATAGCTAACGTCGCATTAAACTGGCAGATTGTAGAATGTTTTAGGCAAGTCTTTTGCAAGTAATTACAAGTTTAATCTAGTCTTGCCTGGATCTTTGGTGTAAACTCGTGAACGCCCCCCTTTCAAAAATCTTGCTTCCAACGCCCCCTGTTGTTCTCTGAACGCCCATGTTGAGAAACACTAATTTATGTCATTTGGAATGCAGTGGGCTTATATATTAAAAATAGGAAACTCACTGACAGAAGGCTGCTTTCAATTTCAAATGCTGGCAGGTGCCATTCCGGAAGCCAAAAACCCGGAAGTGTGAAAATGGCTAATTAGCTTCTTTGGGCATTATGCAAATTTGTTAAATTTGTGCGTGCAGGAAGTAAGACTAGAATTACTGACGACTCGTTTCAGGCAGTTCAGATTCAGAATTGGTTCCTTCTTTTGGGAGACAATAACTCTGTTTGTTGTGCACTTTGAAACTCAGAAAAAAATGATATGAGTTGGTCAGATAGGCTTTATACATTAAAGCATATTTTTAATTAATTAGCTAATTAGGTTGAATAAAACGAAAGATAAAATTCTCAGTATCGGCTACAATAGCTTGTTGATTATTGCTTGAAATTCCATATTGCATGCTATTATGGTAGTATTATCCTGGTTTTCTTATTGCATGATTAAATGTATTATTTGTATTATAATATCATTTTTGTCATTATAATGCCATTGGTATTCTTTTTCCACTGCTGTGTCTAGATCATTCTGTGTCTCAGCCCATTATGGTGCAAAGGCGACCAGGCCAGGGCTACAACGGGAATGGAGACGTGAGCTCAGTGCTATCACCACGCTCAGAGGGGGGTGGTCTGGGTGTGAGTATGGTGGAGTATGTCCTCAGCTCTTCTCCTGGAGACAAGATGGATGGGCGTTACAGAAATGGAGGCTATGTGAGTAAATTTTTTTTTTTTTTTTCTCTCTCCACTCTTTGGGTATCTTATTACATAACTCTAGACTTTTTTTCAGCATATGTGTTTTGGGGGATTACATTTTTTTTTTTTTTTTTTTTTTTTTTTTTTAAAGAACAATAGTGAAAACATGCAGCATTTAATTTTTGCTTTATTAAAAAATAAAGAATGGAAATTTCTTCTTTTTCCCCACAGAAATGAATGAGTAACTTTTCACCCCCACTCTCCCCCCACCACGAGTGGGCGGGACATCCTTGGTGACTTAGAAGTGGGATGAATTACTGTTTACTAGTGCTGGGTGGTATGACCAAAAATCTGTTTTTTTTTTTTGTTTTTTTTTTTAAGATTCTGGGGGTTTCATGTAGGGCTGGACAATAATTCAGTATCAGTATATGTCGCAATATAATTTTTTTCAATAATGGTGATATGATTTTTAAACACATTTCCGATATTTCAATATATATTACAGCATTTGCCACTGACTGACGTTCAGGGCGCAGCCGTCACAAAGAGCAGAAAGGCCATGTCCACAAGCGTTTTTAGAGTTCTAGAGTTTTCCCCTGATGGGCGTGTCCGTGGCGGTCTGACAAAATTCGATGTTTTGCCATGAAACAGGAAGTTGTTGTAACTCGGGCATACAATGTCCGATCTGCCCCAATTTTCACATATTTTATTAGAGTCCTGGCCCGAAGACATCTACATGGCAATATTCAGTTACAGTCATAGCGCCACCTGTGGACAGCAGGAAATTACATGTTTTACACTGTGATTAACTCCTCATTGAGATTTAACCAGATCATATTTGGTCAGCCTAATCTTAAGGCCTTAGCGATGTTAAATTGCAAAGATCTTGAGTTTTCGATAAAGGGCATGTCCGTGGCAGACTGACAAATTCTGATGTTTTGCCATGAAACAGGAAGCTGTTGTAACTCAGGCATACAGGTGCTGGTCATATAATTAGAATATCATCAAAAAGTTGATTTATTTCACTAATTCCATTCAAAAAGTAAAACTTGTATATTATATTCATTCATTACACACAGACTGATATATTTCAAATGTTTATTTCTTTTAATTTTGATGATTATAACTGACAACTAAGGAAAATCCCAAATTCAGTATCTCAGAAAATTAGAATATTGTGAAAAGGTTCAATATTGAAGACACCTGGTGCCACACTCTAATCAGCTAATTAACTCAAAACACCTGCAAAGGCCTTTAAATGGTCTCTCAGTCTAGTTCTGTAGGCTACACAATCATGGGGAAGACTGCTGACTTGACAGTTGTCCAAAAGACGACCATTGACACCTTGCGGACAAGGAGGGCAAGACACAAAAGGTCATTGCAAAAGAGGCTGGCTGTTCACAGAGCTCTGTGTCCAAGCACATTAATAGAGAGGCGAAGGGAAGGAAAAGATGTGGTAGAAAAAAAGTGTACAGGCAATAGGGATAACCGCACCCTGGAGAGGATTGTGAAACAAAACCCATTCAAAAATGTGGGGGAGATTCACAAAGAGTGGACTGCAGCTGGAGTCAGTGCTTCAAGAACCACTACGCACAGACGTATGCAAGACATGGGTTTCAGCTGTCGCATTCCTTGTGTCAAGCCACTCTTGAACAACAGACAGCGTCAGAAGCGTCTTGCCTGGGCTAAAGACAAAAAGGACTGGACTGCTGCTGAGTGGTCCAAAGTTATGTTCTCTGATGAAAGTAAATTTTGCATTTCCTTTGGAAATCAGGGTCCCAGAGTCTGGAGGAAGAGAGGAGAGGCACACAATCCACGTTGCTTGAGGTCCAGTGTAAAGTTTCCACAGTCAGTGATGGTTTGGGGTGCCATGTCATCTGCTGGTGTTGGTCCACTGTGTTTTCTGAGGTCCAAGGTCAACGCAGCCGTATACCAGGAAGTTTTAGAGCACTTCATGCTTCCTGCTGCTGACCAACTTTATGGAGATGCAGATTTCATTTTCCAACAGGACTTGGCACCTGCACACAGTGCCAAAGCTACCAGTACCTGGTTTAAGGACCATGGTATCCCTGTTCTTAATTGGCCAGCAAACTCGCCTGACCTTAACCCCATAGAAAATCTATGGGGTATTGTGAAGAGGAAGATGCGATATGCCAGACCCAACAATGCAGAAGAGCTGAAGGCCACTATCAGAGCAACCTGGGCTCTTATAACACGAGCAGTGCCACAGACTGATCGACTCCATGCCACGCCGCATTGCTGCAGTAATTCAGGCAAAAGGAGCCCCAACTAAGTATTGAGTGCTGTACATGCTCATACTTTTCATGTTCATACTTTTCAGTTGGCCAAGATTTCTAAAAATCCTTTTTTTGTATTGGTCTTAAGTAATATTCTAATTTTCTGAGATACTGAATTTGGGATTTTCCTTAGTTGTCAGTTATAATCATCAAAATTAAAAGAAATAAACATTTGAAATATATCAGTCTGTGTGTAATGAATGAATATAATATACAAGTTTCACTTTTTGAATGGAATTAGTGAAATAAATCAACTTTTTGATGATATTCTAATTATATGACCAGCACCTGTACATTGTCCGATCTGCCCCAAACTTCACATGTGTGATAAGAGTCTTGGCCTAAAGACATCTATATCCTAATATTCAGTTAGTCATAGTGCCACCTGCTGGCAACAGGAAATGGCATGCTTTGCACTATAATTCATTCCCAGAAACACATTTAAATATGCCATGAAGTAACAAACATGCTAGAAACACGTTAAATCATGCAATACTTGGTTAAGTGCTAAAGTATGCGATTAACACCACGAAACAGGAAGTCGTTGTAACTCAGGCAAACAATATCCAATCTGCCCCAAACTTCACATGTTTGATAATAGTCCTGGCATAAAGACATCTAGATGGCAATATTCAGTAATAGTCAAGGCAGCAGTTGGCAGCAGGAAGTGTGGCACGTCGAAATGACTTGCCATATTTCTCCTGTATTTACTTGTTTACATGCATGTCACCCACTATTTACTGTTTTCCTAAGGCCACCGGGTGGTGGTGGCCCTGGGTGCGAGGGCCCTTTCATCGCTGCTTGCAGCTTTAATTTGTTTCTGTATTGTTTCTATATAAAAATGTCAATACAATGTAAAGTATTTGCTTTGGCTCTTGTTTTAAATAATTTTGTTAAGTTATTATGCTGCTTGTCATCTGTTGACGTTGTACAAGCAGAATGTGGCAGTTGGTCAGTGTTGTTTTTGTCCCACCCTTCCTCCACTGTGATTGGACGGCTGGGTAAAAAGTGACAGTGATGAGCTCTGCGTTTTACCCAAAGTTTAACATTCTTCAAGTCTTGGTAAAAAACGCTGAGCCCTCAGCGCTTCAGCGTGAAATAGACGCTCAGCACCTCGTTATGATCCCCAGCAACGTGTTTTTGTTGTTGCTCACACTTTTTTTCTGTTTTCTGCAGCAACTTTGAGCACTTTTCATATTCTTTATCCTGGCTGAAGCACTTTTGTTTCAATCTATAAGAATAACATAATCAGCCTAGCCTATGTTATAGTTTAAAGTTAAAGATATTAATATTAATAACGTGAGTCTGAGAGTCTTGTTTATTTGACGGTGATTTCACATTTCTTGTTTGTATGAAGGATTTTACTGTGCAATTTCTTTCATAATTTGTTCAAGGTAGACTGAACTTTTATTTTGGCAGATTGGCCGATAAAAGCTATTATCACTACTATCGGCCATCGGCTGTTTAAAAACAGCCGATGATCAGGGCCGATTATATCCTGTCAGTCAAAAGGGTGCGGAAAAACATGTTCAGACTGCAACTTACACTGTGTGTGAAGAAAAATCTCTCTTGTGTTGAATTTAGTTAATGCGACAATAATGCATTAACAGTTAAAAAATAGCAACATTGGGGCATGAATTGCCCGTAGTTCAAGCCAGAGTTGCCAGGTCTGTGTTTTTTGTTTTTTTTTGCTACATCAAACATTATTTGTAGCATCTCCCATCCAATTATCACAAAGAGCTTTGTGCTTTACTTCTGATAAGAAATAAAGTCTGTTTTCAAATTCTGTCCATTTTATCATGAAATTCAAACAATAAATGCCGTTTTGACGCTCTTAAAGGAGCACTCCACTTTTTTTGAAAATAGGCTCATTTTCCAACTCCCCTAGAGTTAAACAGTTGAGTTTTACCGTTTTCGAATCCATTCAGCCGATCTCCGGGTCTGGTGGTACCACTTTTAGCATAGCTTAGCATAGTTCATTGAATCTGATTAGACCGTTAGCATCTCGCTCAAAAATGACCAAAGAGTTTTGATATTTTTCCTATTTAAAACTTGACTCTTCTGTAGTTAAATCGTGTACTAAGACCGACGGAAAATGAAAAGTTGCATTTTTCTAGGCTGATATGGCTAGGAACTATACTCTCATTCCGGCGTAATAATCAAGGAACTTTGCTGCCGTACCATGGGTGCAGCAGGCGCAATATCGTATGCGTAATATCATTGCGCCTGCTGCACCCATAGTACGGCAGCAAAGTTCCTTGATTATTACGCCGGAATGAGAGTATAGTTCCTAACCATATCAGCCTAGAAAATCGCAACTTTTCATTTTCTGTCGGTCTTAGTACACGATGTAACTACAGAAGAGTCAAGTTTTAAATAGGAAAAATATCGAAACTCTTTAGACCGTTAGCATCTCGCTCAAAAATGACCAATCAGATTCAATGAACTTTGCTAAGCTATGCTAAAAGTGGTACTGCCAGACCCGGAGATCAGCTGAATGGATTCGAAAACGGTAAAACTCAACTGTTTAACTCTAGGGGAGTTGGAAAATGAGCCTATTTTCAAAAAAAGTGGAGTGTTCCTTTAAATGTGACATGACAGATTGCTGCAGCGCCTCAGATAAAGCTGCAGTGCAGAGCGTGAGTGTTTTCTTCCACATTAATACAAGGTATATCCCAGAAACATGCATGAACATCAAAAGGTCTGAAAGATACAGTACAGCTTACCAGAATGTATCATGTCTCATGCATTCACTTAATCTGTGTTTCAACCGCGGAAAGACGTCAATAAAACAGCTTAACGTCACATTTAGGGTGTACTCACACTAGGCACGGTTGCCTTGAACCGAGCGCGATTGTCCCCCCCTCCCCACTCCCCCGCTGGCCTGCACTCACACTTGCACTTAACGTTCCAGGCCGAAGCACGCTTACGCCATATACGATGCAACTTTTTGAATGGAAGAAAATGGGAAGAAATGCACTTTTGCTAAGATACTACCTAATATATAGTCTATTTATAATTTATGCCGCGCAGCGACTTTCAATAGCATGTATCAGAGGATTATTACGAAGGCAGCTGACGTTAATGGAGGAATTTGCAGCTTTACTCGCAAACTACAATTCCTGTTCATCAATAAGGTGAGAATCAGACCCGTTGCAAACCCAAATACACTCGAATTAATTACATTAATTGATAAGTGTACTATCAAAGTAGTAATAAAGATGTTTGCCGTCAAAATGGTGACAGTAGCGCACACAAAAGGAGTAACCGTTCCGTGCTCTGGCACGGTTAGCGCTCTCACTGCAGGCGAACCAAACCGCGCTCTGGCCCACCTCTTCCAAGCGGGCCAGGGCCGGCTAAACGAACTGCGCCCAGGCACGGAACGGAGTGATCACACTTGTCAAACGAACCGGGCTTTGAGGGTCAAACGCGCTCGGGCACGGTTCAGAGCGCCTAGTGCGAGTACACCCTTACAGTACAGCCTACCTCAGAAATGTTTTCCAATGTTCACAGTTCCTTAGTTAGCTAAAAAAAAAAAAAAAGGGGGCTTATTTACTGTTAATTATGTTTGAATAAATTTGCCATGAAGACAAGTGTTTATGAAAACTGTGCAACTGAGTTTTTATTTGAGTGTAATTATTATTACTGAAAATAAATAGCAGCTGAATATAACACCTCTGTTGTTAATTGTAACCTCTAATATTATAGTGTACCAAATGAAGAGGGTTTCCTGTATAGTTTGCAGCATTTTTTTGGTTGGGATTTTTTATTTTTTTTTTTTCCCTTAAATTCCTTATCTGTATCGGCCGATATCATTCTGAATAATCGGCTATCGGTATCGGCAGAAAAATTTTGTAATGGTGCATCTAAAGATAGTTTTGTTGGTTATTTATTGTTTTATGAAATTACAAGTTATAACCATTAGTAAGAAGTATGTATGCAGTAAAAAGTCCCCTCTCAATACACTCTACACAGTGCTCTTCGTGGCCTTTGAATAGATACAGCAGTTGTTTCAGCTACGCACCGGTATGGTGATATTTTAAAAAAAAAACAAAAAAAAAACAATGTTTGCAAAATTGAAACCGGTATACTGCATGAACCGGTTTACCGCCCAGCACTACTGTTTACAAATGAATGTCCTTCAAAAAAAGTACGATCTGAGGATCTGTAGATTTTGATTATTATTACTAGTATATCAGGATTTGACACATTATGTTCACAGAACATCAGAACATCTGGGTTCCAGTCTTGCCTGCACTATGATGTACTGGCTCTTTGTGAGGAGATATACCAATAAAAATCAATGCAAAACTGATAACATGACATTTAAAACTAAGTTATGATATGTTGATTAAAGACTAAAAAAACTGTATATATGCATTGTTGAAAATAAGACCAATAACATGCATTAAAGGGTTAGTGCACCCAAAAATGAAAATTGTTTATGAAAAATGAAAAACTTTTATCACCCTCATGTGGTTCTAAACCTGTATGCATTTCTTTATTCTGTGGAACACAAAAGAAGATATGTTTAGGTGGCCGTTGACCAAAAAAACAAAAAAAATGATGTTGTACAGAGGATAGTAATGCAGGTTTGGAATGACCCAATGACAGACGATGACAATTTAAATTTTTTGGGTAAACAGTAAATAGGTTTTTCAGTAAATAGGTTTTGATTTAATGGCAAATAGGTTTTGATTTAATGACTTTAAAGGGTTAGTTCACACAAAAATTAAATTTGTCATCAAGTACTCGCCCTCATGTCGTTCCAAACCCGTAAGACCTTCGTTCATCTTCGGAACACAAATTAAGATATTTTTGATTAAATCCGAGAGGTATCTGAACCACACATAGGCAGCAACATCATTGCACTTTTCAAGACATTGTTAAAACAGTCCACGTGACTACAGTGATTCAACCTTAAAGGATTAGTTCTCCTTAAAATGAGAATTGCCCCATGATTTACTCACCCTCAAGCAATCCTAGGGGTATATGACTTTCTTCTTCTTTCAGACGAACACAATCGGAGTTATATTAACACCCTGGTGCTACCAGCTCTCCACATGGCTCTGGGGCGTTAATAAAGGCTCTCTGAAGCGAAGCAATGCATTTGTGTAAGAAAAATATCCGTATTCAACACGTTATAAAGTAAAATAACTAGCTTCAGGCCAAACAGCCATACGGATTCTACTTGCGTCTAAAGTCTCCTATGCTGTTCACATTGTAGAGACACTGCAGCACTTTCAGTTTCTATGTCAGAACGCCAACTCGGTATTGGCCGATGCTGTTCATGTGAGCAGCATGATGCATGCGTGTGCTGCTGACGCAGGAGCTGGCCAATACTGAGACGCCGTTCTAACTTAGAACCTGGAAATGCTGTAGTATCTCTACAACGTAAACAGCGTAGGAGACTGACATGGAAGAGAAGAAATTGTTGAATAAAGTCGTTTTTTTTGTTTTGTTTTTGCGCACAAAAAGTATTCTCGTTGCTTCATAACATTAGAGTTGAACCACTGTAGTCACGTGGACCATTTTAACGATGTCTTTGCTACCTTTCTGGGCCTTGAAAAGTGCAATGACGTTGATGCCTATGTATGGTTCAGATACCTCTCGGATTTCATCAAAAATATCTTAATTTGTGTTCCGAAGATGAACAAAGGTCTTAAGTGTTTGGAACATGAGGGTCAGTACTTGATGACAGAAATTTCATTTTTGGGTGAACTAACCCTTTAAGCAGTTAAGGCCTGGTTTTACAGACAAGGCTTAGATTAAGCCAGTATTAGGCCTTAGTTCAATTAGGACATTTAAGTAGCTTTTATAAATGTGCTTAGAAAAAAACATGACTGGTGTGCAGCTTGAGACAAAACAATGGTACTGACACATTTTAAGATATGCCAGTGTAAGTTGCTCTCAGTTAAAACAACTCAAACATGCATTTTAGTCTGGGACTGGACTAGGCTTAAGCCTTGTCTTTGAAACTGGGGGAAAGATGCATATTGCATGCAGGTTTTTTTTTTTTTTTTTTGGTCCCCTCATCCTTTAGAAATGTCAAATTTCTCAGCCCTTAGAAATGTTACTCAGTCATCACCAAAAGTTTTTTTTTTTTTTTTTTTTTTTTTTTTTTTTCCTGATGAACCCGTAAGCATCAGCAAATTCATTATACTAGATTGAGATGACTTACTGATTCATAAAGTAAATTGGCATCATTCTCTCAGGGATCACTGCATTTAACTTTGATTGACGGTGATTCCAGGGTGGAGCAGATGCAGATCCAGATGGCAGGGAAAAGACAGATTCAAAAGAAAAGGCTTCACCATTTGAGGAAGACAAAAGTCCTGAGATGAAAGTCGGAGATGAAGGGGATGCCTCAAAAGCAAATGCCAGAGGATTGCTGAACGGGATGGACCGCGACTGTAAAGACTTCAAGTATGATAGTTCTTTTCCAAGCTGAGATTTAATTGGCAACTGTATTGACATAAAAAAAAATTGACTTTCATTTAAAATGTATATTTAAAAAGGGGAAAAAGAAAATGTTTGCAAAAAGTTGTGTAAAATACCTGCTTAGACCTGAAAGGGATATTTGACAGACATTAAAAGAGACCAACCAGTTTTTTTTATTTTTTTTTTATTTGCTATTAAGGCTAACACTAGACCATTGTGGAACCAGTTAATGTTGCTGAATCATAAATGCCCCCAGAGATGTCAGAGTGGTGGTAGCTACAATTTAGTGCTAAATAAAGCAGGACTGGCACATTTATAACACATTCTTTGCCAAGAAGTACTGAACTGGTTTTGTTTGTTTGGCTGATAACATTTGAAGCTTTAAAGGTGATTGGAATCATAGCCAGTGATTGAACAATTTGTGATGTGATATGCTAAACAGGCAGAAATCTAACTATGACACAGCAAGATTGTCTTAACTAATGACGTAAGGTTGGGGATGGGATTATTTGTCCGACCAAAGTTAGTGGCATCAATTTATGTTTCGCCTTAAAATCTAAAACAAAACTATGTATGCCTTTATTAAAACAAATTGAAACTTGTATTGAAAACTGAAAACAAAAACTGAGATTTTAATGGCCTTCAATAGGGCAGTGATTAGTGACCATGCAACAATTTCTTTGTTTACTTTTTATTTATATATGAAGCAAGTATGCTTTGATTTAAAAGCCTATTTTCTACAGCCCCACCCCAGGTAGTCGCCAGGCATCTCCCACTGAGGCAGTAGAACGACTGGGCCCCAGTCAGGCTGGTCTGGAAATGATGGTCCAGCACCACCCGCACACTCTGCAGCCACCCAACTCTGTCACAAACAAACCTCCCACTGAGGACTTTCAGAGCCAGGAAGCCCAGAGCATGGGCAGCATGGAGCAGCAGGTGGGCATGGAGTCACTCCAATTTGACTATGCTGGAAATCAGATCCAGGTGGACTCATCTGGTGCTCCAGTCAGCCTGTTTGACTACAACTCCCAACAGCAGGTATAGCTACTTAATTACGGGTGGGCGATATGACACAATTCATATTTTAAAGTATGAGCAGTTTTATTTGTTTACGAGAACAATATATTTCACATTATAATTATTTTTATTTAATTTTTTTATTAAAAATTACAGGCAAATTACAAACAATTGGACACGTACAAGTTTAAGTACAGAAGGTTTATTTAACATATAGTAAGAAATACTACAGAAATTAAATCAAATGTTAAAGTAAAACACTGCATAGTCTTTACTGTATGAATTAAATATAAATAAATTATTAAATACTCAAAATATTAAGAGCAGGGAGTGATTTTATTTATTTATTTATTTATTTATTTTTCATTTGTTTGATGAACATTGACACAGACGGCAGCAAGTATATTAGGCTGCTGTCACTTACTGCATGGACAAAATATACTGACAGATCCGGTTTTTGACCAACTGTTTGTTCATTTAATACATTGACTGTTTATATGAATAGTCCACACGATGGGCTTTTTTACACAATTGTGTGTGTATAAGCCGTAGGAGTGGCTTTCTGTGCATGGGTGTTTTTGTTTTTTTTTCTCCACGGCTTATTGGACTTGATTCTTTTTAGTACCATGCTGGTCCCACTGGTTTATTTTCTTAATAATGCATGTTTCTTTATTCTTGTCAATAAGTAGTACTGTGCTCTGCAGATGAAAATTCTGGGCCAAAACCGAAAATTCAGGATGCACTTGGCTGGAAAGAGAAACTGAAAATAAATAATCAATTAATAATCAATTAAATTAATCAATTAATAAACTTGTTTGATAATCAACACTCAAACTGAGTTGTTACAAACATTTAAATTGCACATACAGCAGTTTATATCAAACTTTTAACACAATAAACAATTAAGTTTTTAATAAACAGAATTATTTCTACTCCAGTTTGTTAGTGAAATATAAACATTTAAAAGACAATAAACTGTAACTTTTCATGAATGCATTCAAACATGCATTAATGAAGACATCAATAACAGGTTTAGTAAAATATAATGAATATGTAATAGTGCAAATATTTAGCAAAATGCTCTTCTCTAGAGTTAATTTTTTTAGCTAACTAATGAGTTTATAGACATTGAATAGCTTTCTTGAGGTAAATGTAACATTAAGTGACATTATGTAGCCTACAAGCTGTTTTATTGACATCTTTCCCTGGTTGAAACACTGATTGAGCAAATATGAGACAGGGTTCATTTTGGTAAGTTGTAATATACCTTTCAGCATACTTTCTGATGTTCAACCATGTTTATTTCGTGCTGTAACTAGCAGTAAAGATGATCGGTTCATGTGCTCTTGATCCGTGCTGCCACTTGAACTGAGGCAGTTGCAGTGATCTGTCATACCATATTAAAGAGTGTGCATAGTGCATAGAAGTGCATAAGATTTATAAATGCAAGTGAAAAAGTGTTGCTATTGCAGAGTTACTTTATCTCATGGAAAGAGAAACTGTTGTTCCTAATAAGGTGAGGAACCTTACTCTGAATTCATCTAATAAACTGAATGATTATATATTAGCTTAAGTCAGCTTATTACCTTAAGCCCCTTTAACACAGAGTGTTGATCCCAGAAAATTGCCATAAAATTGCTAGAGTGCCTTCTGTGTGAATGCAAACACGTCCCGGGATTTATCCCGGGATGGGGACCTAGTAAAATTTCCCGGATCAGTCCCGGAATGCACCCTGTGCGAAGAAAAAAGGCAGGACCAATGCCATAAGGGGTGTGTCGTAGTGATGACGCTGAAGCTGAGATCGCTCGCCAGCTTAGTGGAAGCGATTCGCTAGTTTATGATCAAATCAGGAAAAAAGTTTAGTTCACAGAAACCCAGTCACACTGAAGTGAGACTTTTGCCATTCTCTCTGCTTGCTGTTCACTGCACTAGTAATAGTGAAACATTATTACAGTTTAAGATAACGGTTTTCTATTTTAATATATTTTAAAATGTAATTTATTCTTGTGAACTTTCAGCAGCCATTGCTCCAGTCTTTTTCAGTGTAACAGTCCTTCAGAAATAATTCTAATATGTTGATTTGGTGGTCAAGAAACATTTAGAAAATAGTTAAAAATAGTTAAATAGCTTTTTTTTTTTATATGTTTTATGAAAACGGTGATATTTTTTCAGGATTTTGATGAATAGAAAGGTTAAAAGAACAGAATTCTATTGAAATTGATTTTTTTGTAGCATTATGGATGTCTTTACTGTTACTTTTGATAAATTTCATGCATCCTTGCTGAATAAAAGTATTAATCACTGATCCCAAACTTATGAAAGGTATTGTGCGTTTGGTATCTCTGTATCTCTGGTTTCTGCATATGCAGAGGAAAGAATTTGTTAATAAAAAGATGTAATAACTTTTTTTTGTGTGTGTTTTTCTTTAGTTGTTCCAGAGATCTAGTCATCTCACAGTTCAGCAGCTGACTGCAGCACAGCAGCAACAGTACGCCCTTGCTGCAGCCCAACAGCAACATCTTGGTAACATTACCTCTTACAGACATGTACTTTCATACAGAGGCTCACTTATCAGTCTCCCTTATCCCTTTTCCTCCACAATGGTCATACATGTTTTGGATCATAATTCATAAACATGGTATCTGTAGCTAAATAATTTTATTTCAAATGGTTGGGGAAAATAAAGTGGCTAGAGTAGCTATGCCCAGGGCTAGGTCTTGATACTTAATTATGATACAAACTTGTAAGCTTATGAACTTGCCAAAAGCTCAACCAGGGTATCTGCGGGGCATTAAAAAGCATTAAAAGTCATTAAATGGATTTTGCAAAAATTAAGGCCTTAAATGGCATTAAAAAGCATTAAATTTTATTCCTACAGGCATTACATTTTTTTTAGATGTTTTCAAGATCTTGCTTTCCTGCCGCTGCCGCAGGCGCACCTCTCTCTGCGTCTGCTATGTTCAGTGAGTGGCTGAGAGGAGCAGCGCATTCAGTTGAGGATGTGCGCTCTGTCAGAGAACAAATAAAATAGATACTATTGCTTCTAACCTGAGTAATCATTTTACGTGTACATATAACGTTAGCCAAAATCACAGCAACTGTCTTTATCATATGTGTATTGTGATTTTTGTCAGACAACGTCTCGATTATAAATCAGGATTTAGCGCTGGTTTAACATGTCAGGGCTCGACACTAACGCTTTTCAATTAGTCCGGGATAAGTGGATTTTTTGAAGGGGCAAGTGAAAGTGAATTTTACTTGCCCGGCCGGACAAGGACCTGATTAAAACGTCAATACAAAAAAAAACAAAAAAAAAAACACGAGAATGATTTTATTACATTTAGTGTAAGTGGCGATCGATAGTGGATAATAATAGGCTGTATAATGTACTGATGATAACAAGGTTGCACTGTTGAGGCTCGTGCACCATCTCGAGGAGAAATGGAAACATGAGCGAAGCACACACAAAAAGAATCTCAGTTAAACATACTGCGGTAAAAATTCAAAATGTGGAGTTTTTATAACTTGATACAGTTAAGCAATATCACACAACCAAGAATGCTGTTTTCCTAAATAGGCTACCATCACGATTAAAAACGTGACACTGATTTCATACAACAGTTCAGTTAACAAATAGTTAATAAGTCACTTACATTTTAGAAGGAACATTAACTGTTTTTGTTCTATTTTAGCAGCGAAGATAGTTTCAAAGATCACAGCAGAACCATAGCGCAACACTCAGCCTGCATCCCAATGTGCATACTATCCACCCTAAATAGTATTGAATATTAATAATGTTACATACTATTTAGGATGGATAGAATGTTCATTGAGATGCAGGCTCAGCCTTGTTTTTGTTACTGAATGATTCAGCAATTTGAAGCATTTTGAGTCAAAGATTTAATGACCCATTCATAAACAACTGCCTCATTCTTTAATGAATCAGTCAATGAATCAAATCTATCACAGATATGCAGATTTAAATATGTCAAAGCTGCAATATTCTGAAAGGATGTTCAGAAATTTTAAATTTATATTTACACCACAAAAAAAAAATCCTATTTTTTTTTTTTTTTTTTCTGGACAAGCAACTGTTTTACTCGTACAAGTGAATGACAAGGCTTAATGTCGAGCCCTGTATGAAGTCTTAATAGGCCGCGTTTCAGTCACCATTTTATATTGTCTGACAACAAAAACTATATAAAAAAAATATATAGATGAAACAATTTTATTGGGAATTTGGCTCTATTAAAATACATTATGTGAGCACAAAGGGTAGCAGCAGAGAAGCAAACAAATTGCCGCATGACGTCATCTATCGACATTTAGCGACATATATGGCATTAAAAAGGCATTAAAAAGCATTAAATTAGATTTGATGAAACCTGCAGAAACCCTGTCAACTCAACCAGTCTTTAGCAGCCAAATACTTAACCATAGTGCTTTTGACCTGTAATATCTAGTTGAATTTTTTTTTTTGCATACAGAATGAGCGCGTTTAGTAGTTTAATTTTATTGTGCATGTGTATTTTTGGAGTAAAATAGGCAGTCTCCAAATTAATCTGTCCTGTGTTGTTTTGAATCGAATGCTCTGTTTTTCCCCCCGGTAGGCCTTGCACCTGCGTTTGTGCCAAACCCTTATATTATTAATGCTGCCCCTCCTGGAACAGACCCTTACACCGCTGCAGGATTGGCAGCAGCCGCAACACTTGCAGGTATACGCATGTACACACTTTATAAATAGCAACCATAGTATAGACAATCCTGGGATCTTAAATATGGAGAGTCCTCAGTCTACAGCTCATCATTTATTCCTACAGGTCCGGCTGTAGTCCCTCCTCAGTACTATGGAGTCCCGTGGGGGGTGTATCCAGCCAACCTCTTCCAACAACCGACTGCAGCTGCTGCTAGTCATTCTGCCAACCAGCAGGCGTCTAATCAGGGTCCAGGACCAGGACAACAGGTTGATGACGTATCAACATATAAGCCTTGTTCATCATGTGACATGAGCTAACTTGTACTGAACCAAGGCTATTGACAACACTTGTGGCATAATGTCGATTAACACTAAAAATTGAGGGACAAGTGGAATTTATTTTTGTTTTTATTTTTTTACTATGTAAACTCATGTATACAGTAAAGCACGTGCAGAGGGAGCACACAGGATTATTTTAATTATTAAAATGCACTGTCGTTATATACACTGTTGTATGACGTTTCACAGGTCTTCAACAGTAAAAACAATAACGGATCTGTATTTACATCAATTAGATCTTCACTCAACTGGTTTAAAATAGTTTATAATAGAATAAGACAAAATTCATGTAGTCTATTTGATGTCATCATCGTCCTGCCACATACACTATTTGTTCACAGTCGTGTATGAATATGTTTGTGTATAAACAGGTGCACTCTGACCAGTGAGGACAGTTTTACTCGCATTGACTTGCATAGTCATTTTGGTTAAAGGGGGGGGTATAATGCTATTTCATGCTTTCTGACTTATTTACACTGTTAAAGAGTTGGATTCTCATGCTAAACATGGCCAGAGTTTCAAAACACGAGTTGGACGTATGACGGAGTATTTCTGTGCCAAAAATACTCTTCCAAATCCTCTTAAATTTCGGGATCTTTTTTTCGAGTATGTGCCTGTGTGACATCAGAAAGGTCGGAATTCCTTGTACGGGCACTTCTCCCGCACACGTCGACCAGAGCGAGAGAGCAAGAGCACGCCCATCAGCGTGCTTCGTTCGGCTTTACGGAAGTCATCGGCAGCCCTGCACAGGACTTGCTCGAGAAAGATTTGTCACTTTGTTTTTAGACCACGAAATCAACAATGTCACCAAAGAAGTGTGTTTTTGGTTGTGAGGGAAAGATAACCTTGCTTCCCAAAGAACCCAGTGTTCAGTGGAGCTGAGAGATTTGTGCTCACGCATTACATTGATCCGCTCTCGATATTTGTAATTAAAACAACCATAGAAACTGATAGTTGCAATCACTTTTTTATTGGTTAAAATGAATGGAGAATATTTTGTTTTTCCGTGGCTGCTCGAGCCCTCAGGATCGGTGCTTATGGTTTTATAAACAAGGCCCAGTTCTACGCGGGATTTATAGATCGTTTGAAACTGAAAGATGGAGCGGTCACAGCTATAATGATCCCAGTCGGAACCGCAGGTGGTGAGTAAAACTGCATCAAATGTCTGTTTTGTTGGCAATAGGTGCCTAAGTGCATATAATGTAAACAACACGAACGTAGTGAATTCATAAATTCATTATTCATCATTCA
Organism: Mylopharyngodon piceus; assembly: GCA_039654765.1. Classification (NCBI taxonomy): domain Eukaryota; kingdom Metazoa; phylum Chordata; class Actinopteri; order Cypriniformes; family Xenocyprididae; genus Mylopharyngodon; species Mylopharyngodon piceus. The sequence goes on from CM077456.1 coordinate 22,443,876, forward strand.
CTATACGCTATATTCATTATAGTGATTCAAAAGTTATCCATGGATAATGCGATGGTGTATTGTGTGTGTTTAAATACAGTTGTTTAGCTGACCATTGATAGCTTGCAGACGATCACTACGAAAAAGCTGCGTGTGCTCGTCACTCTTTAGCTCTGCTCACACGACACGCCTCCAGGCACTCGGCTGTTTTCGGAAATACTTGGTACAGCGTATGTATCTTTTATAAATATGATAAAACTAAAGACTTTTCGGCGATATAAAGGATGCTATACAATTCTATAGGTACTCAAGATTAACACGAGATTGGCAGAAACTGTGTGATACCCCCCCTTTAACTTTGAAAACTTTGTAAAAAGTGATTCCTTGTGAAAGTGAAATGAACCAAAAAGAAAAAAACATTGTTAAAATTTGAGTTCCTTGTTTCAGAAAATGATGCAAACAATCTACACTTCTAAAAATTCCCTCAAATAATGTACTGAAAATGAAAAAACAAACGTTCTTTAATTTTTCCTTTTTAAAGGGTTCACCCAAAAATGAAAATTCTGTCATTAATTACTCACCCTCTTGTCGTTTCACACCCTTAAGACCTTCGTTCATTTTCGGAACACAAATTAAGATATTTTTGATGAAATCTAAGAGCTCTCTGACCCCTGCATAGACAGCAATTTAACCAACACTTTAAAGGTCCAGAAAGGTTACTAAAGACATTGTTAAAGTAGTCCATGTGACTGGTTCAATCTTAATTTTATGAAGTGACAAGAATAATTTTTGTGTGCAAAAACAAAAATATAACGACTTTATTCAACAATATCTTCTCTTCTGTGTCATTCTCATACGTTGTTTATGCCCAGCGCTTCCAGGTTCTACGTCAGAACGCCAACTCATTATTGGCCGGCTCCCACGTCAGCATCATGCTGCTCATGTGAACAGCATCGGCCAATACTGAGCCGGTGTTCTGACGTAGAACCTGGAAGAGCTGAATGTAAACAGTGTATTTTTGTTTTGTTTTTGCGCACAAAAAGTATTCTCGTCACTTTTTTCTCGTCACAAAATTAAGGTTGAACCACTGCAGTCATGTGGACTACTTTAACGATGTCTTTAGTAACCTTTCTGGACCTTGAAAGTGATGGTTAAATTGCTGTCTATGGAGGGTTCAGAGAGCTTTTGGATTTCGTCCAAAATATCTTAATTTGTGTTCTGAAGATGAACGAAGGTCTTACAGGTGTGAAACGACATGAGGGTGAGTAATTAATGACAGAATTTTCATTTTTAGGTGAACTAACCCTTTAATCTCCCATAGTGTAATCCTGATTCCATTGTGTTACTATAACCATGACTGTTTCTTTAAAAAAAACTGAAGGACAAGTCAGTTATTTTCTTTGGTAATCAACATTATGCCACTATAATGCTGTTGACAAAGCTGAACTAGTATTGAACCAGCAACATTCAAGAAGCTTTCAAAGTTCAGTCACATAAACCAAAGAGCTCCTCAAATATTGAATGCTGTGACCTCAGCATAGTTTAAATGTTATGGTTTCTTGCTAAAAAGCATCTTTGCTTAACTCATCACTCAATGAATTGAATAGAACTTTTGTTCTGATTTTTGATCCCCTGCACAGTAAAATGGATTTCAATTAAGACTGATGTTATTGACAGTGAATAGTCAATGATTAAAGAAACAAGTTGCTTTAGAGGCTAGTGATTTACTTCAGGCTGTTTTGCCTATTCAGGTGATGCGTGCGGGGACCAATCAGCGTCCTTTGACCCCTGGCCAGAGCCAACAGAGTCAGCAGGAGTCCCTTGCTGCAGCTGCCGCAAACCCAGCCCTGGCCTTTACAGGCATGCCAGGTGAGTCATGCTCTGACCTCCTCTTCTTGTTTTATTACTCTGATATCTGGCAGGTATCTGTTTGGGTAATCCTTATATCATAGACTATGCTTCATTTACGTTCATTTGTGTACTTTCTTTATATAGTCTAGGAATCCAAGGTAGTCTGTGTGTGTTGCTGTTAACAGTCCCAGCAACTGTAGTCAACCTTGTCCTGTTTTTGTTTAGTCAAGTTTTAGTCAACTAACTCACAGACAAGGCTTAAGCCTAGTTCCAGACTAAAATGCATGTTTCAGCTGTTTTAACTGAAAGCAACTTGCACTGACATATCTTAAAATACAGTAGTCAGCATTTGAAGTGGATCAAAAAAGTTCATCAAAGTTGTCCTAAGAAGGTTTTAGGACAACTTTGATGAAAGGTTTTGATCCACTTCAAATATGGACTACTGTATGTTAGTGCCATTGTTTTGTCTCAAGATGCACACCAGTAATGGTTTTTTTTTTTTTTTTGTTTGTTTTTTTTTTCCTCTAATGCACATTTAAAAAAGGTACTTAAATGTCCTAATTGAACTAAGGCCTAATCCTGGCTTAATCTAAACCCTTTCTGTGAATTCAGGCCCTAAATGTCTGGGAATTTTAGTCTAGTTTTAGTCAATGAAAACCTGAGGACCTGTCATGCTGCATAGTGGTTAAATTGATAATCACTGTTATTTTGCTCAAAATTATAATCACAATGATTGTTGTCATTGGAGAAATTTATTTTTACATTTCATCAGAATTATTGCACTTTTTACCCAAGCACAAATCAAAAGAATGTCAACTGATACACATGGTTTATTTTACTCATCTAGTTTTATTATAGGCTATTTATCATATAAACTAACACTCTACATTATGAAAACTAGTAAAACAAGAAACTTCTCTCAAAAAATAAAAGTGAAATTCCTAATACTAATTCCAATAATTCCAAATTACATTGTTTTTCTATTAAAACAGCAGCAAAAAAGACCACACAGAGGTTGCGTAAGAGCATTTATTTAGCAACCATAATCGCAAATATAGTCAAGATCCATGTTTGGATTTATTATAGTTCATCACAGAGATGGTTTGATCACAGATTTAGTCGCAGCAAACAGCACAAGCAGCTCGTGAAAGAACACAGACTGGCTGAATGACACTTTCATATGAGCAGAATATCTTGGAGGTCGCTGAACTCCAGCTTTTTGTCGTTGTTTTCAGATCATCGGCGGCGCTTCCGCAGTGTAAAGAGGTGTGCCACATTGGGCTTGCCAAATTTTTTGTGTTCTCAAATGAGCTGATAAATATATCAGCGCATCACTTCTTTGTTGTTATTGACACTTTAAGTCAAGTCAAGTCACCTTTATTTATATAGCGCTTTTTACAATGTAGATTGTGTCAAAGCAGCTTTACACTGATAACTGGTACATTATTTGGCTGCACAGCAGCTCTTAAAGAATAGTGTCAATGCAGGTAGATCAAAGCACTGTTGTATATCAAATGTCAAGTCAAATGTCAAGTGTCCCCAACTAAGCAAGCCAAAGGCGACAGCGGCAAGGAACCCAAACTCCATCAGGTGACATCAGGTGGCAGACAAGTGGCAAATAGGTGTTTAAGTGGAGAAAAAAACCTTGGGAGAAACCAGGCTTAGTCGGGGGGCCAGTTCTCCTCTGGCCAACAGTGCTTTGTTACGATTCAGGTTGCCTTACAGGTTGCCTTTCAGGTTGCATTACTTTAGAATAATAAAGAACTGTGCATGAATGCGCAAACAGGATGTTAAAGAGTTGAGCAATAAGCCGCAAAAAATAAGTGGTGCTTGTGCTTTCTGCAGTGTTGCAGTGTGTGTCCGCAGCTTGTTAAAAATGTGATTTATTACTCATTACTCGTTACTCATTTCAAAAGTAATAATATTATTACTTACAACTAGTAGTATAACAAATTACTGTTGCCAGGAAAGTAATATTACTTTTCTGTTACACCCCACAGAAGTGGTCATTTTCTCCTCAAAATTCTGACTTCACATGTGCGCCTCTCTGTAAATGTTAGGATATAATTAAATTATTTAGCTTATATTTCTTTAGACAGAATCATAATTTCTATTCATTTTCCACTGAATTATGTGATCTGGTGAGCATATTAGCTTCTGGTGTTGTCTCCCTTTGTTTTTACTTCCATAATCGCTGTTATCATTCGCTGCACGTCACTCATATTATGTGTTCATAATCCGCCCTGTCTCTTCTATTGAAATGATGTTTACATGAGAAATGCTCACCAGGTGTAGCTTATTCTAAATGCTGCAAACAACATATTTCTGGCTCCTCATATGACTAAAATCCACATTAGATAACAATCGGAAGTTATTACAAACACTCAAAGGTGTTTACAGTGAGTTTTCAGTAAAACCGTAGTATTAATCTCATAAATTGGCATATGTAGCTTGATGGTAATTGTAGCTATAATTCACCTGTTACTCAGATATGATTATATTATCATGATATATTCTAGGGGTATCTGTAACAATCTCAAAATTATTTGTATCTGTATTCGGATAAAGCTGGAAGTGGGTCGTTCTTTAACAGGAAGTTTGTGAAATTACATGAGAAGCTCTTTTTAAATGTAATTTTTTTTAATTATCAAATGTATTCAAATATCTTCTTTTTAAAACAATAATATTAAATGTTAAATAGCATTATTAAAAGTTAAACAAAATATTAAAAGTAAAAAAAAAAAAATCACTTATTTATTTATTTATTTATTTATTTTTAATTGTCATCTACACAAAGTTCCTCTGGTAATCATCCACATCCTCAAATAAAAGGTCTTTCTATATAAAATAGCTGATTAGAAAAAATGGAAGTTGAAAGAAAATATTTAGTGGTTGAAAATCGCTAAAACAACTTTTACTTTGCATACAAATGCAAATCTGAACTAATTATAAAAAATATATAAATGCTTGCTGGTCAAAGCTCTGATTTCTGAAAGAGACACAATGGCAACGTAGCAAATTGATTTGCGATCACGCTGTCCTTGGTTTATTCATAAAGTATACACTCATTCGTGCATCATATCGTACAAGGTTTAAAATATTTAAATAGACATCAAATAGTAGAAAATGTGTATGATGCCTAGTATTTTAGTTGATATTACTCCAAGCCGGCTGATTTCTAAGAGACGCACGGAGATGGCAATGCGGCTATTAGTATCGAGATTAGTGTTGTCAAAAGTACCAGTACTTCGGTACCAAGTCGGTACTGAAATTTTGAAAATGTGACGATACCAGCATTTCTATAGTACCGGGAGTACCGAGAATCCGGGTGTATTCGGTACCCACTGATAGGGCTGTGCCAGTATTTTACGTGAATATGACACGAGTGAAGCACAAAGCTTTGTTTACAGAAGAAATAGGCTAGCAATAGGCTAACAATTAAATGCGACATGGCAGCCATGGAAACATTTTGGTTCACGCCGAATGAGAGAGGTACGAGAGTCCATACTTTTAAGCTTTGTCAGCTTTGTATTCTGTTTTGTGAATCGCGATCTGGTCACACAATTAGCAGAGAATTTAACAATATTCCATTAGTTATTCCACTGAACATAGAATCTGTTTCTTTACCCAAATCTTCACTCACGCAAGGGATTATAAACGTTTCTTCCTTTGGTTCGCTTTTAATTAGGCCTATTATATTCGCATTCTTTACTGTGGTAAAGTAGAAAAAACACTGTAGGACAGAAACCTTTTTGCTTGCACGTCAATTTCTATTTAACACAGTTTGTGCTTGTTATTAGACTTTATAAGGCGCATCAAGTTTATTTGTATAGCGCGTTTCACACACGCCAGTGATTTTTACTTTCGCTTTCTCTGGCAGCGCAAAATCAAACATAGCCTGAATGTCTGAAGATAAAACTAGCTCTTCAGACCTTTTACAACAAGTGTCAGTTGCTTGTAACATCAGGAGATAACATGAAGATATTATTAAAGAGAAATGGTCTCTTTCCTGCTCGTGTCCCACATCCCTCTCAAGCGCAGAGCGGCTATATGACGCATCTTTGTGTGGAAATAAAAAACGAATGTTTTTTAGAATAATATTTAACTTTCTTATTATTTAGGTTGCCATTATTTACTGATATTTATTTCATAGTTTTACAGGCTATAGTGTATTGTTTCACTGAAGGAATAGCTAAAATAAACACGCACGTCTGTTTCAAAATGGATGTTTGAGCATTTGTTTATTTAGGCCTTTTTTTATATTTCAAAATTTATTTCATTGAGGTGTATATATATATATACACGCACAAACACAAACACACACACACACACACACGCTCCAAATATTTATATGTATGATAACCATCATATTTAATGTTTTTAAAAATGGGCTAGTTAAATAAAAGAGTAAAATAGTTCCAACAGATTTTCCTGTGGTACCGAAATTGGTACCGAGAACCGTAAAATTTTACTGGTATTGGTACCAACTACTGGAATTTTGGTACCGTGACAACACTAATCGAGATTTTGTCAGGTATCGTATCGGAGTCATAATGTTGGTATCATGACAACACTAGACTCTCATGGACTTGTCATGGAGCCTCTTTTCATGCTGAAGAACTGATAGCCATAGTCCTTCTCTGATTATGGAAGGTTGTAAAATAAAATAGAAATAAAAAAAAAATTCTCCATGACTTCTCTAACAAAACAGCATTTATGTTATTTCCAAAAATAGCTTGCTCTAAAATTGTTTAATATTGAATGACAATCCATAAAGTGATCAGCTGTTTCCTCACAAAACTCAGCGTACTGAACTCAGCGTATTGAAGCCTCACCTTCATTGACATCCATTCAAAAAAGCCAACTCATTCTAACTCCAAGGCGATTGATAATAATAAAAAAAAAAAATACCCAAATTATCATGTCATGATGACAAATTATATTCCAGCTTATTTCATGAAGATAATGCACAATACACAATCTTCCAGCCTAGGGTTAAAGCCAGTAACAATGATTTGTGACAAATATAATGTGCATAATGTAATTTAACTCTGTGTGACAGAAAAGATTTTAGAAAACTTGTTCAATAGTTTGTGACAGAAATACCATAAATAGAATTTTCTAGTCGGCTTGAAACAAAATGTCTTTAGTGAATTTAATCTCTATAAAATAATTTTAAAATCCCTATCCAGTGATCAACAACAACTGGAAAATAAATTTATTAGTTAAAAGGAGAGAGAACCCTAAATCTAAAACATCTACATTCTTTAGCATGGAAACACATTGATTCAGACACAGATTCAGTCTGTTATGTTTTAATCAGGTTACCAAGTTCTAGCACCGGCTGCTTACTATGATCAGACTGGAGCTCTGGTAATGGGTCCTGGAGCTCGCACTGGCCTGGGTGGACCTGTCCGACTGGTCCAAACCCCTCTTCTTATCAACCCAGCAGCCGCACAAGCTGGTGAATATGCCTGTTTTTATCTAATGTTTAAACTGGAAATCTTTTCCGGACTTTGTATTAAATAGTCTATTTGTTTCTTTTTATTCTACTGACCAAACTGATTTAATTTATTATTTTACTTTCTTTTAATCTTCTTATTCTTCTTTCTGTCCTCTCTTGTCTAGCTGCATCTGCGTCAGGCTCTGGTAACAGCATGTCTGGTCCTGCTAACGGTCTGTACCGGTCCATGGCCTGCCAACAACCCCAGCAGCCTCAACCTCAGCAGCAGCCGCCTCCACCCTCCAGCGGACTGCCCTCCAACTCCTTCTATGGATCTGGCTCAGTGGCGCCCAGCTCCCAGAGCAGCTCGTTATTCTCCCATACAAGCGCGGCACCTCCACCTAGCACATCTCTGGGTTTCAGCAGCACTGGTGGATCTCTGGGTGTTGGGCTTGGCTCTGCCCTTGGTGCCTTTGGCTCCTCAGGTCTGTTTCACTATTTCATGTATGTTTACCTCATTTCATGTAGCCAGCAAGTTAATTTTTGAAATTTTTAATAAAATGATCTGCAGCACAAACTTAATGTTTGTTAAATAAATAAGTACTCCCAAAATAACCAGAATTAAGTGCTTTGGTGCTGTTGTTGCAAAAAAAAAAAAAAAAAATCTTTTGTGAAATTCTTGGGTTGCATGTGCCCCTGTAAACTGTAGAAGCACCTTTATAATGACTGGATGAAATTGATCTTAGATATTTAGTCAGCTTTATTTGAGGGTACACATAAGCTGATATGGCCCAAGCTGAAAATGAGTTTGACACCCCTGCTTTTGACAAAGTTCCACTACACTTCCACATTCTGTTCCGTACATACTAACCCAGAGAAATGTTTTACACATGAAACATGAAGCTAATAAACATACGATTACGACAGCATATGATTTGTATGTGATTTTCTTGGGGTTTGGGCTATTTTTATAAGAATAAAGGATGTTTACATGAGAAATGCTAACCAGATATAGCGATATTCTAAATGCTACACAGGGCTCTACAGTGCGAGCATTTCGCTCGCATTTGCGCCTGAAAATATCTGCGTGCGGGTGTGAAAAAATATTTAGGCGCACTGGTGCGAGTGACCCGATCGATTCTCATGAATAGAACTATAATACAATCGGAACAAAAAGTACACCTCCTAAAATGCATCTACACTGAACAACAGTTATGTTTCGCATGGCAATGGGCTGCTTTTCATGCTTTCATTCAAAGACTTTGCTTAAGTCAGCAGAGCAAGTGCAAAAGACGTGCACGATGGACTACACTCCAAAGATTGTTTTCAAGGTGAAACTGGTGATATGCATTTACAAGACAGTCTCATGCTGCTGATGTTTCAGCCAAATTAACTTTGGATTATCATAAGCAAGGTCGGAAATTAACGGGGGCTTGAGGGCAAAAATGCCACCAAAAATTAATAAAAACACACGCGCCGTTATTATGAATACCGTGCTGCCATTTTACTTTCGCTTTTACAGTAGCTGCAATTCGGAGGTGGCAATTTGAATGGTGGGTGGGTTCATTATTATTCTTAATGAAAAAACACAACAACAAAACAGTACAATGACAAACTCGCTTAAATATGCTTTTACATTTCACTTTGCAACCAAATCTTCATCCATTGTCATTCAGAGAAGTGAGGTGAAATCTGACTCCTGCTGCGACTCTCGTTCAGCTCTCACTGAATTGAGCAGACGCGTTCAGTTTTTAACTGTATCTGTTCTCTAACTAAAGTAAATTATTTTTATTACTATAAAAAATCAAAACGACGGTGGGGGCGGTGCCGCTGTCACGGTGAGCAAGTGATATAACCGGTGTTGCAGCTGAACACCGGTAACACAGTCGATCTCAGCAAGCCTAATATGTGCAAGTTAAATAATATCACACGAGTAGACTCCTGTTTCTCCGAGTATTGGCATGATTGCAAATGTGATACTTACTGATCTGATTGATGTCCAGTAAACAAGTTGATATTAAGTGATTTAACATTAGACACAATAATGTCTGTTTTTGCTCAATTTCGTGAAAACATTTTCAAACAAAGCCACACCAGAACTGTTGCGCATCTCCAAGCCACGGTGAATGAATGTATCTGCGTTTTGAACGATTGAATGAATGACTCGCACATTAAGATTTACCGCCACCTACTGGCGGTAAATGTAATACATTTATTTTCATATTTACACTTTACATAGACTGTTTTTACTTAAAATATCAAACTTTTATAGTTTAATTTTTTACATATTTCTAAATTCAAAATTATATTTAAAAACATTCGTACAACATTATTTACCAATGAGCTGCATTAAGCAGTCTATGTAAATGTGTCTAAAAACAAATTCAGATGGAGCTTCTGTGCCGCTTCTGCAGTGCAAAGATTTTTGATGATTTATTTTGATAGGTAACAGTCTGATTGGGTCTTATTGTTCTAACTGAATTTATTGTTTAACATTTAAAAACAAAATTTTCTATTTAATTTAAGAAATTGACAAAATATGATGCATACATTTAGTAAGATTAGAAAAAAAATGCTCTTATGATGGTAAAAATGCCTGTGGAAATTAATTTAAAGGGGCAAATATCGCCCTGTAATGGGAAAGTTAGTGTCTGTTACTGATCAGAAAGTGCTCCTAAATTTTTGACTGTGCTCCTAAATTTTTTTTTATTAGGAGCACAAGTGCTCCTAAAGAAAAATGTTAGTGTAGAGCCCTGCTACAAACAACATATTTCTGCCTCATCATATGACCAAAATCCACATTAGATCACAATCAGAAGTTATTACAAACACTTGATGGTGGTCTACAGTGAGTTTTGAGTGCAAGCATAGTATTATTCTCATAAATTGGCATGTGTAGTTTGATAGCTACAATTCACCTGTTAACCAGAAACGATTATATTTCATGATATGTTGTCAAAAGAATTCACGTAAGGTCGTAAGAAAATGTTTTTGTTTTCTAGAAAGATTTTTGACAATAGGTGGGTATAATGTATATTGAATTCGGGATCAAAGGGATGTGGATGGGCAAGCCATGTAATGCTAGAGTAATGTAATGCTTACATTTGACAACTGTGTTCTTGTCGTCATTTCTCCTGACAAAATCAAAGTAATGTCAATAGTTTGACACCCCTGCTTTAGACAAAGGAATTGACTGACTGTATTTTGAGAGACAGCCTTAGTCTTGTTTGGATTGGATTGTCATAACAGATCAGTTTGTCAGTTGTTCTCATCTTTTGTTCTCTTCTTTGTCCTTCCCACTCTTGTATTCCTGCAGTGTCAAATTCCACTAGCAGCAGCGCAACCCGTCGGGACTCCCTTTTGGCCAGCTCTGACCTGTATAAGCGTGGTGGTAGCAGCTTGACTCCCATTGGCCAGTCTTTCTACAACAGCTTAGGATACTCCTCCTCCCCCAGCCCCATTGGACTGACACCTGGCCACTCACCTTTGACACCTCCACCCTCTCTGCCCTCCTCCCACGGGTCCTCATCCAGCCTCCATCTAGGTATGATCTCTTGGTTCAACCGATTAATCCAAATCAGGGTTTGTTTCCAGGTTTGGTTGGATTGCAAAACACTTTTCACTCCAAGCAGACCAGCCAAACTGAGGTCAAATGGCCTCTGGTCCATTTCAAAAGCTTTGGAAAAAAATGCTCTCTGCCCTCTGACAGGTCTCTGAGCTTAGTATGGTTTATGTTTTGCCCTTTATTATATCCCATTCTTTAAATTTGGTGTATGAATAAACAAAGATGTATGGGGTAATGTTAATTTGATTTTCATGTCTCAATTTTTTAAATTGTGAACTTATTTGTCTTGAGTGAGCAACACAATCACTCTGTATATACAAGTGAAGAAAACTTCTAAACTCAAATCCTGTTTGCCTCTCTCTCCTGCTCTTCACAGGTGGTCTGCCCAATGGCAGCGGCCGTTATATTTCTGCTGCTCCCGGAGCAGAAGCCAAATACAGGAGCTCGGGCAGTACCTCCAGTCTTTTCAGCTCTAGCAGTCAGCTCTTTCCCCCACCACGAGCCCGCTACAGCCGCTCAGATGTCATGCCTTCAGGACGCAGCCGCTTACTAGAGGACTTCCGGAATAACCGCTTTCCCAACCTGCAACTGCGAGACCTGCCTGGACACATGGTGGAGTTCTCTCAAGACCAGCATGGATCCAGGTTCCCACTCCTCCTAATTTACACTTACACTTTTTCAGGATTTTGGATTTTTTTTAATACAGTTTTACAGTAATGTTTTAGTAGCATTTACTAACGCTAAAGCATTTGCTATTAATAACTAGTGCGTTGTGTGTTGGTCTTGCACATTTCACAGTGTCTGACATTTGTTTCTGTATCTGCATAATAAATGTATTGCAAGTATTTCTCATAATACCTGATACATTTTTTTTTCTTCTTTTTTTCACTTCTTTGACACAGCTTTTGACACTATATTTTTGATCATGCATGTCTGGAAACAATGCAAAAATAACAACTAAATGCTACTATAATACATCATATGAAATAAATATCCTGGAAAAAAAAAAAAGTAATGATAGTTTGGGAACTCTCTCTATTTTGAGCATTCTTTATTTGAGCATTTTGAGGAATTATTATTATTTTTTATTTTTTTTTTGTCGTATGTGTTCTGTACAATAAGTAAGATCTTTTTCTCAATGTCCAGGTTTATTCAGCAGAAGTTGGAGCGTGCAACTCCTGCAGAGAGGCAGATGGTGTTTGGGGAGATCTTACAGGCCGCTTACCAACTCATGACTGATGTCTTTGGGAACTACGTTATACAGAAGTTCTTTGAGGTAATTAATATTTAAAATGTTTTCCCCAGAAATGGACCACGTTAATTCAGGTTTACGGCGTTTCGAGGATGTGCATGAATCTGTTATTCATTCGGTCAGTTACTCTTTCCCCATCAGGCTCCGTTGTTAACAGGCAAAAGTTTCGACCACTTGAATATGAATGTTAAAAATGAAGTTACTTTGAAATAGACACAACAAATACAGTCGGTCACAGGCGATTCATACTCCAATCCAGAAGAGGGGACGCGCAGTAATGCAACGCTGTTTGCTACTAATAAAAAGCACAGAAGAGATGATCGATCAGTATGTTTTAGGGATGTAACGATATCAAAATCTCACGGTACGATAATACCTCGGTATAAAGTCCACGATATGATACACTATATTGCCAAATGTATTGGGACACCCCTCCAAATCATTGAATTCAGGTGTTCCAATCACTTCCATGGCCACAGGTGTATAAAATCAAGAACCTAGGCATGCAGTCTGCTTCTACAAACATTTGTGAAAGAATGGGTCGCTCTCAGGAGCTCAGTGAATTCAAGCGTGGTACCATGATAGGTTGCCACCTGTGCAATAAGTCCATTTGTGAAATTTCCTAACAAAGTGGAAGCATTTGGGAACAACAGCAACTCAGCCACAAAGTGGTAGGCCACGTAAAATTAGAGTGGGGTCAGCGCATGCTGAGGCGCACAGTGCGCAGAAGTCGCCAACTTTCTGCAGAGTCAATAGCTACAGACCTCCAAACTTCGTGTGGCCTTCAGATTAGCTCAAGAACAGTGCGTAGAGAGCTTCATGGAATAGGTTTCCATGGCCGAGCAGCTGCATCCAAGCCTTACATCACCAAGTGCAATGCAAAGCATCGGATGCAGTGGTGTAAAGCACGCCGCCACTGGACTGCAGAGCAGTGGAGACGTTTTCTCTGGAGTGATGCTTCTCTGTCTGGCAATCCCATGGATGAGTCTGGGTTTGGCGGTTGCCAGGAGAATGGTACTTGCCTGACTGCATTGTGCCAAGTGTAAAGTTTGGTGGAGGGGGGATTATGGTGTGGGGTTGTTTTTCAGGGGTTGGGCTTGGCCCCTTAGTTCCTGTGAAAGGAACACTAAATGCTTCAGCATACCAAGACATTTTGGACAATTTCATGTTCCCAACTTTGTGGGAACAGTTTGGGGATGGCCCCTTCTTGTTCCAACATGACTGCGCACCAGTGCACAAAGCAAGGTCCATAAAGACATGGATGAGCAAGTTTGGTGTGGAGGAACTTGACTGGCCTGCACAGAGTCCTGACCTCAACCCGATAGAACACCTTTGGGATGAATTAGAGCGGAGACTGAGAGCCAGGCCTTCTCGCCAACATCACTGCCTGACCTCACAAATGCGCTTCTAGAAGAATGGTCAAAAATTCCCATAAACACACTCCTTAAAGGGTCGTGAAACTCCAGAACACGTTTTTTGAGCTGTGAACAGATATGTATAGGCTGCACATCATTGAAAACACTAAAGGTACTCAGTAATTTTATTTAAAAGTTGAAATTAGTTATTTTTGCATTTTTCAGAGCGATTTCTGTCTTCCTGTTTGAAAAGCAAATTCGGAGCAACGTCACAAAATCTGACGTCATCGTGTACTACTGGCAAGATCAGGAGTGCTGATTGGCCCCAGTATGGGCTGGTCGAACATGCTGACGTCAACAGTTTCAAGCGGTTCTATGCATTTATTCATGACATAAAGCTCATTCAATCCAATCACTGCGCTGTAGTATGCATAAGATTATAATTGCGGTATTATGCATGAGGAAGTATCACTTCTCTTGCCTCTGCCTCTTGTCATTCAGAGATATCGTTGGTGCTCGTTTCCTCAGTGCTACAACACAAAAATGCGTTTTCCTGCGACGCGACCAGAGCAGAAGTTTGGGTGCATGTGGATTGTTTTGCTGTAATCTACCAGCACAAATGGAAAATATGTTCGCATGAGATTCAAATTCAAATGTCACAAAAGTGCTGTTCATTCACCTCGATCTGCGTTCAGACACGCGAGCCGTGTGTATGTTTCCCTCAGCACAGCAAGCATGAGTGTTTTTTGTATTTTGTCCACGATGCGGTCAGAACTGGAGTTTGAATACGAACACATGAAAAATACAATTGTTATGATATACACGCGCATATGATCGGTTTCAGCGCGGAGCTCCGCGATGAGTTTAACACTAGCCACGTGGATCATAGCTCATATTCAGAATAAAGTATCCGTGTTTAAAGTTTTTATAGACATATTTCACATATTCTCCTGCACCAAACATGAACCAGCACGGTGTATGCACACATATTTCATCAAGTCTTCATCAAATGAATTATATGTGCAAACTGGACACTGATACTGTGGTGTAGCCTATCTGAACACGATTTTTATAATAGACAAAAGATTGATTTAGATCGAAAATTCCAAGAAAAAATGGACAAAAAATAAACTGTCTTTATTCTTTCTGTGTTAAACTACGTGTTGTTTATCATGAGACTGTAGTGCTCGTAAACGTAATCAAAGTATTATTAGCCCTTTTAAATGTTCTTTTGCATTTCTCCCTTGTGCTTGGGAGTTTGTTGTCATTTTCTCCGTGCATATTCATGTGCATATAAAGGCAGGCGTCCCAAAACTTTTGGCAATATAGTGTATTTATTGCGATATTTATTTAAAAAAAAAAAAAAAAGACAAATGAAGATTTTGTCAGTTTGAAACAGGAACTTCCAGAGTAGTGTTTTCAGTTTTCATAGTAAAGAAAAAATATTAAACAACCAATAAAAAAATAGTAGTAAGGGGAAAAATTGCACAATGCTCAACTCAGTCCTTTTTGTGTTTATTATACTTGTAAAATGAATTTAACAGACTGCTAAATCTCAACAAATTCACTAACACTTTAGAATAACAGGGTTTCCGCAGGGCATTAAAAAGCATTAAAAGTCATTAAATGGATTTTGCGAAAATTAAGGCCTTAAATGGCATTAAAAAGCATTAAATTTTATTCCTACAGGCATTAAATTTTTTAGATAGTTTTTAAGAAAAATAATACTACCAGTTTATTTTGAATATAGCCTTCATAATTAATAACTTTGATTTGCTGTCGCAAAATATGTACATTGGTGTGATACACACACGGAACCAGTTTGGTAATTGCCTCCGGCTGGTGCAAAATTGCCGTAACGCCGGTTTCTTAAAGAAAATGGTGTGATTGTCCAGCTTAAGTAAATTCAGTATTGATTCATTCTGTTGTACGGATCAATAGTTAATTTAGTTAATTTATCTATATCAGCACTGGAGTAAACATTGATGTCATCATCCAGCTCAGTTCAGTTCGCATACAGTGGTGTCAGTGCAGGCAGATCAAAACATTGTTGAATATCAAATGTCAAGTGTCCCCAACTAAGCAAACCAAAGGTGACGGCGGCAAGGAACCCAAACTCCAACAGGTGACATCAGGTGGCAAACAGGTGTTAAAATGGAGAATAAAACCTTGGGAGAAACCAGACTCAGTTGGGGGGCCAGTTCTCCTCTGGCCAACAGCGAACAGTGCATGATTATGATTCAGGCAGCTTTCATAAGTCCGATTGGGATCGCAACAGTCAAAGTATTTATTCCAGTTCCATCTAGTTGAGGATCGTATTCATCACGCCGGTATGGGACGGTTTGTTGAGGATCTGTGCCACTGGTTGTCGTGTCGATTAGGCCTTCACAGGGGATGATCTAGTTGACACAATCTCTGCTGACACTTCAGAGCTGCGTTGTCATCGTGTCTAGGTGCACGTCCTTGATCTCACCTGGATACAGCCCAGATCCAGCTGACTATGGTAAACCTCGGGATAAACAGAGAGACTAATATTAGCATAGATGCCATTCTTCTTCTGATGTAACGAGTACATCTGTTGTTATAGGAAGTGTTCCCGGTTCCGGCTGACCTAATTTATGCAGCCTAACAATCCTTTAATGGATTTGAAAACATCAATTGATAATGTGTGTAGCGTCTGGACCAATCAGACACACAATTATTCATTATATTTAATGAATTATCTAGAAACTCACTCTCTCAAAGTTCTGTGAACCCATCCCCCTAAAACTGCAACTAGCATCCCAAACGTAGCTAACACACAGACAGAACTAGGTGTCCTGTTACAGGACACGGGAAAACTGATAAGAACTTTTATGATCAAAGAATTTTGCAGAGACTAGTGACTCTGACTTCATTCTTTCTGAGAAGGACAAATAAACCCTCTTAATCCTATATATTCTATATATAACCACTTGAGAAATGTATAAACATGTATCCCATCTCATGACTTTCCTTTTATAGGCTTTATTCTATGAATTAATTCTCTTTTTTTGAACTATTTTGGTATTAATGTTTTAGATTTGCAAATTTATGGTTAACCAAAATCACATAGGTAGCATGTTTGATATCGATGGACTCCAACTTTTGTTACCTATTTGGTAATTTATGTTACATGTTGCTAACTCTGTGACACACTAGTATTATAAGAATCTAGAAGGTTCTTCTCTCAAACATCCAATCCAATGTCTTATGCTAATATCTTGCTAGAGAACAAAGACTTGTGTTAAAAAAAAAAAAAAAAAAAAGTTCCCTCCGGGGAAACAATTCCTTATTGGCTGAGGGTGTGACATCTTCACTTTAAAATTACTGATCACAAGATCACGGCCGCTCTTCTTTTTTTTTTTTTTTTTTTTTTTTTTGCTGAGAAATACTGATGTGAAGATGATGCTAAGAAGCTAGAAGCTTCTAAGGAACCCCAAGCTTGTGCCAGGCTTTGGCCTAGACCTTCCATTCACCAAAGATCCTCTGAATCCAACTGATTCTCTTTCATCAAGACAATATCAGCAAAGATTCAACAGGAGCCTCTACAAATTGCATCAGGACAGTTTTAATTCAAATGGGCGAGACATGCAAGTATCAAACTTAGTCTCATTATTTGATACATTGAGTATCCTTACCCTGTTTAAAGAAGGGCATGTTAGAACTAAACTGATGGTTTGCTCAAGGCTGTTGGTTTGCTCAACTGGCCTGAATTCTGAGATCGCAATAGACGTGAAGGACTATAATGCGTTAAGAGCTCCCTCAGGTACTGGGGAGCTAAACCATTTAGTGCTTTGTAAGTAATTAGCAAGATTTTAAAATCTATACGATGTTTAACAGGGAGCCAATGCAGTGTTGACAGAACCGGGCTGATATGGTCATACTTCCTGGTTCTAGTAAGAACTCTAGCTGCTGCATTTTGTACGAGCTGTAGTTTGTTTATCAAGCGAGCAGGGCAACCACTCAGTAGAGCATTACAGTAATCTAGCCTTGAGGTCATGAACGCATGAACTAACTGTTCCGCATTTGTCATTGAGAGCATATGTCGTAGTTTAGATATATTTTTGAGATGGAAGAATGCGGTTTTACAAATGTTAGAAATGTGGCTTTCAAATGAAAGATTGCTGTCAAAGAGCACACCCAGGTTCCTAACTGACGACAAAGACTTAACAGAGCAGCCATCAAGTGTTAGACAGTATTCTAGGTTATTACGTGCAGAGGTTTTTGGTCCAATAATTAGAATCTCTGTTTTTTCTGAATTTAGTAGTAGGAAATTACTGGTCATCCAATTTTTTTTATATCAGCTATGCATTCCGTTAATTTTGTGAATTGGTAAGTTTCGTCAGGACGCGAAGAAATATAGAGCTGAGTATCATCAGAGAAACAGTGAAAACTAACGCCATGCTTCCTAATGATATCTCCCAAGGGTAGCATGTACATAGTACAGCAACGGTCCTACTACTGAGCCTTGTGGTACTCAATACTGAACTTGTGATCGATATGACATCTCTTCGTTTACTACTACAAACTGATAACGGTCAGATAAGTATGATTTGAACCATGCCAATGCAGTTCCACTAATGCCAACATAATTTTCGAGTCTATTTAAAAGAATGTTGTGATCGATAGTGTCAAATGCAGCACTAAGATCCAGTAACACTAATAGAGAGATACAACCACGATCTGATGATAAGAGCAAATCATTTGTAACTCTAATGAGAGCAGTCTCAATACTATGGTACGGTCTAAATCCTGACTGAAAATCCTCACAGATACCATTTCTTTCTAAAAAAAAAAAAAAAAAAAAAAAAGGAACATAGTTGCAATGATACTGCCTTTTCTAGTATTTTTGACAGAAAAGGTAGATTCGAGATCGGTCTGTAATTGACTAATTCTCTAGGATCAAGTTGTGGTTTTTTAATAAGAGGTTTAATAATAGCCAGCTTAAAAGGTTTTGGTACGTATCCTAGTGATAAAGATGATTTAATGATATTAAGAAGAGGATCTATGACCTCTGGAAGCATCTCTTTCAATAGCTTAGTCGGTATAGGGTCTAATATACATGTTGTTGATTTTGATGATTTAACAAGTTTAGACAATTCTTCCTCTCCTATAGCAGCGAATGAATTGAATTTTTCCTCAAGGATACTACAATGCACTGTCTGACGTGATACTGTAGTAGACGGTTGCATGGTTATAATTTTCTCTCTAATATTGTCAATCTTGCAAGTAAAGAAATTCATAAACTTATTACTGCTGTGCTGTTTGGAAACATCAGAAGTTGAAGCTTTATTTCTTGTTAATTTAGCCACTGTATCAAATAAATACCTAGGGTTGTGTTTATTTTCTTCTAAAAGATTTGAAAAATAAGCAGATCTAGCAGTTTTAAGGCCTTTCTGTACTCAATCATTCTCTCTCTCCACGAAATGCGAAAAACCTCTAGTTCCATTTTTCTGGCTGCTCTCTTAAGGTCCCGAGTGTGCTCATTGTACCACACTGTTGGACTAATTTCCTTAATCTTCTTTAAGTGCAAAGGAGCTGCTGCATCTAATGTGCTGGAAAAGAGAGAGTCAATAGTTTCTGTTGCAACATCAAGTTCTTCTAAGCTATCTGGTATGCTAAGGTGATGAAACTGATCAGGAAGATTATTTATAAAGCACTCTTTAGTGGTAGAAGTGATAGTTCTACCATATTTGTGGCAGGGAGGCAGTTTAGCAGCCTTGGCTATACACGAGACTAGATAATGATCTGAGATGTTATCGCTCTGCTGCAGAATTTCAACGGCATCAATGTCGATTCCATGTGACAATATTAGATCTAAAGTATGATTACGACAATGAGTGGGTCCTGACACGTGTTATCTAACTCCAGTAGAGTTTAGAATGTCTGTAAATGCCAATCCCAATGCGTCTTTTTCATTATCTATATGGATATTAAAATCACCAACAATTAGGACTTTATCCGCAGCCAGTACTAACTCCGATAGAAAATCAGCAAATTCTTTGATAAAGTCTGTATGGTGCCCTGGTGGCCGGTATACAGTAGCCAGCACGAATTTCAAATGGGATTTGTCACTTACATTACATAATGTTCCATAAAGCACCATTACTTCGAAGGGAATTATAATTAAAAGACTTTTGAGTAATACTAAAGATATTACTATAAATTACAGCAACACCTCCCCCTTTGCCTTTTCGACGCGGTTCGTGTCGATAATAGTAACCTTGAGGGCTAGGCTCATTTAAAGTAATGTAATCGTCTGGTTTTAGCCAGGTTTCTGTCAAACATAGCACATCTAGATTATTGTCTGTGATAATATCATTTACAATAAGTGCTTTTGAAGAAAGGGATCTAATATTCAGCAACCCAAGCTTTATAATTTGTTCATCAGTATTATATTTGTTTTTTATTTGTTGAACATCAATTACATTTTTACCCTTAAATGGGTTTGGAAGTTTTTTGTATTTACTAATTCGGGGTACAGACACAGTCTCTATGTGATGATATCTAGGTGAAAGAGTTTCTATGTGTTGGGGTTTATCTGACTTCTGTGACGTGAAACAGCTAGCAGCTTCCTGACCTGGGCCACAGTTTGTCATGTTTCAGCTCTAAGACTATGTGCCATATTACTAGAGAGTAGAGCGGCACCATCCCAGGAGGGATGAATACCATCTCTTTTCAACAGGTCAGGTCTGCCCCAAAAACTTTTCCAATTGTCTATGAACCCTATATTATTCTGCGGACACCACTTAGACAGCCAGCCATTGATTGATGATAGTCTAAGTATCTCATCACTCCGACGAACAGGAAGAGGGCCAGAGCACATTACAGTGTCTGACATTGTACTTGCGAGTTCACACACCTCTTTAATGTTAATTTTAGTGATCTCCGACTGGCGAAGTCGAACATCATTAGTGTCGACGTGAATAATAATCTTAGAGTATTTACAATTAGCATTAGCCAGCACTTTTAAGTTTGCTTTGATGTCAGGCGCTCTGGCTCCCGGCAAACATGTGACTATGGTGGCTTGTGTCTCTATTTTCACGTTCCATGTAATAGAATCGCCAATAACTAGGGCACTTTCAACAGGATTCTCAGTGGGCTAGGATTCACTGAGTGGGGAGAACCTGTTTGAAGTTCTAATCGGAACGGAAGAGCGGTGTTTTTCTCCACGACTAGGCCGTCTCACGGTCACCCAATTGCCCTGCTGCGCGGGCTCTACAGCCGGAACCAAACAATGTACAGAGTTCACTAAGCTAGTCACATCCAAAACAGTATCTAAAGTTTGGATGCGTGTCTCTAATTCTGAGATTTTCTCTGTCAGCCTGACTATCTCCCTACATTTATGACATGTGAATCCCTCATCGCTGACAGAGAGAACTATGCTAAGCATGTGACAGGCAGAGCAAGTAACAATAGAAGGAGAGGATGACATGACTCACCGTGTTTGTAGACTGATCCGACTTACCACAGCTGTTTTATGAACGCGTAGAAAAAAGAACGTAGAAAAACATCCCTAGTATGTTTACTAGGGATGTGCAACAGCGATCGAGTACTCAAGTATTCGACCGTGACAGCGACGATTGATCATGTAAACGATGATCGAAATATTTTTTTTTTTTTTTTTTTTTTTTTCCTGATTGGTTATAGCAGCACTTTGGGCGGCGCCCTGAGCCCTGATTGTTTAGCTTGCCACAGCATGCGTCAAAAGATGTGACAGAGAATGTCCGCCAGTGTTGTAGTCGAGACCAGCTCATTCTAGTCCGAGTCAAGACCGAGACCAGAGAGGTTGGAGTCCAAGACAAATTCAAGTTCACATAAGGTTGGGTCTGAGACAAGGCCTAAAGAAATCTTCAAGAATATGTAAATGTTTGGTGGAAACAATAAAATTGGCACCATACTCATCAAATATACCATGGCATGTACAATGTATTTTATTTACTTAGAGTGATATTGGTTTAAAAAATATTATCAGTTAAGGGTAAAAAGGCCACTTAGTAGGTGGTGTAAAGGTAATTTGTTAGAAAAGATTTCTATTTTGAATAAATGCTGTTATTTTTAACATTTTTAAATCAAAGATTTTAAATCAATCGACTGGAAAAAAAAGGATCACAGCATGTTATAAAAAAATATTAAGCAGCACAACTGTTTCCACTTTCCAACTTTGAAAATTAATCAGCATATTAGAATGATTGCTGAAGGATCATGTGACACTGAAGACTGGAGTAATGCTGAAAATTCAGCTTTGCATCACAGAAATAAATTATATTTTAAAGTATATTCAAATAGAAAACCAGTATTTTAAATTGTAATATTTTTAAAATATATATTGCTGTTTTTGATTAGATAAATGCAGGCTTGATGAGCATAAGACTTATTTCATAATGCCACATAAGCTAATAATTATCAAAAATGGTAATATAATAAAGTTCTTTCACGTCACCATTTCGCCAGCCTACACTTTACATAATAGGCCTGTAGGTGGCACTTTGGCTTCATTAACTATGATAGTTTCATCAAATAGTAAACGGTGTATCAACACTAAATGAATTGAACATTACTTACCATTAATGCGACTTTTGGCTTTGTAGTCAGTTAACATCCATTTTGTCAGCGATGCAATTTGATTTATAAAATGAGACAAACCGCAGAAATCGCTCGTCTGTCCATGTAATTTTCACTTCATGTTGTCCAATGAAATTTGAACTTGTGCCAGATCACTATTGGTTGGGGTGTTATACATGACAAACCGGCATTGGTGAATTATGTAATATTATAAAATATATAATAAATAGATTTTTAATTAAATCGACACACTAGCTTTGATTATTGATGGGGAAAAAAAAGTTTAAATTGTTTGGTTTATTTTTTTCTTCCGTCGAGCCATAGGCATAGGAAAGAAACTTATATGGCTCGAGAGTCTAGGTTTCGAACAGACTGTGGAAAATCAGTCAGTCGCACATGCACGCAACCCATAGCTGTGTGTTATGGCAACGCCTCACACTGACGGATATTTAAAAATAATAGGAATTTTCCGACTTTTGAGCGATTCGTTACTATTGTACACATTGTCATGTTAATTATAATTCAAATGCAATTTGTTTTATTGACCACAATATTATCATTGCTATTTGCCCCCAAACATTAACATACAGTAATAGTCATGAAATATTTTGAATGGGACTTGAGTGGTCTCGGGAATGAGTCCGATTCCTAATTTGTTCGAGTGCGAGTCAATTCCGAGTCAATATGCACACGAGTCCATGACAAGACCAAGACCGTTACAATATGGTCTCGAGAATGAGTCCGAGTCTCGAGTACTACAACACTGTGTCTGGCTTCACTTTGACAAGATAGATGAAAATACAGTTCAATGCAAGCTGTGCAGCGCCAAGCTTTTATCTTGTGCTGAAAATATCCTTTAAATTATATTCATAATTAATTTAGCAATAATCTTCAGCATAGGCACCGAGCTCCCGCACACCCATGGAAAAACACAAGATATTCTCATTTCATTTCAACCAATAAAAATCGATTGAAGCCTTCAGACACGGCTTTCTTTTCATTTTTATAGTCCATTTGATGCAGTTTCTATTTCGTTAATGTCGAGAGCGTATTTGTAACGCACGTGAGAGCACATCCATGTAATTCACGAGCACAAATCTCTTTGCTCGGACGCGGATTTCTTTGACTCTTGCACTGGCCGTGCTCAAACTTTGTCCTGTCATGAATCTCAACGTGCTTTTTCTCATGGAGATTGGGCACCTACCGGCAGAAACATAAATCGGTGCCTATATTCATCAGTGATTTTCATAAAATAACATTTTGGTTGATCAGAAAGTGCAAATGGAATCCAAAATATTGCTGAAATATTAGAATAAATAAAAAATTACAATAGTGACACTAATGTAGCCTAATAGAATGTGAATTTGTTGTGCTTTCGTTTCGTTGGCTTTTGTTTTAAAGCGCAATCGGAGTTACACTTTCGGTCAAGCTCACGTTTGCATTCGTGAACTTTTTGCAGATGAAAGTTGTAATAATAATAATGTAGATGAAAAGAAAGCACAAATCTGCCATAAACATAGCATTATAATGAGAACTTTATAGAAATCTATAGTAAATTCTGTCCTTGCCTGTGTTTCAGCGCGCTGTCATGAAAGCGCATCATGGCGCTATAGTGCGTAACTTAAAGTTCACTGGCATTTGCATCCTTTTATGCAGATACAAGTTGTAATGTTACGTCTATGTTATGTATCTGAGTTATCTGATTAATATCATAGGATGTGTCATAGAACGGGCTTCAGTTTATTGGCATAAAGTCACTCTTCACCTCAGGCAGCTATTCCTTTTAGATGCTTCTTAATAACATTGCTGCATCATAATCATAATCTAACAGTGTTCTAATCACGTACTCATGTTTTCATAGACAGGTTTTCATGTCATATTTTTATTCTTAACATTCATTTTCATAACAGTCTTCAGATATTTTCATTATCTCCATGACGGCCATGCCCCGCCCCCCGCACACGCCCTGCCCCCCCGAGTACTCGATTACTCGTTTTTGAAACCTATCGATGATCGAAATGAAAAATTGCCAAAAATGCCAATCCTTAATGTTTACATGTAATCTCTCAACCAGTGTTTCAACTGCCCAAAGACATCAATAAAACAGCTTGAGAATATTATCTCACATAGCATTACATTTACCTTGGGCATTTAGTGTTGACAGCATGTTAGTTCACAAGAGAACTAGGGGGGACTCTAGAGGGGAGCGTTTTGTATATGCACTATATTAGCCTATTCATTATATTTACTTAAACAGTAATGTCTTATGTAATTTGTTTAAATAAATCGTTTTTAAATTGTTTAAATAAATTGTTTAAATTGTCATTAAAACAAGTTCTGACAGTAACTGTGTAAATTATTATATTTCAAATTGAATTGGAGTAGAAAATTAACTTTATAATTAGATTTAGAATGCAAAACCTGCCTTATGTGCAATTTACATGTTGTTGTTTTTTTTGTTTTTTTTTTATTTGAGTGTTGATTATTATATCTAAAAATAAATAGCAACTGAATTTAATATTTTGGGCTCCGTTGTTAATTGTAACCTTTAATATTATAGTAATGTGTAAGTAAGGGCTCCCTATATAGTTTACAGCATTAGTTAAGATAGATGTTTTTATCCTTAAGAAAATTTTAATTATAATTAAATTCATTTAAACACAGAGGCACATTGGTTCAAAAAAATGCAGTTTAATAAAAAAAATTTGTTTAGTTTACTCCCCCCGAAATACCAAACCGTCATGTTTGTGTACCGTTAAACCCCCCATATATGTGTGTATATATTTGTGTGTGCATGTATATATACAGTATTTCACAAAAGTGAGTACACCCCTCACATTTCAGCAACCATTTTAGCATCTTCTCAAGGGACAATACTATAGAAATGAAACTTGGATATATTTTAGAGTAGTCAATGTGCTGCTTGTATAGCAGTATAGATTTACTGTCCTCTGAAAATAACTTGACATACAGCCATTATTGTCAAAATAGCTGGCAACAAAAGTGAGTACACCGTAAGTGATAACAGTTGTATGTTGTTTAACCATGCAAAGCCACATGTCCTATTCATCATGTTCATGTTTTTGTCTGCTTGACAGGACCATACAAATGTGTGGATCTTGTATTAGAGCAGTAACAATTTGGTGCTTTGAGTACAATTCTCTCATACTGATCACTGGATGTTCAACATGGCACCTCATGGCAAAGAACTCTCTGAGGATTTGAGAATTAGAATTGTTGCTCTCCACAAAGATGGCCTAGGCTATAAGAAGACCAGTAACACCCTGAAACTGAGTTACAGTACAGTGGCCAGGGTCATAGAGAGAGGTTTTCCAAGACGGGTTCCACTCGGAACATGCCAAAGAAGTTTAATCAAAGAAGTTGAGACCTTGTGCTGTGTGTCAGGTGCAGAAGCTGGCTTCAAAAAACAGATGCATGAGTGCTGCCAGCATTGCTTTAGAGGTTGCAGAAGCGGAAGGTCAGCTTGTCAGTGCTCAGACCATACGCCGCACACTGCAGCAAGTCGGTTTGCATGGCCCTTCTGAAGCTAGCTCACAAGAAAGCCCGCAAACAGTTTGCTGAAGACAACCTGTCCAAGAGCATGAATTACTGGATTCCAACATGTACTGTGACATTCTGAAGCAGAACATAATGCCCTTCCTTCAGAAACTGGGCTGAACGGTATGATAATGGCCCCAAACACACTGCCAAGATGACAACTGCCTTGCTGAGGAAGCTGAAGGTGAAGGTGATGGAGTTGCCAAGTATGTCTCCAGACCTGAACCCTATTGAGCACCTGTGGGGCATCCTCAAGCGGAAGGTGGAGAAGCGCCATGTGTGTAACATCCAGCAGCTCCGTGATGTCATTATGGAGAAGTGGAAGAGGATCCCAGCAACAACCTGTGCAGCTCTGGTGAATTCCATGCCCAGGAGGATTAAGGCAGTGCTAAATAACAATGGTGCTCACACAAAATATTGACACTTTGGACACAGTTTTGACATGTTCACTTAGGGTGTACTCACTTTTGTTGCCAGTTATTTAGACAATAATGGCTGTATGTTAAGTTATTTTCAGAGGACAGTAAATCTATACTGCTACACAAGCTGCACATTGTCTACTCTAAAGTATATCCAATTTTCATTTCTATAGTATTGTCCCTTGAGAATATATGTGAGGGGTGTACTTACTTTTGTGAGATACTGAATGAATATATATATATATATATATACAGGTGCTGGTCATATAATTAGAATATCATCAAAAAGTTGATTTATTTCACTAATTCCATTCAAAAAGTGAAACTTGTATATTATATTCATTCATTACACACAGACTAATATATTTCAAATGTTTATTTCTTTTAATTTTGATGATTATAACTGACAACTAAGGAAAATCCCAAATTCAGTATCTCAGAAAATTAGAATATTGTGAAAAGGTTCAATATTGAAGACACCTGGTGCCACACTCTAATCAGCTAATTAACTCAAAACACCTGCAAAGGCCTTTAAATGGTCTCTCAGTCTAGTTCTGTAGGCTACACAATCATGGGGAAGACTGCTGACTTGACAGTTGTCCAAAATACGACCATTGACACCTTGCACAAGGAGGGCAAGACACAAAAGGTCATTGCAAAAGAGGCTGGCTGTTCACAGAGCTCTGTGTCCAAGCACATTAATAGAGAGGCGAAGGGAAGGAAAAGATGTGGTAGAAAAAAGTGTACAAGCAATAGGGATAACCGCACCCTGGAGAGGATTGTGAAACAAAACCCATTCAAAAATGTGGGGGAGATTCACAAAGAGTGGACTGCAGCTGGAGTCAGTGCTTCAAGAACCACTACGCACAGACGTATGCAAGACATGGGTTTCAGCTGTCGCATTCCTTGTGTCAAGCCACTCTTGAACAACAGACAGCGTCAGAAGCGTCTCGCCTGGGCTAAAGACAAAAAGGACTGGACTGCTGCTGAGTGGTCCAAAGTTATGTTCTCTGATGAAAGTAAATTTTGCATTTCCTTTGGAAATCAGGGTCCCAGAGTCTGGAGGAAGAGAGGAGAGGCACACAATCCACGTTGCTTGAGGTCCAGTGTAAAGTTTCCACAGTCAGTGATGGTTTGGGGTGCCATGTCATCTGCTGGTGTTGGTCCACTGTGTTTTCTGAGGTCCAAGGTCAACGCAGCCGTATACCAGGAAGTTTTAGAGCACTTCATGCTTCCTGCTGCTGACCAACTTTATGGAGATGCAGATTTCATTTTCCAACAGGACTTGGCACCTGCACACAGTGCCAAAGCTACCAGTACCTGGTTTAAGGACCATGGTATCCCTGTTCTTAATTGGCCAGCAAACTCGCCTGACCTTAACCCATAGAAAATCTATGGGGTATTGTGAAGAGGAAGATGTGATATGCCAGACCAACAATGCAGAAGAGCTGAAGGCCACTATCAGAGCAACCTGGGCTCTTATAACACCTGAGCAGTGCCACAGACTGATCGACTCCATGCCACGCCGCATTGCTGCAGTAATTCAGGCAAAAGGAACCCCCTACTAAGTATTGAGTGCTGTACATGCTCATACTTTTCATGTTCATACTTTTCAGTTGGCCAGGATTTTTAAAAATCCTTTCTTTGTATTGGTCTTAAGTAATATTCTAATTTTCTGAGATACTGAATTTGGGATTTTCCTTAGTTGTCAGTTATAATCATCAAAATTAAAAGAAATAAACATTTGAAATATATCAGTCTGTGTGTAATGAATGAATATAATATACAAGTTTCACTTTTTGAATGGAATTAGTGAAATAAATCAACTTTTTGATGATATTCTAATTATATGACCAGCACCTGTGTATATATATATATATATATATATATATATATACATATATATATATATATACATACATACACATACATACATGGGTGACATTTGACTCTCGAGGTGGGGGGGGCAAGAATTTTTTTTTTTTTTGCATTTTGCATCAGCAAATTATTCGCAGAAATTTTAAGCAAACAAGTTTAAGTTTGCTTGCTGTTTATTTACTCATTTATTTAATAATTCACTTAATTTTATTATCACGGGAAATGACTTGGACGATATGTGAATCAGTGTCCATCATTTTGCGAGCAACTGGTGATAAAGAAAAATGCCACGTCGCAATATTGAAAATGTGACAGTGCAAACTTTGCGAGAGTTTTATGCGGGTGAAGAAGTCTCAAACTCCAGTCAATTATTCACTACAGAAACTGAAAGTAAAAACTGACTGAGCTTTTGGCATCCGACGCTGCAATAACGGCGCATATTCTCTTAGAGACAATGAGAGATGAATCTAATTTATTTTCTTAATATTTCTCTTGTGGCCCATAGTGAGAAAAAAATAGTATTTTTCGTGAATCGAGAAGTATTTCGTGTTAAACAAGTTGTTCTTTAAATGAGGAGTAAGCTAACTAATATTTTATTGTCCTCGCAGCGCGTCGGTTATGCGCTATGATATCGCGGGGCAAATGAATTGCAATATTAATTTAATAATAAAAGTAGCATGATAATAAGAAAAATAATTTAGTAGCCCTGCATGCCCGTCCGCTATATGCCTCTGTGAAGGGATAAACAGCATTCAGGCATGGCATCAAATCGATTAACTGTTTTATCCAAATCCACATGCATGGACCGTTCAGTGTTCAGTACTGCAATGTCCGAGTCTCTCCTGTCTCATGATGTTTCTCATATGTTTTCAGTCGGCGCAAGCAAGAAACGTTTACTAGACTGTGGACTAGCTTTGACTCTCTGAACAGTGGCCGCGCAGCCGAATTTTTATGACCATGGACGGTGCGCGTGTGCATGCGCCGAACGCGTCTTTCCACGCTCATGGGCAAAGTAGTATCTTTGAAAGGCTCGCGCGCTCATGGGCAAAGGAGTATCTTTGAAAAGCTCGCACGCTCATGGGCAAAGGAGTATCTTTGAATGGCTCGCGCGCTCATGGGCAAAGGAGTATCTTTGAATGGCTCGCGCGCTCATGGGCAAAGGAGTATCTTTGCCCCCTGAGCGCGCGAACCATTTAAAGATACTCCTTTGCCCATGAGTGCGCGGACCCCCCCCCCCCCCCAGTGTCGCCCGTGTGTGTGTGTGTGTGTGTGTATATATATGTATATATATATATATATATATATATATATATATATATATATATATATATATATATATATATATATATATATATATATATATATATATATATAAATATATAAATATATAAAATATTATATACAGGTGCTGGTCATATAATTAGAATATCATCAAAAAATTGATTTATTTCACTAATTCCATTCAAAAAGTGAAACTTGTATATTATATTCATTCATTACACACAGACTGATATATTTCAAATGTTTATTTCTTTTAATTTTGATTATAACTGACAACTAAGGAAAATCCCAAATTCAGTATCTCAGAAAATTAGAATATTAACTAAGACCAATACAAAGAAAGGATTTTTAGAAATCTTGGCCAACTGAAAAGTATGAACATGAAAAGTATGAGCATGTACAGCACTCAATACTTAGTTGGGGCTCCTTTTGCCTGAATTACTGTAGCAATGCGGCGTGGCATGGAGTCGATCAGTTTGTGGCGCTGCTCAGGTGTTATAAGAGTCCAGGTTGCTCTGATAGTGGCCTTCAGCTCTTCTGCATTGTTGGGTCTGGCATATCGCATCTTCCTCTTCACAATACCCCATAGATTTTCTATGGGGTTAAGGTCAGGCAAGTTTGCTGGCCAATTAAGAACAGGGATACCATGGTCCTTAAACCAGGTACTGGTAGCTTTGGCACTGTGTGCAGGTGCCAAGTCCTGTTGGAAAATGAAATCTGCATCTCCATAAAGTTGGTCAGCAGCAAGAAGCATGAAGTGCCCTAAAACTTCCTGGTATACGGCTGCGTTGACCTTGGACCTCAGAAAACACAGTGGACCAACACCAGCAGATGACATGGCACCCCAAACCATCACTGACTGTGGAAACTTTACACTGGACCTCAAGCAACGTGGATTGTGTGCCTCTCCTCTCTTCCTCCAGACTCTGGGACCCTGATTTCCAAAGGAAATGCAAAATTTACTTTCATCAGAGAACCACTCAGCAGCAGTCCAGTCCTTTTTGTCTTTAGCCCAGGCGAGACGCTTCTGACGCTGTCTGTTGTTCAAGAGTGGCTTGACACAAGGAATGCAACAGCTGAAACCCATGTCTTGCATACGTCTGTGCGTAGTGGTTCTTGAAGCACTGACTCCAGCTGCAGTCCACTCTTTGTGAATCTCCCCCACATTTTTGAATGGGTTTTGTTTCACAATCCTCTCCAGGGTGCGGTTATCCCTATTGCTTGTACACTTTTTTCTACCACATCTTTTCCTTCCCTTCGCCTCTCTATTAATGTGCTTGGACACAGAGCTCTGTGAACAGCCAGCCTCTTTTGCAATGACCTTTTGTGTCTTGCCCTCTTTGTGCAAGGTGTCAATGGTCGTATTTTGGACAACTGTCAAGTCAGCAGTCTTCCCCATGATTGTGTAGCCTACAGAAC
Source organism: Mylopharyngodon piceus (assembly GCA_039654765.1). Taxonomy (NCBI): domain Eukaryota; kingdom Metazoa; phylum Chordata; class Actinopteri; order Cypriniformes; family Xenocyprididae; genus Mylopharyngodon; species Mylopharyngodon piceus. The sequence goes on from CM077456.1 coordinate 22,474,462, forward strand.
TAGACTGAGAGACCATTTAAAGGCCTTTGCAGGTGTTTTGAGTTAATTAGCTGATTAGAGTGTGGCACCAGGTGTCTTCAATATTGAACCTTTTCACAATATTCTAATTTTCTGAGATACTGAATTTGGGATTTTCCTTAGTTGTCAGTTATAATCATCAAAATTAAAAGAAATAAACATTTGAAATATATCAGTCTGTGTGTAATGAATGAATATAATATACAAGTTTCACTTTTTGAATGGAATTAGTGAAATAAATCAACTTTTTGATGATATTCTAATTATATGACCAGCACCTGTGTGTGTGTGTGTGTGTGTGTGTGTATATATATATATATATATATATATATATATATATATAATGTGTGTGTGTGTGTGTATGTGTATATGTATGTAAAAAATAAAGGGCTGTAAATAAATTTAAATTTTAATTGTGATTAATCGCATACTTATCGTGAAATTAATCATTATTCATTATTCTTGTTTAATGCATTTATTTCGTCGTCATTTTCTATATCCAGCAAAGTAAACTATCAGATTAATGGATGATTTTCTTAAAACCGTATTTTCATAAATTTTTTTTTCAAGATAATTTAGGTATCTTTAAAAAAGTACGCTTGGAGACTCCAAAAGGACACCTAATAACCAAATGATATAAGGAGTCCATATAATTCATCAATTTATGCACACAAAAGCGCACACGAAAAAAAAAAAACCCATTACAGAACAAAACCGTGTACAGTATGTGTACAGTGCAACAGCAGAGAGCTTGTTTAGAGCTTTTTAGAACTTATTTACATTTTAGACGTCAAGTTGTGAATACTGAGCAGGATGCCAAAAAAACAAACCCTAAACCAACCGCTTTGACCTGACTGCATTATATGCCTATACAGTACACAGATCCATTTACAATTATTAAACACAGCAACATACACAAAAAACATTGACATTTAAAAGCATTATGCTTAATGTGTGTAAACAATGTGAATGTACTGAAATGCATCTGTGCATAAATACAATGTGCAATCTGTGCGTCGAGTTTGTTTGCGCATCAATAATAACAGAATCGTGTGCTTACTGTACGACTGCTGTACGTCACTGCAGTCGTCTTGATTACAATTCGCATTCATCAAATTTCTAGCATATATTTTTGATATTATATTTTTTTCTTTATGGATACTTGTATTTTTGACGTTTGTAACTTGTATCCTTGACGTTTGTTACTGAAATGTGTTTTTTTTTTTTTTTTCAGAAAACTGATTTAAAGCTTGTTTCAATGCGCTTCTATTTTCCCTTCAATGTTTGTCATGGATTTTATTCTATTTTTTTTTGCCCTTGGATACTCATTTAAAGCCTGTATTTTTGTATCTTTTGACGTTTGTCATTAAATATCTACAAGTTTGAGCTCTGTAAGAGTGAGTGTTGCACCTTTGTTCAGCTCAATTGCATAAAGTAGACATTGTCATAATTCATCAACTCGAGTTCATTATCAATCGCTTGGCATAAATGTGTGCTATTCATTGATTGGGAATCACTTTGAAGCAGTCTGAAGCACTGTTGCGCGAGCCTGTAGAATGCGCAACAGCGCTGCCTTAAATTTTTATGTTTTTACAAAATCCAAAAACAAAACATAACAGGCAAACAAACCCTTCATGTATCAATATGTGCAGCATTTAAAATAAAAAGCAAAAAAAAAAAAAAAGATATACAAGGCCAACTTTTCCTTCAGTCTGTAAATACAGTAGTTACAAAAATTAACTGTTACATATCTAAAATAAATAAATCATTAGTCCTTGTAACGGGTAACACAAAAGAAGATATTTTGAAGAATACAGTTGATGGTACTATGTACAGGTGTTACTACTATGGAAGTCAATGGCTACCGTCAACTGTTTGGTTACCAGCATTCTTCAAAATGTCGTCGTTTGGGTTCAGCAGAACAAAGAAACTTACACAGGTTTGGAAAAACTTGAGGGTGAGTAAATAATGACAGAATCTTCATTTTTGGGTGAACTATCCCTTCAAGGGCAGAATCTGCGATTTTCACTTTGAATAAATTATATTTAGAAAACGTCTGACATTTAATATCAGAATTGGTCATCTTCACTTAATTTTGGAAGGGGAAGTGAATGAAGAAAGTCCAAATATTCCTCCTATGATGCAGAAGTCTTGGATTCATATAAGTCTGCATAAAATTCCATATAATGATTATTAATATCTTTCGGATTAGTCAATATTTTACCGTCCTTGTCAGCGATATGATAAATTGATCTACTGGCATAGGACCCCCTTAACTGCCGGGCTAATAATTTATCTGGTTTATCCCATCTCAAAGTGTTTGTGTAATTTTTAACTACATCTTGTTCACTTGGTCTGAAGTGATTTTATTATATTCATATTTAAGTGACAATGTAATTTAGGATGGAAGAGTCTGCAGTTTCCCTATATAATTTTGCCAATTGAGTGAGACGAGCATCTATCTCCACCAAGTGTTTCTGTTGCAGTTTCTTTGCAGCTGACTCGTAGGAAATTATGTGCCCTGTCATTACAACTTTCAAAGTTTCCCATAACACAAAATCTGAAACATCCCCTTTATCATTAATCTTAATAAACTCTGTCAAGGAATTCTAAAGTATGCTGGCAAAATTTCACATTTTGTGAAATTGTGAAGTATTAAATCTCCAGTTACAACTTGGCTTTGCTCAGCCAAAATCAAAGGATACCGTAACAGCAGAATGATCGGAGATCAGTATATTATGGTATTTAGATGTAGAGACATTAGGTATTAATTTAGAGTCTATAAAAAATAATCTATTCTTGAATATGATTTGTGGACATGAGAAAAAGAGTACTCCTTATCGGCAGGATGGTGTAACCTCCATATATCAACAATATCCAATGACTCAAGGAGTTTAACGACCGACATAGAATTAAGAGAGGGCTCTGTGCAGATCAGAAATTTGTCCTAAGCAGGGTCCAGTATCGCCACCAACGATAAAATGAGTATCGGATAAAAAGCAGTATCATCATAGTTAGAGGCATAAATATTTTTAAAAAGTAAAGTGTTTGGAAGCAGTTAAGCCAGTGACGAATATAGTGGTGTAAGAAAAACGATGAGGACGTTGAAGATCTTGATGAAGAAGTTTATTGCAGCGTAGCAGTGACAAAGTACATGTAGCACCTTGGGTTCATCGAAGTCGGAATGAACCCCGAACATCCAAATCTCAAACCTTTATCCTGTTACAGTTCACCACTCCTCCTGTAAATTAAGTTGCTCCTGTTGTAATAGCTGTGGTCTGTATGTTAATGAAGTTGAGACGCCTCTTTGTCTGAGATGGTTCTCGGTGTCCCACACCTATTCCCATTCTACAATTGATTACCATTTGCTCAAGATGTGATCACCCCAAATGGTGCAGAAACAACATACCTGATGACTTTTCTTTTTCTGGGTCGGGGCAGACTATAATTTCTTACAGTGGCTGTTAGGATCAGTTGATGTGTATATTTATGTTTAGTCCAAATTTCTGAAGAGACATGATTGCTTTATATGATGAACAGATTGAATTCAGGCTTATATTCACATATAAACATTCGTCAACTCAGACATCAGTTGTGGTAAACGGAAGCTCAAGCTTGCTTGCTTGACGTGCGAAAACCAATGAGGTTCATTCTCGTGTGTTACTCAACACGTTTGAGCTTGTTTGTTCTTGTGTGTCAAGCAGGTGCGGTTGATCTTCTTTTTATGTTCGCTGATCAATGTTTATATGTGAATAAAAGCCTATATTAAATCTGTTCATCATATAAAGCGATTGAGTGTCTTCAGAAAATTTGGACTAAACCACTCAATTCATATAGATTATTTTTAAGATCCCTTTATGAACTTTTTGAAGCGTCAAAGTGTCAGTTGTGTAGCTGTCTATGGAGGGATAGAAAGCTCTCAAATTTCATCAAAAGGATCTTCATTTGTGTTCCAAAGATGAAAGAATTCTTACAAGTTTGGAACGACATGAGGGTGACTGACTAATGACTTTTGGGTGAACTACCCCTTTAAATAAATATAAATGGAAAGTTAACAAGCATGCAAATATGGAAATATACTCTCATAGGTCCAGGAGACGAAAAAGGACCAAAAACTTAAAGGCCACTGAGTCCTGCCCAACCTTTTGACTATTAGAACAACATACAGTAGCTATTCATACTGTGCCGAGCTGTCCTCAACACCTAGATCAACAAAAGCTTGGGCCTTCTCAGCAGTGTCAAAGACATGTTTAGATGAGTTGTGAGTCATAAGGCAAGCAGGAAAGAGCAACCCATATCAAACATTAGCCTCCTTGAGTCTTTTCCTCACAGTTGAAAGCCTTACGCTTTCAACCGCAGAGGTGAAGTCTAGGAAGACAATTATGTGTGCTCCGTTGTACATCAAAGGCGAATACAGCCTTGCAAGACTCCGAATTTTCTCTTTATCTGAACAGTGAAGAGGTCTGGCCACCATAGTCCAAGGACGAGTGTGCGTTTCCAATTGGGCCCGTATGATGGGCGTGGTCAATCTTCAGAGGTTTTGTAAAGTTATTGTACATTACAAATGCGTTAACGTGTTATTGCGTTAACGTTGACAGCCCTAATATATAATCTCATACTCTCTCTCAAAAAAACAAAACAAAAAAAAAAACAATCGTTATGTTTGAGATGATTTTTGTCTTGCTGAGAGTAACTGCTTTCTCTGTTTGTCTGCTGCAGTTCGGCAGTGCAGATCAGAAACTGGCTCTGGCGACTCGTATCCGTGGCCATGTGTTGCCGCTGGCTCTACAGATGTACGGTTGTCGTGTGATCCAGAAAGCTCTGGAATCCATCTCATCCGACCAGCAGGTAATTGTAAGTTGCCTTTTGTTTACTTTACACATTACACATCAATTACACAACAATGTTAAGGAATTGTTTGATTGTACTATAACTTTCTAAAGTACAGTTTTTGGTAGCACTTAAAACCTTTATATAAAATGCATTAAAAAAATATTTTTAATGCATTAATTATGCCTTGTAATGCACCTTATAACTGATTACAATTGTTAATGAGACCATACAATGCATTGTAATACATTATAATAATTACCTATTTATTGTTTTATTTATTTATTGTCCTTTATTTAACTAGGAAATAAACAGTCTGAGATTAAAACTGTACCAAAACTGTAATAAACACATCTTGATGTAATTTTGGTGCACTACAATAAATCACTGTCATCAGCATAGAAATTAAAATTTATAGCATTTATAATGTTAAAGTCAGGATGATTAATATAGATATAAAAAGTAGAGGCCCCAGAACAGGAACATTCCTAGTCATCTGTAAAGGTGCGGATGAATGACCATCCATTCACACCCATTGTGTCCTGTCCATTAAATAATTTTCAAGCCAGGATATGGTGTTATTGGGTAATCATTCATTTGACTCTAGACATCAATAAGCTAAAATCAACAGTTTCAAATATAAATCAATAAAAAGTGATGCACAATTATATCTTTTGTCAAGTGCCTCAATGTCATTTAAGACCTTAATTCCAGCTGTAGTTGTGCTGTTTTTTTCCCAAAACCTGACAGATTCTGTGATTAAGATATTATGTTCAGCTAAATAAGATGACAGTTGTTCACTACTAAGAGGTTCTTAGTTCACTACTAAGAGTACTAAAAACCTTTGACAGAATGCAAAGTTTAGAAATCGGCCTATAGTTATCCATTTTTGTGAGATCTCCTTCTTTTAACAAAGGAATAACATAGGCAGATTTCCAGACCTTTGGAATTTCATTTAAACAAAGTGAAAGATTAAAAAAGTCAAAGGAGCAGCTATAAAATCTGCAGCTAATTTTAAGAATAATGATTATAATTGATCAGGGCCATCTGATTTATTGACATCCAATAATTTGAAAGCCTTTTTGAACCTGACAAATAGTAATACAACTTTTTAAAACTAAAATTAAGATCCAATAAATGTCTTCCTATATTATCCAGGTCATCATTATGTATGAGAGTGTATGTATATAGTTTTAGGTGCCTGAAATAGATCCAGCATCAACAAAGTGCTTATCTTTATCCGATCTTTTATTTTATCTTTATCCAAGATTTTTATGGAGTTATCTATTGTGAGCGAAGCTATGCAGCCTTTTTTGCTCCTTATAAGGAATCAGTATTTTTTCTAAATTTCAGGGGCTTATTTAAAAAAGTTGTTTCATTTAAAAATAAATAAATAAATAAATCACCTTTAGCTGTCCTAATCATTACTGTGCAACAAAGCCAATCAGACTGGAGATCAGAATACCTTGCTCTGGCCCAAGCAACATCATGCTCATGAAGCAAATTTGATGATGTAGATGAAAACCAAGTTTTTTCATGAGCCTTAGCACTGTTTTTCTTTTTCTTTTCTTTTTTCTTCCTTTTTTTCAGAGGTGCATGTTTATTTATAATAGTAGTGAGCCCTTCATGAAAAAACTTCCAGGCATACACTATATCTGTAGTCAAAAATCTTCTCTTCAGATATCTTTAAAAATTTACAGATATCAAAAGCAAGAGCACTATCATATTTCTGCATACATTTCTGCATATATCGTATCATATAAAGTTCATTGAAAGTTTTTTTTTTTTTTTTTTTTTTTTTTTTTTTACATATTAAGTTTGTATTTTAGCAAAAGCAGATAACTCCAACAGTCGTTTTTTTGGCGAAAGCAGATAACTCAACATTTCATGTTTCAGAGTTAAACAAAACCAAGTAATTGCTTTGTAACTGCATTTAAAACACACTCAAACACACGTGTACACAAACGCACACATAGGCTAACAGATCGGCACATATATACACACACACATGCATCCACGCACTGTGCGTGCACACTGCTGCAGATCGGCATGCGCGCGCGCGCACAAACGCAAAAGGACAAACAAGGGTTCAGCATGTAAGACGTGTATGGTGCACAAGGACTTGCAGGAGTCGAAATTATAAATCCTCGATCACTTTTAGTCAGCTTTGACTAAAATACCGGCTTTTTTGACGAAACGGATTTAGGGTTCAGAACGTGCTATATGTGGAGAATAATGCATAGCAGTCAGTTCATTTTTTTTTTTTTTTTTTTAAAAAGTGGCGTTTGTCAGTTTTTTTAAATGAACTCTTCATGCTTTAGATCCGAAGGACAGGTGGTACTCGCTGTACTTACGAGTTTTTCGTTTACTTGAAGTGCAGTTGGGTCCAGTTGATGAGGATGGATTGTCATCCTCTGCTCCTCTTTTACCGAGCAGCCACCGTCGCATTTTTGAATTGACGTTTTTTTCACATTACAATGTGGAAAAAAAAAAAGAAGAAGTTTTATGTTTGTGTAATGAGGGAAAAAAATCACATTTCAGAACAATTAGAATATTTTAATTTTTTAAATTATTTTAATATCTTGATTTAGCCTAGCCACGGCCCCCCTGCAATACCGCTACGGCCCACCGGGGGGCCGCGGCCCACAGTTTGGGAAGCACTGATCTAAAGCATTACTATTGCTGCTGCTAACAAACATGCAGACTATGAAACTACTGCTGCGCCATCTTGGATTAACAACACTATTTTTTGGATTGTTACACATTTAGAAATACAATGCATTAAAACACGTGACAAACAACAGATTTCAGAACAAGGAATCTGAAAATATTGCATTTTAACTTTGGTTGCAGTTATTTATGAAAAGATATAATGCATTATAATGTACATTGTAATTTATGCAATAATTATGCATTATACATAAAGGCTTTAAGTAAAGTGTTACCATTTTTTAATGTATTTAAGCCTACATGTATTAAAACAAGATGTTGAGAAATGGCAGTAGTTCTCAGAATTGTTTCTTATTCCTTTTTCTTGTGTCAGAGTGACATCGTACGGGAGTTGGATGGCCATGTGCTGAAGTGTGTGAAGGATCAGAACGGAAATCATGTGGTGCAGAAATGTATTGAGTGTGTCCAACCCCAAGCTCTTCAGTTCATCATTGATGCCTTCCAGGGCCAGGTATCTCCACAGACACACATGCTTGTTATAAAGCCCAGAAATGGGATTTACACACATGGTAGACCAAACATTGATGAATATTATTGCATATGTTACTTTAATAACCTTTGTAGTCAAGGGTAGTCTATTAAGAATGTGTTAATTAAAAGATTTTGCTATCATGTTTATACCATGGTAAATATTTTTTTTTGGCTATATAATATTTCAGTAGGCAGGACTGCTCTACATTATTTACACCTGGGGCCTGTTGCTTAAACTACTACTAGTATTAATACTAGTAGTACTAGTTTTACAGGTTAGTAATCTAATTTAAGACATAACTTTTAAGTCAGTTGCATAACTGACTTAAAATAGATTAGTCTCTAATTTGAGAATGTAAGAGTAAGACTTACAAGACTGATTATCCCTTATCTAACTGCTAGTTGGTCAGACTAGTTCTTAAGACACAGACTAATGCAAAAATGCAGTGACTAAATGCAGAGTGTCCTAAAATAAGTAAAGATGAGGATTCACTTAGTATGAAATTAGTTCTACATAAGGTTCTGGCTAGTTGTTTACATTTGTTATGGATTAGGGATGTCAATTTACACAAATTCCCATGATTGTTCGTCATTTAAATTAACAATCAATTAATCGATTAATCATTAGCCTTAATACTGCAATATGCATGTACTGCAGTGGCTTATAGCCAACAGTATGACAGGGTGTGCAAATGCTGCTCAAAACGGCATGTTCTTCACCAAATGAATGAGTAGTGGGATTGTAAAATGAGTCAATGTGATTGATCATTTAATTAAATTAGGCCTACTTATTTAATAATCAAATATAATTGTATGTGCTCTTCTGTAACAACATGCTGAAACAACAACTAAACCCAAAGAATTCACCATGTTTAATTACAATTTACGACGATCGATAAGTTTTATCGATTAAATTATCGACTGTTGATCGATCGTTGAATAATCACTAGCATCCCTAGTATGAATAATCTTTTCTTTTTATTTTGATGTAAAATCCCAAATAAAATTTAAATAAAAAGGGAATTCTCATACTTTGCCAAAAGATTTTTCCCCTGACACTAGTTAAGAAAATCACTAATAATGTTGCAGATGTGATCAATGATGTAATGTTCTTTTATTGACCAACGCATGCACCAGGATGTCAATGTCCTTTTTTGGTATGTAGGTGTTTGTTTTGTCCACTCATCCGTATGGCTGTCGGGTGATCCAGCGTATCCTGGAGCACTGTACCCAGGAGCAGACTCTGCCCATCCTGGAAGAACTCCACCAGCACTCTGAGCAGCTGGGACAGGTACGACTTCCCAAACTTGAAATCCAAAAAGGAAACTCTGGTCTCTCTGTTGTGTACCACTCTTACAGTAGTTAGGTTCTTATTGTGTGGCCTCTTTTCATCTTTCAAAAAATAATTCCAGTAGAAAATGGCAGCTGTCTTCTAAAGGGCTGTTTACATAGAAGATGTTTTTGCATTCCACTGCACTTCTTTTCTATTGCTTTTCTTCATAAACAGATGCTAGACAGACTTGTATGACTGTTGCATTTGCATCTCGCACCTTTTGCATCATCTAGTGCAAGACACAGCATTCTAAAAATGTGGCTCTCAAGTTAAAAGTTAGACTGTGTAAAAAAAAAAAAAAATCTTTAGACCTTTTTTTTCATTCCACTGCCCTGTGTCTTGCAATTTCAACACAAAAACATTCTGTGCGAATGGCCCCTAAGGTTGCATCCTAACCTGTGAATGATTAGAAATTGTCTTAATGGACAACAATGCTTACTCAAATGCATGAGACTAATGCTCAGTTGATTCCAATGCAGTCTGATGTTAACATGTTGCTAAGCTCTGCTCTTAGAGTCCCTGCAAAATGACAGTTCTATTTTCCTATTGAGAAGTATTATTTACTATTATATGGTGGCAAGTGGTATTAGGGGGGAGGGACTTTCTCATTCTAGAGTGAGTTTAATTGGACAACAATTTGGATAAGCCTTTGAGTGCAGAATTAGTCAATATTTTGAAAGATTTTATTTTTTAAATGTTTATCTGCTCAGAATTTGTTCTTTAACAAGTAAAACTAAACACTCACAAATATTGAATGAAATAGTGGACTGTTCTGGGATTGTCTTATTTATGCCTTATTGAATAAATGCAATACTTCCATGTAGTCAAAATCAGGTAACTAAAAAGCCAGTATAACTTTTCTGCCTAGTCTTTGGAACAATATGTGCCTATGATGCCTAAAAATGTTGTCTCATTAGGTAGCACACTTGGTTTGCTCTGAGATTTTTGGCCTTTTGAAGATGACCCCCATTACAACAATTATGTTTTGAGATTGGTCACTTTATAGACAAGTATACTGTTGTTCATTGTACATTCTGTGTGAATGGAAAGGAGGCCATGCAATGAGAAGAGCTCAGGGTTGTAATACTTTTTGGGGTAAGGTGGACTCGCATGACATTTTCTGCATGACCTGTTTGTTGATTTTATACCTTTTGCCTACTTTGATGTAGCATTCAGTTTCTGTGAAGGATGTTTTTATGTCCAGTTAGATGTGCTGATGGATTTTGATGATGCAAAACATTACCCACCCCTTGCTCCCCTCACTTATTTTATCTAGAAGTATCAAGGCGTTTCATTGGAGATGACCCCCAAAACATATTATACAGTGTCCAGCGATGCACTGTTCAAGGTCAGAGTCACGCGCCTTCCTCCCACTCACAAGAACCTCCTGGCATCTCCTCGTCTACCTCCTAACCAGCCTGTGTCTAACACCTAGATGCTTCTTCTCCAGTTGCTATTTGCTCTGCAGGGTTCCTTTCACTCACACTTTTCCTTACACAACTTTCTTCCTTTCTGGCTGCCACCTGCCCTGTCTGCCTAAAATCCAATCCTGATACTATTTAGGCCATATTTAGTATAAAGACCAGTTTGTTTGACACGAACAAGGCTGTGTGATATAGGAGTATATACTGGTGGCACGATACCAACATTTTAATGGTCTACCAATTCCAGTAAAATTTCATGATACTGTTAGCAATAACAATTTCGATACCAATTTCGATTTCCAAAAACATTTTTGAACGTGAATTTTTTTTTTTACTTTATTTTATTAAACTATTTAAAAAAATTAAGTTATTATTGCTAACTATAAGTGAATACATTAAAACATGTAGCATGTAGCATTTAAATATTTATAAATTATGTAAACATTGCTTTCTCTCTCTTTATTCCTTATACAACCTTTTAACTCATAGGGCTGGAGCCTATCCCAATTTCTTAGGCTAGAGGCAGGGGAAAGCACCCCGGACAGATGGCCAGGCCATTACAGGGCTCTCACACACACAATTTTTGACTGTCCAATTCACCTAACCTGCATGTCTTTGGACTATGGGGGAAACCGCAGCACCCGGAAGAAACCCACGCTGACACGGGGAGAACATGCAAACTTCTGGCCACCGTGCCACCCAAACATTGCTTTAAAAAATTTAAATGAAAAGTCAGTAATAAAATGGAGAGCAAAGGAACACATTACAAGTTGTAGAACAAAGAGTGTTTGTAGTAACATAGGCTTATTAAAGTTACTAAACATACTCAGCCAACACTGATTTTCTTGTCAACGTTGCTGTGACCGGTCTATTATCGGTCTTCATTTACACTACAAGACTGAATGCACATGTATTTTGACGCATCTGTTTCTTTTTTATTCCATTAATTGATATGGTTGTTATTATGTTAGTCATCATAATTTAGGGGCTGATTAACGGATTCAGCGGATTCACTACTATGCTGTGTGTACATGGCTATTGGTCCTCTTAGCCATTGAGAATGGGTTACATATAGCGAGCAAAAGTGGTTCCCTTTGTAATCAGTGAAGCTGTCACTCATTACATTGATTACAAGTTCATCAAGCTCACTGACTGAGTTCTGCACATTTGCAAAAATAACAGCTATAAAAATAAGAGCTATAAAAAGCTCTTATTACATCATGTCTGCCCTTTGTTGGTTATAATGAGAGGATTCACAAGCATCACAAACTCAGAGTTTGTGATGAGCAGACATGTCTGTGATTGGCTACAGCTCATCGCTTCAAGAAACACATTGTAAATTACGTTTGACGCTCTTCACACAGTGCACACGCAAATACGCATGGGAGTGTTTGGAAGCAGCCAGGTATGAGTCAGTATGAAATTAGTCAGTACCTTGTACTTCTGGTACTGCAGAAAGACTGGCATTATTTTTTATTTTTAAATTTCACTATGAACTTAAAGTACAACACTAGAAGTATATGAGATAGAAAGTATAAAAGAAGTGTAATTGATAGAGAGCAGCCTGATACAGCATCAGTGGCTCAAGCAATGGCATGAGTTTGGGGTGGTACTGTTTGTCCTGACCAATGGCAGATGAAATATCTCGCTAGATAGCATGTTGACACATTAAAGCTTCATTCATGATGTTCAGTCAACCAAAACCAAATGCTTAGGTTTTTAAGGCACATGAATATAAGAAAAAGACAACATAGCACTAGCTTAGCTTAGCTGTGACAGTTCTATCAGCTGGCCTAGGGCCATCTGGCCATCCTTATTGTTGAGTCCTGACATATTTGTCGTACATCTAACCCTCACAGCCTTGTTTGTTTTTGTCAAACTAAATAGGGACATTTCTCTTTGTAAGATCTGATTTTCTCTCTACGTATGAATAAAACTTTTTTTTTTTTTTTTTTTGTTAATCTCTCAGAAATTCTGTTTCTGGCACTTTCAATGATTTTCTCTTCCTGCTCCATCCAGAGCACCTCAGACCAACAACTTTGATTTGTAGTGTGCATCCTTAATAGTTGAACTAATCTTGTGCAAATAAACCAACCTAAAAAAAAAAAAAAAAAAGAAGTAGTGACTGCTCCTTCCATTTTGAGGGATCACTCTACAATTAGGAAAGACAGAGGGTTTAAATTAAATGCCACATCTTGATTGAGCTTTTGACATCGACCTGCACGTTTATGCCACCTTCCAGATAAATGTTGGCGTGTGTATTTGAGAGGGTGCTGTGTGGTTTCTTATGGGGTTATTTGCCAAATGCCATTATTAGGGTAAATCATTGCTTAGATAAAGTGGGAGTATTATTTCATCAATGGCCATGGGTTGCTATTATTGAAATGAGGTCAGTTGTTTTATTGTGAGGGTGTGGTTAAAGCCTTGCTCAACCTTGTTGTACTAGTCATTCATCTCTTATTCTGTCTTAGGTTTGTTTATTTATGAACACTTACGGTAATATTATACGTGTTGTTTTTCTCTCCCTTCCACTCTCCTGTGCCTGTCTTCACCTACAGGATCAGTACGGTAACTATGTGATCCAGCATGTTTTGGAGCATGGGCGTCCAGAGGACAAGAGCAAGATAGTGGCGGAGGTCAGAGGGAAGGTTCTGGCTCTGAGTCAGCATAAATTTGCAAGGTCAGTCAATTTTCAGGACAAGAAATTGTTTTATGGTATTACTGTAAAAGACAGTTATTTTTTTTCAAACAACAAAATCAAGCAATTAACAGTAAATAATCCCATATTTAGATTGTTCAAAGATACTGTTTCCATCCAAAGTTGCAAATTTAACGCAAAATTGGAATATTGCATAAAACATTTGTGAATAAAGCACTGTTCCATCACGTGTTCATGAAAACAAAATTGTTACTTCCTGGGAAATTGGTGCAAAATATCTGTAATAAAAATGAAAGTTGCTGCAATTGGAGAAGCCACTTTGGCTCTTTTTTTGTACATCATAAATGAGCCTCAGAGCTCGCTGTGCAATGAAATTGGTCCTCTGGTTTTCCGATCACACGTCAAAGATTTTTTTGTTGTTGATAAATTAATTCTCATTTTGATGAACCGATATTGATTCTTAAAGTCCGTGTAAAGCAATATTAAATGTGTTCTGAGTTTGTCACACCACGGAAAAATGTATTAATCACTCAGCCAAATTTGAATGTAAAAAAAAAAAAGCCAAGTAAATGAAATGTTATCAAAATCTTGAAAAAAAATGAGCAGTATTCTCTGCTCTCAAACGCTGGGGGCGTGTCCGCTGTCTGCGCTGAAACCACGCCCACTCACGAGAAAGCTGCCGTCTCTCTCGACTTGTCTAATGAGTCAAACATACTGATCCATTATGCATATAAACAAAAGAATCACCTTATAGGTGAAATACACCTTATCCAGGGAGTAATTAGGTGCCTTGCTCAAGGGCACCTCAGTTGTGGGTAATGAGAGTCGAAGAGAACGCTGTTCATTCACTCCCCCCACCTACATTTCCTGCCGGTACTGAGAGTCGAACCCTCAACCTTTCGGTTACAAGTCCGACTCTAACCATTAGGCCAACCAACTGCCCAGTTGATCAATGAGCAAAACTTTGCCTCCCATCCAATAAATCGCAATAAGCTTTGTGCTTCATTACTTTTCATATGAAACAAAGTCTCAGCTTTCAAATTCTGTAAATTTTATAATGAAATTAAAAACAATAAATACAGTTTTTGCACTCTTAAATGTGGAGTGACTGAAGTTCAAGTTGTAGCGCCTCAGTTCAAGCAAAGCAGCAGCGTGAAGCTTGAAGCATGAACTGATCATCTCTTTTGCTTTATTGCTAGTTATAGCACAGAGTAAACATGAATGATCATCAGATGGCATGTTGAAAGATACAGTACAACTTACCAAAATCCATATTATCTCTCAGGTAATCGCTCAATCATACATTTTTAGAATTTATGCACATCTTTGTGTTTCCCTCCAATTCACATAAAAAATTTTGGAAACATAGCTACTGTGATAGGTGAAATCACTAAAAGAAGTGGCTTTCAAAGTCGTTATATTGTTTATTTTTATATATTATATTGTTTGTATTCACAGTTTCCCATTCATTAACTTGACTCTGGCACAAAAGGTCTTTAACATTGTTTTGTGACATTGCTTTGGCAAAGTATTTGTCAAACGAACTAAAATTTAAAGCACATTATGGCTTAATCCCCTTATCAAATCGCAAAAGGCTGTGACTTAAAGGGTGATGATATGTACAGGCTGCGCATCACTGAAAACACTAAAAGCACACAAATTTAATCAAGAAGTGGAATTTGGTTTTTGCGTTTTTCTGAGCAATTTCGTTCTTCTGGGTTGAAAAGCAAAGGCGAAGCAACATCACAGAATCTGACGTAGAAGCGTGCCAAAGCGTGCATCCAGAGTGTGTGATTGGCTGCTGGGACTTAAAAAAAAAAAAAAAAAAAAAAAAAAAACCTTGTTTAACAAGAAATATATATATATTAGTGCTGTCAACGTTAACGTGTTAACGCATGCGATTAATTTTTTCCAGTTTAACACGTTAAAAATATTTAATGTATTTAATGCAGCATCCGTTTTTTCTGTCATCCTTTGTCTAGCATTACAATATATGATCACGCTCTTATTCATGCAAATGCTTTTAAACCATTTAAGTGCTCCAGATGAAAAAAAGAGAACGCGCTGTCTGTGAATGTCCTGTCCTGTCACACACACGACGCACAGAAAGACGCGCGCCAGTATCGTGCGCCAAGACAGCACGCCAGTTCTCTGTCACGCTTGAACAAATAACACACACAATAATGCCAAAAATGTCTGTTTTGTCGAGTATCCTCATTAGAGCAGCCTTGAATGAGTTAAATAAAGCC
Source organism: Mylopharyngodon piceus (assembly GCA_039654765.1). Taxonomy (NCBI): domain Eukaryota; kingdom Metazoa; phylum Chordata; class Actinopteri; order Cypriniformes; family Xenocyprididae; genus Mylopharyngodon; species Mylopharyngodon piceus. The sequence continues at coordinate 22,490,176 of CM077456.1, forward strand.
TTAAACGAAAGTAAAGAGTTGTGAGAAAGTGGGACGCATGTCAGATCCGCATCGTGCAGCAGCGGCAGCTCTTAAAGTGACAGCAACCAAAGTCATTGAAGATAATGAAAGAACAAAGGTAACAGAGAAAATTACTCACTAAAGAATTTAACTAAATTACTCACTGACTAAAGAACTTTTGTAGCTTTAATAATGATTAATCTATATTTTAATTTAGGCTGTTTGATAACTTTATTCAATTTCTGTATTTTTCCTATTTGTTAGACAGGTAGGAAGGACACAGGTAAATATGACATTTATTATGGGTTTATGTGAGGATTGTTCACTTAAATTAAAAGTTACGTTTTTGAAACCTAATAAATGTAAAAAAAAAAAAAAAAAAAACTTGATAGCTTTCAATTACACTGTAATGTTGAATGGCTATAATTCATGTTTAAAATTGGGGGGAAAAAAATCAGTTTCATAGAGACATCAGTAGCACTATTAGTATCAGTGATACTGGCCTTCATTCATAAAAAAGATGCCATTAAACAAGTATTTAAAATATGCTGTCTTTGTTGTTTCTTTGTTGTTTTAATTTGGAGATTAACTGTGAAATTATTACATTATAAAATATATTAAAAACGTATAAAAACTACAGTGTTTTTAATTGCGATTAATCGTGATATATATATATATATATATATATATATATATATATATATACACAAACACACACACACACACACACTATATTGCCAAAAGTATTGGGACACCCCTCCAAATCATTGAATTCAGGTGTTCCAATCACCTCCATGGCCACAGGTGCATAAAATCAAGCACCTAGGCATGCAGACTGCTTCTACAAACATTTGTGAAAGAATGGGTCACTCTCAGGAGCTCAGTGAATTCAAGCGTGGTACCGTGATAGGTTGTCACCTGTGCAATAAGTCCATTCATGAAATTTCCTCACTACTAAATATTCCATGGTCAACTGTTAGTGGTATCATAAAGTGGAAGCAATTGGGAACAACAGCAACTCGGCCACGAAGTGGTAGGCCACTTAAAATCACAGAGTGGGGTCAGCGCATGCTGAAGCACACAGTGCGCTGAAGTCGCCAACTTTCTGCAGAGTCAATAGCTACAGACCTCCAAACTTCATGTGGCCTTCAGATTAGCTCAAGAACAGTGCGTAGAGAGCTTCATGGAATGGGTTTCCATGGCCAAGCAGCTGCATCCAAGCCTTACATCACCAAGTGCAATGCAAAGCGTCGGATGCAGTGGTATAAAGCACGCCGCCACTGGACTCTGGAGCATTGGAGACGTGTTCTCTGGAGTGACGAATCACATTTCTCTGTCTGGCAATCCGATGGACGAGTCTGGGTTTGGTGGTTGCCAGGAGAACGGTACTTGCCTGACTGCATTGTGCCAAATGTAAAGTTTGGTGGAGGGGGTATTATGGTGTGGGGTTGTTTTTCAGGGGCTGGGCTTGGCCCCTTAATTCCAGTGAAAGGAACTCTTAATGCTTTAGCATACCAGTACATTTTGGACAATTTCATGCTCCCAACTTTGTGGGAACAGTTTGGGGATGGCCCCTTCCTGTTCCAACATGACTGCACACCAGTGCACAAAGCAAGGTCCATAAAGACATGGATAAGCGAGTTTTTTGTGGAGGAACTTGACTGGCCTGCACAGAGTCCTGACCTCAACCCGATAGAACACCTTTGGGATGAATTAGAGCGGAGACTGCGAGCCAAGCCTTCTCGTACAACATGAGTGCCTGACCTCACAAATGCGCTTCTAGAAGAATGGTCAAAAATTCCCATAAACACACTCCTAAACCTTGTGGAAAGCCTTCCCAGAAGAGGTGAAGCTGTAATAGCTGCAAAGGGTGGGCCAACTCCATATTAAACCCTACGGATTAAGAATGGGATGTCATTAAAGTTCATGTGCACGTAAAAGCAGGCGTCCCAAAACTTTTGGCAATATAGTGTGTGTGTGTGTGTACATATATACATACATATATACATATATGTATATATGTGTGTGTATATATATATATATATATATATATATATATATATATGTATGTATGTCTATATATATATATATATATATATATACATGTATATGTGTGTGTGAATGAGAATGAATGGGGGAAACAATTGAGAAAGAAAACCGGATGTGTAACAGTATTTTGGATCCGTGCCACGCATTCGGTCTTAAAGTGACAGCAGCCCCTGCTGCTTTCTGTGTCATGAATAGCCAGGTTTCCATCCAAGGATTTTTTTGCGAAAAAGGTTTAGCGCTTCAAGATGTTTAGCGATATAGCTGATGGCAAAGCCATTTGTCGATAATATTTCTCAAATGTCGACACAATAGTTTTCCGTTTATCTTTAGCGCATAAATTCTATGTGGATACTTCACATGTAGAAAAAAATTGGTTTGGAAACACTTTTTGTCGAGAAAAAGTGCTTTGACGCAAATAAATTTGGTGTCACATGACAGAATTGGTCTATAGGCTGCCTGCAGCGCCCGTGTTCATGATGTTGCTCCCATTAAAGCACCGTTTCTCTGTAGTTCAAAGATGCATCACAAAAGGCTGTGACTTAAAGGGTGATGATATGTACAGGCTGCGCATCACTGAAAACACTAAAAGCACACAAATTTAATCAAGAAGTGGAATTTGGTTTTTGCGTTTTTCTGAGCAATTTCGTTCTTCTGGGTTGAAAAGCAAAGGCGAAGCAACATCACAGAATCTGACGTAGAAGCGTGCCAAAGCGTGCATCCAGAGTGTGTGATTGGCTGCTGGGACTTAAAAAAAAAAAAAAAAAAAAAAAAAAAAACCTTGTTTAACAACAAAAATAAATATATTTGTGCTGGCCACGTTAAAGTGTTAACGAATGCGCTTAATATTTTCCAGTTTAACACGTTAAAAATATTTAATGTATTTAATGCAGCATCCGTTTTTTCTGTCATCCTTTGTCTAGCATTACAATATATGATCACGCTCTTATTCATGCAAATGCTTTTAAACCATTTAAGTGCTCCAGATGAAAAAAAGAGAACGCGCTGTCTGTGAATGTCCTGACACACGATACACAGAAAGACACGCGCGCCAGTATCGTGCGCCAAGACAGCACGCCAGTTCTCTGTCACGCTTGAACAAATAATAACACACACAATAATGCCAAAAATGTCTGTTTTGTCGAGTATCCTCATTAGAGCAGCCTTGAATGAGTTAAATAAAGCCTTAAACGAAAGTAAAGAGTTGTGAGAAAGTGGGACGCATGTCAGATCCGCATCGTGCAGCAGCGGCAGCTCTTAAAGTGACAGCAACCAAAGTCATTGAAGATAATGAAAGAACAAAGGTAACAGAGAAAATTACTCACTAAAGAATTTAACTAAATTACTCACTGACTAAAGAACTTTTGTAGCTTTAATAATGATTAATCTATATTTTAATTTAGGCTGTTTGATAACTTTATTCAATTTCTGTATTTTTCCTATTTGTTAGACAGGTAGGAAGGACACAGGTAAATATGACATTTATTATGGGTTTATGTGAGGATTGTTCACTTAAATTAAAAGTTACGTTTTTGAAACCTAATAAATGTAAAAAAAAAAAAAAAAAAACTTGATAGCTTTCAATTACACTGTAATGTTGAATGGCTATAATTCATGTTTAAAATTGGGGGGAAAAAAATCAGTTTCATAGAGACATCAGTAGCACTATTAGTATCAGTGATACTGGCCTTCATTCATAAAAAAGATGCCATTAAACAAGTATTTAAAATATGCTGTCTTTGTTGTTTCTTTGTTGTTTTAATTTGGAGATTAACTGTGAAATTATTACATTATAAAATATATTAAAAACGTATAAAAACTACAGTGTTTTTAATTGCGATTAATCGTGATATATATATATATATATATACACAAACACACACACACACACACACTATATTGCCAAAAGTATTGGGACACCCCTCCAAATCATTGAATTCAGGTGTTCCAATCACCTCCATGGCCACAGGTGCATAAAATCAAGCACCTAGGCATGCAGACTGCTTCTACAAACATTTGTGAAAGAATGGGTCACTCTCAGGAGCTCAGTGAATTCAAGCGTGGTACCGTGATAGGTTGTCACCTGTGCAATAAGTCCATTCATGAAATTTCCTCACTACTAAATATTCCATGGTCAACTGTTAGTGGTATCATAAAGTGGAAGCAATTGGGAACAACAGCAACTCGGCCACGAAGTGGTAGGCCACTTAAAATCACAGAGTGGGGTCAGCGCATGCTGAAGCACACAGTGCGCTGAAGTCGCCAACTTTCTGCAGAGTCAATAGCTACAGACCTCCAAACTTCATGTGGCCTTCAGATTAGCTCAAGAACAGTGCGTAGAGAGCTTCATGGAATGGGTTTCCATGGCCAAGCAGCTGCATCCAAGCCTTACATCACCAAGTGCAATGCAAAGCGTCGGATGCAGTGGTATAAAGCACGCCGCCACTGGACTCTGGAGCATTGGAGACGTGTTCTCTGGAGTGACGAATCACATTTCTCTGTCTGGCAATCCGATGGACGAGTCTGGGTTTGGTGGTTGCCAGGAGAACGGTACTTGCCTGACTGCATTGTGCCAAATGTAAAGTTTGGTGGAGGGGGTATTATGGTGTGGGGTTGTTTTTCAGGGGCTGGGCTTGGCCCCTTAATTCCAGTGAAAGGAACTCTTAATGCTTTAGCATACCAGTACATTTTGGACAATTTCATGCTCCCAACTTTGTGGGAACAGTTTGGGGATGGCCCCTTCCTGTTCCAACATGACTGCACACCAGTGCACAAAGCAAGGTCCATAAAGACATGGATAAGCGAGTTTTTTGTGGAGGAACTTGACTGGCCTGCACAGAGTCCTGACCTCAACCCGATAGAACACCTTTGGGATGAATTAGAGCGGAGACTGCGAGCCAAGCCTTCTCGTACAACATGAGTGCCTGACCTCACAAATGCGCTTCTAGAAGAATGGTCAAAAATTCCCATAAACACACTCCTAAACCTTGTGGAAAGCCTTCCCAGAAGAGGTGAAGCTGTAATAGCTGCAAAGGGTGGGCCAACTCCATATTAAACCCTACGGATTAAGAATGGGATGTCATTAAAGTTCATGTGCACGTAAAAGCAGGCGTCCCAAAACTTTTGGCAATATAGTGTGTGTGTGTGTGTACATATATACATACATATATACATATATGTATATATGTGTGTGTATATATATATATATATATATATATATATATATATATATGTATGTCTATATTATATATATATATATATATATATATATTTATATTAGACATACATACATATACATACATATATATATATATATATATATATATATATATATATACATACATGTATATGTGTGTGTGAATGAGAATGAATGGGGGAAACAATTGAGAAAGAAAACCGGATGTGTAACAGTATTTTGGATCCGTGCCACGCATTCGGTCTTAAAGTGACAGCAGCCCCTGCTGCTTTCTGTGTCATGAATAGCCAGGTTTCCATCCAAGGATTTTTTTGCGAAAAAGGTTTAGCGCTTCAAGATGTTTAGCGATATAGCTGATGGCAAAGCCATTTGTCGATAATATTTCTCAAATGTCGACACAATAGTTTTCCGTTTATCTTTAGCGCATAAATTCTATGTGGATACTTCAAATGTAGAAAAAAATTGGTTTGGAAACACTTTTTGTCGAGAAAAAGTGCTTTGACGCAAATAAATTTGGTGTCACATGACAGAATTGGTCTATAGGCTGCCTGCAGCGCCCGTGTTCATGATGTTGCTCCCATTAAAGCACCGTTTCTCTGTAGTTCAAAGATGCATCACAAGGATGAGGAAAATCTCTGCAGCTCCACAAAAATAAGCGGTTTCTGTCAAATTAAGGAAGACTGTTTTCGGAGTTTTCGCTGACAAAAAGAAAGGTAAAATAAAATACAGAAATATTACTTCTGTATCTGAATAAATAAAAGTGCTGTCATAAAATCATGAGTCTGTTTCGATTTCATGATCAGAAGCGGTTCTAGGCTACATGACAAATGAAAATCAACATGACACTTGTAAATATAATAATTTTAAAAGTGCAATTTATTAATAGGCTATAGAATTTTATCAATTTTCTCAAATATTTTCTCAAATAAATTAGGAAAATAAAGTGGTTGGAAAATAAAGCTCTAATAGAAGCTCTGATGTGACAAGCCTCAGTTTAGCTAATGCAGACAGTAAAAAAAAAAAAAAAATGCGTTAAATACGCAAATAAAATGTTTACAGCTGCATCTGTGTCTGAGAAAAAAATCAACAGCGATTCTATGTTTTTGATCGGTTTGATGTTATTGAACTTTGAAACCAGAACTTTTTTTTTTGCTTTGAATGATCTTGCTTTGAATGCGTTCTCGGCCACGTCAAACTGCAACTGGCTTGACTGCATGTTCAAGGCGCTAAAGATTGTTGCAATATGCAAAGACTTAATATTTCACTGTACCAGTCTTTTTATGGAGCCTAATTTTTTTTTTGCATACCGGACAAATGAGCTGCTCTGTGTCTAAACCTGTGCTTCTTCAAATAAAGCAGTAAAGTCCTGTCAGACGAGCTGCTCCACTTCACCGTCATCTTCTTATATTTCATTTAATATCATTATATATGAAAATAAGCAGTAGCCTACTGGCGAATTTCAATTGTCTCATTACTCTGTACATTTTACAAATATTTGGGATGCAAAATATAGCTACGAATTTGCGATATATATAACATTCTGTATGGAAACGGCTCGAGCAGATTATTTTAGCGATATAAGAAAACTTTTGTGACAGTGCATTTTTTTTTTTTAGGGATGACGTCATCACGCACACCATTTTATCGTTAAAAGACCAACTGGATGGAAACAACCTCGAGGCAGCAAATTTCGCAAATATTTTTTTGCGCATATTTGCTTTGTCGATAACAAAACATCGCAAAAACTGGATGGAAACTTGGCTAATGTTAATGAAACAACAAAAAACAAAGAGAAAAATCACTTTTGTAGGTTTAACACAGATTAATTGTTTAATTTATACAGTGAGACTATGCAATGTTATTTTACATTTGATTATTCAATTTCTGTACCTGAATACTGTTAGATTTACCTGGAAAATATAAAGCACTATTTATTTCATTTGTATCTTTATTCTATTATATTTATTTATGCTTGTAATTTGATCATTATTTTATATGCGTATTCACTCACCTACAAAATCGCCCCAATGATTCTATAATGATTAATTCTTTCTAAATAATGCTTTTCAAGTCATCTGGTGAATTTTTTTCGCAATGTTTTTTCCAATATCGTGCAGCCCTAGTCTCATACCTGTATATCTATCAAACCTGCTATATTTTATTTAAACCCAGAAATGTGAAAAGCCAATGGAAGTGATGTGCTGGTCTTAATTTTTGGTAAGGTCTTAAACATGTATTAAGAAGTATTAAAATAGAAGTGCTGATACCTGCAGATACCCTGTTTTAATTTAAACAGTGTTGATATTAACCATGCACAAGGGGTGGGGGGAAAAATCTTTTAATGATTCGAATCGATTCATAAATTTCAAAAATCAATATTCTAAACATCTTTTGATGACGTGATGTTGACAGAACAAGAGTGCAGCACCCGAACAGTTTAGAAAAGCATGTTCAACGTGGACGCGCAAGCGGCTGGGTCATTGACAAATAAAGCTTCAAAAAAGTTTTTTTTTTTTTTTTTTTTTTTTTTTTTTAATCTTTTCAAAACTGATGTAATGCATATTTTTGAGTAATGAACAACGTGTTTTTCAGTTGTTAAATAACATTTCAAAGTGTTTAAATTAATTGTTTTACTGTTTATTTGGTATAACCAAATAGTTGTATGAACTGTATATACTGTAGTTGTACCACCTGACATGGAAAGTGTACTATGGGATTAAATTCCCGCCAATAGTATTGCGGTCACGGATCAAAAAATAATAAGCGTGAATCAAAAATTTAAAAACACATGTAAAAATATATAACACAAACTTAAAAAGATAATTCAAAATGATCAGAATGGCAAAGAACATGGTCACGGATCAAAATATAATAAGCGTGAATCGAAAAATTAAAAGCGCATTTAAAAAAAATAAGCATGAATCAAAACTTTAAACATCTTAAACTTTTGTGTTCTTAAAAGTTGTTTTCCTTGCTTTTATTACTCTGTACTTTGTGCTCTTACATTTTCTGCTCATATTTTACTCTTTTGTACGCTTGTGCTGTTTTTCTCTTTGCTCTTCTTTCCATGTTCCGCTCTTGTGTTTCCAAATGTTGCAGTTCGAGTTTCATGTAAATTAGGCCGGCTTAAGCGTCACCATTGGTCCACTAGCTCTAGATTGACAGCTCCTCCTCTAGCCAATCAATGGAAGAGAGGGAGATGACATCACTTCAATGCGACTCATGGCTACTGATGCTCACACTCATACAGGAGAAGATAACAGTTTAATTTGAAACTTTACAAGGACTTTCAAGCTGTAAAGTTATCTGAACTATGGACAAATAATTCCTCTTTTTGAGATACATGAGATACTCTTTTTAATGTGCACTCTTGTTATGATTGTTAATCTTTATGTTCATAATATATGGTATTTGGTGTTAAAATATTACGTGGCTCATGATGCTAATATGCTAATGCTACTGTAGCTAATATACTTCTTAATTGTTGTTGTTAATTGATCATAGGTAACCTGGTAAATTAATTGTAAGACTGAATGTATTGACTACGATAGTGTTACAGAAACCAGGTGGATTTGATATGCAGTGATTTATTCACACACTTATTGTGTTTATTTACATAACTATATAATTGCACAATACTCTAAGATTAATGTTTTAAATATAGCTTTAAAAACAAAATTATAGATCAGGGATAGGCAACATCAGTTCTGGAGTGCCGCTGTCCTGCAGAGTTTAGCTCCAACCCCGATAAAAATAAATAAATAAATTTAAAAAACTCACCCGTCTGTAGTATTAATAATCCTGAAGACACTGATTAGCTAGTTAAGGTGTGTTTGATTAGGGTTGAAGCTAAACTCTGCACTTGCCCATCCATGTTATAGAAATATTAATTTAAATGGCCAGTAGGTGGCGAAAGTTACTATCTTTATGAGTGAGTCTTTCATTTAAACGTCTCGTCCAAATCGGGAATTCATTGACGAAACACTGCTGTGTTGCTCAGAGATGAGTGACACTGTTCTGCTGTGATTTTGTTTGATACTCCTTTCATCAAAATAGTGCAAAACACACTCAAAATTAACTTATTGCTATATTGATTTATACAACAGCTCAGTAAACATTTGCAATCGCTCTAATATTGGGGAAAACACTTGCTGGTGTGAAGGCTATTGCTTAACTTGATAATTTTATAATCTCTGTGCTAAAATGTGATAAAATTCATAAACCAACACCCTAGTGAATGACATACTGTACATGGAAGACAAAATCTATAAATCTGTTTACAGGAAAATACATGACAAAATATGCAGGCAGTTTACTATTATGAGCAATATACAATCTAAACAATTGCGATGGCATATCTTATTCACGAGCAAATATATTAGTAAGGTAGGCTTCATAAGTTATATTCTCTTGTGCAAAAGACAGGAATTGAAGAGACAACAAGCAAGCATATATTATTATTATTGTATGAATACTAAAAATATCTAACGGTAATATAACAGGTATAGAAGAGTCAGGCACGCGTAAGAGTGACGTTGTGAGGCCGCTGCATAGTGGAATTTACGTTTCGCGGTGCCAGGTCCAGTGGTAGGTGCATTAAAGGTGAATATAACAGAGATGGATTGTCAGACAGGCACAACTGTGACAGGTTGTAGTTAAGATGATGAATTTAACAATAAAAGATTGTCCAGGTAGACGTATATACCGGTGACAGGTCGAGTTGCAGGTACAGTATAATTGCCAGCTGTGACGGTTATCTTCTCCTGTATGAGTGTGAGCATCAGCAGCCATGAGTCGCATTGAAGTGATGTCATCTCCCTCTCTTCGATTGATTGGCTAGAGGAGGAGCTGTCAATCTAGAACTAGTGGACCAATGGTGATGCTTAAGCCCGGCCTAATTTACATGAAACTCAAACTGCAACATTTGGAAACGCAAGAGCGGAACATGGAAAGAAGAGCAAAGAGAAAAACAGCACAAGCGTACAAGAGAGTAAAATATGAGCAGAAAATGTAAGAGAGCACAAACTTTTAAGAACACAAACACAAGTTTAAGATTTGTGCAATATAATTTTTAATGTGTTTAAAGTTTTAATTCATGCTTGTTGTTTTTTTTAAATGCGCTTTTAATTTTTCGATTCATGCTTATTATATTTTGATCCGTGACCACGTTCTTTGCCATTCTGATCATTTTGCATTATTTTTTTAAGTTTGTGTTATATATTTTTACATGTTTTTAAATTTTTGATTCATGCTTATTATTTTTTGATCCGTGACCGCAATACTATTGGCGGGAATCTAACCTCATAGTGTACCAACTTACCCATACTTGAAATTAGCAGTTTTTCAGAGAGATCTCCAAACCTTTTCATTCTGCCACAAGTTGAGGTCCTCTGGATGATGCATTATAATGTTTACTGTTATTGCCTTGTCAATTCATAATAAAAGAGCCATGTTTCCAGTTGTGCCACCCTGACATTTGAGAATATACAAATTGCTGGACAAAAGTTTTTCAATTATCTTAAGAGCTTTAAAACTACTGATATTTATAAAATGTGTTTATATGAAAGGTTTCAAACCTAAAATGATGCCATAGTATTTAGTTTATAATAAAGAGACCATTTTAAATAGTTTTTTTAGTCTGTTCATTTGTTTGGACAATTGCACAAAAATATGCATGTCATGTCATTGACCCCGCTGCTGTGGTATTGAACAGTACCTGCTTGTAAAAGCGAATGAATATATCCTGTATTTGAGGCTAAATAACTAATAAATATTGTGAATGCAACAGTGTGTATTATATTTTTCTAACTCCAAACAATCGACCACCACTGATCGGAACCAGCTGATAATCACACATTCTGATGATGCAGAAGAAACGCGTGTGCTCACGCCATGAGAGGCGAATATGAAAGGCCGAGCAGCGACTGGCTTAAGTAAAATAATAATAGGTTACAAGGTGTGTACAATGTAAACTACCTTATTAAATAATTCTGCTAACAGTAGCTGCTGTTCAGTTTGCATGCTGCTGCTCTTCTTCTACTCTCTTCATTAAAGCTCCAGTGAAGGGTTGCCAGATATCACATAAAAAGCAAAAAAGGGGAAAATTATCCCCTTAAAAACGCAATATAATACAGACATGGCAAAAACTGTACCGGGGAACAAATATAAACAATATAACTAGTATTAACAATATCCTACAAAATTAAAAGGCAGGAAATGTAATTTATTATGAATAAAATAGTTCAATATAAAATATTTAGATATTATAAATTGAAGTAAAATAATACAGATTAAAAAAAAATCAACAAAACCACAGGTGTAAATTATACCTGTTGTATTTAATATCAAATTCATTTATTTGAATTGAATCGTGAGATTCCAAAAGATACCCACCCCTACTATGCAAAAAAAAAAAAAAAAATCTAGAAAAAAGTTAAAATTTATGCATTTTAATGAACCTTGTCAGTAATGTACAATCAAAGATCTTTGAACAAAAGAAATTGTCCATTGGAGGCAGTTAGTCTTCAGACCAGTCTGAAGAATGTGAGCCTTTTACTATATTATCAACACAAAGAAGACACAAGTGTAATAAAATAAATTTTAGTAGCCCCTTAACCTACACTGTACTTCCAGCAGGCAATTGCCTTGTGATTCAAGCAGTCAGTCCAAAATGGCAATAATGCAGAGAAAACCAGACCGATTACATCAGAGATGGCAGAGAGAATAAAGACTCGTGTCCATTTTTCAAAAATTATTTATTTAGCTTTAAAAACACCCTCTCAGTGGTGTTTATGTACATATGGGCATCAGACGCTCCAAGCACAGACACAAACACTCGCTCTGACAGAAGAACCATTCACTGATGTCAACCCGCCTTCAGATCGCAGAGTTCCAACACACTTAGAATGTTTTTTGTTTTGTTTTTTCACTTGGATTTTGGTGTGTTTAGTAATTCTGAATGGATCTGTATAGTAGCTATATACAGTCATGTCAAGGTGGCTGGTATAGAGATCTTTTGGCATCTCTCCTCTTTTTCTCACAGCTTTTGCTTATGCACTGTATTCATACCTTATGAATTATAAATTAAAAAGTACCTTTTTTTTAACTTGATAATTGTGTTCTGGAATGTGCCTTGATGTGCACAGTAGTTTTGAATTAAATGGACTCCTTATATCATTTGGATTTTAGGAGTCCTTTTGGAGTCTCTTAAGTGTCCTTTTTGGAAAGACACCTACATTTACCTTGAAAAAAGCTTGCAGAAAATATAGCTCAGAATCATCCTCAAACTTAAACCAGAACTTGGTAAAAAAATTTATCTTTACTGTTACAAGCCTCTCAAATCCTAGTTGTAATACTTATTTCTTGAAAGTATATTATGCAGATGAAGTACGTGCGAAAGGTCCTTAACAATCGTGAACATGCAGACAAAGGCATCTTTAAGTGATGGTTTTCTCGCCGGTGCTTAACCTTGTTGCAGTTGTGTCTGTATGTCTTCAGCCTCTCTTGGCCAGAGAGTCAGAACTTGGCCAATTAACTCTTGGGAGACATTATGGGGTCTGCATGTTGTGAAGATTGACTTTTACAATTGTGTGTTTGATCGATTCAGATGCTACATATATCCCCCCTTTTGATCTTTGTTGTTCCTCCTATGGACAACAGCGAGTGACGTTGAAGATGCAGAAAGATCAGACACATACCTGGCATGCAGGGTTGCAGGGTGTGGTGGTTTCTCTGGCCGCTGGTATAGCTGGTAGCAGGGTTCAGGTCTCTGAGTGTGCTCAGCAGGTGTCAAGGTAGCAGATGCCTTGACAGTGTCACCTGTCATCCTGATGTCAGTTGGTGTGGGGTGGTTGTTTGTGGTTGCAGGATGTGGTTATGGGAGTTGTGGTGTGAAGAGGGTTTCAGACTGACCTAGGGCTGATGGCAGAAGGGCAGCCGGTGTTTGTAGCCTCTGCTCTCAGTCAAAAGGAGTCTGAAGTTTGCAGTGTCAATGTGCTCTTGTGGCGGCGCTGACTTGAGCAGGTCTGAGTGGTGTTGTGCGAGCAGTCAGAAGCTTGTGCTTCCCAGTACTCCTCAGGTAAGTACTGTTTAAAGAGCTCTCTTACTAGTGTTAGAAGCTCCTGTAGGTCTGCTGCTGGCTGCTGCTCTGCTGGCTAGGAGCCTTTTGGAGAAGGGTTTTGCATTGTAGCAATGCTGTGTGCCTTCTGGTGCCAGCTCTTGGTTCTGGGTTTTGCAGTTCATAGTTGCTAGTGTGTTACAAACCCTTTTTGATGAGGCCTTGTGTTTGTTAAAGGCCTTCTGTGTCAAGTAACATAGTTGGTGAATAGGCATTGTGCGGGGGCAGGCCGTAATGCCTAAATGGTGACTTACAATCAGATGGAGGTTTCGGAGGAAAAGGCTCTTGAAGCTGGTGTCCTCCTCCATCCCAGGCTAATTGTGAGCTCCGAAGTAAGCTTGTCTGAGTCTGTGGTAGTACACATAGGGAATTTCATGTCTGCCTTGTTTGGTGTCTAAGGCAGCAATCAGTCCGCTTTCAGACTCTGGGTCTGAGAATTCCTTGATGATGGCTTGTTTCAACTGCCGGTAGTCAGATTGTATGTTTCCTGGCTGCCGAGCCAGAAAGCGTCGCAACTCTGGTCTGGAAGTGATCCAGAGAAGATAGTCTGTCTTGGTGGGTCACACTCGTCAAAGACTGCAGGTGAAAGTCAGTGTCTCGTAGATAGGCGTGGACGTCGTGGTCTCCTGCAAGCTCTGGTGTGAATGCAGGGATGTGCCTGGCCGTTCTTTGGAGGTCTTTGAATGTCACTTCATGTGCCGTTTCAGGGTCTGTCTGAATTAATCCTTCTCATTCTGCGGCTGCAGAGGCTCTCAGGAAACGGGCTGGTGAAGTGTTTAGCAGAGGGCTTTGGCTCCTCCCCCCTTTGTGTCTGTGTGCATGGTTGGGGGAGTTTGCGCTGCTGATGTGAAGTTCAGCAGGATGCCCTTTTCTTGTGGGGTCCGTTTGCAGTTGGTAGGACTGTTTCAGTTCTTTTTGGACCATGTTAAGCTCCTCTTTGATGCTGCAGAATTGCTGAGTCAAGGTCTGGACTTCAGCTCTGGCTGCATACAGATGGCCTTCAAGGGCCTTAATCTTAGCGTCTCTGTCTTTTAAGTTCCACATTAGCTGTTTTTAACAGTGTCTTTGTGTGGAACGGTTCTCTTTCAAGGTCTTGTTTGGTGGCGTTTTCAGCAGCCCAGCAGCTGTCGGAGCCTCCTGAAGACCGGTGATCTCCTTCAGTTTCTCCATTCTGTAGGCGTCCTTGCACATGTCCGGTGTCTTCTCTCGCTGAGCGGAGTGGAGCTCTGTCACTTGCAATTTTAGTTCATTTACCTCCTGTCGGAGACCCATCAGAGAATGGGCCAAGGAGAAGATGATGCTAGTCAGCTCTTCGTTGCTCAGGCTGGGTGTCAGGAGTCCACTTGTGTTGCAGTCTCGTTGTTCCTTTCTCTGCCGCTGCAGGTCATTCGCTGCTGCAGGCTGAAGGATGTCCATCGCAATGCTCTGCCGGGTCTCCAGACGGTACCGGTGGGGGGCAGGGCTGGATGTCTGAGGCATACTGGCACACTTGTGGGATCACGGGAGAGAAATGGCAAAGGCAAATGCAAGTTCGTACAGAGGTGGTAAGCTATCTGTGTGGGGGAGCTGTTCCCCCACACGTGTAAGATGTGAATAGCTGATGTGGGGCAGCTAGTAAAGAGAGTGCTACAATTTAGTGTTGGTGAACACAGACAATTTGAATGTCTTTGTTGACAGGTCTGTAAGCAGTCAGCTAATGATGGGCTGTATGTGTAGTCAAACTATTACTCAAAACTGATGGTTCTTCTCACAGGTTTGGTCACTATGAGAGTAACAAACAAAACAAACTGGAGAAAGGAAGAAAAAAAAACAATAAGATGGAATTGGAAAGGGAAAGGAAGAAAGGAAGGTTTTACCTATTTAGTTTAACCCTCTGGAATCTGAGGCTGATTTGGGGTCCTGGTGTAGTTTTGACATGCCCTGGCATTTTTGCTTTTTTTCAGTTGTTTATAAACATATTAATGACAAAAGTCTCATTACACTGTATTCAGCAGAAACTAGGCTACAATAATATGTGAGCAACAAGTATGTACATGTTTGTCACTGAAATAAGGCCTCAAAATACACACTAAATATTTTTTCACAAGACTTTTGGGAACTGTACATTTTAGTCTAGAGTTTTTGCTTCAAAATGATGTGGAAATTATTCTGCCTACCCGGACACATAAAACATTTGTATTGATTTTAAATTTCTAAGACACTTTTTGTTTACACAGGCCATATGCGAAGAGGCGTGAATCTTGATGAATAATGCTGTGATTCAAACCTGAGGAGATTAAGACCCTGCCCCTAATGAGCCGCATAATGAGCCATTCAGTCAGGAATGTGACAGTGAACTAAGAAAGAATGCAATGGCAAAAGAAATATATCTTTTTTTTTTTGTTTGTTTTTTTTGTTTGAAGTTTATTTAAAATATAGTTAACTATATAAATGAGTCAAACACACATTTTGAGTACACAGTTATACCTGAAAATAAATCCTGTTCAAAGATATATGTGAACATCACATACCTGGCATTTGATGTTTCTGCACTGGAGGAAAAAAAAGAAAGAAAGAAAAAAGAAAAAACCTTTCCAGTCAGTGATCTCAGTATCATATTCATGCATTCCAATGTGTGCCAATATCTGGTCACTATGATTCTCAAATCTGTGAGATAAAAGAAAAGAGAAAAAAAAAACTCTGTGAGCCTGCTGATAACAGGATCATATCAGCTATTGTATTAACGTTAATATAATGTCCACTCTTAACAGAAAACATGATTTTTGTGATCTCATGTATTATTGCACATCATGTGAAGAAAATTTTGTAAAGGCCTATATTTTAAATTACAGTACCGGTCAAAAGATTTGACACATTACTATTTATAATGTTTTTGAAAGAAGTCTCATGTTCATCAAGCCTGCATTTATTTTATCAAAAATACAGAAAAAAAACAGCAATACTGTGAAATATTATTACAATTTAAAATAATGGTTTTCTATTTTAATATACTTTAAAATATCATTTATTTCTGTGATGCAAAGCTTTCATCATTCCTTGCGAATGAAAGCTTCATTGATGTGGCACTATATGGGCTATTTTACAGTAAACTCTTCATAATCTGTCCAAAACAGGCCAAAGAAATATTGTCTAAACATTCATATTGCTATGACATTTTATGTATCTTATTTGTTATATTATAGAGCCTATAAATGTTAATGTGCAGTTTAATATGTTGCTAACACATTTTATTTCAGTATTTATTACATACTCTATATTGCCAAAAGTTTTGGGACGCCTGCCTTTGCGTGCACATGAACTTTAATGACATCCCATTCTTAATCCGTAGGCTTTAATATGGAGTTGGCCCACCCTTTGCAGCTATAACAGCTTCAACTCTTCTGGGAAGGCTTTCCACAAGGTTTAGGAGTGTGTTTATGGGAATTTTAGACCATTCTTCTACAGGTGCTGGTCATATAATTAGAATATCATCAAAAAGTTGATTTATTTCACTAATTCCATTCAAAAAGTGAAACTTGTATATTATATTCATTCATTACACACAGACTGATATATTTCAAATGTTTATTTCTTTTAATTTTGATGATTATAACAGACAACTAAGGAAAATCCCAAATTCGGTATCTCAGAAAATTAGAATATTACTTAAGACCAATACAAAGAAAGGATTTTTAGAAATCTTGGCCAACTGAAAAGTATGAACATGAAAAGTATGAGCATGTACAGCACTCAATACTTAGTTGGGGCTCCTTTTGCCTGAATTACTGCAGCAATGCGGCGTGGCATGGAGTCGATCAGTCTGTGGCACTGCTCAGGTGTTATAAGAGCCCAGGTTGCTCTGATAGTGGCCTTCAGCTCTTCTGCATTGTTGGGTCTGGCATATCGCATCTTCCTCTTCACAATACCCCATAGATTTTCTATGGGGTTAAGGTCAGGCGAGTTTGCTGGCCAATTAAGAACAGGGATACCATGGTCCTTAAACCAGGTACTGGTAGCTTTGGCACTGTGTGCAGGTGCCAAGTCCTGTTGGAAAATGAAATCTGCATCTCCATAAAGTTGGTCAGCAGCAGGAAGCATGAAGTGCTCTAAAACTTCCTGGTATACGGCTGCGTTGACCTTGGACCTCAGAAAACACAGTGGACCAACACCAGCAGATGACATGGCACCCCAAACCATCACTGACTGTGGAAACTTTAATAAAAATTTAAAACTTTTATAAAAATAATTAAACACATTTGATGCATTAAACGTTCAATGTGCAACATCTGTTTTGAATTCATTTAAAATTCCTACATATTTGTGCAACTCTGCAACACTTTCGCTTAAAATATATTTTTTAAAAAAAGGAAACACGTTTGTGAACTTTGCAATGTTTGAAACAAAGTTCAGAAAGTCTTCATTTCTAAATTTTAGCACGTTAACTGTGCAACACTTTTAGCTTTATATTTAAAAGAACATATTTGCACATTTTAATTCTTTTAACTTTTATAAAATGTACAACATTGTTTACTTTCATCTAACGCAATTATGATACAAACTTCGTGTCTACACGAAGTTCAGGAGACAGCACAGCATACCTGAGGTGCACATCACTAGTTTTTGTTTAAAAAGATCAGCATGTTAACATGTTCCGGGGTTAGTCTTGTGCTAAGTCTGTTGACCGTCAGGCCAGCTGCTGAGAACACGCGTTCTGATGGGACGGATGTTCCTGGTATGCATAAATACCCCTTTGCCAGCCGAGACAATCTGGGAAACATGGTGGCATTGGCTTTCCACCATTCTAGTGGACTTGTCAAGCGAAGGAGGCTGTTCTCTAAGAAAGTTGTTCACCTCGCTTTCCGAGTCGTTGATACACCGTTCATTATAATTACTTCCGAGAAGCATCTGAAGGGCTCTTTTCCCATCATCACCTCCAGCTTGGGCCTTCTGCGCAATTTGAGTAACCTCACTACTTGCATTTTCTGTATGGGACCCGGTCAGAACCACTGTGGGTGCCATTTCGTGCAGCTTTGCGTTGGCAGCCAGCCTCTCTGATGTCGTTAGAAAGCCTAGATGTTTGTGTCTGGCATCCAGCATCGTCACTATCATGGATGGTTTTGATGGGAGTGCGCTAGAGTGAACCTAAAGTAATAAATTTAAATGATTAGGTGGCGCATCCCCTATGAATTTTTATGGATGTTTCTCAAAACGTCTCTTACCTGCATTCATTGCGCCAATGAGTCATGCACTTTTGCTTTGAACTCCAAAACCCAAGCGCTGTCCTCTTCATTTCTCTTAAGATAAGTGATAGGATAGATATTTGAGATGGACACATCAGATTCGGTAGACATTACAGTCGTGGCACACTTTAATGCTGCCAGCACAGGTGCCATGTCCTCCATCAGCTGCTAGTACTCATCTTTGAGCTCAAGAATTCTGGCGTCCGCTAACTTGGTGACAGTGCGGTCAGACAGTATGGCTGTAACTGCCCACCTTTGTTCCACGAGTCGGGCAAACATGTCACTGACCGAGTTCCACCTTGTCTTGCAGGACTGTATCAGGCGATGCAGTGGAATTTTCATCTGTGCCTGTTTGTCACGAAGTGCTTTGGTAGCTACAGTGCTATGATTAAAGTGCGAAACAAGTCTTCCAGCAGCTGCGATGACCCTGTTTAAGTATATGTTGAAGTCATCGTTTATGGCGAGTTGTAATGTGTGGGCAAAGCACGGCACGGAATCCCAGCTGACACGAGTTTGATCGTTTGCTGCCACTATATTTTTTGCGTTGTCGTGAACACATGCTATTATTTTCCCCGCAATGTCCCATGAAACTACGGCCTCATTTAGCTTTTCTGCAAGTTTGTCAGAGGTGTGTTTATCAGACAAGCTGTCTGTAAGCAAGACTGCGCACTTCATCTGCCATTCAGAGTCTATGTAATGACGTGATCATTATGTAGCTTTCCCTTGATAGTGTGGTCCAGCAGTCAGTTGTGAGGGTGATCTTTTCAGCTGAACTCAGCGCCATCTTTAGCTCTTCTTTTTTCTTTTCATAGCAATCTTCTAACCAGCTGGTTATCGTGACTCTTGATGGTATGTTGTAGTTTGGCTGAATGAAATGGATCCACTCTGGAAACCCCCACCTTCGATGACGCTGATAGGCAGCATGTCATTTGCAATCATTGTACAAACTCGTTCAGTTATTGCTTCTGCCTTTTGAACTCCTATTTTTTTTCCCGGCTTAAACAGAGGTTATTGTAGGCTGTGTCGATTCAAATCCTGTCCCGGAGACCGCTGGATGCACTTTTTTTAAACGATATATCATAGTGCTCGTAGTTGTATTATATTTTAAAACACAGTTACAATGCTTGCAATTAACATTATCGCCCTAAAATAAAATGATCCCAAACAAAACTCTTGCGTACTCGCTTCATTTTCCCCCTCGCATCTGCTGTATGTGTTTTCACGTAAGCCGCATGCCTCTAAACTATGCACATTAATGACCATGCTTAATCGACCATCGATGAGGTTTATCGATTAAAAAGATTATCGACAATTAATCGATCGTCGATTAATCGTTGGCATCCCTAGTGTTGAGCGTTCGGATCTGCAGGCTGAGGAGAAATTCTTGATGGTTTGGTCAGATGGTGCTGAAGTTGTAATCATTATCTTCTGCATTGAATGAAGAAAATGATTTAATTAATTTGACCGTTGTGGTCGAGGAAGTTGTGCATGGCTTGAAGTGAGTGAGGCCTGCCAGCCCAGTTTGGGGGCCGGGTGGGATCTCACGTGACAGCAATCCGTAGTATCAGCAGGAACAAAGAGAAGAACCAGAAGAGACAGTGCGATCTACGTGGGGGGCTTTTTAACCTCTACAGAAGTCACACCTTTGAGACCAATGAGAACGGTGCAATTCTGTGCCAGGAAAGATTCTTTGTTTGAAAGTGACCTTATTTGCATGAGGGGAGTAAGCTATGCAGTTTGTGTCCATTTATACTCTGATAAATATAACAAACATACAATGCATTGTATGAGATGATGTCCACCAAAGTGTGAGTCATTAAACAAGGAATAATTTTATATGAAACACCATCTAGATGAACTGCATTATCTAGTGGTTCCAAATTTCAAACATGCATTATGAAGTCTGCAAGTTGTGAAGATTGACTTTTACAATTGTGTTTGATCGTTTCAGATGATACAAATGAGAAGTTGTATTAAGTGACAACTTGGATATTTGAGTTTGAAGTTAAATCCAGTAAAGTTATTCTAACACAAAAGTTGTGATTGCTAATTGCAACCAGGGCTTAAAAAAAAAAAAAAAAAAAATCAGTCCATTTACTCTAAGCTGAATCAGTATTTTAACATTTCTGTTTGTGTTCTTTCAGTAACGTAATCGTTTCAAAAATGGTTTGATTAGAAAAAATACTGGTTAATAACAATTTTTTTAATAATTTTTGCCTATACTTTATACCAGAGCTTGAATTGAACTTTATATACTAAGAGCTTGTGACTAAACCTCGTAAATCGATTGGATCCTCAAACTGTCGGCAAAACCTCATACAGTAGCTCCTCACACCTCAATCATGAATGAAGTCCTGCACGCATTTTGGAGACCGCCTCTGCTTTTTTGCAGTGCAAGGGGGAAAAAATGGTTCTTTGAATAAGTACAACGTTTTCTTTATTCAAAACGCGTTGTGTGTAAAGGCTAATGTTATATATTTGAGGAGCAGAGAAGAGTGTCTTAGTCTGGTATTTGCCATCTAGTCATAGCCAATACAGCCTCTGTAACACTTTCTTTTATAACATGCTTTTTGCCAAATATATTTAACAACAGTATAAACTGAGTGCCCACATAGCTACAATAACCTTTGTAATGCGGCCGTTCTAATAACGGACAAAACACATAGCCTATCTCCGAACACCTCGTAACTCCATTTGAGCTTGACTTTGGGAAAATGTTAATAGTATTCAAATCCATTATAATATTATAATATAAATCCAATAATAGTAACAATATATTGTCATGATGTAGTTATTATTGTACTAATTTTGACATTTAGGCAATTTAGAAAATATAGTTTTGTTAAATTTAGAGTATTTATGCCATTTTAAGATAAAACAATAACACATGGTCAATGTAACAATTTAACTAAAATGAATTTATATTATGTGCAAACAAATTACAATGTGGTTGTTTTGCAGTAAGGTGGAGACAGTTCTGTTCATAACAGTAGACATGCTAATAAAAAAGTTATGTACAAGAAAATTTGCGAAAAAAGTAAATACACACACACATACGCACAAGTGAGATACAGAGAGATATCAGGGAAAATGAAGAGACTAAAAAGGAAAATGGAAGTGAAGGTGCAGTTCAAGAGGGAACTTTTAATTATTTTGCACAGCCCCAGCCTAAGGATTTAAACCTTTTTTTTTTTTTTTTTTTTTTTTTTTGTGATGGCCATACAACAAATAGGGTTGTCTGTGGTTTCAGAATTTGTTGTGGGTGGGATGACCTGGATGAGTGCGAGATTTCCCGGCATGAAAGTTTGTCCCAGTCCGGCCCTGTTCTATATGGTGTTTGTTGAGCCTGGATACGTTCATTAGCTAACACAATTTGAAATGTAAGTTGTTTTGTATTAATATGATGTGAGGTCCAACATGACACTAAAACAGGTTGTAGTAATGTGTACTTTTTACTTAAGTACGTGTCAGAGCCCATACTTCTTTACTTTAACTTGACTAAGTGTAGTCTGTACATTAACTTTTTACCAGTCTTTTTAAACATGAGTATCCGTACTTCTACTTGAGAGAAGGATGTGTGTACTTTTGCTATCTCTGACTACTACTAACTATTACTACTGAGTACTATTACTACGACGTATATATTTTTTTTTAGCGATTTACAACAAAATGTGTTTTTTTTAGGGATGACTTAATTGTGCAAACCATATTATCGGTAAAAGGCAAATTGAATGGAAACAGGCTGGAGACAGCAAATTTGCGTAAACGCGTATTCGATGAGGGGGAAAAAGTACAACTGGATGGCAACTTGGCTAATCTCTCTTCTCTCATGGACTGTAGACTCAGAACAAGGAGTGTCTGTTGAAAGGGTGCATTTATTCCTTTCCAAAGAGGAGGAGATTGCAATTTGGCGCTTCTCCATTCCAGTTTTATGATTGGCTGCTGGCATCAGAGGTGGCACACAGTGTGGCCCACCTTTCTTTTCCCCTGTGGAACTCATTTGCATAGTTATTAATAGATTTGAATGTATTCTTGTGACACATCTTTGTTTCAGCCACTGCTACATCCAAAAGATCCTAATTTTTTTATGGTGGTCCAGCATACAACCCGAATTCCGGAAAAGTTGGGACGTTTTTTAAATTTGAATAAAATGAAAACTAAAAGACTTTCAAATCACATGAGCCAATATTTTATTCACAATAGAGCATAGATAACATAACAAATGTTTAAACTGAGAAATTTTACAATTTTATGGACAAAATGAGCTCATTTCAAATTTGATGCCTGCTACAGGTCTCAAAGTTGGGATGGGGGCATGTTTACCATGGTGTAGCATCTCTTCTTTTCAAAACAGTTTGAAGACGTCTGGGCATCGAGGTTATGGGTTTCTGGAGTTTTGGTGTTGGAATTTGGTCAGTTTCATTTTACCAGACCACACGACAGACTTCCAAAGCTCATCCCCATCTTTTAAATAGTCATGGGCAAACTTCATTCTGGCTTTGTATTGCTGTGTGAGCAATGGATTTTTCTTTGTGCGTTGACCTAGAAGTTCTCCACAATGAAGATCCCACACAACAGTCTTCCTTGAAACTTTTAGTCCAGGAGAGGCCAGTTTAGCAACATCATCATTGCAGAGAATCATCTTTGCAGAGATTTGGGGGTTTTTGTTGACATTTTTGATGATTTTCTCTACAAAATGTTAGATATCTTGCACTTGCAACCACACCCAGGTTTATTTTAAGGTTAATGTCTTTCCTTGTACTTTGAAGTGATGAAACGTAAAGCTGTTCTAGACACTATAGAAATGCTTGGAAATGGCAGTATAGCTATCCCCCTTTAGATTAGCATCCACTGTCTTCTTTCTGAGGTCCAGATTTATTTCTTTGCTCTTTGGCATGATGTAATTCTTTGTTAGATAGAATGAAAGAGTGATGCGTCTCAATCTTATCTTCACATGCCACTAGCCCTGTTCATTGGAGTCTATGTAGTGTTTTAGACATCATCTGAATCAAATAATAATTTTGACCACCCAGGTTTTCGATATATTTGTTACAAAGCAATCTTGAATCTTTTTTTTTTTTTTTTTTTTTTTTTTTTTTTTTAAACAATCCACAATACACCAAATGGGGCTCAATTTAATTTATGTATATTTTACTCTGTAAAATTTTATGAATTAAGTTAATATTGTTCCATATCTCCTTAGAGGCTAATAATTGTGACCTTAACTCTGTTTGTGTGTGCGCGTGCGTGTTTTTGTGACACATCAGGACACAAATTTGTATAATGACATGGGTATGACATAGGTATTACAAGGAGAGGGTGACTTATGAGGACATTACCCCATGTCCCCATTTTTCAAAAGGCTATTAAATCATACAGAATGAGTTTTTTTGAGAAAGTAAAAATGTGCACAGTTTTCTGTGATGGGTAGGTTTAGGGGTAGGGGTAGTTTAGGGCGATAGAAAATACAGTTTGTACAGTATAAAAACCATTATGCCTATGGAATGTCCCCACAATTCACAAAAACAAACGTGTGTGTTTGTGTGTGTGTAGAAATAATTTCTCTGTTTGCTGTGGAGTCAAGACATCTGTAAATATGTTTAAACGACAAATGTGAGGCAAAAGTACAGAATGTCACATTTTACTATTGGCCGTTCCAACACATACATCTTCCACCAACTAAAGCCCAAAGTATACTTCACTTTTTACATGTATGCGAGGGTCAGCGTACAGTGTGCGTGACGTGAATTTCGGCATCAGAAGAGTACGCGCACCGCATACTTGTACGTGCAGGTCGCACATGCGCATTTAATTTTTTTGTAGTAATTAGTTTATCCACAAGGTGGCAACCGTGCCCTGGAGGCGTCGATTCACAAAGTAGTCAAAAAGACAAACAAGATATTGTGTGAAGAGGTTAGAAAGTACTCTAATTTGGACAGCTCTAACATGAAAGAATACAAAGATGTTTACATGGGTTGTAACTAGTGGCGAGAGATTGCTCAAAACTGCGCATGCACCGAACACCAGTGTATGCGTATGAGTCAAATGAAGTATACTTTGCAAGGCTGTGCGTACGACTGTGCGCGTACACTAGCGTACGCATAAAAAAATTAAGTATACCCAGGGCTTAAGAAGAACAGAATGTTTCATTCCTCTATCTAATGTGAGCACAAGTATTGGGACAAATTGGCTCACAAATGTTTCTAAGAGATCAGCTGTGTCCTGTTGCATTAATTGTTCACACATAAAAAAATCAGGCAATGTGTAGTATCAGTTTTATCAATTGCTTCTGCATTCTGCATCTACAGTTTGGATGCGAAAAGAACTCAATTAGAGCTATACATTATACATTGGCCTTAACCAAATCAACAGTTTGGAATGTCCTGAAAAAAAAAAAAAACTGGTGACTTCAGCAACCAGGTCAGCAGAGAAAAAACAACAGCAGTTGATGACAGGCAAACAAATGCTGTGAAAAATAACCCTAAAATAAGTGTCACCAACAACCTCCAGAAATCTATGGTGATGATCTCATAATCTACTGTTTGCAGGAGACTTTGATAGCAGAATTAAAGAGACTACACAGCAAGATGCAAACCTTAGATCAGCACAAAAAATGGCCAGATTAGAGTACAGAGTTAAGAGAGTTTTGGAACATATTTTTTATGTTTTATGGACAGATGAGTCAAAGATTAACTTTTATCAAAGTGATGGGAAAGCAAATGTGTGGAGAGAAAAAAATGCTAATAATCCAAAGCATACAACCTTATCTGTAAAGCATGGTGGAGGTGGTGTCATGGCATTGACATGCATGGCTGTCTCTGAAACAGGCTCACTCATCATTGATGACTTAATGAACCATGGCAGCAGCAGAATTAATTCAGAAGTGTACAAAAGCATCTTGGCTACCACTGGTTGGTTGCCAGTTCAAGAAAACACCACCAGACTCCACCAGAGACACTGAGAGTCTGTTGATGTTTATGGGTTGCAATACTCACTGTTGTGATTTCATGCACGGGATTTGCAACTAAATACTAGCTTTTCAACTTGTACATTTGCTTTAAGTTAAATGGTTCCAATACTTATGCTGACATTAGAGGGATGAAACTCTGAAAGTGCTCTTCATAGTTGAAACATGCATGTGTTAAAACAGCCAATAAAAAAATGACAATCTGTACTTTTGCCTCATATTCATCTTTTAAGCATATTTACAGATGTCATGATGGCACAGTAAATGAGCAGTTTTGTTCTTACTGTCCCAATACTTACAGAGGGCACTGTATATAAAAAATCTTTTATATAATATTAAATATATACATTTTTTATCAATATCTTACAAATTCAAAGATTACCACATGTAATTATTTAGTTTATATTTGTGATCTGTTGATTTATAAATCTGGTGTTGGGTAATCTTCCTCCTAACTGAATATTTAAGTGAAAATTACAATTTAGTTTTTCATACATGTTCAATGGATGGCCATTGAATTTGGTCTCACTGCTTTGCATTGTGCCATAAGTTCCACTTTTTGAAGGTGTCATGTCAAGGTAAAAGTAGATCAAGTTTAAAAATCGCACGATTTTGTTAGACATCTGTGATTGGACTATGTAGATTATATCTGAGAACTTTTTTTTTTTTACTGTCTCTTACAGTAATGTTGTAGAGAAGTGTGTGATTCATTCGTCCCGTGCAGAGAGGGCCCTGCTCATCGATGAAGTCTGCTGTCAGAAGGATGGCCCTCACAGTGCCCTCTACACCATGATGAAGGACCAGTATGCAAATTATGTGGTGCAAAGGATGATTGACATGGCTGAGCCCGCCCAGCGCAAGATCATCATGCACAAGGTATAAGCACAGAATGCTTTGTCACATCAGTAAAATAATTAAAGGAATGATTTAGGGCTGTCACGATTCCTCGATTAAATTTGAGTACTCGATTTTAAAAAGTACTCGATTGCAATTTTCCCCTGTCGAGTAACCTGCAAAATACCGGAAGTGGTGCACGATGCATTAAAATCATTTAAAAGCCATACTATAGCATAATGCTATTGTGAATTCACAAAGGCTGCGATTCAGTTAAATAAATATATGCGCTGCGGATTTAAAAAATATATGCACTTTATTTATTTACATGCATGTAGGTTACGTTCTTGTTCAAGAAATTACAGTGGCTGTAGCATTTCTATTGTGAAGAAGTGGCCAAATATTAAAGATTAAGTGGACGTTTGAATTAATTGTCCTTTGGACAACATTAAACAAGAATTTGAGGTGCTGTAAAGTGTAACAATACCAGGCCGTTGGCGCCCTTTGCAGGCATTTGTTATAATGCATAATTTATATTATGTATAATATATTGTATTTTAATATATATATTAAAATACTGTGTATTTTATGTGTTTTTCTTGATACTTTATTTAAACCAAATATTATTGCCTCATTATTGTTATATATGTGTTTTAAGTCATTTTAAAGGCTTAGGTCTTTGCTTAGGTTTATTTTTATTACCACAAAAAATATCAGATTACTTGAATAATCGTCAAAATAATCGACCGATTACTCGATCACCAAAATAATCATTAGTGACAGCCCTAGAATGATTAATGACATGTATTAATCACAGACAGTCTTTTAAACAATTCATGTTGTCAATTCCAGATTCGGCCCCATATTGCCACTCTCCGTAAATACACGTATGGAAAACACATCCTGGCTAAGCTGGAGAAGTACTACATGAAGAGTGGATCAGACCTAGGCCCCATTGGGGGCCCCACCAATGGCCTAATGTAGGGGCCTGACACCCAACCCTTGCACCTTTCCCTCAAAACCACATTTGTTATCCTCCACCGTATTCTCTGTCATAGCCTTTAGGGATTTTACCAAAAAAATGAAAGGAAAAGAAGTGGGCTTCACCTAAGAACGCTGAGACGTCTGACTAGTGCCCTAATGCAGTCTCTGTTGACACCCCCCCCGCCAACACACCAGAGAGAGCATGGTCTGTTAGCTGTTTCCTGGGTAAAGCACAACACTCTTGTTTATGATGTAATTGATGTAACTGACTGATTCCTTTTGTTTTCTAGTAAATATCTTGTACATTTTTTTACCTTGTACATTCTCTGTAGAAAAAGAAATGTTTGCTGAAAATTTACAGTTCTTACAATTTACACCAGCAAGTGACTTTATAAGGCCAAACTGAGTGATCCTTTTTAATTATTTTCCTTTTCTATTTTTGTTTTTATATCCAGACTTCTTAATGGCACAGTTAAGAAGTGTGGTACGTTTAAGCCCTGTTTTAGCACTATGGTACACAAGCCAAAGCTGCTGATCAAAAATAATGAACCAGTCAGATTGATCTTCAAGAAATTTGCTTGTAGACAAGTCTGCCGTGCCATTGAGTTAGTTGGATTAAGATATCCAAAACCAGTTATAGAGCCTTGCTGCCTAGAGTTTGCTGCCTTCAAATGGGAGTGGTATCATTCGGAAGTGGTTTGACGTGGATGCACTTGCCATCTCTTTTCTTTCTCTCCCTCATGGGCATTTTACTAACTGCTCCATCTTTGATGTTTTTTTTTTTGTTTTTTTTTAAGAGCATGCGTGTGGTTGCAATATACTTTTCATCCCACTGACCAAGTCTGTTCCACACAGCTATTGTCTCGGTTCACTTTTGTTTAGAATCACGTCTAAAGACACCAGATCTCTTGCCATTTTATACATCTCTGAGACCGATACCATGGTAGACAGATGAAACCTGGAATAATTTTTCTATTTTGGGGTGCGTTGGAGATATGTGAGGCATGAAGGGGTGGGGAGATTTGGCATGCTTTGTCTGGATTTAATGTTTTAATGGAATGATATTTCTTTGTCATGTTTGTGGAACATCTGTCTATCGAGTAGTTTTTTTTGAACACTGCCCTAGAAACAGTATGGTTATGTACTGATTATCATCTCTTTACATTGTAATAGCTTAGGCAAAATGTATAGCATCTTTATGTACAAGTAAATATTAAATCGTTGCTGTTTTTCGGGTGTGGGGGGAGACGGCGCTTGAGTTTTAGATGGGCAAAGTCGAGAGGTGGGTGGGCGATGGTCCCTGTCCTTGGTGTCATCCCAGGATGTTTGGCTTCAGAAGTAGTATAACAGAATTGATTTCATGAACGTGAGATGTTGTGGGGTCGGGTCAAATGTGTGGCGTTCCAACGGTGTAAATTGAGAATGTGCAGGAGTATACTTTTTCAGAGAATGGACATGGGGCTGCCGTCTTCTACTGCACATTTTTTCTGTATGGCTAATATATTAATGGCTTTCGTTCTTTTGCTTCATATGAATAATTGTAGAATACATGTAGTATATGTGGAGTTAAGTGTAAGTTTATTAGTTGAATAGAAGAAAAAAAATCTAGTTGTAATGTTGGACAGGCTAAATTGCGTAGTGATTTGCTTTTATTTTGTCTGTACAGTTGTACATTTGTAAACGTTAATGCTGTAAATGGAATGTCTTTTACACTTTTTGGGGAAGAAAAAATTAGCAAAATGTGCATTTTGATGTGTGAATATTCATCACTCCTTTCCCTTTGAATATAATGTATACAGTTTTCTTTGAACAAGGATTATTTTAAAAAAAAAAAAAAAAAAAAAAAAAAAGAAACTTTTTATGCATCAATCTCAAGATGGTTTTGTTTTTAATCAGTTTTTGGAAAAGGTCAGCCTCTTTATGTACCTGGAGCAGTGACACCTTCTGTTGACATTGTCATTTTGACTTGTGGCAGTTGAATAAAATAATTAAAAATTAATGAATTAAAAAAAACAAAACAAAAAAAAAAAAAACATGGGGCTGTCTGGTTCTACCTGCTACCATGGAAATTTCACAAGACACAAGAATTATTTTTGTATAAAGGAGTGCTGTATTTTGGAGCAGCCACTAACTTGTAAGCAAAATAATTGTAAGATATTGTCAATTATATAAATATGAACATATGAGTTTTGTCACACTGTCAAAGTCATGTACATTTTCAGGTGGCCTTATGTACATTTCCAGATGTTAGATGAGGAAAACATTTTTTTTTTTTTTTTTTTTTTTGGAAGCAGAATTGTGACTATGTATGATTAAACTGTTCTTCTAACATTTGATTTTGTTGTCTGAAGCTTTTATTATTCACTCTAAAAACACTATACTTACTGCACACTCATTGACAGCTGAAAGGAATATTCTTTGTTAAATATTCCTCATTTAAATGTTTGTAGCATACTTTCGATTATCACACAAAGTATGTTAATATTTTAAATCAGATTAATAAATATTTACCATACAGACTGTTTTTGCGTTGTGCATGCAATCCCTTTAGCCTCAAGTACCTTATTGCTTTTATAAACTGTTACCACACAATACAATTATGGTAACACTTTACAATAAGGTTCATTAGTTAAACATTAATGTATTAACTAACATGAACTAACCATGAGCAATACATTTGTTACTGTACCGTTAACGTTAGTTAATGAAAATACAGTTATGCATTGTTTGTTCATGTTAGTTCACTGAATTAACTAATGTTAACAAGATTTAATAATGTATTAGTAAATGTTGAAATTAACATTAACAAAGATTAATAAATGCTGTATAAGTGCAGTTCATTATTAGTTCATGTTAACTAATGAACCTTATTGTAAAGTGTTACCGAAACCTGCAATTGCAGTTATTTGCAGAATTATCTTTATGTGGGTTGTGCATCGGCACGGCTCCTCAGCGTGGATGAATCTAATGTTTTGAGGAGATTGTGTGGCTGTCAGTCACCGCACCGGTGGATACTGTACTTCGAAATCACAGATTGTAGTCTTGGAAGTATTCCAAAATAAAAATGTCATCTGAACAAGTAACAAATCTTCCACTTTTGTTCTGACCAACTGAGGAAAAAGCATTGTAATAAATCGCACTACCAATGGTAAATAAATCTAATGATCACTTAGCTCATATCACATCAAACCGTGCAAATTATTATTGTTATACTTTGTTCTCAAATTGTTAATGTTAACAACATTAGCATTGCGTGACTACATGTATTTAGTGTGTATTAGCGTTACCTGTAGATTTCAATTTCTGTAAAGTCTAATCTCTTAATGTTAATTTGTCATACTGTACAATCCGGCATCAAAATAAGTTTAATTATTCCAGCTGCTGTGAGAAAAGGCTATAAATGATCTGTCACCTGTAGCATCCTCACATGCAATATAGCCTATTAGCTGTGACTCCTTTATGTAAACAGACGTGATGTAATGACGCAAAGACGAACCGCTGCATGCTCGAATTTCCCGCGGAAACTTACCAGTACCACTCGAATTAGAAAACATTATTACAAGCTTACCGTTGTGAATCGGGCTAAGGTAAGGAGATAGTTTTGAACACTGGCTGGTTATGTACTTGCTCAAATTTTTTTGGATCATTTTTAACCAAAAAAGTTACAGACTTCAGCTTTAATATGTTACTTTTGGAGTCAAATCATTAAATACCAGGTTCCTAACATGCCACATCTGACTCATACCATGGAGCTCAAATGAAGACAAACTTTTTGCATGCACTGTCATTTTTATATACAAAATATATTTCCTCACACATATATACGATTCTGCCTAAAATTCAAAAACTTTTAAATATTATTCCCTCTGCACTTATGTGGCCTTCCACACACATCAATTTATCCTCCATGTGAGAAGACGACTTTGGGCCTGTCCAAATACCCAGACTTGCGGTCTTTGCTCTTGACCACTTGTCTATTTACATGATGTATTCATGTGTACGCAGAACTTCTGTTTAGCCGATGGGACATGCTAAATCAGGGGTTCTCAACTCTGGCCCTTGAAGTCCACTATCCTGCAGAGTTTTGCTCCAATTCCAACCCTGATGAAACTCACCTGTCTGTAGTTTTCTAGTAATCAGAGATGGTCTTATTATTGGGAGAAATGACAGTCTGTGGTTTTAACATTGGAGAAAGTGTAATGGCTAACTTGGATCACGTGATGCACCTCAGCCGGTAGGCTTGTTCAACTCCATGCAGGGCTGCGCAGACCAATCGGCGGCTGACTTAAAAGCATGCATGCTGGTTAGAAATTTTGTCCGACTTGAGACAGTGCAGATGCCACGAAATGGACGAAGCTTACATAACATTTAAATTCAGAAAAGGAGAAATAAATAAATAAAGATTATACAGAATACTTACATAGGCCTATAACAATCCTCCTAAAAATACACAAAAACAAAGGGTGAGCATACACTCAGTTTTGGTAGTGTAGTGAACAGCAGACGTGATGGCACAACAGACATCCCTTTTGTCCCACTTTGATTAATACAAAAGAGTGTGATAGGACCCTCAACGACAACTAAATGACTATTGTAATCGGGACTGCCAAAGGTGGAGGACAGGAAAGACGACATCAACGGCCCATTGATCAAAGGCTAATCTCATCACGAGTTACCTTTGTTTACCTCAGCCCTCCATGCCTGAGTCCAAGGTGTGAACGACCATGGACTCCTAGGGCTGCCAAACCGGTTCTGGCTAGAGCACAGCAAGAACAAAGAAATGCTCCAAAAGAAAGACAATTTCTATACATATTGGCTTGAAACCACAAAAATGGACAATACAACAAGTTCCACAGGATGGGAAGGTGATGTGATGGGCGGACACCTTGAATGCTACGACCCAATCACATCACCACATCAGGAAAGGTGGGGATTTGTAATCCCCTCCCCAACAGGAAGGAATAAAAGCTTTTCCAAGTGAACAAACCCTTGTTCTGGGTTTCTGACCTGACGAGGGAAGAACAACAGCACGACCAAGGTGATACTCTTGCGAGTAAACCTTTCACCACACGGATCTTCAAGCAGCCCAATTGCTTCTGCAGAGGACTTTGGCTCCTGACCTGCATAACTCAAGTACCTCCAACCTACAGAAGATCCTACGGACCAACCACCATCTGACCTACAGTTCTCTGGATTACACAAAGACCTCCAGCACTCAGTGCAGCTCTGCAACTGTTGGAAAGCAATCCAGTCTCCCACTGCACACGGAAGGATACCAGTGGACAACATTTCCCATTCCCGGACTGATCACCCGACCAAGTGAAACGTAAATATAAGCTAACCAAACCTTTTCCCAAAGGCCTTGGCATTAGGTTGTTGCTAAATGAGATTGCTATTTGTGTAAAGACTGTTTATCTAGGGTCAGCGTACACAGATAGATACATTAGACACGTTATCTGTATTCATAGTAAATGCTTATTTACTATTTCATGCCAGCATCCAGAAAGACCACAATTGACTCCCTCATAGACTGCTAATTACCCATTCATTGCTTCGTCCAATCTGTTGCTCATTTACTTGGCATTCGGTTTTGTTAACATCCATTTGTGTTGTAGTTTGTAGTTTCTGTTTTGATTCCAATTTTCTTAGTAGTTTAGTCATTTTTCCTTAGTAGTTTAGTCATTTTCCTTCGTAGTATTTAGTGAGTGTGATATTTTACTCTTGTATATCTTAAAAATGTTAAAAAATTCATTTTATTGCAAACTGTGTCATTCTTGTGTTGATAATCAGAGGCTCTACAAGCTCGCCCGAATCTCACTAAATCCTTCAGATTGGTCAGATGATAAACTTCCTCCAATTTATAAAATTCTAATTCAGTAAAGTCTTTCATGATTGTTCTTTATTGTCGTTTAAACTGGCGACGTGTCTACAGTGGTTCAACCTTAATATTATGAAGCGACAAGATACTTTTTGTGCGAAAAAACAAAACAAAAATAACAACTTTATTTAACAAATTCGTCTGTCCCCTGTCATACTGCTATGCTATTTTTGTTGCAGAGCTTCAGTGTTTACGTCCGAACGGTGGCTTAGTATAAACCCTTTAAGTTCGGACTTGGTAAGTTCAACTCAGGAGTTCACACTCGGGCGATGTCCACCTTGGTGGTCATTTTACACCTTCACAAAAAGAGCAGTTTACTGGGTCCATGCACTCACTCACAGTGTTTGTGGCTCTCATTCTCTTGGCAGTCACAAACTGGTACACAGCATCAGAACCTTGGTGGACACAACTCTTTCACCTTCTTGCGTTCTGCTGTGCTAGGCCTGCACTCAGGTAAGTGCTCTGCACCACACCTCTGCCACTGCAGGCCTCTGGACCAAGGTCGATGCTCAGCTACATCGTTTGTCACGGGTTTTCAGAGACGCGAAGCCTCCCAATGTGAAAGGCCTTGCTTCGCCTCACAGTAGTCTCTCTGCCACAGGTACTCTGAGTATTGCCCCTTTTGTACTGCTCATGCAGAGTCTGGGCGCATGGCTAACGCTTCCCAACCTGTCACGTTGGCTGGTCAGGACAATCCTCTCGGCTACCCGATTCAATTTACCAGGCGCCCGCCCAGGTACAGCAGTGTTCTCTTCACCTTGGTAGGAGGCGAAGACGCTGCTGTCCTGTGGCAGGATATCGCAAACTTTCTAGCAGTGGGACACGGTAGAGCCTGTCCCCCCGGCCAAGATGAAGAAGGTTTTTTACAGCCCTTCATTGTACCAAAGAAGGGTGGCGGTTTGAGATCAATACTCGATCTATGAGTACTGAATCAGGCCCTGCACAGGCTCCCGTTCAAGATGCTTACAGTCAAACACATGCTCACATGTGTCAGACATCAGGATTGATTCACGGTGATAGACCTGAAGGGTGCGCACTTTCATGTTTTGATCCTTCCTCAGTACAAGGTCCTCCCTTTCGGGCTGTCCCTGTCTCCTCACGTCTTCACGAAGGTAGTGGAGGCTGCCCTTGCTCCTTTAAGGGAGCAGGGCAGTCGCATTCTCAACTACCTTGACAACTGGCTTATTTTAGCTCAGTCACAGGAGTTGGTCTGTGAACACAGGGACCAGGTCCTTCGGCACCTAGCCCGACTGGGACTTCGGGTCAACTGGGAGAAGAGCAAGCTCTCCTCTGTGCAAAGCATCTCTTTTCTCAGTGTGGAGGTAGACTCGGTCACCATGACTGCGTGGCACTGTCTGGACCGCGCTCAGTCAATGTCTCAGTCTTAAACTTATTTATGCACAAAACAGCGGTTCCACTGAAATACTTTCAGAGGCTCCTGGGGCATATGGCATCCGCAGTCTCGGTCACACCACTCCGATTGTTACATATGAGACCGCTGAAGCACTGGCTTTCAGATTGGCTTCAGATCGGCTTCTCAAGTCCCGAGATACAACTGAAGTCCCTGCATACCGTTAATATCCCGGGCGACCCCAATCGTGCAGCTGATGCACTTTCGCAACAGATCACGCTCTGCAGAGAATGGAGACTCCATCCCCTGGCGGTCCAGCTGATATGGAGTCGATTCAGCGAGGCACAGGTGGACTTGTTTGCCTCCCACAAATCCTCCCATTGTGCTCTGTGGTACTCCCTGACCAAGGCCGCTCTCAACACGGATGCACTAGCACACAGCTGACCCCGGGGCTTACACGAGTATGTGTTTCCCCCAGTGAGCCTCATCGCAAAGACGTGCAAGGTCAGGGAGGATGAGGAACAAGTCCTAATGGTTGCCCCTTACTGGCCCAACCAGACTTGGTTCACGGTGTTTATGCTCATGATGTCGGCCCCTCCCTGGCGAATCCCCCTGAAAAAGGACCTTGACTTGACTTGACTTGACTTGACAGAGATGTGGCCTCAGGTCAGTGCTTTCCTTCCTACAGCAGGGCTTCGAGAGGCACTTCAGTTCAGTTCAATAACTGTGTAAAGTTAATCAATTATGGAATGAGTTCAATTCAGCTATAACGCACCTATGGAGAAAACAGTGATGTCATCATCCAGCACAGTTCAGTTCTTATCCAATAGTGTCAGTGCAGTCAAATCCATAATATTATTGAATATTAAGTGTCCCCAACAAAGCAAGCCAAAGGTGACAGTGGCAAGGAATACAAACTCTATCGGTGATAGAAATGGAGAAAACAACCTTGGGATAAACCAGGCTCAGTAGGGGGCCAGTTCTCTTCTGGCCAAACAAACGAACGATGATTCCAGGCTGCATCACAAGTCAGATTGTGGATTGATATCATTCAGAATATTTCATCCAGTTCCTTCTGCAGAGGACTTGTCTGGTTCTCATTGTCTTTGCTGAGGATCTTTGCCAAGGGCTGTCTAGTTGATGAGGTCTTTGCAGGGGATCTGTCTCTAGGGCTTGTCTACACCATCTGCAGAATTATTAGGCAAGTTGATTTTCTGATCATATTTTTATTCAAGCACATTTTATCAATTCCAAACCACATAAATCTTAATAACTACTATTAATTTTGTATTTAATCATTGATATATAATGTGATAGAATAGTAATAATAGTGATATATAATTGTTCATGACGGCTGGGAATGAAAAACACCTCATATTCAGGTGTGCATAATTATTAGGCAGGTTTTCTTTTACAGGCAAAATGAGCCATTTATTAAATGCTCTTAAATGCTATTAAAACCCTTTAGTCTCCAGCACCACCATGTAGCGAGTTAGCTCAAAAGGGAAATATGAATAATTCATCATAACTCATTATAATTAATTATAAATATTTGAATTAGTTAATTGAATTAACTTGATGTAGCTCAATTAATATTACAATCAATTAATCTGTTCGGCCAGTGGACACTCAGTATTGATCGTCTATCAACTCTTCAGAAAGGATATTTTCCATGGCCACAGAAAAATAACTCTTTCTTAGCATGTAGCTGTGATCATAATCATTATCATTGACATTGGTTTATAAGCAGATCAGAATCAACTCGCAAGAATGTGCACAAGTTTTAACTAAATCATGAACACATAGTCAAGTCAAGTCAAGTCACCTTTATTTATATAGCGCTTTTTACAATGCAGATTGTGTCAAAGCAGCTTTACAGTGATAACTGGTATATAATTTTGGCTGCACAGCAGCTCTTAAAGAAAATGGTGTCATTGTCCATCTTAAGTAAATTCAGTAGTGATTCATTCCGTTGTAAGAATCAATAGTTATTAATTTAGTTAATTTATCTATATCAGCACTGGAGTAAACAGTGATGTCATCATCCAGCTCAGTTCAGTTCGCATACAATGGTATCAATGCAGGCAGATCAAAACATTGTTGAATATCAAATGTCAAGTGTCCCCAACTAAGCAAGCCAAAGGCGACAGCGGCAAGGAACCCAAACTCCAACAGGTGACATTAGGTAGCAAACAGGTGTTAAAATGGAGAAAAAAACCTTGGGAGAAACCAGGCTCAGTCGGGGGGCCAGTTCTCCTCTGGCCAACAGCGAACAGTGCATGATTATGATTCAGGCAGCTATCATTAAGTCTGATTGGGATCGCAACTGTCAAAGTATTTATTCCAGTTCCATCCAGTTGAGGATCATATCATCACGCCGGTATGGACGGTTTGTTGAGGATCTGTTCCATTTGCTGTCGTGTCGATGAGGCCTTCACAGTGGATGATCTAGTTGACTCAATCTCTGTTGACACTTCAGGGCTGCGTTGTCGTTGTGTCAAGGCGCAGGTCCTCGATCTCACCTGGATACGTCCTGGATCCGGCTGACTACAGTAAACCTCGGGATAAACAGAGAGACTAAATATTAGCGTAGATGCCATTCTTCTTCTGATGTAACGAGTACATCTGGTGTTATAGGAAGTGTTCCCGGTTCCGGCTGACCTAATTTATGCAGCCTAACAATCCTTTAACGGATTTGAAAACATAAATTGATAATGTGTTATGTGTATGCCAGGTTAAAGAGATGCGTTTTTAGTCTAGATTTAAACTGACAGAGTGTGTCTGCTTCCCGAACAATGCTAGGAAGATTGTTCCAGAGTTTAGGTGCCAAATAGGAGAAGGATCTACCGCCTGCGGTTGATTTTGATATTCTAGGTATTATCAACTGGCCTGAATTCTGAGATCGCAGTAGACGTGAAGGACTATGATGCATTAAGAGCTCGCTCAGGTACTGGGGAGCTAAACCATTTAGTGCTTTGTAAGTAATTAGCAAGATTTTAAAATCTATACGATGTTTAACAAGAAGCCAATGTAGTGTTGACAGAACCGGGCTAATATGGTCATACTTCCTGGTTCTAGTAAGAACTCTAGCTGCTGCGTTTTGTACGAGTTGTAGTTTATTTATCAAGCAAGCAGGGCAACCACCCAGGAGAGCGTTACAGTAATCTAGCCTTGAGGTCATGAACGCATGAACTAACTGTTCTGCATTTGTCATTGAGAGCATATGTCGTAGTTTAGATATATTTTTAAGATGGAAGAATGCGGTTTTACAAATGCTAGAAATGTGGCTTTCAAATGAAAGATTGCTATTAAAGAGCACACCCAGGTTCCTAACTGACGACGAAGACTTAACAGAACATCCATCAAGAGTTAGACAGTATTCTAGGTCATTACATGCAGAAGTTTTTGGTCCAATAATTAGAATCTCTGTTTTTTCTGAATTTAGTAGTAGGAAATTACTGGTCATCCAAGTTTCGTCAGGGCGCGAAGAAATATAGACCTGAGTATCATCAGCGTAACAGTGAAAACTAACGCCATGCTTCCTAATGATATCTCCCAAGGGTAGCATGTACAGAGTGAAAAGCAATGGTCCTAGTACTGAGCCTTGCGGTACTCCATATTGAACTTGTGATCGATATGACATCTCTACGTTTACTACTACAAACTGATA
Organism: Mylopharyngodon piceus; assembly: GCA_039654765.1. Classification (NCBI taxonomy): domain Eukaryota; kingdom Metazoa; phylum Chordata; class Actinopteri; order Cypriniformes; family Xenocyprididae; genus Mylopharyngodon; species Mylopharyngodon piceus. Next base: position 22,528,437 of record CM077456.1, read on the forward strand.
ACGGTCAGATAAGTATGATTTGAACCATGCCAATGCAATTCCACTAATGCCAATATAATTTTCAAGTCTATTTAAAAGAATGTTGTGATCGATAGTGTCAAATGCAGCACTAAGATCCAGTAACACTAATGGAGAGATACAACCACGATCTGATGATAAGAGCAAATCATTTGTAACTCTAATGAGAGCAGTCTCAGTACTATGGTACAGTCTAAATCCTGACTGGAAATCCTCACAGATACCATTTCTTTCTAAAAAGGAACATAATTGTGATGATACTGCCTTTTCTAGTATTTTTGACAGAAAAGGCAGATTTGAGATCGGCCTGTAATTGACTAATTCTCTAGGATCAAGTTGTGGTTTTTTAATAAGAGGTTTAATAATAGCCAGCTTAAAAGTTTTTGGTACGTATCCTAGTGATAAAGATGAATTAACGATATTAAGAAGAGGATCTATGACCTCTGGAAGCATCTCTTTCAATAGCTTAGTTGGTATAGGGTCTAACATACATGTTGTTGATTTTGATGATTTAACAAGTTTAGACAATTCTTCCTCTCCTAAAGCAGCGAATGAATTGAATTTTTCCTCAGGGATACTACAATGCACTGTCTGACGCGATACTGTAGTAGACGGTTGCATGGTTATAATTTTCTCTCTAATATTATCAATCTTGGAAGTAAAGAAGTTCATAAAGTCATTACTGCTTGTTAATTTAGCCACTGTATCAAATAAATACCTAGGGTTGTGTTTATTTTCTTCTAAAAGATTTGAAAAATATGCAGATCTAGCAGTTTTTAAGGCCTTTCTATACTCATTCATTCTCGCTTTCCACAAAATGCAAAAAACCTCTAGTTTTGTTTTCTTCCAGCTGCGCTCCATTTTTCTGGCTGCTCTCTTAAGGGCCTGAGTGTGCTCATTGTACCACGGCGTTGGACTAATTTCCTTAATCTTTTTTAAGTGCAAAGGAGCTACTGCGTCTAATGTGCTGGAAAAGAGAGAGTCAATAGTTTCTGTTGCAACATTCAGTTCTTCTAAGCTGTCTGGTATGCTAAGGTGATGAAACTGATCAGGAAGATTATTTATAAAGCAATCTTTAGTGGTAGAAGTGATAGTTCTACCATATTTATGGCAGGGTGGCGGTTTTGCAGTAGTATACACGAGACTAGATAATGATCTGAGATGTCGTGACTCTGCTGCAGAATTTCAACGGCATCAATATCGATTCCATGTGACAATATTAGATCTAAAGTATGATTACGACAATGAGTGGGTCCTGACATGTGTTGTCTAACTCCAATAGAGTTTAGAATGTCTGTAAATGCCAAACCCAATGCGTCTTTTTCATTATCTACATGGATATTAAAATCACCAACAACAAGGACTTTATCCGCAGCTAGTACTAACTCCGATAGAAAATCAGCAAATTCGTTGACAAAGTCTGTATGGTGCCCTGGTGGCCTGTATACAGTAGCTAGCACAAATGTCAACTTACATAACTTTACATAAAGCACCATCACTTCGAAGGAATTTTATTTGAAAGACTTTTGAGTAATACTGAAGATATTACTATAAATTACAGCAACACCTCCCCCTTTGCCTTTCCGACGAGGATTGTGTCGATAATCGTAACCTTGAGGGCTAGACTCATATAAAGTAATGTAATCGTCTGGTGTTAGCCAGGTTTCTGTCAAACACAGCACATCTAGATTATTGTCTGTGATAATATCATTTACAATAAGTGCTTTTGAAGAAAGGGATCTAATATTCAGCAACCCAAGCTTTATCATTTGTTTATCAGTATTATCTCTGTTTTTTTATTTGTTGAACATCAATTAAATTTTTACCCTTAAATGGGTTTGGAAGTTTTTTGTATTTACTAATTCGGAGTACAGACACAGTCTCTATGTGATGATATCTAGGTGAAAGAGTTTCTATGTGTTGGGGTTTATCTGACTTCTGTGACGTGAGACCTGTTTCTGACATTGTACTTGCGAGTTCACACACCTCTTTAATGTTAATTTTAGTGATCTCCGACTGGCGAAGTTGAACATCATTAGTGCCGACGTGAATAATAATCTTAGAGTATTTACGATTAGCATTAGCCAGCACTTTTAAATTTGCTTTGATGTTAGGTGCTCTGGCTCCCGGCAAACATGTGACTATGGTGGCCGGTGTCTCTATTTTCACGTTCCGTGTAATAGAATCGCCAATTACAAGGGCACTTTCAACAGGATTCTCAGTGGGTGCGTCACTGAGTGGGGAGAACCTGTTTGATGTTCTTATCGGAACGGAAGAGTGGTGTTTCCCGCGACTAGGCGGAACCGAACAATGTACAGAGTTCACTAAGCTAGTCGCATCCAAAACAGTATCTAAAGCCCTTACATTCTTACTATCCTCAATTAAAGTTTGGATGCGTGTCTCTAATTCTGAGATTTTCTCTGTCAGCCTGACTATTTCTCTGCATTTATGACGTGAATCCCTCGTCGCTGACAGAGAAAGCTATATGCATATGACAGGCAGAGCAAGTAACAATAGAAGGAGAGGATGACATGACTCACCGTGTTTGTAGACTGATCCGACTTACCACAGCTGTTTGATGAACACGTAGAAAAAGGAGCGTGCGAGAGACTGATGACAAGTTAACAAGCTACCGAAATGCTAACGCATTGTGATTGCGATTTAGATTAAAAGATTAAAAGCTAGCGACGTCAGATTAATGTGATAGGCAATATTAGATATATGGTAATGATAATATAAACAACAATGAATGATAGTAAGAGATTCAAAACAAAGCTATACGGGGTTACAGACGCAAACCACTCTGAGCAGCGAGGCAGACAGGAGCAATCGATCAGGATCAATCGATTGTGGTGAACACACAGACATACAAATCACGTATACATAGGAAATGAGAGAGTGGAAATGAAATTAAACCATAGCATAACAGGGGAATGGAGCTATGAAAAGAGTCATTTAACAAGCTGGAAGAACCATCAGTTTCTCACTATAAAGCACCTTTGTTAACAAAGGGGTTCACAACTTAATACTAAATCGCTGTTTAGTGTTCAAATGTATGATACTTGCAAATGCCTTAGCTGTTGAGGAGCATCCGGATATGCAGTCTCAGGAGAAATTCTTGATGGTTCGGTCTGATGGTGCTGAAGTTGTAATCAATATCTTTTGCGTTGAGTGAAGAAATGAGGATGAACTTGCGCTGTTAATTTGACCCTGTTGTCGAGGAAGTTGTGCATGGCTTGAAGTGAATGAGACCTGTCAGTGCGGCTGCGCCGGCTGGCTGGCCGGGTGAGTTGACCAGCAATCAGTAAAATGAGCAAGAACAAAGGCAGAAGACGAAAAGAGACCAGCGCGATCTGTGTGGGGCCTTTTTAATCTCCACAGCAGTCACACCTTTGAGTTTTGGCTTGACCAATGAGAAAGGTGCAATTTCCAAGCAGGAAATGTTCCTTTGTTTGAAAGTGGACTCATTTGCTTGAGGGGAGTAAGCCGGCAGTTTGTGTCCATTTATACTCTGATAAATATAACAAACACACAATGCATTCTGAGAGATGGTGATGTCCACCAAAGTGTGAGTCATTAAACGATGAGTATTTTGATATGAAACACCACCTATTATCTAGTAGTTCCAGTAGTGAAGGGTTGGAAGACTAACTTTTACAATTGTGTGTTTGATCGATTCAGGTGCTACAACCACTTTCCAGAACTGTAACCTACCTGGAGTCTCTAGAAGCGCAAGGTGTCAGGATCTCAGAGACTTAGGTTAGGTAAAGAATCCTAAAAAATGACACCCACTTAATAAGAATCACATGCTGAAGTGTTGTAAAATACATGAATACTGGTTTTTTATAGGCTTTATAGACAAATAGATTGAGAGTGACTCTTGAAGGACCAGCATCTGGCAGTAAGGTGTGGGAGTTTATTTTTAGTCCATCTCCTATCCTGAAAAGTCTGTCTTGCAGATATGGAATAAAAATGATCTTCCAAAACTTACTGCCAGATTCTGAAAGATAAAGATTGTCTTGACCTTTGCTGACATTCAGGACTGCTTTGTGGTCGTGTCAGGGTGCAGGTCCACAATCTGGTCTGGATATGGATCAGATCCGGCTGACTATGGTAACCTCGGGATAAGGATGAGACAGAGACTAATATTAGCATATGTGCCATTTCTCTTATGATGTAACAAGTTCATTGAATGTTATGGGAAGTGTTCCCGGATCCGGTTGACCTAATTTATGCAGCCTAACAATCCTTGAAGGGATTTGAGTTATGGAATTGTGATAGTGTGTTATGCTGAGTTAAAGAGATGGGTATTTAATCTAGATTTAAACTGTCAAAGCGTGTCTGCCTCCCAAACAACGATTGGAAGACAACGATAGAAATTCTGTTCCAGAATTTGGGTGCTAAACAGGAAAAGGATCTACTGCCCACAATCAATTTTGATATTTTATTATCAACTAGCAAGAATTTTGAGACTGCAATAGACGTGAAGGACTCTAATGCGATAGGAGTTCGTTCAAGTACTGAGGAGCTAAACCATTCAGGGATTAATAAATAATCAGCAAGCTTTTAAAATGTATGCAATGCTTAATACGGAGCCAATGCAGTGATAACCAAACCGGGCTAATATGGTCATGCTGCCTGGTTCTAGAGAACTCTACGAACTCTAGCTGCTGCATTTTGGAGAGTGTTTATTAAGCATGTAGGGCAACCACCCAGTATGCATTACAATAATCTAGCCTTGAGGGAATTTTAGTCTCAGAAATTTGTGTCTCAGAATAATAATAATAACAATAAAGTTTAATTCAAAGAACAGTATGCTTAACATAATAATAAAACTCAGTTAAAGGGATAGTTCACCCAAAAAAATGAAAATTATCCCATGATTTACTCACCCTCAAGCCATCCTAGGTGTATATGACTATCTTCTTTCAGACGAACACAACCATCATAAACCTTGGAGGACTAAGGATATTTTTAAATATATCTCCGATTGTGTTCGTCTGAAAGAAGATAGTCATATACGCCTAGGATGGCTTGAGGGTGACTAAATCATGGGATAATTTTCATTTTTGGGTGAACTATCCCTTTAATTGACTTAATAAATTGTCAGGGACATCACATTGCACATCATATCATTGGTACACAGATGGAAAGATGGGAATAGAGGGTAACCAACTTCAGCAAAGGAAAATAAGGGACAATTTTGCTTTATTCATAGGAAAATAAGGGACCCTCAAAATATTTGTAATGTACCACATGGTATATGTCATGTCAGTTAAGTGTGTGTGTGTGTATATATATATATATATATATATTTTTTTTTTTTTTAATTAAATGCTAAAATGAATCTCAGACATTAACAAATTTGTTCTGTATGAATTTTTTTTTTTTTTTAATTATTATTTTTTTTACAGTTTATGGTATGAACACATTGTTACTTATATATGTAGTTTACAATTTAATTCTAAAAAGAACAATTTTGGTCTCCATGAGGAAAATGGCTAATAAAACATAGTAAATTTATTCATGTAGAAATGCATATCGTTTTCTGTGAGGGTTGTGTTTAGGGATAGGGGATAGAATATACAGTTTATAGCCTACAGTATAAAAATCATTATGTCTATTAAGTCCCCATAAAACATGGAAACCCAACGTGTGGTGTGTGTGTGTGTAAAACAAATGAATGTCTATGAGACATCTGACAATAATGCATTTTTAAACAATAGCACTTGCAACCATGTATGAATATTACAGTTTTTCTCAATTGCTTAAACACTATAACCAGGCTTTTGAACTAAAATTTCAAAACCATAACGCCATTTATCAAAAAGCACACCCATTTCCCTAAACTATAAACACTATTCCCCTGTTTTGACACATGAGTCAGATTTGTTGAACTGTCACTGCAAAACTCTAGACACAAATCCCTTCATTTCTCATTGCCTAGACCATGTGGTCATTTAGAAAGCAATAGCATTCAATATTGTTCACTCAAGTCAGCACAGCTTCAGCTCAATTAGCACACAAATACCCAGGTGGAAACACTAAGAGTCAAAATTTATCACACACCAATCAGAACCTTCAATAGATAGATAAAAGAGCCCCAGTCAGTTCATTCAGTTTTGGAACAATGGATCCAGAGAGACGTGATAGAAGAGGCTGAGGACACCAGAGAGGAGGAGGAGGAAAGGGGGAAAAGAAGAGGATGAGGAGGAAGACGAGGAGGATGAGGAAGGGGAAGGACAAGGAGACAAGCAGCCTCGGATGAAATTCGTGTCACTCTAGTTGACCATGTTCTTTGTCCATGGTATGACTATGAGGGAGGCTGGGCAACAAGTTTCAGTTGATGCATGCCGGGGTGGATCAGGCATGCAAGAGGATTTTACCCCCGCCAATATAGCCTGTGATGTTCACAAGATTCTCTGGCCTGTCCCAGACCAAAGACGGGATGCTGGGGTGGGGCAGAATATTTTTGTTGTTGTTGTTGTTGTTTGGTGTAATGTACTGTACAGTATATTAAGGAATAAATAAAATGTGCAAATGTATACATTTGTTGTGTCTTTTGTTGTGCTGATCATGTGAAAATGTTTTTGAGGGGGAGAACCAAGCAACCTAACTTATTACCGTTTTTTGTAGTATTGTTTTGAATTTATCTCACCAGTGTGTAAGACTATGTTGTAGTGTGTGTGTTTTTGAGGGCTTGTGTGTCATGTCTGAGGGCAAAGTTTGGTTTTTCACCTAGATTGAATGGTTTTGAGTGGAGAGTTTCATTTTGACCTGAAAATAGGAAGTTTGGGGAATTGGGTGAGAAGTTATGGATTTGTGTTTAGAGTTTCGAGAAAAGGAGGCATAATTTCAAGAAATGTGTTTAAGCAATCGAGAAAAACTGTAATAGTTTTTTTAGAGTTATATTACAGAGAACTTAGTATGGGCTGCTGGTGGTGCTTGAGACTTTATTGGTCATTTTGTGTTTCTGTGAAAAAAAAAAAAAAGGACAAACCACAATGAAGTCCAAGGCTAAGAATACGCTAAAAGTTACTAAGGCGAAATGTAAAATGTGTTTCTCTATTTACAACATTACCTTAGAATAGTGAAAGATGACTTTCCTTTTTGATCACGTCTTCTCTCTGGGAGATCACGTTTTCTTGCGTGGTTGGATGATGGGCTCATGAACAATGATCACGTTGTCTGCATTCGCCTAAACTGATTTGCGGAAATCAAAACGCGGACAGTGAAGAGCGAGTCGTGCTCTGTGAGCAATTCCTGCAAGAAATGAGGAAAGTTATTGATGAAATTGTTAATTTCCTCACCAAATGTCGCTATTTTGATGAGTTTGTATTGCAAGACAGTGATCTTCAAATACTTATTTTCCAGTGCCATGTGCGAGTGGTGCAAACATTATTTCAGACATTTGAACATTTAACATTAACATTTTGGTCAAAAATCCTTGCTTTCAAAAAGTCTAGAGAAAAAAAAAACATGACTTTACAGTTTTAGCTTACAAATCAAACGTCTTTTGATAAACTGTGTATCGAAATATGAATATGAACATGTAGCCTATTTTAAAATGTGAGGCTAAAGTAAGCACACTGAGGAAGAACAGTTAAATCTGTAGTAGATCTGTTACAATATCAATCCACATAGGAAGCAAATGACAGAATGTAAATTGTTATCTTACATAACTAATAGGATAAATTTATTATAGGCTAAATTAGTGCTTTTTTATATCAGACAATAAAGCAACTTCAAGATAAATTGTCGGCTTTATCAGACCGGTTTTGAGAGCTCTGTCGTGAAGTGTCTTTCCAGCCAGGGTAAAGATCTCTTTGAGAGCTCTTTAAGTCCTGAAACTCTTCTCATGTTGTCATAGTTACCTACTAAAGAACCACATTAAATGTTCAGTGTCGTGGTTGGAGTATGTACACTCACTAAGCCAAAACTGAACATTACTTATGAAGACAGCTGCATTTCAAAGAGGCAAATGTTTTGGAAGTGATTATTGTTTTAAGAGCCAGTCCAGTTTCCTTGGAGATAACACTAATATATTGCACAAATTTGTTCCACTGATTTTATCCCAGACCTCCTGAGTGAGAAAACATATTGTGTGATTTATGCTGCTAAATAACTGCAGTGAAATTTCCCAGATGTATATATAAACATTAAGAGTTTTGGACATCATTCATTTCAAAATGTTATGTCTCCATTGCAAATGTGTTAAGTTTAATATAATAATATTATATAAATATAATTTAATTTAATAAAATATAAAAAAAATTAATAAAGATACCTGAACTTTATTAACTGCAGTCCTTGGGCTGTATTTTTGTAAACTGAAGTTGCGATAGTCTTTTCTTCCCTATTGTGACGTGTATATTCAAGTGAAACGGCTTCTCGAACAAGAAAAAATGTAAGTCTGGACTGTAATTGATTGGATCGTTGGAGTGTTGTCATTTGCTATTGCTGTGATCTCATGTGAGTGACAGGTTGTCCCGCCGTCGCACCAGTAAACACGTCATTAGAGAAGAGATGTCGCTGCAAGTAGGAGGGGAAGTTATTTTGATTAAAGATTACGATGGACATGATTTATCCATGCACATCATTTTAAATGATGTAGTACAAGTACTGAGTAATATTAATTAACTACATATGGGTTAGGGTTACAAACTGGCTCCATTTAAAGTGATTTGATTCAGATTATTAAAGGATGAAGTACAAAAAAATGTTCCCCTTAAAAATCAGTGTTAATAAGCTGTCACATTGATTTTTCTTCACTTTTTCCTTAGAAACTTTATCTGACTGCTGGTCTGTTGCCGTGGCGCTACATAGCTTACATGATGAGTGAGTTTATTTGGAATCTTTGTAAAAGATCTCATTGCTTCAACCTGCCCCAAAATCCAGGACAATTTACAGAAGATATAAACAGACTTCAGCATAAAGATACAGGGCATTACATGAATAGCAGGAAATATGTCCCACATTTTGTGCACCAGCCAAATATGGGGCATTCCTTACAATTATATTGCATATAAGTACATAATCTCATAATTTTTTAGTAATGCAATCATCCTTTTACCACAGTTTTTGTAAGAAAAAATATATATATAAAATTTTTTTTATTGGAAATGTAAGTTTATCAATGACTATTGTCACAGTCAAGTTTACAAAATATATATGAAATTAATTTCTACATTTACATGTAGGCCTATACCTTTCACAAAAAAAATCAGCAGTCTGAAGGTGAGAAAACTCAAAGGCATGTCACCAGTGAAAGCACATGTGGGTGTTAGATGTTCCATCTGCATTTCTTTGAGAACAGCTCAGTTAAAATATTAACCAGATGTTGAACACAACATATTCTCCAAAAAGACTCCTATGATCATTCCCCTTCATTTCGCACCTTTGTTTGTTTTAGTTCTTACAAGCTATGGTTCTAAGAAACTGTTTGACACTGCAAGCTGGTGAGAAAATAGAGATGTATTTGATAGTTCAAGCCAGGAGAGAATAATATGCCATCTGGAAGAACTGTCACATTCCACATTACATGAAGGGAAACACAGAGTTTATATTGTGAGTTGTATTATTGTACTTGTTCAAATTGGTTCAAAGTGAACAAAAATATAGATTAAATTATTTTTGATTATTCTTTTCAATGTCATTGTAATCTGATCAATTCTTTTAAAACACTGATGTTTTGTGACACTGCTAATGGCAGGTATTGGATTGATTAAAGGTGGGAACAGTTTATTTTCTTTCAGGAAGTTTAAGGATTAAATGCAGAAGTCACCATCACTAACAGAAGTATCTGAGATCCCTGTCTGCTGTCCAGTTTTGTGCTTCAAATCACAACTCAATAATAACAAACTGATTAAAAATAATAAATGATTTCCCTCAATGGAAAATAAACTGGTATTCACACCCATACACGATTCTCCATTCAATTAGTGTCAGCTGGAAAGTTCAGTAAGAGGGTAGTGGAAGTGTAACCCAGCCATATGGAAAGAAACAAATCGAGGCCTAAAGAATTAAACGTCTGATTGTTACCATAATATGAAGAAACGATTGCTTTGTTAAGACAGATAGCAAAAATGCAAGGTAACACTTTAGTTTGGAGATCAATTCTCACTATTAACTTGCTTTATTATTATGCTTTTTTATTAACCCCTTAGCATTTCTGTAAATTTGCCTAAAACGGATAAAAAAAAGGCTTACCCAAAGTAAATTGCATGCTGTTCTTGATCCATTTGGAGTTTATGCATGGTTTTGGTCTCTTTTGAAAAGTATGTGTTCTGCGGGCGGTACAGTGGAACGCTAAAAGGTTAAGGCAAAAGTCATAGTTAATAGTGAATATGTGTTCCCTAATCTAAAGTGTGAGGCAGTCAAACAGCTTTGAGGCCTTTTTTTTTTATTTTTAATGTAATTTTAATTATTCCCTACTGGTCTAAGTTTGAACAAAGCCCTGTTGACTAGTCACTTTAAATTATTTACAATTGTTATAACATCATTATGTAAATTAAGATGTGTCATATGTGGGTCATCCTTTGTATTCTGAGCTGGATATGTGTCAAATGGCAAAGCTATCACATGACTTCATGACTCTTGCAACATATGCTTGTGGTTGTCCATTGTGATTCAGTAATGACCATATGATGACCATGTGGCATATAAATGTTTGCTTTGAATCGACACAAAGCTTTTCTCTTTTCCTCCCTTCACTGGAGGCATTGCTTGCAATTTTCCTCCATTTGGGCGATCCTCTTCATGCCCGTAGATCGCCAGAGCATATGGAAAGCAATGCATGGTGTTCTGTTTTTGAAGGGTTGAAGCTACATCACTTCAGTGTGGACTTAAGCTGATTATGTATGAATTTGATGCAGTTGTGTGGGATTTGTTGTATGTCCCTAACATTGTACATGTTAGTATGTACTATTTGCAGCATAAAAACAATAACTTGACCATTCTGTTTGATTTTGGATCTTTTTTAATGTTTTTTAGCCTGGTTGGAATTCACTAATAAACATGTAAAATATAATGTCTGTTTTTATATTTTCTGTAATTTATGTGCAACTAGAAAATATAATGTCTGTTTTTGTATTATCTGTAATTTATTTGCAAGTAACAAGTACAAGTAACAAAATATATAATATATACATTAAAAAATGTCCACCTTCTTCCACTTTCCACCTTTTTCAAACTTGTTCAGTTGCTGCCTTAATTTTTTAAGTATGATCAAATTGGCTGTACAAGTCATTTAAATATAAATTATAATAATGAAATTGAGTTGAATCGCGTATAAATTAAAAAAAAAAGTTGAAATTGCTTTATTTTGATGAGTTCAAGTAATGTAAAAACATTTGTTGCCATGACTTACTGATAATATTCTTTTTTTCTTTTTTTACAGTGTAGGTTTTAAGTTATTTCTTAAAACCTTTGTTGGTCTTCCTGTCAATTCTATTATGTAATTTATTGTTTATGAAATTTGTTATTAAGTCATTAAATAAATTTTCCTTTGAAACTCATGCAGAAAAAAATAAAAAAATAAACCATAAGTCATGGGTTTTTATTGTCGTACAATCATGAGCATATCCTAACAGGGTGGAAATATTGTACTATTCATATTATACAGATTACCTAATAAAATCCGATATGCTCGAGCTTTGAGTCTTGTTTCTCTGCACAATAAACATGCAATGCAATGATGCACTGTTACAATATTCAAACAATTTTTTATTCAACATTCTATGAGGCGGGTGGGGTGTAATTCCCTCCCCAGTCCGGTTGCCGCAGGGCCCCGTGCAGTCACACCGGTCACACCGCCCTAAGGATGGCCCTGACTGTTTCTATCCTCCTAGATCTTCAACTTCCTTTCTTACTACGACCTTATTTTCTGACAGCACATGCAAAAAGGCTACTATACTGCCTGCCAGTAATGAACAATAGTGACAACTACATATAAAATATGTATCCCCTAAAAGGACTTTTATGCATAACAAAGATTTTTGGTCTTTGAGTTATTGATTTTACAAAATGTGCATTAAAATTACCAAAAACTTTAGAAAACACATTTGGATGTACAATGATATTTTTTTTTTTAATTGAATTTATATGTATTTCCTAGTCTAAAATGATCTCACAATGGAGCCTTGACAGTATGTGACCTAACATGTGCTCATGTCTACACTTCCTTGTTGCCAAAAATATCAAGCACATGGCACAGATTATAATTTGATTGGCTGAAGGGGTATCATATGATAATACTAAAATGTAATTTTTTTTTTGGTTGAATATTATTATTGTATTTTAAATGCCATTTTCTCTGTGTCATTTATAAATGATGATACACTATAGAGTTAAATAATTGTAAGACATATTGGGGCTCTCCTGGAAGTTTGCTGAGGCCCCCTGGTTGAGAACCATTGTTTTACACCATGTCTAAATATAAATAAGATGAAATGTGCCATTTCTGTGCCACATGGAATTACAAAAATAATGACCGATGTTGAAGAGGTTTCAAAAACATTCCTCCTGTCTGTAATTAGTCAGACAAATAGATAGTCCCGGCATTAACACACATCAATGGTTGACCCAGAGTGGCTATGTCGGGCTGCTCAAACAAAAATAAAAATTTTTTTAATAGCGACACAGATTCAGTTTACACTATTCAGAAATTACAATGGATTTTCCAACGGCTCATTGCTTATATTATATCTTTTTTTTTTTTCTTTTTTTTTTTAAGCTTGGAATAATATGAATAATTTTAACACCAAACAAATTACATACATCACCTTTAAATACATAGAAGTGGCATATTTTATTTTTTAACTCAATTACATATGAAGATAAATTACATGAATTTAAATGAATTAAGATGTTTTGTGATTTCAACATCAACATTACAGTTTAGAAACAGTGCTACAGGCTAAAAAACAATATCTAAGCCCACATCAACACTTGAATAATCTACATGCAAGCTCTTATTTTACAAGAACACGAAGCTTAGCAACAATGCCCATTAAGCCTGTTTCACATAACACACTCACACACTGTGCATAAGCAATGCTATACAGAAAATGTAGTTTCTTAGTTTCAGCCATGAATTATAACATGGTTATTGCAGTTGGGTCATTAAAAATTGTTACAAACTTGATTGTGAAATCTAATTTGCATGATGAGGGGTAGCAATACATTCAGTGGCAATTAATCTACTCAGAATGGAACAACAAAGAGCAGTTTAAATAATCTGGATTCAGTCAGATTTACTGAATAGAGTAAAAAACAAATAGGCCTGGTTTCACAGGGTTTAGATTAAGCCAGACCTTACTTCAATTAGAACATTTAAGTAGCTTTTATAAATGTGCCTTAGAAAAATACATTAGTGGTGTGTGTCTTAGGACAAAACAATGGCACTGACATATTTTAAGATATTTTATATTTTAAGATATTTTCAGTTAAGAGAGCTCAAACATGCATTTTAGTCTGGGACTAGGCTTAAGCCTTGTCTGTCAAACCGGCAATTGTGTTTTTTGTGTGTCTGTCACTGTATGTGGCACTTGTGCCAAAGCGGAAAGAAGACTTTTTTTTCAAACAATGCATGCACAAGTAATGTTGCAAAAATAGGCTCAGTGACAAAACTCTGTTTTCATCTATGCTTATATGATTGTGCTGCTTATACACACAGTTTAAATGATTTGCTAGTTGTTAAAATGGGTGCTGGAATAACTATGCATTGCTTTTGTGTGTGGTGTTAAACAGGCTTTAGATTCCACAACCACCAGTGGTTCTTCACCCTGGTCCTGGGCCCCCCACCTCCCACTGCAACCCCTACCCCCGCCCCACCCAACACGCTTAAGGCTGATTTATACTTCTGCGTCGAGTGTACGCCGTAGCTACGGCGTAGGCTGTGCGTAGCCTACAACGTAGCCTGACGTGCACCTCTTCAAAAATGTAACAACGCGTCAATTCTACGCGGACCGCAAGCGCTGTGATTAGTCTGCTAGAACCCCTCCTTCAGGTCAAAAAACTGGCTCGGAGCAATCGGAGAAGAGCGAGCGTTTTCAACTTCCATATGAATGAAAAAACACAGTTTCAGGGGACACATTCAGTCAAACTGCAACAAAAGTCGTTACCTATTTGCCGCTTCTATTTGTAAGCTTCTCTGACAACGTACATGACAAGCTGCTTCTTCTTCGGCTTTTGCCTTGATCCTCAACATGACCGCGGACACTGCCTCCTAGTGGTCTGCATGCACGTCGACGTGGACAACGACGCAGAAGTATAAATGAAAACAGACGCATAGCCTACGGCGTGGGTCCGACGCAGAAGTATAAATCAGCCTTTAGTCTCTACTAATGAGCTGATAACCTGAATCAGGTGTGTTTGTTTAGGGAGACAAAATGTGCAGTGTTGTGGGTGGTGGGTTCTCCATTAACAGGGTTGAGAACCTCTGCCATATACAATGGCCCTTAAAAAACTCAAGCAGAGCAAATTTCTGTTTAAATTAATTCTAAAACTGTTCTTCAATAAATTTAAGTGTTTTGCATTGAATGCAACTATTTACAAAACAACTGTTTTACGAAAATTTTACACATTTTGTTATGTTTGTGTTAAATGAACAAAGCCAAATGATCAAGCATTGACTTTTACCAGTTCAGCATACTATATTAAAGGTGCAATAGGTTCTATACAGAAACATTTTTTGTTATACTGGTTGAAAGTCTCCTCATATCCTGATAGCAATCACTATGTTAAACGGTCAAAATGTAATTTTATAAATACATATCATCTGTGGAATGCGAAGGACCATAAAATGTTCATCCAATCATTATATTCGGTCCAAATGAAATAATATGATGTGCTACCTGCCTGTCAACGTATGTTTTTACATACCCTCACGCACCCTGTTTGCGCAGGGATCATACGTCATCAGCGCGTGTCATGCTATGCAGAGTTTATGTAGACAGACGTCAGTCACGCAGTCACTGAGCACCGCAAACAAACAGCAGACACCTTTTACAGTCCCTACCAGATCAAAACAACAAGTTTCTGCTGCGTTCACACCATAACTACCGTAATTAAGAGATGGCAACCCGTGACGTTTTAGTGGGAGCTGTTCATGTCCTCAGACTCGGAATTATGCGTTTCCATGTATCAACATCGAAATGAATGTGCAGCAGTCAGGTACAAGCTCTCTAAGTTGTTTACGTTCATTATTATTGTAATGTTGTGTGCTTTGAGACATGAGGTAGTTTAACGCCATCTCTTGTGACGCTTGCCGAGAGCAGCTGTGTGTGTGTGCCTTCATGTGTTTTGGAGGAGGCGTGGCTTTGAGACACTCTGAAGGAAGGGTGGGATCTTATGATTTGAAAGCTAGCTCTGCTTGCTAGCCTCTCCGAAAATGTCCTATTGCACCTTTAAATATACAACCTAAAATTCACTCATTTTTTTCAATGCAGACCTTTCAAGTAATTAATTCATTGTCTGTCTTTTCTGTTCTGCAATTTAGTTTATTGGACTCCAGTCTACATTCCAGTTGTTGTTGCCTGGACTCATATACAGTGCACAGCATAAATGAGTACACCCCCTCTGAACAAATACAAAAGATGTATTTTCTTTATGATCACTAATACAATTCATGGAAAGATGGCAAAACTAAAATGTATTAAACATATAAATAATAAAAACTGAGAAATATATGTCACTAATAGCCACAAAATAAGTAAATTAGCCAATTTTGTTTAAATTAAGGATTGCAGAAATGAGTACACCCTAGATTTAATTCAACAAATGTATAATATTCTAGTACTTAGTATGCCCTCCATAATTTTGAATATACTGCTCTGACCCTTCTTGGCACGGAGTGTACAAGTTCATGACAAATTGTCACATCTGTCCTGTTTAACTCCTGGATGATGAGCGCCTTAAATGCCCTGATCTTTAATGGGGAGTGTTGCTCAACTCGTCTCTACAGAATCCCCCACAGGTGCTCAAGAGTGTTAAGACTGAGTGCAATACATGTCCACAGAAGGTTTTTCACCTTGGGAGAATGCATATCCTCATTGTCATGTTGAAAAAATGCCTAACAATGCAGGGAACGAGGAAAGGGTAACATCTTCTGTTTCAAGTTTGTGTATTAAATTACACAGTGGTGTGGGAATTCATGACAGCATCGATAAAGCACAACTCCCTCACACCTTCAGCACTCATATATCCCTATAGATAAGAGTTTTGAACTTTACTGTGGGAACCAGGCACTTCTCACTTTACTCCTCCTCTAGCAACACCATAACATTTTGGATGCTGTTAGATCCAAAATGATTGATTTGGTCTCATGAGACCAGAGTATTGATTCCCAGAATCTATATTTTGTAAATATGGGCTTTGGAAATGGCTAACTGACTTTATTGTGCTTTGGCTACAGTAGGTAGTTCCAGTGAGAACAACAACCATGCATGTCATTTCTGCAGGCTGCATCTTACTCTGTGAGATAAACAGTCACTCTTTTCATAGCTTTTGCTGGCTCTGAGACACTCGCTTGGTATTTCTCCTGCTCCTTGTCTAGCTAAAAAATCCCTCATCACTAAATGAAAGCTTAAAATGAAGGCCCGATTATTTCAAGGGCCTTGTCACAAGTCCATTGTTTTTGAATTTCTGTGTTACTTTTCCTATATTTTCACACTTAAAACAATAATTTGGTAATCCTCTTGTACCACTGTCCTTTTTTGTGCTAAGAAATAAGTCTCCTGACAGTTCTCTCCCAAGTGGTCCCATTGTTGTCAGCATTAAGTCTGAGAATGATTCAGTGGGCTATATAACACTTTTAATTGTCAAGAAATTACTTCTTTTTAAATGTTTTGGTTCAACATACTTACCTGTTGATCAAACATTGCCTTAAACTTACACCAGAAAATGTTTATTTTGTTTTATTTAGTAACTTTTAGGAGGGTGTACTCATTTTTGCTACACAACATTTTATCACCAAAATCTTATATTCCTGAATAATTTTGACATGCTTCTTTGGTAATTGATTAAGCAGACTTGCTGGAACATTATATCTCTAAAGAACCCTAACATGTCTTCTAAGTAATTGAGTAATTGCTGACTTTCAGAAGTTTCAGAGGGGGTGTACTCATTTATGCTGTGCACTGTATATTGTAGGCTTCAAGTGTCCTGCCCATCACTGTCCTCGTGCTGTTGGGTGGCTGGTGGGTTGCCTGGATATTCTAGAAGGGAAATAGGGGTCTCCTTGGCTCCTGTTTGCTCCCTCTCACGTCTGGTGATTCCTCTGCTGCTTGCCTTCGAAGACACGGTCTGACCTCGGAACAGCTGAGCCCGACGTTGACAGAGACCCACTTTACTGAGCAGTATAAAGACATCTCCTTGGAAGGCCTTGGTGAAGATAGCATAGAGGAAAGGGTTAGCACAGGAATTCAGAGGATAAAAGAGCACCAAGAGGATCTTGGAGTTTGACACAGTGATGAGTGGGTGGTCCAACGCAGCTGTAATAGCATACATTGAAATGGGTGCTATGCAGAGGAAGTCAGTAAAGATGAGTACAGCCATACGCTTGGCAATGTTGGTGTCTTTGTTGGCAGACTGATGACTTGGGTTGTGAATAGCACAATAGATCTTGATGTAACACGCACAAATGACTACAAAAGCCAGGATGTTAAGAACAAGTACACATAGGATGTAGATCTGGTCCACAAGTGTCTGGGTGTCCATGGGTAGACAAATGCTGACTTTCTGGTAGCTGCTGACCCCAATGAGAGGCATAAGAGCCAATATGAGGCAAAAGATCCAGCCCACTAGCATGATGACTGAGGCATGGGACAGACGCAACTTACGGTCTAGCCGCATGGCGTAGGTGATGGCATACCAGCGTTCCAGGGTAATAGTGGTCAGTGTGTAGACCGACAGTTCACTAGCAAAGACGGAGAAGAACCCAGCTAGGTTGCATCCCGGACCTGTCTGCCAATCAATAGCATGATTATAGTATTCAGAACGTGTGTGAAGGTCCACGGAAGCAATGAGCAGCAGGTAAATGCCCATGAAAAGGTCAGCAAAGGCCAGGTGGCACATTAAAAACCTTGAGACAGACAGTTTGTAGTGGCTGGTGAGCAGCACCAACAGTACAAACAGGTTGCCCAACACAGCAAGCAAACTGACAAACCATACAGATACTCTTAGAAAGCTGAAACCCATTATGTCCTCACAAGGGTTGAACTCATCAGGAGCAGGGAAACAGGCGACCTCCTCTCCCTCCTCACACACAATGTAGTCATAGCGACTGTCAAACTCATGGCTGGTGTCTTCCTGGGGGTTCTTCAGTGTTTCACCAAAGCCCACATCATCGTCTGGGTGTCCACCAAAGTATGTGTGGTAATGCAGGCTGCTGTAAAAGTCCTGGTGGTCGTAGGTGTCTCTGAAGATGTTATCTCCCGAGTCAATGCCAGGTTCCATGCTGCTGTGCAGGCCAGGAAATTTAAAAGTTCCAACAGATCTCTTTTGAAGTTGATTATACCTGGCAGTCAGGTTACAAATGATGTCCTCTAAGTACCTGCCAAAGAGCAAAAATCCTTATGCTTGCATGCTAGAAAATACACTTTTAAAAGGAAGGTCTTAAAGCTTTTTGCATTCTCACTAAAACTAGCCTAATATTTAAAATCTTTCATAACATTAGACAACCAATTATGTGACGCCACAGCTCAGTCTTAGTCAAAAATACTACAGATCTTTACTCATATAACAAACACTCATATTTTCTTATTCTTGATTATTGCAATAATAATCAAAGCCACAAACCCCCTTTTTTTCTTCAAGTTCTTGAATGCACAGCAGTGGCTGGGGTAGGTCAGGTCTGCTGTAATTAGGTGTCTGAAGGTCTTGATCGGTGGTAGTTTTTTGAGGGCCCAGACATTCCGAGCACAGAGTTCCCGAATTGACTCCAAGCCTCTGGTTGGGAGGGAAATGACAGCCGATTCTGAAACATCACTAATTAGAAAAAAAAAACAACAACAAAAAACAGACTTTTTTAACCCTCGTATGGCCTTTGCCAATGAGATAAAGGGAACATTTTTTTAATGAGGGAAACATCAGAGATTTTGTGCCTTTTGTTACATTATCTATCTAAACACACACACACACACACACACACACGATTCGGTTGTTCTGAAGGTATGTAAAAAAAAAAAAAAAAGGTCTTCGGGTTTGGAATGGACCCCGCATTGAAAATGAATGGGAAAGGTGAAAAATGAAAGAGTTTTTTATTTTTCATTTTTCAATTCAATCAATAAATCTGGAGGCAATGATCACCTCGCATTTTTATGTATTATTATTTCCTTGCCGACACAATAGCGCTGTGTGACTTTTGTAGGAAACTGGTTTTATTTCATTTTTTATTTCATTTTCCTTTTTTTATTCAAAACATTTCCAAACTATAAACTATATCGTGGAATATCTGATATTCCCATTCTCAAATAAGCCTACATGTAAGAAAATGTATTTTGTCATTTAAAACACCAGCTGATCTATAACGGGCGATGGGCGCCGCTGCAATTCAGAATCAGAGTTGTCAGATTTACAACATGTAGGCCTACATTTTGCCATTTCTCCCGAAAGACATGAAAATAAGTGGCCGTTGAACAAGGAAAAGAATTGAGTAAACTTTATAATTACATACACAGTGTGTAGCTGTGAAAAACAAAAAAACAAAACAAAACAAAAAAACACGTCGTCAAATTATAGCTATTGGAAAGGATTAACGTTGCTGCTTCCAAAGACATCATGTGTGTATTTTAACTTTTTTTTGCTAGTAGGCTACTGTGTATTTAAATATCAGAAGCCTTGTATCTCTCACAGAAGAGCTCCAGGAGCAGATGGCGGTGAAGGAGGAGAGAGAACCAAGCCTGGATTTTTGTTTTGTCATGTTTGTTATGTTGTTTGTTTATTTTATATGATTAAAATTTGTGAAACATTCACCGGTTCCCGCCTCCTTCTTCCCTGGACACAAACCGCTTTACACTTATATAAATAAACAACAACCATTTCTGATGTTTTCACTGATCAGATTTTAAAGTATGTAAACAGCAAAACAGCTTTATGAGATGAGATTTTTATGCATCCAGTTTGAGCCTTTTTCAAATGTGGTTCAAAATTGAATTCATATCTGGTATCTGGTCTACATGTAAACAGTTGTATTTGATTCTCAGCTAAGGTGGAGCATCATAAAGGAGAGCAGTCAGTGGAGCTCTGATTAAGACAGCTGTTTATTCAGTCTGTGGGTCGATGTAACAATTACATTACGTTAAAGGGTTACATCTTGCTGTATATGAAGACATTTCACTTTACCAAATCAAAAGCAGTGGCTTTTCAAAAGCTTTTGTCAACCTCTTGACTTTTTGTCGACCTCTAAAGATATTTTTTAAGACCATGGACATGCAATAAAAACATAATATTTAGTTTGATTATATGAGTTTGTTGTTGTTTCTGTTTTAAATTGATGTTCCAAAGAGTCTATTGTGCAACATGAGTTTAAAATTAAGTTAAAAACCCATGATGACAAAAAAACTTGTAGCCAGCTTGTCTGATTTTGTCATTTTGAGATAGTTAGCCAGTGACCTCATAGCAATGATTTCACACTGATCTGACTCCTGAGAGGGTAGCTGAGGGGCCACATTATTAACTTATTAAAGAACTATGATTTCAGCAGGCCCACATTAGCAGTCAGATAAGACATTACTATGGTCAACATTCAGATGAGAAGATATTTTTGCACTTTTTTAAATTAGTAACACCAATGAATAGTAGGCTAGCTTTACATAGTCTGTATTGAACGGTAATACATAATCTTTGTCTAATCGGTAAAACTAGTTGTTTTGATGTTCCAAGAGTGCAAGCATTATAAATATGTTTTCCATTAAGAGTCAATGAATAAAAGTATTGTTTTGATGCATTTTAGGGCTATGACACATGATCTAATCTCTAAATGACTTTTTTAATAAAACATATACCAAATATTTAAAAGCCATCTTTAACAGCTCTACATTCCAATCATAATAGTAAAATCTCATAATTTTTATAATTATTATCTTTTCTAATCTTATAATTTTTCAGAAACCTGTTCCCCAAAACACAACAAAATCATTTATGGACAAGGGCTGCAAACTCTAAGTAAAAGATCTCAGAGGGACCTACAGACACTGAATCTCAAGTGCTTTCAGGAGAAACAAAAGGCACTCACAGGAGCATTGGCCCACTGCTAGTCCCAGCAAACATTCTCTCATCTAGCCTTGTCAGCAGCTTATTTCTATGCAGGTACCTGGAAAGAAAAGGAGTGAAAATGTCCAGTTTGAGGATTATAATATATAATGTCATTAAATGTTACAAGTAAATATTAGATTTTTCTGTGGTGCTTGTTAAGACACAAACAATCCCACAACCAATCCTATAAGTATTTAGTAGGGTAATTGTTCCCACAATATTTGTGCAATATAAATGAATAATACCTGTGCTGCTTGCGAGAAGTGCAAAATTAGAATATCATAAAGACTCTTTGGGGCCAGGAAGAAACCACTTAGCAAAATGCCACAATATCTTAGCATCACATTTTTTTTAAAATCTCCAATAATGTTATTCTAAATAAACACACTATTAACAGCTGCTCCATTAAATGCACTACATAAACATTTTAGGATTTTTAGATTCTTTAAATAAGACAAAAATTCTGAATACAAGGCTTGCTAGAGGGGCCCACCTTTACAAGCAAATTAACAATATAGAAATTGAGTTTTTGCACTATTGCACTTTCATTGAGTGCCTTTGTCCTGGTTTAGCAGTCCAATGTCAACATGCAAAAGCACAAAGACATTAGCAAGAGATTACAACCTAAGGGAGACTGAGATATGAGGGGGATTGACACTAATATCCCATATTCTCAGCAGAAAACCCTTAGGAGCAGAGTTTAATGACACATGTATCCAGATTTGTGAAACCTCAATAGTGAATAATAGTGCCCCCCAAAGTGTTCTTTACTCAAGTAGGCCTTTATACTTTTCTATGGTTCTACTTTTCTATCTTTTTCTCTCAATTACGAGTTTACATCTCGCAATTCTGACTTCGCAGTTATATTTTAAATTGTTTTATTCTGTGGTGGGAACAAGCTTCCATGCTTTTCCCATGGGAACTGATTGAGAAGACAATGGCATGTTATCCAGACTACTGAATCAACTGAATGAATAGTTCAACCAAACATGAAAATTATATAATTATTTAGGCTATTTTTTCAGGTGGGATACAAAAACAACATTCCCTAAGCTCATACAGCGACAGTTTAGTGACAGTAATTGTGTGAGCTACAGTCCAAATTGTAAGTGGTTTTGGGTCTGTTTCTCAGAAAACTTGGAAGTTTTATGGACTTATTTTAGGATATTTTATTGCTGCTTTTGGTGTTTTTGGAATGATGTATGGCAAGAGCCACTTAAGGAGTCTTCAATAGTTTTCTTTCAAAAATAAAATAACATTTTGCAATGAAATTAAGGTGAGTAAAATAATTATATAATTTATTTTTCATTTTTGGGTAAAGCTTTGGTAATTCTGTTAATGATCAATGCTTCATAAATGTGGTGCATCAAACTTGTATTTATATGGTTTTAGATAAACTTTCAGCATTTTTGTGTTATACAAGTTTTATAAAGAACTTTACACTGAGTCCAGCTTTGTGCCATTGAAAGCATGATGTTGGACCTTTGTAAAGCCATTGCTGTAGAGCCTCCTGTTGAATAAAAAAAGCAAGAAATAACAGTCATGGCCTCATGCAAAATTCTTGCTAATAACAACAGTAATAACTATAATAACAAGTAATAACAAATACTTGGCTCAGATTTTGACAATATATGTTTAAACATGTTTAAAGAGCTGACATGGAGATGCTTGAGTCACTCAGTGTACAGCAAAGCATTTATAATTGTACCAGAAACTAGAATAGGATTACAAATAGCCTTCTGCTAAAAGGGTTTATTTTCATTTAATCAACATAATCCCTGTAATATACCCTATATAGTTTTTTAAAAAAGCCAATAATGGAGGAAATAGACAAATGACAGTTCAAAACATTTTTCTCTGTTAGTATAACAAAAATGTGAAAATGAGGGAATTTGACAAGACTTACACTGACAGCAGATCATTGGTAATGCCAAGAAAAGCATTAGATGGAATTTCAGCAATATAGGGATTATCGCTAATTTCTCTGCAGGAAAAGCAAAAATAAATGAAAAAGAATACCTTCAAAAACACTGTTCTGTATGAAAACTGCAGCATTAGAACACTTCTCACAGTAGGAAGTATGAGTCATGAGCCTGGATATTGGTCAGGTCAGGGAAGATGGTGAGGCCTGTGTTGAATAAACCTCTGCAAACACAACACCTCCTGGTTATCATTCTATGGTCTTATGCACTGTCCACAAAGACATATTGCTGGAGGTAACTGTACATTTGGTTTGAGTGCCCTTATGTTATTTGGTGGGGTGCATAACAATGTAACCAATGTGGTTCAAACGACGGAGGTGCGACTGCAATGCAACGGTTTCAGGAAACAGCTGTAACTAGCAAGTTAAATTCTCCAGCGAGGCATTGTAGTATGCCAGTTCAGCAGCGAGTTACGTCGTTGTACAGGAAACTCACCCCAGGACAAGAAAATGTTTGTTTATAAACTATATCATAATATCATGTTGTCTATTAATTTTATTACATGCCTGCATATACAGTGTGTGCAACACATCAATGAAATTGAACTAGAACTTATATAGCCTCTGCAGTGACATCATTGGAATGCGCACGAGTCAGAGGCTATAATTAGATGTGCCACAGGTGCATCGACAAGATATTTTGTCTGAAGACCAGTCCTGGGACATCTTCAGTGCAGCAATGAAGCGTAGCATCTCGTTCCCGCTTTTTCAGAGAACAGGGTTACAGTGAAGTAACCTGAGACATTCCCTTTCAAAGGCTATACTCAATTCTGCGTTTGATTCAGCACTATGGGAATGACAATACCCACGCCGCCGCACTGGAGGTGTCTGGACCCCTTACGGTTGTGTAGTGTGTGCTCACAAGAATGCGAAAAATGTCTCAGACATGAGCTTGCGATGTCGACTCAAGGACATGAGAGCCCAGAGTGACATGAACATCCAAACTATAAAATCTTATGAATGTGTGTGGAGAGGACCAGCCTGCCGCATCACATACATGCTGCAGGGGGACACCCCCCGCCAAAGCTCTAGATGAGGTGACCCCCCTAATAGAATGAGCCCTGGCGAAGCTTGACCGCGTGCCTCATAGGCAAGAGCAATAGCATCACTCACCCATTGTGAAACTGTCTGTTTAGTGGCGGCCACCCCCCCTGTTACGGCCTCCTCACCCAATGTGAAATTGTCTGTTTAGTGGCGGCCACCCCCCCTGTTACGGCCTCCATTACAAACAAATAGTTGCTCTGACTTACGGCACTGGCTAGTGTGGTGGACGTAGGTCTGAAGAGCACGGACTGGACACAGTCTGTGAAGTTTCTCCTGATCCGGCGTTGTGAACGGCAGAGGACAGAAGGCCTCAAGAGTGACCGAATGTACGGTCGAAAATGGAGGACATGTGCCTGCTGATAATTTCTCCTGCAGGAAGTCCAGAACTGAAGCGATCTGGCAGTTAACTGGATCTGCATCACGTGCAGTGCACCACCTTTGAAAGACACCCCATTTATTGGAATAAATTCTTCTAGTTGAAGGAGCCCTAGCAATTAGAATGGTCTCAATAACTTCAGAAGAAAGCCCAGTGTCCCTCAGTTGGTACCCCTCAGGGGCCAAACATGAATGTTCCACAGCTCAGACCAGGGATGAAATATTGTGCCCTGAGCTTGAGATTTAAGGTCCCTCCTCACCGCTATCGCCCAAGGCAAACCATCAAGGAAAGATATGATCTCCGAGAACCATACTTTGTTCGGCCAACAAGGCGCTATCAGTGAGAGGCAAGACCCTTGTTGGCAAAGTCTGGCTAGAACTCCCGGGAGCAAAGAAACCGGAGGAAATGCATACAGGCGCATTCTGGGCCATGTATGCGCCATCACATCCAGACCTGGGTGACTCAGAGAGATGTAGAAGGGACATTGCACTGTCTGTTGGGAGGCGAAGAGGTCCACCTCTGCTTCATAAAATCTTAACCAGATTTGTTTCACTACCTCGGTTAGTGATTCCCCCATCGGTATTTTCTGTCTGGACAGTAAGCCTGCTCCCACATTCAGATGTCCAGGGATATATACTGCCCTGAGTGACAGGAACTTGTCCTGCGCCCATAGAAAAAATCTGCCGCACTAGTTTGTTTAGGTGGCGCGAACGCAGACCTCCCTGGTGATTTATGTAAGAGACTGCTGCTGTGTTATCCATCTGCAATGGACATTGGCAGCCTCTCAGCGGATGGAGGAAGTATCTCAGGGCCAGAAGTACAGCCATTAACTCTAGGCAGTTGATGTGCCAATCAAGCTGATGACCCTCCCACTCCCCTTGGGCTGTTGGGCTGGACATCCACCTGGACATCCACCGCTCCCCAGCCCGACATGGAGGCGATGGCAAGTCATACTTAGAGTGGGACCCAAGGCTAGAAACCGGGGTCTGAGCCACATAGTGAGGGTATGTAGCCTGCGGCGCGTAACCTTTATCTGCCTTTGGGGATTGGCCCTTGGATGAAATCCCCTGGCTTTGAGCCACAACTGAAACGGTCTCATAAGCAAAAGGCCCACAGGGATCACCGAGGACACAGATGCCATGAGACCTAACATTTGTTGATACTGAAGAACAGTACAATCTTGGCCTAGCCTGACTTTGCTCAGGGTATTCTGAATGGTCTCGAAAATTGGACGCAACCCCCCATCTTTCTTGAGAACCAGGAAGTATTTGCTGTTGTAACCTGACTCTCTCTCTGGAAGAGGAACATGTTCTATGGAGAGATTGCAGCTCTTGTGACAACAAGTGCACCTGCTCTGGTTTCACGGTAGAGGCAACCACGCCGTTGAAACACGGAGGATAGCGAACAAATTGGATTCTGTAACCTTTTTCTACTGTCTTTAGAACCCACATAGAAATGCCTGGCAGTACAGTAGCTTCCACGCTGCCAAGTTCTCTGAAATGGGTTCCAATGTTGATACTTCCTGTTGAGGGGATGTTGGATGTTCCGTGTCCTGGGCGACAACAGGAAACAACGGAACACCCAACATTCTGCTGGAAACCGCTGCCCCCCCCAAAGCACCAGAGGCAGCGGGGATGTTACAGAGGTTTCTTGGGGCTATCGGGAAGAGGCTGGTAGATATATAGTTGCATGAAAAAGTATGGGAACCACTTGCAGAATCTGTGAAAATGTGAATAATTTTAACAAAATAAGAGAGATCATACAAAATGCATGCTATTTTTTATTTAGTACTGTCCTGAGTAAGATATTTTACATAAAAGATATTTACATATAGTTCACAAGACAAAAAAATAGCTGAATTTATTAAAATAACCCCGTTCAAAAGTTTGGGAACTATTGGTTCTTAATACTTTGTGTGGTTACCTGGATGATCTATGACCGTTTTTTTTGTTTTGTGATGGTTGTTCATGAGTCCCTTGTTTGTTCTGAGCAGTTAAATGGCCCAATGTTCTTCAGAAATATCCTCCAGGTCCTGCAGATTCTTCAGTTTTCATGGATTTTTTTCATATTTGAACCCTTTCCAGCAGTGACTGTATGATTTTGAGTTCCATCTTTTCACACTGAGGAACTCAAACACAACTATTAAAAAGGTTTAAACATTCACTGATGCTCCAGAAGGAAACACAATGCATTAAGACCCAGTGGGTGAAAACTTTTTGAATTTGAAGATCAAGGTAAATTGTACTTAATTTGTCTTCCGGAAAACATGCAAGTATCTTCTGTTGCTTCCGAAGGGCAGTACTAAATGAAAAAAAAAAAAAAAGAAAAAAAAGAAAAAGAAAAGATATTTCAACAAAATAAGAAAAATTTAGACATCTTCATTCTGTTCAAAAGTTTTCACCCCCCAGCTTTATTTTAATAAATTCAGCTATTTTTTTTTTTGTCTTGTGGACTAAACATCTTTTATGTAAAATATCTTACTCAGGACAGTACTAAATAAAAAATAACATGCATTTTGTATGATCTCTCTTTTGTTAAAATTATTTTAAAATTATAGATATTTTGTTAAAATTATTCACATTTTCACAGATTCTGCAAGTGGTTCCCATACTTTTACATGCAACTGTATGTGCCCCGTCCCGAGGGGGCTACCCCCACAGGGCTGGGCGCAAGACCATCAGGATAAAATGGTCCTGATGTCTTGCCTTTAGAGACTGATGTTGTGGTCCCGCCCCCTCGCACAAGCCGAAGAGGCGCATGGATCTGGAGAGACGCGATCGATAGGGATGAACCAGTCTCACACATCTCAGCCAGATCCATTCGTGAGCCCCACGATGGAAAAGTCAGTGCTGGCCCTTGGAAGTAACCGAGATGAGCGCGCAGTATCTTAACTGTGAACAGCTCACATGCTCGCACTCGCCCCGCTCCAATGCAAGGGCAGCATGCTCTTCCCCCAAACAAACAAAACAGTACTGGTGTGTGTCCGATTCAGCCATTGGACGTGAACACGGAGACGCACACTGTTTGTTTTGTTGATCGCTCATATTTGCTTTCTTTTTCCTTCACTTGTGAGACAGAGTGAAAAGAGAGAAAGTCTCTGCGCACTGCCTGTCAAATCTAACTCCTATCAGAAGAAACAGAGAGAGCTTGAGAAGAACACACACACAGTGTGGTCTGAAGACAAAAAGACCTCTCGATGCACCTGCGGCACATCTAATTATAGCCTCTGACGTGTGCGCATTCCGATGATGTCACTGCTGAGGCTATAAAAGTTCTAGGTCAATTTCATTGATGTGTTGCACACACATTCACAGCTGGTCACACCAAAAAGTGTTACCATAGCTCTGAATCAAGCACAGTGTTGAGTATAGCTTTTGAAAGGTAACAGTGAGATCGCTCAGCATAACATGAACATTTCTGTGTTGCAGACACTAATGTCAGAGTAGACGGATCACATGAGCTCCACTTACTCTAATTGTTAGTTGCCTTATTAATTTACTGTTTATTGTTTATTAAATAATGTAGTTAAACTGACCATGCTTTCAGCTACCAATAAGAGTGTGGTACTCTCAACTCTGTTATATCTTGTTTAAACCATTCCACATGATCCCATGGATTTTCACCCAAAATCAGCACAGAAATTTTGTAGACTGTAGATATGGGCATACTCATAACACAAATAATAATATGAAAAATAATTTTGTCCTTAAAGACAAGATAGATTTACACTATATTGCCAAAAGTTTTGGGACGCCTGCCTTTATGTGCACACAAACTTTAATGACATCCCATTCTTAATCTGTAGGGTTTAATATGGAGTTGGCCCACCCTTTGCAGCTATAACAGCCTCAACTCTTCTGGGAAGGCTTTCCAGAAGGTTTAGGAGTGTGTTTATAGGAATTTTTGACCATTCTTCTAGAAGCGCATTTGTGAGGTCAGGCAGTGATGTTGGCGAGAAGGCCTGGCTCGCAGTCTCCGCTCTAATTCATCCCAAAGGTGTTCTATCGGATTGAGGTCAGGACTCTGTGCAGGCCAGTCAAGTTTCTCCACACCAAACTCGCTCATCCATGTCTTTATGGACCTTGCTTTGTGCACTAGTGCGCAGTCATGTTGGAACAGGAAGGGGCCATCCCCAAACTGTTCCCACAAAGTTGGGAGCATGAAATTGTCCAAAATGTCTTGGTATGCTGAAGCATTAAGAGTTCCTTTCACTGGAACTAAGGGGCCTAACCCTAACCCTAACCTAACCTAACCCTAAACCCTGAAAAACAACACCACACCATAATCCCCCCTCCACCAAGCGCTGACCCCGCTCTGTGATTTTACGTGGCTTACCACTTCGTGGCTGAGTTGCTGTTGCTCCCAATTGCTTCCACTTTGTTATGATACCACTAACAGTTGACCGTGGAATATTTAGTGGTGAGGAAATTTCAAGAATAGACTTATTGCACAGGTGGCAACCTATCACGGTACCACGATTGAATTCACTGAGCTCCTGAGAGCGACCCATTCTTTCACAAATGTTTGTAGAAGCAGTCTGAATGCCTAAGTGCTTGATTTTATACACTTGTGGCCATGGAGGTGATTGGAACACCTGAATTCAATGATTTGGTGGGGTGTCCCAATACTTTTGGCAATATAGTGTTTGTGAAAAGCCAAACTGTGAATGATAAAAATACATTTCAGAGAAATAATTTTATTATTTGTATTTCTTGGGTTATTTTCTTGATTTATGCATAAACCTCACTAAGATATTTAAAACAAGAAAATCAAAACATGATGTGCAGGCAAAACAAATAACAGTATGTGGACAGTCTTTTGCTCACAAATACTGTAAATTAGGGAGATTCTTTAAAGCCTCTGGATGGATGAATGTCAGATTCCTTGTGTTCCTTATTTCTCTGAAGAGAGAGGGAGAGAGAAAGAGAGAGAGAGAGAAAGAGAGAGAGAGAGATTGATTGATTTCATGAATTGAAAATGTACTTCTTGAAGTGCAGTGTGTAATGTCTTCTTTCACATGACTGAATGAAAGAGATATGAGCCTGAAGTATTTACAGTACCTTTTTACCTTGGTTGGACATTATGCTTAAATGTAATAGAACTAATTTCACAATATTTTTGCAGATGATGGGAATAACAGTTCTTTGACCTCATTTGCTCATGTTCAGGTTACTCAGCCACATATGGTAATTGAAAGCACATTTTCTGGTACAATAAGAGAAAACCCCAACAAAGAATGGGTACGGAGGCAAGACAAGTCATTGAAACCTTCTTTGATGGACAAGATAATACCAGATGCATTTAATCAGGCACTTAAAAACAACAACAACAACAACAACAACAAAAAACAAGTAAAATTAAATTTTATGCAACTGTTACATAGCTTCAGTCATTCATTGAAATTAAATTAAAATGTAATTTACTGAAAACAAATGAGATGTGATATTTTTAACAAACATACATCGAACTGAATGTGTTCAGTGATAATTAAGGATTTTTAAGGAAATAATTAAGGAAATAAAATTACTTAAAGTTTAATATAATTGTTACACATTATACTGTATTTATGTAACTGTGATGCCAGGTGGGTCTACTGTCAAGTCAAGACAAATTTATTTGAATAGAGCATTTTACAATACACACTGTTTCAAAGCAGCTTTACAGAAAGTCATACTGTGTATAACGTCTTAGTGCTTTACAATATAGAGCAAGTTTTAGGGCTTTTATAACTGTGATCCAATGGCAGTAGTTCACGTGTCTACAGTAGTACACGGATAGTAGTTCTCTCTCGAGTCAAGAGTTGGTTAATGGTTACAACAGTCACCAGAACTCTAAACCGAGGAAACAGTTTGGACTCGAAGAACCGATGAGCTGCTGACACAAGCATGTGTAAACCAAGCAGTTGACTTAAATGAGGGAGTGAAATGAAAGGGTTTGTCAAGGTTTTGTGAAACATATTGCAGCTGCGTAGATTTATAATGTAATGAATTGTGGGTCCAATATGTGTTAATATGTCATAGATATGGCCAAGAGAAATTTACGGAGAACAATAGGTATAGGCCATAAAAACACATTAGTACTCACTGAGAATAACATACAAAATTTTGTAACATGTAGCCACCCACAGCCTAACCACAAGCTCTACTCTTGAGCAATGGTAACCTCAAAAATCAACATTACAGAAACTCTTTTAAATGTGAAACATAACTGAACATTAAACACTCACAGGTATTTCCCTAAAAAACTGATCCAGCCCATCCACTGCCCAGATTCAGTCAATGCAACAGAAATAATTCATGTAGTCCCAACACAAATGGATTAAGTTAACACTTTACAAATGTAATTTATTTTGACATAATAAAATTATGTGCAGATGACAATTAAGTAAAAAAAAAAGATTTGTGTTACTTTAGCTCCCTCTCAAAAAAAAAAAAAAAAAAAAAAAAAGTATTATAAAATATGATTGGTTGTCACAGGTAAAAAGTCTGAAAAAGTCTGAAAAGTCGTATGCTCTGGCACACGCCTGACCTTTCACAAGTAATACAAGTTAGTAACATCTCTGATTTCAGTTAGAATTATATTGTGATGTCGTTGCTTACCGGGTTGAAAATTACTTGTATTGAGGTAAAAAAATTTGGTTACAAATTACTTATATCATGTTAAAGACTACTAAAATGGAGGTAAATTACCCCCACTTGGTAACACTTTATAATAACGTTCAGTTATAAGTCACTTATAAATTATTAGTTAATGATGAACTAATCATTTACAAAACATGACTATACATTCATAAATGAGTAATAAGTGATATACTAACATTTTATGAATGTTTTATTAATTCAGTTATAAGTCATTTATAAATTATTAGTTAATGATGAACAAATCATTTACAAAACATGACTATATGTTCATAAATGATTAATAAGTGGTATGCTAACGATTTACAAATGTGTTGTAAGTCTTAAAAAATGTGTAAATCATGAAATAAACAGATCATTAGTAGATGGTGTTTAAGTTATTAGTTGATACATTATTTATCACTTATATATCATTGAATTATTATGTCAATTGTTTTAGTATCATTATCTCAATAAACAATTCTTAATCATGAACAAATGATGAACAAACCATTAGTAAACGATCAATATATGATTTATTGATGAAGTTGTAAGCTGGTGCACAAACATGCAGGTATGCTAAAGCACTATTTTTAAGAAGAGTAATTCATTTGTTTGGATAAACATTTATAAACATTTGTTTGGATAAACATTTATTAAATGACTTACAGTCAGGTGATTCCAGTGGGTTATGTTAAATCCTTTCACACATCAGCACAGACTTGTGTTCTGTGTGGAGCGTGTGGATCTAGTGATAAAGTGAACCTCTGAACCAGTTTTACCTTCCACTGAAGCTCACATCAGGTGCACAGAGTTAAAGACTGTGTCAAAGAAGACAGCTTCCTATACCCTCACCAGTCAGCACAGTCAACACTGCAGTACACACTACAAAGTCTTCAACACCTGTTATAGATGATGTGTAAACGCATGAATAAATCATTTACAAAGCTTTCTGCATCCCCTAATCTAAAGTGTAAACTTTTCTTCACTTGTAAATGTGTTACATATCATTTGTAGACCTTTCTTACCTGTTACAAATTATTTGTATATGTAGTCATTTATAACGCTTTCTGCATCCCCTAATCTAAAGTGTAAACTATTCATCAACTGTAAATGTGTTACATATCATTTGTGCTTTTGAACACAGACTAGCTTCATCAATAAATCATATAATGATAATTTACTAATGGATTGTTCATCATTTGTTCATGATTAACAATTGTTTATTGAGATAATGATACAAAACAATTTTGACATAAATACTTTAATGATTTATATGTGTTAAATAATGTATCAACTAATAACCACCTACTAATGATCTGTTTGATTTATTTCATGATTTAAACATTTTTTAAGATAACTTACAGCACATTTGTAAATCGTTAGCATACCACTTATTAATCATTTATGAACATATAGTCATGTTTTGTAAATGATTCATTCATCATTAACTAATAACTAATAAGTGACTTATAACTGAATTAATAAAACATTCATAAAATGTTAACATATCACTTAATAATCTATGAACGCATAGTCATGTTTTGTAAATGATTAATTCATCATTAACTAATTTATGTGACTTATAACTGAATTAATAAAACATTAATAAAATGTTAACATATCACTTATTAATCATTTATGAATGTATAGTCATGTTTTGTAAATGATTAGTTCATCATTAACTAATAATTTATAAATTACTTATAACTGAACATTATAAAGTGTTACCACCCACTTTTAAGTAGTTTAAAAAGGCAGCTGCTATAGAAAGTCAACACATAATGCATGCCAGAGTCGACAGTGGCAAGGAATGAAAAATGTCATTTTGGTGGTAGCAGGAGGAAAAAAGAGAACCCAGGCTACACCAAGGAGTGTCCCATCATGCATCTGGAAACCAAAACCTTTAATGTAAATAATTCTCAGTTTGTACTGTAAGTGAATAAATCTCTTTTGTGTTACATTTGTGCATTATTGCAGTTCCTGTGTGTATTTGTTTCATTTTATCCTGTGTGTTAAAGTGAAGTATGTAATTTATAAACCTATAAATGGCTTAATTTTAAGTTTCTGCATGATATGCTGGGATAGGATAAGGATGTTACAGTTTTTTCAAATTGCTTAGACACTAAAAATGGTAATTGAGGCCCACGCAGTGAAACCATTCATTCATGTACTGAATCTTCAGTCCAAGTCTGCAAAACTACAAGCACATTACATGCTTTACACATAGTTTGCAATTGTAAAACAAACTTTTTGCAAAACTCTAAACACAGTTCAGTGTTTTGAGAAAGAAATAAATTTTTTACCCCCCTGCATTTCTGTTTATAGTGTAAATATATGTGTATATACAGTATATATATATATATATATATTTATACACACACACACACACACACATACATACACTGAATGTGCATATACAGGCCAAGTCAGAAAGTCAACTTTATTTCTAAAGCACTTCATACATTTTAGATTGTTTCACAGCAGCTTCACAATAGTGTCATTCCGTGTCAAATCAACCAAATTTCAGAAACTTCCCCAGCTCAATTTTTTTATTTTGTTAATATGTAGTTTTCTGTAGAAAGACAAACATAAATGTGATGAAAGCCAAAATATTAAATGTATATTTACCGAGTAATCCACTATTTTGTAGAGGGGGGTCAAAATGACAATTTTACACAATGTACAGGGGTGTAAAAAATACTTTAGAAAGATGGCATCATCATTATCTTATTTTTGCACAGAGATTGGTAGATCTATTAGTAAAATCTATTGACTTTAGCAATCTTTGTTTAATTATATGCCAACAGTGACAGTTCAAAAATGGCAAAAAGCACTTCTTGTGTTTTTGCCTCATGTTTGTATGCCTGTAATTCAAGAAGTATTAAAGATACACGGTAACACTTTATTTTAAGGTCTTTTAACTAGTTGCTTATTGGCATGCATATTACTGGAATATTGGCTATTTATTAGTACTTATTAAGCAGATATTAATGCCTTATTCTGCATGACCTTATTCTACATTCCTAATCCTACCCAATACCTAAACTTAACAACTACCTTACTAACTATTAATAAGCAGTAAATTACGAGTTTATTGAGAGAAAAGTCATAGTTAATAGTTTATATGTGTTCCCTATACTAAAGTGTTACCAGATACACTATGGCCACGTACACACTGCAGCTAAATTCGGTTGTCAGTTCACCTTTTAGTGCTTAATCGCGTTCTGTACACACACAGTTCACTAAAATACGGGAGTGACAACTGCATTCTACAACCGTATTAACTCCCGAAAAATACAAGTAGTGACAACCACATTTACAGAAATGCTATGCAGTGTGTACGGAACCGAACTGAACAACTAGTTGTTAATGACGTTTTTTAACGCGCATCAGAGATGTGTCTCTCTTCTGTATGCGCGGTGAATCACATGGAAAGCACAAGCCTTGACTTGCCAGATCTTGCTAGTAAAATCAGCGAACAAGAATAAGCCCATAATAAACCGAAATAAATCCAAATGCTTTATGCTGAAAATAAGACCAAAATATCGTGATTCACGTCTGCTCACTTTAATAACTCCATAAACCTGTTCGCTTTATGAGATGAGCTTAAACAACAAGCCCAATGAATGACCATGGCAACACAGAAAGAGCGCGCTCTGTGTGAAACAGTCTGTACAAGCATAAACAAAACACGAAGCCTCCATCGACTAGTTAAATTGCTGAAAATAACAGTGTTTTGTCACTGTATAATTTAAAAAAAAAATAGTGTCTTATCACTGTAATATTACTTTGGTCACAATAACGGATACCAAACACGAGAGATGCCAGAACGTCACTATGGTTTCCAAGCTGTCAATCATTGCATTTTCGAGAGTGAGTCGTGTTCCGTACACACATGTAATGATAATTTAGGGGATTCACTCCTGCATTTAAATGCAGTTGTCACTCCTGAAACTTACAGTGTGTACGTGGCCTATATTGCCAAAAGTTTTGGGATGCCTGCCTTTACGTGCACATGAACTTTAATGACATCCCATTCTTAATCCATAGGGTTTAATATGGAGTTGGCCCACCCTTTGCAGCTATAACAGCTTCAACTCTTCTGGGAAGGCTTTCCACAAGGTTTAGGAGTGTGTTTATGGGAATTTTTGACCATTCTTCTAGAAGCGCATTTGTGAGGTCAGGCAGTGATGTTGGCAAGAAGGCCTGGCTCGCAGTCTCCACTCTAATTCATCCCAAAGGTGTTCTGTCAAGTTGAGGTCAGGACTCTGTGCAGGCCAGTCAAGTTACTCCACACCAAACTCGCTCATCCATGTCTTTATGGACCTTGCTTTGTGCACTGGTGCACAGTCATGTTGGAACAGGAAGGGGCCATCCCCAAACTGTTCCCACAAAGTTGGGAGCATGAAATTGTCCAAAATGTCTTGGTATGCATTAAGAGTTCCTTTCACTGGAAATAAGAGGCCAAGCCCAACCCCTGAAAAACAACCCCATACCATAATCCCCCCTCCACCAAACTTTACACTTGGCAAAATGCAGTCACTTGGCAACTTGGCACAAACCCAGACTCGTCCATCGGATTGCCAGACAGAGAAGCGTGATTCGTCACTCCAGAGAGCACGTCTCCACTGCTCTAGAGTCCAGTGGCGGTGTGCTTTACACCACTGCATCTGCACTTGGTGATGTAAGGCTTGGATGCAGCTGCTCGGCCATGGAAACCCATTCCATGAAGCTCTCTACGCACTGTTCTTGAGCTAATCTGAAGGCCACACGAAGTTTGGAGGTCTGTAGCTATTGAAAGTTGGCAACTTCTGCGCACTGTGCGCCTCAGCATGCGCTGACCCCACTCTGTGATTTTACGTGGCTTACCACTTCATGGCTGAGTTGCTGTTGTCCCCAATTGCTTCCACTTTGTTATGATACCACTAACAGTTGACCGTGGAATATGTAGTAGTGAGGAAATTTCACGAATGGACTCATTGCACAGGTGGCAACCTATCACGGTACCACGCTTGAATTCACTGAGCACCTGAGAGCGACCCATTCTTTCACAAATGTTTGTAGAAGCAGTCTGCATGCCTAGGTGCTTGATTTTATACACTTGTGGCCATGGAAGTGATTGGAACACCTGAATTCAATGATTTGGAGGGGTGTCCCAGTACTTTTGGCAATATAGTGTATCTTAATATCCTTTTTAGATTCTGTTTCTTAAAGGGGGACTCACAGTGATATTTCACATCCACTGTTTGGAAGTTAGTCGGGCTGAGTCCAATAACAAACGTCTAACCAATCAGCATCAGGGGGCATATGACGGTCGAGGAGCAAGAGGGAAATTTGAAAATAAGAAAAAAAAACTGCAGAACGAGAAATGGGACACAATACAAAACAGCTCAAAAGAATATCACTGGAATGAAGGTTTATGCCTGGGCAAGCGCTTTAGGACCCGGTTATATTAGAAAAGCTTTCCAGCGCTGGAGAGAGCTAAGAGGGAAGGCCTGAAAACTGCTTTGATCCCGCTTCTCATGTGAGCACACTGGGTTCTGATTGTCTGGAGCTGCTGTGCTGTTTGCGACTAACAACGAACACTTTGTATTTACTCGTGTGTACTGTATGTTCATTTTTTGTGCTTCCTTGTCGTTCGTTCATCAACTGCGCTTTATTTTCGTGAAGCATTTTGTTGTGCGTCAGCTGTGATAAACAGACATCCACTCGCATTGCGTCAAGTCAAGTCACCTTTATTTATATAGCGCTTTTTACAATGTAGATTGTGTCAAAGCAGCTTTACATTGATAACTGGTACATTATTTGGCTGCACAGCAGCTCTTAAAGAATAGTGTCAATGCAGGTAGATCAAAGCACTGTTGAATATCAAATGTCAAGTCAAATGTCAAGTGTCCCCAACTAAGCAAGCCAAAAGGCGACAGCGGCAAGGAACCCAAACTCCATCAGGTGACATCAGGTGGCAGACAAGTGGCAAATAGGTGTTTAAATGGAGAAAAAAACCTTGGGAGAAACCAGGCTTAGTCGGGGGGCCAGTTCTCCTCTGGCCAACAGTGCTTTGTTACGATTCAGGTTGCCATCGTAAGTCCAATAGGATCCAATAGGATCGCAGTGATTGCGTGTGTAACAGCAGCCAGATAGTGAGAGTTCTGCAGTTAAACGACTGCGCATGCCAGCAGCGATCGGGCAGCGGTTCGAGACCGACTCAGAGCAGGGTGGTTAGAATTGGAGTGTGCGTTTTGGAGGCGGAGCAAAGAGGAGAGGGGTGTGTTTGTTTGGGTTGATTTCAAATATCAACAATGTCCAACAGCGTAGTTCAAATACCACTTACTGCACCTTTAACAAAGTAAACAAATTTTTGCAATTACGTAAAAAAGTATAGTAATCACAACTTACAGTAGTAAGGTGAATAAATTGTATACTGTATGCACTGCAAGTATAGTATTGTACTGAATATTGTATAGTAGGCCTACTGAATGTCTGTATATTCAGCACTTGCATACTGTGAAAATACAGTAACCCATCTGCAAACGTCAAAAAGGTTAAAAAACTCTAAATGAAAAGCATGTTACTGTACACTCAAAAGAGTTGTGCAACTGCAAAATCAAGGTCAATGAGAGATTCATTCTGCCTCAGCATCCTGAGGACTTTGTCAACATCACACCTCTTACCAGGCAAAGGGAAAAACCCTCTAGCGTGCCAGATCCAACACTGTCCACACCTAGCTCTTTCTTGTTCTCAACCTCTTCGTTCACCATCTCTTACACACACTCTTCCTCCTCTCCCTCATATATTGTTTCCATCCATTGTTGGTATCAACATTCATTGCAACATTTTGAGTCAAATTTGGCACTCTGAACTGACTTCTATTATGTAGAGTTGGTTTGGTCACATCATCAGAAATAAGTGTGAACAATTTTGCGCCGTTGTGTGTAAATGATGACAACTTTTAGTTGTGTTTAACAAAAGCCTGCCTGCCTGTGTTTTAGTGAGTGAAAATGTGTTTAGAGTTTTGCAAAAAAAAGTGCATGAGATTTGCAAATGGTGTCGTAATCTCGTAACTACCTGAACTTGTTTAATGTTTTACAGAAAGAGTGATTTATTTGACAAACTGGTTTAGGCTATTGAGAATTTGGTTCAGTGTTTTGGCAATTCAGAAAAACTGTAAATGCTGTTGGTTCATTTACTTATAGTTTTTTTTCAATTGCTAACAAGCATCAGTCAATACTTAAGCCACATTTTCAAAACTCAGCAAACTTCAGCAAAGCAGAAGTCTATGCGGACCAAACTGAATCATTTTTCATTGCTTTCACACAAAATGCATTCAATGAGCACATTTTCCAAAATCCATGAACACTTGTGTCATTCATACTTCACCATCTGCAAAACACTATATACTATATTTGCAGCACATTTTTCGATTGCTAACACACTGCTTTCAAAACTGATAAAAGCACAATCAAATCAGAATGTTTGCAAACTTTGTGCATTTTGGCAGGAATAATACTGAAATATAAAATCTTAGCAGAATATTTACAATTAAATTAAATAATAATTACTCCAAACACAACTAATTACAATTTCAGCTGAAAGCTGACCCAGGTGTATTTTTAGTCTCTCTTACACTAGTGAAATTTTTCAGTCATATTTTATTAAATCTTCATAATGATTTTGTTTGACAACATGGATCAAGGAAGACACATCGGTGGGAAAGAAGAGTGTCAGAGAGAGGGAGGACTAGAGCCTTCACAGTACTGTCCATCCATCCATCCATCCATTTTCCAAAGCGCTATGTAGGGTCGTAAATATGAATATGTGCAAGTGTGTTGTCCATGACAGGGATGACACTGTAACGGCTGCACAGGATCAGGAGCAGCCATACAACTGTAAAGTAAAGAATACTTTTAACATCTGACCCCTCCGTATAACTCACAAACCACGGCTCCGGCCGGTCTAGGAGAAACTGTGACTTTGGCATCTTTGTTGCCCATCTGAAGCTAAACAGAAGACCCCATCACTAGCTCTGGGGACTTCAAAAGAGTCACCCCATGTGGGTTAATGGCCAGGTGGCCACAGGCACCAGCCAAACCCCAGTACACACCACACACACACACAGACACACACAAACACGCATGGAGATTGTATGTACATTTATCCTCAAAATATGACTGTGCCAAAGTGTACCCGTCATTGTATTTCAAGTTGCATGTATGTATCCCTAGTATATAAGCTTAGCTATGACTGTAGTTGTGTTAGTTTTATTCTAAACGATAAAATTTAAGTATAAACTGTATCTCCCCTTTTATGTCTTTGCCATCTGACAAGTTTGGTCTCATTGTAAAGCTCTCTTAATGTCCTAATTGACAATGTATGTTACATTACTGTAAAATGCATTTTTCTATTTTTTAATGGTACTTCGAAGAAAATGCACTCAGATCTGACACTTCATAAACCATGCAAATTAGGTCGTAAATGGAGACAAAGAAAAAGTTTGCCCGCCAAAATTGCACCCTCACCATTGGCTGGCGTACCAAGGAGGCATTCTGGTTTGTTGTCCTTAAAACACAATGACACGCGTCTCTTCGTTGCACAAGTTTTTTTTGTCAAGCCTTCGTCATCCTCCATCACCTAGGAGACGGACTGTCTCTCTTCTTTATTTTCTGGTTATCTTACTCTTAAATTATCTTAAGTTAAAACCTTGTTTGAAAAACCCGCCGAAGAACGCGCCCTCCTGGAAAAGGACCAATCGCCAAACCACGCGCACTGAAACTCCTACAGACAGGCGAGTAACCACAGCACCTGAACTTATGCAAGTACAGAACAACTTCTTTCCACGCGCTTTAAGCTCTGTGTAAACTGAGTTTACTTGCTGGCTATCAAAGTTTTTAACTGTTTGTAATTTGCCATTCCTTTGATCACCTCTGTTTTCTTGACTTTACTTTCGTTTTCTATATATGTGTATTATCTGTGTATTTTTAGCCGTATAGCCTCTGTATTCGTAGTTTCATATATTAAATACATTATATTCATGCTCGATTGTTTCTGCTGCTCATTCAGAAAACCAAGTCACTTCTACGTTTTGATTCTGCAAAACTGCTTTACGGTTTAATGCTAGAATAGGAAGTTAATTCTCGTGGCCAGAGAATAACTTCCTTTTATAATAGTCTATGAGAAAACTGATGGTTTGCTGGACAAACTAGGATAGTCTTTCTCAAACAAGTATTAAACTAGAACTAAACATATATGTAATTAATTATAATCCGTTGTAATTAATTCACAATATATGTGCATAATTCCCTCTTTGGTCGATCTATATTATAATTAATCATAACGCGTTATGATTTAATTATATATATATTTCACCCATGATTTGAGCTAATTGATTAAATACCTGTAATTCGCTACAGAAGATTATTTTTGGTGGAGATACGCGAGCAACGTTTTAAACTTG
This sequence comes from Mylopharyngodon piceus, assembly GCA_039654765.1. NCBI lineage: Eukaryota > Metazoa > Chordata > Actinopteri > Cypriniformes > Xenocyprididae > Mylopharyngodon > Mylopharyngodon piceus. Next base: position 22,569,182 of record CM077456.1, read on the forward strand.
GTTTTGTGTTTGAGCAACTCGGATTCAATTTTATGTGTGATTAATGTTGTGTGCGCGCAGTGAGACGAGACCCGACGCGCTCCTCACTCTGGAAACGTTAACCAACTGCTATTTGTGTCTAAACATTTTAGCCCATTTGTTAACCGTTTAAAATAAACTGTAGTTCATTAATATTTAAACTTGTTCCTGCAAAAGGAGACGATCTTTTTGCAACACAGTTTTAATATTAATTTCCGCTTGAATAAAACAAAATCGTTTTTCAGCGTGATTAAAAGATTGATTGGGACGAGTTTCTCCCTCTCTTTCTAGAAGGCCTCATAATTTGTATCGCTATTAAATTTGAATTATTGTGTTGTCCGATAATCCAAAATAGCGACACTCCCTTGGTAAATCATTAGCGTAGCTAACCAATATATACCTAATGCAAATCTAATCTGAAAAACAGTTTATCTGATTTATCTGACTGATGCGTAAAATTGGGAGTTTATTAACACCTTGATTCAGTGTTAATTTGTAACGCAGCGAAGAAATCCTGCGAAGTTACATATTTGTGTGCACTAAATTGCCACAAAAAAAGGGATCCACTGATCCCAAAATTTCGTACCCGTGATAAATTGCAGTTAAATCAGCCGTGAGTCAAATCTCCACAGACGCGCTAATTTAAAAGAATCACGAGTTAAGAGTAGGTTGATGCAGTGTCTCTGAATAACCACCAGAGAGCAGTCTGTTAGGTGTGGAACACACCTCCCTACGTCATTGTTGTGTGGACTCATTAACGCCATCTTGTGGGCGTTCTGGGTTAGGTCTGCTTTCCTTGCCTTGATCTGAATTGTTTCCAACTTCCCCTTGGTTATTTTAATTTGCTTGCTGTTATAATTGTTTTTTGATGGTTATCCTTTTCAATTGTATTTGGAATGTGGTTTACTGATTTAAATTTACTTTAAACACGTTTAAATTTTTAATTTGAATTAAGTTCCCCTTCCAACAAGAGAATTCACTTTCTGGAAGTGCTCCCCCTTGTGGACAGTCCCCAGATAAGTCAATTCCCTCCCCTTGGCGTTTTTTTTTTTTCTTTTTTCCCTTTTTCCTGTTTTTACATTTTTACTTTATTCTACTTTATTTTATTTTAATTTTTTCTCTTCCTCTCTTGAATTATTTTTACTTTGGAAATTCCTTCCTTTTGATTCCTTATTGTCTATTTTATTCACATCTATTTCTTTATCCTATTTTATTTACTAGTGATAGCATTCTCACACCCAAGCCTCCCTTATTTTATACACCTATTTAAATTTAATTAAACAAAGTTTAATTGAAATTTAAAATTAAGTTTGGTGTCATTAGTTGGCATTTGCTCATCAAGAAGCACTCCCCTTTGGGGGAATTCTCAAATAAGGAAGGCCTTCTCCTCTCTTTTCCTCCCATTCTGTTATTCTATGCATTTATTTAAATTCAATTAAACAGAGTTTAATTCAAATTTGAATCAAGTGCCTCTGAATTGTTTTTACTTTGCTTTATTGTTTATTTCTGTTCTGCTTTTAGCTAGTTCATTCTGACTGTCATTATAAACCCCAATTCTCTTGCCCTACACACTTAATTATTTAAATTTGGTTTAAACAAGATTTAGATTGAGATTTAAATTTACAATTAAGTTGTGTTTATGTGACCATTGGTGTACTTGCAGATAGTGCCCCCTCTAGTGCTCGGTGGCGAGTTGACGGTTGTTTCAGTGAGTTTCAGTGAGTGGAGTCACCTGGCCTGGCGGATCCGGCACTGGCTGTGCGTGAATCGTGGACATTTCTGACCTTGTGCCACCGGCAACCCGCAGAGACATCAGCAATTGGGTATCTCAGGTGCAGGGAGGCAACGAGTCCAGGCTGAAAACAAAGGCAATTTTGTTTAATTTCCCTGTTCAGGCTTCTGCACGACAGAACCGCCCGTTTGGAGTGACTGCCCGTTGAGGGGACAGACTCTGGGTTCAGGGAAAACTCAATTTTGACCCTTCAGCCTGGCCGTTGGCAAAAACACCTCGCCTGAGTACATTTGCAAATCTACCAATTGTGCTAAAAGTCACTGTTTGAGTGGTTGCATTGTGGTACAAAGGGGAGAGGGGCCCACGGACACCGCAGTCGAGTGTTGGAGCGTCTAGGAAAGGTTGACGCTGCCACTGAGTCCTTATCTAAACAATCACAAGAACCTCCGCCAGCAGCTGTCAAATCCGACTACCAGCAGCTGCGACAGGCTTTGATCAAAGAGTTTTCTGACCCTGAATCGGACCAAGGGCTCCCTGCTGCCATGGACCTTAAACAGGGCCAACTGGAAAATCCACAAGCGTACTATAACCGACTGCGAAGGGCCTACTTCGGAGCACGTAACGAGCCAGGAATGGAGGAAGATTTCAACTTCAAAACCCTGTTTCTCCGAAATCTGCACCCTGCAGTGAGTCATTATATGGGAGCCTTGGTCTGCCCACGTAGTATGTCTACACAGCAGCTGCGAGACTTGGTCCACGAAGCTTACGTCAAGCAGAGAACTGCTTCTGAAAAGACTGTAGAAAATCCAACCAGTTATCCAGTCTCTGATCACTGCCCAGAACTGACCCTAGCCATTATTGTGGAAAGTGATGTGAGAATTGAAGCCCTGGTAGACACCGGAGCAGATCTCACTCTGATGTCATCTGACCTTCTTGAAGGACTCAGAGCCGAAGTTAAGAGACAAAATAGAACTCTTAAATCACAAAGATGTGAGCTAAATGTGCAGTCATACAGCCAAAATGAGGTCCACCTTGAACAAATAGCTCCCATCCACCACACAATCGGTCCAATGAGCTTGGTACCCCCTGTGTACATATCACAAATGGACATGTTTCCCTTTTTCATCTGCAAAGACCTGCTAGACTGCTTTGAGCCCTTATTGGACTCCAGACAGCTGAAAATCTGGGCTCAAGTGTGAGAACCTCTGCCTTTCCAGTCACCCAGACCACCTGAGCCAGACTGTCAGGTCACAGAGGTCACGGGAAATCTCACAGCTAGCCGCGGGAACCCCGTCTCAGCCCCAGAGCAAAGTTCAAGTTCGCTACTCTGCACACTTCAACTCACCATAGACTCTGACTCCTTCTGCCCCAAGGTCATCACAGACTTACAGCTGAATGATGTAACAACAACAGACATTATTCTCGCACTGTGGGCAGACAACTCAGCCTTCAGCCACACGCTGCTAAGTGCTCTCACTGAAGGCACACCGGACCTCCCATTTGCCAACAAGCACACACGCTTCCCATCGGACTGTCATCTGTCAACCATGACGACTGCCAAGGATATCTGTGTTTTGAACTTGAAATGGAACAACCGGCGTCTAACCCATCACTCCCTGGTCCTTCCGGACCTCCTGATGCGCCCTAAAGCTCATGTGGACATTATTAATGAGGTGGTGTGGGCCCCGATGACTTTACAGCCCCCTGTTGTTCCTGTCAACACTGAAAACTTCCTGTCAGACCAGACCATTCCAGAGGTCTGCTTCCTGGTCAATGAACAGGAAGCTGTAGTACCCGCTTACACCAAAGGGGTCACTGTTCGGCTCAACATGAGACGTGGTCAAACCCTAAACAACACGCTGGGTTTCTTCCAACTTTCACCCGAAGGCGTGGAACTTGGACTCACTCGGGAAGCCACACCCCTCACTGAAGTGTCATCCCGTGTAGTCTACATCTTGTTCAGCAACTGCACGGCTACCGACATCAGAATTCCCAAGGCCTACCGTCTGGGATGGCTAATGAGTCACGACTTCCATGACTTTGAACTCATATTGCCAGTCATTGGCTCACAGCACCCTTCAAGATCATCTCCATCTCCACACGGGGCGTATTCCAACACACCCAAATGCTCCTCCCACTTTCGTCAGGCAGTACAAAATTCCCATCGCCTCACACAAACCAGTGCAGGAGATTATTCGTTCCATGGAAGAAAAAGTTGCACCTATTCAGCTCCCATCTGGCCCGTTCTCAAATCAAACGGCAAGCGGCGACCCACCATTGACTACAGAAAGGTGAACCAGCAAGTGCCACTGTCACGATGGCCCATGACACAGCTGGAGCAGGAAATACCCAGAATCAAAGGAGCCACTATCTTCTCTACACTTGATGTGGCTTCAGGATTCTGGACCATACCCGTACATCCAGAAGATCAACACAAGCTGGCCTTCACTTTTGGCAACCAACAGTACACCTTCACACGGTGCCCATTCGGCTATGCTGACTCACCAGCTGAGTTCAACATCTTCCTGAACAAAGCATGTCCAGATGCAAGAATGAGAGGGAATCTTACTTAAGTAGATGATGTTCTCATGAAAAGCACAACTGTATGGGCCATCCAAAGATTCTCCAATTACATCGGAGCACAAAAGGTTATCCTAGAGACCTGTCACCAGCCTGTCACGTTCCTCAACAGCCAACGCATCCGAGATGGCGTGGTCACCAACTCACGCATAGCCACGTGGCTGATGGTCCTCCAGGGGCGCAACGTTGAGGCACGATATGCCCAAAATCACAAGTCTGCACGGGGCGACGGCTTGGCTGCCTGCCAAAACTGCTCCGATGACACACCAGCTTCGACACCGGAGGTAGAGGTACCCCAACAACAACAACCAACCTGTCACAAGTACTTAGAAGAAAATGCGTGCCAAGGTATGCCCACTGCCTACGTTGATGGATGTCCCTACAACCATGAGGGCATCCTAAAGGCAGATGCAGGAGTGTTATGGTTAAATGACCAATCCTGCCCACCACAACACTTCAAGTTGGGTCCCCAGTCATCGCAGTATGCTGAAGTAGCAGCTATTCTCATAACCCTTCAAATCACATCGGCCCATAACATCAAAGAACTCCTCATTTGCACTGACTCAAACTATGCCAGACTCAGTTTCACATGCCACCTTCTGAAACAAAATGGCTTCAAGACTGCAAACAACAAGCCGGTCAAACATCAACACCTGTTCCAAGCATGTGATGACATCACCCAAATACACGACATGATTGTTTACTGGAAAAAGGTGAAAGGTCACTCAAAGCAACCAGGGCGTGACAAAGACTCGAATGACCAAACTGATGCCCTTACCATGACTGGCGCACTACATGGCAATCCATGGTCACCCCCACCCCAGTCGCCCACCCTTAGTGTAGCAGCAATAACCCGCAGCCAGCGAACTGTTCCTGCAACAGTTCCCACCTCACAGCCACTGTCAATGGCTCCACAAATTTCCAACAATGATATAGCTGACCTCCAAGCCTCCGACGTCTCCATAAAAGCTGTATTAAACCACCTCTCAGACCCCTCCAACCACCCGATCACAGCATCTGATCCCACTGCGGCCCCTAGCCTCAAACGACTGCATGAGATAAAACACATGCTGTGTGTGGAAGAAAACATTCTCCGGTATGTCCCTGATGACCTCACAGCGCCAAAGCTTGTAGTGCCACAGGGCCAAAAGGGGGTCACGCTAACGTACGGCCACGACGCACCATGTGCCAGACACCATGGTACCAGAGCCACTTATGAGACATTGAAACAAGTGGCGTACTGGCCCAGCATGCAGCAAGATGTGGCAGAGTATGTCAGAGGGTGTCTAGTTTGCTGTCAATTCCAACCGGCAAACCCAAATCACAGAGCTCCACTGCAACGCAGAGGAGTCACATTTCCATGGTCGGACCTCCAGATAGGCTGGGTGGGACCCCTGCCCAGATGAACAAGAGGTAACAAGTATTTCCTCACGGTCGTGTGCCAATTTACCAAGTGGGTAGAGTGTCTTCCAGCACCTAACGACACTGCCCAGACCCCGGCCTACCTCCTGATGAACCACATCTTCACCAGGTTCGGACTGCCACTTAGAGTCAACTCCAACAGAGGCACTCACTTTACGGCAATGTGAAGCATATGCTCACCCAACTGGAGGAAATGACTGTCACACAAGCTGAATTAAGTGGACACGATCGACGCACCAAACGGTTCTTGGGAGCTTTGCTCGGAGCTGCCGCTGCCGTCGGGACCCTGTTTAACCTCGGCATGTCTAGTGTCAATGCATTGAGCCTAGCCACCGTAAGACAGCATGTGGCTAAAATTCAGACTGAGATTCCACAGCTGAGGAAACAACTCGCAACAAACAGTAAAACCCTGCAAACCATCTGCAAATCCTTGAAAGGCATTGTGGTGGTTCTCAATACTCACAGTGCCCTGCTGAACCAAACTGTGAACTCAATGAAGCAACTGTTTACAGTTTTCCAAAATGGTTTAGCCCAAACTCAGCTGGTCACAACTCTGACAGACATGCTGCGGGAGGTTAGCTCCTCCATGGACAGCTTGGCTATGGGTAGGATTCCCCCGTACCTTGTACCCCTAAGACTCATACAAACTGTGTTGGACTCTGCTACTGGCAGACCCTCCGACCCTCGTCCAACCCACCTCGCCTACTCTCTGGGTAGTGCCATCCTACTGCATGTCGACCCCGAGCAAAGTGAGGTGGCCTTCCTCCTAAATCTACCCATCATTGAATCAGATAACATCTACAGACCCAAAGACATTGTCAATGTCGGGTTTTGGCAGGGTAACACCCATATCAAGATACACACCCCAGATGTGGTAGCCTACCACGACAGCAGCCCACAGCTGTACCTGGCTCCCAATTCACGCAGGTGTATTTTGACCAAAGACATTCACTACCTCTGCCCTAGCAAGCCTTTCCTCAGAGACAACACTGAAGGAATCTGCGGGTTGCAGCCCATGATCAGCGACACACGCTGCCCTGCTGAGGCCAAGCAACGCACCCAAATCACTGGAACACGAGCCAAGATTGTGGATGATCAATGGCTCGGCAACACCCCCACTCGCACTGCCACCTGACCTACGATCAGCACGACACTGCCACTCGTGTCAGCCTGCCCTACCAAAGTATGTGGATCCAGGTACCCCCGGGTACCACCTTCCACCTCGACGATCTGGCATTGTACCATCTCTCCAGTGAAGAGTACCAGTCAAAACTGGAAATCCCATCCTTCTTCAGGAATCACAACCTCACCTTAGATCCAGAACTGGAACTGAGGATTGAGAAAGGGGGGTCCCAGCTAATCAACATTACCCCCATCGACACAGCCCTCCAAGCACTGTCCCGACTGCCCATCCTAACCAGCTCACCGATAGTCCGGGCTTGGACTGCTGCCCTTTGCCTCTCCTCGGCAATTGGGTACACACTGATACTGGGCCTGGCCTTCATCCTATCCAAAAGGATCAAAGGGAGGCGAGAGTCCATGGACAGGTGCCTGCCTGCCCCTCCTCGAGGCTTCAAAAGGAGACAGAGGAGAGGAGGTGTCAAGCCGGAAAATATGCCAAGCCTCATTGAGATGGACAGAGGAGAAGTGGGAACCACCTGCTGCTTGACCATGATCCATTTGCCATCCGACTTTTGTTACCATCCAACGAGGTCCATACAGGAACCTCGTCGGCCGAAAGGGGGACTGTAACGGCTGCACAGGATCAGGAGCAGCCATACAACTGTAAAGTAAAGAAAGCTTTTAACATCTGACCCCTCCGTATAACTCACGAACCACGGCTCCGGCCGGTCTAGGAGAAACTGTGACTTTGGCATCTTTGTTGCCCATCTGAAGCTAAACAGAAGACCCCATCACCAGCTCTGGGGACTTCAAAAGAGTCACCCCATTGGGTTAATGGCCAGGTGGCCACAGGCACCAGCCAAACCCCAATACACACCACACACACACACACACACACACACACAGACACACACAAACACGCATGGAGATTGTATGTACATTTATCCTCAAAATATGACTGTGCCAAAGTGTACCCATCGTTGTATTTCAAGTTGCATGTATGTATCCCTAGTATATAAGCTTAGCTATGACTGTAGTTGTGTTAGTTTTATTCTAAACGATAAAATTCAAGTATAAACTGTATCTCCCCTTTTATGTCTTTGCTATCTGACAAGTTTGGTCTCGTAAAGCTTTCTTAATGTCCTAATTGACAATGTATGTTACATTACTGTAAAATGCATTTTTCTATTTTTTAATGGTACTTCGAAGAAAATGCACTCAGATCTGACACTTCATAAACCATGCAAATTAGATCGTAAATGGAGACAAAGAAAAAGTTTGCCCGCCAAAATTGCACCCTCACCATTGGCTGGCGTACCCAAGGAGGCGTTCTGGTTTGTTGTCCTTAAAACACAATGACACGCGTCTCTTCGTTGCACAAGTTTTCTTTTGTCAAGCCTTCATCATCCTCCATCACCTAGGAGACGGACTCTCTGTCTTCTTTATTTTCCGGTTATCTTACTCTTAAGTTAAAACCTTGTTTGAAAAACCCGCCGAAGAACGCGCCCTCCTGGAAAAGGACCAATCGCCAAACCACGCGCGAGTAACCACAGCACCTGAACTTATGCAAGTACAGAACAACTTCTTTCCATGCGCTTTAAGCTCTGTGTAAACTGAGTTTCCTTGCTGGCTCTCAAAGGTTTTAACTGTTTGTAATTGCCATTCCTTTGATCACCTCTGTTTTCTTGACTTTACTTTCGTTTTCTATATATGTGTATTATTTGTGTATTTTTAGCTGTATAGCCTCTGTATTCGTAGTTTCATATATTAAATACATTATATTCATGCTCGATTGTTTCTGCTGCTCATTCAGAAAACCAAGTCACTTCTACGTTTTGATTCTGCAAAACTGCTTTACGGTTTAATGCTAGAATAGGAAGTTAATTCTCGTGGCCAGAGAATAACTTCCTTTTATAATAGTCTATGAGAAAACTGATGGTTTGCTGGACAAACTAGGATAGTCTTTCTCAAACAAGTATTAAACTAGAAGTAATCATATATGTAATTAATTATAATCCGTTGTAATTAATTCACAATATATGTGCATAATTCCCTCTTTGGTTGATCTATATTATAATTAATCATAACGCGTTATGATTTAATTATATATATATTTCACCCATGATTTGAGCTAATTGATTAAATACCTGTAATTCGCTACAACACACTTGCATGTATTCATATTCACACTCACACCTATGGCCAAACTTACAGTCTCCAATTCACCTGTCCTGTATGTGTTTGGATTGTGGGGAAAACTGGAGCACCCAGAGGAATCCAACGTCAACACGGAGAGAACATACAAACTCCACACAGAAAGACCTCCTGGCATATCATTATTATACATGTTGTTAAGGGGGGCGTGAGAACCTGTTACAGTTTTTCTCAATCGATTTGACACATTTTTCCAAACTCAGGTCACTGTTCTAAAAACAGTTAACACAGTGATCTGAACACTTTGTAATTGTCCTAAACAGGTTGTAAATTTTCCTTCATTTCATGCAAATTACAAATCACATGCATCATTTTCTCAAAACACTGTGCACAAAATGTTCAAATGTTTTCACAGAAGTTCATACAGCCAACAAAAACAATTTCAGCTCTTTTTATTGGTTTTTACAAAAATCCATTTTTCCAAACACAACAAACAAAACTCTGTTTTTTGTTAAATTCTTAGTTGCACTTGGAATGTTCTCAATTAGCCCCAAATAAATTTAGAGTTAGTAATACACACAACACAGGAAATGCAAATTTCCTAATTGTTAATTACAAAATCTCAATCTCAATCACAAAAACTATAAAGGGGAAAAACAACAAAAAAGAAGATTGGGAATAGGAAGAGGTGTAAAAATGAGAAGTTTTGGAGAGGATAGAAGAAGGGTAATATTGAGAGGGAGAGGAACAGTGGAAGAGGTAGGGGAGAGATGAGGGGAAAGGAATAGATGTATAGGAACAGGAGATGGAGCACAACAAGTGCTGCAATCCACTGGTGTTGTGGCACACAACACTGCCTTGGGGCCGCACAACACAGAAAGGTTCCAAAATTTTTTAAACTGCCTCAATGAAATCTACTTTCCGCAGGGTGATCAGGAGCAAATTGAGCGAAATTGTGTAGTTGTGTGGGACAATGTCCAATTTCACCATTCGGCACTGGTGCAAGAGTGGTTTGAGCATCACCAACATTTCAGGATGGTGTTCCTGCCAACATATTCTCCTCTTAGAGATAGAAAGTATATGATTGCAACCCATATGAATTCTTCAAGCGATGGAAGAGGCCTGTGAAGAAGTTGAGGCACAAGGATGGATCCAGCATTCACAGCTTTTTTTCCCATGATGCATGACTCGTGAAAATATATGCTGTGATGTTGATGAAATTCTTTGGCCAGATGTGAATGAGAGGCAAGATCTGTTAAGTTCATTGATTTAATGATTGCAGTACATTTATTTATTTATTTTCTTATTTATTTAATTTTTTGGGGGCAAAAACTCATCGTTATACAACTAAACTCTTCATTAAAGAACTTTGAAGAACATGATTAAAGAACACAAAATACATGTATTTTCATTCATGTATGTGTATCTACAGCTGAATTTGTTATCAAATCAACAGAGAACACACTTTTAGTTTTGATGTTATTTATTTTTGATAAATGCATTACTAGAATAAAATGCAGTGCTTCATTATGCAGTGAATACTAAACTGTTTTGCCAACATAAGAGTGTTTAGTTTGCTGTGTTAATTGTTTTGAGAGCAACTACATTCACTTGGAGAAATATGTCAAATCGATTGAGAAAAACTGTAATTACAGTTTTTTTTTTAATACAATTGCTGGGATCCATTTCTCAATACTTGGGTCACTTTTTCAAAACTCTTCACACAGTGAGCACAACAGAAATCTATGTGGGCTAAACTGTGGATCATTTATCATTGCTTTGGCACAAAATGCATTCAATGACTACATCTTTCAAATTACATTAATTCTTTTCTCACTTCGACACAACAAATGCCAAAACTCTGTGTACATACAGGCCAATTTGTACATGCTTACATACTCTTTTCAAACTGTTAAACTTAAGTTCAGAACAATAACATAATACAAAACGTCTCAGGTTACAGATGTAACCCTGGTTCCCTGAGTAGGGAACGAGACGCTGCGTATAACGCATTGGGAACCTTCTGCGTGATAACGTCATTGAAGCACTCAAGTATCTAACCAATCGCGTAGCGAGACGTCAGAGGCGGGTGACGTCACGGACCAGGAAACTATAAAGCATACCCGGATGCAGAGATCGCTAGCTTCTGGGATAAGTCTGAAGCAAGCACTCGCAAGTATGCTGGGGGTACGGCAGGAGACGCAGCGTCTCGTTCCCTACTCAGGGAACCAGGGTTACATCTGTAACCTGAGACGTTCCCTTTCGTGGGAACTGTCGACGCTGCGTACAACGCATTGGGAACGCAATCCCAACTGTGCCGTAGCTTCAAGTACTTGCCAATGTTAGCTTGACAGAATAGAAGACCCCGGAGTGGAGCCAACATCAAGGTTATAAAACCTGATAAATGTGTGCTGGCATGACCATCCAGCTGCATCACAGATATCATTAATGGAAATACCAGACATCAGAGCCTTTGATGCCGCCATACCCCTGGTAGAGTGGGCGCGGACATTCAATGGAAAAGGCTGTCCGGCCGCTTCATATGCAAGTGAGATGGCCTCGACCACCACTTGCTCATCCTCTGCTTAGATGCTGGGCCCCCTTTCTTAGGGGACCCATAACAGACAAATAATTGATCTGACTTTCGCCACAGGGCAGCTCTGTGGACATACGCATCCAAAGCCCTCACTGGGCAGAGCAGATTCAGTTTTTCCTGATCCGAAGTCTCGAAGGGAAGAGGACAGAAGGCCTGGAGCACAATGGGACCTGGGACATTGGTGGGGACCTTCGGCACATAGCCAGGCCTAGCATGAAGGAATGCCTTCACCATTCCTGGGGTAAATTCCAGGTAAGATGGAGCAACTGAAAGTGCTTGTAAGTCTCCTATCCTCTTCAGAGAAGTGATAGCAAGTAAGAAAATAGTTTTCAGAGTGAGGAACTTTTCTGGAACCTCCTCTAATGGTTCGAAGGGAGCCTCGGCTAACCCTTGCAATACCACAGCCAAGTCCCAGGCCGGAACCCTTGTGCGCACTGGAGGCCTCAACCTCAGTGTACCACGGAGGAAGCGTGTAACGAGGGGGTCTCGTCCTACCGAGGAATCCCCCTCAAGAGGAGCATGATAGGCTGAGATAGCCGCAACATAAACCTTCAAGGTTGAAGGAGATAGGCCCTCCGAGAACTTTTCTTGGAGGAATCTTAGCACGAAGCTTATAGAAGAGTGGACAGGGTCCGTATTATTTCGTCTACACCAAGTAGAAAATAAATTCCATTTATAGGAATACAGCTTCCTTGTGGAGGGAGCTCTGGAGTTAAGGATGGTCTCCACAACCTCAGTTGGGAGACCAGCGTCTATAAACCTGGCCCCCTCAGAGGCCAGGCCCATAGCTTCCACAGTTCTGGGCGAGGATGTATTATCATGCTGCCTGCTTGTGACAGGAGATCCTGTCTGAGGGGAAGCTCCATTGGGGAGCCGTCTAATAGGGACACTAAGTCCGAGAACCATATCCTGGTTGGCCAGAACGGGGCTACCAGTATTAGGCTGGCCCCCTCCTGGCGTACTTTCTCCAGAACTCCCGGGAGCAGAGCGAACGGGGGAAATGCGTACAGACGTAGCCTCGGCCACGTCTGCACCATGGCATCCAGACCCAGAGGTGCTGGGTGTGTTAGGGAGTACCAGAGTGGACACTGGGTTGATTCTCCCGAAGCAAATAGGTCGACTTCCGCTTGACCGAAATTTTTCCATATGAGATCCGCCACTTCTGGGTGGAGTCTCCGGTCCCCGGGCCTCGGCCCCTGCCTTGACAGGGCGTCTGCTCCCACGTTTTGATACCCCGGGATGTAAACTGCCCTTAACGAGAGCAGCTTCCCTAGGGACCACAGGAGGATCCGACGGGCCAAGTAATATAGTTGGCGAGACCGCAGACCCCCCTGATGGTTTATGTATGAGACCACTGACATGTTGTCCATGCGGACCAACACATGGTGGTCTCTCAGGTCTGGGAGGAAGTGTTTCAATGCTAGAAACACCGCCATCATCTCCAGCCGATTTATGTGCCAGGAGATCTGAAGGTCCTCCCATAAACCCTGAGCTGAGCGACCACTCATGATCGCCCCCCAGCCCGTGAGGGAAGCATCTGTCGTAAGCATTACATGACGACCAGAGGTCCCCAGCACAGGTCCCTGGGACAGGAACCAGGGATTTTTCCACATGGCCAGAGCACGAAGGCATCGCCGTGTGACTTTGATCATGCAAAAAGGATTTCCCCTCGGAGAAAACCCCCTGGTCCTGAGCCACCACTGTAAGGGTCTCATGTGCAGAAGGCCAAAAGGTATCACGTTGGACGCAGCTGCCATCAGACCCAACAGTTTCTGGAACTGTTTTACAGTGAGTGACTGGCCTAATTTCACCCCTTTCACGGCTGCGAGAATGGAACTCACATGAGCAGGGGACAGATGTGCCCGCATCGTGGTGGAGTCCCACAGATGTCAGGACCCATGAGGGTCCTGACATGTCCTCCCCAGCCTTGACGCTCACCACATCAACCTCCTCGGAGGAAGAGAGGTGAAGCGCCGGTGTCTCTCTCCGGGGGGAAGAAACTGCAGCGCGTGCTTCCACCACCAGAGGAGAGACACTGGATCTGGCAGGTGAGGGCTGAGATAAGGCTGGGCCCGTCTCAAACCCCTCTGCCAGCTCCATTTGTGAACCCCACGAATGAAGTCTGCGCTGTGCCTCGGCAGCAGCGGGACCCGATCCGCGGGGAACACCGACCAAGGCACCCTCTCTATCAAAGAGTGCCCATCGTGATCTTAATACTCTGAGGGTGAGCTTGTCGCAATGCACACAGACAGCCCCCTCGAGAGCTGCCTGTGCGTGCTCAACCCCCAGACAAACAACACACATTTCGTGTGTATCCCCAGGTGTTAAAAATCTGTCACAGGGATGAACACACTTAACAAAATGTTGCTGTTTCTCCGCCATTTTTCGTGTCATATATATATATATATGTGTTGTGCAACTAAAACTCTTGTCCTCAGACGAAGAGATCTTGTCTTTGTAATGAAGGATGGTAGACAAACAACACCAAATAAGACACACAAGATAACATAGAGTGCTTGCTGAAGACAACAGAAGCTAGCGATCTCTGCATCCGGGTATGCTTTATAGTTTCCTGGTCCGTGACGTCACCCGCCTCTGACATCTCGCTACGCGATTGGTTAGATACATGAGTGCTTCAATGACGTTATCACGCAGAAGGTTCCCAATGCGTTATACGCAGCGTCAACAGTTCCCACGAAATGGAACTGAATAAGACAGAAATGTGCTACATTTCTACAGTAATATTGTAATGAAATATATTCTGAATCTAAAAAAAATCAAATACTATCAAAGCAATTGATAGAAACTGAACACCTACACAAGCATTAATCTTTCAATTTCATTATCATCCATTCAAAGGGGAAAACGTCGGAATAATATTGTACTGTTATGTAAACATGGTTCATGTAACATAAACTGCAGTGAATTATACAGTTTTTTTCAACTGCTTACACACAAAATCCTTACTTGTCACACAATTTCTGAAACCTGACACTCAAACACCAGAACCACACACCAAATCTGCAAAATCATACACTAATTCTCGGCCTTCGATTCAGTTTTCAATTTCATAAAACATTTTTTGCAAAACACAACACACAATTCTCTATGTAACACACAAAAATCTAACAGGAAGTATCTTGATTTCCTTTTTCAAACACAACCATTGTTTCTGTCCAGCTACACATGGTTGATGTATTTCTTTTCTTTCATACTGTGTAATACTGTATTCACAACCACAAATGCTTACAGTTGAAAAAAAAAAAAAAAAAGTATGGTTTTAATCTTGCTTTCATGTTTATTGTGAATTTTTCAACATCTCTCTGCTAATTACTTTTAATCTTGTACAGAAATGTACATAGGAGCTCATGAAAGAAGAGCTTTAGGCTTTGAATAACTGTGTGTATATGATATATCCAAAATTAGGATATTATGGCAAAGGTGTTTGCAACGTAAGACATGTTTGCTTTTGAGATGTATTTGTGATATTTTGAATGCAGTGCTTCATTTTGCAAGAGACGTAAGGTATTTTGCATTTTGTGTGTGCAATTCTTGGATTTGTGTGTAACGTTTTGAAAAAAAAGGCAAAGTTTTGAAAATGTGTGTAAGCAGTTGAAAAAAACTGTAAGTGAAACAACTGTGAAAGTAAGCTAGCAAATCCATCCACTAGAGGGGGCAATCTGATTAGTCCCACAGCTAATCAGGTGACCTTTACATATTATTGTTGGCTACGGTTAGAGCAGATGCGATTGAGTTCGACCGGTGAAAAAAACCTCATACAATTGCAGAGAGCCTCATTCGTCCAGCAGCATTGATCATCTGTAGAACTATGTTTGGAGATAAGTGTACCAGTGATGTTGAACAAATTCCACTATCAGACAAACACTGATATCACTGAGATGGCAACTTACATCAAATGTCAACTAATTGAGAGAATAAGAAATGGAAAAATTGTTTCATTGCAATTAGACAGACATCTAGATAGACATCTTTCATTGCAATTAGATGGACATGCAATTAGTCGACAGACATCAGACATCTCAAACCCCTCCCAACTTCTTGTATTTGTCAGCTACTGTCATGATGCCATATTTTGCTCAGCAATGGAAAAAACATGCACTGGAAGAGATGTTTTTGAAAAACTCAATGGTAAACTGGATGAACTTGGTCTTTGTTGGGACAACTGTGTCGGTGTGTGCACAGATGAAGCGGGAGCCATGTTAGGGAAAAATAAAGGACTCACTGCTTTGGTTCATTAAGTAGCCCCGCATGTTTGTTTCACCCACTGTATGATTCCCAGGGAGGCCCTTGCAGCAAACACTCTCACAAACATTTAATCAAGACTTGTCCAATAAAATCAAGACTGTTTGGCCTGTTGTGCAAAGAAATGGGTTCAGAATATGAATTGTTACTTTTGCACATGGAGGTAAGGTGGCTTTCCAGAGGGAAAGTACTGCAGCAGATATTTTCATTTCATTGTCACTGCGTGACAAACTAAGATTTTTTTCTGCTTGATTGTGCATCTTACTTTGAAAATTATTTTACTGACTCAAAGTGGCTCACAGATCTTCCATACCTGCCTGGGATTTTTGATAGACTTACCCTTAATTCGTCTCTTCAGGGCCCGAATTCAAACCTACTAACAATGTCCGATAAAATTATGGGGTTTGTGAGGAAACTGGAGCGATGGAGAGGGCAGGTTGATGGGGGTAATGTAGACATGTTCCCAACCTTGGATGAATTTCTCACGTAAAATGAGCTTAACTGGGATGCTACAAAAAAAAAAAAAAAAAAAGAAATCACTCTCTATCTGCAAGCCCTGTTTGCACATTTCAATAAGTATTTTCCTGAGCAACATAGTTGGAACCAGTATGACAGTGAGTCTGTCATCAAATCTGCAGTTAGTGAAGACGGGATATTAGAGATCGCGGATTAGATCAAGTTGGACGTGAAGATGTCAAAGAAGCGTGTCTGCTGTACTTTTAACAAGGATCTTTAAAAGATTTTATCAAGATATTATGCACAGTAAGTTGTGAAAAAAGAACTCAATGTGGCATCACGCTGAATGACATGCACCAGAAGTGCTCTCTCAGCGCACAATCCCGAATTTAGTTCTCTTTGCGCCTGAATGTTCAGATACAGACACAGTTGTCAAAATGCCCATCATGTGGAGTATCTCACGAAAATACAGTCGGATATGGCTTAACCCTCTGGGGTCTGAGGTGGTTTTGGGGCACTGGAGATGTTTTGACATGCCCTGACATTTGTGTTTTTTACTTAACTTAAAATATTTTAATGGCTTTATATATGACTACATTATGTCCAGCACAAACTCTGCTATGGTAATATCTAAGTATCATGTATGTACGAGTTTGTATTTTTGAGAAATAATTTTTTTAGTCACTGAAATAAGGCCATAAGACAAACTGAACCTATTTTTACAAGACTTTTGAGAACTGGCTCATGTAGACTAGAATTTTTACTCTAAAATGATGTGAAAATCCTCCTGAGCACTCATTCACATAAAATAATACATTTATTTAAAAATTGTAAGACACATTTTGTGTCAGAAAGACTGTATGTGAATCATGAATCATCATGAATATTGAGTGTTTCACACCTGGGAAAACAAAGACACTCCCCTAATGGCTGGACTGGAACAAAAGAAAGAATGTGAGGAGATTAGAAGAATGGCTTTTTTTATTGTATTTTATTAACAACACTATATATATATCGGTATATTAGGTCAGAGTCATATTATTGAGCACAGAGTCACACAACTTTGTGTCATTCCTGAAACAGTTCCTGTTCAACTGGAGAAATAAGCAAACATACCTGGAATTTCCAGTGTGTTTTTTAGGCTTTTTGCTATACACTGAAGGTAAAAACAGCCCCACCATGAGTAGTAAGCTTGTTTTACCATGTTTATCTCAGTCCAGTATAGTTAAACTTGTTGATGTAGGTACAACGCTCTCAAAGAAAAATAGTTTGAAGAGACTTATATGAAAGTTTGTGTCAGCAGGACACATCTGTGGTGCAGGCATCTGGTCACTGTAAAAAAACAAAAACAAATTATATATATATATATATATATATATACTAACTGTGAGCACGCTGATAGCAGAAGCAACTATATTATTAGCAATCACCAATATTACTCACTCATAACAAAACATGATTTTGTTATAGACACATGCTTTATGTATTATCATACTGTATAAAAACATTTTATATTTTAGAAACTAAATTACTGTTTAGCACATTATAAACATCTGCATTTGAGCAGATATTCCTGAACACAGTACTCTATTGCACAGTGAACATTTTTTCTTTTTAACATTCATGTTACAGTATAAACACTCATATTTTATATCATATGCTTATATTATATTATATTATAGAGCATGAAAACATCCCTGTGTCAATGCACATTTACATGCACTGAAATATTACCTATCTATTTATTTCATATTTCAGCGTTTCACTTGATATCACACATTTCACTCTGGGAAAAGCCCAACTAGTAAAATCTGTACATATTAATATTAAAAAACAAAAAACAAAAAAACAAAAACAAGGGCAACAATAGATCAACTTACTCGCTAAACGATGCCCTCTGCTGGATCAAGCCTTGCATCGTGTTCTTCTGAGGGAAATTCGAGGCTTATTCCACATCTTCCAAACTCGATGAAAACTCGAAGAGACTGATGAAGTTGCTTTGTTTACATTGAGAATAGGGGCGTTTACAGAATCACATGGATGATTAAGGTATGAATAGCGGTGGGAGTGGCACATTAAAAATAATTAGTTCAGACAGGGAAGAATGAACCTCTCGCTAGTTTCATATAGATTACATAACGAGAGAACATTTGTTTTGACTTGACTTATATAATTTAAAATGAGACATTCTAAGCTTTCTAGAGACGTGTTTCTCATGTATATGTGACAACTATTCGCTGAGTTTTGGATCGTTTTTGAAACACATTTTTATCCACAGAGAAATCCACAGAGACTTAGACAGCAGACAGCACACCCTGTTTATTTCCTTTATTTTACAAAAGCACATCATTTTGCTGTTATTATGAGTGCACACAAATAAAAGTAGACATTCTGTAGTTTCAACTGATGTATTACTTTTATCTGTATGACAAAAAATGACTTTTTTTAAGTCGATTTTGCTGCTATGTGAAGAAAATCCAGCAAACCGCACCGGCACGTTTGCCAACCCCAGAGTGTTAAGTGAACGTTATAAACAGCTTGGTGAAAAAAATGGTTGTGGCTAGAAGGGATACAGCTATGGCCGGAAGTGACGGAAAATCCCGCCATAAAATAACAATAAATTTAATTTGCTACTTATCAAATTGTGTTTTATTAACGTCTACACCTACCCCAACCCTAAACCTACCCTTATAATAATGCAATTACAGTAATTAATTTTTGTTCAGAGTGACAAAAGTGCCCAGTAGGACAATCTGGCCGTAGATGTATCCCTTCTAGCCCAAACCGTGCAAATGAATATGTGTCAGTATATTAGATCTAAGTTCGGTTTTAAAGTGACAACAGCCTAAAATACCTGTCTGTGTCATTAATGTTAATCAAATAACAAAAGATGTTAAATAAACCTACTGTACTTGAAATACATAGTTTATTTAATTTGTATCTTTATTGTATTTGTCCAATTGTTTGTAATTTGCTTCTTTGTTTTTTTTTATATAACAAAATTAAAATAACTATCTGATATATATTGTTATCATGAAATAAAAATGATCATATCATGAAATAATCCATCCTGTATTCCACAATGACAATCTGGTCACCCTATCCATATTGTATGTCTCAGCATCTACCCAAAAACACACAAAAAAGTATGTTTTTGTACCTTAAATGTTACGTACAAATACCTATGTATAAACAATGAAACCAGGCTGTAAAAAACAAATGTTTTCAAAATTTTCCATAATTTTATGAAAATACTTTTGTACACGGTAAATCTGATAAAACATCAGATTCTACTGCAAAAAGGCGACCACTGTAGCTCAGCCTCACAATGAAACGTACCTATTTCTAAAGTAATTTCAGTGAAAGAGGATTTATTAACCAGTGACACTGATATATGATTTATTTGAGTATGGTTAACTGGAATTTATATATGGACTTTTAGATGCTTTGACTTACATATGAGTAAGCATTCTCAGGTTGTAGAAGGAATGCCTTTCTAACCTGCTCAGAGAGACATCCACGGACAGATATCTGAGGAAAGAAGGAAGAAAAAGCTGGTAAAATCCAGAGTTTTATAATAATACTAGGTTATTTCAAGTTAAAACCCCTCAGCAGAGAGAGAGAGAGAGAGAGAGAGAGAGAGAGAGAGAGAGAGAACTCCTTTCGATCTTAATGATGAAATCAACCCATGTTTTCAGTCTTGGCTAGTGCACTCTCCATCATGTATTCATGTAGGGAAGAACAAGAGTAAATGTAGCACATTAAATTTCTTCACACACAAAAATTCTAGGGCAGTGGTCGCCAACCCGTCGATCGCGATCTCTGAAGGGAACTTACTGTCTTCAGAAAAGTTTTGATGGCAACGGCATTTTATTTTCCTCTTACCTCCGAATAAAGTAGCTATTTATAAGCGCAGTGCTGCTTTGTTTAAAGCGGTAACAAAGGAAACGCTGTATCACTGCTCTTCCATAAGCGCCACCTGCTGTCAGAGTGTCAGAGAGTGAATTTGCGTCACATTCCGCCTGTCTACTGTTTTTGTTTCATGCTTTTTTTGTGTGTAGCATATAATTTCACAAAGATAAAGTCAGACCGTTCTGTTTTTTCTTTAAATCTTGAAATTAAATCTAATTCAAATCAAAAACAACTGCTTATGCAACGTGTGTAGCATCTTTGTTTGGATCGGGATTAAAATGCAGTGGTTACCTCTAATTTGAAATTGATAGATATTTTTATTTAAGGCCAATTTGCTTGTTATAGAACAAATAAACAATATAATATAATAATAATAATAATAATAATAATAAAAATCTGCAACCAGTATCGGAATCTGCCAATTTGCTTGTAAAAAATAAAATATATCAGAATCTGAATTGGCCATGAAAAAATACTGAATACAATCTGGGCTGTCTTTTTCTATCAGTTCTTCAAGGTAGATCTTGTCTTTCATAAATGTCGAGGTTAGGGATCTTGGGCTTAAAAAGGTTGGTGACCACTGTTCTAGGGTGTCAACACACTTAGCACATGCACAGTAGAGAAGAGAAGTAAAAGAATTGTGATCAAATAACTTTCAGAGAATTTTTTACAAATGGGGGCAATTATAACTTCTGTATGACTTCCTCAATTAAGTTAAATATTAGGATCAAGTGTTTCTCAATGTAAATAATTAAAAAAGTTATTTATGTTGCCACATATGTTTCTTCAATTGAAGTATGGCAGCGAAAAGTTGTTTGAATTATGAAGGAACATTTAAAAAGAAAAGAAAAAAGAAAAGAAAATACAATTAATGTAGAATTCTCCTTTACTTTCCTTAGTTTGAGTATCATTTTAATCCAGCTCTTTACCAAAAAAAAAAAAAAAACAACAACAACAACAACAACAAAAAAACCTAATTATTCCTCAACATTCAACTAATCACAACCCTAATACAGGAGTAGTTGCTGATGCCTGTTTAGACAATAAAGGTAAAAGTAATGAGAAAAATCAAGTGCTGATGAATAGCATTTCAGTCTACACTACCACCAAACACCCATTATTTTTTGTAGCATCTCATCCTGATGCTCGCTCTCAGTGGCCACTTACACACTGCAGTGTTTTCAGAATGACAATCCTTTAAATTATTGTTCTGTGTATGTACGGAATATAGGAGTCACTCTTGAACCCATGATTCCTATTTGGAAGACTCCTATTTTTCTATAATTTCTATGTTTTCTATAATCCACACCTTGGGTCACCACTGTACCACTGTGCGCCAAGCCGTCTGTAACATTATCAGGATATTTTACTCGAAAATTTAAATTGCATTTATGCCATGTAGTATTCATATATAACATTTAACTTTGCAGATAATGGAAATGTTTAGGTACCATCAGGTTTATTAATTCTGCAAACACTAAAATCTATTCACTTACAAATAGCAAGATTTTACTGTAGTATTTTTTAAATAAATACTCTAATGTCAAATGGCTTTGTCTCTAAAAAAAAGTACTTACATTCTTGAGATATTGACCATATTTGCAAAGGCATCTTGGGGAACTGTCATCAGGCTTGTCTCGTAGAGACTTCTAGAAATGAAAAGATAATTACAAATACATATAGATTTGTCTGATAATTACAACTTATATTTACATTTATATACAATTACATATAAAAAAAAGTTGTACAATTTCAAAGAACATCACTCAAATAAATACATTCCTACTCATTGCTTATTATTTCTATTTTCCACATTTTATAATAATCCGCTTGTTAAGATGTAACGAATATTGTTTTTTGTCCAAGTCACCACTCTGTTTCAAATGAGAATAAAGCTATTTATGTGCACTATTTATTTTTTAGCACACATTCAAGTTATAGCTCTTAAAAACACATGGTGCACACTAGTCTCTGGGTTCACGGCATCCCAGACACCAATATTTGAACAATTCAGAAAAGATGAATCACTGTCTGGCCAATAGGGTTTTTGGTATGGAGATAAAGCTTGGGATCATGATATTTCGGTAGTATTACAACACACCGTGAGTGTATATTAGCACAGTGCTGTTTGCTTTTGGCATCTGATAGACACATTTAGCACAACATCCGTCTTTTGTGGCCATACCATTAACACAATTCATGTCGTTTTCACACAAAATGCAGTCAATTAACACAATTCTAAAAAGCTTAAATTTTCTTTTCATATGAGCTTACCCCATACCAAAATCATGGATCTTTTTGATCTTATTTACAAATGCTTAAACACAGCAAGTCAGAAATGAAGACAGAATGTTCCAATCATTAAATATAGTATAAAACCTATACTTTTGCAACAACAGCAGCTCAAAAGTATTGAAAAAATATATAAAACAAATACTGAAACAATTGATAAGCATTTTTAATTAGCAGTTCACTGAAATATTGAGAAATAGCAGATTCCAATCTCAGTTGGAGGCATAGTCAAGTGTTGAAGTTCATTTCATTACATGGACAGAGTAAAATAGGACAGTTTGAATTGGATTTGTTCAGTGTGTATGCAGAACAACACAGAGAAGCAGAGAGAAAAAAAAAGTCTGGGTGAGGGAGAGGAATAGATGAAGGAGCAGAGGAGTAGTTGGATCAGGACAAGGGAGAATAAGAGGTATATGGGAGAGAAGAATATGTGTTGGATTGTGCATCTTTATGGTTTCCCCCCTTACACATGTGGAACCTATGAAAGCTTATTTCTGCCATGCATAGAAAATAAAAAATGTAATTGTGTCTTTTTATCTCACAATTCTGACTTTTTTCTCCCTATTCCTACAGTTTATATATCACAATTCAGAATTGTGAGAAGTAAATTCACAATTGCAAGAAAAAAAAATAGAATTGTGAGATAAAAAGTCACAACTACCTTTTATGCTTTTTTATTCTGTGACGGAAAAAAAGCTTCCATAATAACCAAAGGACACGTATGTTGGATTTGTTGTTGATCAATTGCAGCAATTTCATGTTTTCATTTCAGTAAAAGCTTCATACTATAATGATTTTACTACAACGATTCCACTACCACTGTTCCATATTTGCAAAATATGTGGTCTGCACAGGGTACTAACTACCAAGGGGACACCATCCCATCCTCTATGGGGGCACCATCAACACCACACACCCACCCCCAGAAAGACATTTCAACCAAGGGGGCAACTGAAGTTCTGTATAGGGGACTCATTTGACCAGTGGCTGCCCTGAGCAATTCTGTTACTTTCTTCTTCTTCTTCTTTTTCTTTCTACTGCACATTCTATAAAGTAATGACTCATTCACTTTTAGATAGTATGTTGCTAAGAATGCACACATTCAACACTCAACCAAAAATGTAGAATGGCTTACATGTAAGCATTCTACTTTTACTGCAGTAAAAGGAAACTGAATTTTAAAAACAATGGATTTCATATTTTTTGCAGGTAGAACTGAAACATGACAAGTAATGCAGTTTTCAACTGTTAGTATTTTGACAGTCATTGTGCTATGATTGACTATATGTTCATGTTGGATAGAAAACTAGTGCTAGTGTTTTGACAGAACGACTCGATTTTGAATCAGATTTGCTGTGTTGATAGAGTTACTATATGTTGAAAAAGGTTTTTAGCATTTTGAAATGAAGAGTTTGTATTTATTTAACAAAATATGGTTTGGGGCAGAAAATTAACTATTTGGCTAAATGTGTGATGTATGTGTGTTGCTGTGTTAAGAGTTTAGAAAAAGTATTTTAAGTATTGGTAAACGCTTGTTAGCAATTGTAAAAAACTGTAAACCTATTATTTACTGAAAATCTTTTCTTCCATCATAGCTCTCATATCTCATTTGAATTTGTTTTTCATTGGTTGTTGCTTGTGTCATAACCAATCACATCACAGTATTTTTGAATATAAAGCACAAGTAAGATATAAAATACACGGGAGAGGAAGATCATCAGTAAATTTAACTTAAATTTTGGTCTGATTTTGACACAAAGCTATTATATGGTTTTAGAAGTGCACGAGTTGTATGGGTTTAAATTGCCACTGGAGTTTTACCAGACTGTCCTCCAAAAAAAAAAAAAAAAACGACCCAATAGGTCATTTTTCAAGCACCTTATTATGAACTATATTTACGTTTTAAAGTCATGCACCCTCTAGCTGGTGTAAAAATAATGACAATGTCGTGTTATGCCTGTCGTCATGAAATGACGTATGACCGTCGTTACCAATCAAAATGTGTGTTCATGTAAATGCAATGTGTGGACTTTTTACATCATTTGTCCTATTTCCATTTAGCAAAACTCATTTTTTTATTAATGACTACTTTCTAATGACCCCTCCCCACCCCCTTTAATTTTTTCATAGAATTAGTGTTATGTTTGTATAGATCACAAAGTAGGAATAGGGTGTAGGTTAGAATCAAGTTTGGAAAAATCTGAAGGCATTAGCCAAATGTTGCATTCACAACATGTAACTACTGTAGTCTCGAGATGACAACACGTGACATTCTATTCGGAGCTGTTCACGTCCTCGGACTGGGAATTATGTGTTTCTGTGGGAACACTATCACTGCCTAAATGTACCTGCAGTGGTCAGGTGGTACAGCGGTCATGTGGTACAAGTCCTCTCAGAAAATTTCTATCTTACAAGCTGTAATTACGAGCTCTATGGGAACATGAAAGCTTTTTACAAGTTGAAATCTCGTAATTAGGTAATTATAACATGGCGTAAATGCACCTAAAGGCCTGCAATATTTTCACTTGCAGATATAACTAGACTCGGATGTATGTCTGCAAGACTTCCATTCTGGAAAAAAAAAAAAAAAAAAGTCTGGATAGAGCTTCACAGAGGTCTTGAGGCAATTAAATTGTGATTCAGGTTACTGCCTGTTTTCTCCTTGAGTGAATGGAGCAGGTCTTTGAAGTGGTAAGTCTAAACAAAATTGTGTGGATTTAATCATGGCCAAATCAAGCAAATATCTCACCTGTTTTTGCTATAGACAGGAAAATGCTGTCTCTTTAACTTGTTTATGCAGACTACAGCTACAACTCTAAATGGCATAGAAAACATAATTAATCATGTTGTCAAGTTTATTGTTGTTTATAAAAGTATATAAAGAAACTGCTATATGGTATGATGTGCCCTTGTCAAAAATGGGCACTCATGGGTGTTTAAACAATGGGCTAATTCACAGCCCAAAGCTGGAACAGGTAGATAAAGGAAAAAGGAGAAAAGACCACCCTGACAAAATAAACAGACTCTATGACAGTGAACAGACCGTTACTTTACACCGCACTCCTGGTCGGCTCACCTCAACCTCAATCCAAATAATTGCACCACATTACAGTGGACATGCGTGTGCCAATCCTAGGCTTTAAGAAAAGCACTCGCTCAATTTGCCTTTCAAGGAGCAAAACCTTAAAAGCAAACTAAGAAAATGAGTTGGTTTGGAGGGAAGTAAACCAACACAGTTGATGAAGCTAGTATAAGAAGGCTGGTTTTTTAAAAAAATTCCAGAACTGATTTTCACAACTTTCAGATTTATTTGCAGCTCCTGCATGTGCATTCTTATGTAATACCATATCAATGTATCCAGTAACCTGCAACACCAAACAATGTATCCTGTTGTGACCCACAACACTACTGAATCTACAGCATGAAACAAACATTCTGTTTCCCAAAAAAATGACTCCTTGAAACCTTTAACCAATGAATAAAATACATACACCGACTAATACAGTCAGATTTTCGAACGAATGACTATTATGAGCTAGTTCTTCAAGTGAATCAAACATACAGGGGCTGGACAATGAAAATGAAACGTCTGATTTTAGACCACAATAATTATTAGTATGGTGTAGGGCCTCCTTTTGCTGCCAATACAGCATCAATTTGTCTTGTTGGGAATGACAGATACAAGTCCTTCACAGTGGCCAGAGGGAATCTGAGCCATTCTTCTTCCAGAACAGTGGCCAGGTAGAGGAAAACATTTTCTGACTTGATCTGGTGATTGTGCAGGCCATGGGAGATGTTCAACTTCACTTTCATGTTCATCAAACCATTCTGTCGCAAGTCTTGCTGTGTGTACTGGTGCATTATCATCCTAAAACATAGCACCCCCTTCAGGGTACAATGTTTGAACCATTAGGAGCACATGGTCCTCCAGAAAGGTTCGGTAGTCCTTGGCAACCATCACTGATCCACCCCTGTGCTTCACTTTGGGCAGCAACAGTCCAGGTGTTAAGCCTCTCTGGGGCTTCTCCACACCGGAACACACCGAAAGACAGTGAAGGTGGACTCATCAGAGAACAATACCTGTATAACATTGTCCACGGCCCAAAATTTATACCGTTGGCACCAATGAAACCAACATTTGGCATTGGCACGAGTGACCAAAGGTTTGGCTATAGCAGCCCGACCATGAATATTGACTCTGTGGAGCTCCCGACAAACAGTTTTGGTGGAAACAAGAGAGTCGAGGTACGCATTTAATTCTGCAGTGAGTTGGGCAGCTGTGGTTTTATGTTTTTTTTTTGTTTGTTTTTTTTGATACAATACAGGTTCAGTATCTGGGCATCCCCTGCAGACACCTTTCTCTTGCGTCGACAGTTACTCCTGTTGAATGTGGTTCGACCTACGTGGTGGTATGCCGACATTATCCTGGATACCATAGCTCTCGATACACCACAGAGACTTCCTTTCTTGGTCACAGATTAGCCTGCAAGATGCACACCAACAGTTTGTCCTCTTTTGAACTCTGATATGTGTCCCATTATGTTCTGTGGATTGCAATATTTTATGTACAGCTGTGTTATTGCTTTGCTGATTCAACCTTCACACTCTGCTCTTGATGGAATGTAAAATCAGTGAAGATTGGCCACCAGGCCGTGCATATAGGCGTGAAACCTCTAACACTATATTGGCCAGTATTTCAGTTTCATTGTTAATTTTCATCCATCTATCTATCTAGTCAAGTCATATTTATATAGCACTTTATACAGATTGTTTCAAAGTGGCTTCACTGTAATAACAGGAAAATAACAGTGTCAATGTTGCAAAGTTCATCAATTATGAAATGACTTCAATTTCAGCTATAAAGCAGCTCTACGGAAGACAACAGTGTCATTATCCAACTCAGTTCCTTCTCATTTAGTTCTGTTATCATCCAATAGTGTCAGAACAGTGATATTAATAATATTTTCTGAATATTCATTGTCTTTTAAGCCCCAACCAAGCAAACCAAAGGTGACAGGGACAAGCAACCAAAACTCCATCAGGAGATACTGGTCCCATCTGGTTTACTTTGGGCTGCAATGTATTCAAAGTTTTATTTATCTGTCCATCTCCTGTCCAGCGAGCACTCTGAGGAGGAAGGAATGTTGCGCTCTGAATTGGGGCGGCAGCCTCAATTGGCGCACTGATTTGGCGGTAATTACATGTGATGGTGCCTGACGAGG
This sequence comes from Mylopharyngodon piceus, assembly GCA_039654765.1. Lineage (NCBI taxonomy): Eukaryota > Metazoa > Chordata > Actinopteri > Cypriniformes > Xenocyprididae > Mylopharyngodon > Mylopharyngodon piceus. The sequence continues at coordinate 22,596,951 of CM077456.1, forward strand.
CGAGATGGAGGAAAAATAGATCATGAAATCGAGACTGGACAGACAAGCCATGGAGGAATGTTCCTGGATGGCTAAACAAACCCACGGAGTGTGTGGATTAGAGCATGGCATGAGGCACTAGTTAAAAGAACAGAAGAGGTCATCAATGTTCTCCTAAACAGTGAAAAACCTCTGCAATAATTTCCTACCATGAAGCACATAATGGAGTGAGAGAGATGCTTTGTGTCAAGCTAAGAATGGCTTATTTACAGCTGTCTACGATCTGGATAGGAGCAAGTATTGTTAAAAAAGAAAAGAAAAGAAAAAAAGACTGCATTTACCATAAAGGGTGTTCTTAGGCAGAACGTGGCTAAAAAGACCCTTACAAAGACTTTTATAGCAGCCAACTAAAATAATTTAAAATAATCTTATCTTTTGGATAATCTTATCTTTTGGAAAACTTTTGGATTGCGTCCATCAGATTCCAAATGAAAGAAATTCATTTAATTCAATGAATTATCAAAAAATAGGCACTAGTACTACCACATGTTTTTTAAATATACATTTTGGTAAAGCAAGAATAACTATTGTGATATGAAATGTTATCATGTTATACAGTTTTCGCTTTGGTACATTTCTCGAATCATCCTTAACATTTGCAAACCATTAAGTACATTTTGCTAAACAATTTTGATTGAAAACGCAGAAGGCTTTTTCTGTATGGCAAATATTACAGTTTTTCTCAGTAGCTTTGGTACATTTCTCAGATCACAACTGAAATTCTCAAAACTACTTGTTCAACCTCCACATCATCTAGTCACTTGTGCACATCATAAGAGCAATTTCTCATTCTTTTGAACAAGTTGCAAATGTTTTGGTGCATTCATGCAATTGATTAAATTGCATGATTGTCTGCAATTGCAGTTGTCTGCTGTTTCCTACACTATCAATAGCTTATGTCATGTTGCTCAAAATTTATTATATTGGTTCTCTGTTGAATAGTCTTACCCCTCAAAAAATCTAGGCATTAGTTCATTGCATAAGTCATTAAATGCAAAATGGTTGAACTAGTTGTCATAATGGGTCAAGTATATTTTCTATATATTTCTATTAGACTTTTTTTTTGTTAATGTGCTTTGAAATGATTTATTGCGCAGGTGGATCTTGAATTTCACTAATGAAGAGGAATGTAAAGCATTAGATCAACCAATGATTAACCAGTTCTCTAAAATAGCTCAGAGATGCATGTCATGCAGGCAAAACAGAGAAAGAGGTAGATAAGGCAAAGGACGTAGGCACATTTCTGATCAAATAAGGGCCACTATTGTGGACCATGTTCTCATTAATGGCCTTACAATGGCTGAGGAGGGTCAAAAGGTGCAGCTGAATGTTGGGAGAACAGCCATGTCCTCAATCATTCAAGCATTCCATAGACAGAACAGGTATGTATTTCAACAATGTGCTCTATACTAAAATCTTGTATACTTACTGTAATGCAGTAAGTTCATATTACAGTAGCATTTTTACACTTACAGTATTACACTTGCATTTTACAGCATATTGTAAATACCCTTTATACAGAAACATACTATATTACACAAACACATGTATATATATTGTCCTGTCTTTTTCTTTTATATATCACAATGACATTGTACTGTAATTTGTTGACAGACCAACATTAAAAGCGTAACTGTGAATCCTGTTGTCTCTTGCAATCAGTGTCCCATATACAGTAATGTGTCAATCTGTACTGTTAAAATTGATATAAGGCATACAGAAATCTTGTGCATTTTCAATCACTGTCATCAAAATCGTAGCCATAGTTTACATCTGAAAATACTAATAGAGTACACTCACTGTTATATTGACAACGTGGCTAAACATTTTGACTATCTAGTTTGTGAACAACGACACAAGGACTTGTCATTCTGATGGCACTCAAGTATTCATTGATATAAATACTTTTGAGATGAACTAAGGATTTTGAGCAAGTTACAGGCTTTTGCAGATAGTCCATTGTGTGGTGCTGTTTGTACGAATTCTTTCGAGAAATGAAATTACTGGTTTGCAAATGTTAAGGATGATTCAAGAACTGTACCAAAGCGACCGAGAAAAATGTTATTTCAACAATACAAATAGAAAATTCAAAAGAACAGCATTGATCTGAAATAGAAAGCTTTTGTAACATTATAAATGTCTTTTGATCAATTTAATGCATCCTAACTGAATAAAACTATATTAATTTATTGGGTAGATAGCACCAGCACAGATCTAGGATTCCAACTGCTCCTTTTTCCTGGCTTTATAGAGCGAACAGTACAGCTGCTCTATTGAGATATTATATGGGAGATTTTTCTAATACATTCTGCCCATGACATAAGTGTTTTTGGTTTGGCTTTGTTAATTCTCGCTGTTGTGCATTCTAACAATGCAATATTTTTGAGTTCTATAAGCCACATTTTGAATGCTGGGGATGTAGGTTCATGCCAGATTTTAAAGATTATCTTTTTGGCCGCAGTTAAAACAGTGTGGAGGATCCTACGCTGGTTAACATTCAGATTGAGGTCAGCATCATCATTCAAAAGACAACGACTGGGATGTTTAAAGATAACCACGTCATACATCTCTGTCAAGACTTGAAAGACCGTATCCCAAAATTTATCAATATGTTGACACTCGTAAAATGTGCATATACGTCCCCACAGTATTTGAGCAAAATAGAGTGAGCAAGTGAGCAAAAAGGGGTATGCAAGAGCTTCAGTTTGTACATATGGAGTAGCAATAATGGAGTAGCATATTGAGTAGCAATAATAATAAATGTTTCTTGAGCAGCAGCAGCAAATCAGCATATTAGAATGATATCTGAAGGATCATGTGATACTGAAGACTGGAGTAATGATGCTGAAAATTCAGCTATGACATCACAGGAAAAAAATTCATTATAAAATGTATTTAAATAGAAAACAGTTATTTTTAAATTGCAAAAAATAACATTTCATAATTTTACTGTTTTTGCTGTATTTTGGATCCAATAAATGTAGCCTTGGTGAGCAGAGACTTTAAAAAAAAAAAAAAATCTTACAGGTCTAAAACTTTTGAATGGTAGTGTATATGAGCAATATCACACGAGTAGCCGTGTGATATGGCTGTATATCAGCACGGCTGTGATTCGGCCGTACGTAATCACAGCGTGCTGATATACAGCCATATCGTATGGCTACAAATGTGATATTGTGTTTATACAACAGTTCGACGGCACGAGTGTGTAAATAAATAAGAAGTAACTCTTTTTGCAGAACTACTTCCTTCCGCCATGGATTCAAATCTCAAGTTGACAGTTTGACCAAGGCTAATCTAAAACATCACTTTAGAACTAGTAACGAAGGAATGTTGAGTCCCTCCATTGAAACTCATTGTATTTTAACAGTATTATTGAGAGAGAGAGAGAGAGAGAGAGAGAGAGAGAGAATCACGAGCATTACCTGTGTCTGATATAACATTCATTCTTCAGGTCGATGTCCATATTATATCCATTATGGATTGCTCCTGTCTGCCTCGCTGCTCAGATTGGTTTGCGTCTGTAACTCCGTATAGCTTTGTTTTGAATCTCTTACTTTTATTCATTGTTGCTTATTTTACTTTATTATTTTTTTTTATTACCTTATATGTAATATTGCCTACCACACTAATCTGACGTCGCTAGCTTGTAATCTTTGAATCTAAATCGCTGTTACAACGCGTTTGCATTTGCAGCGCTAGCTTGTTAACTTGTTAACTTGTTAACAGTCTCTCGCGCGCTCCTTTTTCAACGCGTTCTTCAAACAGCTGTGGTAAGTCGGATCAGTCTACAAACACGGTGAGTCATGTCATCCTCTCCCAGCATTGCTACCTGTTCCATTTGCCACATGTTCACCATAGCTCTCTCTGTCAGCGACGAGGGATTTACATGTCATAAATGTAGGGAAATAGTCAGGCTGACAGAGAGAATCTCAGAATTAGAGACACGCATCCAAACTTTAATCGAGGATAGTACGAATGCAAGGGCTTCAGATACTGTTTTGGATGCGACTAGCTTAGTGAACTCTGTACATTGTTCGGTTCCGGCTGTAGAGCCCGCGCAGCAGGGCACTTGGGTAACTGTGAGGCAGCCTAGCCGCGGAAAACACCACTCTTCCGTTCCAATAAGAACATCAAACAGGTTCTCCCCACTCAGTGACGCACCCACTGAGAATCCTGTTGAAAGTGCCCTAGTTATTGGCGATTCTATTACACAGAACGTGAAAATAGAGACACCAGCCACCATAGTCACATGTTTGCCGGGAGCCAGAGCACCTGACATCAAAGCAAATTTAAAAGTGCTGGCTAATGCTAATCGTAAATACTCTAAGATTATTATTCACGTCGGCACTAATGATGTTCGACTTCGCCAGTCGGAGATCACTAAAATTAACATTAAAGAGGTGTGTGAACTCGCAAGTACAATGTCAGGAGAAGTAATTTGCTCTGGCCCCCTTCCTGTTCGTCGGAGTGATGAGATAGCAGATTATCATCACTCAATGGCTGGCTGTCTAAGTGGTGTCCGCAAAATAATATAGGTTTCATAGACAATTGGAAAAGTTTTTGGGGCAGACCTGACCTGTTGAAAAGAGATGGTATTCATCCCTCCCGGGATGGTGCTGCTCTTCTCTCTAGTAATATGGCACATAGTCTTAGAGCTGAAACATGACAAAATGGGGCCCAAGTCAGGAAGCAGACAGACTGGCTAAACCGACCGTCTGCTAGCTGCCTCACGTTACAGAAGTCAGATAATTCAGATAACTCCCAACACATAGAAACTCTTACACCTAGATATTTTCAAATAGAGACTGTGTCTGTACCCCGAATTAGTAAAAACAAAAAACTTCCAAACCCTTTTAATGGTAAAAATTTAATTGATGTTCAACAAATAAAAAATAGAGATAATAATGCTAAACAAATGATAAAACTCGGGTTGTTAAATATTAGATCCCTTTCTTCAAAATCACTTATTGTTAATGATATTATCAAAGATAATAATCTAGATGTGCTGTGTTTGACAGAAACTTGGCTAACACCGGATGATTACATTACTTTAAATGAGTCTAGTCCTCAAGGTTATGATTATCGACACAATGCCCGTCAGAAAGGCAAAGGGGGAGGTGTTGCTGTAATCTATAGTAATACTTACAGTATTAGTCAGAAGTCTTTCAAATATAATTCCTTCGAAGTGATGGTACTTTACGTAACATTATGTAAGTTGACATTTGTGCTGGCTACTGTATACAGGCCACCAGGACACCATACAGACTTTATCAAAGAATTTGCTGACTTTCTATCGGAGTTAGTACTAGCTGCAGATAAAGTCCTTGTTGTTGGTGATTTTAATATCCATGTAGATAATAAAAAAGACGCATTAGGATTGGCATTTGCAGATATTCTAAACTCTATTGGTGTTAGACAACACGTGTCAGGACCCACTCATTGTCGTAATCATACTTTAGATCTAATATTGTCACATGGAATCGATATTGATGCTGTTGAAATTCTGCAGCAGAGCGATGACATCTCAGATCATTATCTAGTCTCGTGTATACTACATTTAGTCAAGGTGGCTAAACTGCCTCCATGCCATAAATATGGTAGAACCATCACTTCTACCACTAAAGATCGCTTTATAAATAATCTTCCTGATCAGTTTCATCGCCTTAGCATACCAGAAAGCTTAGAAGACCTCGATGTTGCAACAGAAACTATTGCCTCTGTCTTTTCCAGCACATTAGACTCAGTTGCTCCTTTGCGCTTAAAAAAGATTAAGGAAATGAATCCAATGCCTTGGTACAATGAGCACACTCGGGCCCTAAAGTTAGCAGCCAGAAAAATGGAGCGCAGCTGCAAGAAAACAAAACTAGAAGTATTTCGCATTTCGTGGAGAGAGAGAATGATTGAGTACAGAAAGGCCTTAAAATCTGCTAGATCTGCCTATTTTTCAAAACTTTTAGAAGAAAATAAACACAACCCTAGGTATTTATTTGATACAGTGGCTAAATTAACAAGAAATAAAGCTTCAACTTCTGATGTTTCCAAAGAGCACAGCAGTAATGACTTTATGAACTTCTTTACTTGCAAGATTGATAATATTAGAGAAAAAATTATAACCATGCAACCGTCTACTACAGTATCGCGTCAGATAGTGCACTGTAGTGTCCCTGAGGAAAAATTCAATTCATTTACTGCTTTAGGAGAGGAAGAATTGTCTAAACTTGTTAAATCATCAAAATCAACAACATGTATGTTAGACCCTATACTGACTAAGCTATTGAAAGAAATGCTTCCAGAGGTTATAGATCCTCTTCTTAATATCGTCAATTCATCTTTATCACTAGGACACGTACCAAAAACTTTTAAGCTGGCTATTATTAAACCTCTTATTAAAAAACCACAACTTGATCCTAGAGAATTAGTCAATTACAGGTCGATCTCAAATCTCACTTTTCTGTCAAAAATACTAGAAAAGGCAGTATCATCACAACTATGTTCCTTTTTAGAAAGAAATAGTATCTGTGAGGATTTCCAGTCAGGATTTAGACCGTACCATAGTACTGAGACTGCTCTCATTAGAGTTACTAATGATTTGCTCTTATCATCAGATCGTGGTTGTATCTCTCTATTAGTGTTACTGGATCTTAGTGCTGCATTTGACACTATCGATCACAATATTCTTTTAAATAGACTCGAAAATTATGTTGGCATTAGTGGAATTGCATTCTCATGGTTCAAATCATACTTATCTGACCGTTATCAGTTTTTAGTAGTAAACGAAGAGATGTCATATCGATCACAAGTTCAATATGGAGTACCGCAAGGCTCAGTACTAGGACCGTTGCTGTTCACTCTGTACATGCTACCCTTGGGAGATATCATTAGGAAGCATGGCGTTAGTTTTCACTGTTACGCTGATGATACTCAGCTCTATATTTCTTCACGCCCTGACGAAACTTACCAATTCACAAAATTAACGGAATGCATAGCTGATATAAAAAATTGGATGACCAGTAATTTCCTACTACTAAATTCAGAAAAAACAGAGATTCTAATTTTTGGACCAAAAACTTCTTCACGTAATAACCTAGAATACTGTCTAACACTTGATGGCTGCTCTGTTAAGTCTTCGTCGTCAGTTAGGAACCTGGGTGTGCTCTTTGATACCAATCTTTCATTTGAAGGCCATGTTACTAGCATCTGTAAAACCGCATTCTTCCATCTTAAAAATATATCTAAACTACGACATATGCTCTCAATGAAAAATGCAGAACAGTTAGTTCATGCGTTCATGACCTCAAGGCTAGATTACTGTAACGCTTTACTGGGTGGTTGTTCTGCTCGCCTGATAAATAAACTACAGCTCGTACAAAATGCAGCAGCTAGAGTTCTTACTAGAACTAGGAAGTATGACCATATTAGCCCAGTTCTGTCAACACTGCATTGGCTTCCTGTTAAACATCGTATAGATTTTAAAATCTTGCTAATTGCTTACAAAGCACTAAATGGTTTAGCTCCCCAGTACCTGAGCGAGCTCCTAATTCATTATAGTCCTTCACGTCTATTGCGATCTCAGAATTCAGGCCAGCTGATAATACCTAGAATATCAAAATCAACCGCAGGCGGTAGATCCTTCTCCTATTTGGCACCTAAACTCTGGAACAATCTTCCTAGCATTGTTCGGGAAGCAGACACACTCTGTCAGTTTAAATCTAGACTAAAAACGCATTTCTTTAATGTGGCATACACATAACACATTACCAATTTATATTTTCAAATCCGTTAAAGGATTATTAGGCTGCATAAATTAGGTCAGCCGGAACCGGGAACACTTCCTATAACACCTGATGTACTCGTTACATCAGAAGAAGAATGGCATCTACGCTAATATTAGTCTTTCTGGTTATCCCGAGGTTCACCGTAGTCAACCGGATCCGGGCCGTATCCAGGTGAGACCAAGGACCTGCGCCTTGACACGACCACAACGCAGCCCTGAAGTATCAGCAGAGATTGAGTCAACTAGATCATCCACTGCGAGGGCCTCATCGACACGACAGCCACGACACAGTTCCTCAACAACCGTCCATATCGGCGTGATGAATACGATCCTCAATTGGATGGAACTGGAATAAATACTTTTGAATGTTGCGATCCTATTGGACTTACGATGGCAACCTGAACTGGCCCCCCGACTAAGCCTGGTTTCTCCCAAGGTTTTTTTTTCTCCATTTAAACACCTATTTGCCACTTGTCTGCCACCTGATGTCACCTGATGGAGTTTGGGTTCCTTGCCGCTGTCGCCTTTGGCTTGCTTAGTTGGGGACACTTGACATTTGACTTGACATTTGATATTCAACAGTGCTTTGATCTGCCTGCACTGACACTATTCTTTAAGAGCTGCTGTGCAGCCAAATAATGTACCAGTTATCAATGTAAAGCTGCTTTGACACAATCTACATTGTAAAAAGCGCTATATAAATAAAGGTGACTTGACTTGACTATAAAAATCTGTTTGAATGTCCACTGAGGAAAGCGATCTTTGTATTTGTCCTTTTTACAGTTAAGGGATTTTTTCATAACAGCACTAAAACAATGTCCTTTGTTTACAAAGGTCCCTTTCATTTTTTTTTATTTTATTTATTTTTTTTATTGAAGCTTTTTGACATTTACAGGGTTTAAACTTAGTTGACACATCCAAGCTAATACAAATTGCCCAGGTGGCCAATTCATTTGAATTCTCTACAAAATACACATTAAAATACATCATTACCAAATACATTATTACAAGGAGAAAGAAAAAAACTAAAAAACTAAAACACAATAAAGAAAAATTATATATATATATATATATATATAAATTACATCACAAGTTGAGTTGTTATTCAGTCCTTCCATGCCAGATTCCATATTCCCAGCACTAATAGATGTCTCTCTCCAGCCCCAAGATATATAAAGAAGGGGTCCCATACTTTATAGAATTTAAAAGGTTTTTTTCTTTTAATGCTGTTGAAAAAGCTTCATATGGAATAAGACCTTTGATTGTGTTAATCCACTGTGCAATTGACGGGACTTGTTCTGTTATCCAGCATACAAGTATGCACTTGTGGGCACAGTGGAGTAAAATTTGAAGAAGGTGGGTCCCTTGGAATCTGGACGGGAGATCCTGGCTCATGCAAAGCAAACAAGTCATTGGTCCTATTTGTAATGAGCAGCGAAAAATGTTCTCAAGTTCCTTTAGGACGCCCGTCCAGAATTGTTGTATTTTCGGGCAGCTCCAGAAACAGTGGATGAGGGTTCCTTCTAGTCTTTTACATTTATTGCAGAGGTTGGAGAGTTTTGGGTTTACTTTATGTCTTTGGGCAGGAGTCACATGCAGACGATGAACAATTTTAAACTGCATTTTCCAGGCAGAGTTGTTGGCAAGATAGGAAGGCATCTTCACATATGGCTTCCCAATCAGTTATCTGAATTTCTTCCCCAAAGTCCTTTACCCATAACACCCTAGTTTTATCTGAGCTATCTGTATTTGCCCTTAACAAAATACTATAGAAGATTTTGGATGCAGATCGAGATGAAGTAAGTTTATTTAATTGTTCCTCCATTGGGGATACGCAGAGGCCACTTGAATAGACTCATATTTTGCAGTGAATTGTTAAAAGGTCATTAGCTGTTTATTCTCCATCAGATCTCCTATGACATTTATTCCTTTGTCTCTCAAATGTATTAGGCCGTCATTCATCCCCGGGGGGAAATCTGGGTTGTTATGTAAGGGTGTGAGAAGTGAAAGGTGGGAGTCCTTTAAAGAATAAAGAAGAATAAAGAGTAAAGAATCCTTACCATTTAAAAAAATACATCACCCAAGTTAAATTTAGAGAGCACTGAGAATAAATAAGGCCATTCGACCCTGTCGAATGCCTTCTCAGCGTCTAATGAAATGACTAACCCAGAATTTGTGTGGTGATTTGAATACTGAATTATATTAAGAAGCCTTCTAACATTATGAGCTGAAGATCTGCCTTTAACAAAGCCTGTCTGGTCAGGATTAAGTATTGTGGGGAGAACTGATTCAAGCCGGATGGCTAATATCTTCGCTAAAATTTTTGTATCCACATTAAGCAGAGAGATAGGGCGATACGATCCGCACTCCTCAGGGCATTTGCCTTTTTTTAGAAAAACACAAATGTTGGCTTCTGTCATGGAGCCAGGAAGCTTATTACAATCAAATGAATACTGTATCATTTCATGCATTAGGCTCGCTAACTCCATTTTACATTTCTGAAAGAATTCCACTGTAAACCTATCGGGCCCTGGTGCTTTTCCTTTGGGGAGACTATTAATACAATTCAAAATTTCACTGAGTTCAATGGGTTTGTTTAACGTCTGTCTTTGCTCCTCAGTTAATTCCTGTAAATTTAAGTTTGCAAGGAATTTATTCATATTATCACCAGAAGAAAGGCCCGATTGGGACGTGTAAAGCCTCTTATAAAAAGCCCTAAAGATTTTGTTAATTGCTTTGTTATCGTAATGGCACCTGCCATTTTTTATCTTTGATACTGGATATGACCTGCGCTTGAGACCGGCTCCTCAATAAGTTTGCTAGATATTTGTTAGGTTTATTAGCGAATTCGTACATCCGCTGTCTAGCAAAGAATACAGATTTTTTCAGCTTTATTAGGGAGAATTGCTTCGAGAGAGGCTTTAACTGTTTCTATCTTAGCCAGGAGTACATTTGAGGGATGCGTATTATATTTTGTTTGTAAATCATGGAGGATCATTTCTAATTTTCTCTGGTCTGCAAGCTGCTTTTTTTTCTGGTTGGATACATAGGAGATAATTAATCCCCTAATGTAAGCTTTTGCAGTGTCCCAAAGCAAAATGGGAGACACGTCTGGGGTTTTATTGTCCATAAGAAATAGTTTAACTTGCTCTTTAAGGAAAGATTCAAAATTTGGGTCATGAACGAGCCATGGTTTGAATTTCCAAGAAGCTGGGTAAAATATTTGGTTGGATAGGCCTAACCTAAGAAAAACGGGAGCGTGATCCGAGATTACAATGTTCCCAATATTGCAATCTATTACATTTTGAAGTGACGTTTTGGGAGAGAAAAAGTAGTCTATTCTGCTTCCAGTTTTATGGACTCCAGAAAAAAACGTGTATTCTCTGTCTCTGGGATGAAGAGCTCGCTACCAGGCCAATTTCTTCAGCTCGTGCTCTGCTGGAAGTCCTATCATTAGATGGTAGAGATTTATCTAACTTTGGTAGCAGTGTACAGTTACAGTTACAGTACCTGTGTAATTAATTTGTTAGATTGAATAGGGGGGGATATAAACATTCATAAGGGTAATGGGTTGTCCAGCTAGTGTAGCTTTAAGCAGGATAAACCGTCCTGATTTATCGGAGTATGTATTAATATCTGATAGTGGTATACATTTGTTTACAAGAATGACAACTCCCCTACTTTTACTGGTGAATGACGAGCCATATACTTGCCCCACCCAGTCTCTCTTTAATTTGATGTGCTCACTGTCTGTTAGGTGCGTCTCCTGCAGAAATGCAATATGAATTTGTTCTTTTTTTAAATAGTTTAGAACCTTTTTTTTTTTTTACTGGATTTTGAACGCCCTTTACATTCCAGCTACATATGTTTAGTATTGATTTTTTCATTGACATAACCAAGGAGTTTAAATCTGATAAACATGAAACGTGTACCCATAGAAGTTGAATGAATGGTGATGCCATGTATAGCATTGAGAAGAAAAAAAAAAAGAAAAAAAAAAAAAAGGAAAAGAAAAATTGTGTCGCCCTGCATGTCGAACAGAAAACAGAACTATTTACAATTAACATCTTGCAAACATATTTAAGAATAGGCAAAGGAAGCCTGACGCTGGTCAGTTTCACATTTGAGAACAATAGTGATCGCCACTCTGTCTCCTTGGAAACATTACATGACCGAAGCTTAGACATGACATAAAGAAAAAAAGCGCAGTATTCAAAAAGAGCACCGCAAGGTCAGAAAGCTTTGATATGATTCTCGGCAGTCCGCTGTGGCAACAGCCTTCTATATATTAACTTTATATTGGTTCAGTCTTTAAGTCATACCATCGTTTCTCCTTATATTTTTTCCCCTTAATCGTCTACCCCCTCAAACTCTGAACAGTAATATATTACAAATATTGCTTAGTTGTTGTGTCCCAAGAATTAAGTCGCTGAACTCCTTAAAATATGAACGAAGCATCAGTAGAAGTATGTCACAAAAAACATGAGCAGTCTGTTATTGTCATTCAGCCTCTCCGGGGCGATTTGTACCTGACGAAGTGGTGGTTGATGGTTCAGGCACACTGTCCAGAAAAGACTCTGCCTCTGTCGGCTGTTTGAAGAATTTTTTGCCGCCGTTGTGCTGTACTCGAAGAGTCGCTGGATATATCATGGCAAAGCGAATTCCTCATTCCGGAGTCGTTTCTTCACATTTCCAAAGGCTTGTCTTTTCCTCACGATGGCCGCAGAAAAGTCTTCAAAGATAGAGATGTTATGGCGTTTGTAGACCAGCTGACTCGCGGCTCTCTGTTTGCAGAATGCGTGCTTTGTCTTGAAAATTATGTAGTTTTACCATCAGCGCTCTCGGTCCTTCTCCTGATGTGGGAAGACATGAAGGGACACGATGCGCCTTTACCTGGTGATTCTCGAATTCGGTGTTAAGCAGATTGGGCAGCCAGGTCCTGAGGAACGAGACTGGGTTAGTCCCTTCCTCCCCTTCAGGTAGGCCGATTATTTGGATGTTGCATCGCCTGCTCCTGTTTTCCAGGTAGTCTATCTTTTCCAGGGCCGCATCGAGCTTTTTTTTCCATTTCATTCAAATCCACGTTATCTCTTGAGACCGTGTCTTCCACCGCTGATATACGTGTTTCAGCTTCAGTGACTCGGTTTTCCACCTGCTCGACATGTGTCGCTACCGCCGACAATTTCTCTAACACTGGATCAATTTTATTCTCCAAAGCCTTATCGATGCCTGCCAGGACTTCTATTGTTATTTTCTTAACCAGTGCGTCCATGTCGCTCGGATTCATTAGTGCATCCGCCATTTTCGGAGAGGAGGGAGTGCTGATATTCGATAATTTTCTGCTACGAAGTTTGTGACTGGAATCAAGTTGTTTCTTTGGGATGCCTTACAAAATCAAAATTCAATATCATCTCTGAAAGTGCAGAACTTAAATCTAGAAGTTACAACTTCTAGATTTAAGTTCTGCACTTTCAGAGATGATATTGAATCTAGAGAGGGAGATTTTTGAAGGCTTTGCCGGAGCTCATCGTCTACACGGCTACTCCATTAGATGCGTCACGTGACCCCCATCCCTTTCAATTTAAAAGCCTCTTGCAACTGACTCATTCACTTGTAAAGTTTGCCGCCATCTAATGGCGTTTTAATGAAACACAGTGTCTACACCAGACGTGACCGTTGTCGCTTCGCATTGCGCCGTGCCCCAACAGCTAAAATCTACACTGAATGCGACAAACCAACCGTTGCAAAGCACTTGGACTACGTCAGAAATAGAACGGGGGAATCCGTTTACTGTCGGGAATTTGTTGTGTCGCGTCACATCCAGTGTAGACAATATCACTGATTATAATGGGTTCTACTGTCTTTTGATGCGTCGCGTTGCGCCACTCGTGTCCAGTGTAGACACGGTGTAACTTTCACTTTTACGCACTAATGGACCCTTTCTCAATACCAAATACAACATATTATTTTATATAAAACAATATTTATTGAACAACAATATTTAAATTAACAACAATAGCCATTATAAATGACAATAGGAAATAAACACAATTGTACAATTCAGTCAAACTTACAAAAGCAGTGCTCTACAGGATGCAAGTTAAATATAGCCTTAATATTAAATTATTAAATTGAACATAGCCCAATTCGATTTGCTCAGGAACAAGTAATAGATTAATAAGACCAAAGTTTGCCCGTTTTATGTACCCAAAATGAATTTTATCTCATGTGTAACCACTATAAGAGCCAGCGGCAAATTCCCAAAGCACTGGCTGAGATGAAGCTGTACACAGCGGGTACACAAGCACTGAACGGCCACTGAAGGCCTGGAGCTCGCATCTCCGAAAACGTCTAAACAATTTGTAAAATAGGAGCTATGATTAAATATGAGTCACATATTTCAGGTCTAAACAACTACATTTGTGCCTAAAAAACTCTTAAAACTACAGATTGTGGTACAATAAGTGTAGTATTTGTAAAGAATATGGTGGATTTGCTTGGCTGCCATGACAGTCGCTTTAAGCGGAGTGATATAAATGGTGAAAAGGTAGGAGTGCTGTTATCATAGAATATCGCACGGCTCTCAGCCAATCAGATTCGAGAACCAGAAAGAACTGTTGTATAAATATATATATATATACACACACACATACAGTACATATACATGTGTGTATTTGTATGTTGCAGTATGTACTGTATCTGTATCAAATATATGTACTGTATATGTACACTATAAAATGCAAGTGGATTACTGTAACATGAAGCATTACAGTAAGTACTGTATGTATTGCAATATAGTACACATTGTTGGATTACATATCTGTTCTGTCTATGAAACCTTTGAATGATGGCTGCACCCTTCGACCAGCCTTGGCTGTTGTATTGAGATTGTATGATTTAGAACAGGGTTCACAATGTGGCCCTTATTTCATCAGAAATGTATCTATATTCTTGGCCTCTTCTCTGTTTTGCCTCTCTACTCACTACACATCCTTACTCCACTTCTTCCCAGCTGTTGACCCTGTTTGTTTTTCTTGTTGTTCTTCCATCATCAAAAATTGTAACACTGTGTTGTGCTCTGTCTAAATATGCTTGCTGCACCTCTGAGCTATTACAGTTGATCTCAGTCACTTTGGTACATTTCTCGGATCATCCTTAACATTTGCAAACCAGTCAGTGTATTTCTTGATACAATTTGTACAAACAGCACTAGACAAATGGATTGCCTGCAAAAGTAATGCTCAAAATCCTTAGTTCATCTCTCAAAAGTAAGCATTTATGTCAGTGAACATATCAGTGCCATCAGAATGACCAGCCCTTGTGTCATTGTTCACAAACAAAAGCATTAGCCATGTTGTCAATAAAACTGTACTCTGGCAGTATTTGATGACAGTGATTGAAAATGAACCAGGCTGCACTTTTTCTTTATGGAAAATATTAATTTCAACAGTACAAATTTGCATATTACTGTATGTGGGATTTTGATCGCAAGAGACGGCAGGATTCACAGTTACGCTTTTACTGTTGGTCTGACAACAAATTAGAGCGGTGTTTCCCAACCCTGTCAACTAAACTTACCAGTTGATTAACCCAAATATTTTTCAATCTTTTTGTTTAATCTTTAATCACTGTGAATAATAATTATATTGTTTGTTTGATGCTAAATATAATAAAAAGAAAGACTGATTAAACTAAAAGTCTGTGCTTGCAAAGGTAATATGGCTGTATTTATGTATGTTTTTTTGTTTAGTCAATTTGCTTCCACATTGCCTAAAAGGTAAGATGTATCAAATATGTATTTTTATTATAGAAAAACATATATCATAGAAAATGTTCTGTTACCAAAAAAAAAAAAAAAAAATACTGAATGCAGATCCACAATGTGTGAGATGAGAATAAAATAAATATAATATAGTAGAATAAAATAAACTTCCTTGATATAATAGCGCTTTATAATTACAGTTTTTCTTGATTGCTTTTGCACAATACATGAAACAATTCACAATTTTCTCACAACTATAAACACAATCTCCTAACTACACACCAACTTGTACAAACCTCAAACTTTCACATCAAACTCAAATATTTCAGTCAAAAACATATTCTGTTTTGTCAGAATCAAACTTTGGCCTTAGATGACAGATGACAAAAAATAACAAATACACAGACTACTTTCTTGCTCAGTGAACATTTCATAATTTCATAACAATTCATAATACTGTAACAAAAAACCTCTTATTGGGATTCAGGAATGATTTTGCAGCTCAATGTCTATTACAGTATACAACATAAATGAAAGAGTGCAGATACAGTAAAATTAAACAGCTCTAGGAAAAAATAATTTTCATTACACAACTGTAAAGTGATCTTACAGTAGATGAAAAGCACTGGAAAAGAAAAGTTAAAATCCCAAAGAATTGAATATGATATTGGTACGCAACACAATACAGTATACTGTCAAATACAGTACAGTAATAAATACATAAATAAATTCAGCATCCTCTGCACCTTCTACTAAATTTCTTTACAGTATACAATACTATAGCAGTGTCTTGGTCTTCTGACAAAAGAATTTCTCTACCTCCATTAGGAAGTAATATCTCAGTTCTGCAAAAATACAGTACATGTAAAAAAATTGGCTACAAATAAATTTGACAATCATGAGTTTAAGGATGTACATGTGCTACAGTTTACGGTACATAGGACAGTGAAATTTCCCTCATATAAAGTACTGTTACTGTTTGCTGTAATTATACTGTATGTGTAAGTAATAGCCTATAAAAACCTGTAGATGATTCTTTAAGCTCTCTCTCAAGTGTTAGGGTGCATTTTCTAAAGCACATAATCACCTGTGCTTCTATTTATATTATCCTGAGATTCTGATTTGTGTGTCATCAGTTTTGCTACTTAATGTTTACTCATGGATAAATGTGTGCTATTTGAGTTTACATTGTGATGTTTGTGTTAATTATATGATGTGTTTGTGTTTTATGAATGAGAACATGGCTAAACCTGTGTAAAATGAGGGCATTTTTGTGCAGAGTTTTGCAGAAATCATTAAGAAAACTGAAATGTGTTAAACTTTTGGTAACACTTTATTTTGATGGTGAAATGTAGTTGCAAAATTACTTATAGTTAGAAGAGTGTCTAAAGTGGACCATCAAAATAAAGTGTAACCAAAGTTTTGAGCAATGTGTCTTTGTTTTGAGAACTGAATGAATGGTTTGGGAAACTGTGCAAACTGAATCAGTTATAGTGTGATAGCAATCAAGAAAAACTGTAATATATATATTGATATAACAATATATTGGAGTCTCGTCAATAGGTCATGCATGCAATGATAGCTCTGAAGTAAACTAACCCTCCAGAGCAGGTTATGTTCAGCGAATAAGTTGCTATAAGCTACTTTTATACCCTGAAAGTGACCTCCATTTTTGGAAGCTAAAGCTTACTTACCCTTAAACATACCTGGGTATGTCACATAACCTGCTTTCTGGTAATGAGATGCACCTCTGAGCTATTTTATAGAACTGGTTGATCATTGATTGATCTAATATGCATTAGACAAATTCAAGATTCACCAAGATTCATAGAAATATATAGAAAATATGCTTGATAAATTATGACAACTATTTCAACCAGTTTACATTTAATGAACTATATAACGCATAGATGTTATGGGGGGTTATTCAACAGAGAACCAGTATAACATATTTTGATAAACATGACATAAGCAATTGATAATGTAGAAAACAGCAGACAATTGTACATAATTAATTGCATGTATGTAGCACTGGCAATTTGTTCAAAAGAGTGAGAAATTGCTTTTATGATGTGCACAAGTGACTAGGTGATGTGGTGGTTGAACAAGTAGTTTTGAGAATGTCAGTTGTGATCTGAGAAATTTACCAAAGTGACTGTAACTCGTTGATCATTGATTGATCTAATGCTTTATGCTCTCTTTTATTATAGTGAAATCATTGGTTCCCTGAATAGGGAACGAGACACTGCGATAGCCTTCGCTATGGGAACACTTTTGGTGTGACGAATGTCTGAAGCCCTTATACCATCATGCAATTTTATTGGCCGGTAGCGCTTTGCACTACTCATCTACTCGTTTATTCCAGCTCAAAGCAGCAGCGGAGCGGAACAAAATAGTAATTAGTCGGGCAGACTATGCTTGGTAGCATGAAGCGTCAAAGCATAGTGCACGACAAAATGTCTGCTGCAGAACTCCTCAGAGTTTGCACCTAAGCTGTGACACAAAACGAGTTGGAAGCGTAAGTGCCAACTCAAATGCATGTGCCTGCATTAACGCAGTGCAGAAAATAGAGAGAGAGAGATAGGAAAAACCGTCAGCTCACTCTGCAGTCTGAAGCCACTAGGGCATTAGTGTAAAAAACAGCTTGCCATATGAATTACTTTTAATAGGTGAACTCACCCACTCATTGTTTCAGCTCAATGCAACAGCAGAGAGAAATAGTAATTAGTCAGGCAGACTAATGCTTGGTAGCATGAAGCGCCAAAGCATAGTGTACGACAAAATGTCTGCTGCAGAACTCCACAGAGTTTGCGCCTAAAGCTGTGACACGAAACAAGAGTTGGAAGCGAGGCACCAAATCAAATGCACGTGCATGCATTAATGCAGCGCAGAAAATAGAGAGAGATAGGAAAACCGTTAGCTCACTTTGCAGCCTGCAGTCACTATTGCATTAGTGTTAAAAACAGTTTGCCATAGAAATTACTTTCAATACGTGACTCGTCCACTCATTTCCAGCTCAAAGCAGCAGCGGAGCTGAAATGAATAGGAGTTCGTCGGGCAGACTAGGGCCTGGTAGTATGAAGCGCCAAAACCATATCGCACGACAAAATGTCCACTGCTGAACTCATCAGAGTTCGCGCCTAAAGGCAGCCACACGAAACAAGAGTTGGAAGCATAAGCACCAAATCAAATGCTTGTGTCTGCATAAATGCCTCTCGTGCGGTTTAATAAACAAGAGAAACACTTGATCCAGGGAAGGGGAAGAGCAAGAGAAGAATATCCGTCAGCTCGCCCATTAAAACCCCTAGCTTATATACTACAGCGCATGTCACCACATCCAATAACTCATTACAGGACGGAGAAGTGCGTCTCTCTTCTCCACTCGGAGGGAGAGCACCATTCAAATTGTCTGCGAGTCTGAGGCCGCTGTAGAGCACACGTCATCTGGCCCGCAGCCGAAATAATCGATTTACGAGCTTCCAGAGCAGGAATCAGAGAACAGAGAACCAGTATATTTTGATCAGCATGGCATAAGCAAATGATAATGTAGGAAACAGCAGACGATTGTTCTTAATCAAGTGCATAAATGTACATGAGCATTGTCAATTTGTTCAAAAGAATAAGAAATTGTTTTTATGATGTGCACGTGACGAGATGATGTGGAGGTTAAACAAGTTTTGAGAATGCCAACTGTGAAACGTACCAAAGTGACTAAGAAAAACGTCTCGGTTACAAAGGTAACCCTCGTTCCCTGAAGGAGGGAACGGAGACGTACGTCGGACAGACCGACGAATAGGAATCTCGCTAGAGAGGCCAATCTACTTCGAGTGTAACTACAATGAGCCAATGCACATTGGCATGCAATCATATGCATCAGCTGCTCGCCTCGCGGCGCGGGTATAAATGAGCAGCAGGTGCGTTGCATCTTCAGGTTTTCGCTGAGGAGCCGAACCAGATAGGCGGCAGCATCAGCGGGGTACAGGGACTGTGGCGACGGGACGTACGTCTCCGTTCCCTCCTTCAGGGAACGAGGGTTACCTTTGTAACCGAGACGTTCCCATTCAGTCGGTCACGTTCGACGTACGTCGGACAGACCGACGAATAGGAATCCCTACCAAAGCGCCACAGGAGCTGCCCCCTTCCAGCGCTCTGTAGTAAGCCACCTGAACCCCCTTGCCTAAGGACGGTGGGACAGGGCTAACACAGAGAGTGTCGATCACTGCTGTTCCCCAAAACCCACTCAGTGAGACTATTGGATAACGCTGGGAAAGCGTACCCTTCCGTTGGGAAAGGAACACTGCGGAAGCCACATCCTTCGAAGGAGTTATGTGGAGAAGTACATATGGACTAACCCCGTAGGGCTGTACTACATATGGAAGTACTGGGGTGACTCCAACTCGATGAGAGGTGGGTTCTCCCAGAGGGAAGACACGGGCTTCGTTTAGGAGCAACCGTGGAACCAACCATATGGGATCCCCGTAGGGTCACACATATGGAACCCAGCCTAAATCCGGTTCTCAAGGATGCAGCGGAGTATAGGCCTGGCGCCAGACGCTCCGCCACGTCGGCTGCCGAAGGGAGATCGGAGGACTCAACAGGGTCTGCCTTGTAGGGACTCTCTGGAGAAGCGCGTGTAACGCAGCAAGCCGACACTAAGCCGGGGCCTCTCCGTGCCTCTGACCTGAGGTGAGAACACGGGAGGAGACCGGCTCGACACGAAGGCTATAGAATCTAGCGAACGTGTTAGGTGTCGCCCAGCCTGCAGCTCTACAAATGTCTGTCAGCGAGGCGCCACGAGCCAGCGCCCAGGAGGATGCGACACCTCTCGTGGAGTGAGCATGCAACCTGAGCGGGCAGGGCACGCCCTGAGCTTGGTAAGCCAGGGCGATGGCATCCACTATCCAGTGGGCCATCCTCTGCTTGGAGACAGCCTTCCCTTTCTGCTGGCCTCCGTAACAGACAAAGAGCTGGTCTGAGGTCCTGAAGCTTTGAGTTCTGTCTATGTACAGTCGCAAGGCGCGAACTGGACAGAGCAAAGCCAGGGCTGGGTCTGCCTCCTCCGAGGGCAGCGCTTGCAGGCTCACTACCTGGTCCCTGAAGGGAGTGGTAGGAACCTTGGGCACATAGCCAGGCCGGGGTCTCAGTACCACGTGGCCGTCACCCGGCCCGAACTCTAGGCACGATTCGTCGACCGAAAATGACTGCAGGTCCCCTACCCTCTTGATGGAGGCCAATGCAACCAGCAGCAAAGTCTTCATAGACAGAATCTTTAAGTCTGCTGATTGCAAGGGCTCAAAGGGAGCAATCTGAAGTGCTCTTAGCACCAGAGCAAGGTCCCAAGAGGGTATGGAGGGAGGACGAGGAGGATTTAACCGTCTCGCCCCCCTAAGGAACCTGACGACCAGGTCGTGCTGACCAACAGACTTGCCATCTATGTGGTCGTGGTATGTGGAGATAGCAGCAGTATGGACTTTGAGGGTGGAGGGGGACAGCCTACGCTCCAACCCTTGCTGCAAGAAGGAAAGCACGACTCCGATCGAGCATCTTCGGGGGTCTTCTCGGCGAGAAGAGCACCACTCGACGAACAGGTTCCACTTCAAGGCGTAAGCACGTCTCGTAGACGGTGCACGTGCCGAAGTGATGGTGTTAAGTACCTCGGGGGGTAAGTCACCTAGAACCTCCGCGTCCCGTCCAGGGACCAGACATGGAGTTTCCAGAGGTCTGGACGCGGGTGCCACAGAGTGCCCCGTCTCTGAGAAAGAAGGTCCTTCCTCAGAGGAATGGGCCAGGGAGGGGCTGTCGCGAGGAGTGAGAGTTCTGGGAACCAGGTCCGGTTGGGCCAATAGGGCGCAACTAGCAGGACCTGCTCCTCGTCCTCCCTGACTTTGCACAGGGTCTGTGCCAGTAGGCTCACTGGGGGAAACGCATATTTGCGAAGGCCCCGGGGCCAGCTGTGTGCCAGTGCATCTGTCCCGAGTGTTCCCTCGGACAGGGAGTAAAACAACTGGCAGTGGGAGGTTTCTGGTGAGGCAAACAGGTCTACCTGAGCCTCTCCGAACTCTCTCCAGATCAGCTGGACCACCTGGGGGTGGAGTCGCCACTCTCCTGGCAGCGCAGCTCGTGATAGCTCGTCGGCCACACGGTTGAGCACACGGGGGACATGAATGGCACGAAGCGACCTCAGATGCTTCTGACTCCAGAGGAGGAGATGGCGGGCGAGTTGCGACATGCGACGGGAGCGTAGACCACCTTGACGGTTGATGTACGCAACGGTCGCAGTGTTGTCTGTACGGACCAGTACATGCTTGCCCCGTAGCGGCCCTTTGAGGCAGCTCAGAGCAAGGCGTACTGCCAGCAACTCGAGGCAGTTGATGTGCCAATGCAGATGGGGGCCCGTCCACACCCCTGACACTGCATGCCCGTTGTACGTGGCACCCCAGCCGGTGGCAGAGGCATCTGTGAATACCACAGCATGCCGGGACACCTGCTCCAGGGGCACTCCTGCCCGAAGAAACAAGGGGTCCGACCACGGGCTGAAGGCTTGGCGGCACTCCTGAGTGACTGCCACCCGGAACGTGCCGCGTTGCCACGCCCATCTCGGGACTCGGCCGTGAAGCCAGTGTTGAAGCGGTCTCATATGAAGCAGACCGAGCGGGGTTACTGCCGCTGCGGCCGCCATATGCCCCAGGAGCCTCTGAAAGAATTTCAGTGGAACCGCTGTCCTGCCGTTGAACGTATTCAGGCAGTTCAACACCGACTGAGCACGTTCCTCTGTGAGGCGTGCTATCTGTTCGACCGAATCCAACTCCATACCGAGAAAAGAGATCCTCTGCACAGGGGAGAGTTTGCTCTTTTCCCAGTTGACCTGAAGACCCAACTGGCTGAGGTGACTGAGCACCAGATCCCTGTGATCGCACAACTGATCCCGCGACTGAGCTAGAATGAGCCAGTCGTCGAGATAGTTGAGGATGCGAACACCCTGTTCTCTCATGGGAACAAGGGCTCCCTCCACGACTTTCGTGAAGACGCGGGGAGACAGGGCCAGCCCGAAGGGTAGGACTCTGTACTGATATGCTCGACCTTCGAACGCAAAACGCAGGAATGGCCTGTGTCGCGGAAGAATCGAGACATGAAAGTACGCGTCCTTCAGGTCGATCGCTGCAAACCAATCCTGGGGACGGATGCACTCGAAAATGCGTTTCTGCGTGAGCATTTTGAACGGTAGCTTGTGAAGGCTCCGATTCAAAACTCGCAGGTCCAGGATAGGCCGTAACCCACCGCTCTTTTTGGGTACAATGAAGTAGGGACTGTAGAACCCTGACCTCATATCGGCTGGAGGGACCGGCTCTATCGCGTCCTTCGCCAGTAGGACCGCGATCTCCGCACGCAAGACAGGGGCATCGGCAGCTTTCACTACAGTGAAGTGGACGCCCCTGAACTTGGGGGGACGGCGGGCGAACTGAATCGCATAGCCGAGCCTGACGGTCCGAATGAGCCAGCGAGACGGACTGGGGAGCGCTAACCAGGCTCCCAGAGACCGCACAAGCGGGACCAAAGGGACCGCAGGCGTACCCGCAGTGGGGCAGCGAGGTGGAACACAGGGACGCTGCCCGGGGGGCTCTCTTTGCGAGGCGGCCCGAAGCGGCGTCACAGTGTGGTGTGCAACACTTACCTGGTTCCACGGATGGACAGAGGGAGCAGTCGAGGCTTTGGTTGCCCGCTGCTCGCTGCTGTCCACTGGCGACAGAAGAGGGGGATGAGAGTGGTGAGGTTCTTGCCCTCCCACTGCTCTCCGCGCCCTCTTCGGACCCGGAGATGAAGGAAACTGCTCTTTTGTTGAGAATTTGGGTACCGCTGGCTGTAGGGCCAGCGGCGGAACAGAAACAAAAGGGAACAAAAGATTCTCCACCCGGCCCTCCTCCGGGGGAAGGAGTGGTGCGGTCACCATCTCCCGAAGAGCAGTCCCATCCATCTCCGGGTCGCCCGTCCTAGGGCCTCTTGGATTTGGCCTTGCCACCCTTCCTCTTGGGGGCGGGCTGGACGGGCTGGGCACCCTGACCGCGACCGGCTCCACGGCGCCGCTTAGATGAGGGCTGCTGCTGGGGCGCGGGAGGGCGCCCTCGGCGACGAGCAGCCTGAGGTGCTGCGGGCGGTGGAGGTGCAGCAGCAGACCGCCTCGGCAGGATGTGACTGATGGCCTCAGACTGCTTCTGTACAGCCGAGAACTGCTGGGCGAAGTTCACGACCGCGTCGCCGAAGAGGCCGGTCTGGGACACGGGGGAATTAAGAAACCTGACCTTGTCGGTATCCCTCATGTCCGCGAGACACAGCCAGAGATGGCGCTCCTGGACCACTAATGTGGACATCGCACGACCCACTGACCGCGCCGTAACCTTCGTCGCACGAAGCGCGAGGTCCGTCGCGGCACGAAGTTCCTGGAGAACTTGTGGATCATGACCACCCTCGTGCAGGTCCTTCAGTGCCTTGGCCTGATGGACCTGCAGCAACGCCATAGCGTGCAGGGCAGAGGCGGCTTCCCCACAGGCCTGATAAGCCTTGCCGGTAAGATCCGACGAGTACTTACAGGCCCGGGAAGGGAGAGACGGCTCCCCCCGCCAGGTGGAGTTAGGGCACAGTTGCATAGCAACGGCCCGTTCCACAGGGGGTATGCGCGTATAACCCTTAGATGCCCCGCCATCAAGGGTGGTGAGGGAGGAGGACCCACCGACACGGTTTCGGGCAGTAAAAGGTGCCGTCCATGTGCCAGTGAGCTCTTCATGCACCTCCGGGAAGAAAGGAACTGGGGTGGGGGGCTGAGAACCAGCCCTGGCCACCCCGAGAAACCAATCATCCAACCTCGAGGGTTCGGGACACGGTGGAGGATTCCACACGAGCCCAACCCTGTTGGCGGCCCGGGAAAGCATAGCCATCATTTCCGGGTCCGAATCGGGCACAGTTGTCACCCCCGAAGGAGGCAGCTGCGCCGAATCATCATCCCCCGAAATATCAGGCTCACCCTCCGATGCAGCGATCGACATTCTATCATCTTGGGGAGCTCCGAAGGATACGGATGGTACACACCTCTGGGGTGGTCCACCACGTTCCCCCGGCAGCTCTACTGGCTGCGGAGTGCAGGAGGGATGAGGGTTCCTAGGGGGTTGGTTCCCCGAAGGAAGCGCGCTCACCGTGATCCTCAGATCACCAGCACCGCTGCCCGAAGCAACCCTCTGAGGAGGATTGGAACGAGGCAGCGGCACCGGGACTCCGCCCCTTTGCAGGAACTGGAGTCTAGATCGCAACTCCGAGACGGTCATCTTCCCACAATGGGTACATGACTCGTCCACAAACGCTGCCTCAGCGTGCTTTAAGCCCAGGCACGTGATACAGCGTTGGTGACCATCCCGCGGTGACAGATAACGACCGCATCCAGAAACACACAAGTAGAACGACATCTTTAAAAAGACGCGAATCTACTTGTGTAAGCTCTTTTAGGGACTGCTCCTTTAAGTGCTGAAGCACGCAGGGGAATGGCCGCTGCAGCACAGACAGGGAAAGTGCAGCCTGTCGTGTGCACTCTCTCCTTGAAGCCGCTCTCTTACCAGCTGTCAAAACAGCCTTTCAGCGCTCAACAGCGCACCGTTTACCAGCCGTGAGAATGGCTCTTCAGGAAATGCTGCACAACGAAGGCAAACAAAAAAAAAAAAAAAAGAGAGAGATCGACCCCGCTGCAGTGCTGTCCGCCTGCACCAACGAAGAGCAGTTTCAAAAGGCTCGTTCTTTTAATTACACACTCCGTAGACACCCAAAAAGGTTCGGCTCCGAAGCGAAAAGCTGAAGATGCAACGCACCTGCTGCTCATTTGTACCCGCGCCGCGAGGCGAGCAGCTGATGCATATGATTGCATGCCAATGTGCATTGGCTCGTTGTAGTTACACTCGAAGTAGATTGGCCTCTCTAGCGAGATTCCTATTCGTCGGTCTGTCCGACGTACGTCGAACGTGACCGACTGAATGGGAACTACATTTATATAAGATTCACTTTCACTTATGTATATTTTTACATATACATAATATAGGCTATGCTTGTATAAATGGGTAGAAATTTTTGGAACCATTAGATAGTAATAATCAATGTTTTACTGTAATTACTAGTACAACTTAATGAAGTGAGTGAAGATCAGCATTAGACCATTATGAGTGTTCTAACTAAATAAAAAATGTCTAAAGTCTCAAGACGTAATATAGGTGAAAAAAGATGTCTATATGGTGAAAAAAGGTGATAAAAATCAGAGCATGTTGTCACTTGGGCAAAATGGCAGTTCATTTCTGTGGAATTGGTGGCGATTTACTGAGCTGAGGGTAAGAGGTCTGAATTTTCCTCTGGTATTTCAAACTCAACCTCCCAAGACCTCACTTGCTAATCACTCAGCATATAGGGAGAGAGCTGATCAGACCTGACGAGGCCCCACCCTCACCCTGGACCGGACTGTGAATTCACAGAGGAGGGCCACACAATAAATAATAAACAGTCCTGGGGCTGATACAATCAGGGAACCCCCTCCCCCCACAAGCCCAACAACCCTGAACAAACTTTAGGTGGGAAGCACTTCAGCATCCCCTTCAAGGCACTTCAAGGCACTTAAAGAAAGCAGAAAGCAAGAAAAGTCTGTCTATCTATCTATCTATCTGAATTGTTTTTTAATGTTAACCTAATACATTTACATTATATAACTATAATGCCACCAAAATGTCACACTGTAGGCTAATTGTTTCTGTACATTATATAATTATATAGTACCAATGGTTTATTAATAAAATTGTTCAATAATATTTTAATTAAATTAAAATAACACACGCATGATCTGCGGTTCTTATTTATGTGAATATCCTCTGCCAAACTGCCAAAATGACCATAAAAGCATAACTATAATAATAATAGTAATAATAATAATAATAATAGCCTAATTAAATAGCCTAAATCGTCCTACTTTAAATTGTTTTAACTACTATGTACTATTTAAATGAATCATTTGATACAATGCACTTTATTGTGTACATGTTTTACGTTGTACTATATTTAAAAAATACCTTATGTAATTACAGCTGTAATTTATTTACATCTATAATTACACTGTTGATCCTTCCCTTACACCTTAACCGACCCTTAAACCGAACATACCACGAAACCTGTCCCAATATCCGTATTACACCTCAATAGCAGCAAAAGTGTTTACAACATGAACACAATGAGTACATTGTACCTAACTTTTTTCTCGTTCTGATGTAAGTAGGCTACTATAACAAAGTGACCAATAAAAAATAAATACTTACAAGATTTCTGTCATTGAGGGAAACGTTGGAATAACATCTATGCCCATGCATGAGACAGCGAAGGCTTTCCATTGGGAACACTCACAACCATGAGGACATGAATTCG
Source organism: Mylopharyngodon piceus (assembly GCA_039654765.1). Classification (NCBI taxonomy): domain Eukaryota; kingdom Metazoa; phylum Chordata; class Actinopteri; order Cypriniformes; family Xenocyprididae; genus Mylopharyngodon; species Mylopharyngodon piceus. The sequence continues at coordinate 22,623,965 of CM077456.1, forward strand.
TATGTCCGATCACACACACAGGTGACAGCATCAACATTAACAGCACACGTGTCGCCATGATATAAAGAATAAACGTATTTTCTTCCGCTGGAAAACTGCAGTCTCTCCACTCGGTTTGGACCCTTAAATAGTGACACAAACACTGACGAGCAGTTTAAAAGCTCAAACTTACTTGAGTGTGAGAGTCAGCAAGTGAGTAAGAGAGCCTGTGAGTGAGGCGGACTGCTGAGGCGCCCTTGCGGTTGCTATGGGAACTTAATAGTTATATGCGACATAAAAACGTCTCTCATTTAAGCTCTACTAATAATTGCGTGTATTATTCGTACAGGTACAAAAATATCGAAAAATCACAAATAGTCAGGGGGAGTGTTGGGTAATTGTCAGTTTTCATTTCGGTTACAACATACAATGGATTATCAAAATTAAAACAACACAAAGAACATTTTTCAGGAAATTATGTAGTCCAAAGAATTTATTTCTTTTGTACATTATTTTGTATATTTCATTATATTTGTATAGCCTATAGGCTATCTTAAGTGAGCAAAATATATAGGCCTAAATCCCGAAGTCGTGACAATTATATAGCCTATGACAAATGTAAATGACAAATATGTATGTTTCAAATGTGTCAATTATGTGTAATATATAACAAAATGTGTAAAAAGAGCAATACACAAACTTTATATATAGGCTACTGATAAAATGTTGGCAGATCTTCTTTGTGATCAGCCTAGGTTAATTTGAAATCGTTTATAGCTGATTACAAAACTACCACAGGTCAGGGGCGCCTGCAGGATTTTATCTCAGGGTACGCACAGAACCGCCCCCCCCCTTTTTTTTTTTGTTTTTTTGTTTTTGTTTTTGCTGTCCGCAAAAACCGATTAAATCAATCATTGCGTTCGGCTGATCGACTGTCTCTTTTCAGTTCCCCACTTAGAAAATCTGATGAACTGCACTATGGTGTGCTTGTGTAGAGATGCTTCGTGAATTTTTTTAATTTTATTTTTTATTTTTACGTTATCTCTGAGCGGCTTTGTCACGAAATGTGCGTATTGTTTTCAGAGAAACGTGATTAACGAAAAATGAAGCCTCACATTGTTTCCAGTCACGTGAATGCTTCACTTTGCGTGTCAGAATGTTTGAACCCAGACCACTACTATACGGAAGTTCAAGTCCATTTACTAAACATTTTAAATATATAAGCCTGTAGCCTATCCTACATCATCATATGTTCTGTCATATAAACAGTATAAAAACAGTAAAATAACAGCACAATTTACTTGCCTCAAACAACTCAGTAGGTATTATTAGTATTAGGCTATTATAATTATTGTTTTTGTTGATCCATTTTATTTATTGCCAAACTTTAATATGTGAATTATATTATCAGAAAACTGAACACATTTAGCGTCGTCAGGCTTTTATTTGTGCTTAATGGATAAAACAACGGAGCTGCGCACTCGGGTTTATGGCTGCTGTAAATTTTACCTGCCACAAGTTCTTTACCTGCCACGACACTCTTGATGCTTTCCCGAAACATTTAGAGAAAAAGCTTCAAAGATTTAAGAGGCTTCATTTCTCCATCCCTACTCAATAGTTTTAGGCCTTTTTGTAAATATTTCAATCGAATTTAGCTGTTTTAGAGAGCGTTTACTCATTTTGAGCCAGTTTTTAAACTTTAACTATCTGTAACATCATTTTTCATATGTGGAAAAAACGACGAAACTAAACTAGCCAATCAGGGGTGCGTTTCCCGAACAACGATGTAACTCGATGCTGAACTACCATAGTACGATGCATCGTTGAACAAATCAACTATTCAAACGCTTGTTCTTACGTAGGCTACTAGAGAACGTACGCACATGCGCACTCTTCAAAAACGGTGCTTTAAATCTCTTGACAAACTAAAATATATAAATGACATTTGTATATATTCGAAATAAAAGATATACATTGTACTTAATGTCAGCTTGCTTATTTTGCTCAAGATAAGGATTTATTACATCCACATGTCATAAAAACAAGAAACTATGCTTCTAACCACAGCTCGAGAGCTGTCGTTCCAACCACACAAGTTTGCGATGCCGTTTGCGTATGTTCGTTTGAACTATGGTTCCGGGAAACACCAAATCGTTGAACTATGTAAGTAACGACGGAACTTGCCATGTTAGTTGTCTAACGATGCTTTTGGGAAACGGACCCCAGATTTCTTTTCACCCATATCCCCCACGCCCACCCATGCACGCACATACACACATTTGACTTTACAACACACAAACGCACACCTTTATTCTCATTCTCTCTTGCTCTCTTAATATGTAATGAGTGTACGCAGATAGATTTTAATAATCAATGCAATCAATTTAAAAATTATGTAAAAAATAAAAACGGCATTAATTAGCGCCCTCTTATGGTACGCACAGTGCGTACAGCCGTACGGCTGCAGGCGCCACTGCCACAGGTTAGCATTAGTTTGGCTACCTGTTTAATATGAGTGAATAAATTAATATATTGAATTAATTATTTTAATTGACTCACTGTATTACAGATTAGTAAAACAGATCAGTTACTCACAACATCACTATGCCTCTTTTCAGATAGGCTGTATCTGAATGATGCCAGCAAATTAAGCTGCATTTTCTAAAATGCTAAACTTTTTGTCTTCAATCGCGGAGATCTGCGCAATCAGGGCCGTTCGTTTATGGCGCACACTTGGGAGACAATAAAATAATTTTCAAAATATTTTTTTAAAACACGTACTATTTTAAACAAATTATTAAAAATGTGTATAATACACATTATAATATAATATAATATAATATAATATAATATAATATAATATAATATTATTTAATATAATATAATATGAAGGAATTCTGAAACGTAACCTGTACGGCGCCGATGGCAAAACTACAACTCCCATGATTCATAGCGTCCGTTGGATTCCTGTTAGGCGGCCAGTTTAAGTTGCCATAGCAGAGGATGGCGGTGTCTTACATTGATCGCCTAAGATAACCATCAAACCGCTGGGCACACAGGTAGGGGTAGTTTTATGTACGTTTCTTGTAGTTTTACAATTCTGTGATTCGGTATTACATTATACAAACGGACAAGGCTTTGTAACATCTCACAAAGAAAGGCTGTAAGCACAAAGCTAACTAGCTTGATAGTTCTACGTCAGTTCTCTGTGCCAAGTCGAGCGTTTACAAGATCTTGATTTTCAAAAAATTGACGATTTAATTGATTAGACCAGTGATCATCAGCCTTAAACATCTATTTAATCTGAATACTTTCTCGCTAGGTGTAATTACACGCGTCTAATAGCTAGGCAAACATATAATGCATGTGTCAAGATTGGAAATGTTGTTTCTGATTTCAGTTCAGTGTTGTTGCTTATTTTCAGCCATTGGCTCATGTCAGTATGGACTCCTCCAGTGAATCTGACACCTATGACAGACCCAGGGGACATCGATCGCGGGTCAGAGAGAGACGAATAAGGCCTGACAGCAGGTTTCCTAGGGATACGCATGTATCAGACATATCAGACAAAATTGACACTTTAACAAACACTCTACAGGTAAGCTGCCCTTTTCTTTACGTGAATGCCTACTCTGTTGTGTACAGCTGGGATCACTGGGGTCTTTTGACATGCAAGCTTGTGCTTTTGTGCAGGATACAAGCCGAAATCTAAACAAAGTGGATCAGATGTTGGGACAGTATAAGGAACACACAGACGACCAAACTGAAGCCATGGCGACGGTGAGTATTGCTACCTAGAGTTGCATGGGATTGTCTCTGATTTCAGATAAGGGTGTTGTTTTGAGTGCTTGTCCTGCGTTCTAGCTGAGGGAGAGCTTAGAGGAGTCCATCCAGCATCTGCAGGGGCAGCGGCTGAGGAGGACCACTGGTGGGTGGAGCGCCTCCCTCTCCACACTGCACACCAGTGACCTGGAAGATGGCAGTGCCTCAGGTACAGCACAGGCTATAACTTGCTTGATTAAATGAGTGGAAGCTTGTCTATACATTTATTATTATTTGTACAAATTACTATTAGTAATAGTGTGAATGTTAATACATGATGCACAGTATATACTTCCCGCTAAAACTACTAGTATCTTTTCCAGGGGCTGACTTAGTGAGTCCCTAAGCAATTCCGGGTATGGGGCCCTAACACCCTTTTTTTTTGTAGCCCTATACCCTAAGTTAACATGAGAGGGGAACAACTAAGCCTAACAAATTTACACAGATGCTCACTAATTAAGCAAATACAAATAATATAAGGAACACATTTGTAAATAAACTTTTTTAACACATTTGTAAATCTTAATGTAATATAATGTAATTATAGTCATCATGTTAATGTATAAACTATAAAATATCATGCACTATACGCAGGTATATCTCCCAGTTAATCCTACACAAACTATTCTTAGGTAAAAAACTGCCTTATTTATTCTTAACTATATATCTTTACTGGTGATTGAAATCTCAGTGCATTATTCTTAATAACTGTATTTATTTACACCAAACATTTTATAACACATCTCTGAAAAGCAGTCATTGTACTCCCTACTGTTGCTATAGTAACGAACGCAACTTTTACGTGAAGCTAATTAACAGATAAATGGCACACTCTTATTTCATTGTTGTTCACCCAAAAATAAAAATCCTGTTATTTATTACTCACCCTCATGTCGTTCCACACCCGTAAGACCTTCGTTCTTCTTTGGAACACAAATTAAGACATTTTTGTTGAAACCCGAGAGGTATATGACTCCTCCATAGACGGCAATTTAACCACCAATTTCAAGGTCCAGAAAGGTACTAAAGATATCGATAAAAAGTCGACGTGACTGCAGTGGTTCAACCTTAATGGTATGAAGCGACGAGAACCACTGCAGACACGTCAACTTTTTTAACAATGTCTTTAGTACCTTTTTAATGTTGTGGTTATTTTTTAGCAAACAATTTACTGCATGCATTCAGTTTAACGGCATTAAGTTAAAGGATTATTTCACTTTAAAATGAAAATTACCCCATGATTTACTCACCCTCAAGCCATCCTAGGTGTATATGACTTTCTTCTTTCAGATGAATACAATCGGAGTTATATTAATAATCACCCTGATCCTCCTAAACTTTATAATGGCAGTGCACGGAAACCACCTCTTTGAAACTAAAGAAAGTGCATCCATCCGTTATAAACATACTCCACACGGCTCCGGGGGGTAAATAGAGGCCTTCTGAAGCGAAGCGATGCATTTGTGTAAGAAAAATATTCATATTTCACAAGTTATAAAGTAAAATATCTTCCACCAGACCGCCTTCCGTATTCAACTTAGGAACAAAGCGTAACGTCTCTCGCAGTTCAAAGCGCTTATGCTATGTCCTACGCCTTTCGGAAGGCGGTCTGGCGGAAACTAGTTATTTTACTTTATAACGTGTTAAATATGAATATGTTTCTTACACAAATGCATCACTTCGCTTCAGAAGGGCTTTATTAACCCCCGGAGCCAAGTCGAGTATGTTTATGATGGATGGATGCATTTTTTATTTGAGTTTCAAACAGGTGGTTTCCGTGCTCTGCCATTATAAAGCATCAAGATGATTATTAATATAACTCTGATTGTATTTATCTGAAAGAAGAAATTCATAAACACCTAGGATGGCTTGAGGGTGAGTAAATCATGAGGTAATTTTCAGTTTGAAGTGAGCTAATCCTTTAAAGAGGGCAAATTTTATTGTTTCACTGAACTGTGCTCATGCATTTTAGACACATTATGTTCTTGCTCCCCGCATGCAATAAATGTACGTTCATGAATGAGCGGGGTAATGTCAATGGTATGACACATTTCAGAAATTTGTCAAAATGACAATTTAAACAATTTCTGCTGTTAATGAGCTCGCACTTGCTGTAGCTCTAAACCTTCTGTTCGCACATGTGCAGTACTAATGGAACGGTCCACTCTAACCCATGATGGGGGGGGGGCCCGCATTTGTGCAGATGTAATAATAATGTTAAAACTTTAATGGTGATATCCTGACCAAACAAAATATGATTAAAAAAAAAAATGAATAGGTTATGATTTATATAGGCTTCTGGGAATTTAATGGGGCCCCTGATTCCCTGGGGCCCTTATCTTCTAATAATAAGAAGAAAGGTTTCTTGAGTGCCATATCAGAATATTAGAATGGTTTCTGAAGGATCATAGTAGTCACTGGCCACGCACACTGTGCAGCTAATTTCGGTTGTCAGTTCACCTTTTGGTGCTTAATTGCATTCTGTACACACACAGTTCAGTAAAATACGGGAGTGACAACCGCATTCTACAACCGTATTATCTCCCGAAAAATACAGGTAGTGAACACCACATTTACAGAAATTCTATGCAGTGTGTACGGAACTGAACTAATAAGTGAACATGGCAACACCGCGTGAGCGTGCTCTGTGAAGAAGCCTTTACAAGCATAAACAAAACACGACACGTCCGTCCTCTCTGCTTTGTTTAAAACTGCTGAAAATAACGAGTATTTTGTCACTGAAATATTAATTGGGTGACAATAACGGACCCCAAACACACGAGGTGCCAGAATGTTGCTATGGTTTCCAAGCTGTGAATCATCGAATTTTGAGAGTGAGTCGTGTTTCGTACATGCATATAACGATAATTTAGGGGATTCACTCCTGTATCTAAATGCGGTTGTCATTCCTGAAACTTACAGTGTGTACGTGGCCACTGAAGACTGGAGTAATGGCTGCTGAAATTGGAGCTTTGCCTTCACAGAATTAAAAAACAAACAAAAAAAACATCAGATAACGGTCAGTGTATCTTTTGGTCTTTCGTTTTTGATTTAATATAGAAATCGGAAAATGAAAAAAAACGGCACCTTTTTCGTTTTTCATTTTTTTTCACACAAAACGAAAAAGAATTTGGCTTGGATTTTTTTTTTTTTTTTCCATTCAGGGGTAGAAAGTGAATAAACAACTTGAATATTTGATCTCTACATGTGGGCGGGAATGAAACACCCCTTTTCCTCTGATTGGTCAGCCAAACATTAAACCGTGCCGTCATCAGTTCTTCCGCAGTTCAGCGCAGCAGAATAATAGTCCTTCGCTGCTATGGATTCTTAACGCGTTTATTGCAACTAAATTTAATCTCTTTCTCATCAAACAGCCAGACTAACGAATGGCTTGACACATACCATACCGAGGCAGAGCCTAGACAAGGCTTTCTTCTGTGTGTCCATAAATTCAGCAACCTTTGCGTGTTTATCTCAGAAATATTATTATTATTATTATTATTATTATTATTATTATACTAGTTTATCTCAGAAATAATAATTTACTTCGCACCTGCACTCACAACTACCTAATAGCCAACACCTTTGGCACACTGCCTGTTTTATTATTGCTGACCACCTATCAAAATCTGTGTGGCAATGCTGCGCGACTCACTGGGCAGCACAGAGATATGGTAGTGAAGCTCAGACCAGTATCAATTTAAGTCATCATACACAGAAGTCATAACTTCTTTGTTTTAGGCAATACGCTGAGACTTGGACAATGGAGGAACTTGAAATAATATGACAGATATGAAAAGAAATGACATTGTATCATAGTGTATGTTCACAGCACATCTATTATAGTTCTATTATGATTTTTATTCATACAACACTTTACACAGGTGGATATCATAATGTCGTTATCCCACAGAATGGTTGTTTCAGTGATTGGCTTTAGTGAAATATGAATTTGACGCAGAAATTCTTAAATTTAACATTAAGTCAAATAAATTAGAATAATGTGACACTATAGGCTGTTACCAAATAAATCAGTATCAACCAACTGCATGAAGTTGCTTTCAGATGTAGCTACTTAAAGTAAATACATTTACACAGCAATTACAACTGTATAATATAATGAGATTAATATTCTAAACAACATTTTTAATACAGAAATATGAAATGACAAAATGAAATGATACTTGGATTATGAAAGTAATATCACCACTAGGTGGTGGTAAGTCATTGTGTTAAGGAAGTCATTTATTCATTTGTCCAATCATTCAGAACGCTGATTCATTGAGGAATAAAATCAAGTGGCTGTCTATATTAATTGGTCATTGAATCATCGTCTATATTAATGGGTCATTCAAAGACTCTTATTCATTCAGGAATGAAACAACTCTATGCGCCTACTGCAAGTCAATCGCACAACGGTTCTGTGACTATTTGTTTTGGAAGTTTAGTTGGCAGAGAAAATAACCATTCTGTATGCCATCAGTTAGCCAGCCAATACTTAATATTAATTAGATAATCTCAGAGTATTGCCTAAAACAAAAGTTATGACTTAAATTGATACGGGTCTGGACTTCACTACCATATCATGTGCTGTCCAGTGAGTCGCGTAGCATTGCCACACAGATTTTGATAGGTGGTCAGCAATAATAAAACAGGTAGTGCGCCAAAGGTGTTGTGAGTGCAGGTGCGAAGTAAATTATTATTTCTGAGATAAACTAGTATAATAAAAATATTTCTGAGATAAACATGCGTAGGTCGCCGAATTTATGGACACGCAGAAGAAAGCCTTGTCTAGGCTCTGCCTCGGTATGGTATGTGTCAAGCCATTCGTTAGTCTGGCTGTTTGATGAGAAAGAGATTAAATGTAGTTGCAATAAACGCGTTAAGAATCCATAGCAGTGGAGGACTATTATTCTGCTGCGCTGAACTGTGGAAGAACTGATGATGGCACGGTTTAATGTTTGGTTGACCAGAAAGGGGTGTTTCATTCCTGCCCACATGTAGAGATCAAATATTTAAGTTGTTTATTCATTTTCTACCCCTGAATGAAAAACGAAATATCAAGCCAAATTCTTGTTTTTCGTTTTGTTTGGAAAAAAAATGAAAAAAGGAAAAGGTGCTGTTTTTTCATTTTCCTATTTCTATATTAAATCAAATTGTAATGATATTATATTTTTATATATATATATATATATATATATATATATATATATATATATATATATATATATATATATATAAAATCATTTTTTTTTAATTAATTTTAGTTCCACATATCTGTCTCACCCTGTAGATAGGAGGCACTACCTCCCCACGTCCCCTTTGAGAGATTATGGGAGTGTGGACACAGGTAACAGAAGACGGTCTAGATCTGTCGCAGTGCGTTTCAGAGACTCCGCTCAAGCTGAAGAGCAGGTATGACTGCACCCCTGAGACTAATTGTATCATGTTGTAGTTTTTTTTATTCAACCCAAAATGTATGAATATATTTTATAACACTGTAGTCATGCATATCTTTTTCCACTTAAATACTTCTCAAATTGTTGGATTACATCTCCATGTCAGAAATATCAGATTCAACACCGGATCATGGTTCATCATCAAGATATCCCGTTTTTTTTCTTCTTTTTTTTCCTTCTTCTCGAGTCTGGTATCCAAAATCAGTCAGCAGTTTTTTTCTAATATCCAAAACCCGTTAACAGCAAGTCTTGTCTGGTACCCAAAATCAGTGTTTTGTCCTGCACCCAAAAATGTATTAATAGTCTTCTATCTGCCAAAAAGTTGACAGGACAAGCAGGAGACTAAGAAGTTATAATAAAATAGAAGTTATAAGTAAGGAATAATTGACGACGGGCCATTAGAAAATAATGCACACCCGAGGTGGTAATGCAGCCACGAAGCGGAGTGGCCATTACACTTCAGGTGTCAAGTCAAGTCACCTTTATTTATATAGCGCTTTTTACAATGCAGTTTGTGTCAAAGCAGCTTTACAGTGATAACTGGCAAATAATTTTGGCTGCACAGCCGCTCAAGAAGAAAATGGTGTCATTGTCCAGCTTAAGTAAATTCAGTATTGATTAATTCCTTTGTAAAAATCAATAGTTATTAATTTAGTTAATTTATCTATACATTGGCTCTGGAGAAAACAGTGATGTCATCGTCCAGCTCAGTTCAGTTCGCATGCAATGATGTCAATGCAGGCAGATCAAAAACATTGTTGAATATTAAGTGTCCCCAACTAAGCAAGCCAAAGGTGACAGCGGCAAGGAACCCAAACTCCAACAGGTGACAAAATGGAGAAAAAAACCTTGGGAGAAACCAGGCTCAGTCGGGGGCCAGTTCTCCTCTGGCCAACAATGAACAGTGCATGATTATGATTCAGGCAGCGTTACAGGTCGTAAGTCAGATTAGGATCGCAACAGTCAAAATATTTAATCCAGTTCCATCTAGTTGAAGATCGGATTCATCACGCTGGTATGAAAACTGTTTGTTGGGGATCTGTGCCACTGGCTGTCGTGTCGATGAGGTCTTCACAGGGGATGGTCTAGTTGACACAATTTCTGCTGACACTTCAGGGATGCGTTGTGGTCGTGTCTAGGTGTAGGTCCTCCATCTGATCTGGATACAGCCCGGATCTGACTGACTACGGTAGACCTCGGGATAAACAGAGAGACTAATATTAGCGTAGATGCCATTCTTCTTCTGATGTAACAAGTACATCGGGTGTTATAGGAAATGTTCCCGGTTCCGGCTGACCTAATTTATGCAGCCTAACAATCCTTTAACGGATGTGAAAATTTAAATTGATAATGTGTTATGTGTATGCCAGGTTAAAGAGATGCTTTTTTTAGTCTAGATTTAAACTGACAGAGTGTGTCTGCTTCCCGAACAATTTTAGGAAGATTGTTCCAACGTTTAGGTGTCAAATAGGAGAAGAATCTACCGCCTGCGGTTGATTTTGATATTCTAGGTATTATCAACTGGCCAGAATTCTGACATCACAATAAACGTGAAGGACTATAAATTCTTTCTAAAAAGGAACATAGTTGCGATGATACTGCCTTTTCTAGTATTTTTTGACAAAAAAGGTAGATTCGAGATCGGCCTGTAATTGTCTAACTCTCTAGGATCAAGTTGTGGTTTTTTTAATAAGAGGTTTAATAATAGCCAGCTTAAAAGTTTTCGGTACGTATCCTAGTGACAAAGATGAATTAATGATATTAAGAAGAGGAGCTATGACCTCTGGAAGCGTCTCTTTCAATAGCTTAGTTGGTATAGGGTCTGACATACATGGTGTTGATTTTGATGATTTAACGAGTTTAGACAATTCTTCCTCTCCATAGCAACGAATTTTTCCTCAGGGACACTACAAAGCACTGTTTGACGCGATACTGTAGTAGATGGTTACATGGTTATAATTTTCTTTCTAATATTATCAATCTTAAAAGTAAAGAAGTTACATTTATATTTTACATGTAGTCATTTAGCAGACGCTTTTTTTTCCAAAGCGACTTACAAATGAGAATAGTAGAAGAAATCAAATCAACATGAGTACAACAGTATGTAAGTGCTGTGTCAAGTCACAGTTTCATCAGCAAAGTGTTCGTAGCAAGGTTTTTTTTTTTTTTTTAAATATAAATAGATGGAGAAAGAGAATGGAAATCGAAAAAAGAAAAGTAAAATATAAATAAAGGGTAAGTGCTAATATTACTGGGTCAAGTGTTGACGAAAAAGATATGTCTTTAGCAGTTTTTTGAAAATGGCTAAAGACTCAGCTGCTCAGATAGAGCGTGGCAGGTCATTCCACCAGCCGGGAACAGACCAGGAGAAGGTCCGTGAGAGTGATCTTGTGCCCCTTTGGGATGGCACCACAAGGCGCTGTTCACTTTTCAGAACGCAAGCTTCTGGAGGGCGCATAAGTCTGAATTATGAGTTTAGGTATAGTGGTGCAGAGCCAGTGGTTGTTCTGTAGGCAAACATTAGAGCCTTGAATTGGATGCGAGCAGCTATTGGCAGCCAATGCAAACTGATGAAGAGAGGTGTGACATGCGCTCTCTTCGGCTCGTAAAGACCAGCCTTGCTGCAGCATTCTGAATCAGTTGTAGAGGCTTGACAGTGCATGCTGGAAGGCCTGCCAAGAGAGCATTACAATAGTCCAGTCTGGATAGAACAAGAGCTTGGACAAGAATTTGTGTGGAATGCTCCGATAGGAAGGGTCTAATCTTCCTAATGTTGTACGAGGCAAATCTGCAGGACCGGGCCGTTGTAGCGATATAATCGGTGAAGCTTAAACAATCATCCATCACCACTCCACCACTCAAGTTCATAAAGTCATTACTGCTGTGCTGTTTGGAAACATCAGAAGTTGAAGATTTATTTCTCGTTAATTTAGCCACTGTATCAAATAAATACCTAGGGTTGTGTTTGTTTTCTTCTAAGAGATTTGAAAAATAAGTAGATCTAGCAGTTTTTAAGGCCTTTCTGTACGTGAAAATGCTTTTTTTCCACGAAATGCGAAAAACATCTAGTTTTGTTTTCTTCCAGCTGCTCCATTTTTCTGGCTGCTCTCTTAAAGGTGGGATCAGTAGATTTTGAAAAATGCTGTTGGACATTGTTGATATTTGAAAGCAACCCAAGCAAACCCACCCCTCTCTTCATTGCTCCGCCTCCAAAACGCACACTCCAATCCTAACCACCCGGTCTTGAACCCCGGCCCGATCGCTGCTGGCATGCAAGGCGAGTGCACTAACAATGACGCTAAGTACCGCATTCTCTAGTGGTCGTCAGTGTGCAGTAGTTTAACTGCAAAACTCTCACTATCTGGCCACTGTTATACAAGCAATGCGAGAGTGGATGTCTGTTTATCACAGCTGACGCGCAACAAAATGCTTCACGAAAAATAAAGCGCAGTTGATGAACGAACGACAAGGAAGATTAACAAGAAAAATTAACATTAGTCGCCAACAGCACAGCAGCTCCAGACAATCAAAACCCAGTGTTACTCACATGAGAAGCGGAATGAAAGCAGCCTCTGCATCTGTTTTCAGGCCTTCCCACTTAATTCTCTCTCCAGCGCTGGAAAGCTTTTCTAATATAAACACGGTCCTAAAGCGCTTGCCCAGTCATAAACCTTGATTCCAGTGATATTCTTTTGAGTTCTTTTGTATTGTCCCATCTCTTGTTCTGCAGTTTTTTTTTTTTTTTTTCAAATCTCCCTCTTGCTCGTTCTCTCTCCTCAACCGTCATACGCCCCCTAATGCTGATTGGTTACACGTTTGTTGTTGGTGTCGGCCCGACTAACTTCCAAACAGTGTTTTTGAAATTCTACTGACTCCACCTTTAAGGGCCCAAGTGTGCTCATTGTACCACGGCGTTCTACTAGTTTCCTTAATCTTTAAGTGCCAATGAGCAAGTGAGTCTAATGTGCTGGAAGAGAGAGAGTCAGTAGTTTCTGTTGTAACATTGAGTTCTTCTAAGTTATCTGTTATGGTAAGGAGATGAAACTGATCAGGAAGATTATTGATAAAGCAATCTATAGTGGTAGAAGTGATAGTTCTACAATATTTTTGGCAGGGAGGCGGTTTTGCAGTCTTGGCTAAATGTAGTATACACGAGACTAGATAATGATCTGAGATGTCATCGCTTTGCTGCAGAATTTCAATGGCATCAATATCGATTCCATGTGACAATATTAGATCTAAAGTATGGTTACGACAATGAGTGGGTCCTGACACATGTTGTCTAACTCCAGTAGAGTTTAGAATGTCTGTAAATGTCAATCCCAGTGCGTCTTTTTCATTATCTACATGGATATTAAAATCACCAACAATTAGGACTTTATCCGCAGCCAGTACTAACTCCGATAAAGTCTGTATGGTGCCCTGGTGGCCTGTATACAGTAGCCAGCACAAATGTCAAACGGGATTTGTAGCTTACATTACATAACGTTACATAAAGCACCATAACTTCGAAGGAATTATATTTGAAAGACTTTTGAGTAATACTGAAGATACAATAAGTATCTTCAGTACAAGTACAATAAGTGCTTTTGAAGAAAGGGATCTAATATTCAGCTACCCAAGCTTTATCATTTGTTCATCAGTATTATTTGTGTTTTTTTTTATTTTTTTTTATTTGTTGAACATCAGTTAAATTTTTACCCTTAAATGGTTTGGAAGTTTTTTGTATTTACTAATTCGGGGTACAGACACAGTCTCTATGTGATGATATCTAGGTGAAAGAGTCTCTGTGTGTTGGGATTTATCTGACTTCTGTGACGTGAGACAGCTAGCAGACGGTCGGTTTAGCCAGTCTGTCTGCTTTCTGACCTGGGCCCCAGTTTGTCATGTTTCAGCTCTAAGACTTGTCTGTGAACTAGGCATGTGACGGTATCAAATTTTCATGTTGCGAAAATTGCTGAAGCTTTTATCACCGTATACATTATTATCACGATATTGAAATAAGTTGCAAAAAAGTGCTGACATATAACAGGTTTAAGAACTCTTATTCTTGTAACAAAAAGAACTCTGAACATTTAAACACAGTTTTGCAATACACAAAAAAAGTAAAATATTTCAAACATTAAAGTGCAAAAGAATTATAAAGAACAACAGGTAACACTTTACAATAAGGTCTCATTTTTTAACGTTAGTTAATGCATTAACTAAGATTAAGAATGAGCAATAACTACATTTGTTACAGAAGGTATTTTTTGTTAATGTTAGTTAAAAAAAATCCAACTGATCATTGTTGGTTTTAGCTCAGGTCCATTAAATAATTACAGCTTTTGATTTTAGTAATGTTATTAAACATTAACTAAGAAATTAACATTAACTAAGATTAATAAATGCTTTATAAGTATTTTTTATTGTCAGTTTGGTAAAAATGAATTAACATGTTAACTAATGAAGCCTTATGTCACTAAGTGTTACTGAACAATAACAAATAATCAGAACATTTTCAGTCAGTCCAGCGTAAAATATAAAAATGTTTAAGTTTGAAAATAAGTAGCCTATTAAGTCTTTAAATATTAAGTATTTGGTGCTGTGATGAACAACATTGCAAATACAAAAAACTGAATGTCAGTTTGAAGCATTTTAAATACTGTTCAGTAGCTCAGCTGCTTTGTTTATGGGGTTTCAGGGGTAACTGCTGCATTTCTGCTGTTCCATCAGTGCCCTCTGCTGTCAGAGAGTGAACGTGCACTTTCATTCAGTGCATCTCCTTCACTTGTTCCACCATGTGCTTCTCGTGCACGTTGGGCTTGTTTACATCTTTACAAGTGCGCGTGTCTCTTATTCACGCAGCATACAGCGGTGTTGTGCATTTTATACGGTTGATGGGGAAAGTATTCTTAAAATGTATTATTAAAATTTGAATAATTTGTATTAAATAATTATTCACGGTATTTTGAAGTGCCCACGATAACAATATTGTGCATATTCATTTTCGTGATATAACGTATTACCGAATATCGGCAAATGCCTACTATGAACCCTATATTATTCTGCGGACACCACTTAGACAGCCAGCCATTGAGTGATGATGGTCTGCTAAGTATCTCATCACTCCGAACAGGTAGGGGTCCAGAGCAAATTACAGTGTCTGACATCGTACTTGTGAGTTCACACACCTCTTTAAATGTTAATTTTGGTGATCTCCGACTGGCGAAGTCGAACATCATTAGTGCCGACGTGAATAATAATCTTAGAGTATTTACGATTTGTAACGATATGTAGACTCAGAGAGCACAACGGGAGAACAGTTAAACACAAGTTTATTGATACGGCAGAGAATGTAAACAACACAGACAGGTATCCAAATGCAGCAGAGAGTTGAGCGTCGATGGATGGAAAGTAATAGTCTTTTCTTGAATGTAGTAGATGAGTAAACTGAATGAAGGGGAATGGATGAGCACACACCTCAGTTGCTGTTGACCAGAGTGAATCCACGAAGACAGGGGAAGTGCACAGAGACGACGGTAGATGACGTTGGAGACGAAGGAGATGGAGTGAAGATCGTGGAGTGCTGGAGAAGGTAACTTCTTAGACGAATAGCAAACAGGTAAGTGGAGCATAGAGTTAGTCTTGTATCCGCTAGGGAGAACAGACAATGAGTGTGACTGAGGTGTGTGCTTAAATAGTCCATGGCTGATGGGTTGATCAGTGACAGGTGCAGGTGATTAATACTCAGGGGAAAGTGATCCTTGTGAAGGAGTGACGGTGGAACCTGGTGTATCCGTGACACGATTAGCATTAGCCAGCACTTTTAAATTTGCTTTGATGTCAGGCACTCTGGCTCCCGGCAAACATGTGACTATGGTGGCTGGTGTCTCTATTTTTACGTTCCGTGTAATAGAATCGCCAATAACTAGGGCACTTTCAACAGGATTCTCAGTAGGTGCGTCACTGAGTGGGGAGAACCTGTTTGAAGTTCTAATCGGAACGGAACAGTGGTGTTTTGCCCCAGGACTATGCTGTCTCACAGTCACCCAGTTGCCCTGCTGCATGGGCTCTACAGCCGGAACCGAACAATGTACAGGGTTTGATAACCTAGTCGCATCCAAAACAGTATCTAAAGCCCTTGCATTCTTACTATCCTCGATTAAAGTTTGGATGCGTGTCTCTAATTCTGAAATTTTCTCTGTCAGCCTGACTGTTTCCCTGCATTTATGACATGTGAATCCCTCGTCGCTGACAGAGAAAGCTATATTAAACGTGACAGGCAGTGCAAGTAACAATAACGGGAAGATGACATGACTCACCGTATTTGTAGACTGATCTAACTCACCACAATTGTTTGATGGACTCGTAGAAAAAGGAGCGTGCGAAAGAAAAAGATGGTAGGCACGGATGACAAGTTAACAGGCTACCGAAATGCTAACACGTTGTGATAGCGATTTACAACCCCATTTCCAGAAAAGTTGGGACATTTTGTAAAATGCAATAAAATCAAGAATCTGTGATTTGCTAATTCTCTTCAACCTTTATTTAATTGACAAATGTACAAAGAAAATATTTCCAATGTTTTCACTGACCAACTTGATTGTATTTTGTATATATAAACAAATTTTGATTTTGATGGATGCAACGCACTCCAAAAAAGTTGGGACAGAGGCATGTCTACCATTGTCACATCTACTTTTCTTTTAATTACACTTTTTAATCATTTGGGATTTGATCTCACCTGATATAAGACAGCTTCTCAACAGTTTGTGGTCATCATTGTCTGATTCTCCTTTTCATGATGGGCCTTACATTTTCAATAGCAGACAGATCTGGACTGCAAGCAGGCAGTCAAGCACATCCACTCTATGGTGTAGAGTGTCTAAGAAACCACTTTGTTGTATCACATGCAGAATGAGGCCTGGCATTGTCTTGCTTCCCAGGAAAGATGTCATCTTGATGGCAGTTTATGTCTCTGTACAATTCCAATATACGCCTCCACATCAATGATTCCTTCACACATATGCGAGTCACTCATGCCGTTTGCACTGATGCACCTCCATACCATGACAGATGTTTGCTTTTGCACCTGTCGCTGATGAAAGTCTGGATGGTCACTTTCATCTTTGGGACTGAGAACTCGATGTCCGTTTTTTTCCAAAAACAAGCTGAACCGTGGACTCTTCTGACCACAGCACACATTTCCACTGTTTTTTAGACCATCTGAGATGAGCTCGGGCCCAGAGAACTCAGCAGCATCTCTGCATTGAACAGACTTTTTCTCCTTGTGTAACAGAGATTCGAGTTGCATTTCTTGATGCAGCGTCAGACTGTGAAAATGGTTTTCCAAAGTACTCCCGAGCCCATGTGTCTATATTTAACACAGTAGCATGATGGTTTCTCATCTGAGGGCTCAAAGGTCATGCACATTCAACGGAGTTCTCATGCCTTGCCCTACACAGACTGAGTTTTCTCTGGATTCCCTGAATCTTTTCACAATATTATGGTAGATGGTGAAAGACCTAAATTCTTTGAAATCTCGCATTGAGAAATGTGAATTTTGAATAGTTTGACAATTTTCTCATGAAATTTGGCAAAAAATGGTGAGCCATGACCCATCTTCGCTTGCAAAGACAGAGAAGCTCCTTTTACACCCGACCTAATTGTACACTTCAAAAGAGTTTAATTTGGATATTCTATAATCTTTTTGCTTTTATTTTGCCTCTGTCCCAACATTTTTGGAGTGTGTTGCAGCCATCAAAATCATTTTTTTTAATATATATTTACAAAATACAAAGTTGGTCAGTGTTCAAGAGAATTAACAAATCATAGATTGTGAATTTTATTGCATTTTACGAAATGTCCTAACTTTTCTGTAAGTGGGGTTGTAGATTAAAAAATTAAAAGCTAGCAACGTCAGATTAATGTGATAGACAATATTAGACAATATCAGATATATGGTGGTGATAATAAAAAAACAACAAGGAATGATAGTAAATAAAGATTCAAAACAAAGCTATACGGAGCTACAGACCACTCAGCAGCGGGGCAGACAGGAGCAATCAATCGCAGGTGTGCATTATTTTCTAATAATTCAACAGCCCGTTGTCAATTATTCCACTTATTCTACGGTTACCACACCTTAAGACATTGTTCAGATGTTATATTTCAAGACATTTGTCAGGTATTTGTCCTTAAACTCTTGTGTGTGTGTGGGACTAATACGCATCTCATCCCAAGCCTCCGTTGCTAATTTCAAAATGTCATTTCAGAACTAATAATGGAGGCTTGAGCCATTGATAGCTGACTAATACAGTTATTAACGCAGTTGAGAGAGAGATAGAGAGAGAGAGACCTTTAACACACCTTTATTTATAATTACACTGTATAGACATACCTCAACCACTATTTAACCATAACAAATGCTTTACAACACACACACAAAAAAATACATACATGCACTTATATTCCCACTCAAAAACATTCATAAATTCACATAAATGTAACAAATTATTGAATACAATTTTGCGATCCTCATTTGAACCTTTTTTTAAATCACAGAAACTCATCATAAATTTAATGGCAGATCATTTTCATAATCCACTGTGCACAAAACATCATTCAAAGCCCAAATTTCAATAAATCTGTCTAGATTATTCGTCAGTTTAAAATATGCAAACTCTGCCTTGATTCTGATTTCTATAAGAGCCTTTAAAACCACCTCAGGATCTACTTCCCCTTCTCCTTTCAGTTTTCTTTTCCGTGTTAACCACATTGCCATCTTTGCTTCTCCTACCACAAAACAATTGAAAAACAAATGATCTATTGACTCTTAAGTGCCACAAAAAAGGACATTCTTTCCCATTCTTTACAGTGGGGTCAATGTGTGCCACATGTCTGTTTGTGGCTACCGCCCAGTGAACAACCCTCCATTGGAGATTCGCAGTGCGTTTCTCTATAGGAAGTTTATACAGGGACCTCCAGCAGCCCCTAGGGGATGAGTCTGGTCCGAACAAATCTGACCACTTTGTCTCTTTGCAATCCTTAAAGGTGGGATAAGTAGATTTTCAAAAACGCTGTTGGACATTATTGATATTTGAAATCAACCCAAACAAACCCACCCCTCTCTTCATTGCTCCCCCTCCAAAATTCACCCTCCAATCCTAACCACCCTGCTCTCAGTCGGTCTCGAACCCCGGCCCGATTGCTGCTGGCAGGTGAGGCGAGTGCACTAACAATGACGCTAAACACCGCATTCTCTAACGGTCGTCAGTGCGCAGTGGTTTATCTGCGCAACTCTCAGTAGCTGGCCTCTGTTACACGCAGTGCGAGTGGATGTCTGTTTATCACAGCTGACGCGCAACAAAATGTTTCACGAAAAATAAAGAGCAGTTGATGAACGAACGACAAAGAAGCACAAAAAAATGAACCCACAGTACACAAGAGTAAATACAAAGTGTTCGTTGTTAGTCGCCAACAGCACAGCAGCTCCAGACAATCAAAACCCAGAGTTACTCACATTGTGAAGCGGAATCAAAGCAGCCTCCAAGTCTGTTTTCAGGCCTTCCCGCTTAGCTCTCTCCAGCGCTGGAAAGCTTTTCTAATATAAACGCGGGTCCTAAAGCACTTGCCCAGTCATAAACCTTCATTCCAGTGATATTCTTTTGAGCTCTTTTGTATTGTGTCTTATCTCTCTTCCTGCAGTTTTTCTTCAAATCTCCCTCTTGCTCGTTCTCTCTCCTCAACAGTCATACACCCCCTAATGCTGATTGGTTACATGTTTGTTCTTGGTGTCGGCCCGACTAACTTCCAAACAGAGTTTTTCAAAATGTACTTACTCCACCTTTAAGTACGTTGTAATGAGACACTTTCACACAGATATTATATAGTGCCTTTTTTGAAACAGTCTCAAAACCTTCCAGCACAGGAGTCCTGAAATTTAGAAGAGAACCCTCCTCTGGCTCTACATCCACCACTGCTGAAATTTCCACTTGGGGAAAAAGTCTCCCTCTGTTTTGTTCAGGAACTTCATTTTTCTCTGAGCTTTGTCTGAAGACAGAAGATAGTGCTGAAACAGTTCCGTCCATTATTCTCTTTATAATCCTTATAGACTTGATGTCTGTCATGTTGCACATTTCCTCTGGACTTTTCCAGTTTGCACCATTCTTTAGGTCAGCAATTCTTGTACACCCCACTCTTGCCATTACATTCTGTATGCTCCTGGGTTCCTGTGCCTGTGCTGGTATCAGCGGGCTATTAAAGAGAGGTTCACTCTCTGTCTAAAGTCTGATGTTTGAGAGATCCCTTTTAACTTTAAAAACTGTCCATGAGAAGTCCACGCTCTAAAAACTGCTTTGTATAATGGGGATATATCTCTCAAGTCCATGTTAGCCAGTTTAATCAAAAACAATTGTATATCATACTTGAAAGCATTAATTTATCCTTACACAGCACGCGTTGTATCAGCCCAGCACGGTTCCGCATACAGCAATCTTTGTGCTGCTTGAAGTCCGAAAGCCTTTATTCTGTTTTCAATATCCATCAGGCCTTGTCCTCCTTCTTGAATAGGTAGGAAGAGTACAGCACATTTTTTCCAATGCTGTCCATCCCAGAAAAATTCAATTAATTTTCTTTGTAGCTCTTTAACAACACTTTCTGGGAGATCCAGAACATTCATTTTATGCCATAATGCAGATGCAGCCAGATTATTTGTGACCAATACTCTACCCCTATAAGATAGCTGGGGTAGCACCCAAGACCATCGAGACAACCGGTCACACATTTTCTCCACCATACCCTCCCAGTTTTTCTGCCTATATTGCTCTGTTCCTAAAAACCCTCTCTTCCCCATTTAACTCCCCCTGAAAGCACAGGAGGGGTCCTCCCCTGCCAATCTCCTAATAAATATCCTTCACTCTTTTCCCAATTTACTTTAGCTAACGAAGCCTTTTTGTAAATGTTTAAAACATTTGTTAAGTTCAAAACATCTGTATCACTTCTTATAAAAACAATTATATCATCAGCATAAGCCGAAAGAGTGATTGGCCTATTTTCACAACCTTTAGCAAGTAACCCCTGCAATTTCTCCCTAAGTTTGTGTAGTAAAGGTTCAATTGCCAAATAGTACAACTGTCCTGATAAAGGACAGCCTTGCCTTACACCTCTATGAACTAACACTGGATAACTTAGCCCACCTCCAACCTTTAACAATGCAGATGTTCCAGTGTATAACAGTTTGATCCAAGAGATAAATTTCTCACCAAAACCAAATGCTTTAAGAGTTTCAAATAAATAAAGATCAACCTTATCAAAAGCTTTCTCTTTATCAATTGACAAAAAACCTACATCCTCATTACAAGCAGTTGCTGAATTCATTGTATCACGCACAAGAAAAAGATTGTCCATTATTTTTCTTTTTGGCACACAATAAGTTTGAAAATCATTAATAACATACTCTAAAAATGTTTTAATCTATTTGAAAGACACTTGGCAAGAATTTTATAATTAGTATGCAGTAATGCTACTGGTCTCCAGTTCTTTTAACAGTCCAAGGTCACCTTTTTTAGGTAATAAAGATAGAACCGCTCTTCTGCAACTGGTCAGCAGTTCATTTTTCCTATGAGAAATTCTAAAAACATCGAGTATATCCTCTTTTAAAAGAGACCAGAATTGCTTATAGAATTCAGAAGGAAGTCCATCAATGCCAGGAGACCAACCATTAGAGAGGTTTTTTTTTAATACAGCCTCTGGTATTTCATCTAATGGAATATCGGCATCAAGCCATTGTCTCTGATCATCAGTAAGCTTTGTCAAATCTCTTAGGTCGTCCATACAATTAATGTCACAGTCTCTTGCTTTGAATAAATCAGTATAGAAGTCCTTTGCATGGTTTCTCATTTCTTTTTTAACAAAATACAGAATCATGCAATTTCAGATTAAAATGCCAATAATAACTAGAACGCTGTGACATTTTAAATATCATTTCAATCATGCACAAATGATGATCAGTAAAACCATTTGGAAAAATATTAGCTTTTAAAACTCTATTAGAATTATTTTTACCTATATAAAACCTATCCAACCTCGACACTAATATGGTCATGAGAGGCTTTGACCCATGTATATTGCTTCACTGTTGGGTGTTTCACCCTCCATACATCAGATAAGTCATATTTTCTTATAATACTGATTAATGAATTAGCAGACCGGGCATAAGGTTCTTCACCATTTCAGTCTAGTGTGAAATCTAAGGTACAATTCCAGTCACCTCAAAGAACCATACATGCATTATCAAAATTTTGTAATTCATTAGATAATTTTGTAAAAAAAATTTACCCTTTCTGCTTCATTTATTAGGTGAATAAACATTAATAAAAAAGAAAAAGAAACCCCATCGATCTCATAAGAAGATATATTAGTCATATTAAGCTTCTTTGAAAACAAAATTGCAACACCTCCACTTAGATTAGAGCCATGACTTGTAGCAATGCCACATAAGGGGTGACATTTATACCCATGTCTGATTAGCACGAATATATGGTTGATCATTTATTTTAATTGTCACCCTGTTCTCTGTTCTCTTGCTCCGGTGTGTGTGTGTGAGACCCCGTGTGAACGAACTCTCGCGAGATTCCGCACGTCCCGTGCGGCCTAGTCATCACGTGACAATAACACAGAACTTTTTACTATAAAGGTAGCCGTCTTACCAGCGTCTGGTAGCGTCTGTGTTCGCTCCGTTCTGTTGCCTTGGTTTCACTGCAATTGTGGAATACTTACCGAACTGTTTTTTTTTTCGGAGTGTTACAGACTTAGAAAGATCTTACCCTCCCACCACATTTTCCATTCTACTTCATTACTAAAATCGCTATGGGTTTCTTTAAAAAAAAAAAAAAATTATATCCATATGTTTGTTTTGAATCAGTTCATACAAAGCGGCTCTTTTTTTTTTTTTATAATTCCTTCCACCATTAATGTTAATTGTCCCTATTTTTATGCTCTCCATAAAAATAGAAAAAAAAAAAAGAAAGACAAACGAACAAAAGAACAGAAAAAAAAAAGCACCCTTTGTGACTTAACCATTACTTGTATTACTTTTTAACCCATTTTTTCCCTTGTTGTAAATTTGTCACAATTTTTTTCAGTCTAAATCTTTTCCTTCGGCTCAAAACTGATCATTACCACTCTGAGAAATAATGTCAGAAGGACATTTCTGAAAGACTATCATCATCACCCATCTCCTTTTCATCATCCCTATCAACAACCTCAGCAGTACCTTTATGATCATTACTGTTTCCGGTTTCATCTTCACATTGAGCAGCATTCACCTCAGCTTCATCAACTCTCTCACCACCAGTATCACAATTGTCTGCATTTGTTTCTTCACAGCTTACATCCTGATTATCCTGTCTTTCGGTCCTTTCTGATTCATCTCCCTTCCTTTGTTTCATCTGAATTCTTTCCAGTACCGCCTTTCTCACCATTATTCTCTTTTGACCCACTTGGCCCTGCCGTTTCATTTGACCCACTCAGCCTTGCCATTTCCTTTGACCCACCCGGTTCTGCTGTTTCATTTTCCAACTCATTTTCAGTGTTTGTTTTATGAGGGCACGCATTTTTTTGTCCTATTTCACCGCATTCAAAACATTTGAAACTTCCAGTACTTGCATAAAGCATATAGGACTTGCCTTCATACATGACTCGAAAAGAAATGTCAAGAGCTGTTGAATCTAAAAACATAAACACTTGACGCCTAAAAGATGTAACATGTTTCAGTGACTCGTTTTTACATCCTAGTGGAACCATCTTAATTCCACTAGCAATTTTCCCAAATCTCAACAATTCCTTTTCAATATCATGATTTGGTATGAAAGGGGGGACAATTTGAGATTGTTATACGGCTTGATTGAGCCACCAGCGGAGAATAAGACGCCACTCACCCAAATGCCGCTCTCCACCAAATGACTTAAGTTCCATTCCTTTAGAAAGATCACGAAGGCCTTATTCATCCGTGAAGATGAAACAATGTTGCTATACTCCACCTGTTCGCTTATTGCCACGAGCACTTCTTCTACGGAGACGCCGGCCTCAGGTACACATCTAACTCCATGACGAAGTGAGAGAGAGGAGCCACACCCACTCGGGTGAGCCTCCATCTCAAACACCTGCCACGAGGTTAAACAAAGAACAAATACTCCCCTAATACTATCTTAAAAAAAAAAAAAAACACTTACAGTCAGAAAGGGGAAAAAAAACTAATTTCAGAAAAAAAATTAACCAAAACTAGAAAAAAAGAAAAAGCCACATTTAGATTGCTCCTCTTACCCATGAGACACTCACACACCCCAAACTCCCGAGAGAGAGTATCTAACTTTTAATCCTCTAAGAAAATCCATAAAACCAAACAAGATAGTGAAAAATGGTTTGATTTAGACTGTAAAACAATGAGGAAAAAATTAAGTCAATTATTAAATCAAAAACACAGACAACCAAATGATACAGATTTGCGCCATCAATATTGTGAGAAACTTAAACAGTAGGGCTGGGTAAACAATATCAATTTCTCGATTTTAATCGATTCTCATTTTTACGAACCTATATCGATTCTTAAATCGCAAGAATCGATTAGTGTAGTCTGTTTTCAGTTGATGAATGAACAGAACATGTAGCGTGCCTCCCATCGAATAAATCACAATAATCTTTGTGCTTTGTTACTTTTGATATGAAGCAAAGTCTCAGATTTAAAATGACGTCCATCTTATTATGAGATTCAAAAAATAAGTACCGTTTTGGCGCTGTTTAATGTGACGTGACAGATCGCTGTAGCGCCTCAGTTAAAGAGAAGCGGCAGCACGGAGCGCATGTGAACATCCTCTCCGCTTTAATACCAGTTACAGCGCGAAATAAACATGACTAAACATCTGAAGGTATGTTAAAATATACAGTACAACTTACTGAAATCCGTATCATGCCTCGTGTGATAGCTCAATGAGTGTTTCAACCTCGGAAAGACGTTAATAAAACAGCTTGTAAACAATGTCACATAACGTCACATTTACCTCAGAAAAACATATTCAGTGACCATAAACTCATTAGTCAGCTAGAAAAATGAACTCTAGAAAGCAGCATTCTGATAAATATAGAATATTACATATTCATTATAATGTTCTTCAATATTTAATGCATGTTTGAATAAATCAGTTATGACAGCCACGATTTAAATGTTTATATTTA
Organism: Mylopharyngodon piceus; assembly: GCA_039654765.1. Classification (NCBI taxonomy): domain Eukaryota; kingdom Metazoa; phylum Chordata; class Actinopteri; order Cypriniformes; family Xenocyprididae; genus Mylopharyngodon; species Mylopharyngodon piceus. The sequence continues at coordinate 22,649,440 of CM077456.1, forward strand.
AAAAAACAAAAAAAAACAAAAACGAATTGGAGTAGAAATATGATTACGTAATTCTAAACTTTATTATTTAAAAAAAAAAAACATAATTGAGTGTAATTTAAGTGTTTGTATATAAATAAGTTAATTTTAACTTTCAATATTATAGTAAAGTAGTACCAACTGAATACCATGTGTAGTTTACAGCATTAGCTGAGAGATTTTTTTCCTCTAAAAAATTTGCCATGTACTGTAACTGATATACTACATCCAAAATAATCAATATCGAATCGAATCGTGAAAATTGTGTCAATACCCAGCCCTATTAATTAAACAGTATAAAAATACACTCCGAAAAAAAGAGAGAACAGTGCATGCAAAATCAGCTAAAAACTACTGAAGAATCTGTAAATTCTATCAAATTCTGGGACAATTGGAATTCCCTGAATAAAAAACATGAACAAACAGCCATACAAAATGGAGACACCTGGAAAAATCACTTTGAACAACTTTAATAGCGAAATAAAAATGAACCCAGAACAAATCCAAATATATGAAAAAATTATCAATATGGAACATACAATTGGTATATACCAAAACCCATTAGACTACCCCATCACACAAAATGAAAAATAAAATTCATAAAATTCAGGCCCTAAAAATCAAAAAAGCAAGTGGACCAGATGGCATTCTCAATGAAATGCTGGAGAACACAGAGCACAAATTAAGATTGGCCTTACTAAAACTGTTTAACTTGGTTCTGAGTGTTGGTCATTTCCCTGACACCTGGAATAGAGGACTCATAATGCCCATATTCAAAAGTGGAGACAAATTAGATCCAAATAATTACAGGGGCATCTGTGTGAGCAGTAATTTGGGGAAGCTGTTCTGCAGTATCATCAACACAAGACTCATACATTTCCTTACAGAGCACAATGTCCTAAGCAAAAGTCAGATTGGATTCTTACCAAATTATAGAACATCAGACCATATCTTCACCCTATATACCCTGACGACAAATACATTAACCAAAACAAAACCAAAATTTTTGCTTTGTAGATTTCCAGAAGGCCTTTGATTCAATTTGGCATGAAGGTCTTCTGTCTAAACTTCTAGAATCAGGTATCGGGGGTGAAACATACAATATTCTAAAAGCAATGTACTCAAACAATCAATGCGCTATTAAAATTGGCAATAAACAAACGTGAAGAGTTCTTCACCCAAGGGCGGGGTGTGAGACAGGGCTGCCCACTATCACCGACCCTCTTCAATATTTACATTAATGAATTGGCGAAACAACTAGAACAATCAGCAGCACCTGGTCTCACACTACATGACTCCACTATAAAATTTCTCCTATATGCAGATTATCTGGTCCTGCTGTCTCCAACAGAAGAGGGTCTACAGCAGAACCTGGACATCCTGCATCGGTTCTGTCAGACCTGGGACCTGAATATTAACCCTCTATGGTCTGAGGCTAATTTGGGGCCCTGGAGAAGTTTTGACATGCCCTGACATTTGTGCTTTTTTCAGTTGCTTATAAACATACAATAATATGTAAGCAACAAGTATGTACATGTTTGTATTTTTGAGATAATTATGTATATGCATGGTTTTTGAAAAAAAAAAAAAATAAGTCACTGAAATAATGCCTCAAAACACATACTAAATATTTGTTCACAAGACTTTTCGGAACTGTATATTTTAGTCTAGAGTTTTTGCTTCAAAGTGATGTTAAAATCATTCTGCCTACTCAGACACACAAAACAATATATTGATTTTAAATTTTGAAGACACTTTTTGTTAGAAAGGCCGTATGCACGGAGCTGTGAATCTTCATGAATAATGCCGTGATTCACACCTGAGGAGATTAAGACCCTGCCCCTAATGAGCCGCATAATGAGCCATTCAGTCAGGAATGTGACTGAGTGAAGAAAGAATGCAATGACAAAAGAAATATATCATTTTTTGTTTGTAGTTTATTTAAAATATAGTTATAAATGAGTCAAAGACACATTTTGAGTACACAGTTATACCTGGAAATAAATCCAGGTATAAAAAAAAAAAAAAACTTTACTGCTTCCAGTCAGTGATCTCATTATCATAAGCATGCAGTCCATTGGGGGCCAATATCTGGTCACTATGATTCTCAAATCTGTGAGATAAAGGGAAAAAAACCCTCTGTGTGTTTGCGGATAACAGGATCATATTTAAAATAATTTAAAATAATGGTTTTCTATTTTAATATACTTAAAATATAATGCATTTCTGTGATGCAAAGCTGAATTTTCATTATTCATTGTGAACAAAAGCTTCATATGGCACTAGACTATTTCACAGTAAACACTTCATAATCTGTTCAAAACAGGACAAAGAAATTGTCACTAGACTATTTCACAGTAAACACTTCATAATCTGTTCAAAACAGGACAAAGAAATTGTCTAAACATTCATATTACCTCTATGACATTTTATGTATTATATTTGTTATATTATAGAGCTTAAATGTCTGTATTATAATATTCACAGACACTATATCGCGATTAGAATAAAGAACTTAAGAATAAAAAAAAAACTTACCATTCACAATCATCGGCTTGATCAAGTTGATCCTCGATCGAAATTAAATTGAAAGTGCTCTTCCTTTGAGGTAAATTCTTCCAGAATTATTCCTCACTACATCTCAAAATGATGTACATGAATCTGACTACGATTGATGCATTTTTTCCGAGATGATGCGGGCGTTCACTCTCTGTTGCATTGATTGCCTCAGAATTTGCCTTTGAATAGAGCGTGAGCTCCGTGGGCATGGCCACATTAGTGGATAATGATGACTCACGAACGACTGACATCTCTCTCTTTTCAAACAGATGACATAAACAAAGAATATTTGTTTTCGATTTGACTTACATGATTTAAAACCTTTCAACGTTTCTTTGGACATATGTCTGATGTTTGTGTGATTTAGTATTCTCTAAGTTACAGTTCATTTTTAGAATGGACTTCATTCAGATAGATGGCAGGTCGCGCATCATGTTAGTTTTCTTTATTTTGCAAAAAGCACAACATTTTGTTTTTACTGTGAGTGTACACAAATAAAAGAAGACATTCCACAGTTTTTAATAATATATAACTCTTATTTGTATGTCCAAAATTGCCGGAGTATTTCGAGTCTCTTTTGCACTGATAAGAAAAAAAAAGCAAGTAAAGGCGCCAACGACTTAACCGACTCCAGAGTGTTAACCATAACAAAACTAAAGTACTAACATTCCAGAAAAGACCTAGATGTCAGGGAAAGAGACACAATTTCACCCTTGGTATGACCAAAATTGATCATGCCACAGGGCTCCAGACTGCGCCTAAAACGGTCGCATTTGCGACTAAAAATATTCATTTGCGAGTGATATTTTGCTGAGGTCGCCATTGGCGACCATACAAATTCACAATTTATGACTGTAAAATTTGCATGTTATTTGCGTGTTCCATGACCAGTAGCCTATCACATAATTTGCTGTGTTGACGTAATTAAATGAGATGCTGTGTGTGAATGTTTCACTGAGTTAGAGTGCCGAAATAGGAACAAGTAGGGAAAAATTTCACACACCAAACAGACGCCAAAGAACTAGAGCTGTGTAGCGAATTAACTCAAAGGGGAAATATTAATAATTAATAATTATTCATAACTCATTATGATTATTAATTATGATTAATTATGAATATGTAAATCAGTTAATCAGATTAACTGGATGTAGCTACATTAAGATTAATATTACAATCAATTAACCTGTTCGTCCAGTGAACACTCAGTGTTGATTGTTTATTAATTCTAAGAAATGTTCATTTCCAGGTTATGGAAAAACAACATTCGTATTGTACAGTACTACTTAGAGCATGTAGTCAGGATCTAAATCACTTAAGAGGCAATTTATTAGCAGACGGAGTCAGAACCAAACATGTATTGTGCACAATCTTTATTAACTAACTCACAAACACATAACATACACGCAGGTCACACACATACGTAGGTAAGAATGAGCAATGATAGAGTTGAACCGGGAATGGAGCTATAGGAAAAAGTCAAAGACAATCTGGAAAAGAATCATCAGTTTCCTCAGTAATAAAACACCTTTGCTGACAAAGGTAAGTTTTACAAATCAATACTAAATTGCTGTTTAGTGTTCAAATGTACGATACTTGCAAGATGCCTTTAGGCTGAGGAGCATCGGATCTGCAGGCTGGGTTGTAATCTTGATGGTTTGGTCCGAAGTTGTTGCCAGTATCTTCTGCGTTAGATGAAGTACTATGAAACAACTTATAGATGAGCACATGGCTGGGTTGTAGGCCCAGGCCTGCAGCAAGAAGGGGGTCTCTTCAGTCGTCCAAGAAGCAAGGAAAGAGAGGGAGTGGCATTGTTCACTGGCTTTTAACCTCTGGTCAAAGTCACACCTCTTAGTTGTTGACCGGACCAATGAAGATGTTGTATTTCCGGGCGACAACACGCCCCCTGTCAGGGCTTTTACGACCGAGCCAGATCAACTGGCTGAGTTTTTGAAGAAGAACTATTAAAGATTCTTGTAATACTGATGTGTTGCACAGGTATGGACATACCGCATACACAAGCATTTAAATCTTCTCGATACGAACCCATAGACACTAAACATGGCATAATTGAAGTTTCCTTAAATGTATCATAAAACATGTGAATACAATGAGTGCAATACAACAACAGTAATAATGGATACCATTTCCTGGGGTGCATGTTCATTTATAGAACAGTCAGGCCTCGGCCTACAACCCAGCCATGTGCTCATCTATAAGTTGTTTCATAGTACTTCATCTAACGCAGAAGATACTGGCAACAACTTCGGACCAAACCATCAAGATTACAACCCAGCCTGCAGATCCGATGCTCCTCAGCCTAAAGGCATCTTGCAAGTATCGTACATTTGAACACTAAACAGCGATTTAGTATTGATTTGTAAAACTTATACATTAATGCAGGAGAGTCTGTGTTATGTGGGGATAATGCAGGAAAGATGCACGTTTCCTGTGTCCCTTCTCTGCTCTCAATTTGGCAACCACATTCTTTAGCGCAATAAAACTTGTAACTGAGAACTTCTCGGGGGATGGGGGACAGACCCCAGAGTGAGCTTTAACCAGTTATTGGTTAACTATAACAAATAATTGTGTCTGATTTGTCTCAGTCGTTACAGCTGATAACAGCCGATTATGTTGTCGCCTCGCATCAGTGCAAAACGGCTGCATTTGAACACACAGTTCTGCTCCTGCGTAAAGGAGACAACTGCCTATTTCTTCATATAAATTTGTCTATATTCGTCATTCAGAAGGGGAAACTGGCTCTGCAGACTTCAGATACACACACAATGCAGCGCGTGCTTACCGTTTGAATAATCATGCTGATCAATTTCATTATTCCACTCTGCTCATGCTCATCAGATAAATTTAAGGTCATAAAAAGCCTTCAGTACCTTAAATGGTATAACAAGAGTATAAATTATCATTTTAAGGTGTCTTATATTTTGTGGATGGAAAAACAAATCGCGATACTCCCTAATGTGATTATTATTAATTTCGTTAAATAAATGCGAGCGCTGCATGTTTTAAAGTCAAAAGATGGCGCTGTTGCGTGTTCTTCAGAGCAGCTCGCATTCAATGATTAGCGCACATTTGTCAACCGATTGCTTATGAACTAATGCTGATCAATTATCACAAAGTTTACTTTGTATTATTTATATTATATTGTGTTGTAAACAGTTGTAGCAACGTAATTTTTTAATCCTCATCTGAACTTGAATGAGCAGCAAAAGTAAAGCACAGACATTTCAAAATAAGAGTCCCGCTGTATTTCGGCCTGTTCATTAATCAAAGTCAAGCAGTATGTATATCAATTGCCCCTGTTTGTTATTTGGTTACACAAACCAAATTTAATATATTTATATATTTTTTCCATATATTTATATTTATTTTCATTTGATTCAAAGTAAACTGTTGTAACTTCAGGAAGGAAGGACATTATTTGACACATATTATTCAATACAAAGATTTTACTAGCATCAGGGTTATTATAGTTAACTAAAACCATTAAAAACATTTTTTATTGCTTGAAATAAATGTTAATACTAAAATAAAAATCTATACAAACTAAACAGACATGTTTAAAAACAACAAAAAATAAAACTAAAAACAAAAATTAAAACTTAACAAAAAATGAAAGCAGATAATATAAAAATCTAATCGGATTCAAAATATTAACAAAAACTATAATAGTATTAAGTGAAAATAGTGACATTTTCCCAGAAAAGTCACAAAATGAAAAAGCTGAAACTGTAAAGGGGACATATATAAACACAACAGGATGACTGAAAGTAAGTGATTTAAAATTTGAAGTTCATTGTTGTGTGGCTCTTAAATTATTTGGCGCCTGTTTTTTTCCCCCTATAGGAGCCAATGGCTCCTTAATGAATTTTTTTGTCTGGAGCCCTGTGCCACAAGCTACACATACCTCGGGCTGAAAATAAGTGCAACTGGAAAGCTAAATTTGGCGAGAATGAACTGAAAGAGAAAGCAAGAAGGGTGTTCTATGCCATCAAAAATCCAATCCAAATTGAAATACCAATCAGAATCTGGCTCAAAATATTCCAATCAGTCATAGAACCTATTGCACTGTATGGCAGTCAAGTTTGGGGTCCTCTTCTAAACCACTAATTTGACAAATGGGACAAAAACTCAACAGAAGCCCTGCATGCCGAGTTCTGTAAGAGTATCCTGAGAGTACAGAGGAACACACCGAACAACGCATGCAGGGCAGAATTAGGCCAATACCCTCTATTAATCCACATTGAGAAACGAGTCATCAAATTTTTGAAACTTCTAAAAACTAGTGACCCCAACTCCTACCATTTTAAAGCCCTTAAAGACCATGAAATGAACATTGAAAAAAGCCCCCTGATTCAGATGGTCCTGAAGCTGCAAAAACAAACTAACACGACTAACAACAGCCAGCCTCAGGACACTGACACCCTCAACCTCAGAATTAGGCCCAACCAAATTATAAAAGCACAAAAAGAAAATTACCTGACCTATTGGACTGAAACAACAGAAAAACAAAGTAAACTTGAATGTTATTTGACCCTAAATAGAGACTACACAACAGCAGAATATCTGAGTACAGTGAAAGACTGTAAATTAAGAAGAAGAATGACAAGGTACAGACTGAGCAATCACACGCTGACTGTAGAGACGGGCAGATAGAGACAGAACTGGCTGCCCAGAGAGAGCCGCATCTGCCCGTACTGTGACCTGGGAGAAGTGGAGACAGAGCAACACTTCCTCACCAGCTGCCCTAACTATGAGGAAATCAGAAAGACATTTTATCCAAAATTTGAAATACTTTGCCCTAACTTCATAAAATTAAACGATAAAACACAAATTCAACATTTATTAGGTGAAAAAAGAGATTGTATCCTACTAGTAGCAAGATACATTTGATGTCTATCACAAAAAGAGGGATTCGACTAATTAGTAATGCGCTCACGCATGCACATGCAAACACGCAGACTCACGCACATACACACTGATTTCTAAATTTTTCATAGAATTCTAAAATGTTGATTAATTCTTCTACTTACTTTTTTATGTGTGTATATGTACATGTATTTTGATTCACTGTAAAAATTAGAAATGCTTTGGCAATACATTGTAACAATTATCATTCCAATAAAGAACACTTTGAATTAGAGAGAGAGAGAGAGAGAGAGAGAGAGCCTACCTGAGTCTGTGTCTCTCATGGCAGCAGTGTCCCTACTAATAGCGAGACTGTAAGTTTATCTATCTCAACCGCACAGTTATTACCTCGCTGGTGAGAAATGTCATGTAGCTTTTAAGTTGCTAAACTATTTACTGATGAATTCATCAGAGCAGCGTGGACAACACGTTTTTTGTGCGTGTGTGTCCATACTATATGTGTGTGCATTAGAGTGAGAGAGAGCGGGAGAGAGTATGCGCTTTCAGGACATAAAACGTATTTTGTGGCAAAAAGCATGACAATAATTTGTCGTTTTTATCCTATTGTGTACTATATTTGTTTGCTTGGTCGGTGTTGTTGTGGGTTTTGTTTTTTTTGCTGTTGTAGGCTTTAAGGACCTTATGATATAACTGAAATCATTTGGTGATTCGAGCATTCAGCAGCCCTGTAGTATAATACAATTTATTGAATACTCTTAGTTGGGTATGTTTCAATGCTCAGATATTGTCTGACCAGTACAAATCCAACAAGTGTTAATATACCAAAGCAAAAGGAATGGAAAATTACTGCTTCACAACAACAACGTCCTCTGACATTAAAAACCTAGAAATGATGACATTCTCTTATCTCTTACTCATGAAGACAGATATCCCTTGAAGCCACACAATCATAAGATTAAACAATATTAGCAAGCATGGCAAGAGCAAGGAAAATAAGTAAAATCATAAGTAATATAAAATATAAAAACATAAATACAGTGACACAATAAATGACTAAATGATATGGTATACATCAAATGACAAACTACATAAATGACTAATGAACATATGATTAAATTGAATAAAAAAAAAACAACAAAGAAAAAAAAAACAACAGAGATGAATGTGTCATGGTAGCACAGGGAAGAGGCGAGGATCTATTCGCAGCAGTTTTATTGATTAAACACACAAAGATAATCCAAATGATAAGAACCAAACAAGACAAAATCCAAACTGGGAAGATAACAATCCAAACAGGGAATGAGAGCGCAACAGCTTTACAATAACCATAACCCACAACGGACTACTGACACAGGGATGTCAATAGATTGAAATTTTTAATCGCACACTTATTGTGAAATTAAGCATACCCCCACTTATCTTGTTTAACACGTTCATTTTATCATCATTTGCTAGATCCAGCAAAGTAAATCAGATTTAAGGGTGATTCTCACAACTGTATTTTCTGCAAGCTTTTTTCAAGGTCAATTTAGGTCTTTTCAAAAAAAGGACACTTGTACACTCCAAAAGTACACCTAATAAACAAATGATATAAGGAGTCCATATAATTCATAAATTTATGCACACCAAAGTACCCATGAAGGGAAAAAAAAAAAAACTTTCAGAATTCACAGTGTACAGTGCAACAGCAAAGAGCTTGTTTACATTTTAGACAAGGCAAGTTGTGATACCGAACAGCAACACATGGAGGTGCCAAAAAAAAAAAACTAAAAAAAAAAAAAAAAAACTAAACCAACTGCCTTGACCTGACTGCATATACCTACTCAGGGCTCTATGCTAACATTTTTCTTTAGGAGCACTTGTGCGCCTAATAAAAAAAAAAAAAAAATTAGGAGCACAGTCAAAAATTTAGGAGCACTTTCTGATCAATAACAGACATTAACTTTCCTATTACAGGGCGATATTTGCCCCTTTAAATTAATTTCCAGGGGCATTTTTTACCATTATAAGAGCAATGTTTTCTAATCTTATTAAATGTATGCATCATATTTCATCAATTTCTTAAGTTAGAATAGAAAATATGTTTTTAAATGTTAAACAATAAATTCAGTTAGAACAATAAGACCGAATCAGACTGTTACCAATCAAAAGAAATCATCAAAAAATCCATCTTTGCACTGCAGAAGTGGCACAGAAGCTCCATCTGAAGTGGTATTATTTATTAGGTTTGGGTATTGACACAATTTTCACGATTCAATTCGATTTATATTCACATGCTTGCGATTTGATTACGATTTCGATTCGATTTGATATTGATTATTTTGGATGTAGTATTTCAGTTACAATTTTCTATCAGGCAAATTTTCTAGAGGAAAAAAATCTCTCAACTAATGCTGTAAACTACACATGGGAGTCAGTTGGTACTACTTTACTATAATATTGAAGGTTAAAATTAACTTATTTATATACAAACACTTAAATTACACTCAATTATGTTTTTTTTTTATAATAAATAAAGTTTAGAATTACATAATCATATTTCTACTCCAATTGTTTTTTTTATTTTTTTTATATAAACATTTAAATCGTGGCTGTCATAACTGATTTATTCAAACATGCATTAAATATTGAAGAACATTATAATGAATTTGTAACTGTGCATAGCTATATTTATCAGAATGCTGCTTTCTAGAGTTCACTTTTGTAGCTGACTAATGAGTTTATGGTAACTGAATATGTTTTTCTGAGGTAAATGTGACGTTACATGACATTGTTTACGAGCTGTTTTATTGACGTCTTTCCGAGGTTGAAACACTGATTGAGCGATTACACAAGACATGATACGGATTTCGGTAAGTTGTACTGTATATTTTAACATACCTTCAGATGTTTAGTCATGTTTATTTCGCGCTGTAACTGGTATTAAAGCGGAGAGGATGTTCACATGCGCTCCGTGCTGCTGCTTCTCTTTAACTGAGGCGCTACAGCGATCTGTCACGTCACATTAAACAGCGCCAAAACGGTACTTATTTTTTGAATCTCATAAAAAGATTTCATTTGAAATCTGAGACTTTGCTTCATATCAAAAGTAACAAAGCACAAAGATTATTGCGATTTATTGGATGGGAGGCGCGCTACATGTTCTGTTCATTCATCAACTGAAAACAGACTAGACTAATCGATTCTTGGGATTTAAGAATCGATATCGGTTCGTAAAAAATGAGAATCGATTAAAATCGAGAAATCGATATTGTTTACTCAGCCCTATTATTTATATACATTTACATAGACTGTTAAATACAGCTCATTGGTATATATTTTTTTGAATTTAGAAATGTGTAGAAATTTAACTTTAAAAGTTTGATATTTTAAGTAGAAACAGTATATGTAAAGTGTAAATATGAAAATAAATGTAAATATGAAAATAAAACCGCCAGTAGGTGGCAGTAAATCTTAATGTGCGAGTCATTCAGTTGTTCAAAACGCAGATTCATTCAAGAATCACCGTTGCTTGGAGATGCGCAACAGTTCTGGTGTGGCTGTTTTAGAGCAAAAACAGACAGTATTGTGGCTAAAATGTTAAGTCACTTAATATCAATTTATTTATTGGACTTCAATAAGATCAGTAAGTATCACATTTGCAATCATGCCAATACTCAGAGAAACAGGAGTCTACTCGTGTGATCGTTCTTAACTTACATATTAGGCTTGCTGTGATCGACGGTGTTACCGGTGTTCAGCCACAACACCAGTTACATCACTTGACCACCGTGAGCGCGGCCCCGCCCCCACCCCCACCGTGAGCCGAAGTCAGATTGGATGGAGATTTGGTTCCAAAGCGAAATGTAAAAGCGTGTATTTAAGCAAGTTTGTCATTGTACTGTTTTGTTTTTGTGTTTTTCATTAAGAATAATAACGAACCCACCCACCATTCAAGCATTTTTTTTTTATTTTTTATTTTGGATGCATTTTTGCCCCAAGCCCCCGTTAATTTCATTTCCGACCTTGCTTATGATAATCCAAATGTATAAGTATTTCCAGTTAATTTGGCCTGAACATCAGCAGCATGAGACGGTCTGGTAAGTGCGTCATACCCGTTTAACCTTCTTTTGCACTTGCTCTGCTGTGCTGACTGAAGCAAAAGATTTTGAAAGCATTTAAAGCAGCCGATTGCAGTATGAAACATGACTGTTGTTCAGTGTAGATGCATTTTGGGAGTTATACATTTTTATTCCGATTGTATTATAGATCTATTCATGAGAATCGATCGGGTCACTCGCACCTGTGCACCTAAATATTTTTTCACAGTCGCACGTAGTTATTTTTCAGTCAAATGTGTTTGGTGTTTGTAGACGCTCAGTGTTCATCCCAGATAGCAAAATACACTCTGCCCAGTTCCGGTTAGATTCTCGCCTGCCGGAGACTTACCAGTCGGCCCGTTTCTGTCTGCTGCGATCGAATCAATCGGGCCAGACGCGGCAGCCGTTACCTTGCCGACACTGTCGCAATCAAGCCGGTATCGGGCCGTCACTAATGCGCACAGCGCGCCAGGCATGGCCCAGCCCCGTTTATATATCTACCATACTGTTCATACATTTATCATTTAAATTTGATACCCAACCAAAACGTTTACTTACATTTTAATTATATAAATTATAATACATAAATAACATTACTTAAATCTATACAAACATCACATTATTATGAAAGCAATTATATGTCCATTTGTAAAGAACTCACTTGATCTGGTTGGCATGAAGACATTTTATTTACAAAACAATTACAAAACTATATTATATCAAATAACAGCAGTTGTTATACAATTATTGTAAATAAAATATTTACCACATTTTGAAAAATTATACACCGGTATTTACTTACAGTTGTGCTCAAAAGTTTACATACCCCTTGCAGAATCTGCAAAATGTTAGTTATTTTAACAAAATAAGAGGGATCATGCAAAATGTGTTATTATTTATTTAGTACTGTCCTGAATAAGATATTTTGCATAAAAGATGTTTACATATAGTCAAAAAATAGCTGAATTTATAAAAATGACCAGTTCAAAAATTTACATACCCTTGATTCTTAATACTGTGTGTGATTACCTGGATGATCCACGACTGTTTTTATGTTTTGTGATGGTTGTTCATGAGTCTCTTGTTTGTCCTGAACAGTTAAACTGACCAACGTTCTTCAGAAAAATCCTCCAGATCCTGCAAATTCTTCAGTTTTCCAGCATCTTTTGCATATTTGAACCCTTTCCAGCAGTAACTGTGTGATTTTGAGATCCATCTTTTCACACTGAAGACAATTGAGGGACTCAAACACAACTATTAAAAAAAGTTCAAACATTCACTGATGCTCCAGAAGTTGCATTAAGACCTGGGGGGTGAAAACTTTTTGAATTTGAAGATCAAGATAAATTTTACTTAATTTGTCTTCCGGGAAACATGTGAGTATCTTCTGTAGCTTCCGATGGGCAGTACTAAATGAAAAAATTAGATATTTAAACAAAATAAGACAAATTTGGACATCTTCATCTTGTTCAAAAGTTTTCACCCCCTGGTTCTTAATGCATCATGTTTTCTTCTGGAGCATCAGTGAATGTTTGAACCTTTTTTAATAGTTGTGTTTGAATCCCTCAGTCGTCCTCAGTGTGAAAAGATGGATCTCAAAATCACACAGTCACTGCTGGAAAGGGTTCAAATATGCAAAAGATGCTGGAAAACTGAAGAATTTGCAGGACCTGGTAATCACACAGTATTAAGAATCAAGGGTATGTAAATTTTTGAACGGGTCATTTTTATAAATTCAGCTATTTTTTGACTATATGTAAACATCTCTTATGCAAAATATCTTATTCAGGACAGTACTAAGTAAAAAATAACACATTTTGCATGATCCCTCTTATTTTGTTAAAATTAACATTTTGCAGATTCTGCAAGGGGTATGCAAACTTTTGAGCACAACTGTATACACAGACTGTAAAATTTAATAAGTATAGACAAACTTAAAAAAATGTTTTAGACACATTGGTAAATGGAAAAAGTTTTGCTGTTTAAACACATTTTGTACTTGGCTGAATAACTTAGCTGAACTCTGCAGGCAGATGGATCTCCAGGAACAGGATCGGGCACCTCTGCAGTACTTCATTAAATAAAAATACTAACTCAAAAAACAAACAAACAAACAACAATAACAAAAAAACTAAAATAAATAAGTAAAATAAACCTTAAGCTGTACAATTGAAGATTTTTTTGAAGATTAGTCTTTTATTTTTAAAACCCTGTGACTGTGTGAACAAGTGCTTCTGAACATGCCAAAACAAAAGATCATCTTCTATAACAACTGCAGTGCTTGAAGTACATTCGTTGACCACAATGACAAAATCAGTGATGTCTGGCTCTCCCAACACCTCCTGAAATAAGCATAGAGGGTCCAACTGTAAGTTTCACTTAGTAGACTAAAAGTAGACAGTTACATTCACCGATACTAGCAATTCTGTTAATGCATTGAATACATACATTTCAAGTCTTGAAGAATTGTGGGTCCTCCTCACACAGGTACACTGAGGAGCACGGAAGGCTACAGTGCGTTTCATGTTGCCATCGTGCACACCCTTCAAAGTCAAGCAAAAATTAACATGTTAAACAAGCAAGCCAACTTAATTTTATATACAGTGAAGACAGTGATGGAGGTAGTTAGTGTTGACAAATTTCAACTCATAAACATTTAAAATGTCACGCAGAGTCTCTGAAATCTTGTTGATGTGTGCCTTTTTCAGTGATATGGTGTAACTTTGTACATACCTAGAAAACCAAAAACACAAGTGTATAACCAACAGTGGATGAAGAAAAGAGAAAGTCAAGTCTGTGTCCAGTTATCTGAGAAGACATCATGCAACTTGCATTTCAACTCAATTAAAGTTACCTTAAGTGTTGAAGCTCACTCTTCAGTAAGCATCCAGTTCACCCTGCAAGTAAAGAAAGATTGTAAAGGTTTACTAATCGTAGATAAAGCTACTGCTAGTTTTTTCACATGAATGTAGGAATAAAATCACATTTCTCAGATCAGTGCGCTTAACAAAAAGCAGCAACACACTTATATAATGTAGGACTGCGATGACGGGGGAAAAAAATGGTAGCTAACGTTAACATTGTTGCTCTACATTTTCTTCATTAAGATCCTTACAAAAGCAAATAAGAAAAAAAAAAATCAGAAATGTTTTGCTTTACTACTTTAGATTCTTCTGGTAACGTCGGTTAGAGCAATGATGTGACATGGATGACAGCAGTTTACATCGCTCAGTAAACTTAGAAATAATCATTAAAGTAGCTGTGTTTACTCAGGCTTACATTCCACCTGTAAAGAGCAAATAGTATACAAGTATCTATTAATAAAGGTAACATGGTCTAACTGAATGTGCCAAACTTTACTTGAACTTACCAGCTTTCTCATTGGCTCCAGATGCTCCTTGCTAGTTCAGTCAGAGAAGTATAATATGATGTCCATGGTCTTATTTCTTCAGGGCTTCCACTGCTCGGTGTCTGGGGATTAAAATCTGCCATTTCTTCAGCGATGATAACACTTCTCTTGATTACTACAAAACAGAGAAATATTAAAAGCAATTTAAAGCATGTTATGAGAAATAATCACTTATTCCTGTGTGTCTTAACATGCTGAGTGAAGAAGCAACTAGTAGCAACAAAAGCTGTGATTGTGTGTTTGTGTTGTCCATGTTTTAGCAGTCATGAGCATCTGTAAATGTAAAATCTGCTTACATTTAGCAACTGAAGATGATCTCAGACATACTAATGCATAGGATTGCAGTACATTCTCATCATAACAAAAAATCAGTGAAACTAGCTTATGTAACTAGCTTATGTATTTAGTTAATTGAGGTTATTTGAAAACAGTGATCTTCTATGATAGTATAAACAAATCCTCTTCACTCACCTTCTTGAAGAAACATGGAATAAAACAACTTTTGCTTATTACAATTGCATTTATAAAACCTATATGAGCGTGGAAACTAAAAACAAACAAACCTGCTCTTTCTCTTTGTGTATGCAGGACCGTCATCATCCTCTTCCTCAGCTCTTTGTTTGCAGATCGGAGTGTTGCTCGTCAAAGTTTAGTGCAGCGTAAACAATTGAGATCCACATAACAACGCTTAGATCAAAGATGAAAAAGATTTCGTCCATTTATTAGCTGTAGGTGGCATACCGAAACTTTGCAGACAAGCCAAGAAAGCCGCGTTCGCGGCAGTCACGTGAAGTTAACTTTTAGCAAGTTCCTTTATAAGTGTCTGCTAAGTAAAAATACTACAAATGTAAATGTGCGTCGATGCTTAACAGAACTGTTTTGTTGAAATGACCCCATACATTAATATTTCTTGGTAAATAATCCATTGTTTTGCTCACGTCCGCTCCAAACCGCACAAACATGGTGGATATCACCCACTACCACAGGTACAAGACCCCTCCCACCGCCGCGCGCGTGAAGATGAATGAATCACCTGAGAGTGCAGTGAAGCGTGTTTAAAATACATAAAAGCATATAAAAGAATGAATTGCTAGATTACTTATAAATAGAATTGATATTATACATATTAGAGAATGTTCTGTCTTATATGGCACTTTTATTATATTAGGTTTTACCGCAGATATGTTGTTTTTGACAAATTCGCTACATTAAACGTGTAACGTTTGTTATTTCATATCAGATACTACCAGGAAACGAAGTCAATTTTAAAACAATTTTATGATAATTATTGCTACATTATGTAACCATCTGTGAGTGAACATAAGCTGAGTCATTGCCAGAAGTGGCCAGATCTCTATAGACAGAGTTGGGCCAGTTACGGTGAACAGGAATCGGCCCAGTGCTTTACAGCCGTAACAAATATACGTGTACCAGAGCGAGCTGCGGGCCACAATCGGCCCGGTTAACACACGCCGATGCTGAGTCTGAGCCGCAGGCGCCGCGGGGCAGCCGAGCTCGGGCCGATTACTACATGCTATCTGGGATAAACTCCCGACTTCTAAGTCATCAAATTATATACTTTTTTTTTTTTTTTTTTGGTCTGTGGTTTTTTTTTTATGCATTACAGTTCATGCTGTGACTTTGTAATTCAGTTGAGGTGGCACGTTGTCTAAGTAATGTACTCTATCAGTAAATATACTGTATCTATTCTTTGACTTGAAGAATGGACACACTTTGCTCAATTTAATTCAGGGAATAAGACCATGACCTTAGCTACACTGGACAGCGCTTTGCATCAAAAGTATCGAAGGCATCAAAATAAAACCTATTATAATTAATGATATACATTTAATGATATACTGGGATACACTGGATGCACCTGTTGTAGACAGGGTGTTAAACCTCTTTTATGATGCTGCCATTCATTGTATGAGCAATTTAGCATGTTAAGGGCCAGATTTACTAACAGCTTGCGCCAGCTCAAACCCTCTTTTGGTGTGAAAAAACTGCTGTCAGGATTTACTAAAGACATGCAGAGAAAAATTAGTGATGAAAATACGTGGACACGGTTATTTTTGCTATTAACCTTATTGCATATGCATTTGTAGGAGTTTTCTTTTCAGACGGAAAATTTATGGGATGTTCATGCAATGTTTTATTTAACGCCCAAAAAAGCACGTCTCAAGCCACTTTGCGCTTGTGTTGTTAGTAGATCACACACACCTGATTATCATTGTCTCTGCTTGTTTGAAAATTTGCGCTGCTTTTGATAGACTGTTGGTCATTATGGAAACGATCTGGCTTCATCTGTTCTTTAATGTGCCATTTTGATCACCCGCAGAACTTTCCACTCCCATCGTCGCATTTATGGGATTACGAGCTCACGCTAATTTGCCCTTTTTAGTAAATCTGGCCCTTAGTGGTTCTTTCCAAAATAAGCATTTAGTTTAGTTTTCATCTTCTGTTTTTCTTCACTCTGATTGTAGGTTTAGTTTTTAAATTTTCTGTATTTTGTTTTTCTAGTTTCAGTACTAGTTTTATTTATTTTTAATTTATTTTTTATATAAAAATATATAAATATAAATTATAAAAATAAAAAAATAGCTGCCAAATTGTGCTGAAGTTAACTCATTAAATGAGATTAATTAAATGTCCATACACCTTTAGTTGATTGATCACATTTTTAAAATCATTGCTTTACATTAAACAAAACACTAGTTTTTTATGATATAATTTATATATCTATAATAAATTATTACATTTATGTTTTCTGAATGTTCTGCCCAATTAAAAAGTGCTAGAACACCCTACGGTTGCCTTGGTTTCCTCATCAGGCCAAATTATTTATATATTTGGTAGGTTGCAGAGTAATGAAGGATATTAAATCAAAATTATCAAAAATTGAAATTGACAATAATTCATGGTTACTTTATTTAATTTAGATAGATGATAACTTTGCTACCAAAAAGAATGAAACGGTGACATGCTAAAACATGAAATTTTCTCACAATGAACAACAAGTCCCATTTGAAGGGCAATGAAAATGGGACTCAAGCTATAGCTAAAGGAACAAAATATAATAGAGACTTGGGGATGGGCTCTTTTGAGCAGCCACCCACAAATTCCTGGCAACCACCAGCAATGCCCTAGCAACAAACCTGAACACTTTAGCAACCTCATAGCAATTTTTTTTTTTTTTTTTTTACACCAACCACTCAAAACACCTTAGAAACTCCAAAGCAACACTATGGTAAGCACCCACACAACACCCTAGCACAAACAAGCACCACTCACATCAAAATCTAATTCTCTCTATTTCTCAGGTTCACTTAATACATCAGTCCCTAAGAGACCTGCGGAGTGATCAGCTTCGGATTGGTGATGACATTAATAGAGAGATCAGCAGAAGAAACAGGTCCCTTTAAAGTTTCTACCTGTCCAAATCAAAGCATCTTGTTCATTGTTCATAATAAATTCCTTGTGTAATTGTTAAACCCCCCCCCACACACACACAAATGTTGTATGTTGTGTTTTGTGCTTTATGCCCCTCAAAAGGACTGACATAGAAACCAAGAAGACATTGGAGAATCTCGTAGGCCACATACAAGCACCACAGAGAGAAGAACCCGTAAGTGCTGCTAATGTTACACAGCATGTTGTGTTCACTTTTTTTCTTTTAGCTGCCTGCTGCCTGTGACCACTTGTCTTGTTTACTGTCAGAATGCAATTGTTGTGTCTTTTCTTCTGTTGTAAGTTGAATACAGTTTCTAAAGAGACCTGCTGTACAAAACATGATATACTGAATAACAGCAACTTGCTCTAGCTTAACAGGGCTGAAAACTGCACGTTAAGTCAGGTTTGAGTTGTATGATGTGTCTTAGGTCTCGTTACGGGTGGAGAGACGTCTACAGGAGATTGAGGATGAGATGCGCCCGGGGCGGCAGATGCTTTCTAAAAAATATCACAGAGAGAAACCAAAAAGCATGTCTGGAGAACTGCAGGAGGTAGAGCACTAAACTAATGCATATTTTTATTTATTTGTGAATATTTTAAAGGGGCTATATCATCACAAATCTAATTTTCCTTGATATTCTGAGCTAAATGAGGTTAATGTACTATGAAACATCATACCTTGACAAAGTCTTGCTAAAACATTAACAATAAAATGTGCTTAAAGGATTAGTTCACTTTCAAATGAAAATTACCCCAAGCTTTACTCGCCCTCAAGCCATCCTAGGTGTATATGACTTTCTTCTTTCAGATGAACACAATCGGAGTTGTATTAATAAATATCCTGATGCATTTAAGCTTTATAATGGCAGTGAACTGTACCAACGAGTATAAAGTGCAAGAAAGTACATCCAACCAAAGCAAAATGTACCACATGGCTCCGGGGGGTTAATAATGGTCTTCTGAAGCGAAGCTATGTGTTATGGTAAGAAAAATATCCATATTTAACAAGTTATAAAGTAAAATATCTAGCTTCCGCTAGACTGCCCTCCATATTCAACTTAGGAAGAAAGCGTAACTGACGTCGCGTCAGTTACGCTTTTTTCGTAAGTTAAATACGGAAGGCGTAGGACATAGTGTAAACATTTTGAACTGTGAGAGGCATTACACTTTCTTCACAAGTTGAATACGGAAGGCAGTCTGGCGGAAGCTAGATATTTTACTTTATAACTTGTTAAATATAGATATTTTTCTTACCATAAAGCATCGCTTCACTTCAGAAGGCTTTTATTAACCCCCCGGAGCCGTGTGGAGTATGTTTTGCTTTGGATGGATGTACTTTCTTGAGCTTTATACTCGTTGATACAATTTACTGCCATTATAAAGCATAGATGCGTCAGGATATTTATTAATATAACTCCGATTGTGTTCATCTGAAAAAAGAAAGTCATATACACCTAGGATGGCTTGAGGGTGAGTAAAGCTTGGGGTAATTTTCATTTGAAAGTGAACTAATCCTTCATTAATATATGACCAATCATATAAGTCAGTGATTTCTGTTGGGTGATCAGAAACTTGTTCAATGGTGAGGTAATAAGGATAAAGCTGAATAGACGCTATTATTTCTAAACTAAACAATGTGTGTGAGTGTTCACCAAACTTTGCGCTGTTCCTGGCTCTGTGTAGCACCTGGCACTCTCACAAGTCTTAGCAAAGAATCCCACCGTTTGAAACGAACAAGCAGCTGAAGTTTATTTTTAATAAGGTCATTGATCATTGAGGTCTGATCTTTACTTTTTTAACTCTGTATTTCAGTAGGAATTGTTTTGTGATCCCATCACAATGTCATTGAAGGATGGGACAGTTATAAACTGTATTGATTCTGACAGCAAGTGTGCAGCCCATCATAGTGGATTAAAGCGCTGTTTCTTCTTTCAGGAGACAATGTCAAAATACAGACCGTTTTATTGTTTTATTTGTTTAAGTTCAGAGAGAAGGTTGAGAAAAATGGAAAATTAAATTACGACAAACATCAAAATCTTCAGGGAGGAAAAAAATTATGATATGGCTTCTTTAAAGGGTTACTTCACCCAAAAATGAAAATTCTGTCATTAATTACTCGCCCTCATGTCGTTCCACACCTGTAAGACCTTCGTTCATCTTCGGAACACAAATTAATATATTTTTGATAAAATCCGATGGCTCAGTGAGGCCTCCATTGCCAGCAAGATAATTAACACTTTCAGATGCCCAGAAAGCTAATAAAGACATATTTAAAACAGTTCATGTGACTACAGTGGTTCAACCTTAATGTTATGAAGCGAAGAGAATACTTTTTGTGCGCCAAAAAAAAATAAATAAAAAAATAACCACTTTATTCAACAATATCTAGTGATGGGTGATTTCAAAACACTGCTTCATTAAGATTCAAAGCTTTATAAATCTTTTGTTTAGAATCAGTGGTTCGGAGCATGTATCAAACTGCCAAAGTCACGCCCCCCGGTGGTGAACCATTGAAATTTCGAAACACTTATGATGTAACGAAGCCTCGTTTACTGAAATCACGTGACTTTGGCAGTTTGTTACGTGCTCTGAACCACTGATTCGAAAGAAAAGATTTGTAAAGCTTCTAAGTTTCATGAAGCTTCATTTTGATTTTTTGGCGCACAAAAAGTATTCTCGTCGCTTCATAACATTCAGGTTGAACCATTGTAGTCACATGAACTGTTTTAAATATGTGTTTAGTAGCTTTCTGGGCATCTGAAAGTGTTAACTATCTTGCTGGCAATGCAGGCCTCACTGAGCCATCGGATTTTATCAGAAATATCTTGATTTGTGTTCCGAAGATGAACGAAGGTCTTATGGGTGTGGAACAACATGGGGGTGAGTAATTAATGACAGAATTTTCATTTTTGGGTGAACTAACCCTTTAAGATGCATCTTGTTCTCTAAAGGTGATGATACACGGTGCGACTCAGTGTTGTTTCAAATTGCCCATTACAGACCTAAATATCTGATTGACATTATTATGTGGTATGATAACAGGGGGAAATCAGTGTTAAAACCAGTGATTTGGCAGAAACTTCAGAGCAGGTTCATGCTGTTCTCCTACCAGCAGGGGGCAGTATATGCCCGTGTTTAGCTTCCATTAACAATTGCCCTATTTATCTGAGAGGTGACTGATGAATGGAGCCTCATTTGCATCTCCATTGCAGTTTGCTAATGAAAAGGCGGTGTGCCTTAGGCCTAGAGAAATAATGCATTTGTTGCGAAATTACAAAAAAACAAACAAGACAAGCAAATCAGGACAGATAAACAAACGCTTAGTCACCAAAGTGCTGTTGAGAAAAACATTGTTCTGCTCTTTTGCACACCCATATGATCTAGAACACTGTTATGTGTTGAATGTGTTGTATGTGTTGAGTGGTGAATGATGTCACTGTAGCATTTTATAAAGTGATTTTAGACTATGAAATGCTTCCTCTAAATGCACACCTAACATAAAGACAATGGTTTAATGGCATCAGTTGCTTTGTCTGTGGCTGGGTGGCACATGTGATGATATGATAGTTGGTCTATGATACAATTAATCATTTTAATTATGTTTCCCCTTCTGTAATTATGCATCTCAATTATTTTGATGTTTGTGTATATCGTTCTGATGATAAATCGATTTCCAACTGTTTCTTACATTAATACATTCAGCAAATTTATCTTGTGCTCCATATGCATGCTGGAATCACACATACTGGGTTTTCACATTAAATGGCATGTGGCACATAATGTATGTGAGATACTGTTGCAACACAAATGGATTCACTTTTAAATCTGAAGGTGAATTAAATTTACTTTTAAATCTTAAAGTCAATTAAATTTACCCCAGTATAATTAAGCTCACCCTTTTGTTTTTTAACTCATTCTAGTACATTACATCTTTATATGCAATAACTGGTCTACTGAATACTAATTAGTGGTGCTTTCAAAGGCAAGCATTATTTTTACAACTACTTATGCTTAGGGTTAGGACTTTGGAACAAATCCCATAGCTTTTATTGCTGCCAGTCAACATACAGTATAAGCAGTTTAGCATTTATAGTGGTGCTTACACTCTTTGTGCTCTTGACATGAATGATGTTTTTTTTCATTATTTTTCTAAGCATTCAGACTTGTAATTTTTGCTTGGTGGACAATAAAATGGGTGAAAAAATCCTATATACTTAAACTGAAGGAGGGAAAGTGAGCTATATCTAGAGAACAGAATATCGTAGAGCTCTAGGGTGACGTCTTTTGACAACACCCAGTAGCATTGTGGTGATGGGTGTTGTACCATGGTACCATGGGTGTTTTTTTTTTTTTGTGTTTTTTTTTCCCAGAAAATGTTGTTAATTTGTATTCTATTGACAAATTAGATGAGTATTACATTATAGTTAAGCCAAATTGTACTGGCAGAAAAGAACTAGTGCTCAATTTCCTCTCAGTCGAATAAAGCCATCCGTACATCCATCCGTCCATCCATCCATCCATTAGTGGAGTTGAGGGGAGGTTAGCAGAAAGGCTGCTAATCTTTCTTTTTTTTTTCTTTTTTCTGTGTCGGCTCTACTCTGTCCTCAAAGGCTTTGAGAAGACATGACACCCAAACCCCGGAGGCTGATGAGACCTTCAGAAATAGACTGCAGAGATCAGAGAATGAGAGAAGCAAGGTGTGTTTGTCTTTGATATTGACTCAGTGTACATAAATGGCATAAATATATTATTAATCTCAGTGCCTCATATGCTATTCATATAAGCTTATGCAAGCTGTGATTACATCTAATGTGGTTCTGAATGTTTGACTCTAAATAATAAAAATAATAGAAATGATTTGGAAATCATTCTAGTTCTAAATGTACATAATAATAATAATAATAATAATAATAATAATTAAACCTTTTTATCTACCTTTTCATAATTTTAAGGAATGTGTAATTGTTTTTGCCAGAATTTCTTGCCGACTTGTTCTCCATATTTTTGATAAATCGTCACCTTGAAATTATAAGGTTCTATCTACATTCTAAGCAGTTTTGAGATATTGAGTTTCAAAGTTTTTGCCTTCCATATAGCAAAAAATTATATGGGGAACAAGTCTCTTTCATACATTAAAATGACAGAGACCCTAAATGTATTCTAACTGTACAATATCAATCCTCTCAAATTTGTAAATGGGGATTTTTGGAACAGGTCAAATGCAGATAGAACCTTCTAATTCTAAAAAATCACTTTTCGCTTGGAATTATAAGGTTCTATCTTGCAAAACATTAACTGAAGCAATATTATTTTCAAGAAACACAAACCGTTTACTTATTTGTTTTAAAACATAAAATTAGTGTTGTAACAATGTGTTGACATTAGGGATGGGAATCGTTAAGGTTTTAACGGTATTACTACTCTTACCGATAGTCTTACAAATTAAGAGCTGAATTAACATTGCTTTATATTCTGAAATGTAAAATAAATATCATTTAATGAAATTAATATAAAACGTCAATTTGTAAATGCACCAAGTGTGCAGGCATTTTTAGTGTTTTATATACATAAGATACAGTAAGAACATGAACAAAGAAACAAAGTAAAACAAGCTGAAAAATACAATAAAACAAGATACAAGTGAAATAAACAGTGCTTTCATTTGTTCATGAAGGTCTAACATTACTGTTCAGGTAAGTAATAGCCTACAAAAGAAAGCCAAGTAACCAAATGTAAACTAACACTGCATGGTTTTCACAGTATAAATTAACAGATTAATGCTTATTAAAGCTAACGATATTCAGATTAAGAGCTGTGAATGATTTTCTCTTTGCATTTTGTTGTTTGATGGCATGATTGTCAGAAGGTGACTGCTGTCACTTTAAGACAATAGATATTAACAGATTTTTTCCCAGCTGTTCATGTCCACTTATGATATAAACTGCGTTTAAGTAGTTTATATCCACTTATAAGTAGTTTATTAATGACCACTCTCCGAATCGGTCATTTTAACATATTTTTGTGTGTATTTGATCGTTTGGACGTGCACCAGAAGCCCAAAGTGTAATTTGTTTGTCTATTTGCGATCCGTTTTGGAGGCTCCAAATTGGAGCGCACGCATACAATTCAGCCTGAGGAACAGCGTCTCTTGCGCGGATTATTGTGCTTTCAACGTTTTAAAACGTTGATAATAATTATAAAACGTCCCGCAATTTTAAAAAATTAGCAACCGTAAAGACTGCATTTTACAACAATCACCAATTGTGCTGATTCTGAAGTTAAGTTTGGGTTTAGAGAGGAACGAGTGTAACACAGCTGTGAAGAGAAGGAAGGTGTGCTAGACGAAACGTGGCTAGTTTTTAATAGTTTTGCCTCAAATATCTTCTTTCTGATGATCCTTGGAAGCCAAAATCGAAATCAGAAATAAAATTAGCTCAATATCACAGGCCTAAAGTGTAAGCAGACGTTTGAATGTTTAGTTCTCTCCTCCATCGTCACAATTAAACAGGGCTTTCATGTTGTGCGCGCGCTGTAGCTCCTCTGCGTGGGCGCGATCTCTCTTCTAGATTCCGAATAGCAAAAATGCATCACAAACAAATGTCCTAATATTATTGCATACAGAAACAGCTGGTGACTCTGGCGAGATAGAATTTGCAAGATAACGACTATATAGCAATAATAAATGTACGTGTATTTTCTTCATAATTTCTCCAGTACTGATAGCAGAACCGTTAATGTCAGAGCTTATCGATATACCGGTCTTTCATAATTTAGCCCCAGGGCCAATTTAATACCGGTTTTCGGTACCCATCTCTAGTTGACATGCATGAGAAAGTTAAATTTAATGCTTTCTATGACGTTTATTTCATATTTTAGAACGATTTTTTTTTTTCTTGTTCAAGTCAACCATAAAAGACTATATTTTGTTCAGTGCAGATGTTAAATTTAAGTAGGAATATGGTGGGTAATTTAACACATTATTGCAGGAACCATTTAAGTTTAAGTTTCCTTTCATTTAAAAAAGCAGCTACTGTAATACATCTGGCCAGGACTTTATTCCACAGAAAGTGGGAGGTAAAATGGCTTTCTCTCTAGACATCAGTATGGCTGAAATAACATGCTAAGTTTTATTGTTGTTTATTAAGACCCAATCAATTAAATTGTTGACTATTTGGCATTTAAGGCTTTATATTGTAAAATTTAAGAAATTTTAAGACAAAAAAAAAACAACAACTGCAAGAAAACAGACAATGCTTAAACAAAGGTGTTTCACAAAGTTTAATAAACATTGAAAAATGTTTCACTGAATATATATAATTAAAAAATATTTAACATTTAAAATATTTAGATTATTTCAACTATGCAACAACTCCAACAATGTTTTTTTTACCAACAATTTTTTTTAACCAAAAATTTACAAACAATGTAAAATTTAACATTTCAACTCACTTAATGTCATAGTTTATACACTTTAATCAGGTATGCCATAACATAGAGCTTTATAGCTACATACAGCTCAATAAAAGTACACAGTGACAGGATGGATCAAGGTTAAAACATAACCTCTCTCAGGGGCGTGGGAAGTGGGGGTGCTGGGGGTGCTTTTCACAGGACGGTAAATGCAACACAAATTTTTTTTCAGTTACATTTATTCATTTTTTATCATTTAATAATTTGTTTGTAATAAACACTTTAAATGGGATATAAAAATGTTATTTTTTAAAAGAACAACTAAGATCAAATAAAAACACTTTACGGGCTCAAGCATAGGCAGAGTGTCTAATAATGAGGTTTTGCAGCGTTGAGCAATGTAGCCAATCACAGACAAATCTGTTGATTTCTGGAACGCAATGAGATGTTAGGATCCACTCACTGCTCAAAACGTGGGAGTTTTTTTTCAGCGCTGAATGCTTTGCATGCTGGCAAATCCTCTGATTAAAACAAAGTGTAGATATTATTATTAAAGATTCATTGAGCGGTCATTGAAGCGTTGCAGTTTCTGTGTGCAGTCTAATGTCCTGGTGTATGGGCTATGCAGTGTTCTCAGCGATTTTTTTTTTTTTTTTTTTTTTCTTTTTTTCTTTTTCTTTTTTTCTCAGCGATATGCTTGTTGTCATTGACAAGATCATAAATAAAATAGTCGATCATGAGGTTTCTAATAAACATCGCGTTGCATAGCTGTAACGATTTAACAAATTAGCTCAAATTATGGATGAAATATATATAATTAAATCATAACGCGTTATGATCAATTATAATATAAATCGACCAAAAAAGGGAATTATGTATATGGATAATTACTTATAACGGATTATAACCAATTACGCATATATGGTCTAGAATTAGTTCTAGTTTTAGAATTAATTTAGAAAGACCGATCTATTCTGTCCACCAAAATCTATCCGTCCGATCTTTCATCAACTAAAGAGGAAAATTACTCTTCTGTCCTAGAGGAATAATCTTCTATCCTAGCACCAATTGTACGAGGCATATAGCAACGAAATCAGAAACGTTAAAGGGACTTGGTTTTCTTTCTTGAGCATCACAGAGACAAAGCAAGTGTGAATATTTAATGACTTTAATATATGAAACTACGAGTACATACGCTAAATATAAACAAAGAATAAATATATACAGGAATGAAAGTAAAGTCAGGAAAAGAGAGAAAACAAAAGAATGGCAAAACTTACAGATAGTACCTTGAGAGCCAGCAAAGAATCAAATCACCTTGTTAGGTCAGGTATACTTAGCGCATCTAAAATAGATGGGTACTTGCATGAGTTTGAGTGCTGAGTTTCAGATAGAGGCGTGTAGAGATTCAGTGCCCGTGGCTGAAGTTCGTTGGTTTCTTCCATATCTTCGCGGGAAGTTTGAACTGAGGTAACCTGGATGTAAGTTTCGCCGAAGGATGGTCGTCTCAGAGAGGAGAGGAGTGCGTGATCTGAGCGCGGTCGCCGGGGGACGTGTGTGAGATGGCGAGAGACAATCGATAGACGATTGAGAGATGATGAGACTTGAGAGACAAAAGAACAGGCGCGTTGTTGTCTTTTAAGGACAAACAAGCCAAAACGCCTCCTTGAATGCGCCAGCCAATGGCGAGTGTGCATTTTTAGCGGGCAAACTTTTTTCTTTGTCTCCATTTACAACCTAATTTGCATAGTATATGGAGTGTCAGATCTGAGTACATTTTCTTCAAAGTACTATTAAAAATAGAAAAATGCATTTTACAGTAACGTAACATACATTGTTAATTAAAACATTCGGAGAGGTTTAAAACAAGACTAAACATGATAGGGTGGAAAAGACATTAAGAGAGAGATACAGTCTTATACTTGAATATAAACATTTAGAGTAAAACTAACACAACTACAGTCGTAACTAAGCTTATATAATATGGATACATGCATACACACTGAATACAAAAAGGGGTACACTTTGGCATAGTCAAATTTTGAGGCTAAATGTAAATACAGTCTCCATGCGTGTGTGTGTGTGTGTGTGTGTGTGTGATGTGTATTGGGGTTTTGGCCAGTGTCTGTTGGCCACATGGCCATTAGCCCAACATGGGGTGATTTAGGTGACTCTTTTGAAGTCCCTGGAGCTGGTGAGAATGTCTTCTGCTTAGCTTCTATGAGGCAACAAAGATGCCAATGGGGCATTCTGACCCAGACCTGCTGGGGCCGATTTGTGATTTACATGAAAAGTTCAAGAAGCTAAAAGCATTCTGAAAATTCTAAAGTTGGTTGGCTAACCTGATCCTGTCCAGACACTACATAGCATTGTTTAGTCTTCACTGATTTCGCGTTTTCTGATCTTTTTCTGCTGTCAAGGAGCAGTCTAGCGACTTGACAAAGAAAGCTGATCTTGATTGGTCCTCGTGTGTGCATTCAAAGAGCTCACTGGCACATAGATAGAACCTTATAGAACCAAGTTAGAGTTCAACTTTGTAGATAGAACCTTTTTGTTTTCTAAAAAAAAAAGTTTCAAAATGTAGACAACTTAAAAAAGAAACATCACAATGTAAATAAATTGTCACAGAATAAGAATATGTGAATAACTCAATTTTGACAAAAATGTCAGATAGAACCTTATAATTCCAAGGGGACGAAATGTATAGAATTTTCACTCTGCACTTTTCCCTAAAAACATTAATTCATTTATAATTAAGATTGACTGCCCTTAATTCTGCAAGCATTACCATAACAAAAATTTTTCAGTGCAAAGAACATTATCATCAACATCATCATCATCATCATCATCATCAACATTTTACATCATTATCAGAGAGTTGCAATATTAGGTGTCATTATTAAACAACTCAGTAATTCAGGAAAAATCTTTGTCTCTTTTGTTTTTAATCTGCCTTTTCCTCACGTCTCTGTGGGCTGTTCCATATGGCGAGAGAATTCATGTAGGATGCTTCGCTTCCATGTAGTTGTTATAATCAGCTACTGATAATATCTTAATTTCTACACTTTCGTGCAGCATAGTTTGACAATAAACCCGCATGATCTTGGTGTTGCACTTCTTGGTGTGCTTTATAAGCTTAAACTCAGAACACCTAGAAAGTGTTTACTGTGAACTGGGGTCCATTCTTCATACCTCGCTTAATACATCTGAGATGATTTGACAAATGCCAGATCTTCTAATCGTGATAACTGAACTCTGGCTAATTTGGTTCTTCAAACGAACTTGCGAATTGGATTAAAATATCTGGATTAAATTGTCTGCGATTACTGCGCGTTCATGTGTTCCTCGAAACGGGGAGATGTATTGATACTCGAAACCACGATCAGCAATGTAGCGATTGGCTGGCGTCAAGACAGCAACGTAGTGACATCATGTAATTAAAAAAGACACCTGACGAAAAACCTGACGAATTTCTGGACCTTTTATAAGAAAACAGCCAAGCAACGACATAAAAGTTATAATAGATGTATGAAATGTGCACTTTATTTATTTATTTATTTATTTATTTTTTATACATTATTCCCAATTATTTAGGCTGTATTCATGATCTCTAGTATTTGTACATGCTTTACATTTTTATTTCAATGTCATAATTAGCAATTCATTTAATTTAACCTTTGAAGCAGATTTGTTACGTGACAGCATTAATTAAAGTTTCTTAAGGGTCAAGATCAAGTTATCTGCATCTCCTGCGCTGCATCAAGCCACTCCCATAATAGCTGTCGCAGTTCAAATTAATGCATGCACGGCATAGATAGACTAGCTGTAGCTGTGTGTAAGACTCCAATAAAATTATTAGGTAATTATTCCCTCACAAATAAATATCTCAATGAGTAAAACTGGCTGTGTCTATATTATGATAGACTACACAACATTATAATATTATTTGCAAATTTATTTTTAAATCATTATTATTGTCCCTGGTTCACATTAGGGTACTCTTGTAAGAAAGTAACAGTGGCTGGAACAGACTTTAAGCATCACGTCCGCTTAAAAAGATGCCATCTAATCCTGTTTACATGAAATAAGCCTGCTCCTGAGCAGATTTGAGATTACGGACATGTTGCTATGACAGCAAGTCCAGGATAAGCGTTGAAGAACCGAACAATCCAAGATCATGCCAAATCGTCATCAGTCAGATTCAGCTAACTGAGTTAGTGACGTATGAGGAACGGACCCCTGGGCCGCTCAAAACACTTCAGTATGAGACTTGTTTTAAGTAAATAAAAAAAAAAAGTGCAACTTGACAGGTGAAGAACAGACAGCGTGATATTCACAGTCTTTCTTAAACACTTGTGTTCATGCTATCAGTGTTAAAGTAATGTTTCCATTGATGACAACATAGACTGTAAAATCATAAAAAGCGAATCACGACTCCATTTCAGGACTGTCGATATAGTTCGGTAACGTCAGTAACTCATAAAACCGGAAAATTCCCAGTACACTCACAGCAAAGTTCTTTTTCTTGCTTCCTGAAGGAGTAAAAACAAGTGCGAAATACATTTATTGTGAAAAAAAGTTTGACTGCAACAGTATCTCACTTGTTTTGAAATAATCACATCATTACCATTATGCCGATTTCACACCGCAAGCGTGAGCGGCGCGTGAGCAGCGTGTATTTTTTTAGGCATGCATGTTAACCAATGGATGCATTCACGCCGGGAGCAGGAGCAGCGCGAGCGTCAAGCGAGCAGCAGTGATGCGGGGGTTTCGGCACCAAGTCTATTTTTGCTGCACTGCTGACGCTCAATTAAAGTGAAAGTACACTTTTGATGGACAAAATAAATATGATTTCACAAAATGCACAGAATAAGCATGTCCACTTGTCCAGTGTGTTTCAACAAGAATTAGAGTTTGTCAGAAAAGAAAATTAAGAATCAAAAATATTTATAGAAGATTTACCCATTTAACTTGTTTTTAATTATTCAGTTTGGGTGAAAGTATGGTGTATTATAAAAAACTAAAGTAAACTAGCCAGAAAATATGATATATAAACATTCTTTTAGTTAATATACAGACAGGTATATAGGCAGCATATACCTGCCTATGGAGTATTGCTGACCAGATATATGAAATTCCACCGGTCCGTATACTCCGAAAATGTACCAATTCGGAAGTATGTTACTGCCGTATTCTTCCATGCAACAGCCATTTGTTGCCATGGCAAGTAAAGAAGGGAACATTTACACATTTGGGCCACTTTGCCCAGCACATTGATCAATCATGTTAAACTGGATTGGTAGCTTTGAGGCTAAACCCACCCCCTAACCAGACAGCTATTGGGACAGACTTTCCTCAAAAGTCATTTCATTGGTAAACTTGAAATTTATCCCACCCAATACCCATATAGAAAAGTGACTTTATTGGTTACATTTCAAATATATCCCTCCCAAAACCCTTGCAGGTGAATGATTCAGTTGGTTGCAGGACAGGTGGGCAGATTGAAAAAATAAAGTTTAACCAATTATTGATTGGTTGTCTTTATTAGGGAAAATAGTAAACAGTATATAAAACATAAAAACAGCTAAAAAACATTTACATTTTCAACAGAAAGCAACATTTAAAAATACAGCATCTACTTTGAATTAAAGCATTCAAACAAAGGCAGAAAATAACACATGAAATGATCTGTCCCAGCCGACTCGTCTTCACTGTAGTTCCTGTGTGAATCCACATCAACATCTTCCTCATCTTACACTGAGCTCCACCATTTCTGTCCTTCTCAGTGCTCTTTCTGTGTTTGTCTCAGTTGACCTCGTCTCCAGCAACTGCAAAACAACAGTAATGTAACCACTGAAAATACTTACTACAATCTAAAATTAAATATATAAATAAGTTTTACACAATATAGATAATCAGGCTTACCTGGTTTGTGTATGATGTTGAAGTGGATTCTTCTCAGACCTGTGCAGGCTTAAAGATGTTTCAGTCTGCAGTCTGTCCTCAAGAAATGTGAGCGACCGGAGATGAGTTCAGACACAAAAGTCTTTGCAGCGGGCACTGTTTTGTCTGTGTGTGTGTGTGTGTGTGTGTGTGTGTGTGTGTGTGTGTTCTTGTATATATGGTTTATGAGGACACAAATGTGTATAATAACATGGGTATTACAACATAAACATTGTTTACGAGGACACTTCCTGTGTCCTCGTAAACCAAATGGCTTAAAAAACATATGAAATTCAAAAGATGCAGACAGTTTCCTGTGATGGGTAGGTTTAGGGGTAGGGGTAGTGTAGGGGGATAGAATGTACAGTACAGTATAAAAACATTACGTCTATGGAGAGTCCCCGTAAACCATATATACAAGTGTGTGTGTGTGTGTGTGTGTGTGTGTGTGTCTTTGTGGAGGTGGGAGGGGATCATAGACTTTACTGCGTGATTCACTATTTATGTAAAATATTTCTCAGGGGAGATTATTTTGAAAGTATGATCGTTTATTTATATGCAGTTTATTATATATATATATATATATATATATATATGAGAAGAGTTTGGTTCCAAAACGCGATAAACGGCATTTAAAAAAAAAATGAGTTTCCGTCAAAATCAGTATTGTATCTGGTCTGTATTGAAAGGTCAGTCATTAATTTTCTGCAAAATGCGATTTCCGTCGTGTTATTCTGTCATGTTTTCTCTCCTTCTTTCCAAAACGCGACAAACGCCAGTCTCCCTTCTCTGCAGAATGCGATATATCTGCTCAACCAATCACAGCGCACCATTCCACGCATTGTAAACAGTAATGGCGGCGCTCTGAATACACCCGGCATCCTAGTTTTCCTTATCTGCTTTGTACTTTGTGATCAACAAAAACAGAAAAATGAATAATTGATGAACCTGTGGTGGTTTCTGCGGTGGGGAAGAAACGTAAGTCATCGAAATGTAATCATTTACGTGAGGAGATTAAGAAGATGAGGCACTCGAGTCGGGAGAAGGAAAATGCCAGCTGTTGCTTGTTCCACGACAGCATCAAACTTCTGTCACGGTCCCCAAAACTGAATCATGAACAGTTTTTAAAAGCCGTTTTTAATACCAATGTACTCGGCAAATGTTTATTTTAACCGTGCGGTGGCGCCAGATACTCTTTAATCGGTAATGACAAACGGAGACATAATTAATTTATAACATTAACAAGATGACTCGTTGAATTCATTTTGGGAGCAATTACTGAATGTATTTTTAGTCAAATGCCTGTATATAAGATTAGTATTGACAAAGTTCAGAGGCTGTCATATATGTGAATCAACTTACTTTGTTGTGTATTTTCAATATGAAAAATAACTTTTATATTGATGGATTAATTGCATTTTGAAAAAAAAACCGTCATGGATTTATTGCATTTTGGGGGAAAAATAATCCGTTTTTATAATAAACCTTTGAAAATCAAAATCTAGATTTGAATGTTTAATGTTTTTATAACCAAAAGATGCTATGTGAAATTTTGAAACAGAAAATAGTGGTTTTCATCTTGCCGCTTTCTTGGTAAAGAAAACTATGGTGGCCCAGTAGTGCACAACACAATGAAATTAAAAAAGCAAACATAAGTTCACAACACAACAGAAACAAGCCACAACACAACGAAATCAAGCCACAACACAACGAAAAAAAGCCACAACACAACGAAATTAAAAAAGCAAACATAAGTTCACAACACAACGGAATCAAGCCACAACACAACGAAATAAAGCCACAACACAACGGAAATGCTCCCGACCACTAGGGGGCTCTCAGAGCTCGGTAAAGTTAGTTTTCCTTGCCACTGTTCTATAAAGTCGACAGTCTTACAAAGATATCAGTACCATGATTAGTTTTAAGTATGTAAACGTATATCGACATGAAATATTAATTCAAAATCCACTACGTGCACAATAGCTTCATATTTATACCTGTGAATGATTTGACGCGCTACCACGGCGCATGATGAAGGGAACATCTGCCAATTCCATTAAGTGGTTAAAACGAATAATTTGTATTCATTACAATGACTTTGTTTAACATTTAGAAACAGACATGTTCAAATTCCAAAGCTTGTTAGTTCCTGTTGGTAAGACTGACAAGCTTTGGAATTTGAACATGTCTGTTTTTAAATGTTAATTATACGTTTTAACCACTTGGTGGAATTGGCAGACGTTCCCTTCATCATGCGCCGTGGTAGCTCGTCAAATCATTCACAGGTATAAATATGAAGCTATTGTGCATGTAGGTGATTTTGAATTAATATTTCATGTCGATATACAGTGGTTACATACTGTTGAAACTAATCATGGTATTGATATCACTGCCAACTCTATAGAACATTGGCAAAGAAAACTAACTTTACCGAGCTCTGAGAGCCCCCTAATGAGCGGGAGCATTTGCGTTGTGTTGTGGCTCGATTTCGTTGTGTTGTGGCTTTATTCCGTTGTGTTGTGGCTCGATTTCGTTGTGTTGTGGCTTTATTCCATTACGTTGTGGCTCGATTTTGTTGTGTTGTGAACTTATGTTTGCTTTTTTAATTTCGTTGTGTTGTGCACTACTGGGCCACCGTAGAAAACACATTTTTACTCAAATTAATCAAAATGGATTTATAGCGTTTTGGGACCAAACTCTTCATATATATATATATATATATACACACACACTATTTTGCCAAAAGTTTTGGGATGCCTGCCTTTACGTGCACATGAAATTTAATGACATCCCATTCTTAATCCGTAGGGTTTAATATGGAGTTGGCCCACCCTTTGCAGCTATAATAGCTTAAACTCTTCTGGGAAGGCTTTCCACAAGGTTTAGGAGTGTGTTTATGGGATTTTTTGACCATTATTCTAGAAGTGCATTTGTGAGGTCAGGCGGTGATGTTGGCGAGAAGGCCTGGCTCGCAGTCTCCGCTCTAATTCATCCCAAAGGTGTTCTATCGGGTTGAGGTCAGGACTCTGTGCAGGCCAGTCAAGTTCCTCCACACCAAACTCGCTCATCCATGTCTTAATGGACCTTGCTTTGTGCACTGGTGCACAGTCATGTTGGAACAGGAAGGGGCCATCCCAAAACTGCTTCCACAAAGTTGGGAGCATGAAATTGTCCAAAATGTCTTGGTAGGCTGAAGCATTAAGAGTTCCTTTCACTGGAACTAAGGGGCCAAGCCCAACCCCTGAAAAACAACCCCACACCATTATCCCCCCTCCACCAAACTTTACACTTGGCACAATGCAGTCAGGTAAGTACCGTTCTCCTGACTCGTCCATCGGATTGCCAGACAGAGAAGCGTGATTTGTCACTCCAGAGAACACGTCTCCACTGCTCTAGATTCCAGTGGTGGCGTGCTTTACACCACTGCATCCGATGCTTTGTATTGCACTTGGTGATGTAAGGCTTGGATGCAGCTGCTCTGCCATGGAAACCCATTCCATAAAGCTCTCTACGCACTGTTCTTGAGCTAATCTGAAGGTCACACGAAGTTTGGAGGTCTGTAGCTATTGACTCTGCAGAAAGTTGGTGACTGTTAGTGGTATCATAACAAAGTGGAAGCAATTGGGAACAACAGCAACTCAGCTACGAAGTGGTAGGCCACATAAAATCACAGAGGTTGGTCAGCGCATGCTGAGGCACACAGTGCGCTGACCAACCTCTGTGATTTTATGTGGCCTACCACTTCGTAGCTGAGTTGCTGTTCTTCCCAATTGCTTCCACTTTGTTATGATACCACTAACAGTTGACCGTGGAATATTTAGTAGTGAGGAAATTTCACAAATGGACTTATTGCACAGGTGGCAACCTATCACGGTACCACGCTTGAATTCACTGAGCTCCTGAGAGCAACCCATTCTTTCACAAAAGTTTGTAGAAGCAGTCTGCATGCCTAGGTGCTTGATTTTATACACCTGTGGCCGTGGAAGTGATTGGAACACCTGAATTCAATGATTTGGAGGGGTGTCCCAATACTTTTGGCAATATAGTGTGTGTGTGTGTGTGTGTGTGTATGTATATATATATATATATATATACACAGTATCTCACAAAAGTGAGTATACCCCTCACATTTCAGCAACCATTTTATTATATATTCTCAAGGGACAATACTATAGAAATGAAAATTGGATATACTTTAGAGTAGACAATGTGAAGCTTGTATAGCAGTATAGATTTACTGTCCTCTGAAAATAACTTAACATACAGCCATTATTGTCTAAATAACTGGCAACAAAAGTGAGTACACCCTAAGTAAACATGTCAAAACTTTGTCCAAAGTGTCAATATTTTGTGTGAGCACCATTGTTATTTAGCACTGCCTTAATCCTCCTGGGCATGGAATTCACCAGAGCTGCACAGGTTGTTGCTGGGATCCTCTTCCACTTCTCCATAATGACATCACGGAGCTGCTGGATGTTAGACACATGGCGCTTCTCCACCTTCCGCTTGAGGATGCCCCATAGGTGCTCAATAGGGTTCAGGTCTGGAGACATACTTGGCCACTCCATCACCTTCAACTTCAGCTTCCTCAGCAAAGCAGTTGTCATCTTGGCGGTGTGTTTGGGGTCATTATCATGCCGTTCAACCCAGTTTCTGAAGGGAGGGCATCATGTTCTGCTTCAGAATGTCACAGTACATGTTGGAATCCATGTTTCCCTCAATGAAGCGCAGCTCCCCAGTACCAGCAGCAATCATGCAGCCCCAGACCATGATGCTACCACCACCATGCTTGACTGTAGGCAAGACGCAATTTTCTTGGTACTCCTCACCAGGGCGTCGACTTGTTGCAGTGTGCGGCGTATGGTCTGAGCACTGACAAGCTGACCTTCTGCTTCTGCAACCTCTAAAGCAATGCTGGCAGCACTCATGCATCTGTTTTTTGAAGCCAGCTTCTGCACCTGACGCACAGCACAAGGTCTCAACTTCTTTGATTAAACTTCTTTGGCTTGTTTCGAGTGGAACCCATCTTGGAATACCTCTCTCTATGACCCTGGCCAGTGCGCTGTAACTCGGTTTCAGGGTGTTACCGATCTTCTTATAGCCTAGGCCATCTTTGTGGAGAGCAACAATTCTAATTCTCAAATCCTCAGAGAGTTCTTTGCCATGAGGTGCCATGTTGAACATCCAGTGATCAGTATGAGAGAACTGTACTCAAAACACCAAATTTTAACTGCTCTAATACAAGATCCACACATTTGTATGGTCCTATCAAGCAGACAAAAATATGAACATGATGAATAGGACATGTGGCTTTGCATGGTTAAACAACATACAACTGTTATCACTTAGGGTGTACTCACTTTTGTTGCCAGCTATTTTGACAATAATGGCTGTATGTTAAGTTATTTTCAGAGGACAGTAAATCTATACTGCTATACAAGCAGCACATTGACTACTCTAAAATATATCCAAGTTTCATTTCTATAGTATTGTCCCTTGAGAAGATATACTAAAATGGTTGCTGAAATGTGAGGGGTGTACTCACTTTTGACTTGTGTGTGTAAGCAATAAGGTACGAGAGGCTGTGCTTTATCGTGAATAAGTCACGGCTGAACTTATTCACGATACAGCACTAGCCTCAAGTACCTTATTGCTTTTATAAAATGGTTACCACACAATACAAATATTAAAGCCAAAAATATGTATCAATGCAACTTTCATGAAGTAAAGTTTCACTAAAAACCTTTCCTTCCACTGGAAAAAATAGTCCCTGACCGTGAACAGCAACAGAAGTTACATTATTACGCCATTAGATGGCGGCAAATACTGTCTTTATGAGTGTGTCAGTCAGTAGCGAAGACTTTTACATTGTAAAGACTGAATTGTTGTGAACACGGAACAAGACGCAACTGACAAATGCTTTGACTAGCGCTGTCAGTCACAGGAAAAACCCTTAACTGTTAAAAGGACAAGATAATACATCGGACATTTAAACAGATTTTTTATTATGAACAGCACTGACCTGAAGGAAAATGTTAAATCTGAATGCAGGTAATAAACTCACTCAACTGATCTCTTTCTCACAATACTCTTCTACATAATACAGTAAGCTTCAATGAACAATATGAATTGAGAACATACAGTTTACGTTGCTAAGAGTGGTTGCTAAGGGTGTTGTGTGGTGATACACAGAACTGTTGGGTGAAGCGGTCATAGCCGTGTTTTATCGTGAATATTGACCAATCAGAATCAAGGATAGGAACTAACCGTTTTTATATATACACACACACACACACACACACATACATACAGTAGTGCATCCGGAAAGTATTCACAGTGCTTCACTTTTTCCACATTTTGTAATGTTACAGCCTTATTCCAAAATGGATTAAATTCATTATTTTCCTCATAATTCTACAAAGAATACCCCATAATGATAATGTGAAAGAAGTTTGTTTGAAATCTTTGCAAATTTATAAAAAAAAAATTAAAAAAAATAAATAAATAAATAATCGCATGTACATAAGTATTCACAGCCTTTGCTCAATACTTTGATGAAGCACCTTTGGCACTAATTACAGCCTCAGGTTTTTTTGAGTATGATGCTACAAGCTTGGCACACCTATATTTGGGCAGTTTCTCCCATTCTTCTTTGCAGGACCACTCAAGCTCCATCAGGTTGGATGGGGAGCGTCGGTGCACAGCCATTTTCAGATTTCTCCAGAGATGTTTAATCGGGTTCAAGTCTGAGCTCTTGCTGGGCCACTCAAGGACACTCACAGAGTTGTCCCGTAGCTACTCCTTTGTTATCTTGGCTGTGTGCTTAGGGTCATTGTCCTGTTGAAAGAGGAACCTTC
This sequence comes from Mylopharyngodon piceus, assembly GCA_039654765.1. NCBI lineage: Eukaryota > Metazoa > Chordata > Actinopteri > Cypriniformes > Xenocyprididae > Mylopharyngodon > Mylopharyngodon piceus. The sequence continues at coordinate 22,688,052 of CM077456.1, forward strand.
GCCCCAGTCTGAGGTCCAGAGCGCTCTGGAGCAGGTTTTCATCAAGGATGTCTCTGTACATTGCTGCATTCATCTTTCCCTCGATCCTGACCAGTCTCCCAGTTCCTGCCGCTAAAAAACATCCCCACAGCATGATGCTGCCACCACCGTGCTTCACTGTAACGATGGTAATGACAAGGTGATGAGCGGTGCCTGGTTTCCTCCAGACATGATGCTTGCTATTCAGGCCAAAGAGTTCAATCTTTGTTTCATCAGACCAGAGAATTTTGTTTCTCATGGTCTGAGATTCCTTCAGGTGCCTTTTGGCAAACTCCAGCTGGGCTGTCATGTGCCTTTTACTGAGGAGTGGCTTCCATCTGGCCATTCTACCATACAGGCCTGATTGGTGGAGTGCTGCAGAGATGGTTGTTCTTCTGGAAGGTTCTCCTCTCTCCACAGAGAAACGCTGGAGCTCTGCCAGAGTGACCATCGGGTTCTTGGTCACCTCCCTGACTAAGGCCCTTCTCCCCTTATCGCTCTGTTTGGCTGGGCGACCCGCTCTAGGAAGAGTCCTGGTGGTTCCAAACTTATTCCATTTACGGATGATAGAGGCCACTGTGCTCGTTGGGACCTTCAATACTGCAGAAATATTTCTGTACCCTTCCCCAGATCTGTGCCTCGATACAATCCTGTCTCAGAGGTCTACAGACAATTCCTTGGACTTCATGGCTTGGTTTGTGCTCTGACATGCACTGTTACCTGTGGGACCTTATATAGACAGGTGTGTATCTTTCCAAATCATGTCCAATCAACTGAATTTATCACATTTTTATTTTTAATAAATTTGCAAAGATTTCAAACAAACTTCTTTCACATTGTCATTATGGGGTATTGTTTGTAGAATTTTGAGGAAAATAATGAATTGAATCCATTTTGGAATAAGGCTGTAACATAAAATGTGGAAAAAGTGAAGCGCTGTGAATACTTTCTGGATACACTGTATACACTCTTTGCTAGTTTTTACTAACAATAACTATTAAACAGTTACACTGTTATTTCTCAGGAAAAGATAAACACGTCATAACACACAGTCTCTTTTTGGGGGGCATTATTCAATGTTGGTAAAGATACTAGATAAACCACTTCTCTCCCTACATCATTAAAGGACCAGGTCTTATTCTTTGTGAAATAATATGGAAAGAAGTTGGTGAGAAGATGCGTTCAAATTATGTTAGTGTGTTATGTTATAGATATGTTCTCTACATGATAAAAAAAAGATTAAGTTGGCTATATTTGATTTAAATCATATTACGACTATGTAGAGGCTGTTTTGTGAAACTTCCCTGGCTCACACCCCTCCCTCCATCTGAGAACATAGGGAGCACCTTAACTGCCAGCCATTAACATATGAAAGGCCTTAATTCACACCTGACAGCCATCAGTCCTCACACCCAGCAGTATTTCAGCCATGTATGTCCGTGAAGTTTCATGGATTCCTGTGTTCCGTGTTCCTTATGTTTGTGTACCCCAAGTATCTGGGTATTTCTGGAAATTTACTGTTTTGTGTAATTTGGCTCAGGATTTTTCCACATACATCCAGCAAACCTGAAATTATGTTCCATAATTACCTCCCCATGTTAACAAGCTTTCAAGACTATCAAGTTTATAAATGAAGAACTTATAAAAACAAATTTATAGTTGTCTTTGTAAAGAAATGCTCACTATATGTAGCTTGGAGCCGCTGCTGTGATGCTATACAAACGCTTCCAATGTGAATACTCATGCGTCTCTGCAGCTGCAGTGACGATGTAGTTACGCTGACGTGCTGCTCACGCACCGCTCACTCGCCGCTCAAGCTTGTCAAGTCAAGTCAAGTCACCTTTATTTATATAGCGCTTTTTACAATGCAGATTGTGTCAAAGCAGCTTTACAGTGATAACTGGTATATAATTTTGGCTGCATTTTCTCTTAAAGAAAATGGTGTCATTATCCATCTTAAGTAAATTCAGTATTGATTCATTCCGTTGTAAGAATCAATAGTTATTAATTTAGTTAATTTATCTATATCAGCACTGGAGTAAACAGTGATGTCATCATCCAGCTCAGTTCAGTTCACATACAATGGTGTCAATGCAGGCAGATCAAAACACTGTTGAATATCAAATGTCAAGTGTCCCCAACTAAGCAAGCCAAAGGCGACAGCGGCAAGGAACCCAAACTCCAACAGGTGACATTAGGTGGCAAACAGGTGGCAAACAGATGTTAAAATGGAGAAAAAAACCTAGGGAGAAACCAGGCTCAGTCGGGGGGCCAGTTCTCCTCTGGCCAACAGCTTGCAGTGTGAAATGGGTGTTACACCACAGTATCAAAAATCCACACCTCACACATTACAGCAAAATTTGTTTGAAGGTTAAGACCATAACCAGATCATAATTTTAGAACATATGATAAATGTTTTGAAATGCATGATGATTTCAAGTTATCACAAATGCCCCTAATTGAAGACATCTTTAAACGATATTCAATACTTTTTCGAGACACTTGGCAAGTTAAGATTTCCTCAAGTGGATCTAAGATTTACCCAAAATGTTCAGTAATTTTACATCAGAGAGCATCTTCTTGTTGCCGCCTCACTAGCTGATTTTCAGTCTTAATCTTTTTTTTATGCAGTTGTAGGGGAATCAGAGGGAGTTGGTGTGGGCAGCCATGTCTCACAGGGATTGGCATTAACAGGCCATCGGCTCAACTCCCTGCAGAGTTAATGGTCTCAAAGACAACTTCCGACATGACTGATGATATTGGAGGCAGGCGTTGGTGACAGTGACCAATGAGCTTTTTCCTTTGCAATATGGCAAACTCTGATTTTTATCCATGGTGATTCTGTAACCAAGCGTTTTAATGGGTTCAACTATGCTTAAAATAAAATAAGGAAGCAGAAGAGTCTGTGTTTATTAAATGGAATTTTCTTTCACTGAAGCTATGCATGAACATCTACTCTAAGCCCTGAAGAGACATATACACTGATGAGCCAAAACATTATGACCAGCAAACAAACAGTTCTCTTAATCAACTTGTTGGATACAGGAGAAATGACCAGGAACAAAGTTCTGAGCAAAGGCCACATTGTTATGGCAAGGTGACTGGGTCAGACTATCTCTGAAACGGAGTGTGCACTGTTTACCTGGGGGAAGTGATGGCACCAGGATGCACTGCAGGATGACGAGTGTGATGCTCTGGGCAATGTTCTGCTGAGAAACCCTGGGTCAATTTGACATGTGCCACCTACCTAAACATTGTTGCAGGCCAGGTACACCCCTTCATGACAATGGTGTTCCCAATGGTGGAAGTGGCCTCTTTCAGCAGGATGCATTATATACCTTGCCACACTGCTCACAATTTTCAGGAATGGTTTGAGGAACATGATAAAGAGTTCAAGGTGTTGCCCTGGCCTCCAAATTCCCCAGATCTCAATCCAGTTGAGCATCTATGGGATGTTCTGGACCAACAAGTTCAGTCCCCGGCAGCTCCACCTCTCAACCTACAGGACTTGAAAGATCTGCTGCTAATGTCTTGGTGGACCTTCAGGGGTCTTGTAGAGTCCATGTTTTGGCGAGTTGACGCTGTTTTTGGCAGCACACGGAGGACGAACAGCATATTGGGCAGATGGTCATAATTAGGGCTGGGTTAAAAATATAGATTTCTCGATTTTAATCTATTCTTGTTTTGAAGAACCTAAATCGATTCTTAAATCCCAAGAATCGATCTTTTAGTCTGTGCTGTTTTCAGTTGATGAATGAACAGAACATTGTAGCATGCCTCCCATCCAATAAATCATAATAAGCTTTGTGCTTTGTTACTCCTGACATGAAAGAAAGTCTCAGCTTTCAAATTCTGTCAATTGTATTACGAAATGCAAACAATAAATTATGCTTTGGCTCTCTTTAATGTGGCACGACAGGTCGCTGTAGGGCCTCAGTTTAGGCGAAGCGACAGCGCGGAGTGCACGTGAACCGATCATCTCTTCCACTTTACTACTAGTTACAGCACAAAATAAACATTAAAGAACATTAGAAGGTATGTTGAAAAATACAGTACAACTTATTGTATCATGTCTCATGTAATTGCTCAATCATTGTTTCAATCGTGGGAAGACGTCAGTAAAACAGGTTGTAAACAATGTCACATAATGTTACATTTACCTCTGTAGTGTCTGGACAGGATCAGGTTAGCCAACCAACTTTAGAATTTTCAGAATGCTTTTAGCTTCTTGAACTTTGCATGTAAATCATGAATCGGCCCCGGCAGGTCTGGATCAGATTGCCCCATTGGCATCTTTGTTGCCTCATTGAAGCTAAGCAGAAGACCTTCTCACCAGCTCCGGGGACTTCAAAAGAGTCACCTTTGTTCACCCCATGTTAGGCTAATGGCCATGTGGCTCACAGACACTGGCCAAAACCCCAATACACATCACACACGCACACATGGAGAATGTATTTACATTTAGCCTCAAAATATGACTATGCCAAAGTGTACCCTTGTTTGCAGTTCAGTGTGTATGCATGTACCCAGATAATATAAGCTTAGTTACGACTGTAGTTGTGTTAGTTTTACTCTAAACGTTATATTCAAGTATAAAACTGTATCTCTCTCTCAATGTCTTTTCCACCTAGCATGTTTAGTTTTGTTTGAAACCTCTCCGAATGTTCTAATTGACAAGGTATGTTACGCTACTGTAAAATGCATTTTTCTATTTTTAATAGTAATTCGAAGAAAATGTACTCAGATCTGACACTCCAGATACTATGCAAATTAGGTCGTAAATGGAGACAAAGAAAAAGTTTGCCCGCCAAAATTGCACCCTCGCCATTGGCTGGCGCATCCAAGGAGGCGTTTTGGCTTGTTTGTCTTTAAAAGACAACGACACACGTCTCTCATCGTTGAGTCTTCTTCATCCGTCGCCTTCACCCGAAGTCTTCACTCTTCATTACCTACGAGACGGACTCTTCCTTTCTTATTTTCCAGCTATCTTACTCTTAAGTTAAAACCTTGTTTGAAAATCCCGCTGAAGAACCCTTCCTTGGGAAAAGGACCAATCGCTCCAGCTCGCACGCACTGAACTCCTGCAGAAAGGCGAAGTAACCACAGCACCTAAACCTATGCAAGTACAGAACTATTTCTTTCGACGTGTTTTAAGCTCCATGTGTAAGTTTTGAGTTTCCTTGCTGGCTCTCAAAGGTTTTAACTGTTTGTAATTTGCCATTTCTTTGATCACCGCAGTTTTCTTGACTTTACTTTCGTTTTATTCTATGTATGTTCCTTTGTTATATTTTAGTCATATATTCGTAGTTCGTATCTATTAAATCCATTATAGTTATACTTTTATTGTCTCTGTTGCTGCTCATTTATGAAACCAAGTCCCTTCAACGTTTGATTTCGCTTATGCTTTTGTAAGTAGGCTACTTAGATCGGAGATTTTCCTCGTGGCCAGAGGAAAATTCCTTTTTAAGAGCTGATAAGAATAACCAGACTGATAATTTTGCTGGACAAAAGAGATCAGTTTTTCTAAAGTATTTCTAAAACTAGAACTAATTCTAGACCATATATAATATATATATATATATATATATAATATAGTTATAATTGGTGATAATCCGTTGTAACTGATTATCAATACATAATTCCCTTTTTGGTCGATTTATATTATTAATCATAACGCGTTATGATTAGTTATAAATATATTTCACCCATAATTTGAGCTAATTCTTTAAATCGTTACACCTCAGAAAAGCCATTCATTCAATGTCTAAAAACTCATTAGCTAGAAAAATTAACTCTAGAGAGAACTCTGAACCCTGTTTTGCTAAATATATGCACTATATTTAAAATTCGGTAACACTTTACAATAAGGTTCATTTGTTAAAGGGGACCTATAATGCCCCTTTTACAAGATGTAATATAAATCTCTGGTGTCCCCAGGATATGTCTGTGAAGTTTCAGTTTAAAATACCCCACAGATCATTTATTATAGCTTGTCAATTTGCCCCTTTTGGGTGTGAGCAAAAACACAACTTTTTGTGTGTCCCTTTAAATGCAAATTAGCTGCTGCTCCCAGCCTGCTTTCCAAAAGAGGGCGGAGCTTTAACAGCTCACGCTTAGGTTCCTCAACAACAAAGCTGAAGAATCTCACGCAGCCAAAATGACAATTGTCAGTAACGGTGTTCAGCCTTGCATTGTTCAAACTGGAGTGGGACACTGATGGAGAGACTCAGGAAGAAGTTACAACTTTTAAGGCTTTTAACAAGCTTGTTGTAGTCCTTTAAACAGAGAATTCTTTAAAAGAAAATATCTCTCTTTGCACTGAACTTTGCAGATGTTGTTTATGCTCTAACAGCAACATTACACACTAACTAAATTCAAAAAAGTGAAATCATAATCAACCACCCTTTTAAGTAAATGTAGACTTTTTGGGAAGGAGTACTGGGGAATTAGTGGTGTTGTGATGGAGAGGGAGAGTTCAGCGGTCACACAGTATGAGCTGCTGCTATTTTGGAAATGCTCTGTCTCTCTTTAAAAGAGTGAAACTTTCCTCAGCCTGCTGAGAAACTAGGTCCGGTGCTCTCAGGGGTCGGAAAATGCGCCGGCGCATTTTGCTGGATTTTCTTCACATAGCAGCAAAATCGACTTAAAATACTCCGTCATTTTTTGTCATACAGACAAAAGTAATACATCACTTGAAACTACAGAATGTCTACTTTTAATTGTGTGCACTCACAGTAAAAACAAAATGTTGTGCTTTTTGCAAAATAAAGAAAACTAACACGATGCGTGATCTGCCATCTCTTTCTCGATAAAGTCCATTCTGATAGTCGTTAGAAAATGAACTGTGACTTAGTGAATACTTATCACACAAACATGAGACTTGTGTCTAAAGAAATGTTGAAATTTCAGGTTTTAAATAATGTAAGTCAAATCAAAAACAAATATTTTCTGTTTATGTAATCTGTTTGAAAAATAGAGAGATGTCAGTCGTTTGCGAGTCACCTCATTATCCACTAATGCAGCCACACCCACGGAGAGCGCGCACTATTCAAACGCAAATTCTGAAGCGATCCATGCAAACAGTCAACAACGCCCGCATCAGCTTGAAAAAAAAAAAAACGCATCAAGCTTAGTCAGATTCATGTACATAATTTTGAGACGCGGTGAAGAATAATTCTGGAAGAATTTACCTCAAGGAAGAGCACGACTTTCAATTTAATTTCAAGGATCAACTTGATCAAGCTGATTGTGAATGGTAAGTTCTTTATTTTAATCGCGATATAGTGTCTCTTAATATTAAACCGCAAAAAGACTGTTTGAATATGAATCCTGCATGTTCTGTGTGTCTCTGTGTGAATGTTTCATTTACTACACAGTAATGCCATATTGACTTTTCCCAAACTATATTGCTATACTGAGATGAGTGAAATTAACTGAAATACATAATAAATACTGAAATAAAATGTGTTAGCAATGTATTAAACTGCACATTAACATTTATAGGCTCTATAATATAACAAATATGATACATAAAATGTCATAGAGGTAATATTTAGACAAGATTCATTTGACCTGTTTTGGACAGATTATGAAGTGTTTACTGTGAAATAGCCTAGTGCCACATCATTGAAGCTTTTGTTCGCCGTCAATGATGAAAATTCAGCTTTGCATCACAGAAATAAATTATATTTTAAAGTATATTAAAATAGAAAACCATTATTTTAAATTGTAAGTTAAATTTCAATATTGCTGTTTTTTATGTAGTTTTGATCAAATAAATGTAGGCTTGATGAGCATGAGACTTCTTTCAAAAACATTAAAAATAGTAATGTGTCCAATCTTTTGACCGATACTGTATATAATTTTAAAATAAAATAGGCCTATACAAAAGTTTCTTCACATGATGTGCAATAATATGTGCATGCATGAGATCACAAAAATCATGTTTTCTTTTAAGAGTAGACATTATATTAACATTAATACAATAGTTGATGTGATCCTGTTCTCAGCATGCTCACAGAGGGTTTTTTCTTTTATTTCACAGATTTGAGAATCATAGTGACCCACACTGTACATTCTGAATGAATATGATGGTGAGATCACTGACTGGAAGCAGGAAAGTTTTTTTTTTTTTCTTTTTTTTTCTTTCTCCTTTCCTTTTCTCCAGTGCATAGAAACACCAAACACATTGGAATGCAAGTTAAGTGATGTTCACATATCTTTGAACAGGATTTATTTCCAGGTATAACTGTACTCAAAATGTGCCTTTGACACTCATTTATATTGTTAACTATATTCTAAATAAACTACAAAATACACTACTTTGTCATCATTTTCACATACCTGACTGAAAGGCTCATTATGCGGCTCATTATACGGGTCCTTGTCTCCTCAGGTGTGAATCACAGCATTATTCAGGATTATTCATGCCTCCACGCATACTGTCAAAAAGTGTCTTACAAAATTTAAATCAATATATTGTTTTATGTGAATGAGTAGGCAGGATGATTTTCACATCATTTTGAAGCAAAAATTCCAGGCTTCTACATTCAGTACCCAGAAGTCTTGTGGACACACATTCAGTATGTGTTTTGTGGCCTTATTTCAGTGACTTAATTTTTTTTGTTTTTCAGTAACCACACATAAATGTTATTCTCTCAAAAATACAAACGTACATACACGTTGCTCACATATTATGGTAGCCTAGTTCGTGCTGAATACAGTATAATGACACTTTTTTTTTGCCATTTATATGTTTATAAGCAACTGAAAAAAGCACAAATGTCAAGGCATGTATAAACTTCTCCAGGGCTCCAAAATACCCTCAGGCCACAGAGGGTTAAACAGAGAATTCTTTAAAACTAATGTAGTTAACTAATGTTAACTAGTGAACCTTATTGTAAAGTGTTACCGAAAATATATTGTATTTTTACTTGTTCTTCAATATTTAATGTATGCTTGAATAAATCTGTCATGTTTTTATGACAGCCACCATTTAAATGTTTATTTAAAAAAAAAAAAAATGAGTAGAAACATAATTGTCATTAAATTTATTATTAATGTTTTTAAGAATTATAAGTAATAGCTCCCCTTGTTCTTGTACGTATTTGCTGTCAAAATGAGGAAAATACAAATCATCTGTATAAGCTTGAGTATTTAAATTGCACTGGCAGACATCATTGGCAGACATGATTGGTTGTAATGATGTCTTCGTATTGACATGTATGTTTTATTGTAAAGAAGCATTTCTGCCTTGATAAATTTATGTATTTTTCCTCTGAAATGTAAAAAAATAAATAAATTACATTTATTATGACGTTATCATTATAAAAACTTCCTTATGTGTAATTTTAATATAGGCTACAGTAAGTATCCTACAAATCAGTTAATTTTAACCTTTAATATTATAGTGATATACCAACTGGGGTTCCCTGTATAGTTTACAGCACTAGTTGAGATATTTTTTCCTTGAGGAATTTTGCCATGTACTGTACCTGATAGGCCCCAGTTAATCAATATTGAATTGAATTGAATTGAATTGAATCGCAAGCTTGTTAATCAAATCGACGCCCAGCCCTTGTCATAATGTTTTGGCTCATCAGTGTATGCATTAAACACATTTACATGTTAAAGTTGCTCTATGAACTAAGTCAGTCTATTGTTTATGTTTGCTTGGTACTCCTATTTCTATTTTCATTAGCTGCCAAAATGCCAAAACCAAATTTGATTTGTTTTGAGTGTCGTGAGACGGTTCCTTAAGTGGGTGTGTCTTGATCGGAATAAGCTAGAAATTTAGACTTTATGCCCTGAAAAATAAAGCAAGAATTGTCACTGCAAATTCCTCTCCAGATGCAGCAGGAATTGGAGAGACTCAGAAAGCAGCTGGATCAATCAGAAGGTGGACGAGACACCCTTCTCCATCAGGTGAGCTCTTCCCTTCTTCCACTGAATTGTTTTGCTACAGCACTTGACTGATGCAAAGATGTTTTCCTTTGTTCATCTACAAATTAAAATTGTCATCATTTACTCTCCTTTATTTTGTTCTTCCCTCATGTTATTCTAAACCTAAACCTTCTATCTTCCAAAAAACACAAAAAGATGAAATTTTAAATAGTACATTTTTTCTTGCAATTAAGGGAGGGGAAGCTTACTAATGAATAATGTCTGTTTTTCACACAAAGCTATCGTAGAACTTCAGAATATTTGCAGTGCACCAGTCGTATGGACTATATTTATAAATCCTGTATTTGACATCCTTTATATCAGGGGTCAGCAATCTATGGCATGTGTGGGGAGAGAACTGTATTTATTTAATTTAGATAAAGTACCTCACACCTGCATACAGTTCTACATGTTGAGATAATCATTCCACAGAGTAACACAGTGTGTTTTGGTTACACTTTATTTTACAGTGCCGTAGTTACATTGTAATTACTTAAATAAGTACTGAGTACTATTAATTAACTACATGTACTTACTATAGAGTTACAGTTAGGGTTATGGTTTGGTTTAGGGTTAGTTATTTGTAATTATGCATAATTTACTGTTATTACTATAGTCAGTACATGTAGTAACGTGTAACTACGGCACTGTAAAATAAAGTGTTACCTGTGTTTTAAGTTGGGAGCTATAAATACTATTAAAGTGTGAGAATTAAACTGCGCAAGTCAATGAAAGCGCGCAACTCTGACCAACCATTAGCGTGACCTCTGCGCATCACGCTGCTGAAAGCATGATGCAGATCAAGATGCATCACACAAGTTAAGTCTGTTTGACTGACAGCTTACAGTTTGTCCTCTGTATTTGTTGCACGAAGTTAAAAAACTATAATGCTATAAACTTCAGAGATATTCAGCTAAGTATGTACAGTAGAGTACTATTAAACAAAATGACAGGGATGTTCAAACTGCTTTCACGTGTAGTGGAGTTCAGTGGAGTCACATTGGAAATCTGTGTTTCAAAGTCTAATTTAAACCTACAAACTTGTAGGATTTTGACAAATTTAAAACAAATTTTATGGAAAATTTGTATTGGCACAGTGATTAACTAGGAAACTTAAAAATGGCACTTCATGACAAAAATGTTGCTGACCCCTGCTTTATATGGTTGAAATTAGGACTATATTGATTTTTTTATTTTTTTATTTTTACATTTATTCCATATCATGTTGTTATTAATGAAGCAGGTCAAGCTTCTAAAAAGCATATAGGAGAGATTTAAACTGAACTCTGCAGATTCACAATTTTTTCTCACACATTTGCCACCATTTAATTTGTGATACAATTATTACATTATAATCCCCCGCCCTATATGAAAGCCTTATTGGGAATAATTGCATGGAAAAGAGTGAACAGCCCAAAAAAGATTAACTGATTCAAATGGGTTTAGAAAAACATGAGGGGGGATTAAATGGTGGACAGAGTTTTTATTTTTTAATGTGTGGGTCTGTGATGTTGGCCTACAGATGGATGACATGCGTTCTCAGCTTCTGAGGATGGAGCAGGATCGTGTAGATTTGCAGAGGGAGTTGTCTTTACTCTCGTCTCAGCAGAGAAGTGCAAGGAGACCGCAGGAGAGAGGGGTCACAAGCTTTGACAGTGGTAAAATATGTTGTTATGGGTGAGGTTAGAGTGTTAGATTGTGTACTGTTTTAATCACTATGTGTGTCTGTGCGTGTATTTCCCCCAGGATGCACAGACCTGGAGAGAGAGATTGAAGAATTGCGGGTGCAGCTGGGTAGAATCAGTGTTTCTAGTGAGATGGAAGAACTGAAAAAATGCGTAGAACGCAAAGAGAGAGAGAAAACTCAGCTCGCTTTCCAGGTTGAGGTTTGTGTGTTTGAAAATGTTTTATGCGAGTGCTCAACAGGTCAGATATTATGTCTGGTAAACTTTCATTTTTCATAATGGTTTCATTAAGTGCAGTGAGCGAGTTATAGCCCCAGGCTTCCAGCCCTTTGCCTACATGCTAAATAAAAACAATGACACCACTAAGGATGAAAATGATGTTCTAAATATTTGAAAGCATTTCTGGAAGGCATTCTCTGTCAAAACTATAAAAAGTAATTAGATGTAAAAGGAATAGAATCATTTATCCAATTATCATTCATAACAGTGTTCAGATGTCTGCTTTGTTCATTATTGTATTTGTTTTTTTTGTCTGTCTGTCTACATTTTCTTTTTTTCTTTCTTTCTTTCTTACTTTAGGCTCTTTCTGCAGATCTGCAGCGGCGTGAGCAGCAGCAGTTGAAGATGTTGGCCCAACTAAAGGAGATCCAGTCTCGTTCAGAAGACAGCGGGTTAGAATGTGCCCGTCTGGAGGCCCAGCTGATGGAGAGCGAGAGGAGGAGAGAGGAGCTGCGCTCTAAAGTTCAGGTAGCAGTCCGACAGTGGAAGACTAAGTGCAAGAGACTTGAGCAAGAGCTTCAGGTACTAAAGGAGGAGTGCAGAAACAACACTGATAAACGGGTGAGACTTCCCAACTCTTGGGTGGAATAAAAAAAGCTTTTTGCTACACTTTCCATTGTCTGTGACGTCAGTAGCTTTGCATGTATAATAAATCTGTTGTGATCTTCAGAGCAAAGAGAGAGAAGGTGTTCTTAGCCAGCAGGCAGAGGGTGCACGCCGACAGCTCGCTGATGCCCTCGAACGTCTCGCTCAGCGTGAAGAGGATGTACACCGCTGTGATGTGGATATTGCTGAAGCTCGTTCACAGCTTGTCACTTTAGAACTTGAGCTCCGAGAGGCTCGGGAAAGCTTGAGAGGCCACGAAGAGGAGGCCCAGAAGCAGATCTCCTTACAGGTCCGTATGAGAGAGGAAAACATCAGGCTGAAGGAGCATGTGGAGCTCCAGGAGCGGAGGAGAGAGGAGGAGCAGAGATCTCTGCTTGATCTCCAGGGCTCTGTCAAGAACCTGAGCACTGCGAGAGCTGACCTCACTGCCAGACTGGCTGAGGTAGAGAGCTCCAAGAGGGATCTAGAAAAACAGCTCACTGCGGCTCAGGAAGAGAGCTCCTCTTTTGGACGACAGCTGGAACTGGAGAGGCAGGTGCATCAGAAGGAGCTGAGCCACCTCCGAACAACACAGCAAGAATGCAAAGCAAAACAGGACAGAGACGTACACGACATGCTGAGATTATACCAGCGAGAGCGAGAAGAACTGGAGGCTCTCGTCAGAGACCTTAAGGTTTGAATTTGAATATTAATCATGAAACCTGTCTGTACATGATAATAGGAATAGTTCACCCCACATAAAAAATCTTTCAGTATTTACTCACACTTAAGTCCTTTCAAATCTGTAAAGCTGTTTTTTTTCTGTGCAGGGCTTGACATTAATGATTGTCCACTTATCCAGGACATCCACAAACAAACAATAAATAAATAAATAAATAAGATTTAAAATTTGGTCACACAAAGACACAGCTAAAACAGTCTTTACACTACAAACACAGCACAATGAGGCAGAGGCAACATTCAAAAGCTGGTTGCTGACAGCAGACAGAAAACAAGAAGCATGCATATTATGTTGATTGCAAAAAAAATAATGTAAATTCATTGTCAAAAACTAAAAGATATCTACATGAAACTTATACAGCCTGTATGGACTACTTTTATGTTTTTTTTTTTTGTTTTTTTGTTTTTTTTTAGCTTGACAGACATGATCACTATGAACTGTCACTGTATGTCAAGAGCTGTGTAATCATGATTCTAATTCTTTTTTTTACTTTTATGTTCCAATGGAAAAAATAACAGCAGCTTGAACAGAAGCTTGCTTGTAGGCTTGAATATTTAAACCTGTTGTCTTGACCGAGCCCTCTACAGAATAATATTAGCAGGGAGCTAATATTAGCAGGGAGCTATATTCAGGAATTTTAGGGATCTTAGAAATCTACATTGATTTCTTGCTCCTAGAAATCCATCACAATTTCCCCCCAAGCTAGTGAACTACATCTTGTGGGAAGAAAACACAATAATATGATAATATAAACAATGATAATATTGTTTCTTTGATTGTGTAGTCAGAGGCAGTGGCGGATAGTGAGCTGAGGAAAGCTCTGCAGCTGAAGCTGGACAAAATGAAGACTGAATGTGATAAACTGACAGAGCAGCTGAGCTTCAGCAAGGAGAGTCACGCTCAGCTCCTCCGCAAATACCACGCCCTCAGAAAAGAGCTGGATGTAAAGGTATCACAGATTTTCTGACAGTTTCACTTGTCAATCAGTGGTTTTCATTGATAAAATTATAATAAGGATGAAGACTTTTCTAGAGCTCCAGTCTTGAAATTGTTTATGCTTCATGTCATTTCTGGAATTAGAATGCTACATTGTGCAGCATAGAAGACAGACAACCTGCACAATTTTGACAAAAATCATATTTTATACCTTGATATTGTAATCACAAGGATTCATTTTGATTAATAGAATTTACAATTAAATGTGGGGCATCTGTATGGCATATTGTTTTTTTGTTGTTGTTGTTGTTTTTATGTAGGATACACCTTCAAAAGCCAGGAATTATGTTCCTGAAATACGTTTTATTACGATGACCTTAGCAGCATTAAATAAAATAAAAATAAAATATTTCAAAATAAAATATTTCAATTAAAATTGAAATAAAAATAACTTTTTTGCTCAACAGCTAATCAGGCTACAAAATTTTAAAGTTACCGGCCATTCAGAACTTCTACTAACCAAAACAAAAATATCACAATTAAACCAAGGGCTGTATTCACAAAACATCTTAAGGCTAAATGTAGCTCCTAACTTGCCGATTTAGAAGAAACTCTTAAAAATAATGGGCGTGTCAGTCCTAATTTTAGGACTCCTAAATTTTTGCTCTAAGAGTTTCACAAAGCATCTTAGCGCTAAAACTAGCTCTTAAATCTGTGAGCGTTAGGAGTAGTCAAGAGTACTCCTAACTAAGTCACTAAAACCAAATCACAAGCTATCCTAATAGCCGTTGCTACCAATCCGCCTCAGCAATACACCCAAAGACACTGTACACCATTGAGGCAATAGCGATAGAGCCTTGGGTGCTGAACCTTTTCTTCATAAATGCAATAAATATTTTGATTTATAGATTTGAATCTATGATAAAACGCCAAAAATAAATCTTTAATAAGTAAATAAATAATGTCCGATTACCTTTGGCAGTGGTTTTCACAAATTCACACTTACAAATAAGAGTTCTCCCCCGTATCCCCACCGAGAGTGCGGAACGGGGTGGCGGAGGGATGCAGAAAACTGTTGAGGTTACTATAGGTGAGTCGGCTCTCGTCTCTGTATATTCCTCTCGAGCTGATTAAATAGACTGTTTGAACGTACTTAAATGTGTTTATAAAACAAAATTTGAATTCTGCATTCTCTCAAGACGCAGACATGTAAGAGGCTGACAATTAGCTGAACATAGTTTTATTAGTGACACTTAGCCTACATTTTTATTTGAATTTAGCAACATTTTTATTTTAAAATCTTTATTTGAATGTGGCAACATTCGTATTTTAAAACCTTTATTTGAATATGGCAACATGATACCTCATTCTACATTCATTCTATTTCTATGATTAAATCGCTGACAGAGACTCCTCCCCCATTAGCCATTCACTGCGTGCATAGTTAGTAAGCGTGCTGACATCATCCATAGCAAAAAATCGAACAAGTTGGATGTTGCAGACAGATGCCGAGTGGGGCCACCGCTGTTTGTACACTCATGAAAAACAATGTATTCAAATTTCAAGATATGGCGCAACCCTCTTTATGCTTAGTTTTGCTAATGTTGGAGGCTCCCGGTTAAGCCCGGGACACACTAAGTCGACGTCAAAGAAATAGTGGCGACGAAAGCTGACTGTGTTGTCACCTCTCGTCGGATGCGTCTCGGCCAAAAAGCTGCACTTGAACACACCATAAGGATTAAAGGCAACTGTCAACTAGCATGTGTGTTCTGTGCCTGCGTGTAAGTAAATATCTGTCTATATTAGCAGGAATCAATAGTCTATATTCGTCATTCAAAAAGGGAAATCGAAACTAGGACTGCAGGTATACAAACCGTAAACCAAGCAGTGCTTGTTTACCATTTTGAAAATCAATCACGCTAATCACTTTATTCATTCCAGTCGGCTCATGTTATTATGAAAATATTCGTGCATTTGAATGCTCAGGTAAGATGATGTAAAATTATAACAGCCTTCTGTATGTACCGTTTTGACGACTTTGCTGGCTGTCATCAGTTTTGCTTTTATTCTCGTGCACTGACTCGTTCGCTAAACTGAACAGCCAATCATAGTTCTGTCTCTCACCGATGTCCCGATGCCACTTCTACATGATGAATCAGCCCAAAAAACTAATGCCTGGCTCACACTACAGGAGTTTTAGGCCGATATATGCCTGATTTCCCCCTCCCGAGAATCGGAGAAAAAATCGTCGAGGACCTCGATCGGCTCCGATGTTCGCCGCAGATTATCTAGTAATGTGAGGTGTTCACAGTTCGAATCTTGCACCTCCCGATCTGCTCTCACATAAATCGGGGCCACCCCAATCATATCAAACATGTTTGATATTTAGGATTTTAAATCGGGAAGATTACATCAGTTCTTTAACAGCCAATGAGAGAAGTGAATGAGAGCGCTTTTAAAATTGCGACTGCGAAACCAGCTGCTGTATGGGTCCGTTGGACAGTGGAGATGGCGGAACGGTGCGTTGAAGTGTTGCAACAACACAACTCCTTGAATAACGCGTTTTCAAAAACATGACACAACCGTACGGACAAAGAGAAAAGCTGAGGAGAAATCACTATGGTTTTGAACATACTGGGTGAGTGTAGAAAGCTGCTAGCAAATGTAAACATACCTGTTTATGTCAGCGACGAATATGTTTACATCCGCTTCCCAATGAAATCACGTGAGGTGCTCTTCTGGGTATGATAATCTTAATAATATCCTGTAGTGTGTGATGCGCTACAAATTTCAAATCTTGTAGTGTGTGCATGTTTGAGATTTGCGAGAATAACATCTGTGAAGATTCTCCTTATGTGTGTGCTGCAACCAGTTTTCATATTCGGTTAGGATTTAAAAACTCCTGTAGTGTGAGCTCGGCTTAAGCTGACTGACGCTCAAGAACTACCTGACATTGCCTGATGGCTTGGTGTGTCCCGGCCTTTAGAGGACATATTTTATGAATCATAACTTGCCAAATTGACTAACAAGTTGTTAAATGTTACTTGCCACAGTTGATTTTCACCCACATTTTTGCTGATCACAACCAATATGATACAGATTATTTTTGTATTTGTGCTTTTGTATTCCTACATGCAGTACCAATATGTTATTTTTGCAATGGTAACTATATAATGATTAGCCTACAGCAATAAAAGAGGTTAGATCACACTGGACACATGTTAGGGTCTTTTTCTCAATAGCTGGGCACTGTTGTGCCTGCAGTGCACACATATCTCAGTGTCTCGGATGTTTGCTTAATGTTTCCTGTGTAGGTGAATTTAGCAGAGAGGGAGGAGGAGAGGCGGCAGACTGCAGAACACTCCATGGCGGAGCTTCGTGAGAGGGTCACGGGCCTCCAGACAGAGCAGGAGTCCATCTTCGATGCTGTAGGAGCTCAAATTGACTCAGCCTGCCAGTTCTTGTCAAAAGACTCAGCCGCCAAGCTTGAAGTACCCACAAGCACACACACTACAGTACACTACAAAAAACAATTGCTATACTATAGTAAAAGCTGCATCCAGATTTGTGTAGAGTATGTACTGCTTTTTATAAAGAACTTACTTTTTGACTTATAAAGTATGTGTAGTGTGAATGCAATCTTGACATGCTACAAACGGCATGTTGGCATGTGCCCTGTGATGTCAGTGATGCCATAGTTCTCTGCTATTGACCCTTAACTTAATGGCAGTTTCTAATTGACTGGTGTTCCTCCTGAACAATAAATTATTTTACTTAAAGATTACAAATCATTTTAAAGAGCTACAAATCAAACCTTGTTTGATTTATCTTCACTCTAAACAAAAATGGTGCTAAATAGCACTAAAAGTGGTTCATTGGCTTGAAATCATAGGGGAACCACTTTAAGTGTTATATAACACCTATTTTTAAGGTTTCTATATAGCACCTTTGTCAAATGGTGCTATGTAGAACCATTTCTCTCTGAGTCTCATGTGGGGGCCCTGGAATATTTCCTTATAGGGGGGCCTTGGGGGCAAAAAGGTTGAGAACCATGTTATCTTCAGGAAATACACTGTACACAAAACTTCTTAATGAGAATTAACAGAGGTTTAGGTGTTGATGTTTTATTAAAAAAAATAAAGTTTGAAGTCACTGTTATATAGGTCAGTGTTTGCTTTAGTTGGGCTCTTGACCCTTGACTTTTTAACGTCAGTTTTTCTCTGGCTGCTGTAGCTGTGTGTTTCTAAAGCATATTTGTTATAGCAAAAGATGCAAGAGAAATTCTGGTTTGTTGAAGTTGGTTACTTATTGATGATGATTCAGTCATCATGGAGTGACCTGATTCATTGATCTCATCCAGAGTCTAATCTCTGAATATAGTATTTGGATTGATTAATTTCACTTGATTGTAGCCCTATTATACTGCATAAAATCCTGTCCTGGTTTGATATTTTGAAAGATTTAAGTCATTATGCAGAATTTATTTGGACAGGATCATGTACACTCACACAAAATTCAAGATTCAGTGTATGAATCTCAACAATGGTGACAGTCAAAAAATATTCAGATCAATTCTGAATGTCACAAAACAAGCTACTAAAGTCACAAAAAAGCTTTTTGTTGATTGTCACCATTTGTGAGGTTCATACGCTGATTCTTGATGTTTGTGCGAGTCTAAAAGACACAGCTGTAAACACTTTTCTATATAATGAATTAGAGACTAGACTATGGATGAGATCAGTGAATCAGGACATGAGATGATGATTGTATAATCATCAATAAGTAAACAACGTCATCTGGTCGGAATTTTTCTGGCAACTTTTGCTATAACAAATGTGCTTAGAAAAACACAGGTACAGCAGCCAGAGAAAAGGGTCAAGAGCCCAACTAAAGCAAACACTTACCTCCATAACGGTGACTTCAAACTTTATTATTTTCAATAAAACATCAACATCTAAACCTCTTTTAATTCTCATTAAGAAGTTTCGTATGAGAGAAATAGTCAAATCGGACTGTAATAATTGAAGATGCTGAGATCTAGAGATCTGTTAGTGTGTAATATTCTGTTGCTGCCAGTCATGAGAGAGTGTTATTAAATAAGTCTTATTTAAATAAGGAGATTTTACTTTAATTTTATGGTGTAGTTTGGCACCTGTTGCTGCCAGTCATTTGACCATTTTATAATCTGTTTTGTTATTGTATTAATTACAGATAATTTTTGTAATTTTATATAGATTTGTATGTAATTTAGGAAAACAGAAAAATACTGTATACAAATCCAGTAATTTTTCTGAATAAAAAAAAGTGAATTACTGTAATTTTTCATTAATGTCATAATACTTAAAATAACAGCTGAGTTGTTCATTTAGAGATGATTTTACAGAGTTTTGACTACAATTTAAAATAAAACAACCTGAAAAAAATCAGTTATTTATTTATTTTTTACAGTGTACAATGTATTTTCTGAAAATAATGTGGTTCTCAACCGTTTTGCCCCCAATGCCCCCCTATACGGAAATATTCCAGGGCCCCCACATGAGACTCCTATGGTTCTACATAGCACCATTTGACAAAGGTGGTGTCTAGAACCTTTAAAGATAGGTGCTATATAGCACTTAAAGTGGTTACCCTATGATTATAAGCCAATGAACCACTTTTAGTACTATTTAGCACCATTTTTGTTTGAGGTTACCATTGTGCTGAAGAGTAGAGCCTGTGCTTCAGTCCACAAGAAGAAGAAACGCTGATGTTATGCTGCAGTGATAGTTACATTAGCTCATGCATGTGTGCTGTTGTTAGCTAATGGTTAACTGCAAGAGCTTTACAGAGAATGTTTCACAGTATTAATCCAGGAAATACCTGTAAAGTAACTGTTTTTGTAATACATAAAAAAAAAAATTATGACATGAATTAGGACATTTTACCTTAATTTTAGTTTTTGTTTGGCAGACGCCAGTCATTGACCGTTTCTTTTTTAACTATCTTTTACCGTTATTTCATTAAAGGTAAACGTTTGGCACCCTGTGCTGCCATGCATTTTACTGTTTTAATCCTTTCCCCAACTAAACTAAGACACTAAAGGTCATGATACACAGGGCAACTTTTTGAACAATGTTGCCGGGCAGTTTTGCCAAGCGATGTTGCTTGGGCACTTTCCCA
The DNA here is from genome assembly GCA_039654765.1 of Mylopharyngodon piceus. NCBI lineage: Eukaryota > Metazoa > Chordata > Actinopteri > Cypriniformes > Xenocyprididae > Mylopharyngodon > Mylopharyngodon piceus. The sequence continues at coordinate 22,708,398 of CM077456.1, forward strand.
TTGAGAATGGGCAACAAATTTCTATCTGGATACTTTAGATCGAAATTTGTTGCCCATTCTCAATGGGAAAGTGCCCAAGCAACACTCAGCAAAATTGCCCGGCAGCATTGCTCAAAAAGTTGCCCTGTGTATCATCACCTTAAGAGAGAGTTAGAGAACCTTTAAAGAACTATACATGGGCTTAACGGTTTCTTTGTATGGCAGTGGTGCTATATAGCACCTCAACCACCCCAAAGAACCGCTGAAGATCCAATTTTTTTGTGTGTGTATATATTAATAAAGATGAGCTCTGATAGTGCTAAGTGTTCCCCCCCCACATGAACAGAAGTCTCCTCTCTGAGCTGTGAAGTCACTCCCTGCTTCTTGCAGGTTGTCTGTACTTGTTTCTCAAAGCTTTTTTAAGTACACTTTCTTTGCTCTCAGCTCGAGCTGTCAACATCCATGTTATATTCCAGTCTTTAGCATTCTTCTGCATCGTTCACACCTTTTTATCTTCTGCTGGCAGCCCCCTTTGATTCAAGAAAAAAAAGTGACAAAATGGCCTCCTTCCCCCATCATGTGTTTGTGTCAGCAGTCTAAAGCAGCATGGCAGTGTTCAAACGTCGTTGATCGTGACAGGCGTGAGCTGTCGGGGGAACACAATCCACCTCCACATACTTGCTTTTTTTTTTTTTTTTTTAAAGGTGACAGAGCCCCCTCCTGTGATCGCTCGTTCTGGAGGCGTACAACATCGCTCTAAATGAGAAATTTGTAAATCCGCTCATTTTTGTTTCGCAAAGTGATTCATCTGTGCGGTGGGGTTTTCCCATGGAACCCAAGATCTGGGAGGTTTACGATCCTCCAGTAGACTGTCACCATCTCAGAATGCATCAGAAAAAGTTCACCCTGAAAAATTCAGAATATTTTTCCTTCTCAACCTCCTTAGAGATGTGCAATTTTACATAGTGCCTCATTATATGGGAGTTTCTGGTTTTATGACTTTCATGCATAATTTGTATAGCAAAACAGCTAACATAACATAACGCCATGTGTGTATTTCGTATTGTAGGCCATTACCCTGACTCCAGGAATGCAAAAGGATTCCCATCGCTGGCTTGCTGAGGTTAAGGTATATTGTTGAGCCCGTCTTTTGATGATCATTTCTCTAGCTGATGTCATTCATCTTAACACAGCTGTTGTTCTTTACTGTCTCAGATAGACTGATGGAAACATCCTCCAGCTCTCAGGGACTTAATGTCATGTTTTATCAGGTTTTATTTCCAAAGTGTGTATTTTAACACATTTAAATGCATGTGTAGTTGGTTGTTGATTTTTGTTTGTAGTGGTGTGTCTGATGTATACATCAATACATTTAAAGACCCCATGAAATGGCTTGCAGACAAGCAATGACAAGCAGAGTTTTCCTTCCTGTCTTGACATATGTTTTATTGAAAAAGGATAGGTTATCAAAGGCCCTGCTTTAGCATTTAGTGTACATCACAGTTGTGAACCATTGTTTGCCACTTGCTATTTCTAGTCAGTAAATGGAGGGACATTCTCATTCTAGAGAGCATTTGATTGGACAAAAATGTAGAGTTCATGGAGGATTTTTGGTCCATTTTAATACAGAGAAAAACTGTAAGTTTGCAGTTGTGTACAGCTGCTAGAAGTCAATGCTGCGGACATTAGGAGTACACTAATAGATGACTTCAAAGCTAATTCACATGCCACAAAAGTTGATTTCATGGGGTCTTTAAAGTCATGTTAGTGGGCAGTTTGTGGTTTTTCAGAGTACTGCAGTGCTAATATAATCATACTCTGAGTACAGTCATATTTTTTATAGATCCATTTTAATTTATTATTAAATATAAATATTTATGATTTAATATTAACATTTAATTGATGTTTGTGTGCATCAGGGTTGATATAGTTCTGCCAATAGAATTATAAAACTTGTTTTAAAACTGTATTTTTGTAAAATTAGTAAAAAAAAGTTTTAGCTTTAATTTTGTTTCAGCATTAGTTATAGATATTATCCCATATAACAGCCCAGTTAATTGTTCCATCTGCCTACAATGACAATTTATAGGAAAATGTTGGTGTTGGCTGTTATACATGTCATTCAGACTCCCTGTTTAACACCCGGTCTAATTGGGTAGTGGAGGGGAAGTCAGACTTGGGACATTAACATGAGACCATCCAACATTGATTGAAAATATGAAAGCTACAATAAAGTCATTTTTATTGAATTTTGTTGAGTTGTAATGAATATTTAATGCATTACTACAATGTTTTAAATCCAGTTTAATTTTATATTACTTAAAAATAGTATTTTTATCTTTATAATAGTTGTTGATCATATTTCACACAGTTGAATTAAATTAACGCAGGTAATCTTAATAAGCATACATTCTTAAACCTCTGGTCCTCTTCGTTTAGGGGTCACACTTGGCTCCTTCACGGTCAAAAGTGACCGAAGCCTTGAAATGTAACTTTTGTTTTTCAGAAACCCAATGTAATATATTTTTGTTCAGTAATATTTTTTGATTATTATTTTAAAAATTTGAAGGTATTTTATGTAGGACTGTCACTAATGATTATTTTGGTAATCGAGTAATCGGACGATTATTTTGATGATTAATCAAGTAATTGGATATTTTTGTGGTAAGCCTTTAAAATGACTTAAAATACATATATAACAATAATGAGGCATTAATATTTGGTTAAAATAAAGTACCAAAAGCAAGTAATCATATAGTTTTATAGAACAACACTGTTAAAATACATAATATACATAATATAAACAATCATCATATGTACATCATATATTATAACAAATGCCTGCAGAAGGAGCCAACGGCCTGGTGTTGTTACACTTTACAGCAGATCAAATTCTTGTTTAATACTGACCAAATGACATTTAATTCAAATGTTTATTTAATCTTTAATATTTGGCCTCTTCTTTACGATAAAAATGCTACAGCCACTGCAATTTCTTGAACAAGAACATGTGGACACAGTACTGGCACTTCTCTATTTTTACCTTTAGCGTACCGCCAGTTTTCCTTGCGTTCTGGCACTTCCGACATGTTACACGCACGTGCGGAAGACCGTTGAGCCCTCCCTTCTTCAGGAACGCGTTTTGAACCAAGCATCGGGATACCGTCACCTTTATTTTTTTACTTTAAGCACGGCATGTGGACATCAAAACATGCGAACTCAGAGCGACGGATTAAACTTTTATTTTGAAATCGCGATGAACATGTTTAGAAACATTGATGTATTCTCTTGTGTTGGCATAGGTTTATAAATAATTTACCTTACAAATATGATGAAATGGCACACATTGCGTTCCCAGATGAATGTTATAAGCAACCCAAACTCACAGCATGCAGAGATGGAGTTTGAGACGCTCCACGCATGTAAATGATAACAGTTCATGTGGAGCAGCATTTACTGTGAACGGAGCCGCTCTGAGACGCACGTAACCTACACGCATGTAAATAATTAAAGCGCATATATATATTAAACCCGCAGGGCATATATTTATTCAATTGAATTGCATCCTTTGTGAATTCACAATAGCACTATTCTATAGTATGGTTTTAAATGGTTTTAAAATATCGTGCAGCCTTAGAAAACAGTCTAATAATGCGGTTCATGGATTCTTGTCCATGGAAATTGCCACTTCCGGTTTTTTGCCGGTTACTCTACACGTGTAAATTGACGGGAAAAATCGATTATTTTTTTTTAAAAAATTGAGTACTCTAATTTAATCGAGGAATCGTGACAGCCCTAATTTTATGATACTATGCATTATTTATACAATGTTTATTAGATATAAAACAAGTGTTTTTTTTGTAGTTTCAGCCCAACACAGTTATCATTTTCACGTCCAGCGCCCACGTTGTTTAAATAGCAAACGCACTCGTGCCCATCTGTTCGCCCATGAGCGTGCTGGTCTGAAAACGAGGTGTGTTCAGTGGCGTTGCTATTTTGAAGCAACTGAAAACCATTGACCAACAAAAACCTGGTCTAAAGTCAATGGCGCAGTATTTTTTTATTTTTTTATTTATTTTATTTTTTTAAAAGGGCGTGTTAGTAATATGCGTCTATAGGTGGGTGCACAACGCATGTACACTCTGCTTGTTACACACACAGGGACACACAGCAGCACACAAATATTTTTAAATATTAAAAATAAAAGGATTCATCTCTGGAGAAGCGTTCAGTCTTTCTGCTTGCAAATTCCGCCATGTAAATAGTGAATCCGCTATGGTGCAAGCGCACCTGTCTTTTAAAGGGAATAGGAGATGAGACTCTGATTGGTTTATTGCACATTACGCCCAAAACACACCCATGACTCATTAAGAGACTAGGTACATCCCTTTTGGACCATGCGCCTGGTGTGCCAACCATTTTTTCCAACATTAAACTAGCAAAAGATGATTCGGACATACCCTAAGTGCACCTGCGCCATGCGCTTCAGACCATGCGCTTAGATCATTTAAATAGGGCCCAAGGCATTTAAAATCCAATTTTTTAAAGGTAGATTAGTGCCATCTGGTGGGAGTAAAAAAAGAAAAACTTATGTAATGGCATGGTGTAACCACTAGATTCCTATATAGTTCTAAATAAAGTGGCTTACAAATTCTCTAGTGGTTTTTAGACATAAATACTTATTTTTATTAAGTTGTGGATTTGGATTTATATTTAGACATTCTCAAAGACTACTTTTTGTTAAGGTTTATATATATATTTTTTGTTTGTTTAAAATGTTGATTTGAAGTGTCAGTTTTTGCAGTTTTACAGTCAAACCTGAAAACAGAGGATATTTTGTTACACATAAAATCAAAATTCAATAAAAATTTAACAAAAATGAACTGGTATGTTGTAGCACAGCTTAATAAATCTGGGTCTGATCTGATTTCAACCTCTTATTTGAGTCTTTTGGCTCAATTTTACCATATTGTTACAGCCACACCAGTTCATTTGCGTGTGTATAATAGTGTGTGTGTGAGTGAGTGTGTGAAAACTTGCTCTGTGTTATAGTCACGTTACGTTATATATATATGTGTGGGGGGGATGGGGGTGTGGATGTGTCTATTTTGCACTCTTGACATTTTAAAGTGTCACCGCTTCATTGCTGTTCACTTTTTTCTGCACAGTTGCTGATTTGTAGTTTGTACCACCAAAAGATGCTCTGAGTTTTCGTATTTCACATTCATTTAATATCTCGGCCATTTTTGACCGCGAAGAAGCCAAGTGTGACTATTTTTTTTCCCCAACCCTTTAGCATATCCGAATCATGTCTGATTTTTTTTTTTTTTTTTTGTGTTCACATAGCTAATGCGACAGTAGTCACCAAGTGTCCACCCATTCCGATGAAGCAAAAAAAAAATAATTAAATTTCAAAATATAAAATTCTTCGGTCAGTTTTGACCGAAGAGGACCAGAGGGTTTGTTTTTATGACAAGTAGTTATTATATCACAAGTTGTGATGTGTATCATAAGGAAGTTGGAGAGACACACTCCTATTTCAGAAGTTCTTACATTTCTTGTAATACAGTTTATTATTACATATTACATAGTACATATTATTGTGTTGCAGATGTGTATATGTATTGTGTTTGTTCAGACAAAGCTCCAGTGGCTGTGCGAGGAGGTGCGTGAGCGTGAATCCAGTGAGAGGAGGTTGAGGAGGACACTGCAGCAGCACAAGGAGCAGATGAAAGCACTGAAGCAAAGCAGAGACTCAGAACTGCAGAGCCTCCTGGACCGCATTACCCTGCAGGATCGGCTCCTCAAAGACATCCAATCAGAGAAAAGAGGTACTAACTCACCTTAGAGAAAAGTGATAACTAGATCAGAATTTATTGGGCCTGACACTTCAGCACAGGTAGTAATGTGAAATCATCCCATTATTCTGCTGCATAAGCTGTACTATATATACTAGCTGACTTTATACTGGCAGTCATTTCCAGCAATGGCAACCGCATTCGAGGCCGCAGCGTTAAATGCAACCCAGTGACATGTGACACTTGTCGTGAAATCACCACGTGGCAGCGCAAAGGGACGGTTTGCACCATTGCGTAAGGCTGCTGTGACATTTGTACTTTTAAATGAAGATAAAATAACAAAATAAATTACTGGTAATAATAATAATAATGATATAACATTTAATCTTGGAATATGTTCCAGCTATTTGAATAGCCTACTGTTACAGTGAAATATTACAGTGATGGCAGACAAAACACTTGAAACTACATTTAAAAATTCACTGATGTATTTAAACAGGTCAGGCATGCACATTGAAACATTTATTCCTGTACAAAACAGAGCTCTGCGCATAACATGCAGAAAAATAAAATGTCCATGAATTAAGAAATTGTTGATCATATTTGTTTATTAAACCGTTTCTTTGTAAATTAATTAAAAAATTGTTGATCACTTTTTATTAAATCATTCCTTTGTAAATGAATTAAGGACCTGTTGATCACTTTTTATTAAAATTCTTTGTAACCTACTAAAAATGTGAGAACATTGTTAGGCTATTAATTCGTTCTTATGATTTGAAAAACAAATAAAAAAAATAGGCTAAAAGGTAGCCACAATTTAACTACAGTGCAATTAAAACACAGGGAAGAAATATCCCAATAAAACGTCCTCATGTTTCGAATGATTAATAGCCTAAAACATGCAGTTTATTTTTTTCCCGCATGTCAGCGCAGGGCTCTGTAAATTGGCCTAAACATTTTCAACAAGGGTCTACATAAAGTCCTGGGACAGTTAAACTTATTAATTATTGCAGGTTTGATTAGAGAGATCAGTGTTTGTATTCCCTGTGTCTGTGATGTAAAATTAAGATGATGCAGTAACCTCATTAAAGACATTAATAATATGAACGTGCTTTGAACGAATTCAAAAAGACATTGTATTACAGCGAAAATTTCAGTTAAGTTTTATTATAAATAGCAATTATGTTGTGTTAGGTTTTCCCCATAACACATAAACTGTGTTATTAGCAAAAAAATCTGCTGTTTTCCACAAAATGCAGCGCATTTGAACGGCCCTCTTGCACTTTAATAAACATAAAAAATACACCACAAGACATCATATTTCACAGTCAGTGCCCGAAATTTACTATTGCGAAGTTACAGGCTATAAAATTACCATATATTTCCATTTCACACCAAGCAACAAATATTGTCCAACAGACTGGATTTACATTTGTGTGTGTGTATATATATATATATATATATATCTCTACAGGGTTTTTCCTGGCTCAAAATGAGGCGGAGGTGGTAAAATCCTGATCACAGCAGAAAAACACACTTTTACAAGCACGTATTTTAATATTAAGAGTATAAGATTTGTATTTTGAGAACACTATCATATATACAGTGTTTCCCACAGGATTGTGTGTTTTCTGTGGTGGTTGTGCCTCTGTCTCTATAGGGGGGTCCGGGGGCATGCTCCCCCGTAAGAAAATTTTGTACAAGATAAATAAAAGATAAATAAATAAAGATAAATTCATTAATCTGGTGCACTTTGAGAGTTCAAAATTAAGAGCTCCAACCCATGTTCAGTGTGCAAACTGAACAAAGAAAAAGTCTTGGAAATTACATTTCCTTAATAGCCTATAAACACAGGTTTTACTCCCTTCAAACTAAAATTGTCACTGTTTCATTACATCATTGTTGAAAAAACACTCTTATCAGAATCATTTCTTTTAAGCTTGTGTATATTTTTAGTTAAAAATGTATAATATATAATTTCTGTTAAGTTTTTAAGCAATATCTCATGGGGGGGGTTCCTTTGTGTTTTATATAATGACCACTAGGAGGTGCTCTAGGCATATGTTTTCCTTGATTGGTTTTCCCTGAATAGAAATGCGTTGTCATTGAAAACGAAAGTAAAAGAGTGACACGCATTCCTTGCATTTTACCAAATGAAAGTTCCGTGTCTTTATTAAAATCAACACATTAATGATTTATCTCTCATCCACCTGCGACCCAGCCGCAATTACTTGGAATGTTATTTTGTTTTACTTGGCCGGCGGATTATCTGATATGGATATAACCGCGATCCACGCATCACTTTGGTGCGCTCTCGCAGAATGTCCTGAGTGGCTCCGTCCGAGGCCAGCAAGTAGGGCCGGAGTGAAAGCGATCTTTTCGGCACGGAAAATGTCCTGCAGTGGGGATGAACTTAATAGGGTTCGTTATCCACAAAGCTTTTTTTTTTTTTTTTTTTTTTTTTTTAAAAATGACGAGAAGGGATCCCAGGATCCCTGTAAAATTTAGGCAAATTATTGGGTTGAAAATGTTGTTCATGGCGAATGTGTGAAGTGTCTGCAGCCTGGTGACAAAGAACATGAGTGGGTCTGTACCATTTCGTTTTGCTTGGGAAAAGCTGGCATAGTAAAATGGAGTAGGCTAAATCTGATCAAGCAATGCATCTGATTCTGTTTGAATTGTTCAATCATTGAATAATGAAATATTTAACAATTAATAAACTTTTATGACAAAAATACTATGACGTAAATGTTTTAGGCTAATTTCTTCATTATCTATACTCTCTAAAATATTAGGCTAATGTCTAGAATAGACTTCTCTTGTTTTTAGTCAGCCTCAGATGCTCAGATATGGGGGTTGGGAGAGTTTAGTAGCTTCATGGTGGGGGTGCAGGACAAAAGGTGTAAATCGCACGTCAGCGAGGGAGACAAAGAAACCTGCTGAAAGAGATCCAGCGCTTTGGCGAGAGAGACGAAAATAAAAACTTATGTTCTTACCTTGTTGCTTGTACTATTTTTATTTTGCACTGTTTTATTTGTACACAGCAAATATAAAAATAATGTAGGAACTAGATTTTAAAATACACGTATAAATAAGCTACTGAGGCTTCTGGAGTCGTTTTTTGTGAGAGAATTTTACTTCCGCATGTGAAAAATGCCAAATCGGAAGTGACGTAACGGGAGGGAGTGCAGTCAATATAAACAATAGGAAAACAATGAATCGCAATGACAGTTCGGACGCTGAGGAAATTGTAAATGTTTATTCATACTCATATGACAGACTACAGCCATACAATTAGCCTGCTATGCGGCCAAGAGAGCAGGGACAGGCCAGGATTAGACAGAACAACGGTCAGAGGAGACAAATTGAGTTATTGTGTGAGGAGAAGCAGTGGAGAACAGGGCAGGAGACCGATGTTAGCTCGTAGATATATACACGTTAGCTAACGCTATGTAACACTGTGCTCAGATCACAATATTGTACAGATTATCATCATGTATCAGGCAATAGCAAAGGTAGTATTGATCATCTAGGAGTATCGATTACTAACAGAAACTAATAAACTTGGATCAGGCGTATGTCACACTCGTTAGCCTAATATCCGTCCACACTAATGTTACGTGATATAGCGGTTTGTCATCACAACTGATTCGGTAGTTAGCAAATGTATAAAAAAAAAAAAAAAAAAAAAGACGGTGCACAGTTCACGTTTTCGTCGAGTTGCATCTCCGTGACCATCATGTCTCCCGCCGGCGGCCAAACCACAGACAGTATAGTGTTACTGTATGTGTTTCATGTTATCCTTTATTCATTAATTCTATGTTATGAGTTTATTCTATGCCCATTCACTGATAGTGTGAGGATGCATATGACGTCGTGAGTATGTAGTTAAGTGAACTTGAATGTACATACAGTGTGAGACTGTATGCATTTGTGAACATAATTTGTATTCATCAGTGTTGAAATTGATTCACATAAAAACGGTGAAGAAGCATCGCATGTGTAAGTTTATTCATTTAATATCATCATTTACAGTAGTATTACAATGTTGAACTCCATCATATCGCCGGGATGATAATCCTCCGGTCTAAAATGAACGCGTTTTTTGAAGCAGATGCAGAAGTGAAGTCCCGTCTCTTCACCTGCACAAAACACACCCCGGCACGGAAGATAGCACCGTCCTTTTTCTTGTTAGTAAACCTCTGGACTCGATGTCCTGACAGGCTGGAGTTTGTGCAACCTCCACAAACACAATAATTTACCATGACGATGATAAATTGAAATACAAAAACTACCAAAAACACACTGATTCACGACCGCTGTTACAGAATACTAGGGATGCACCGATACCATTTTTTAAGGACCGAGTACGAGTACCGATATTTTTTTCTAGTACTCACCAATACCGATACATTTATTAATTTATTAATTTCTCTCTCTCATTTTTTTTTTTTTTTTTTTTTTTTGGTGATGTTGCAGTTTTCCAAGCACAACACAGTGATACTAATGAATGTAGGACAGCTTCTTTATTATTACTCTAATGAAAAAAGTAATAATTTTTATGTGCTTGTCACAAACTTAAAGAATAAAAATTTCAGTGTCCAGTAACCTTCAAAGGGCATAATTACCAATATATATAATTGTTGTTATATAAAAAGAAATTTACAAACAAATTACAAACAATACAACAAATACTATAGAGATACAAATTAAATAAACTTGTTATTCAGATACAGTAGGTTTATTTACCATGTATTTAACATATTTTGTTGTTTTATTAACATTAATCAGGGCTCTAGACTAACTTTTTGCACTGGTTGCACTGGTGCGCCTAGCTTCTTTTCTTAGGTGCACCAGCACAAAATTAGTTGCACCCAAATTTTCAACTGCATCGCATTTAACAACGCAGTTTTACAAGTTCACTTTTTTTTTTTTTTTTAAATCGCTGTCCATATTGGCAATATTGACTTGTAAACGATTAACTAACAATCTGGTCAACATAAAGTTCTTTATTTGAAGCACAATTCTACAAGAAAGGTAACTTACTGAAAAAGTGTCGGTGCTTAAAGTGCTTCACTGAGCTGAAATTTAATGGATAGTATTCATCACACTGAGTATTCATAATATTCATAGTATTCATCACTATTTAGCAGTGATTAACATTGGGACAGTTAATATGGTCATAGTTCTGTTCAATATACAAAGTAACTTACGTTTTAACATTGTTTGTGGTTAAAAGAGATGAAAATGGAATGGGGAAATAGTCAATTAATTAATCGTTTCATTGTTTTATTTTTGTAATGTTTATAATAGAGCCATTAGTCTGAGATCGATTCTTTATTATAGTGTTGTTTGTAGTAGATCGATTGCTCATGAGATCGATTGCTCATGTCTCGCTTTCTCAGACAGTATCGTGAGAGTTTCTCCATACAGGCGAACGTTCTCAGGTGAGATCGCGAGAGCTGCTCTGCCCTTCACTATCTCTGATTGGTTTAGACCACGCTATGGGCCTAATGTGTGTCTGTTGTTGAATCACAGGGAGACTTTCATATATATATATTCATCTCGAAAAAAAATGTTTAACCTGCAATATGCCCTTTAAGAGCAAATATTTACAATGTTGTTATCATTATCAATTAAAAATAAACTATAAAAATGACAGAAAATTAATAACAAAGATCGTTTTTGGATCAATAAATGTACATTTCAAATGAAATATGTTGGCTTGAAAAGGCTATCCCGAGCCAGGTCTAGAACTCGGATCTCTTAAAGCACAGTTGTGCCATGTGTCGTAGCGTTATCCACTGGCCTATTTTCACTACTGTTAAAACGCGCATGCAAAGCCTACTCATTTATGTAGCCTATTATGGAAAACTACGCTGTCACAAATGTGTTTTATGTGTAACCTATATAATTCACATTTCTCTCTTTTAATTTTATTACAATAGGAAAATAACATAATACACAGGCCTATTAAGAAATATTTTTAAAGAGAAATATGGGGTAGCCTATTAGTACTGCATTAAAGCCCAGTCCATGAAAAAGTAAACACAATTTTGACATTTACTGTAGGCCTACTGTTGAATGTGCCATATTACTTCTCTCTAGTAATATGGCACATAGTCTTAGAGCTGAAACATGACAAACTGGGGCCCAGGTCAGGAAGCAGACAGACTGGCTAAACCGACCATCTGCTAGCTGTCTCACGTCACAGAAGTCAGATAAATGCCAACACATAGAGACTCTTTCACCTAGATATTATCACATAGAGACTCTGTCTGTACCTCAAATTAGTAAATACAAAAAACTTCCAAACCCATTTAAGGGTAAAAATTTAATTGATGTTCAACAAATAAAATACAGAGATAATACTGATAAACAAATGATAAAGCTTGGGTTGCTGAATATTAGATCCCTTTCTTCAAAAGCACTTATTGTAAATGATATTATCGTAGACAATAATCTAGATGTGCTGTGTTTGACAGAAACCTGGCTAAAACCAGACAATTACATTACTTTAAATGAGTCTAGCCCTCAAGGTTACGATTATCGACACAATCCTCGTCAGAAAGGCAAAGGGGGAGGTGTTGCTGTCATTTATAGTAATATCTTCAGTATTACTCAAAAGTCTTTCAAATATAATTCCTTCGAAGTGATGGTGCTTTATGTAACGTTATGTAATGTAAGTGACAAATCCCATTTGACATTTATGCTGGCTACTGTATACAGGCCACCAGGGCACCATACAGACTTTATCAAAGATTTTGCTGATTTTCTATCAGAGTTAGCTGCGGATAAAGTCCTTATTGTTAGTGATTTTAATATCCATGTAGATAATGAAAAAGACACATTGGGATTAGCATTTACAGACGTTCTAAACTCTATTGGAGTTAGACAACATGTGTCAGGACCCACTCATTGTCGTAATCATACTTTAGATCTAATATTGTCACATGGAATCGATATTGATGCCATTGAAATTCTGCAGCAGAGCGATGACATCTCAGATCATTATCTAGTCTCGTGTATACTACATTTAGCCAAGGCTGCAAAACCGCCTCTCTGCCACAAATATGGTAGAACTATCACTTCTACCACTAAAGATTGCTTTATAAATAATCTTCCTGATCAGTTTCATCACCAGATAGCCAGAGGTGGGTAGAGTATCCAAAAACTGTACTCAAGTAAAAGTACAAGTACTTATAGAAATATTTACTCAAAGTAAAAGTGAAAGTAATAATCTTAATAGTTACTTGAGTAAGAGTAAAAAAGTATCCAATGAAAAAACTATTCAGGTAGCTAGTTACAAGTTACTTTGTAACATATATATATATATATATATATGTTACATGATAGATATTTACATTATTATTATCATCATAATTAGATATCTTTGCAACAAACACAAAGAGACAAGCATTATTTCTGGCATCTGTAGCCTGAATATCATTGCATGTCCTTTGCTTTTGTATAATAATAACGTATACTACATTTGAAAGAAGAAATCGAGAAAACACTTTAGGCTACATGTGCTCGCGCTCATAACCGCTAACATCTAAACACAAACGATGATCAAATGCACATTGACAGATCTTCTTCCGTCTGTTGTCCAAAATGTAACCAAATGTATATTTCTGCAGGCGCATGTAAACTGATTAACTGTGTCTACGCAAAGGCGTTAATTTTTAAGACCAACAGGTCGCCGGCGCCACCACTGCGCAATAGGCTATCCACAAATGACCGCGGGACGGTGGGTGTTCATTTCATACTCTCTGAACAATGGTAGATTATTTAATGTATAAATTAAGATTTTTATATATAATATATATATATATATATATATATATATATATATATATATATATATATATATATATATATATATATATATAAAGAGACTTGGAATAAACTACGCATTTCTTAACATGTATACAGTATTGCATTAAAATAAAGTAACGAGAGGAACGACGCGTAGCGAAGTAAAAGTACAGATTTTTCATCAGAAATGTACTCAAGTTAAAATAAAAGTACCCACATTTAAATCTACTCTAAAAAGTACAATTTTTCCAAAAAAATACTTAAGTAAATGTAACGAAGTAAATGTACTTCGTTACTACCCACCTCTGCAGATAGCTTAGAAGAACTCAATGTTGCAACAGAAACTATTGACTCTCTCTTTTCCAGCACACTAGACTCAGTTGCTCCTTTGCGCTTAAAGAAAATTAAGGAAATTACTGCAACGCCGTGGTCCAACGAGCACACTCGGGCCCTTAAGAGAGCAGCCAGAAAAATGGAGCACAGCTGGAAGAAATCAAAACTAGAAGTTCTTCACATTTTGTGGAGAGAGAGAATGATTGAGTACAGAAAGGCCTTAAAAACTGCTAGATCTGCTTATTTTTCAAATCTTTTAGAAGAAAATAAACACAACCCTAAGTATTTATTTGATACAGTGGTTAAATTAACAAAAAATAAAGCTTCAACTTCTGATGTTTCCAAACAGCACAGCAGTAATGACTTTATGAACTTCTTTACTTGCAAGATTGACAATATTAGAGAGAAAATTATAACCATGCAACCGTCTACTACAGTATCGCATCAGACAGTGCATTGTAGTATCCCTGAGGAAAAATTCCATTCATTCGCTGCTATAGGAGAGAAAGAATTGTCTAAACTTGTTAAATCATCGAAATCAACAACATGTATGTTAGAACCTATACCGACTAAGCTATTGAAAGAGATGCTTCCAGAGGTCAAAAATCCTCTTCTTAATATCGTTAATTCATCTTTATCACTAGGATACGTACCGAAAACTTTTAAGCTGGCTATTATCAAACCTCTTATTAAAAAACCACAGCTTGATCGTAGAGAATTAGTCAATTACAGGCCGATCTCGATTCTACCTTTTCTGTCAAAAATACTAGAAAAGGCAGTATCATCGCAACTATGTTCCTTCTTGGAAAGAAATGGTATCTGTGAGGATTTCCAGTCAGGATTTAGACCGTACCATAGTACTGAGACTGCTCTCATTAGAGTTACAAATGATTTGCTCTTATCATCAGATCGTGGTTGTATCTCTCTATTAGTGTTACTAGATCTCAGTGCTGCTTTTGACACTATCGACCACAATATTCTTTTGAATAGACTCGAAAATTATGTTGGCATTAGTGGAATTGCATTGGCATGGTTCAAACCATACTTATCTGACCATTATCAGTTCGTATTAGTAAACGAAGAGATGTTATATCGATCACAAGTTCAATATGGAGTACCGCAAGGCTTAGCACTAGGACCGTTGCTTTTCACTCTGTACATGCTACCCTTGGGAGATATCATTAGGAAGCATGCCGTTAGTTTTCACTGTTACGCTGATAATACTCAGCTCTGTATTTCTTTGCGCCCTGACGAAACTTACCAATTCAAAAAATTAACGGAATGCATAGCTGATATAAAAAATTGGATGACTAGTAATTTCCTACTACTAAATTCAGAAAAAACAGAGATTCTAATTATTGGACCAAAAACTTCTGCACATAATAACCTAGAATACTGTCTAACACTTGATGGCTGCTCTGTTAAGTCTTTGTCGTCAGTTAGGAACCTGGGTGTGCACTTTGATACAAGTCTTTCATTTGAAAGCCACATTTCTAGCATCTGTAAAACCGCATTCTTCCATCTTAAAAATATATCTAAGCTACGACATATGCTCTCAATGACAAATGCGGAACAGTTGCGATCTCAGAATTCAGACCAGTTGATAATACCTAGAATATCAAAATCAACCACAGGCGGTAGATCCTTTTCGTTTTTAGCACCTAAACTTTGGAACAGTCTTCCTAGCATTGTTCGGGAAGCAGAAACACTCTGTCAGTTTAAATCTAGACTAAAAACACATCTCTTTAACCTGGCATACACATAACACACTATCTACTTCTATAATTCAAATCATGTAAATTGTTAGGATGCATAAATTAGGTCAGCCGGAACCGGGAACACTTCCCATAACACCTGATGTACTTGCTACATCATAAGAAGAATGGCATCTACGCTAATATTAGTCTCTCTCTGTTTGTCTCGAGGTTTGCCGTAGTCTGCCAGATCCAGGCCGTATCCAGTTGAGATGAAGGACCTGCGTCTAGACATGACGAAAACGCAGCCCTGAAGTGTCAACTTAACTATCCCCTGTAAAGGCCTCCTTCCCTTTTTCTTTTCCTATGTATAGATAAAACGTTATCAAAATTATTCCAGTTCGCATAGATCCGCGGACACGACTAATTTTTCTGTATTATGCGGACCAGACAAGTACTTTGGCAATATCACTTTGTAAAAAAGACCAAGCGTCTGCACACATACACATTCAAATGCTCAAACCTATAGACTAAACACATAAATGAACAGCAAGTATGCATTAAAGGTCTTCGGTTTTCAGTAGGAAAGGTGTCATTTAAGTGGCCCCTAAGTTAATAATTAACAATTTTTACAACTGAAGTGATTCAATCAAAAACCTACTTTAGCTCGATAATAATATTTTCTTAGAGCTGCTGTAAAGCTAAAACAATCTGTCAATTTTCCTATTATCACTGTGAAGCTGCTTTGAATCAATCTGTATTGTGAAAAGCGCTATATAAATGAGGATGACTTGACTTGACGTGAATTCATTCTAAACAGCAAATTGCGTACACGCATGCTTACATTTACTACATGTGGTGGGCATGTGATTTTTAAAAATCTTATTGATAGTATTTTTTTTTAATCTCCACATGGTGCAGTTGACTGCTGCTCGCGAAAACGAGCTGTTTTACCATTATAAATCTTTGAAGAGCAAGGATATTTTTAAATATGTCTTTGATTGTGTTTGTCTAAAAGAAAATGAACTATCCCTTTAAGTACTTATCCTCATGTCGTCCCAGTTAAGATATTTTTGATGAAATCTGAGGGTTTCTGAACCACACATAGGCAAGCAACATCATTGCACCTTTTGAGGTCCATAAAGATATTAAAGACCTCGTTAAAATAGTCAACGTGACTACAGTGGTTCAACCTTAATGTTTCGGAGCGACGACAATACTTTTTGTGCGCAAAAACAAAACAAAAATAACGACTTTATTTAACAATTTGAACTGTTGTCATATGCAGTTGACGTAGTGAACGCAGTGCAGGCTTCCGTGTTTACGTCTGAATGCCGGCTCAGTACTGGCTGACGCTGTACACGTGAGCAGCATGACGCATGCATGTAATGCTGACGCAGGAGCTGGAAACGGAAACACGGAACAGGAAGCCTGCACTGCGTTCACTACGTCAACTGCGTATGACAACAGTTCAAATCAACAGTTTATGGTAGGTTTATTTTAATGGATGGAGACAAAATATTAACCAAAAAATTCAGAAAAAACACATTGTGTAAAGGTTTATAAATTGATTTGCATTTCAGTGAGTGAAATAAGTATTTGATCGCCAAGCAAAACATGACTTAGTACTTGGTGGTTTGCACACATCTCTGGGGGGATTTTGGTCCACTCCTCTTTACAGACCCTCTCTAAATATTTAAGTTTTTTTGGCTGTCGCTTGGCAACTCAGGGTGTACTCACATTAGGCACGGTTTCCTTGTACCATGCCCTGGCGCGATTGTCCCCACTCCCCGCTGGCCTGCACTCACATCGCACTTAACGTTTCGGGCTGGAACACGCTTATGTCATTTACGATGCAACTTATTGTTTTGAAGAAAACAGGAAGAAAAGCACTTTCGCTAATAGACTGCCTAATAGATTTATAATTTATGCCGTGCAGCAATTTTCACTTGATTGTGCTGCACGTATTAGAAGATTATTACGGAGGCATCTGATGTTGATGGGGGAATTTGCAGCTTTACTCGCAAACTACAATTCCTGTTGATCAATAAGTTGAGAACCAGACCCATTATAAACCTAAATATACTTAATTTAATTAAAGCTGCTGTCCGTAACTTTTTTTTGGTTAAAAATGTTCCAAAATCAATTTTTGAGCAAGTACATAACCAGCCAGTGTTCAAAACTATCTCCTTACCTTAGCCCGATTCACAATGGTAAGCTTGTAATAATGTTTTATAATCTGAGTGGTACTGGTGGGTTTTCGTGGGAAATTCGAGCATGTCGCCGTTTGTCTTTGCGTCATTGCGTCACGTCTGTTTACATAAAGAACTAGTCCCAGCTAGTAGGCTATATCGCATGTGAGGCGGATCATTTATAGCCTTTTCTCACAGCAGCTGCAATAATTAAACTTATCATTTTGATGGCGGATTGTATGGTATGACAAATTAACGTTAGAGATTAGACTGTACAGAAATTGAAATCTACAGGTAATGCTAATACATGCTAAATATGCATAGTCATGCAATGCTGATTTTGTTAACATTAACAATTTGAGAACAAAGTATAACACTAATAATAATTTGCACGGTTTGACGTGATCCGAGCTAACAAACCGTTAGATTTAAACACCATTGGCAGCGCGATTTACTGTAATGCTTTTTTTCCCCTCAGTCAGAACAAAAGTGGCGGACATGTTACTTACTTGTTCAGATGACATTTTTCGATGAAAATTCTTACTTTGGTCATACTTCAAAACTACAATCTGTGATTTCGAACTACAGTATCCACACCGTTGTGGTGACTGACAGCAAACATTAGATTCATCCGCTCTGAGTCATCGTGCTGAGGCACAACCCATGTAAAGATGATAATTCCGCAAACAACTGCAATTGCAGGTTTCAAACAGAGATGGTGACAAAGAGGCAAAACTTACGGACTGCAACTTTAAATTAATTAACCGTGCTCTGGCCCACCTCTTCCAAGTGGGCCAGGGACAGTTAAACGAACTGCGCCCGGGCACGGTACGGAGCGATCACACTAGTCAAACGAACCAGACTTTGGGGGTCAAACACACTCGGGCACGGTTCAGATCACCTAGTGTGAGTTCACCCTCAATGTTTCAGCTCCCTCCACAGATTTTCTATAGGATTAAGGTCTGGTGACTGGCTAGGCCACTCCATGACCTTAATTTGCTTCTTGAGCCACTCCTTTGTTTTCTTGGTGGTATGTTTTGGGTCATTGTCATGCTGGAAGACCCATCCATGCACGACCCATCTTCAGTTTCCTGGCTGAGGGAAGGAGGTTCTCGTCCAAGATTTTGTGGTACATTGACCCGTCGATCGGCCCCTCAGTGCGGTGAAGTCGTCCTGTACCCTTAGCAGAGAAACAGCCCCAAAGCATAATGTTTCCACCTCCGTGCTTGACTGTAGGAATGGTGTTCATGGGGTCATAGTCAGCATTTCTCTCCCTCCAAACACAGCGAGTTGAGTTGATGCCAAAGAGCTCAATTTTGGTCTCATCTATAGCACTTTCTCCCAAGCCTTCTCTGAATCATTTACTGTAGATGTTCATTGGTGAACTTCAGACGGGCCTGTACATGTACCTTCTTGAGCAGGGGGACCTTGCGAGTGCTGCAGTATTTCAGTCCATTGCGGCGTAGTGTGTTACAAATGGTTTGCATGGTGACTGTGGCCCAACTGCCTTGAGATCATTAACAATCATTAGAGTGAATTTGTCAATTTTTAAATGCCTATTGCCTGCTGTGCACAGTTGCCCTGAAGCCACTGGGGTGGCGGTGCCACCGGGCTTGGGCCCGCCATCGCTGCTTGCAACTATATTTATTATTATTTTTATTTTTTTTCCGTCATCCGGGGCTTTTTGGGGGCCTTAACATGCTCAAAAACTCTTGAAAATTGGCACACACATTGGAATCTGCGGCCATTAGGACGCCGCAGAGGCTGGTACCCGGGCGTGGCAGGGGGGCTCGACAGCGCCCCCTTGAACGGAGTCCGAAATCTTGGTCCATATATCAAACACGCTTGCACGCATTAGTATGAAATTCGGTACACATATAGACCTCATCAGGCCTAACAACTTTCGTGCTCTAAGTTATACGCCGGCTCAACAGGAAGTCGGCTATTACAGGTTGTTTGAAAAACGCATGCTCTGGAATTTGATATACTCCTCCTAGGCAATTAATCCGATCACCACCAAACTCAGTCAGCATGAAGTCAAGACATTGATGCTAAATTCCCAGCGGATTTTTGATATCTCAAACGGTTTGGCCGTGGCGAGGCAACGAATTTATGGCGAGAAAAGGGAAACAGGAAGTGTTATAACTTTTCATACATTAATTGATTTTGATGAAACTTCAGCTGTGTGTTCGTTGTACAAGGCTGATCACACGGATGTGACTATTGTCAAAGTTATAGTGCCACCAACTGGCAGCAGAAAGTGTGTCACTTTCAACATGCTTTGAGATCACTCTCTTATTTTTACCCGATTTGCTTCTAACTTCATCAGAATAATGTCAAAACATGGCATATGTAGACCTGTGATATCTAAATGTATTTGTGATATCTTACATATTGTTGCCATGGCAACATGTCAAACTTTAATAATATTCTTGAGTGTTTTTGAGGCTCTTAACATGCTTCAAATTGCATGAAACTCGACACACACATCAATATTGTCGACCAGTAGACATGGACATAGCCTTAGAAACGGCTGTGGTGGAGGGGCTCAGTAGCGCCACCTTTTGACAAAAGTGGGGGGGTTATTTTTACCTACAGTCACCAAACTCGGTACATATATTATTCTCATTAATTTGGACAACTTTCTAATTTACTGTCATTAGCTCTGACCAACAGGAAGTCAGATATTTTGGTTTGAATGTGGATTTTTCACTCTCTCTCTCTCTCTCTCTCTCTCTCTCTCTCTCTCTCTCTCTCTCTCTCTGTCTGTCCTACCCTCCTCCCCCCTCAGTCTCACTCTTTCTCTCTCTGTGTGTGTTTGTGTCTGTGTGTGTGTGTGTGTGTGTGTCTGTGTGTGTGTGATCATATGGGCACCAACTGCTGCAGTAAATGTGGTGTATTCAAATGGATTTGAAATAGTCCTTTTATTTTTAACCGTTTTAAATGCCTATTGCCCGCCGTGCACAGTTGCCCTGAAGCCACCGGGGTGGCGGTGCCACTGGGCTTGGGCCCGCCATCGCTGCTTGCAGCTATATTTATTTATTTTATTTTTTTTTCGTCTTCCGGGGCTTTTTGGGGGCCTTAACATGCTCAAAAACTCTTGAAAATTGGCACACAGATTGGAATCTGCGGCCATTAGGACGCCGCAGAGGCTTTTACCCGGGCGTGGCAGGGGGGCTCGACAGCGCCCCCTTGAACAAAGTCCGAAAACTTGGTCCATATATTAAACACACTTGCACGTTTTAGTATGAAACTCGGTACATATGTAGACCTCATCGGGCCTAACAACTTTAATGCTCTAAGTTATACGCCACCCCAACATGAAGTCGGCTATTACGGGTTGTTTGAAAAACGCATGTTCTGGAATTTGATATACTCCTCCTAGGCGATTAATCCGATCACCACCAGTCTCGGTCATCTGAAGTCATCATCTGAAGTCAAGACACTGATGATGCTAAATTGCCAGCGGATTTTTGATATCTCAAACAGTTTGGCCGTGGCGAGGCAACGAATTTATGGCGAGAAAAGGGAAACAGGAAATGTGTTATAATGTCTGCATACATTGATTTTTATGAAACTTCACCTGTGTGTTAGTTATAGGAGTCTGATCACATGGAAGTGACTATTGTGAGTCAAAGTTTTAGCGCCACCAACTGGCAGCAAGAAGTGTGTCACTTTCAAAATGCATTGAGTTCACTCTGTTATTTTTACCTGATTTGCTTCGAACTTCATCAGTGTAATGTCAATACACAGCAGATGTAGACCTGTGACAGGATTTTTGATATTTTAAATATTGTTGCCATGGCAACATGTCAAACTTTAATAATCTTCTTGTTTTTGAGGCTCTTAACATGCTTCAAATTGCATGAAACTCAACACACACATCAATATTGTCAACCAGTAGAAATGGACAAAGCCTTAGAAATGGGCGTGGTGGAGGGGCTCAGTAGCGCCACCTTTTGACAAAAGTGGGGGGGTTATTTTTACCTAGTCACCAAACTCGGTACACATATTGGTCTCATTAAGCCGGACAACTTTCTAATTTACAGTCATTAGCTCCGACCAACAGGAAGTCAGATATTTTGGTTTGAATGTGGATTTTTTTAAAAACAGGCTATCAGTTTTATACTACTACTATTACAGGCTTTATACAATTTACACCAAACTTTTTTTAACTTTTTGGTAAGATATTGAAGTTGTTAAATTGAAAAGGGATGTTGGATGTCTCGAACATTGTTGCCATGGTAAGTGATTAAATTAAGGACAAAGAAGGGAATATACACCCTTATTTTATATACACCCTTTATTTCAGTATATAATAATACAAATATTATAAATAAACACATTTTAAATCATTTTTTAATTACAAGAAGTATGTGTAAGTTTAAATTAGGCAGATAACTGCTCTTTGGTTAAAATAATTAAAATATTCAAATGTCATATATAGAATAAGCACTAGAGGTCAGCAAATATCTATTTTTAAACAGGGTTGAGAAGACAAGAACACATTTTAGTTATAAAAGGCTTTAGTTTTATATTTTAATGTATATATTTAGAGATGATCAAAGACTAATTTCTGTTAAAGTATATATTTTATTCTTATTGTTTTAAATATTATTGAATCATCTGACTCAACTAACTGGTCAGGCTCCAACTGTTCTGCCTCTGTGTGTGTGTGTGTGTGTGTGTGTGTGTGTGTCTCTCTCTCTCTCTGTGTCTGTTTTAGAGTCTTGCAGGTTTAACCCTTTCATTGCTGTGTCCTTTTGACTGCATTATAGGATAGGAAATCTCTTAGGCCTTTTCTTCTATAAATTTGTATAACAAAATAAAGGCATAGAACTAGTTCATTTGTAGTGCACTGACTATATAGTTTTATATAATTAGTTTAATAATTTTGTTAATAGTAACTTAAGGTCTTAAGATAAATTCATCTGGACGTATAACATTTTTAACTGATAATGATAACTTTTATTTAGTATTATTGAATGTATAAAGAGATTATCAAAGACTAATTTCTGTCAGAGTATAAATTTTTATTCTTATTGTTTAAAATGATATTGAATCATCTCCAACTGGTTCTTAAATCTCACTTTCTCTCTCTCTCTCTCTCTCTCTCTCTCTCTCTCTCTCTCTCTCTCTCTCTCTGTGTGTTTGTTATGTTAAGTGTGTGTTGGGGGGGGGGGGTGTAATGGTTTATAAAAACATATATAAAAAACTGGATTTAGACTTACAAAATTTTGAGCTGCAAAAGATAACTGCACTCATTTCAAAGTGACCTATGACATCCTATGACATGAAATTCTTCTAAATTTAAATGATGTCATGGATCTAGCTGTTGTGCTTCACAGTTAAAGGTGCACCAGCTGACTCCAGTATATGCGGCATATTCAAATGACTTTGACATATTCCTTTTACATTCACCCAGTTTAAATACATATTGCCCACTGTGCACAGTTGCCCTGAAGCCACCGGGGCGGCGGTGCCACCGGGCTTGGGCCCGCCATCGCTGCTTGCAGCTATGTTTTTATGTTTTTTTTATATTTTTCAGTTTTTACTGTAAATATATATATATATTTATATATATATTTATATATATATATAGTATGTGTATATATATATATATATATATATATATATATATATATATATATATATACATACTACAGGTGCTGGTCATATAATTAGAATATCATCAAAAAGTTGATTTATTTCACTAATTCCATTCAAAAAGTGAAACTTGTATATTATATGCATTCATTACACACAGACTGATATATTTCAAATGTTTATTTCTTTTAATTTTGATGATTATAACTGACAACTAAGGAAAATCCCAAATTCAGTATCTCAGAAAATTAGAATATTGTGAAAAGGTTCAATATTGAAGACACCTGGTGCCACACTCTAATCAGTTAATTAA
This sequence comes from Mylopharyngodon piceus, assembly GCA_039654765.1. Lineage (NCBI taxonomy): Eukaryota > Metazoa > Chordata > Actinopteri > Cypriniformes > Xenocyprididae > Mylopharyngodon > Mylopharyngodon piceus. The sequence continues at coordinate 22,732,132 of CM077456.1, forward strand.
CTCAAAACACCTGCAAAGGCCTTTAAATGGTCTCTCAGTCTAGTTCTGTAGGCTACACAATCATGGGGAAGACTGCTGACTTGACAGTTGTCCAAAAGACGACCATTGACACCTTGCACAAGGAGGGCAAGACACAAAGGTCATTGCAAAAGAGGCTGGCTGTTCACAGAGCTCTGTGTCCAAGCACATTAATAGAGAGGCGAAGGGAAGGAAAAGATGTGGTAGAAAAAAGTGTACAAGCAATAGGGATAACCGCACCCTGGAGAGGATTGTGAAACAAAACCCATTCAAAAATGTGGGGGAGATTCACAAAGAGTGGACTGCAGCTGGAGTCAGTGCTTCAAGAACCACTACGCACAGACATATGCAAGACATGGGTTTCAGCTGTCGCATTCCTTGTGTCAAGCCACTCTTGAACAACAGACAGCGTCAGAAGCGTCTCGCCTGGGCTAAAGACAAAAAGGACTGGACTGCTGCTGAGTGGTCCAAAGTTATGTTCTCTGATGAAAGTAAATTTTGCATTTCCTTTGGAAATCAGGGTCCCAGAGTCTGGAAGAAGAGAGGAGAGGCACACAATCCACGTTGCTTGAGGTCCAGTGTAAAGTTTCCACAGTCAGTGATGGTTTGGGGTGCCATGTCATCTGCTGGTGTTGGTCCACTGTGTTTTCTGAGGTCCAAGGTCAACGCAGCCATATACCAGGAAGTTTTAGAGCACGTCATGCTTCCTGCTGCTGACCAACTTTATGGAGATGCAGATTTCATTTTCCAACAGGACTTGGCACCTGCACACAGTGCCAAAGCTACCAGTACCTGGTTTAAGGACCATGGTATCCCTGTTCTTAATTGGCCAGCAAACTTGCCTGACCTTAACCCCATAGAAAATCTATGGGGTATTGTGAAGAGGAAGATGCGATATGCCAGACCCAACAATGCAGAAGAGCTGAAGGCCACTATCAGAGCAACCTGGGCTCTTATAACACCTGAGCAGTGCCACAGACTGATCGACTCCATGCCACGCCGCATTGCTGCAGTAATTCAGGCAAAAGGAGCCCCAACTAAGTATTGAGTGCAGTACATGCTCATACTTTTCATGTTCATACTTTTCAGTTGGCCAAGATTTCTAAAAATCCTTTCTTTGTATTGGTCTTAAGTAATATTCTAATTTTCTGTGATACTGAATTTGGGATTTTCCTTAGTTGTCAGTTATAATCATCAAAATTAAAAGAAATAAACATTTGAAGTATATCAGTCTGTGTGTAATGAATGAATATAATATACAAGTTTCACTTTTTGAATGGAATTAGTGAAATAAATCAACTTTTTGATGATATTCTAATTATATGACCAGCACCTGTGTATATATATACTGTATATATACACACCGATCAGGCATAACATTATGACCACTGACAGGTGAAGTGAATAACACTGATTATCTCTTCATCACGGCACCTGTTAGTAGGTGGCATATATTAAGCAGCAAGTGAACATTTTGTCCTCAAAGTTGATGTGTTAGAAGCAAGAAAAATGGGCAAGCGTAAGGATTTGAGCGAGATTGACAAGGGCCAAATTGTGACGGCTAGACGACTGGGTCATCTCCAAAACTGCAGCTCTTGTGGGGTGTTCCCGGTCTGCAGTCGTGAGTATCTATCAAAAGTGGTCCAAGGAAGGAACAGTGGTGAACCGGCGACAGGGTCATGGGCGGCCAAGGCTCATTGATGCATGTGGGGAGCGAAGGCTGGCCCGTGTGGTCCGATCCAACAGACGAGTTACTGTAGCTCAGATTGCTCAAGAATTTGATGCTGGTTCTGATAGGAAGGTGTCAGAATACACAGTGCATCTCAGTTTGTTGCGTATGGGGCTACATAGCCGCAGACCAGTCAGGCTGCCCATGCTGACCCCTGTCCACCTTCGAAAGCGCCAACAGTGGGCACGTGAGCATCAGAACTGGACCACGGAGCAATGGAAGAAAGTGGCCTGGTCTGATGAATCATGTTTTCTTTTACATCACGTGGATGGCCGGGTGCCTGTGCGTTGCTTACCTGGGGAACACATGGCACCAGGATGCACTATGGGAAGAAGCCAGAGGCTTGATTTGGGTAATGTTCTGCTGGGAAACCTTGGGTCCTGCCATCCATGTGGATGTTATTTTGACATGTACCACCTACCTAAGCATTGTTGCAGACCATGTAGACCCTTTCATGGAAACAGTATTCCCTGGTGGCTGTGGCCTCTTTCAGCAGGATAATGCGCCCTGCCACAAAGCAAAAATGGTTCAGGAATGGTTTGAGGAGCACAACAACGAGTTTGAGGTGTTGACTTGGCCTCCAAATTCCCCAGATCTCAATCCAGTCGAGCATCTGTGGGATGTGCTGAACCATGGAGGCCCCACCTCGCAACTTACAAGACTTAAAGGATCTCCTGCTAACATCTTGGTGCCATATACCACAGCACACCATCAGGGGTCAATGCCTCGACGGGTCAGGGCTGTTTTGGCAGCAAAAGGGGGACCAACACAATATTAGCAAGGTGGTCATAATGTTATGCTTGATAGGTGTGTGTGTGTGTGTGTGTGTGTGTGTGTATATATATATATATATATATATATATATATATATTAGTGATCGACCGATATTGATTTTTTAGTACCGATAATTTGTTTATGTGCCCGATGACCGATATGCAAAACCGATATTTATTTACTGTTATACTTCTGTTTTTGACATGATTACAACACCACTGAACTGAACAAACCATTTTATTTATAACAATCAAGTCAAGTCACCTTTATTTATATAGCGCTTTTTACAATGCAGATTGTGTCAAAGCAGCTTTACAGTGATAGCTGGTATATAATTTTGGCTGCACAGCAGCTCTTAAAGAAAATGGTGTCATTGTCCATCTTAAGTAAATTCAATATTGATTCATTCCGTTGTAAGAATCAATAGTTATTAATTTAGTTAATTTATCTATATCAGCACTGGAGTGAACAGTGATGTCATCATCCAGCTCAGTTCAGTTCGCATACAATGGTGTCAATACAGGCAGATCAAAACACTGTTGAATATCAAATGTCATGTGTCCCCAACTAAGCAAGCCAAAGGCAACAGCGGCAAGGAACCCAAACTCCAACAGGTGACATCAGGTGGCAAACAGGTGTTAAAATGGAGAAAAAAACCTTCGGAGAAACCAGGCTCAGTCAGGGGGCCAGTTCTCCTCTGGCCAACAGCGAACAGTGCTTTATTATGATTCAGGCAGCTATCATAAGTCCGATTGGGATCGCAACAGTCAAAGTATTTATTCCAGTTCCATCCAGTTGAGGATCGTATTCATCACGCCGGTATGGACGGTTTGTTGAGGAACTGTGCCACTGGCTGTTGTGTCGATGAGGCCTTCACAGTGGATGATCTAGTTGACTCAATCTCTGCTGACACTTCAGGGCTGCGTTGTGGTCATGTCAAGGCGCAGGTCCTCGATCTCACCTGGATACAGCCCGGATCCGGCTGACTACGGTAAACCTCGGGATAAACAGAGAGACTAATATTAGCGTAGATGCCATTCTTCTTCTGATGTAATGAGTACATCTGGTGTTATAGGAAGTGTTCCCGGTTCCAGCTGACCTAATTTATGCAGCCTAACAATCCTTAAACGGATTTGAAAACATAAATTGATAATGTGTTATGTGTATGCCAGATTAAAGAGATGCATTTTTAGTCTAGATTTAAACTGACAGAGTGTGTCTGCTTCCCGAACAATGCTAGGAAGATTGTTCCAGAGTTTAGGTGCCAAATAGGAGAAGGATCTACCGCCTGCGGTTGATTTTGAAATTCTAGGTATTATCAACTGGCCTGAATTTTGAGATCGCAATAGACGTGAAGGACTATGATGCGTTAAGAGCTCACTCAGGTACTGGGGAGCTAAACCATTTAGTGCTTTGTAAGTAATTAGCAAGATTTTAAAATCTATACAATGTTTAACAGGAAGCCAATGCAGTGTTGACAGAACCGGGATAATATGGTCATACTAGTTCTAGTAAGAACCCTAACTGCTGCATTTTGTACGAGCTGTAGGTCATTAACGCATGAACTAACTGTTCCGCATTTGTCATTGAGAGTATATGTCGTAGTTTAGATATATTTTTAAGATGGAAGAATGTGGTTTTACAGATGCTAGAAACATGGCTTTCAAATGAAAGATTGGTATCAAAGAGCACACCCAGGTTCCTAACTGATGACGAAGACTTAACAGAGCAGCCATCAAGTGTTAGACAGTATGCTAGGTTATTACGTGAAGAAGTTATTGGTCCAAAAATTAGAATCTCTGTTTTTTCTGAATTTAGTAGTAGGAAATTACTGGTCATCCAATTTTTTTATATCAGCTATGCATTCCGTTAATTTTTTGAATTGGTAAGTTTCGTCAGGGCGTGAAGAAATATAGAGCTGAGTATTATCAGCGTAACAGTGAAAACTAATGCCATGCTTCCTACTGATATCTCCCAAGGGTAGCATGTACAGAGTGAAAAGCAACGGTCCTAGTACTGAGCCTTGCGGTACTCCATATTGAACTTGTGATCGATATGACATCTCTTCGTTTACTGCTAAAAACTGATAACGGTCAGATAAGTATGATTTGAACCATGCCAATGCAATTCCACTAATGCCAACATAATTTTCGAGTCTATTTAAAAAGAATGTTGTGATCGATAGTGTCAAATGCAGCACTAAGATCCAGTAACACTAATAGAGAGATACAACCACGATCTGATGATAAGAGCAGATCATTTGTAACTCTAATAAGAGAAGTCTCAGTACTATGGTACGGTCTAAATCCTGACTGGAAATCCTCACAGATACCATTTCTTTCTAAAAAGGAACATAGTTGTGATGATACTGCCTTTTCTAGTATTTTTGACAGAAAAGGAAGATTTGAGATCGGCCTGTAATTGACTAATTCTCTAGGATCAAGTTGTGTTTTTTTAATGAGAAGTTTAATAGCCAGCTTAAAAGTTTTTGGTACGTATCCTAATGATAAAGATGAATTAATGATATTAAGAAGAGGATCTATGATCTCTGGAAGCATCTCTTTCAATAGCTTAGTCGGTATAGGGTCTAACATACATGTTGTTGATTTTGATGATTTAACAAGTTTAGACAATTCTTCCTCTCCTAAAGCAGCGAATGAATTGAATTTTTCCTCAGGGATACTACAATGCACTGTCTGACACGATACTGTAGTAGACGGTTGCATGGTTATAATTTTCTCTCTAATATTGTCAATCTTGAAAGTAAAAAAGTTCATAAAGTCATTACTGCTGTGCTGTTTGGAAACATCAGAAGTTGAAGCTTTATTTCTTGTAAATTTAGCCACTGTATCAAATAAATACCTAGGGTTGTGTTTATTTTCTTCTAAAAGATTTGAAAAATAAGCAGATCTAGCAGTTTTTAAGGCCTTTCTGTACTCAATCATTCTCTCTCTCCACGAAATGCGAAAAACCTCTAGTTTTGTTTTCTTCCAGCTGCACTCCATTTTTCTGGCTGCTCTCTTAAGGGCCCGAGTGTGCTCGTTGTACCAAGGTGTTGGACTAATTTCCTTAAGCTCAAAGGAGCAACTGAGTCTAATGTGCTGGAAAAGAGAGAGTCAATAGTTTCTGTTGCAACATCGAGGTCTTCTAAGCTATCTGGTATGCTAAGGCGATGAAACTGATCAGGAAGATTATTTATAAAGCAATCTTTAGTGGTAGAAGTGATGGTTCTACCATATTTGTGGCAGGGAGGCAGTCTAGCAGCCTTGGCTAAATGTAGTATACAGTACACGAGACTAGATAATGATCTGAGATGTCGTCACTCTGCTGCAGAATTTCAACGGCATCAATATAGATTCCATGTGACAATATTAGATCTAAAGTATGATTACGACAATGAGTGGGTCCTGACACGTGTTGTCTAACTCCAATAGAGTTTAGAATGTCTGTAAATGCCAATCCCAAAGCATCTTTATCATTATCTACATTGATATTAAAATTACCAACAACAAGAACTTTATCCGCAGCTAGTACTAACTCTGATAGAAAATCAGCAAATCCTTTGATAAAGTCTGTATAGTGCCCTGGTGGCCTGTATACAGTAGCCAGCAGAAATGTCAACTTGCATAACTTTACATGAAGCACCATCACTTCGAAGGAATTATATTTGAAAGACTTTTGAGTAATACTGAAGATATTACTATAAATTACAGCAACACCTCCCCCTTTGCCTTTCTGACGAGGATTGTGTCGATAATCGTAACCTTGAGGGCTAGACTCATTTAAAGTAATGTAATCGTCTGGTTTTAGCCAGGTTTCTGTCAAACACAGCACATCTAGATTATTGTCTGTGATAATATCATTTACAATAAGTGCTTTTGAAGAAAGGGATCTAATATTCAGCAACCCAAGCTTTATCATTTGTTTATCAGTATTATCTCTGTTTTTTATTTGTTGAAAATCATTTAAATTTTTACCCTTAAATGGGTTTGGAAGTTTTTTGTATTTACTAATTCGGGGTACAGACACAGTCTCTATGTGATAATATCTAGGTCAAAGAGTTTCTATGTGTTGGGATTTATCTGACTTCTCTGACGTGAGACATCTAGCAGACGGTCAGTTTAGCCGGTCTTCTTCCTGACCTGGGACCCAGTTTGTCATGTTTCAGCTCTAAGACTATGTGCCATATTACTAGAGAGAAGAGCAGCACCATCCCAGGAGGGATGGATACCATCTCTTTTCAACAGGTCAGGTCTGCCCCAAAAACTTTTCCAATTGTCTATGAAACCTATATTATTCTGCAGACACCACTTAGACAGCCAGTCATTGAGTGATGATAATCTGCTAACTAATCTGCTAATCTCATCACTCCGACGAACAGGAAGGGGACCAGAGCAAATTACTGTTTCTGACATTGTACTTGCGAGTTCACACACCTCTTTAATGTTAATTTTAGTGATCTCCGACTGGCGAAGTCAAACATCATTAGTGTCGACGTGAATAATAATCTTAGAGTATTTATGATTAGCATTAGCCAGCACTTTTAAATTTGCTTTGATGTCAGGTGCTCTGGCTCCCGGCAAACATGTGACTAATGACTAATGAAGTGACATGTGGCCAAGTATGGTGACCCATACTAGCAATTTGTGCTCTGCATTTAACCCATCCAAGTGTACACACACCCGAAGCAGTGGGTGGCTGGTGTCTCTATTTTCACATTCCGTGTAATAGAATCGCCAATAACTAGGGCACTTTCAACAGGATTCTCAGTGGGTGCGTCACTGAGTGGGGAGAACCTGTTTGATGTTCTTATCGGAATGGAAGAGTGGTGTTTTCCGCGACTATGCCGTCTCACCGTTACCCAATTGCCCTGCTGCACGGGCTCTACAGCCGGAACCGAACAATGTACAGAGTTCACTAGGCTAGTCGCATCCAAAACAGTATCTAAAGCCCTTGCATTCTTGCTATCCTCAATTAAAGTTTCGATGTGTGTCTCTAATTCTGAGATTTTCTCTGTCAGCCTGACTATTTCCCTATATTTATGACATGTAAATCCCTCGTCGCTGACAGAGAAAGCTATACTATGCATGTGACAGGCAGAGCAAGTAACAATAGAAGGAGAGGATGACATGACTCACCGTGTTTGTAGACAGATCTGACTTAACACAGCTCTTTGATGAACGCGTAGGAAAAGGAGCGTGTGAGAGACTGATGACAAGTTAACAAGCTAGCGAAATGCTAACACGTTGTGATAGCGATTTAGATTAAAAGATTAAAAGCTAGCGACGTCAGATTAATGTGATAGGCAATATTAGATATATGGTAATGATAATATAAACAACAATGAATGATAGAAAGAGATTCAAAACAAAGCTATACGGAGTTACAGATGCAAACAGCGAGGCAGACGCGAGGCAGACAGGAGCAATCGATCACTCCCTCCTTGCATAGAAAACAAAACAAATCTTATTTATACACCAATAGAGGAGTCTGAAAGTGCAAAAAATAAAAAAAAGTGCACTGTTACTAAACTGTTTTTGTTTAAAAAATAAATAAAAGTAATTCTAATAGTGTAATCTTTCAGTCATCTTAAAAAAAAAGTTTTGAAAATTAGTAGTCTTTCATGTTAATTTTAATCTTCATATTACAAAAATAATTTTATTTATAAAAAGCATCAGCAGCAAACCTAATGTTAACAATAGGCAAAATAAATGTAGAATGTCTAATGTTTTCAAATGGAGAAAATAAATTAAAGACAGGAGTCGTATCAACTTTGCAGAAATGTAATACTTCATTTTAAACTACAGTTTTAGTAGATTTATAAGCTGTTTAATAGGCTAAAGAGTGAAGAATAATCGCTGGATAATGTTAAATAACTGAATAATATTCTCTGGAATATTGGAATATAACAAACAAAACAAAGTATTTTATTGCATTTCTCAACTGGTATGTTATTTCAGAATTATTAGTAATGTTTTTGTCATTCTAGATTATGAAATATCTGCTGACAAAGCGCTGTTTATCTATGCATTTACACAGAACTATACTCAAACTGCGATCGCTCACGGAGATAATAAATAATTAATTTCCATAGACTTACTTGGATGTTTATTAGCGAATTAATGGTTATATAGTAAATGTTTATATAATTACGGTGTTTTAAACAAGTGAATCTTGTTAAAAGTTACATGCGGTGGCCGTGAGCATTTCCTGAGCATCAACCCGCTGAGTGAACAGCAAAATGCAGATGACTTCACGAGACTAATGATGAGCATAGACAACAGAGAGAGAATTAAATTCAGCATTTTGATTTCCAACGTGCTCATTCATGGCTGTATTATTTAATTCATGCAAAGTTACATCTTTATTGGGACAGGATTTGACGGATTACCTTACGTGACTCCGTGAGCTTGTCTCTATTTCTTAGAGACAAGCTGCATAAACTAGCTACATTTCAGGCATTTATGTAACTTAAACATCGGGGAAAACATTGGTAAATTGATATATCGGTCGATCTCTAATATATATATATATATATATATATATATATATATATATATATAAATTAACATAAATTCAACCAATATTCTCCTGTGTTCTATGGAAGAAAAAGTCTCAAGTTTGGAGTGTGAGTGAATGATTTATTTGATGACTTTTCAATATCAATGCTCATTAATATTGTCTTCCAGGTCTTCTTGAAAATGGCCGAAAGAAAGAAGAAGAGATGAGAAATCTTCAGGTCAGTGTAAAAGAGTTTGTATAAATATTGCACTCTTAGGCCCTGTTTACACCTGGTGTGTAATTTGTGTTTTGGTCGATCAGATTACAAGTAGACGAGGGAGACATATACCAGTTAACACCTGGTGTTTTAATCTGTCTCTTTTGTCCACTTTCAACCACTTCTGTCCTGATTTCTTCAAAGGGGAGGGTCTATGGGTGAGTAAATGTATGTTTTTTTTTTTTGTTTGTTTTTTTGTTGTTTTTTTTGTTTTTTTTAGATCTTTTGATCTAATAGATGAAATAAGCGTGTGGAATTTACATATGAATGCGCCCGGAGACAATGGAAAAACAAACTGAGAGCATCAGCTTTTGTTTCTGCTCTGACAGCCACAAGACCACACTAAACGTACATTGTGCTTGATACGTTTTGTCTTCAAACCAAACTTAGGTCTTCAGCTGACAAAGTTTAAATCCATCTAGCCTGCTTCCCATAATACTTACACGTTAGGTAAGTAGGCGGAGGGTGTTCTTTTTTGGCTGTTTGAACACATTCGACCACGAATGCGTTTTCGACCGTCTCTGGAAGTGGTCAAAAGTGGACGAATTCAAAACATTTTAGACCCCGTTTACACCTGTATTTAGCGTTGTCTACTTGTGATCCAATCGACCAAAGCGTATCTCAATACCAAGTGTAAACAGAACCGTAGATACATACACACACACACACACACACACACACATTGGGTTTCCATGTTTTATGTGGACTTTCTATAGACATAATGATTTTCATACTGTACAAACTGTATATTCTATCCCCTAACCCTAAACCTACCCATCACAGAAAACTTTCTGCATTTTTTACATTTGCAAAAAACATAATTTAGTATGATTTATAGGCTGTTTTCCTCAAGGGTACCAAAAAATGTCCCCACTAGTACAAAGATTTCTGGTATTGCCATCCTTGTGGGGACATTACATAGGGTTTACTAGGAACACACACACACACACTTTGTCCGCTGTAGTTAGTGGTTACAGTCTTAACCTTTATGTAATCCTGCATGCACGTCAGTTGTCCTGCATGTGGCAGCCAATTAATAACATCATCTTACCCTTGGTTGTCTGCATGCTTTCAAACCAAACCCACTGGGATCTGGAACATCTGCAGTGCTACAGATGCACCTGCTATCCTACGTCTATTATGAATCAATCCCCTGAATGGGACTCAGAAGAAACCAGCAGCATACTGCCAGAAAATAGGACACAGCGTCAGTAATTACACTTGGCCTTAGATTTTCCCAGATGCTGCTTTTGACTGGTCGAATAAAAACTGCTAGGAATCTCTGAAACAAAACTTCCTGTGTCCTGTCAAAGTCATTTCTGTTTCCCTTTTTTTTTCAGGACCGAGTTGTAGATCTTGAAATGGTAAGTCTCTCTCCCCCCCCCCCCCCCCATAGTGTTTTAATAAATCTGTCATATTCTTATTTGTCCAGTGTATGTTAATTTTCTACAATTAATTCAGCTTGAACTGCTTACAGACTCCATTGAAACCTTTTATAGATAATTCAGCCTTTCGCTGCCTGTCCACTGGCGCAGAGTGAACTGACCAGAATGGTGATCTCTGTCATAAGAGTTTCAAAATCACGTTGTTATTTTCCACATGCACTGTTTTTAATTGATGGCTTATACAGATGTTCCAGACGGATGTTTTTGTCCTTTAAATGTCTGTGGTTTTTCTTTCTAAGATGCTGTAAAAGGAGTTTGAATTCCATCTTTGAATTCCTGTGCTGTTTCATTAAAACCAAGATCAATCATATCAGAACTTTTGCATCTTTAATGTAAAAATTAAAACATATGCAATGCCACTGAAAAGCTTAAAAATGTAAAAATTTAACTAATCATCTAGCTCATGTGAAGTTAGTGTTGGTCTGAGCTGCCGACAGATCTTGTCACAGTTGTTGTTGGTGCGTCCTAACGATGTGAATAGAGGCCGATCCTCGAACCACATGGCTGGCCACAGGTGTCGCACATAAACTGGCTAGTAGTGTTTAGAACGACGATAACCGGGGGTTAAGCGCTCTAGAAAAAAGCCCTAGAGAACGGTTTGAATATTCACGATCATCATAACTTCCACTTTGCGCTAAGGGAAAGAACTGAAAAGGGGGACCCTTAGAAATAATTGGCCTTGGGGCCTTTGCCCAGATAGAGCCCAGACCTGAATCATATAGAAAATCTGTGGGGGACCTGAAGAGGGCCATGCACAGGAGATGCCCTCGCAGTTTAACAGATCTGGAACATTTTTGCAAAAAAAGAGTGGGAAAATATTCTCAAGTCGAGATGTGCCAAGCTTGATAGACTCCTATCCAAAAAAACTAACAAAGGGTGCTTAACTCTTTCCCCGCCATTGACGAGTTATCTAGTCTTTTATGAGCAAACACTTCCCTGCCATTGATGAGATTTTCCGGCTTTCCATGTTTTCATTGTAATACGCTAGGGGACGCTATCTCACATCTTCTGAAAGAGTACTGAATCTCCTGATCAAAACACATCCGAAGAAGATGCAGAAACAAGTGATATCATATGTAATCATATGCATATGTAAAACAACGCAATCACCAACATTAAAGAGCATATAAATCAAAACTGCTTAATGTCACTGATTGAAACGTTGACCAAGGATGAGCTATTGGACTTTGCAAGCTTTGGGGGTGTTGATGGACTCAATGTACTCTATGTTTTGATCATCGTTCTGAATCCGATCCAGATGTAGTCTTTGACAAAAACGTGATCTTCTCAGCTTTTTGCTCAAAATGTTGCTTTTTTTTAATTAAACTTACCCACATTTTTGTGAAAATAATAAAAAATGATCAGGAACAGCCAACTTTTTAAAAAAACAAAACGCTGGTGGGAAAATAGTTAATCTAAGTATTAGTTCAGCACACTTATGCAGTTAGTTGTTGTTAATTTTTTTTTCCTCTGAAATGTGTTACTTTAGTTTGAATAGAACAAAGTTCTGATATTATTTATCTTTGTTTATGCTGCATTTAAATTACATAGATCTACATTACATATAGCTACACTACTATTCTTCTTGTGGCTTGAAATCACTTTTAATATGCAAATCTATTTTACATTGTAAAGCTGACACACAGAGGCCCGTCTGTGCTTTGGTACACAATATTCTGTCTGCAAAGTTAAATTTCTGAAATGTTCCACACCTTGGTACACTATTTGCAAAAGCATAACGATTTCTGTTAAATGTCTGAAATACAAATCATTACTTGGCTAAGAAATATGCCATTGTTTGTTAAAAGTATTGACTCCTGTATCGACTCAGCAGTATTTATACAGTTTGAAAAATAAGCTATCTGACACCTACCTCATCAATCACCATTATGTGCTATGGCTGGCTGACGGACATTTAATTAGCTCCTGAAAACCTTCAGCCTTTACTCACAGTTCCATCTATTTACATCATTACTGCTTGGCACAACAACATGCTGGTGTCAAGAATTGACCCTTGCCTCTTCTGGGAGATGCACTCATTCAGTTGACTCACAGCAATAGGGTAGAACTAAGATGAAATAAATATAAACTGCAGAATATTTCTAGGGTTAACAACACCATTCTTTTTTTTCAGAGCACCAGGCTGGCCTTGGATCATCTGGAGTCAGTTCCTGAGAAACTCAGTCTGCTGGAAAACTTCAAGGATTTCGAGGTTGGATCATAGGTGATAGGTCATAGGTTTTGGTCAAGATTTGACTTTCCTCTGAGGCAGATATCTTGGTTTGCTTATGTGGTTTCAGGAGTCACAGAGGCAGAGAGAAATGGTGGAACAACGTTATGCCAAATATAAGGAGATAGTTGGGGACCTCCAGCATCAGCTTGAGGAATCTAAGAGGAGGATTCAGGAATACAGGGTATGGAAACACAGCGCTTATGCCATGGACTTAAAGGGATGGTTCACCCAAAAATGAAAATTATCCCATGATTTACTCCCCCTCAAGCCATCCTAGGTGTATATGACTATCTTCTTTCAGACGAATACAATCGGAGATATATTTAAAAATATCCTTAGTCCTTCAAGGTTTATAATAGTTGTGAATAGGGGGCCGCGTTTTGAAGCCAAAAATAAAGCATCCATCCATAAAAAAAGTAATCCATACGACTTCAGGGGGTTAATAAACGCCTTCTGAAGCAAAGCAATGCGTTTTTGTAAGAAAAATATCCATATTTAAAACTTTATAAATTCAAATAACTAGCTTCCGGCGGACGACCGTGCGCAGAAATGCGCAAGTCAACTTGCACCAAATGAGCAATCCTTTGATGCAATTTAGGATGCAGGATGTAGGAGTATTGTAAGCTTAGACGCATCTCGCGGTTCAAACAAATAGGGCTGTGCAACAAATTTAAGCTCCACTTCTCTTATATCGAAATCCTCCGACATTTCTCTTTAAAAATTATCGTTTTAGACTTATAATCCGTAACCGGTGATTTGTTTTGCTCTATCCTCTGCGCCTCCACGTTCACCATTACGTTGTGTCAGGTCAAAGGATTAGTCTAGCAGGGGAAATAGGTTCCCATGTACCCCTTTGGCATTTTTTTGTAACTTGGTTTTTTGGAACCCTAATGGTGTCTAGTTAAGAATTTTTGATGTTGCCAAGGTCAACTATTGTCCCTTGGCGTTCGTTTAGCGGCCATCTTGAAGTGATGTCATGGCAAATGGCGAAAAACGCTGATTTTTATAACTCATGAACCACACAACATACAAAGAGAAATGAACCCACTTTTTCATATTCTGACACCAGTATATGCTCTACCTGCATCATGCCATCAAGCTGGGCTTCAAGTTGGCAGTAGTGAGGACCCTGGACACCCAACATCATCTTCATCCTCCTGCATCACGCTGACGCCATCAACCTCTTCATCTACCTTGACACTGGCATGGGCAGCCACTGTCAACTGGTCAATGTCACGGAGCTGGCCACCTCTTTTGGACAGCAATACTGCAGCATCCTGCTTGGCTACTATGTATTTAGTAGTGAGGACTGTACCAGAGCCTTCAAAGGCAAGGGGAGCTGGAGGTCTTCACGTGCATGATGTACAGTCAAGCACGTGAGACATCAGTCAACCAGGTCAGGAGCAAGATGCTCAAGAAGACTGTGGGAGAAGAAGAGACCCTCAGCATTAAGTTGAGAGTCGATTTTTCTCGCCTGCTCCCCTGCCAAGACTCACTTATCCCCCACTTTCAGCAGGTGAACAATAGAGCAGCCTGTTAAAAGCGGGCAGTTGAGCCGATCTTCCGGTGGCGTAAACCCTATGACGAGGGTGGGAGAAGAGACAGAGGGATTTTGGAGCCTGTCTGGTCTTGTGAACCAATTCTGCCACCATCTCTCATCGACCTGTTTGCTGCTGTTGTTGTCAGTGATGATGATGAGGGGGAAGAGGATGAGTTGGAGATTGATGATGAGATGGACAACGATGATGATCATTGATCCATTTAATAGTGATAAATTTAATAACCTTGCAATTTGTGTAACAGAATAAATTAGTTTCATGTGACTAAATTTGCAAAACAAAATAGCAAAAGTTACATTATGAGCCTAAAATGTGATATTTTCCTGTTTTTCACCAATAAAGAGTGGTTGTACCATGTCATTGACCTTTTCATTCGATTCCTAATGTCAGAACTGTATAAAAAAAGTGGGTTCATTTGTCTTTGTATGTTGTGTGGTTCAGGAGTTATGAAAATTTGTGTGTTTCGCCACTCTCAATGACATCACTTCAAGATGGCCGCTAAACGAACCCCATGGGACAATAGTTGACCTAGGCAACATCAAAAATTCTTAACTAGACACTATTAGGGTCCCAAGAAAAATGGGTACCAGCCAAACGGGTACTTGGGAACCTATTTCTCCTGCTAGACTAGATACTCTTCCGCCGCAAATCGACTTGCGCATTCTGCGTACGGTCGTCTGCCGGAAGCTAGTTATTTTAATTTATAAAGTTTTAAATATGGATATTTTTCATACAAAAATGCATCGCTTCACTTCAGAAGGCCTTTATTAACCCCCGGAGTTGTATGGATTACTTTTTTTTTTATAGATGGATGCATTATTTTCTGGCTTCAAAATGCTGCCCCCCATTCACAACCATTATAAACCTTGGAGGACTAAGGATATATTTAATTATATCTCCGATTGTGTTTGTCTGAAAGAAGATAGTTATATACACCTAGGATGGCTTGAGGATGAATAAATCATGGGATAATTTTCATTTTTGGGTGAACTATCCCTTTAATAAATTACCAGTATAAATGAGCTATTACCCTGGTACCAGTTAGCTTAAATATTTTCTATATATAAATTTAAGCAGTATCACACAAGCTGTGTTTTTGTTTTTGTTGTTTGGCCAGAGGACTGGTCCGCCCCAGCTTGCTTAGTTAGGGACACTTGATATTCAGCAATATTATTGACTGAATGCAATGACAATATTGGATGAGAACTGAGCTGTGCTGGATGATGACATCACTGTTTTCTCCAGGGCTGCTTTATAGCTGAATTTAACTCATTCCATACGTCAGGGGTGTCCAAAGTACGGCCCGTGGGCCAAATGCAGCCCAGGGATGAATTTCAAACAGCCCGCAGCTTGTCTATTAAAATATATGTGGCCTGCCACTCATAATTTACAAATCGTGCAATTTCACAATGTCAACACAAGGTGGCAGTACTAGATTTTAGGCCAGGGAAACATTAACGCGCCAAAAGCGGAACAAAACAGCGCTACTTGTGTGCACTGTGCAGCGCGCGACTCACAAGCTCACAAATGTGTTTACTTGTTGAGTGTCTCGATCACACGACCACTAAACAGCCAGTGAGAAGTGTTTGAGTTCGGCGTAGAGGTCTCTACAAGCTGCAAATCTCTATGTGATTTAATTTAGTTTAAAGCTAGTTGAAACAGCGCTGACTTAATCAACAACACTAACGTGCAAATCAGGAGAAACATCCAGTTAGAATACTTTTCAACCAACAATTCACCAACTTTTATCATGGATTTACTGTGGTAACTAGCTGTAACCGTGGTACAGTATTTTGTCAGAAATGTAGGTTATCTCATTTTATTTAATTTTTAATGTAGACATGTATTAAATGAGTAATAAAGGCCAAATTACAGACTATTTTTTGTCAAACTTGCAGTTTTGTGCATTTGTATTTATATTAAATGTGTTTATAGACTAAATACCATAAAGCCATTCTAGATATAGAAACAATATTTTTACTTTTTACCATGTAGTGAGGTGCCATGTGTGGTTTTACCTGCGATGATCTAAATAGAGTACTTGTTAATTTAAATAAGAATAGAGTTCTGATTCAGTA
The DNA here is from genome assembly GCA_039654765.1 of Mylopharyngodon piceus. Taxonomy (NCBI): domain Eukaryota; kingdom Metazoa; phylum Chordata; class Actinopteri; order Cypriniformes; family Xenocyprididae; genus Mylopharyngodon; species Mylopharyngodon piceus. The sequence continues at coordinate 22,748,746 of CM077456.1, forward strand.
ATAATATTTAAATTTCACGCTTTAAAAACGAGGTTGTTAAAAGTTTTACAGATATTGTTTGTGTATTAAATTTACATCTTGTGTCCTATCTCAAGCTACTCTACTCTCAGCTCAAGCTTTTGTCAAATCTGTCATGTTTTTAAGAAACAAAACATGTTTTTTATATATATATATAATAGAAAAGGAACCGGCCCCCAGGTGTGTCCTCAACATCGAATCTGGCCCCCTTTTAAAAAAGTTTGGCCACCCCTGATACGTCATTAACTTTACACAGTTATAGAACTGAATAAACACTGAACTGTCTTTTTTTAGAGCTACAGCATAATTGAATTCTGTTTGCATCATTGATCATTACTTATCTTGATTATTACTGTAAAGCTGCTTTGAATCAATCTGTATTGTATAAAGTGCTATATAAATAAAGGTGACTTGACTATTGTCACAATATTGCCAGTTAATTGAGCTTTGTCATTACAGGACAAAATAAAATATGGTTATTAATTTTTATAGAATTTCTTTATAAAGAATGGTTTACTCATTAGAAATTGGTTCCACTCAGCAACAACAAAATTAGAGGGAACAGTCCAGGTCACTTTTCTTACTGTGTAAGATTGGATCTTAAAGCTGCAGTCCGTAACTTTTTTTTGGTTAAAAATTATCCAAAATCAATTTTTGAGCAAGTACATAACCAGCCAGTGTTCAAAATGATCTCCTTACCTTAGCTCGATTCACAACGGTAAGCTTGTAATAATGTTTTATAATAAGAGCGGTACTGGTGGGTTTCCGCGGAAAATTCGAGCATGCAGCCGTTCGTCTTTGCGTCATTACGTCACATCTGTAAACAGAAAGGAAGGAGTCTCAGCTAGTAGCTATATCATATGAGGATGCTGCTTGTAGCGGATCATTTATAGCCTTTTCTCACAGCAGCTGAAATAATTAAACTTATCATTTTGATGGCGGATTGTATTCCAGAAAGATCCAAATGACAATCATCAGTGACAACTGGAGATTCACCCGTAGAAGTCGGACTGCGGAGTGGCTACAGAAATTGAAATCTACCGGTAACGCTAATGCACACTAAATGCACATAGTCATGCAATGCTGATGTTGTTAACATTAACAATTTGAGAACAAAGTATAACAATAATAATAATTTGCACAGTTTGACGTGATCCGTTAGATTTAATCACCGTGGTCAGCGTGGTTTATTGTAGTCCTAATGCTTTTTTCCTCAGTTCGTCAGAACAAAAGTGGCAGACATGTTACTTGCTTGTTCAGATGACATTTTTCAGTGAAAATTCTTATTTTGGTCATACTTCCAAGACGTAGAATCTGTGTTTCCGAAGTACAGTATCCACACCGATGTGGTGACTGACACCAAACATTAGATTCATTCCGCGCTGACGAACCATGCCAAAGCACAACGCACGTAACGATAATAATTCTGCATATAACTGCAATTGCAGGTTTCAAATAGAGATGGCGACAAAGAGGCAAAACTTACGGACAGCAGCTTTAAATCTTAGACTTAACTCTTCAATCTCTTAGACTGCTCTCTTGCTGTAAATTGTAGGATGAGAAGTTGGATGCCACCTGTTGGAGTCTCCAGCTCACTGGTCTGACATCATCTCTGCTCAGTCAGAGCAACTTTCTGACTAGAACCTCTCTGTCTACCCATACCTGTGAGTACAGGAGCACTGGACCCATTTGTGGGACTCCTGCATGTTGCAGTTAAAAGTTGTAAAATTCATGTTCTGTGATTGTTGCTAAAAAATGATAGTCTGATAATTTATGGTTTAGGCCTAAATGATGGCTTTTAAATATTACATCACATTGCTTTAATTACTCATTTTCTTAAATTTGAATATTGTTAGACCACAAAGTCCTAGACTACAAAGTCTTAATTTCCTTTCATTTGGACAGTTTGAATGCATTCGCTTAAGGCAAGCTCACAATACACAACTTTTGGATGGATTTTGCCATCCCAGACAGATATAGTCACAGATGCTGCGATTATTTTCAAACCTGTTTGATATTATCGCCACGTGATCTTGTAGTGTGTGCAATGCAACAACAAGGTGGAACTAATCCAACCAATCACAGTACAGATAGTATAAACGGAAAAATCACTTGCGTGAATTTATGAGAGGAAATGTTTTTTTTTTTCGCTCTTAGTTGGAACTGCCTCTTGACCAAATGTCTTGTAGTTTGTGCACCTCATTCAGTGTTGTGTTGTGTAGTCTGCACGCTGCTATGACAAGACAACAACAGATAAGAAACCTTGTTGTGCAAGCGTGAGCACCACAGCAATTCAGGTAGTCTAACAGTCCTGTAGTGTGAGTTTACCGCAGGGGTTCTCAACTCGAGGTCCTCTTTCACACAGTTTTTAGTTCCCACCTTGATTAACCTCACTTATCTGCCTTGATTAGACCTTCATTAGCTTTTTCAGATGCGTTTCATTAGGGTTGGAGCTAAACTTTGCAGGAAATTTGACCTCGAGGGCCAGAGTTGAGAACCCCTGATTTACCTGATTAAAATGATTGCAAACAAGATGCTAAAACATAACGGTGTCTCTTTTCCAAATGTCGGCTTCTTTATGCTTTTTCCCCGCTATAATGTATTGATTGAAAAACAGATATCCGAGGTCCAATCTTAAGGTTTTCACTTCAGAAACAGTATATGAAGATGAATTGAAACATTCATATAAATAAAACAATTGCTCACCGGCGGTACATTGCAGGTTAAGGGGCAACAACATACTTTTTGTTCTTTCTACATTCAGAGATCTATGTAAATATAGATACATTTATGATAAGTTTTAACGTTTGGAAGACTTGAGCTGCTAAAGAGCAGAGGTGGACAAAGTCCATTACTTGAGTGAAAGTATAGATGACTGGTACTACTGGTGAAACTCTACTCTGTTACAAGTGAAAGTTGTAAAGACAGATTTTTACTTAAGTAAAAGTACATAAGTACTTGCTTTTAAAAGTATTTAAGTATCAAAAGTAAATTAAAATTTTTGTGTCAATGCATTGTTTTATTATTGTTGCATTGTTGTATGAATGCACGCTGTGCCATCATGGTGGTTTAAGCTAGTCAGTGATGCTCCATCCGACATGCTAGCGTACAACTACCTTGAATGCATTTAAATTATTGTTTAATAATTACAAAGCTCTTTTAAAAGTCGAAATCATACTAGAAAAGAAAGATTTCTACATTGTGTTTATTTGACAAGATTATTCTAAAACATGTTTCTGAAAGGACTTGGATGGAGAGTTTTTGAAGGCAGTGACATGGCAGCCTTTAGGCAAACAAAGGAAACATTTAAAACGAAAGGAATCTTCGTCTTCGTAGTGTTAGTGTATGACTAACAGGGACCAAACAGACTGGTATAACTGACCGTCTGCTAGCTGCTTTGAGTTGCTCAAATTAATAATGCATATCACCTAGCTATTTTAGCATAAAGACTGTCTGTTTCACAAACTACTGCAACTAATGCAAAATGCTTAATAGCAATAATTGTTAGGATAGAACATATCAATCCTGTCTTCTCCAACAGTCTAGAACAGGGGTCGGTCGAACGCAGTGAATGTCGGTCCTCAAGAGCCACAGTCCTGCAGAGTTCAGCTCCAACCCTGATCAAACACACCTGAACAAGCTAATCAAGGTCTGAAGGGTTACTAGAAAGCTACAGGCAGGTGAGTTTTTATCAGGGTTGGAGCTGAATTCTGCAGGACTGTGGCTCTCCAGGACTGGAGTTCGCCACCCCTGGTCTAGAACAGTGGTTCTCAAACCTTTCCTGGAGCCAGCCTTGCACATTTTGTATGTTTCCCTATATCTGACACACCCATTTCAGGTCTTACAATCTCTATTAATGTGCTCATGAGTTGAATCAGGTGTGATAGATTAGGGAGACATACAAAATGTACAGGGCTGGTGGTACTCCAGGACAGGTTTGAAAGCCACTGCTCTAGAATGTTGCACCCCTTCATTTAAAGAAAGTTAAAGAGAAAAGCCTCACACCACAATGACTCATGTCCTTAAAGGGATAATTCAACTCTTAAGTCAATGAAAATGCAAGTCGGTTTGGTGGAATAAGGCTGTCTCTTTTATTTCTTCTCTAGCTATAAAAAATTTGATTGTTGCTCATTTTCAGAATAAGCAAATAATCAGACGGGTTATATATGGTTAGGTGTCGCCTAGCAAAATGACCTAAAATATGATGATAAATGCTGGATGAAAGTCATTGTAAGATTATTATAGTTTGCAGTGTATCTAAACTAGTTCAGAGTAAAACCCCTTTTAGAAAGGCGCAATATGCCTGAATGATGGATGTGGCTTTTTCAGAATATGGCTGTGTTCCGGGTACTAATATTCTAATGCATATAAACATAGCCCCACTGTTTGTCTTGCCATATCTGTACCTATCTCTGCGCTTACATCCAGTTTTCTTATCTTTTCTGTTTAAAGCACCACAGAAACCTCTTGCCAGTCCAGATATGGAATCCAGTCTGACCCAAGAGCACTTTTCTACCATCAATGGAGCAAACTCTGAACACACAAGCATGTAGTGCTGTTCTCTGCAGCTGTAAACTTTTGGCAGTAATGACAAACTCATGAATACCTCTGATTCCCATCAGATCCCTTAGGTTTAGACTGATCAGATTACTTCAATGTAGAACATGAGTGCACTGTACAAACACTAATACTGTGTCATTACACAGTTCCTATTTAGTGCCTGTATGACAGTCCAGTTAGTTAATTATACTTATCAAGTAGTGCTTAGCTTTGTTTCTGTTTGTCTTTGTTTTTAATGTATCTGTAACTTTGATTTAACCCTTAACTCATTGTCAGATATTTTCATCAGATGATTAGAATATGATATGGTATTAAAGAAAACTAGTTATAAAACTAATTATATTATTCTACTGTATATATTTTTAAAATACCTCATTTTGAATATTTAATGTTGTAATATTAGGTTTTATATAAGTAGGTTTTTTCCTACTATTTAAGTTTTTATGCATCAATTTATATATCAGTTCTGTGCTAAATTACAGTGCCTTGCTTGATATATTTTTGTATTTTATACCTTTTTTATTAATGTAGTGAATTAATGTTTTTTAACTTCTAAGTCTGAAACTTCTTTAAAAGGGGTAAGGATACTTAATGTATCAAATAGTGAGACTAAGTTTGATACCTGCATGTCTCTGCAATTTGAATTAAACTTGTCCTGATGCAATTTGTTGAGGCTCCAGTTGATCTTTGCTGATGTTGTCTTGATGAGAGAGAACCAGTTGGATTCAGAGGATCTTTGGTGAATTAAAAGTCTAGGCCGGAGCCTGGCACAAGCTTGGGGTTCCTTAGAAGCTTCTAGCTTCTTAGCATCATCTTCACATCAGAGTTTTCTCAGTAAAAGAGCACTGTGATCTTGTGATCAGTGATTTTAAGTGTGAAGATGCCACACCCTCTTAAGGTTAAGATTAAAATGAATAGAAATAACATTTTTTTGTAAAACAACATGCTTTACAAAACAGTAAATTCTTAAATACAAAAACAATTACCTGCACAGAGCAGTGGAAGAGAGAGAGAGTAGTGAGTAAAGTAGCTTCAGCTCCATCTATTCGAAACATATTTCACTTGTTAGGGAGCACATGGAAAGATCGAGTTCATTAAAACTGAAATAAAATTATCAAATACACAAAAATATGAACAGAAAACAAACTAGTGTCAACTAGTGTTCAATGTGTGCAATCCCCTTCATACATCATCTGACATTCAACATGAAACTTTTATTTTTAACTTTTACTATGAAGCTGCAGCAGAAACGACTCACCCACAGCAGTTCTCTCTAGCTCTGCTGCAGATCATTCGAACTCGGTGGGCTATAGCCAATAGGAAGCGCGAACACATTACAGCAGGATTTATTTAAAGAACCCTTGAACTATGATATTTATCCCGTTACATACACCCCCCTTAAATCCTGCTTAATGTGGAAATACCATAAGAAAAAAAAAAACAACAGTGAAGAAAGATAAAGAAAAAAAACAGATATGGAACTCACACTTCATGTTTCCAATTAATAAAGAAGAGAAGAAAAACTGCACATAGAGTATGATTATCTGTCAATCAAAAGATTCTTCCATAAGAAGTACCTACAGACAAGGGAGGCGCCTAACCCCAGTCTGAAAGTAGACTAAAGAGATGCCTGTTACACCTCAAAATTTCATAATGTAATAACTCATTTGATTTCTAATCTCTGTATCAATCTGCTTCTTTTGTGTTCTCAACTTTGCATTAAATCAAATGTAACATTTTATGTGAAAATGCTTTTAACTAAATAAACGAAAGAACTCACTGTAGAGTCTGAACTGTCTATGTGTTTGTTTATTTCATAAATCAGTCTTTTAGTAGGCTTAATGACTCTTCCAAATCTAGTTTGAGTTACAGCAGCCTCAACATGTCTTGGCTGTGTGCACACCACAGGTTCCTTTATGACGTCATCTGTGAACTGCTCTCTTTGAGTCGAGTCAGAATCTTGACCTTCCACTTCAGGTAAATCAACATCACTTGTTACATTTTGATCACTTCTTCCGACATCAATTTCCATTCTGACATCACTTCGGTCATTCAGGTTCCCAGCACTTGCAGAGTCCAGCATCTCTGACACACAATCTGACGCATCAAGTAAGTCTGTATGGATTGTATGAACATCCTCCTCAACAAAATCATTAGAATTACTTAATATCCAATTTGCAGTTCTGTCATCATGGTCAATTTCATCTCCTTGAACTTCAATTTCATCATTCACATCATTGTCCTTTTGATCTGATTCCTGAGGTTCATCAACTGGTAGGAAGTTCACAGGTAACAAAAGATTTCTATGGACCACCCTCACTTTGTCCGAGTTGATTTATCGAATCCTGTAAACATTGATATCAGGACACACAGCAATGACTTCATACGGAGACGAATCCCATTTGTCAGAAACTTTTCTTCTACCTTTTTCACCTCTGTTCGCAACCAACACTCTATCTCCAACAGCCAGAAGAGAGCCCTTCACCTTTCTGTTGTAAAGTCTGCCATGTCGTTCCTGTTCTTTCAGAGTGTGCATCCTTGGTATGTGTGCTGCTTCACGCAAGTCTTTCTTCAGCTTGGACACAAAATATTTGTAATCCACCACATCCTCATTTAAAAGCACATTTTGAAACAGGATGTCAATTGGGAGACGAGGAACTCTGCCAAACATAAGAAAGAATGGCGCAAAACCCATTGTCTCATGTTCCGTGCAGTTGTAACAGAAGGTAAGTTGCTGCAACATCTGCGGCCATTTTGCTTTTGCTTTAGGGGGCAATGTCCTGATCATGCTTCCAAGAGTCCTATTGAACCTCTCGGCAATGCCGTTACCCATGGGGTGGTATGGTGTTGTGTGGGACTTGTCTACACCCGCCATGGTTAATAGTTCCTTGATTAGCTTGCTCTCGAAATTAGCCCCCTGGTCAGAATGAATTCTTTTGGGGAAACAATACACTAGAAAGAAGTCATTCCAGAGTCTTTTAGCAACTTGCTTGGCCGACTGATTCTGGCATGGAAAGGCATGGGCAATTTTTGTAAAATGATCCGTCACAATCAGGACATCTACAGACTTTCCTTCTTTGACCTCTGCCGACCAAAAGTTGATGCAGACCAGCTCAAGCAGTTCTGATGTTCGGATACTTTCTAACGGAGCACAAGCATTGGGTTCTGGGGTTTTACCAACCACACATCGATGACAATTCTTCACATAATCATCAATATCTTTTTTCATTCCAATCCAGAAGAATCGTTGTCTTGCTAGTGACAGGGTTCTGCTACGTCCTTGATGTCCTGCTGCATCATGGAGTCCATGGAGAACTTGCGCTTTTAATGAAGCAGGTACAACAAACAGGTAAAGTTTCTTGTTTAGCTTTGGATCTCTTTTCACCTTATACAACACACTGTCACGGACAACAAGTTTATCATGGTGTTTCAACAGTTTCCGCACACTTGTGGATTCCTTTGTTTGTTCTCTCTTAGATGGTTTCCGACGTCTTTCAATATAGTACAGAATCCGACACAAGGTGCCGTCCTTCTCCTGCTCATTCACGATGTTGCTGTGTTGCAAAGGAGGGCTAAACTGTTGTGGTTGTGAGATGGCTGGCACTGTCCCCAATACTTCACTCAAACCCCCAGTAGTGTGTGCTGCTAACACTGCACAAACTTCCTGGCCCCCAGAAGAACCTGAAGGCAAGAGTGCATCACTGGTTGGGTCACATGAACCTTTGCCATCCTTCTGCACCACCTGATGATTACTTGTGCACTTGAAAGCATCTTGGACAGTGTCGTCAACTACACCACTGACATCCGTCAAGAGAGATAAGTACGGTTCAGTGATAAGGCGATGTCCTATGCAAGACTGGACAAATGGCTCACTGCTCAAAGCATCCGCGACAATATTTTTTGTTCCTGGGACATACTTCAGATCAAAACTGTAGGAAGCAAGTTTTGCCACCCATCGCTGCTCACATGCATCAAGTCAGGGTTTGAATATATGTAAGAGGATTATTGTCGGTCCATGCCGTAAAGTGCCATCCTCTCAGCCAGTGGCTAAACTTTTCACAGATAGCCCACTTTAAGGCAAAGAACTCCAATCTGTGAGCTAGATAGTTCATTTGTGAGCGAGACAGAGTTCTACTCGCAAAGGCTACGGGTCTGGCAATTTCTTCACCTGGCAGAACCTGTGACAATACAGCTCCCACTCCATCGAAAGATGCATCGACAGCCAAAATGAAAGGTCGGTCAAAGTCTGGGTGAGCCAGTGTTACATTTTTTGTTAGTTCTAGTTTTAGGGTGTGCAAATTTTCTTTCTTGGTCTGCGTCCTTTCGTAACAGGAGTCTGTTTGACTGAACCTGATGTCAACTTGAATAGAGGCTTAGCTTTCGCTGAACATCCTTCAATAAAATGTTGATAATACAGAACCATTCCAAGAAAGGACCTGATCTTTTTTTGACATGGTGTTTTTCTATCAGGTTCCATCAAATCAGAAGCTTGAATATTGTTAATTGCCTCAACTTTACCAGGATCAGTCTTAATCCCTTCTTCACATACAATGTGCCCAAGAAATTTCACAGATCGTCGCAAGAAACAATATTTCTTTGGAGCCAACTTTAGGTTGTGATGTGACAAGCGCAAGAGAACTATTTCAAGATGTTGGAGGGCTACAGACTCAGAAGGGGCAAACACCATCAAATCATCAAGGTAACAGAGAACGCTGCTGAAATTCTCATCTCCAAAGATAGACATCATCATTCTCATGAAAGTGGCTGGGCTATTAGAAAGACCCTGAGGAAGCCTATTGTACTCATGGACTCCAAATGGTGAAGAGAATGCGGTGTACTTTTTGTGTTCTTCTTCTAGGGGAACATTATAATTCCCTGAGGTAAGATCCATGGTTGAGAAGAAGGTGTTGCCTCCCAATGCAGCTAACACATCGGACTGGTGTGGTAAAGGGTAGGCGTCTCTGACAGTCCTCGCATTTAACCACCTAAAATCAGTGCAGATCCTGAGATCGCCATTTTTCTTCCAAACTAGTACGAGAGGGGAAGCATAGTCACTATGTGACTTGCGAATGATTCCTTTCTCCTCCATCTCATTTATCGCTTAAGTTAATTCGATGGACAACGCCTTTAGCCTCTCCGCAGTCCATTTTGTCTCTTGAGAAAACTGACTCGTACTTTTCAATAATGTGCAACAACTTGTCTTTCCAGTGGGATGACACTTCACATGACTCTAAATCAAGTTCGCCAAGGTTCAAATCATTCAAGACACGCTTCATCTCTTCACTGGATCTGGGTGGTAAGGGTTCCTCAGTACACTGCAGATTAGACTGAATTTATTTCGGCAGCGGCAAATCTTGCACAGCAATACAAGGTGACACGTCAGCTATTTTTACATTTCTCTTCAACACAACTCGGTGATTAGTGGGGTTGATGACTTTTAAGGGGATAGAACCATCTCCCCATAGTGGTGTTATGACCCTCCCAACCAATATCTGTCTAGGTCTTGATCTGGACTCGGTCGGTTCCACAATGACAGTGCTGCCTACTGACAAGACAGAAGACTGAGGTAGCTTACCCCAAACCAGATGTTCTGATTGTGGCTCTAACGTCACACTGCTTTGTAACTTTACAGTACCGACTTTCTCAGGTATGGATTCACCTCTCCATCGTTCTGCATTTGAGAAAAGAGATAGAAACATACAGCACTCATCACTCTCATTGTTACTTGACTTAGACATGAGCCTCCAGTAACCGTCAGTTTCTCTCAGTTGCATCAGAAGTCTCTTTATGACGTTTGTGCCCAAAATAATTTCTTCGGTCTTCCCAGGCACAACTAAAGCAGGAATTATCATGGAGCAGCCGTACACTGTAGCTTTAAGATCATAGACTGCAGTAGGGGCAACATGATGGCCACCACAACCAACAATGACAATATCTTGTGCTGACTGGCTTGTCATATCTGGAATACTTTTCAGCAACCTTTCTTCAGCAGACTCGCTAATTGTACATGCCATTGATCCACTATCAATTAAAGCTTTAAGAAGGAGATCCTTCTCAACTGAGACAGGTGTGTAAAACAAGCTATCAGCTCTGGGAACTCTCTGTACACCTTGAAAGATGACTGTTTTGTCTGAAGTTACATCACTGAACATTTGGCATAAAGACTCATAATCCATTTCATCTTCAAAACTGGATATGGGAGATTCACTCTCAAGATCTACGTGATCCTCCCTCACATGTAGATCACTTAGTTTGACTGCTGGTTGATTGAGGAAGCATTCTTCCTTTCTTTTCCTTTCAATCTGGGATGATCAGGTGAAAAACACTGGAAACAGAGCCTTTTGTCTCTACAGTGAGTAAAAGCAGAATGTGAGGTGTCCTTGCACACTAAGCATGGCGTATCATTCAAGCCTGGAATTCTAGACATGGTGCTTCTCTTTCTGTACTCCTTGCTCGTCTGCGCATTACCACTATTATTCATCAGAACTCTCTCCAGCATATCGATCACTTTTTCCAGAGCCATGTTTTCTGACTGTTTTGACTGAAGTGAATCCTGTTCAGCTTTCATTGGGAATGGGCTAGGACTAACACGCATCTCATTCATAGCGATTTTCTTTTCACATTCAATTTGTCTATTTCCTTGTCCAGCGGCTCTGAGACTTTTCTCCGAATGATACTCTTTCAGGATCTCTTGCACTTCACGAGCCGTCCATTTGTCAATGGTTTTTGAACGAAATGTCAGCGCTAGATCGGAGTTTGGACAATTCCTAATGAACATGCGTGTGACTTCGATCAATTGGTTGTCTAGCACCTTTCTTTGTTGTTTTAGACACTCAGCTGTGATGTCAGCAGTATGGTTCAGGTGTAACCAGTAATCAAAGGGATCCTCCTGAGGTTCTGGAAGAGTGGTGTAGAAATCTTGCAAAGGGACAGGAGAATACTGTTGGCAACTGAAATGCTTCCGTAATAGGGTGTAGATTGCATCAGGATTTGTTCTGATATCTAATCTGCTAGACAGCATCCCCACTTTAACAACATCTTTGGCTTTGCCTCTCAAGTGGATTAAAATTTCTTCACCCTGCTCTTCAGTAGGCAGGAACCCCTTTCTTATGAAGTTTTTCATGAGCTCCACCCGCTCATCGAGTGTAACAGTGTCCTGATGCGTCGCCTCTGAAAATTGGAGGATCTTTAACTTCCCTCTGACGCACGACTTGAATCTGCGATGCACTTGACATGGAGCTCTGGTCAGGCATGTATCTACTATTGTGGATATTTTGAGTATGCTTAGATGCAACTTCTGTTCGACTGTGCAAATTCAAATGTGCAAGTATAAATATCACAAACACATCTCAAAAACAAACATTTGCCTTGCGTTGCAAACACCTTTGCCATAATAATATTCTATTTTTGGATATATCATATATACACAGTTATTCAAAACCTAAAGCTCTTCTTTCATGAGCTCCTGTGTACATTTCTGTACAAGATTGAAAGTAATTTGCAGAGAGATGTTGAAAAATGCACAGTAAACACGAAAGCAAGATTGAAACCAAATTATTATTTTTTTTACTGTAAGCATTTGTGGTTGTGAAAACAGTATTACAGAGTATGAAAGAAAAGAAATACATCATCCATGTGTAGTTGGACAGAAACAATAACTGTGTTTGAAAAAGGAAATCAAGATACTTCCTGTTATATTTTTGTGTGTTACTTAGAGAATTGTGTGTTGTGTTTTGCAAAAAGTTTTATGAAATTGAAAACTGAGAATTAGTGTATGGTTTTGCAGATTTGGTGTGTGGTTTTGGTGTTTGAGTGTCAGGTTTCAGAAATTGTGACAAGTAAGGATTTTGTGTGTAAGCAGTTGAAAAAAACTGTAATAAAAAGGTCCATGCAGCAAATAGAAACAGAACAATACCTTGTTCTATTTTGGTTGCTATGTCCTAGTTTGACTAATCAATGCAAAAACCTGATACTTCAACATAAAAAAAGGGTTTCTCTTTATTCTGATGGTCCCTTTAACACATTCTGTTGACTATAAGCAACTTTTCATCTACATGTCTACTAACTCTCGTTAGTGTTAGACTATTAGTAGACTGTTAAGGTTAGAATAAGTTGATGTACTTGCAAAGTTCATAGTCAGTAGAATGTCTTTTGGGTGACAATCACAATAAAGAGTTAGCAGATATTAAGCAGACAGTCTACTAATACTTTAGTTATTTGACATGTAGTTGCACAGTTACTTATAGTCAACAGAATGTTCAAAAGGGACCATCAAAATAAAGTGTTACCAAAAAAAAAAAAAAATCTAAAGTTTGACAAATGACTGATAATTTTTAAATATTTATACAAATGCAAAACCTAATAAAAGTAATTATGCCTGAAATTACAGGGTTGTGCAATCCCCAGTTGCTTATATTTATATATAGGGTTATACAGGTGGTTACACCGTGGAATTACATTTGATTTTCTTTATTTCCAGCAATAATCTGCCTACATTCATTGTATTTTAAATGCTCTATTTTTAACTTAAATACTGCAATAGTAAAAAACAGAATGTCATAATGCATAATGCCTGTAGTGCTTTAACACATTTTAGGTCTGGGCAACAATGTCCAGATCCATACAACAAGTGATCCTCTGTATTTAGATGTAGCTATTATAGCTATATATTTATATATATTATTATAGCTTTTTTATACCTTTAGGCTTTTTATAAATCAGGTACATATAAATGTCTGGAAACCCGATTCCTGGCCACATGTCAGTGAATGTCCATGGACCACTGGTTCTAAGGTAAGTTGTCTCGAGTCGAACTGTGTTTAATTTAGGCAGGTAATAGTTTGTTTTACTCCCATTTTTGTTTTGTTTTACTCCCATTTTTGTTTTGTTTTACTCCCATTTTTGTTTTGTTTTCCCTACTACAGCCAGCCAATTTGCAGGATGTTTTTCCACTCAGTCCGACTGAGGATGCGTGTTCCAGTGGGAAATTGATGTCAGTGCATATGACCTCTATAAAATGTATATATTTTTTAGAAAAAAATGGTGCATAATTTAGAGATAAATATTGTTTAGTACCAGCAATGAAATCACTTCAAAATACAAAATGTTAATGTAAATTTTATAGAAAACAAATCAGTATTTTCATTTTATTAAAAAAAAAAAAAGTTATGTACACATACTTAATGTACATATTAAGTTATGGTACACTTATGGTATTCTGTCTGTTTAGACCAGCTAACATTACAATTGTGACCCGTGAGTTAATAGGACCAGAGGGTTAAAGTTTGTTAGATGTTTTAATTTGTTTAATTAAAACATCTAATACATTTTAACCCTCTGGTTATGACTTTATGGTTTATATAATCTTATATTTGCACATGCTACAATTACAAAGGGGAAAAAAAGGGAACAAAACTTATATTTGGCGCATGTATAGCAATAGCACACATGCATGTGCTAATATACTTAGCAAAGAGATCATCACTGCATGCATCAGCAACTACACAGTTACTATAACTTTAAATAAAACAACATGCAGCATAACATCAGTGTTTCTCTGCTCATCCTGGATTGAAGCGCAGGCTCTACTCTTCAGCACAATGGTACCCCACAAAACTCAGAAACAGAAACATGTTAAATCCCAACAGAACAATAAACACTAACAGATCTCTATATCTTGTGCTAAAACATAAAATAACACTTCAGTTCAACATTTACTCTCCTTATCAGTTATTGACTTACATAACTTTTTTCAATTAACTTTCACTAATAATTCAGTGAAATTAACATGTTTCGTAATTTTCGTGTTTCATAAATTTGACTTAGGTTTTTACAATACATTGTTTTGTTTTGTTTTTCTTGATTTTACGGTAAACTACTGGCAACAGGGTTGCCAGTTACTTGCTGTTTTTCTTCAGTTTGTTGCGGTAAATTAATTTAGTTTATTACTTTTAAAAAAAACGTTCACTGTGTTTTTTCATCTTACACCTTTAAACCTTTTTAAACCCACAGCGATGCGTTATATGTGTCCAAACTATAGAGTGTTAAAATAAGTTGTGAGCAAGTGGTGGTTTTTGTTGTTTCTCTAATTTCCTCATCAGGTTCTGTGCTACTTTTGGTTTTTGATTTGATGTTGTCATAGAAGTCACTGCAGGACTGTGTTTCTAATCTTCTAATTAGAACATTGCCAGACATTGCCAGAATTTCGTCGGAAGTAAAATTTTATCGTAATGGTCATTAATCGGTTGTCGATGAGCATGTCAAACTAGCAAACAAAGACTTCAGATTTTGGCCTAGGATCAGAGGAATCTTTTAGGATTCACAAAATTTGTCTCAAGACAGCCAAATTGTGGCCAAAATCGTACAGTATGAACTTGCCTTTAGATGAAATAAACGAAGATAAAAGAAGACATTAAATCTCTCAAGATCTCAGCAGAGGATGATTAAACAACTCCACAAACAGCATTACCAGCTTCACTTCCAAACCAGTTTGACTTTATTTCTGTCATACGTCTACAGAGGTTCTTATTGAGAATTAACAGAGGTTTTGATGTTGATGTTTTATTGTTATATAGTGTTTGCTTTAGTTGGGCTCTTGACTTTTAACATTAGTTTTTCTTTGGCTGCTGTAATCAGTGCTCACTGTAATCACTTTTTTGATAAACTTTCAGAACAGCTAAAAGTTACCTTTCTTCATGCCCTTCACAGGCCGGATACTCATCATGTCTGTTAGCATCTATACCCTTGCAAGCTGGAGACTCAGAATGTGGTTGTATTTCTGTTATTGTCTCACTGGACGGAGACTAAAAATGAGGAGCATCTGTTGAAAGCATACCTTTATCTTTTTCTGATGAGGATGAGATGTTTTTCCATTTTAGTTCTGTGATTTGCTGTTGACGTCAGAGTGTGGCCCACCCTTCTTTCTCCCTGTGGAACTCATTTGCATAGTCTAAAGCACACAGTTAGAACAGTTAGTTAAAGTTTTACCTATGCCTTATTAACTTCCTAAACCACCACCAGAATACATTTGACAATGTTCCTTGATGGAACATTGTTAGAACAGTTAATCTAGTAATATGGCACATAGTCTTAGAGCTGAAACATGACAAACTACGGCCCAGGTCAGGAAGTCGACAGACTGGCTAAACCAACCGTCTGCTAGCTGCCTCAAGTTACAGAAGTCAGATAATTCCCAACACATAGAAACTCTTACACCTAGATATTATCACATAGAGACGGTGTCTGTACCCCGAACTAGTAAAAACAAAAAACTTCCAAACCCATTTAAGGGTAAAAATTTAATTGATGTTCAACAAATAAAAAATAGAGATAATCCTGATAAACAAATGATAAAGCTTGGGTTGTTAAATATTACATCCCTTTCTTCAAAAGCACTTATTGTAAATTATATTATCACAGACAATAATCTAGATTTGCTGTGTTTGACAGAAACTTGGCTAAAACCGGACGATTACATTACTTTAAATTAGTCTAGCCCTCAAGGTTACAATTATCAAAATCCTTGTCAGAAAGGCAAAGGCCTATTTTTCAAATCTTTTAGAAGAAAATAAACACAACCCTAGGTATTTATTTGATACAGTGGCTAAATTAACAAGAAATAAAGCTTCAACTTCTGATGTTTCCAAACAGCACAGCAGTAATGACTTTATGAACTTCTTTACTTGCAAGATTGACAATATTAGAGAGAAAATTATAACCATGCAACCGTCTATACTACAGTATCGCGTCAGACAGTGCATTGTAGTGTCCCTGAGGAAAAATTCAATTCATTCACTGCTTTAGGAGAGGAAGAATTGTCTAAACTTGTTAAATCATCAAAATCAACAACATGTATGTTAGACCCTATACCGACTACGCTATTGAAAGAGATGCTTCCAGAGGTCATAGATCCTCTTCTTAATATCGTTAATTCATCTTTATCACTAGGATACATACCAAAAAGTTTTAAGATGGCTATTATTAAACCTCTTATTAAAAAACCACAACTTGATCCTAGAGAATTAGTCAATTACAGGCCAATCTCAAATCTCACTTTTCTGTCAAAAATACTAGAAAAGGCAGTATCATCACAACTATGTTCCTTTTCAGAAAGAAATGGTATCTGTGAGGATTTCCAGTCAGGATTTAGACCGTACCATAGTACTGAGACTGCTCTCATTAGAGTTACTAATGATTTGCTCTTATCATCAGATAGTGGTTGTATCTCTCTATCAGTGTTACTGGATCTTAGTGCTGCATTTGACACTATCGATCACAACATTCTTTTAAATAGACTCGAAAATTATGTTGGCATTAGTGGAATTGCATTGCCATGGTTCAAATCATACTTATCTGACCATTATCAGTTTGTAATAGTAAACGAAGAGATGTCATATCGATCACAAGTTCAATATGGAGTACCGCAAGGCTTTCTTGTGCTGCGCGTGAGCTATTGCAACAAAGTTACCCTATTGTAAAGACACAAATACACAGAGTGAGCAAATATTTAAGTGAGATTATTGTAATGGTAATTGATCAATGTTTAAATATGTAAACAAAAGCCTAAATTAAAATCTGTTCATCATATAAAGCGGACGTGTCTCTTCAGAAGACTTGAATTAAACCGCTCCATTCAAACTGATTACTGTTACGAGTCTTGTACTTTTTGAAGCTTGAAAATAATGATTGCCTTGACAAAATGGATGGACATAAAAATTAGATTTTAAAATATCTATATGGCAGTATATAGTATGTGGTGGTTTTCCCCATGGTATTTAAAATGATACTGAATATTGATCATTTTCAAGGTATTGTATTGAAGTTAGAAATTCCAGTATCGTGACCACTAATTCGTGCACTTCATGAATAAGGTGAAAGTTCTTTGTTGAAAGTAGCTATTTTCTACTTAGATCTATGATTTGATTGAATATTGTTTGGTAATTCATTAAATATCGCCGGCTAAAAAGTAATTAGTAATTTGAGTACTTTTTGAGAAGAGTAATTTGTACTTTTACTCAAGTACTTTTTTGACACCAGTACTTCTACTTGTAATTGAGTATTATTTCAGCAATGTAACAGTACTTGTACTTGAGTACAAATTTTCAGTACTCTTTCCACCACTGGTACCTGGTAATTAATCTGTGTAGCTGAAATAAAAGTGCTATTAAACTTGTTAATTAGAAGAGAGTGCCCACATATTTTTGATTTTCATGTCAGGCTAATGTCAGCCATTGTCCCCATCCCTTACGCTGTGGAAGAATTGCAACACTGAGTGGATGCTGGTTGAAAAGAAAGTTTAACCAAATGTATTCAAATATGATTCAGTGACATACAGTGGAGTCATATTCAAATCACTAAAGCATGAATGATAAAACGGCCTCTCACTGTGTCTTTAGCTTTGCTCACTGTATTTAGGTCGTTCCAGTTGTCAGTTTTGGCTCACTCAACTGGGACTCTTCTGGAGACATCAGTCTGATTTTCTTTCGTATACAAACACGCATACTCAGACTCAAACAAATAAACTCCTTATTCTGCTGTAACAGTTGTACTCAAACCTTTATTTTGAAAGATCTCCATACTGTTCATGTAAAACAGATTGATATAGAGTACTGTGCTGTGCTTGTAGCTGTATAGCAGCTGTATGAAGGCTGATGCTGGTGGGTGGATACATTATTACAGTGGGCTCCTGCTGTGATAACACATTTCCGTCGCCTGAGACGAAATCAACAGGGACTGATTTCAGTGCCAGGGGAGTGTTCAGCTGCAATGCTCGCAGCTTCAATGGGATTCTCATTGGATCCAATCACACTACAGAATGCAAAACCCCAGCCTCCCGGACAAAATACATCACTGTCAGTTCCAGAGCTGTGCCAAGGCAAGTCCTTGAATTGCTATATTTTTCTCCATCTTCTCCACATCCCTTTCACTCTTTTTATTGTTTCATGAAAGAAAAAGGGATGATGCCAAGATGCAAATTTAGTCTATATTTTTATGACAATCTACTGCATTAACACAGTAGAATCTAAGATCACATTCAAAAATTTAGAATTCAAAAAGATGGAAGAAAATAATGTAGGTGTTTCTATAGGTCACTAATAAAATAAACAAATTTGTGATACTGAACACAAATGTCACAAAATGCTCTTGGAAACATTCTCAAATGATTAAGGCAAAAAGGTGGTAAACTGTAATGTGTACATTTGTTTTGCTGGTATTATGAATTGTAATGGATTTTTGTATTCTGCTAAATATCCCATTTTATGTTCTACACAGGCAAAAAAGCCATACGAGTTTGGAACAGCATCAGAGTGAGTAAATGATTACATAATTTTCATTTTTGAGTGAAATATCCCTTCGGATTAGCATCTGTATGCAATAAAATCATCCAGTAACTGCTGGTTATCTCAAAAGCTAGGGGTGGTAAATATCCCAGTTCATGTTTTGACCTTTTTCTAGGTCAGAAATATTTTAGCTGTCAGCTTTGATTAGTTTGTTCCCAGATAATGCTTGTCTGAACATGGGGAACAGGGGATTGGAATTGCAAGGTTTTTTTTTTTCTTCTAGACAAGACAAAATTGGGTTACACTTTACTGTTCCATCATTAATGAATAACTACACAGGAACAAAAGAGTAACGCAATATTAACATTCTACTAACTACTATTAACTAACAAGAACTCTGAATGAGGTAGTTTACTATTAGCTAATAAGTAACTATTTTTTCATACCTCACAGAGAACTACTATATACAGGTTCATAATTAATGAGAATAATGCATAATGTATAATTAATTTTAAAATGAAGATCATGGTAACCCACTAGAAATGACCCAAGTATTACAAAATCCTTCAGAAGGAATTACTAATTATTTGTCAGTATTCTAAAGTGAAAAGCATGAAAACTCTCTAGTAATGACTGAAATCATTGTAAGCTTTTGAAGTTTTTTGTAAGGTTTTGGATAGTAATGACTCAAGTGTTACTACATAATTCTAAAGGAATTACTAATTATTTAGATCAGAATTCTAAAATTCTAAAGAGAAGATAATCGTAACCCAATACTAATGATTCAAGTGTTACCAAATCCAACAGAAATAAATTTCTATCCAAAACCTTACAAAAACCTCAAAAGCTTACAATGACTTCAGCCATTACTGGGGAGTTATTGTGATATTCACTTTAGAATACTGATCCAAATAATTATTAGTTTCTTCAGAAGGATAGTAACACTTGAGTCATTACTATCCAAAATCTTACAAAAACCTCAAAAGCTTACAATGACTTCAGTCATTACTGGGGAGTTATTGTAATATTCACTTTAGAATACTGATCCAAATTATTAGTAGTTCCTTCAGAAGGATGTAGTAACACTTGAGTTATTACTATCTAATACTTTACAAAAACTTCAAAAACTTACAATGACTTTAGTCATTATTTGGGAGTTATCATGCTTTTCACTGAATACTGATCCAAATAATTAGTAATTCGTTCTGAAGGATTTGGTAATACTTAAGTCATTACTAGTGGGTTACCATGACCTTCACTTTAGAATTAATTATACATTATGCATTATTTATGTTAATTATTAACCTGTATAGTAGTTCTTAGTAGTTAATTAATGACGGAACAGTATTCTAAAGTGTTACCCAAAATTGTGCTTGGAGGCAACAGTGGCCATTTTTGTGTTTAACAACTGCCAGTTTAAAAAGAGAGAGAAACTGTTTAGTACAATTTAGAGACAAAACCTTGAACAATCTCTTTAGTGGCAGATAACAGTGAAACTTTGTTCTGTCATTTCTGATTCTGAATTATATTCATTATCTGGGTATAAAGTCTGTATGACCGTGACATTTTTTATTCTGTGCAGTTATCTGCACAGACATATGTTTTTGAATTATTTGGAAAACTGCTAAGGGATTAAAGAAATTCTATTAATACTACTACTACTGCGACAAATAATAATAATGTGTGTTAGCCCTGTGATGAACTGCCCATCTGTGCCCATCAAGTGATCATGGCTGTCAAAGATAAAAAAAAAAAAGACCCCCCCCCCACCAAAAAAAAAAGAAGAAAAAATCAGCTTTAAAAAAACTCATTATGTCTGTGCCAGGGGGTTTCAAACTGAAGTCCAGGAACCACCATGGGGCTGCAAGGGGTACTAAGAATATACAAATTTAGAGAGAAAAATATTATGAAATGTATTTTAACAGTAAGAACTAAAAATGAAATATGCATATCCGTTCCTGAAAAATGCTTTGGAATTATATTTCTTATAAAAAGTGATCTGAATTGAATTGAAAATGTTTCTCTTATCAAGTTAACGGTGTATCTTTTTTTCTACTCATTATATTAAAATTGATGGTTCATTAATTAATTTAATGGTCCTTGACATTAAAAAGTCTGAAACCCATGGTCTATAGCAGGGGTTCCCAAACACATTCCTGGAGCCTCCCCAACACTGCACATTTTACATGTCTCCTTTGTCTGACACACCCATTTCAGGTTTTGGAGTCTTGACTAATGAGCTGATGATCTGAATCAGGTGTGTTTGATTAAGGAGATATGGAAAACATGCAGTGTTGGGGAGGCTCCAGGAATGTGTTTTGGGAACCCCTGGTCTATAGGACACTAGCATGGGTCTTTTGAAGCCACACAGTAACAACTTATCTGTTACACAAAGCTATAATCACACAGAGCAATCCCAAGAACTCAAGAAGCCACTCAAGAAGCCACTCAGAAGTGACAGCAATGAATTATCTTAAAAATGACTGATTGGTTAGCGGTAGGACAGCCTGGCATCCAGACCGGAGAACTAAATGAAACTACGGCTATTTTGTCTCCATGCGAACCACCACTCACTGACATTTGAAGAAATATGTTACTGGGAACATAATTAGTGCTGCTGCGAAGCTTTGCCTCTAATGTACGACACTTGAGAGATCGCAAGCCATACAATATGCTGACACGGAGTTTGGTGTATTATAGCCTATATTATTTCTATATTTAAGACGTATGATTTTTGAAGTAGGTCCTATCTGTGTCCCTTTGATTTAAAAAAGTGTCCCTTTGATAAATGCAATGAAAATAGTTCTCTTTGAAAATAGGTCTCTTTGAATAAATGTAACATTACCGTATAATTACTTTATGAGCAACAAGGATGTAAACATTAATAATAAACATGACCATGATAACGTAACATTTCCCACTCGTTTTACACAATGATCACTATTGTGTGTGTGTGTGTGTGTGTGTGTGAGAGAGAGAGAGACCTGAATAAATAATTGTGAAATTTAAAAATATGAATGTAAGCGTTGTGTACTCATTTCACATGAAAACAATGCGATAGAAAAAAAAGATAATTGAATCAGTGAACTTGTAGGCTACTGAATACCTGACAAAATTAGCAAGGTTGGAAAGTAACCGTATTATAGGCCATGAATAGGAGCTGTACTGTTAAAATTATAGGCTAGAATACAGTATAAATAGTTGCTTATAAAAAAATGTTGTTTTAATAGTTTACTTTGGATTAGAAATATAATCCAATAAAAATAGCAATATATGAATTGTGATCTGAGGAGAATCTCTGCAGTGGTTCAGTAGTGTTGATAAATAACATTCAGTTAATGTGAAGGGCCTGTCAGGGGTGTTTTGTTCCTGGAGGGTCAATGTCCTGCAAAGGTTAGCTCCAACTCAATAAGCACACCTGAACCAGCTAAGCAAGGTCTTCTGGAGTAATATCCAAAAGTAAATATTTTAATACAGTAAAAATATTTACTTTCATCCAGAGAGACGCAGCTATTTTCATTGCATGTATCAGTGGGACACGGAAACACAGGTAGGACCTACTACAAAAATCATACATTAATATTTCATACACCAAACTCTGTGTCAGCATAGGCCTGTATGGCTACTGTACGTCTTGCCATCTCTCAAGTGTTGTACATTAGAGGCAAAGCTTCGCAGCAGCACTATGTGCCCAGCAACATATTTCTGCTTCAAATGTCAGTGAGTGGTGGTTCGCGTGGCGACAAAAGCTTATTAAAGTGGGATTTGACAGTGTGCGGTACCGACTCTTATTCTGCCTGACAGAATTAAGGCCATACTGAAGACGAAAGATGAAAGAGCCGTTTGAGCGCTGCCCACATGTGCGAGTGAAATATCAAAGCCATAAACCGATTTGTAAACCACGAACAAAACATTAGAAATTGAGCCGAAATCTCATTTTTCGTTTGATAAAATAAATAGAAAAATGAATAAACGAGTCTGTTCATTTCTCGTTATTCCATTTCAAATAGGAAATGAAATGATCAGATAATACACAATCAGAATCAGGGTATCTTCCGTTCATTCGTTTTTTGATTTAATATTGAAATCAGAAAAATGAGAAAACTGTACTTTTTTTGTTTTTCATTTTTAAAAAGAAAACGAAAAAAACAAAAAATTGGCTTGATTTTTCGTTTTTTCGTTCTGGGATTGGAAACGAATAATCAGCTTGAATAATCGATCTCTACATGTGGGCGGGAATGAAACGCCTCTTTCCGCTGATTGGTCAACCAGACATCAAACCATGTCGTCATCAGTTGTTAATCGGTTCCGCTCAACAGAATAAAAGTCCCTCGGTCTACAGCTGTACGGATTCTTAACGCGTTTATTCTAAATTTAATCTCTTTCTCATCAAATAACAAGACTAGTGAATGGCTTGACGCAAATCGTACTGGTGCAGAGTCATGGATTAATTCTGTGTAGACATAAATTCATCTACATGTGCAATTTTAGTTTATCTCATAAATATTAATTTACTTTGCAGCTGCACACAACTACCCCCTAGCCTACCACTTTGGCACACTCTCTGTTTTATTTAACTGACCAACTATAAAAATCTAGTGAAGCTGCTTGACGCACTGGGCAGCCGGAGCGAATGTACAATACATTGCAGTAAAGTGCAAAGCAGTATCGATTTAAGTGTAAATATGCAGCAGTCACAACTTTTGTTTTCGACAACATGGGATGAATTTGAAATATGACAGATAGGCTATGAAAAGATATTTATTTGTGTATTTTACAGTCAGCATATCTATTAGGCCTGTTCTATATTAGGCCTATTCTATTTTGAGTTTTTTTTTTTTTCATAGAGAAGTGTAGGAAATGTAGGTTATCACTGGCATATGATATGTCAAATATACAGAATGTATATAAGAGGCTACATGCTATTTTTTTCTTTAAAGTCATAACTTTTGTTTTAGGCAATATTCTGAGTTTATTTCATTAATATTGAGTATTAATGGATGTCACACAAAACGTTGTTTTATTTTCTCTGCCAACTAAACTTCCCATGCAAATCAGAACTGTTGTGCGACTTACTCATAGCGCACAGAGCAGTGTTTCATTCCTGAATGAATCGGAGTCTTTGAACAAATCAGTTGACCGAGTGATTCAATGGCCCAATAGATTATAGAGATCCACTTGATATTTATTCCTGAATGAATCAGTGTTTTGAACGAATCGGTTGAATAAATGACTCATTCATTAACACAATGACTTGCTGCCACCTACTGGCGACATTAATTTCATAATCCAAATATCGTTTCATTTTGTCATTCAATATTTCTGTATTCAAAATGTTGTTTAAAACATTAATCTCATTACATTATGCAACTGTAATTGCTACGCATTTACTGCCCTCTCTGAGCAACATTATCTAACATCTCATTAAATAGATCTAAAAGCAACTTCAGATGCTGCTTCTTTGCCACCTCTGCAAGCCTTTGGTTGATACTTTAGGTAATTTAACATTACCCCTAAAATTTAATTCGGCTGAGGTTTTTTTTAAAACTTTTTTTTAAATGTGTGATAGCCTGTTTCAAATTGGCATCTCAAACGAGTTCACCTCCGTCATTAATTCATGACGTCCAATTCCCATTACAATAAAGTCCATCTCTGAACTAATAGCACCGCCTTGAGGAACTAATAACATGTAATATCTTTTCATATCTGTCATATTTCAAATTCATCCCATGTCCAAAACTCAGGGTGTTGTCTAAAACAAAAGTTATGTCTGCTGCATATTTACACTTAAATCGATAGGCTACTGATTTGCACTTTACTTCAATGTATTGTAGCCTACATTCGCTCCGGCTGCCCAGTGCGAACGTTGTAGGCTAGGGGGTAGTTTATGTGCAGCTGCAAAGTTAACTAATATTTATCAGAAAGAGATGAAATGTAGTTGCAATAAATGTGTTAAGAATCCGTACAGCTGTCGAGCGAGGGACTTTTATTCTGTTGAGCGGAACCGATTAACAACTGATGACGACATGGTTTGATGTCTGGTTGACCAATCAGCGGAAAGAGGCGTTTCATTCCCGCCCACATGATTATTCGTTTCCAATCCCAGAACGAAAAAATGAAAAATCAAGCCAATTTTTTGTTTTTTTTCGTTTTCTTTTTAAAAATGAAAAACAAAAAAAGTACCGTTTTCTCATTTTTCTGATTTCAATAGTAAATCAAAAAACGAATGAACGGAATGTACACGATTGTACGATTGTACCTGATTGTACACGGACCCAAATGGTTGTCTTTCCTAAACCATTTGGAGTATGAGCTTTGTGGTATCATTTGAAAGTAGACAAACTGAGCTTTTTTCTAAATAATTATTCTGAAATAATATTACAAATAATAATAATAATAATAATAATAATAAAATCAAAAGTTAGACAAACTGAAGTTTAATGGAATGATTTTTTTTTTTTTTTGCATACCATCTTTTTTATCATTAAAAAATAATAATGATAAAGATGCATGTGAAAGCTAGAAATATACTGGGCCCAAAGCCACATGTCTTAAGAAGTTATGTTTCATGTTTGAGGTTCCTGCAAGGTTTTTTTCTCCACTAGCTTTTTTCAAAAATGGCCACTTGGAGCTCCAAAGTGCCCCTTGGTAACAAAAATGATCTGAGGGCAAGAAAGCTGTTACAGTTACTTTTACACATATATACTACCACATATACTTTTACCACATATACTAAATCAATCTTTAAAAATGTAAAATAATTACAAACATTTTCATGATGTTAAAAGTTGGTGTTTTAATTTAAAAAAAAAAAAAACTTTAAATCTGTTCACACGATTTTAGTGTTTTCATTACTAAATTTACACAATACCTAGCTGTATACAAAAGAAAGAAAGAAAGAAAGAAAAAGAGAGACCTTTTTACAACCTTTAAACAGTTTTTGCCTCCATACACGGAAAGTACGTTGATTGTCGTTCACAGAACAATCATGTACCCATACATATAAACAGATGCTACATCGCTAGGCTATCGTAAACAATACTACTATACTGATGATCGATTCAGACAGCAATTGCCCTCCAAAAGCAATCGTTTGGAGGCTATACATAAACTATTATCACAACGGTGGCCAATCGTTCATTCAAAAGACAGCATTAGTCTCCAAAAACAGTCGATTGTCTCAATACATAGACATTCCACTAATGGCGTCTGCCCATACAGAACGAGCATCGCTATGATTCTGCTGATGACTTGGAGTCATTCTGCTCCTCGCTTCTTCTCTAACACGTCCTCATGAGGGAAATAAGACATTTTTGGGCGACGAGGATTTGTTTTTCAAGCAAATGAAGGGAAAAACAGCGTGGTCTGGGATGCAGAAGAGTAACAGTGACATGACAGGTGCACCTGTCATACGAACTCTGATTTATGAATGATGTACTTAACATAGGCATATTTATGGAAACTTAATACAAACCCCATTTCCAGAAAAGTTGGGACATTTTGTAAAATGCAATAAAATCAAGAATCTGTGATTTGTTAATTCTCTCGAACCTCTCTATTTAACTGACAAAAGTACAAAGAAAAGATTTACAATGTTTTCACTGAACAACTTTATTGTATTTTGTAAGTATAAACAAATTTTGATTTTGATGGCTGCAACACACTCCAGAAAAGTTGGGACAGAGCTATGTTTACCACTGTGTCACATCACCTTTCCTTTTAATTACAATTTTTAATCATTTGGGAATTGAGGATACTAATTGTTACAGTTTTGCACGTAAAATTTTTACCCAATCTTAGTATTACCTATTGTAATAATATTGGGTAACACTTTATTTTAATGGTCCTCTTTAGGCATTCCTATTAATTATCTACTCTATTAATAAGTTGCACCTACAAGTCAACTAACTCTCATTAGAGTAAGACCGTCGGCTTAATATCTGCCAATTACATTGATGCTCCCCAACAGACATTCTGCAACTTTTCAGTAACTTTGTAAATGTCAAATTAATCTACTATCCCTAACCCCTTATTCTACTACCCCTACCCCTAACAGTCTACTAATACTCAGCTTATACTCTAATGAGAGTTAGCTGACATGTAGATGCAACGTTACTTGTAGTCAGCAGAATGTCTGAATGGAACAGTTGAAATAAAGACTAACTGAATGTTGTAAATTCTTTGCGCTTTCATTGCTTGTGTTTTCGCTCTTTACAGGAAGAGCGCATCCAAAACTGGAGTTAAACATCCTGACTATGGTCAAGTTCACTTGTGTATTTTCATCCTTTTGTGCCAATGTAAGTTGTAATATTGGCCCTCATTTATCAAACGATCGTACGCCAGAAAATTGTGCGTACGCTCGTTTCCACGCAAAATTTGGCATTTATCAATATGAGCGTGAGCGGTGGCTACGATCAAATCTCACGTCAGGTCTCAGCTCGTGTACGCACGTTTTTGAGTCAGCGGGAACTTGCGTGTGCAGCATAGTAGATCTGGTATGAGAACATTTAGTTTATTTTCCTGACCGACAATCACTCACTAAGCGATCATTAACCATTAAACGACACGATTAAAATGTCAAATTAAAATTAAATTAGAATAGATGCGTGTCTTAAAATACCATAATTTTTTTTCTTCTTGTATTTAACTTTGGATGCGCAAATGGCAACATCAAAAGAACATAAAGATTCACACATCATATACCTGCAACGCAGAGAAAAACAGAATGGTATAGCCTACAAGGAATAAAAAATAGGACTCACGAAATATATTTCACTGAAATAATTAACAAAACAAAAGAGAAAAACTGTGCATCAAGTACTAGGGCTAATACAGGCTACGCTCATTTGACGCGTTGTAGGGGAGAGCGGGGCACAACCTAATGCTTTTTGACTTTCTCAGTTTGTGTAAATGTACTTAGGGTTCAGAGAATTTCTTTTGTTCCACATTAATTTCACACATGTCTGGTACAAATATGTGGCTTTGTTTCATTAATAGGTAATAGAGGTAGGCCAAAGTCAGTAGGCCTATACTTTTTTCTTTATTTACCCCGAAAGAAGGGAAGTGAAATGTGACAACATGCCCCATAGGTGGGGCACATTGTAACGTGATGGGGCACGTTGTAACATGACCATGTGACAGCTAAAAATGCTATCTGATTTAATTAAAAATATATACATGACAAACTAAAATATTTTGTCAATAAAAGACAATTATTATTATTTTTTTTCATATAAAATAATGGCATTTTTCAGAAATTCAAATTTAAATAATTTTGTGGTTTGACAGTGAACACTCTCAAAGAACACGAGATAAACAGACGAGCCAGTACAAATGCTGTAAATTTCTTGAAATAATATTTTCTGAATGTTCAGGTTCTTCCTCTCAGTCTTTATTCACATTTTTTTCCATGGTTTCTCAACAGACATTCATAAAAGTTGATTATGCCAGTTGTATCGTAACTGTATATAACAGTATAGTTCTAATAGCGGGGCACATTTAAACCATGCGTGTTACAACTAACCCCGCGTTAGTTTGTGCCCCGCGCTCCCCTAATCGTTTTCTTTATTTTATTAAAATATTTATCTTTATTTTATTAAATCCAATTGATCGCGCGGGCGCCTCACTCACACACGCAGACGCTACATATCAGTTCTAGCACTGCTAACTTTACATTTCAGCCATTTATCAGCAAACTAAATGCAGAGAAAGTTAACACTGCTCAGTTTAATGGTCCGCTATAGGAGTACATCTGTACCAGTCGGTGCGCGCAACGCCCAACCAAACACATGTGAAGGATGATATTTTACGTGGATATTGAAACCAATAAATGTTACATCGCGAATATGGAAACGTTTGGATTCTTCCCGAATGAGAGAGGTAGGCTATGTGAGCCCAGTTCAGTTTTGCTTTAAATAAATTAATTTCTGCTTTATAATGAATGCCACTATAGCCTAATTTGTGTTTCAATATAGGCTATAGCTACTTATTTTTCGTTTTTGTTCTGTTCTGAATAAAATAAATTTAAAGGATTTTCTGTGGAGTGAGGTAGCCTACTAAAATAACCAAGTTTATATATATTAATAATGTTTGTAAGTATTTAGTTTTATTTACCGGTATTTTTATTTAAATTAATTTTATTGTTTGAAATTACGAGGTTGATAGGTGATTTTAGAGTAAGATACATTTCTTTTACATGCGATTACTTCCTCTTCATGGCCGGTTACGTTACTGATCATATAATTAGAATATCATCAAAAAGTTGATTTATTTCACTAATTCCATTCAAAAAGTGAAACTTGCATATTATATTCATTCATTACACACAGACTGATATATTTCAAATGTTTATTTCTTTTAATTTTGATGATTATAACTGACAACTAAGGAAAATCCCAAATTCAGTATCTCAGAAAATTAGAATATTACTTAAGACCAATACAAAGAAAGGATTTTTAGAAATCTTGGCCAACTGAAAAGTATGTACATGAAAAGTATGAGCATGTACAGCACTCAATACTTTGCTGCAGTAATTCAGGCAAAAGGAGCCCCAACTATGCGGCGTGGCATGGAATCGATCAGTCTGTGGCACTGCTCAGGTGTTATAAGAGCCCAGGTTGCTCTGATAGTGGCCTTCAGCTCTTCTGCATTGTTGGGTCTGGCATATCGCATATCACAATACCCCATAGATTTCCCAGCGAGTTTGCTGGCCAATTAAGAACAGGGATACCATAGTCATTAAACCAGGTACTGGTAGCTTTGGCACTGTGTGCAGGTGCCAAGTCCTGTTGGAAAATGAAATCTGCATCTCCATAAAGTTGGTCAGCAACTTAAAAGTTGGCACCCCAAACCATCACTGACTGTGGAAACTTTACACTGGACCTCAAGCAACGTGGATTGTGTGCCTCTCCTCTCTTCCTCCAGACTCTGGGACCCTGATTTCCAAAGGAAATGCAAAATTTACTTTCATCAGAGAACATAACTTTGGACCACTCAGCAGCAGTCCAGTCCTTTTTGTCTTTAGCCCAGGCGAGACGCTTCTGACACTGTCTGTTGTTCAAGAGTGGCTTGACACAAGGAATGCGACAGCTGAAACCCATGTCTTGCATACGTCTGTGCGTAGTGGTTCTTGAAGCACTGACTCCAGCTGCAGTCCACTCTTTGTGAATCTCCCCCACATTTTTGAATGGGTTTTGTTTCACAATCCTCTCCAGGGTGCGGTTATCCCTATTGCTTGTACACTTTTTTCTACCACATCTTTTCCTTTTGCCTCTCTATTAATGTGCTTGGACACAGAGCTCTGTGAACAGCCAGCCTCTTTTGCAATGACCTTTTGTGTCTTGCCCTCTTTGTGCAAGGTGTCAATGGTCGTCTTTTGGACAACTGTCAAGTCAGCAGTCTTCCCCATGATTGTGTAGCCTACAGAACTAGACTGAGAGACCATTTAAAGGCCTTTGCAGGTGTTTTGAGTTAATTAGCTGATTAGAGTGTGGCACCAGGTGTCTTCAATGTTGAACCTTTTCACAATATTCTAAATTTCTGAGATACTGAATTTGGGATTTTCCTTAGTTGTCAGTTATAATCATCAAAATTAAAAGAAATAAACATTTGAAATATATCAGTCTGTGTGTAATGAATTAATATAATATACAAGTTTCACTTTTTGAATGGAATTAGTGAAATAAATCAACTTTTTGATGATATTCTAATTATATGACCAGCACCTGTATGTGTTACATTAAAAAATTGCAGCACTAAGGTTTGGAACAACACAAGGGTGATTAAATAACAGAATTTTCATTTTGGGGTGAACTATTTCTCTAGTTAAACTCATCAGTCTGAAATGTCATTGCTTAGTGCTCATAATTGCAGACTTACGAAACGGACGTTTATTAGTGCCGAAGAGAGCTCATCAAATGCTCCATTTGGGCTCCAGCTGCAGTATGATGAGGAAAGATGATTGCATGCTCTCATTTCATTCATCAACATTAGCCACAAAACTGATCAGATATTTAGTTCACATGATGCACCAGCCATGTATCATTTAATAACGCAGAGGGACTGTCAAATAAATCAGGAGATAATGAAAGGAAGAAGAATATAATTGTCCAATGCCGCATTTCCACTTGGGAAGTTTTAGACTTCTAAATGACAGTGTGCAATCTATTAATCAGTTTTTTCAAAGTCACTTAGGCTTACAATAGACCTTGAATCTCTAATATAGACAATGATTGTATTACTGATTATTGGGCTGTGGTGTGAGTAATGTAATTAAAGTTACTTAACCTGTTAATGCAGAGAGATCACTACTTTTTACTCCTCTCAATGACCAAAGTCAGTTTTATGATACTACTACCTTTATAAGTGTAGAAGATCTGCTCTGACAGGAAACAGTATCCACTTTTTAGCTGCCTTATTTGCCATTCGTTTTCTCCATAGGGATTTTTTCAGTATACAGAAATTATACAATTTATTCAACCATAAAAATTCCAATCATAAAAAGTATTTAAGAATCAAGACATGAATTAAGAAAGAACAAGATAATGATTATGAATTATAGTGGGAGACACTCATTACTCACTACTCATGAAGCATTGCGAATGGTGTAATTGAATCAGAAATTATGGTCTAATACAAAACTATTGACCACATTATATAAAGTACAACATATTTAAGGTTTTTGCAAAATTTTCAAACATACAGACATACACATTCTCAACACAACTGTGTCATTCGCAATGATTTATGGGAGTTGGCGGTCAATGCTGAGCTCTTTCGATGTGATTTCTGTTTTCATGGTAACAACAAAAGATTGATAGATCTCAGGATTTTGGGTAGGATATCGCTCCATGAATTCAACTAATAAGCACAATTTTTCAAAAACTTGGAATCACATTGACAATTTCTGATGGCTCATGACAATGCTGCTAAATATTTACTTCAAACTCTGTTGTAATTAGGTAATTTGTGATGTTATTAACCAGTGGCATGTCAGAAATGTGGGATAAGAAACAGAAAATTTCACACTAGCATTGAAAACAACTGGGAACATTTTATTGCTGGACATAGCTGTCAAGAGTGAAAACAATAACTGATGAACTGAAAAAATACAAAATCAAAATGACTGCAGACAAAGCTCAGTGCTGTGATATGATGAAAAAAAAACGAATGAATATACATGAGCAAAAGATGAGGAATTTCAACAATTGCCAACACAAATGGTAATAATGCAACAAACCCTATAGACTGCATGACAGTGCAACATGGTGAAAATAATAAATACACAAAATGAGACAGACAAAAAAAGCAATCATGAACTCCAGAAATGTGGCGGCAGTATGAATCCAATCCATCATCCACCTTTATTATATGAGCTCTTGTAATCTTGTTTAAATAAATACAAGAACCAGTTGTAAAATAACCAGTAACATGGAGCCTTGATTATGCGGAGGGTGTTTTCTACCAGTTGACGTCTTCTCACACATCTGACTCAGTAACACCATCAAGACAGAATATCATCTTTCATAACACTTTATGCATATAGCGTGGGGTCCAAACGTCTGAGACCACAGAGTTAAAATGCGTCTGTGTTGCATCTGTTTTTTTGTCATAATAAAATACATCATAAGTAATTTGAGTAAAAAGTTAGAATTAGTCAAGAGTTGACAAGAGTTAATTGTCTTAGCTTTTGGTATGTCCCCCTTTTGCTTTACCGATAGCAGCATGGACTCCACAAGTTTGACCAGCTCATCCATGTTATCCAGCGTAATTTGTGTACATCAATAGAAGCAAGAAAATCAGACCCTATGTCGGATTTGGAATTGGACAAAGTAGCTCATTAATTAGCAACTTAGAAATTAACGCAGAACCATAACTATTTCTTCTTCACTGTTACATCATAACATTACTTTGTTACATGTACTTCTGCTCATTTCCAGTCTTATATTACATTTTGAATGTTAGATTTTCAATGTGGGCTCAGACATTTGGACTTCACTGTATGAGCTACAATAAACTAGATGTTTGTTCAATTGGTACAGAGTATGAAAATTTCAAAATCAACTGTTATGTACAATAATGAGCTACAAAGTACCACATCTATGATGTAATAAAATATGTAAACATATTTATTGTTTGACACAGTTGACTGTGACAACATGAAATATACACTCATTCACATTGAATTTGTCTTCCGCAAATCATATTTCAGCCCTCCTTCAGACAACAGATTGCTTTGCTCACAGTTGCTCCATATTTGAGGCATGTGTGTAGCAAATGACTTAAGCAGTCAAAACTGAAGAGGGGATCTGGAATTTAATGTAGAATGTCTTGTTTTCCATTTGTAATAGATGGATGCTTTTCAGATGAATCTGTTTATACATGGCAGAGCTCAATCAGAATACGAATATTAAAGCAAGTTAGCACTTGACAGACACTGAAAGAGAAAAGGATGAGAAATAAAAGCAGAAACAAAGGAAAAATGAGCATGTTAATAAAAAAAAAAAAAAAAAATTGTTTAATGAAACATTTCTTCTCCTGCTTGGGTTAGAAAAGTACTGTTTTATGGCAAAATTTCCCACTTTGCATCTTCAAAACATCCTCTAGTTCTCCTCTTTGCAAAGATATCAGTACTACATCACACACATCACATGCATGCCCAAAATCATGACCCTTACCCATGATCATCGTTGATTTGTACAGGGTTACAATGGACAAGGGTTGCTTTTTTTTTCCTTTCCTCTATTTTTTTTTTTTTTTTTTTTTTTTTTTACACCAATGATTTTGTACCTTAGAAATTCACTTGAGGGATAACAATGTAACAATGAGATATTTTACACTGGCATTGT
The DNA here is from genome assembly GCA_039654765.1 of Mylopharyngodon piceus. NCBI lineage: Eukaryota > Metazoa > Chordata > Actinopteri > Cypriniformes > Xenocyprididae > Mylopharyngodon > Mylopharyngodon piceus. The sequence continues at coordinate 22,782,449 of CM077456.1, forward strand.
CCCACAACCAGACAGAAAATAAGGTATCAAGGTCCCCAGAGTCCTATTTGCCTTCTCCCTACACTTACCGTATGCTTAAGTGTGCTTCAAATCACAGAACTTGGAAATGGGTTCATTATGACTCAATGAGTTTGAGTTTTTAAAGGACTTTTTGTGTAAAATCACTGTTTCCTGTTCAAGTTTTTTTTTTTTTTCAGATGTTGTTCTGTCTCTGTTTTTTGTCATTTCGATTTTGTTTTAAACATAGTATTCCTTGTCCTTGTCTTTGGGTCTCTTGTTGCTGGCACTCTTAGTGCTGGACTGCTTGTCTTTTACTACAGCGCCATTATTCTGTGCCGAATTGCTAATGTAGTTCCGTGTTTCATCTACCTGATAGGAGCCCTCGTCCCTGTTCCTGTATTTGTACATGGCATAGAGAAGGATGAGGATGCACAGGGCGGCAGCAGAGACGATACCAACCACCATGCCCGTGGTGCTGCTGGACTCGCGTATTACCTCTGAGGCACCAGGGGGCACTCTCCTGATACCTGGCTGGGTGGGCAGGGCACTGGGGATGATGCGCAACATGGGCTGGGTGATGTACGGCCCCCTCGGTTTGGTGCCGTCCATGTCGAAAGATGTGGGGAGTGGTAGCAGCACTATGTCCGGTTGGGGTTTGATCTCACGGTTGTTCATTTTCCCGGCTGGGATTTTAGGAGCGGTCTCGGGTGTGACGGGTGATGCTGCTGAGCTCCTGAGGTCAGGCAGAGGCGGGATGGCTGTAGTCCTGCCCGCCTCAGAGGCCTTGCTAGGTTTAAAGTCCTTTACTTCCCACTTGGGTGCGAGAGCTTTGTAGCCACCTTCGTAAGTCGACGTGGTCAAGATCTTATCTGTTACCAGGGAGAAGGTGGTGTAAAAATCTTCATCGTCAGTAGGGGGGAGGCTAGAGTCGAAGGCCTCCCCAGAGCCAAACCCCGATATCACCAAGCCATCACCATCATCATCACCATCATCATCATCATCATCACAATCATCGCTGCCTTGGTCCGACAAGCAAGGTACCCCTGCCTCGGTGGCAATTGACAGGGACTCTTTGGTGGTCTTAATAATGGTGAGGATGGGGTGAAGGGTCGGGGGAAGAGGGATGAAAGGGGCTCGAGTGGAAACAGGGGGGATGTCTATGGGATCCTCAACTAGAACAGGGATGACTAACTCCCCTCCTGGGAAGAAGAAGAAGAAGAAGAAAGGAAATTAGTGTCCATTCAAGTTTGGCTGCTTGCAAACATGACCAGTTAAAGCAAAGCAAAAATATTTGGAAAGAAACATGACAAAAAACACTCATTGAAACCAATGGTTAAAACAAACCAAGAAAGAACAGAAAAAAGAACAGAAATGTGAAAATGCGAGGTAAATTTATCAAAAGGCTTGTAGGGACATGCAGGGTCTTGAGCTTTCTTTTTGGCATATTTAACTGACCTCTACATAGAACACCTATTGTGCAATTGTTGCACCCCTGCAACTTAGAGCACCTGAAACAAGTGAAACTAGTGAACACAGTCTTTAATTTTGCTACATCTTGAGATGTGTAGAGAGGTGAGAGTACAAAACTGAGCCGACCTGTTTTGCGTGACTGCTCATGTTGTGAATTCATTTAGAAATTTATGTCTAAGCATCCTGTTCGATCAACGAACCTAAGACCAACGAAGAGTGTAATATATGGAACACTCCCAAAAAATACCATTATTGTATTGAGATTTCTAATTTTCTGAGCGGCTTATCAAGACTGTAGAGAAAATCACTTTATTACTTTTCTCTTTCAAGTCTGTCACACTTGAGATGAAAGCCAATTGCCTTTTGACAGTTCTTATGAAATTGCCACAATGGCACAGGTCGCATGACAGTTCAACAACACCTGAATGTTTCTTCTCATATGTGAACACTTCATGTCATACTATAGGTTATACGTTTCTCATCGCTCAAGTTGAGGGTGACATTTTATGAAAAAACAGAACGTAAAACCCATTCTTAAGTAAACCTTTGCATTAAGCTCAATTGATTAATGGATTTTTGAACGATATACTGAATAAGGCCCAATGTTTTTACAAACAATTTACACAGAAATTTGTCCTGTCCTTTTTTATTGTTACAAGGGATACATCCAGATGTTGATTGAATCTGCTCAAACTTACGCCAAGGTGGCTTTGCTGATTACAAACATAGGACACTATAAGGCAACACAGGTCTTAAACAGACCAAAAGAAATAAAAGGAGAGGAAAGAAAAATGAAAAGCAATGCAAACAACTGGTTAATGGTTAGAGCAAAGCACTAGAAACATTCGCAAACCAAATGCACAGAGTCAAAAAGAGAGTAGTAAGCACATAAAAAAGAGAAAATAATAAGCCTATTAAACAATTCATCCAAAGGTGGAAGCATACCAACAGTTCTGTGACTTACATCAACAAATTGCCCGCATGATTTTGGCAGGAAGAAAAAAATTTACAAAAGAAAGTTGTGTAAGAAAGCTTGGGGATAAGTATGGTTAATCTGTAAAAATTTAATTATGCAATCAATTTATCCTCTAATTTTATATATGTTATTTTTTCTTAGACAAGATGATACAGGGAGGCAACGACACATACATTCACACCATGACATGAAAAATAACTTCACCATTCTGCTCATTTGTTCTTTCTTTTGATAAATAAATCATTTTCTCTACAAAAGAAAACTGTACAGTTTCTTTTTTAAGATAATTTTGCTTTGAAGTATCTACAGATACATATTTTCTTTGTTCTTTTTTAACATGAATTCTTAAACGATAGAATGACTGTACATACTGTACCATTGCTAAGAGGAGATAGGGAGGGTTGAGAGAGAGAGAGAGAGAGAGAGAAGAGAAGAGAGAGAGAGAAGAGAGAGGAGGGAGGAGGGGAGGAGGGGAGGAGGGGAGGAGGGGAGGAGGGAGGAGGGGAGGAGGGAGGAGGGGAGGAGGGGAGGCGGGAGGAGGGAGGAGGGGAGGAGGGGAGGAGGGAGGAGGGAGGAGGGAGGAGGGGAGGGAGGGAGGAGGGAGGAGGGAGGGAGGAGGGAGGAGGGAGGGGGAGGGAGGAGGGAGGGAAGAAGGAAGGAAGTAAGTAGGAGGGAGGGAGGGAGGGAAGGAAGGAGGGAGAAAGGGAGGGAAGGAAGGAGGGAGAAAGGGAGGGAAGGAAGGAGGGAGAAAGGGAGGGAAGGAAGGAGGGAGAAAGGGAGGGAGGGAGGGAGGGAAGAAGGAAGGAAGTAAGTAGGAGGGAGGGAGGGAGGGAAGGAGAAAGGGAGGGAAGGAGAAAGGGAGGGAAGGAAGGAGGGAGGGAGGGAAGGAAGGAGGGAGGGAGGGAGGGAGGGAGGGAGGGAGGGGCCTATGAACAGACTAGGTAGGGGCCTATGAACAGACTAGGTAGGAAATGACATAGATGGAAGTGAACGTGTACGTCAGTTGCCATGTCCATGTAAGGGCGGTACGAAGCGGTCGGGCGGCAATAGAGCTTTGGGCTGTAAGGAAGGGATGGGGATATACAAACAATGAGCATATACATGCCCATCTACCAGATCATATAGAACTCTCAAGACTGACACTCATACAGACCCTAAGCTGCAACTTCTGTCCAATTAAGTTTCAATTTTGGAATTTAGATTTAAACAATTTAGAAGTCAGATTTCCACTGGGAAAAATGATGACCAAAATTTTAATTGACTTTGAATGTTTGGAGTAGATAGTGGTGAGGAATTATTAGCATTTTGTTCTTTTTTTTACTTGATAAAAATTATGTGTATATATATATAAATACGTCTGGCTGTATCAAATTGATCAAGCTAATCAAGAAAAAACTAAACAAGAATCAATATAGAACATATATAAATATACACATATAAATCACATATAAATATAAATACATATATAAATATACACAAACCAGACAATATATATGTATACATGTATAAACAAAAAAAGCAATAAAAACATATAGGAATAACTGAAATTAAAATTCTCTCACACTATCAAGATTAAAATAATCAGAAAGCACATAGTGAAGCCAAACAGAGGAGGGACAATGTACCGTCACCACCTTCACAACTAATAATACCATTATTAGTTTTCTTTTGTAAATCTCTTGTTAGTAGCTTGACAGCACAAAGCAGGGGTGTATTTCAGGAAAAGGAGGAAAATCACTTTTTTTTCTTCTTCTTTTTTTTTTTTTAGATTTTCACTGTAAGGTGAAATCATGCTTTTTAACAAGTTGCATTTAGGGAAAGTAGAATCACAGCACTGCAAGCTGGGATCAGGAGGGCTGAGAACAGGGTTACAAGATATTGAGAAACCCATGGGCTAAAGGCTGTGGGATACAAAATCGAATCAAACAGGTGAACCAACCAAATGTCAATCTAAATACGGAGATAAAGACCTCATTGATCTTATGACCATTTGAACATAATGTTTATCCTGAATGCATTAAGCCAATTAAGAACAGAAATATTCTGCAGAAATCATTCCATAACCAACAGCCGTTCGCTCAACATAAATGACAGTAAAGACTGGGAATTCCACAAAGTAGCATCCTTACAAGACAGAAAACATCTCTGTGAGATGCATCTAACAGACAAAGAAGAATCCATTTAAATAAACATGTTTTTGTTTGTATGTAGGACATGAGAGAGATTATTATCTTATGTGGATGACCAGCATGGGTTTTTCAATGGTTGATACCATTAATGGTTATCTGGTGAGCAGGGTGGCATACAATTTAATGACTGAAAACAAGTGGACAATTTTTATTAAACCTACGAAAACCTAATATAATTTAGTTTAACAATTGAAACTAGTATAGCAATTAGCAAAAAGGTTGCCTTATCACAGCTTTGTTTATCAAGTTTCACTGATTCCCTAGTTCGTCCTGAGCTAAATGGGTGAATTTATTAGCTGCATCAGATTCAATCAAGATGAAGGCATCTACTAAAACCACATGCACAAAGACAGTGCCACAGAGGACCCCGACATGTCTCAGTAAATACTTTAATCTAACATTAGCACTTCAACAAGCAATGATAATTTTCAGTGTTTTAATTCAGCACAAACATTTTGTGCTTGTCTTAGGGGGACTGTATTTGTTTTGCAGAGCGGAGATAGGAGGAAATGTTCTTTGGGCTAAGCTCCATTACATAGCAAACACTTCCACACTGCATTAAGCCTCCAGCTCAGCTAGATTGTAGCGTTCTCTGCATTTTCTTACAGGAATTAATTCTTGTAAACAAATGTGAAGGGCCACCCTCTTTCTCAGCTGTTAATGCTCTCTAAAAACATCTCCAGCATAGAATTTCAGATATTTTAGAGCGGAGGGGATGTGAAACGAAAGAAATAACCATAACAGCTGACATTCACAGTAGTGCTCTCTCTCTTGTGCCCCCAACCAAATCCAAGCGGCCTTGGAACAGATATCTGTGCCTAAACTCCGTGACCATCTTGTTTCGCTGAGTCTAGCCAAACAGCGATGAATGCCGCAGGTGTGTGGGGCTAAACCTGCCTCATCCACTAAAAGAAGAGTATGTGTGAGCTGACCCCCATGGTTCAGAAAGCACGCCACAGTCAAATCCTTTTGTGTCAGCCATGCATTGTGCCCTACCTGCGACTATTGTGGTTTTCTCACCTCAGCCTCTGATAACTCATCAGCAGTATGAGAACTGAAAAACGTGGAAAATGAGAAGGCTGCGTAACTGCTGAGGGGTTGTTTCTGGTTTCTCCCAAGGTTTTTTTCTCCACTTAAACACCTATTTGCCACTTGTCTGCCACCTGATGTCACCTGATGGAGTTTGGGTTCCTTGCCGCTGTCGCCTTTGGCTTGCTTAGTTGGGGACACTTGACATTTGACTTGACATTTGATATTCAACAGTGCTTTGATCTACCTGCATTGACACTATTCTTTAAGAGCTGCTGTGCAGCCAAATAATGTACCAGTTATCAGTGTAAAGCTGCTTTGACACAATCTACATTGTAAAAAGCGCTATATAAATAAAGGTGACCTGACCTGACCTTGTTTTTACAGCAGCAGGGCATCTTGTGATCCAAAAAATGTTTTTTATGACACTTCCTCAAAGTATCAGATTGCACTTGGATTGGGCAAATGACCCAGTGCTGAGCTCCGCCCTCCTTGATTACAGTTAATGATGTATGAATTGAGATTTCAAACATTTCAAGCTATTTTTCAGTAAATTGTGCTCATAAATTGGCAGTCAACTAATTTAATAATGATTACAACTGTGTTTTTTTCTGTCATACTTTTTGTAATTACTTTTCGTAATTTACGTTTTTAAGCTGGGGCTTAGTGTGGGGTCATTTAGTTTGGCCTTCCCAGTAGGGATGTCAATTTGCTGGAGTTTTGTTCCTCTAGTTTGTCTTTTTAATGCCAGGTTCAGACTACACAATATTTTTGTTGGTTACGATAGTCACTGTGTCAGATTATACGATTTTGACTACTAAAATCTTGTCGTGTCGTGGACAAGAAACATGTCAGACTACACGTTGCTACCCGACCATTCATCGCTTGCCATCTTTAACCACGTGCGTGCTGTCATCGAGAAGGTGGAACTATCGACTGACAGAAGGTGCCATTAGTGTAAACAAACAATGGCTAAGCAGCGTGTTTTGCTCTGTCTTGTCGTCAGAAAAGCCCAAAAGTGGACACATATCTGGATTGCATGGATATTTAGATTTCCTCCAAAGAGAACTGAGGTAACATATGTTTTATTTACCTTTTTTCACTCTGTTGCGGTAGTCCCTTGAGGAAACATCATAAAAGCAGGAGTATTGTTGCCATAGCTCCACAAACATTTCCTCCATTGTAAAATTCCACCTAGCAGGAACGATACCATTGTCTCTCTTTCGTTTTGGCATGTTTGAAAGCATGTAGGAAGGGCTTCTGCACTCCTATTGGCCAGTGTTACATGTGACAGAACTCGTCGTGGAAGACTGAAAAAAAAATTAAACATGCTAGTCTTTCTGTCGTGACGTCGTGAAGCATCGCAGACGTGGCATCAGTTGTCGTCCACTATGACACACTACACTAGCTGAAATGATCGAATCTTGCGTCCTGACGCCCACTGTCGTTTACAAATCCCCACGACACCCTACGTCAAACAGATTGTGGCAAAATCGGGCTAAAATTGTGTAGTCTGAACTGGGCATAAGTGTCTCTTTAAGGGATATTTTGGCTTGGAGTGTCACAGATTGCTGCTACTGCTTCATATATTTCATAATATCTCGATGTGACCCAAAGTGTTAAACTGGTATCCTCAGCCAGAGGCATGTGACCACTGTCTGTTGCACAATTTGTTGTATGGCCATTAGCTAATTGTGTCAACTAAACAACCTTTAACTGATTCGAGAGCTGCTTCAAAGTGATAGCCAGCCTAATGGGGCCACCAAAATTCAGCCTGTGCCAGTGGTTCAGTGACCCATTCCTCAGGGTCCCCTGCTCTTTGTGCTCCTTTCCATATTCTCCTGACTGGTGTCTTGCTTTGAAGACTGTTTTTCCATCTTAATCAACCGCGCCGATGACATCACGATGAAACCTCAGAGATCCTACAGACACAACATCAGTTTTACTTTAAAAGACTCTTCCTTCTTGAACTACACTACTGGCAGCTTTTTTCCCCCTTTTTGATTCAAACATGAAGGATTGTCGAAACTGTGTCAGTTGTTTTTGTGCACAAGTTTGAGTTTATTTTTAGTCTTTAGGCAAAGTTCACTCCTATAATTTAGTGAGAACATGAGTGTCATTATTTATTGGATACCTTAATGCTGAATTGTGGAAGTTAAAATACTTTTCTATCCCAGTTTAATATGTGGAGAGAACTATAATTTCTATCATTGTAAAAACGTGCCTCTACTCTAAAAACTTTACATGGTTTCTTGCACAATACTATTATGACCATAAAAAAACACTTTTATGAAATTGCATGATTTGTAAACTAATACATTTAGACATTTGCATCACATAATCAGTTTTATATGTATTGCTTTTCTGACATTGAGTACGAGTTCCGTGAAACACAAGTTACGATGGTTGCTTCAGCAAATGTGTTTTTACCTCATGTTTGCTTTTGTTAAAACTGTTGGTTAAGTTTAGGGTCAGTTAGGTTTAACCTTGTAGAGCCACTCACCGGACATTTCATTTCCAAACTGCCACGATATGTACACCAGCGTACGTTTACGTTCATCTGTTTCGCATAAAAATAAACATGATTATAGTGTCACTCACTGGATAATTCACTTTGAATGTGTAGTGAAAAGTGCAAGAAACAATGCAATATAGTTTTGCAGAAATGTTGCCACAGGAATGTTTTTCCAATGAGCCCGAGTTGATTTCTATACACTGTTTTCGTTTAAACATTCAGACAAGCCCTGGCTATTATGCTCCATTTGAAAAATTGATAATTTATCATTATGTCATGACAAGCCTTGCCTATATAGAACACTAGAATCACCACAAGATTTTAGGGTTTCACCATGTAATTCCAATGTAACCCCTGTTCATTATATAAATGTTTCATTTGCCTTTTTGTGGAATTCCCATCAGTTCAAAAGTGTTCAAGAGTTTCACAGAACACTGTGCAAAAATACAAGAAACGACATCAGCAAGACATCAAACAGACAGAACACTCAACACTCAAAGACAAAGACATCAGCACATAGACAGATGATATGCACGTCAGCACACACGGTCAGCCTGTTAGCAAACTCATGGGTGGAGAAGCACGCAAGCTGGAGCCAATAAATTCCATGCAAGGGTCATGATGGAGACCTCCCACTGGGGATTGGTTAGTTTGCAATCAATGCATGCCACAAACGCGACTGATCAGTAGCAACAAATAGAATAGAAAAACAGATATACTTTGTGGCAATAAAAGTCTTTTTATGCCATCTGCATTCAAACAGACATGTCTATGCAGAAAGGCACAGAAATAAAGATGAGATCAGGGATGGGGGGTGGGGGGGGGTCATTCTTTCACACACAACTTTCTTGAGACAGAATGGGGTTGCCTGAACAAGGCAAAAATAATAAATAAAATATATGATGGCAAGAAAAGATTTTGTTGCCTTTTATTTCCTGTTGTATAGTATGTGGGGATGTTTAATTTTAAACCTAATGGCACAAAACATAACAAAAATGAGGAAGAGAATTATTAAGTTTTTTTTTCCAACCACCAAAATTCCATGCGGCAAAAGATGAGATGAAACAAGAGGATCAACTTTAATCCTGGAAAATGGGAGGATGAGGACATCAAAGAAAAAGCCCCCCAAAAGGAGGAAAAAAGAGAAAATGCTGAGAAATACAGCAAATAAACCAAAATCACATGAATGGAATGTCAAAGAGCGGATACAGTAGGAAGATGTTTTTCTACATGAAAAAGGTTCAACCAAAACAGAAACAGAACAGAAAAGTATCATGCAAACTGTCCACGAAATCTGAAGCGAAGGTCAGACTGATGATGTGAATTTCTGTGTCAACATGAAATCGTATGAGTGTGGTGGTTTGTGGCTAAGTGTACTCGTATCGAATGTCAGATGAGAAAAGATGAAAGGTAACACTGGAACTGTAACTTAGCATACTTCCTGTTGCCACTGAATTTGAGAGGACTTGGGGCTGGTATTAGATTTAACGGAGATAGGGAGAATTCATCTGAAGCACAACTGTCTGCCATCAGGTTTTAAACTTGCACAGAGTAAATCTTTGTATAATGAGCAGAGTGACCTTGTAAGTTTGAGAAAAATGCGCTGTAAAATTAACAAACAAATAAATAGGGGCCATCTGTAAAGTCAAAGGTAATGACGGACCATATGGATCCTAGCCTGCCAGGTAAACAGGTATGACACTTTTTAAAAACGATGATAACAAAACATTGCTTTTGCTGGAGGTTGTTTTTATGACTCAATAGATAGTTAAAATACAAACAAACAATACACGGTTTTAATTGGTGTATTTGGGAGTGGGAGGTTAAAAAAACTGGTCAAAGCAGGGCATATGCTTTGTATAATGCAGGGTGTAGTTTGAGGTAAATTTAAGGGCCTTAATTAGTGTTCCAAAAGCATTTTGAAGCAATTGAAGGCTTTTTGGTTGAGGGTGACCATGATTTTGCCAAGTAAGACAACATATTTTGTTGATACAGGAACAACATTCTTGTCTGAAAATGTAGTCCTAACCTTAGCCCTAACCCTATCCATAAGTTATCTCCAAAATCAGCAGGAAATGATAGGTAAATAACACTGATGTAAAAGCCACCTAACCCTGGTTGTAAGCCTTATCTTGACAAACTGCAAACTTATCCCTCGAATCTGACTGGTTGGTTGGAATGCTGTTCCAAAAATATCGGTCCAGGAACATGTTGTACTTGGTGAAATCATGTCCACCTTCGTTTGAGAGTAACCAATACAGGAAGGTGAATGTGATTTTACCAAGTACACTGGGATAACATTACAGTCAGATTTGAGGGACAAGTTTACAGTTAATGTCAAGTTTAGGCTTACAACCAGGGTTAGGTGCTTCTACATCAGTGCTATTCACCCATCATTTCTCTCTGATTTCAGGGATAAGTTATGGGCAGGGTTAAGTTTAGGGGTAGGGATAGGGTTAGGCCTAAATTTTCGGACAATAATTTTGTTCCAGGATAAACAAAATATGTTGATCCAGGAACATTTCTTACTTGGTAAAATCACAGTGATCACAGGGCAGCAGGCAGACCACTGAACTTTCATAAACTAAACAACCCTTGCATTCATAATGGTCTTTTAAGCACTAAAATCAACAGCAGGGTTTCATGTACTGTGATGGCTGACAGTAGAAGTTTGATACAGTGAATCCCAAGTTCTTCAAAACCATACCAATTAATATGTCATACTCATACTGCGCAAAATGTTTGTTTAACCTTGAGGAAACTGAAGCTATGTGTGGAGAAAGGTGAGCACAGAAATTCGAAGATATCTGTTCTCTATTAGATGTTTTAAGGCAAGCCTTCGATGTGAGGAAACAAAGGAACAAACAGGAAGGAGGAGTTGTTTCTGTTGCAGTTAGTCCGATACACATCAGAAATCTCTATGCTGAAAGCATTATTCTCATTTGATTTGTAAACATCTCAAAATGTATCATCTGTTAAAGACACACACACACACACACGCACTGCAAGAAATCCATTGTGTACAGGACTGATACATTTTGAAGCATCAGAGTGAACTACATGGAGTTTGATACTAATTTTGTACTTTTTTGTAAAGTTTGGCTCTCTGTTGATTGCTGAGAGGACAAAATTAGTATAAACACAGAACCATGTTAGTGACGTTCGGCCCCATAATCAAGTGTAACTCTGAAACAGGCCAATGCTTCCTGACTCTTTTCATTCCATTATGATATCATCTGAAAAAATTCAGAGAAATCAGTCCACAGACTGTTTGGATCCAATAAAACAGTGGTCCCGAAAAGTATTTGGACACTTAAGTCACACCTTAAAATGTATGAATGTCACTGCACAATAGATTACAAAATATCAAAGCAAGTAACATATATTTAAAGAATAACACTTTTAAAGCAAACAATAATGTTTTTCAAGATAAAAGATAAACAGTTTGAAATGAAGAAAAACATATTTAAACTAAGACTGTCAATTTAAAGTTAATTTGGTACAATTTAGTATACATACAAAGAAAAAAAAAAATCTGTTAAAAACTGAACACATTTATCTTTGTTCAAATACATTCTTTTGTTCTTTCGTCTGCCACAATAATGTAATTTCTCTAAAATATCATAACTTGGGAGCAAATATTTCTATATTTATTTATGCAATATATATCTGCCTAAAACATTAATATATGCAATTCACAGTGATTCATATGATAAATAATCAGCATTTCATGTATCATGCAAACATTTTAATGACAGCCTCAATTAAATGCAAATAATTAACATAGACTTTCTGAAAGTCAGACGTTAGTAGAACATGCCTACAGTAAATGTGTTGGATTTAAGTGACTTTTTCTTAAAAGTTATCACAAAAAAACGGTAAAAAAAAGAGAGAAGTTTGTCCTAAGAAAAGATCTAGCATCATTTGTTTGTAGATGCCATTTGTTTTGATATTTTATATTCAAATCAATTCAACATACAGACATTTAATGTGACTTAAGCATCCAAATACTTTTTGGGACCACTGAATATCTCAATAGATCTATGCTTTTGATTCCTTTTCTCTTTGAGCTTGAACAAAATGGCTTTTAGTGTCACTTTTGAAGTTACACTGGGTTCTTATGGGGTGATGCTTTGAGAGGGAGAACTCAAATATAAGAGAGTGAGAGACCAAGTTTAAGCAAGCACAACCATAACACACCCATCCCACCTGTGTGTCCCCCGTCACACTCCTCCAGATCCTCGTCATCGCTGGAACATTCTGCGGAGGACACAATGTCATCCGTTGTCTGCTGGATCAGCCAGAGGCATGTGAAGACAAAACAAACAGAACAAACATTTAAGTGAAGCCAAATCTACCAACACAAAAAGGATCATGGAGCAAGCATTATATTTTACTTTTCTCCTCTATTTCTCAAGGGCAGCAGACTGGGGACTGAAATGTCAGGTTTGTTTTTCTATTTGGGTTTATTTATGGTGGCTGACTCTTCATACATCGTCTACCATCTCCAGCTTCTCGAGGGCTGTCACAGATATTCACTGTCTCTGGACGCTTGCCTTCTGCTGGCCCATCAGCACCTTCCTCTCTCCCAGCCCAGACACTCTGGCAGTGTTGTATTTCACCCTACATGCACGCACAGCCTGTTAATCAGAGTGGATCGGTGCCTCGATAAAATAAGCCCTGTCACAAAGCAAGGGTTATGAAATCATAGCACTGATTGAGTTTGCAGTGCTGGGTGAGAGGACAAGCTTTAACTATTATTGAGTTTGACAGGCTAATGAAACAGAATTCGGCTGGAGCCTGGAGGAGCGCCTGCGTACTAGGGTGGAGAGGATGTTGTCTGGAGAAGTACATTTGTAGTAATGTGCTCATAGTTGGAGTGAGAGACACTTTCAATGGAATTAGCACAGATTATCTCAAACTCTCTTTATTGATAGAGTATACAATCATTTAAATAAGTATGGCAGTAAGCCAGGCTGCTAAAAATAGGCTATCACAATAACTGGCCACCAAAATATATTGTTTGGGATGCTGGTATGTGAGAGTCCCCGTCATCTTATCATCTTAATGTGATTTATCCATGTGGGATTAAATTACTACCAATCAATTATTTTAGGGTAAGAATTAGGCTTAAGTTTCTGAACTTTGCATTCTAATCAAAGCACTGGGACTGGATCTGGGGCTGGATTCACAAAAAGTTTCTTAAGAAGTTAAGAAATTTCTTAAGATAAATTCTAAAAAGGTTGTAAGAATACTCCTGAGTGCAATTTGTCAGAAATTCTTAAGAACTTCTCAGATATTTTCTTAATAACCTGTTTTTTTTTTTAACAAGAAAACAACAGACTTTGCTATTACAGCAAAAAGTCAGATCACGCATTTTCATGGCTGATCATTGTTCACATTATCGATCATTGGTGTCACTTCAGATTACTCATGTACTCATATTTGTAAAATATTTGAAACTTTGGGGATTTAAGACCAGTTGGAGGTTATTCTATCTTTAAGAGATTATTTATAATTATTTTTTAGAACATTCATTTCAGAAATTGAAAATATTTGTCTTTAGAACAATCTTAAGAAAAAAAAGATAAGAACATTCTTAAGAAATGTTTTTGGGAATACAAAAGATTTGTAACTTTATTGTGTAAGTTAGAAAACAAGAAGAGTATAGAACGGAAGCCCTGAACCGCATGGTGGAAAAAAAAAGAAAAAGATAACTTATGGTGGGGAGGAAAAAAAAAAAGAAAACTTATCTCGTTATTTCGACATAGGTCATTATTTCGAGATATTAAGTCGTTATTTTGAGATATTAAGTCGTTATTTCGAGATATTAAGTTGTTATTACGCCACAAGTCGTTATTTCGACATATCTCGTTATTTCGACATAAGTCATTATTTCGACATAACTCGTTATTTCAACATAATATCTTGTTATTTCAACATAATATCTCAATATTTCAACATAACTCGTTATTTCGACATCATAATTCGTTATTTCGACATAATATCTTATTTCAACATAAGTTGTTATTTCGAGATATTAAGTCTTTATTTCTACATAATAACTCGATCTTGTAGATCAAGTTTAATAAAAGACACTCACAATTCAATGTCTTCAGTGGCGCAACAGCAACGTGTCAGCTCACAGTCCCAGCTTTTACTGCGATTGCCGTTTTTTCGAATCTGCCTTTTGCCAAGCTCGCTCTTCTCTATTTTCCCATCACATATCACATCAGAAAGGCATTTATTTTCAATAAAAATGAAAATAATGTTCTAAAAGTGGAAATAACCTGCCTAACGAGTGTTTAATAATATTAAAAGTATTTATTGGGCAGAGTTAGGGGAAACGCTATTTACACTAGCTCCAATGTCTGGTTGGGTCACTCAAGTTTACAAAGGGACGCATAAAATTCAATGTCATCAGTGGCGCAACAGTAGCGAGTAAAACTTGTAGTTTTGGCTTTTACCGCGATCGCCGTGGGTACGAATCCGCCTTTTGCCGAGCTCGCTCCTCTCTATTTTCCCATCACATACATTTTCAATACAATGAAAATAATGTTCAAAAAGTGGAAATAAACTGCGAAAGAGTTTTAATAATATTAAAAGTGTTTATTGGGTAGGGTTAGGGGAAGGTGTTGGGTGGGTTTTTATTCTCCCAATAAGGCAGCATCCATTTAATAATTTTAATAAATATAATCATTTGCACTCAATGATATTATTGCATCCTGTTAATGTACAAAAATACTGAGGTGCAAATAGTATCTGCCAATACAATGTACAGCATCTAATTACTATTTACACTTCTTGCAAAGAACTGCTACTTTTACATGGTGTAAATAGAATATATCGCTATTTTCACCTAGTGTAAATAGCATATCCTTAAAATGCTGCTCTTGTCACTTAGTGTAAATAGGATGTATCACTATTTTCACTTAGTGTAAATAGCATCTACAGCTCTTTGCACTGTAAATGATTATATTTACTATGGGCTATGGGCTACATAAATTTAACCTCAATAAAGGTTAGCCTGGAATTAATGCATGCCTGGCATGAATGCAAATTCCCATGATAAACCTCTGGGATTTTGGAGCACCAACTTGTAACAGTAGGTCAACATAACTACAATGTGTTCTTTAATTGATTCCCTGTTTTATTCTGCCCTCTAGTGGCTAGTATATCGAAAGAGAAAATGCTGCTATCGTCACTTAGTGTAAATAGAATGTATCGCTATTTTCACTTAGTGTAAATAACATCTACAGCTATTTGCACTGCATTTATTAAAATTATTAAATGGATGCTGCCTTATTGGGAGAATAAAAATCCACCCAACACTTTCCCCTAACCCTACCCAATAAATACTTTTAATATTATTAAACACTCGTTAGGCAGGTTATTTCCACTTTTAGAACATTATTTTCATTTTTATTGAAAATAAATGCCTTTCTGATGTGATATGTGCTGGGAAAATAGAGATGAGCGAGCTCGGCAAAAGGCGGATTCAAAACTGCGGCGATTGCAGTAAAAGCTGGAACTGCGAGCTGACATGCTACTGTTGCGCCACTGAAGACACTGAAACGTGTGTGTCTTTTATTAAACTTGAAATACAAGAACGAGTAATATATAAATAATAAATAATATCTCGAAATAACGACTTTTTATGTTGAAATAACGACTTTTTATGTTGAAATAACGAGATATGTCAAAATAACGAGTTATGTCGTAATAATGAGTTGTCAAAATAACGATTATGTCGAAATAACGACTTAATATCTCGAAATAACGATATGTCGTAATAACAACTTATGTTGAAATAATGACTTATCTCGAAATAACGAGATATGTCGTAATAACTTATGTCGAAATAACGACTTAATATCTTGAAATAACGACTTGTGTCGTAATAATGACTTATGTCGAAATAACGACTTAATATCTCTAAATAATGACTTATGTCGAAAAAGTTTTCTTTTTCTTTTTTTCCCCTCCCCACCAGTTTTTCTTTCTTTTTTTTCTTCTACCATGCGGTTCAGGGCTTCCGTAATATAGCAGTCAAGAAGAATTTTATTCTTAAGAATGTTTCATGAATCTGGCCTCAGGATCTGGATTGATCATTGAGATTGGCAGTTTGGACTAGAAGGACTATTGGGAGTAGGGGTTAGAATTTAGGGTTGGAGGTTGGGTGAGTTTACGTAAAACTATGTAAAGATGAGGTTTAGGATTTTAGGATTAGGTTTGAGTTGTTTTATGGCCATGACACACCAAGCCGACGGTTGGCTGTCGGTGAGCGTCTGTCGTGCTTGTTTTTTTCAGTGTGTTACATGCATCAGCTCTAGTCGGGCTCACGTCAATGGGAGTTCACCCGATTCAGCATGATGAATTGGCGTCAGGGCCGTTGGTGAGAGAGGTCACTTTGATTGGCTGGTCAGTTAAGCGAATGAGTCAGTGCACGAGAATAAAAGCCAAAGTGATGAAAGCAATGAAGTCAAGACGGCACAGACAGAAGACTGTTCAAATTTTACATCATCTTACATGAGCATTCCAATACGCAAATACTTCCATAACAACATGAGCAGCCTGGAATGATGAAAGTGATCAGCATGATTGATTTTCAAAATGGTAAGCAAGCCTGCTTTGTTTACAGTTTGTATATCGGCATTCCTAGTTTCATTTCCCTTTTTGAAAGATGAATATAGACTATTGATACCTGCTGATATAGACGATTATTTCCTGCAGAATGCACATGCTAGTTGGCAGTCAGCTGTAGTTTGTTCAAGCACATAAGGCTAGAATTTAAGGTAGGAATTTAAGGTGACATCTTTTGTGTCAAAAATAACTGATTTCTGTCTGATGTTAGGGCTAGTGTTTGACCAGTATTTGTTTGAAAATACTTTTTTTCAGCAGATGATTGTGCTGATCAGTGAGCTTCACCTGCTATGTTTTGCAGGTTTGCAGATCAGCCAGGACCAGCATGGAAATTCATCCTCAAATAAACCGTCATGTTGCTGTTATAATGGTGCTGGATAACAGCAGACTGATCCAGCCAAGTGACAGTTACTGTAATATAGACGTGTTGCAGTCACATTACCAGCAGATGTGGCATTGATGGACCTCCTCAAGACCAGAGGGTCCTGACCCCCTACAGTTCCTCACTGCTGTTCACTACAGTTTCCCGGAGTGTGAAATCACAGAAGAGACTTGACAGATGTGTTTGTGCATGACCAGCTGCAGAAGTAGTATCAGAGGACAGGCTAGTCCAGACCACAACAGCTCTGAAATGGTTTTCTGCTAGAGCCCCATAGAGATGCCACTAATGTCCCATCTACTGTCTGTGACCACAGCTAAAATATGAGGGCAATACAAAACCAATTCCAGAGTGCCTAAGGAGAACTACTCGGCTGCAGGACAACAAATCATATTGTGTGTAAGTAAAGTGTATACTTAACAATAATTGATTAAAAACTATTTTGTGTTAATGTATAAGTCTACAGTTTAGCTAGCAGAACAGACATCTGCATCCTAACTGAAATGGTAACATCATAAGTGATTGATTAAAAACAGATGCAGCAACTCTGTGCATCATACAAGTACTCATACTTACTGTATAGAAATAATTACTCAAATAGAAGTAAAATAATAATGTTAATAATTACTTGAGTAAGAGTAAAAAAGTATCCAAAGAAAAGACTACTCAACACTGTAAAAAAATTTAATTTTGAAAAATTGTGGAAATTGACTATCACATATTGGCTCAATAAATGACTTCCAAATAATTATCCCCATGCAGAAATATGCATTGTGGTAATCAATGCTTAAGGTCTTCACTTAAAATTAAAAATTTATATTCACCGAACATATTTAATTGTGCTCAGTCAATCTGAACGTGAAACGTGGAAAATCTGTGTTGGCTGAACAAGTCCTACATCCAAAAAACTGTATACGTGTGCGCAAAATGCTCCTGAGGAAAACCGTTGGAATGGAGAATTCAAATGTGGATGCATTCCCAAGAGAATACAGGTATTCATCGTCACAAGTTTCAAGACATTATGGTGAGTATTGGTATTGAGTATTGTAGTGAACAGCAATAATTCATATATAAATAAAATAATACTATACTATAACATAAGATATAAATAGATAGCCCCAATGTCATTAAATGTTCTAATTCACATTTCGAATAATTAGACAATGTCAAAAGAAAGTGAACCGGCAGTTTTGCATTCAAATGTAAAGAGAACGCTTCATTGACATAAGGCAAACTTAGTTCAGACTACCTCCTGAGAACATCTGCATTGCTCACATTTACAACAAAATTCTTCCAAAACGGAAATGAAATGGGAAGGTGTCAGGGAGTTACATAGAATTTACAGCATGTTTGACAATGATGAGTCTGTTTTCGCAGTGACATCAAATCTACAGTCCCTAGCTGGCGTATTTTACAAAAAACGATTTCACAGCTGGCTAATCCAATTTTGTCACAAAATCTCCATGCCATACAAAAACTTATTTTGGGAGCAGAATATTCCCTTTCTTGTGTGGAAATCATTCTCCATGCATTTCCCCATTCTCTCGCAGAGCTGATGAAGTCGTGAGGGACTAGACTCAAGGTGTTCTAGAATGTTCGGAGCGTGCCGAAGTGATAGAGTTTGTGTAACGCCATGGCTAAGAGGTCATGTCATCTCTAATAGCTGTAATGGCCTGTAATAGGAGCACCCTGGTGAGTACAGTGTCATCAGTGCATCAAAATATTCAGCTATTTCTTTAACGCCAGTGTCTAGAAGCCAAACCCCAGGATGATGAGTGGGTGGAGGATATAGCATTGTGAATAGCCATACACTCTTGTGCCTCGATTCCTCGACTCATTCAGGCTGCAGAACGTCTGTTTCAAATGTTCACTTTTGCCTCTACAATCTGAAAACTTCCAGAAACAAATATCCATTCTCACTCTACTGCTCTGTAATTCTCAACAAGATAGCAATCTCAGTGCCGGAAGCACTTGTTTCGATCGGGTCACTTCTGATCTGCATTATCGTGTCAGATCTTGGCTTTGACAGACGGACACAAGAAAAGCTTGTATTACAAAGAATCAATGGCGTCAGGCTGTATCCCTGTCAAAGGCCTGCCACAATTCTTTCTGCTCAAACCTGTCTTCTGGGACGATCGGAAGAAAAAGCAAGATCAGAATGATATGCATTGTTGTCTGGCTAATGTCACCTTCACTGAGTGTCCTACAGGAGTTTGAATATATAACACTGCATGGTAGACATGATGAAGCATTCTATCGTATCCTTTAGGAGCCTAAACAATGTTCTCTGGTTCCAACAAAACAGTGTGTACTTGATAAAAGTAAA
This sequence comes from Mylopharyngodon piceus, assembly GCA_039654765.1. Classification (NCBI taxonomy): domain Eukaryota; kingdom Metazoa; phylum Chordata; class Actinopteri; order Cypriniformes; family Xenocyprididae; genus Mylopharyngodon; species Mylopharyngodon piceus. The sequence continues at coordinate 22,801,976 of CM077456.1, forward strand.
TAAATGAAAATAAATCAGGGGCATTGCAGAATTCATTCTTCATTCCTCAACCCTAAACATATTTTTTTGCCTGGATAAGATCTAATAATTGATATTTGTGGAGTGTGGTCATGATGCATTTGTCTTCTAAAGTCAACATTATTTTCTGCTTTCTGGATGGAAGAGCCAGAGAAAAATAATACCTGCAATTTCCTTAGTACTACTCTAGGTGGGGGCATTCATGAAAATCACAACTCCAAAAAACATAAGAAACAAAACAGCAAAATATATTATAGCTTATTTTCTTACCCCTTAGGCAAACAGAATATTTTCTAATGCTGTTACACATTTAAATTAACAAACAAATTTGTACAGAGCAGGAAAATGTACCATTTGAAACAAAAAGTAAGCATTAAGCTGCTCCCCTAACCCCACCTCAGTGGGGTGTGAGCAGGTCGTGTGAAAAAATATAAATGAGGTTGTACGAATTCATATCAATTTGCCAAAATGTAAAATAATTGTAATGACACTGTGTTGTGCAATGCCTGTGCACTCATGTTCATTGTTTAATAACATGATCAGGATATCATTAATTCCACCTAAGTAGTGGAGTGCAAAAGTAAAATAAAAATAAAATTGATTTTAAGTGTATTTGCGCACCTTCTTTCATACACCGTACACGCCTGCATCTCCCCTCAGCACACTCTAATTGTTCCAAGCCGTTGCAGGCAGTTTCAAACAGGGCCATTTATCTTCCAGGGCAAAGGAAATGGTCTTTGGCCTTGATCTTTAATCACTCCCCTGCCGCAGTGTGCAAGGTCATCAGAGAAGTGGTGACAAACAGTCCTACAGAACTACCCTTGTCGCGCTGAGACTCGCTGTCTAAAATTAGAGAGCGACACGAGCCCAACAGGATGTTTCAATTACAGCCCTAGATCAGGACGGAAAAAAAAAAAAAATGAAGCATCCAGTTACTGTGTGTGGCTCTGTGTGTAATAGAGATGCAAAGGGAAGTCTGGACGGAGACCCACAGGACAGAGAAAGGGCTGAGAGGGGCAGAGGACACAGAGGATTGGGATTCACAAGGATTATAGAGAAGTCCGTTATCCCAGAAGAAGAGATTGGACAGATTTCTCTGCTGACACTGAACTCTGGGTAATCAATTTGAGATTTGAGACACAAAATAGAAGGATGAGCAGATGATCATATGACTGTGGAACACTCAGAAAAAAATCAACTGCTAAAGTCATTGTAGAGATGACTTCAAATGAATAGTTTACTATTTAGCCAACCTCATATCATTCTAAACCTATATCACTTTCTTTTCAGGGACACAAAAGACAAGAAAATGCAGAATGTCTGAAATGCTCTTTTCCAATCAATGAAATGAACCTTCAATTTTCAAATCATAAAAGTAGACCATGCTAGTCTTGTTTTTAGAGCCATCATTTTTCAACCAAAATCTAATATTCCTTCATTGAGACAAACACTCAGAACACAACCTGTAAATCTGAACATGAACGTAAATGCTCTTTTAGTTGAAAAAAGCCTCTCTTTCATTAACTGATTGAAGCTGACATCCGCAAGTTTCCGAACCATTGTCCAGACAGCAGCTGCGTTCAGATAATAAATCACTCTTGAGATGGTTCATTACAGCATCAGAAAGAGATGGCAGTGTGTTTACCCTTTTGCTTACACTTGCTGTCATCCTCTCACTGGCTAGAGTGGCTAAATGTGAGCAGTGCTGATTTGAATACTGATCTTGCAGGGAGTCTGAGCTCAAAGGGGCTTTCAAAGAGCACAATGTGAGATTCATCCTTCCATGGCTGCCAATCACATCTACTCCAACTGAGGCCACAAAAAGGCCCATACTAAAACTGAAGGACACTGTCAATATTAATGATAAACAATTTTTGTTACGCCCATACTGTACAATAATTTGCAGCCCCTCAATTCCCATTCTGTCTGAAACGCACTAATTTCTACAAAGCCCATCCTTCCGAAAAGCTCAGAGTGCTCTGATTGGCCAGCTGACCTAGTGCATTGTGATTGGCCTAAAAGCTCAAGCGTGTGTCAGAAATGTAACGCCCCTTACCGTAATTGCGAGCTTTAGCTTTCAAAGCTTCTAAAGCATTTGTAAACACACACAGATTCTGAAAATAAGGATGATCAAGCTGATCGATAGGAACCAACTTGCAAAACGTGTCACAGTGGTAAGTTGTCTTTGTATAGCCTGCTGTCTCCCAGATTCAGAAAGCTGTCCACAAGCAAACTTTTGGGTTGTACTGCTCAGGAACAGCTTTATAAATAAATATTAAAGGGTCATGAAACCCCAAAACACATTTCTGAGATGTGAACAGATATGTACAGGCTGCACATCACTGAAAACACTAAATTTAAACATAAATTTAATCAACAAGTGGAAATTTGTTATTGTTGCATTTTTCTGAGCAATTTCGTTCTTCCGGGTTGAAAAGCAAAGTCGAAGCAAAATCACGGAATCTGACGTAGAAGTGTGCCTCCGGAGTGTGTGATTGGCTGCTGGAGCTGGAGAGGCACGATTCTATGTCATCCAGTTCTAAGTGCTTCTCTGCATTTATTCATGAGAATGAACTCTTTTAACTCTTTCACTCTGCTATATTACATATGAGATCGCATTACAGCGGAGAATGCAAACAACATGCGGAACGCGCATGAGAACGGTTTCTGTGCGGAATGCCGAGATGAGTTTAACAATGCTCATGACGCGGATCAACAATCATATGCGGACTAGAGAAAGCATGTTTCAAATTTTTTTGTACATATTTCACATACTCTAGTGCTCTAAACATGAATCAGCACCGTGTATAAGCATATATTTAATCACGTATTCTTCAATTGAAATAAATGCGCAAATAAGGACATTGATACAGCCGTACGTCTGATCATGAATGTGATGACATTTGGAATTATTCTGATACACAGAAGACAATGATTCAAAATTCAAAGAACAATGGACAAAAAAGTAACTATGCCTTTATTCTTTCTGTGTTAAACTGACGCATGCCATTTGTTCACGGACTGTAGTGCTTGTAAATGTAATGAAAATATGATTAACAACTTTCAAATGTTCTTCCGTGTTTCTCCCTTGTTCTTGGGAGTTTGTTGTCATATAGGGTTATATTTTTTAAAATGCATCAAGATGCCCTCAACTGTTTTGTGTTTTTTCTCCGTGGTCATATTTTAATATTCATATCTGTATAATGAGTGTGTTGTAGGTCTGTGTTTTATTGGTTGTTGTCTCCCCTTTTCTCACATTCTACTCTCCTATTTTTCCACAGCTTTACATGCCCATTTCTTGACATTTTTTCAACTCAGAGATGTGAACGACCAGGTTCAAATTAGTTAGATACTTTTTATTAGTAGATTCTAGTTTAGATTACATTTATAACAGGGTAGCTTGACAGTTAACAACTTTAATTAATTAAAAATTTGAAAAACTACAGTATCAAAGTAGCTTCCCCGATACTTTATACACAAACTGTTATACTGGACTTGGTGTTGTGGGTCAGTATTTGTTTTTGTAACATCTTTCATTAATGTCTTAGTGTCAGGGGAGCTGAGATAGATTGAAGCGATTGTGTACACTCATGCAGAGCAGGGGATTGCAGCTTCACTAGGCCACATGTTCGCCTACATCCCCTGCATGCATGCTTGTTTCTAACGAGCCCTTCACCCTAGAAGCTCCCCATCAATCTGCCACCTTAACATAATTGGGACCACCAAGCCACCCCAAGGCACCCAGATAGATCTCTCTGTGTGCAGCATGAGGAAAAGAGAGTGAAGTGAAACAAGTACCTTGTTGCTGCTGACCTTTACATGATACTAATGTACACGCGCACTGAGCCTATCTGCAGGCAGCCACTGCAAAGGCATAAAACAGTGAGGTTCTGGCTTCAGGGACAACAAACGGGTTTTGTAGTGGGAATGAGTTCCTATGAACCAGCTACATCCTGAGATCATAAAATGGCACAAGAATCGCAGAGGAATGAGAATGCTCTGAAGTGAAAGATGTCTGTGAAACCCCCACTAAGGGGTTTCATCATGTAGGCAAATTCATGGGCCATTAAACTGATCTAATGTACCTGTGTAAAGTACCAGCTATAATCTTAGCATGACTTATGCTAATTCACAGCTTACAACTCAGTATTCTTTGGCCATGTACATACTGCAGCTCTTCAAAAAGCGTAGTGATGTAAGGGAAACAGGTCAATTTATCTCAAAGGGAATTATTAACTAATTTATAGGGAATTTTGAAAGAGTCACTTATTTTACGACCGAGCAAATGAATCGTCCAGTTTCATTCTAACACATGAAACTAAGATCTAACACAAACACATGCATACACACATTCACATGAGTTGCAGAAAGAAAGAAAGTGAGGAAAGAATGTATTTTAAGAGATTAAAATGATGAAATCCCAAGTTAGCAATGTATGCACTTTGTAAAACCTTCACGAACCATCAATCATTAATCTAACCCTTCTATTGTTTCTTAGGCAGGGTTATTAAATTTTATATCAATGCACCAGTTCAGCAAAGAGGCGTTACTTGTGTTTGTTGTTGGTGTCTTTGAATGGGGATTCTCTTCGTGGTCCTTGCTTGAGAGGGATTTCCCAGGTTCTTTGATTCGCTGGCGGTCTCATCGTATTTTTGTGTATCGTACGTTTTTCATCGTACGTTTTTCTTGGGAAGCCAATCACGGTGGATGACTGGATGTGGAGTCTCCCTTGTGGCTGAAGTTTGAAGTTTTGAGGCTGACAAAGACTGTAGAGTCGTTGATAAAACTTTGTGGCAAAACTTAAAGGTGCAGTGTGTAAATTTTAGTGGCATTTAGCGGTGAGGTTGTGAATTGCTCAGTCCACCGCTCACCCCTTTCTTTTCGACAATGTAAGCTGCTTTTAAAAACACCAACGAAGAAGAAGACCAACATAGTGACAAAACATGCCGGCGCAAAATGGCGGTGTATGTAGATAGAAATGGCTCATTCTAAGGTAATAAAAACACAACGGTTCATTATGTGTAGGGTTTTATACACCACTGAAAACATACAGTATGTATATTATATTGCATAAAATATAATACTTCTTAGCAAACTTTTAGTCAAAATGTGATTGACTTGTATTGTTCCCTTGTACAAAAATTCAAAGAGTAAATGTTTAGCAGGAGTGAGTTATTCTCAGTTTCCAGTGAAGGATCCAGTGCGTTGTAGGCAGTGGCTAAAGGCTGCAAAGAAATATGGAGAGAACACCACAAAGGATAATCTGAAAAACCTCTGTGACCACAAACACAGTGTTTTAGGCCAAACGGAGGGGAAAAATCTAAAAGAAACTGCCGTTCTGTCAGTTCCGCCCAACCCTTCCGAAGCAAAATGCCATTGCTTACAGGTAAGAAAGCTGTTGCCATAGTGTTCCATTTTTACCATAATGCTGTTTAAAGAGTAGACATAATACGATACAATGTGATAAACCTACCCTTACAGTAACTGTCAATCTGACTGTCTGTGGGCGGGGATACAAAAATGCCTGTCATTCCTATTCAAATTCCGATTCAGCATTTTGTGGGGCTTGTGGTCAAATTTAATTTGATGATGGGAGTCAATATTGAGTGTCAAACAAAAAACTAATTCTGACAAAACCTAAAATGTGTGTTATAATTAAACAACAGTAAACTGTTTTAAAAAGTACATAGCTTCACTATTAGCTACTAAAAAAGTAGCTAACTACACTGAAGTTTTAAACTACACAGAACTTTTTTCTCTCTTTTTCATTTTCTTCTATACTGATCTTACTGTATAGTGTGAGGGTGTGTGTCTAAGAGTGTATAGTCATGCCTTCATTTGCTAGGCATGAGAAATCTTTTTATATGTTTTAACTATTACTGTGAAGCACTTTGGGCAACAACATTGTTATTAAATGTGCTATATAAATAAATAAAAGTTGAAGTTGAAATTACAGGAACAATATCTTTTAAAATACATAATTATCCAACAATATTATTACAATAAATTCAATATGATTTGACATGATTGTAGATGATACCATTTAATAAAATATTCCACAAAAAAAAAAAAAAAAAAATATATATATATATATATATATATATATAAATAAATAAAAATAAATAAAAAAAGACTACCTACAATGCCATACAAGAGCTCAATTTGGTGAATCATTTTTAAAAATATGTTCATTTACATGAACCGTCTCAATGAATTCACTAGAATTTAAACAGATTCACTGACTTTAAAAAGGTACAGAGTGGATTGTTTAGGCAAGCATGTTTGAATTAGCTCATGGCAGAGCTGGAACAAAGCTTGTTACAGAAAAAGCTACACTACTTAGAAAACAGCTGAGCCACTGGCTTGACACTGGACAACCCCAAAATACATCTGTGAGAGTGTGTGAGTGTGTTGTGTTTCCATTTTCACATTATTTTTCCTCTTTTTTTCCTTCTCCCTCATCATTATATACTCAACAATTTGCCTCTCTTTTGCTTTTTTCCATCTTTCTTTCTTTCCCTTTTCTCCCCCACACTTAAACAGCAAACAATCAAGCCATATCCTGTCAGCTACATTAACTACAGTAATTAAGTGTAAGTCGGAGTCTTCCATTCTGAAAATGAAAATTCCCTAGTGCTTCTCTCCTGTAAGTGCAAGACTTGCACAATCAGATAATGACTACACCCTCAACAGGCATGTATTTGATGCAGTGGTGATGGAGTAGTCATCTAACGCATTTAATGCTGGTGAGGCTTGCAGGTTTAGCCGTGACTCACACATCGTTAAAACAGCATGTAGCTGAAATCACTGGAATTAGTCATTCAGTTTGGAGGCGGATGATGAGAGGTGACGTAAACAGCTAAACAAATTGAATGCTTAGAGCTGGAATCTGGCATAATGCAACACCAGATAAAGACCATCATGTGTTTCATAACTGTCTGCAGGTGTCCGATTGCAATGATTAAGGGCGCCTACATGCCAGAGATTACGCTGTGTCATAGAATCCCACAAATCCACTGATTTCAATGAGAACAGTGCGCTACAAATATAACAAAACACAAGGTGTGGCTTTCTGATGTTTGCAACTTTTGCTTTAACAAACTCAGACATAGACATCCATTGATGGATGAGGATCTCAGAGAAGCAGGTTCAGTTGAGCTTTCAGCAATCCAATTCACTGTACTCCCTGTTTCCACATCCTAAAGATGCATCTTGCTCTTTACTATCCATCAAATGCTCCATCAGAGCTTTCTCTAGTCTATACAGTATGTGCCCTAACACCTCAGTACCACAGCAGCATTCATGTTCACTCTTGACAAGGGTTCATGTGTCACAAGTGAGCTAATGCACTAGATTTGCAGGACAAGAACCACGATGAAGGAGAGGTAACAGAGGGAATGTGCCCTCTACCTTCAGGTAAGTGTATCCCTGAGACACCCAGGTTGAGTAAAATGCTTAAAACCTAACTACTTCTATAAAAACAGAGTATGCTGCACAACTGCTTGCAGCTATTAGTATTGATGCTCCTATTATGGCTCCGTCAAGGGCGCTGATTGCACCTTCTCTGAAAAAACAGCTACCACTACTAGACAATGTGTGGTTGTGTGTGTATCTGCTCAGTGTGCTCTTCAGTTATGTCAGCACTGCTACAATGCCTCTTGCTTCTGTTGTTCCCTAGTGTGTAGAAGCATCATTGAGCAGACAGCAGCCCGGGGCACAGTGAACAGCCCTCGCTGGAGACGAATGGATGCACACCCTCACTAGAGTCTCCCTCCTCTACCAGAGATCAAGTGTGAGGCAACACCTCTCTCAGGAGTCCCATCATTAATTAAGCGTGAGATTGCTCTACTGCCCCTGCCTGGATCAGCTTACTCCATCAATGGATAAAATATGATCGCACACCTCTTACTTCTCGGACCCTGGGGTGGCCTGCAAGGGTGGGGAGTCAAAGGGCTGTGCCAAAATAGTGCAGGCGCTGGACCCCAAACCACTCAGAACAACCCAACATCAGTCACAGCCTGGGACCCACAGGGGATGGAAAACCTGTCAGCTTCTACAGGTACTTCTTTTGCTGTCTATGCTGACAGGCAGCAAGGGAGTACTAAAAGTGAGACCTATGGAAAATTAATTTGTGGGCACAGCATGAATCAAACTGCCTGAGACCCTGAAAATTGATCTGGGAGAGCTATTCTTAAAAAAAAAATACACTTACAACACACTCAAAATGGAGATCTTGTCGGAGAGAGAACATTGTTCTAGAGGTATTTTGACTTACTATACAGTATTAAGGATGTTTGTGGCTGAAACCTGGATCTGTAATTTTGCTATTAATGTGAGAGTGTCTTATAGATACCCCATTCCAGGAGTAACAAGGATGTTAATTCAGGAGCATGCCTTACATGGTGAAAGTACAGACTGTGACCATGTATTAATATCCATCCATTCATCGATTCTCTATATTGCTTCTGCTATGTAGGGTCGTGGGAGTGTTGGATTCTATCCCAGCATCTCTGGCCGAAAGCAGGAAAACACCCTGGACAGGTGGCCAGTCCATTGCAGGGCTAAAACACACAGACAGGCACACAAATTCACACTCTCACTCACACCTACTGCAGTCACCTAACCCATAGAATTGTCTGTAGGACCAGTCTTTGGATTGTGGGGGAAACCGGAGTACTCAGTGGACCCATGCCATCATAGAGAGAACATGCAGAATCCACAAAAAATGGCCACATGACTTAGCCATGACTCAACTGAGAACCTTCTTGCTTATATGATAACACGATAAATAACATTCATTTAGGGCTGTGGTTTAGCAGTTAACATGTTAAGTCATGAGCTCACATTTTAAGAGTTCACATCCAGCTCCTGTCTATACTGCAAATATAGATGGCAAAAAGGTCAAGAAGTAAAAAAGCCTTCATGGTCTGAAATGGTCTGCATGTGAGTTTGAAGGCTCTTATCAATGGGTGGGTTGCCACCGTACTGATGAAGTCAAGCTGCAGTCAGCGCTCGCTGACATGAGAGGTTATTATTTTATTCTGCTTGATCTGTTTAAGGGTGAGGAGAGAATAAGTCTTCTTTGCCTGTCACTGAGCGATGCCCTAGGGAGAGTTATGGCTTTAATACGAAGACTGTTGCTTCAATTTTTCCTCTAGCATCAATAAAATGGTCAGCACAATCAGACATTTATTGGCATCACGTCAGAATGTGTTAAAGAAATCATTCTGGTAGTCAACAGAATGCACAAGGCATCTAAACAGCACATACAGACAGAAATGCTATGATCCCAGGGAAGATTGTCATCAGGCACTCACCAATATATCGTTCCGACCCCTTATTTTTTTCTTCTTCTAAGAAACATAAAATGAGATATTAGGTAGAACTGAACTCTTTTCCAAAACTGGATGGGTGATTTATAACGCCAAGCTCCAAAACGGACAAAAAGTTGCATACAATGATCAAACGTAGATTCAATATTTTCTAAAACAAAATGATAGCTTTGTGTAAGGATCATACCAACATTTAAGATGTTATTCACTAATAATCTTCCCCTCAGCTGGGCTGCAAAAATGAAAAAAAAATGTTCATGAAAAAAATGTTCATGACCTGTTTAATCTTTGAAGGTCTAAATGTAGCGAAATTTGTCTTGCACTCCTGTAGCTGAAGCTGAATTTCTTTTCCCATATAAAGCATCAGCCATTGTCCCACAGCGACTTAACATCCTCTGGCTCAGCCTGCTACAGTAGCCACATCAACTGACAGATCTGAGCGGACTATTCTCAATGTTTAAATGCATTTTAACACAATGTCTTATATACTTCACTAAGGACAGTAGTTAAAGGTTTAGGCATGAGAACTGAGGTCTCCTCATTTCTTAAGTCTAAGAATTTATGGTACCGTGTTGTGGCATACGGCATCAAGTGGATACACGGAGACATAAATGCACAATAAATTGTGTATTTGGCTGGTTCTATAATTTTGTCCCCAGGCTCCGTGAACTCAAGCTACAGCCCTAGTTCAAGGAGACTAAATGGAGAAAATCTAACGATCCTGATTCCTACCTGAATGGTGGGTGGTGAGCGCTGCTTGCGGGTAGTGGTGGTTGACAGTGTGGTGGTGGTCTCAATGAAGGTGGTGGACATCTCCGGGGGCATGGAGGTGGTGGTGCGTGAGGGGCTTCTGCTGGTAGGTACATCTCCTACCAGTCTCACACTGCCATTTATCTTGATGTTAACATGACCTTCAGCTGCCATGTTGAGAACCTTCAGGCCATTGTAATAGAGACCAGAGAGCTGGCCTTGATATGGCCGCTTGCGGTCATTACCGCCTATTGAGATGGTGGCTTGGGTGTTAAAAATGGTCAGCTGACGACCTGAGGGGAAGACCAGTGAAGGAAGACACAGTTAGGAAGGTTTATGTCACTTATTGTATTTTTATATTTAGCTAATTGATTAACTTTATCATTAACACTTGAGCTTTAAAATCCAAGCATAGCATTAAAAATGAAAATTAGCATTTTTTTTTTTTTTTTTTTTTACAGCAGTTCTTTATTGTCTTCACTGTGAGGTGCTTCTCATGCAAATGTTTTGGGGCAAATTCCAAATGGCTTTTCATATGGTTAGAAATAGAAATGCAGGCCGATTAAAGCTATTACACATTTACAATTCTATATTACAGCGGGCAAAGGAAGAAAGCTCATCTCATACATTTCAAAGGAATATCATGTTGATTCATGCATGTAGAACCACTAATGGGATTTCAAAGTGGCTTTAGACAGTGTTAAAGGGACTTTATAATAATCTTATGTAGTTTAGGCAATGACCTTTAAACGCATTTAATAATCCAGAGGACTTTAATGGTAAATTTGATAAATGGTCACCCCGCCCTTTCATCCTGTTTTTGAATGAAACTGTGAAGAGGTGTCGGTCGATTTCATCACCGGCTTCAAACATAAAACTGTGTTAGCAATTGAGTCAGCAAAGTGGCATTTCACTATTATTTCAGCGCCAATTAGTTGTCTTAAGAAACGTACTGCATTAAGGGTTGGGTTTTTGGCCTATTCAATCACTACCACTAGCGCTATGGAAGATCATTCCAATGAAAAAAAAACAAAAAAAACTAAGATCATGACTTGTATTGAGTTCTGGTTTAGTTGGAGTCTAGGAACTATGTACTTATGCAGTGTTATTCTTGGTTACCAGTCCCTTTAACTGGTCAATGATCTGATGGAAAAAACAAAAGAGGATCACAATTCACATAAAAAAAAAGAATACTCAACGAAAATATTACGTAATGGGAAGGGAAGTAAATTATGAACATTTTAGGTTAATTAGTGGCAAAAGGCTAAGCAAAGACTGATCAGACCTGGTTGGACAAAAATATAACGAAACGGCATGACAAGGAGCATATGAACGCAAATTAAAATCAACGAAAAAAAAAACACTGAGGGTCTTGTGAGGGTTACCTTTCTCATGTAGCCAATCTTCGACCGGCCGGGTATATTTGAACGGGATTTTCTTATTAGCCATTTGATAACGCTCAATGTCGCTGTTGCCTTTAAAGTTTAAAAGTTTGAAAGACATCTTAGCACATTGCACATTTATACACTGTTTAAGAAGGTTTAGCCGTGTTTAAAATTATTTAGGTCTTGTTTAGGTTTCATTTGTAAGGTTAAATTCAGTTGTAAGATTATAAAGCACTTTTATCAAATAACCAACTCATAAACAGTTTAACACATATAATTATTTGGAACAAGAATCAAGCATCACATTCAGACTTTGTGACAACATATAGACAACTGTTAAACGAGACACATACAAACAATTCATTTCAAACAGTATTCCCACTGAGCCTCTGTAACAGCCTCTTTTCCCACTGGACATCACATGCTCTTACATTTCAAGGGGCCAAGGAACACTTTACAAACTATTTGTAAGGAAAAGAGAGAGAGGGACAGAAATGAAAAGAGATAATGTGTAGAAGCTCTAAACCTGCTGGGAAATAAGGCTTGTGATGACACAGATTTGAGGAAGGCACTGCATACAGATGAGATCATTACAGCATGGTGTGAGGCCTGCTGCTGCGGGGTCCCTGGAAGCCCTCAGAGGCACTGTGCCGCTTGAATATTCTGCCATTATTTGGACTTTGTTATATTTCTTTCTCTGACTTGAGTGAAGTGTTAGTGCTGTAAGAAGGAATCTAACATCTGCCATCTTGGGTGTGCTTATGTCATGCCCAGCTGCTCTAAACTCATGCTGCAACCAGTTCATGAAATGTTGGAGAAATGTCAACCAGTTAATTGAAATAATAAATAAATGTTGGAGCTTTAATATTTCAAGCACTTGTTGAATAAAAGTTGGTCATAATGAAAGAAATGGCATGTTTTTCTTAGTAGAACAAGTTGACATAGTTGCAAAGTTACTTATAGTCAGTAGAATGTCTGTCGGGGTGCATCAAAATAAAGTGTTAGAAAATATTAAGCAGTCTACTAATACTCTAATGAGTTAGTTGACATGTAGTTGCAAAGTTACTTATAGTTAGTAGAATGTCTAAAGTGGACCACTGAAATAAAGTGTTACCAATCCACAATATAACAGGGAATATCATTACAGGAATATTTCACCCCTGTCATCATGTGCTTCAAACCCATTTGATTTTCTTTCTTCAGTGGAACAGGTATATTCCGAAGAATGTTCATGCTATTCTTTTCCATGCTCTAAACTATAGTACAATAATAAGTTAAATTTGGAGCATTTTTGTAATATTTTTATGGTGCTTTTTTGTCATTTTTAAAACTCAACAGAATCTGTACCCACTCAGTCTCACTGTATGAAAAAAGAGCAGCATGAACATTCATCAAAAAGAACATGAGAGTAAGTATATGATGACAGAAGTTTCATTTTTGAGTTCCTATGCATTTCCTCATATATCTAGCTTGGGATAAAATATACTTTACAGCAATTCTCTGAAGATGTTGTAATGGGAGGAAAGAAAGAAAGAAAGAAAGAAAGAAAGAACACTACAGCCTAAGAGAAAAAATGCAAAAAGGATTTCAAAAGAGCAAAGTTACTCAACACATCTCACTTAGCTAAAGCTACTGAGTGCTGAGTCACAGCGTACATTCTTAGAACTTCAGAAAGAGAAAAAAGGTGCATAGAATAGGAGTGCTATTCAAAAACACAAAGGTTCTACAGTGACAGGGATGTGAAATGGACATGGCCGGTGGTGATTCAAGGCCCTGCTTTTCTTGTGCTTTCCTTTTTAAATAGGCAAAAAAAAAAGGGCTTCAAAGTGATCTGGTTACTGCTGGCTGAGCAGGGGGGATGTGGGCGAGGTAAAGGGGTGAGGGTGGGGGGTAATAAGTAGCTTCCAGGGCTGCCGATGCCTTTGATCCAGACGGGCAGCGCATGCAAGCCTGGGGCTGGAGTGGCTTTCCTGGATGGAGGCCTACATGCTGGAGAGATCCAGAAGAGCTTGAGGGTTTGGACATTCATAATAGAAAACAGACGCTTTGCCAGAACTCACTGTTTCTCATGTTAATGTGAATACATATTATGATGATCTTTGCAGAGCTTTCTAACCTCCAAAAAATGTTCAATGAGAATCGCTATAGTCTGGCTGTACTCAACACCACCCTTAAAGCCCCGATATACTTCAAGTGAAATCAAAGAACAAACTGGTGTGACGTCTTTGTGAACAAAATCAAGCCAAAATTAAGTTTGTTTGGTGTTTGTTTCAGGAGTTCGAAACAGCTTGCCAAAGTGAACTTTCTGGAAAAGGTAAACACCAAAACTTTAAAAAGGTAAACACCCCGGGTCTTAATGCATTGTGTTTCCTTCTGGAGCATCAGTGAATGTTTGAACCTTTTTTAATAGTTGTGTTTGAGTCCCTCAATTGTCCTCAGTGTGAAAAGATGGATGGAAGATGCAAAAGATACTGCAAAACTGAAGAATTTGCAGGGCCTGGAGGATATTTCTGAAGAACAGTGCTCAGTTTAACTGCTCAGAACAAACGAGGGACTCATGAACAACCATCACAAAACAAAAAACAGTCGTAGATCATCCAGGTAACCACACACAGTATTAAGAACCAATGGTTCCCAAACTTTTGAACGGGGTTATTTTAATAAATTCAGCCTTTTTTTTTTTCTTTTTTTTTTTTCTTGTGGACTATATGTAAACGTCTTTAATGTAAAATGTCTTACTCAGAACAGAATAAAAAATAGCATGCATTTTGTATGATCTCTCTTATTTTGTTAAAATTATTCAAATTTTCACAGATTCTGCAAGTGGTTCCCATACTTTTTCATGCAACTGTAAACTCCAAATGGTTCAAGAACAGCATGCAATTTACTTTGAGTATGCCTTTTTTAATGCATTTTAGGCTAATTTTACAGGAATGCTAAGGGGTTAGAGCTTAATTTTTACGAAAATATTGTCACAATACAAAAAATCTCAATGATCCAAAAAAAAAAAAAAAAAAAAAAAAAAAAAAAAATTATATATATATATATATATATATAGTGCTGTCAAATCGATTAATCTAACTAAAGTTTGTTTGCATAATATATGTGTATATATATATTTTATTATATTATATATATTTTGTCTATATATATATACATATATATATTATATTGTGTCTGTATGTGTATACACACACACACACACACACACACATATATATATTATGTAAACCAACTTTTATGTTATATGATCGATTTGACAGCACTTAAATATATATATATATATATATATATATATATATTCCAAGTGCACCACACATGAAGTGATCAACATGGTGTAAATGTAAAACAATTTGTTAAATATCTTTGCAGAAATATGCCTGAAATATGAAGACAAATGTTGTACAAACTTATCTTAAACACATCCTACTCAGAAATAATATAAAATAAGAAAATGCTAAATATTTCTTAGCCAAAAATAGCAATAAATAACACCAGTAATAGGCTATTAACAGCAAATGCGTTGTAAAAACAGAAAACAACAGCAGCTTTCAGCCTGTCACCACCATGCAAACATGAAATATCAAACAGGTTTACAGGTTTTTGCATTCTATTGCGCTATTTGTCCTATTGTTTTTATGTTTGGCGGACATGTTTAGGTGTTGCACTCGTGTCTCGCGTCTTTTGCAGCATCTCGCCCATGAAACGGCATTCTAAAAACACGGCGGTCAAGTTAAAAAAGCTCAACTCGCGTTTAATAACTTTGCACTTTTTTCTCATTCCACTGCCTGCCTCTCATTTTTATAACGCAATAACGGATTTCTGAGTGAACAGCCGCTTAAGAATAGCTAGTGATGTGTTCTACGTTCATAGAGCGTCACATGAGAGCGGGTAATCAGGCGCGCCGGCGCCATCCTGAGGCCGGATCATTTTCTTCTCCTAATACGGTTATCATTGCTGTATTGTCAACGTCTAATTGAATGCCTGCTAACATTTTTATTCAAAATCGCGATTTCTCGATTCAAAAAATAATAAAATCGTGGCAAAACATAAATTCGAATTAATCGAAAAAATCGGAAAAACCGCCCAGCCCTAATATATATATATATATATATATATATATATATATATATATACTGTAGTATACTCACTCTCTCTCTCTCTCTCTCTCTCTCTCTCTATATATATATATGAGTAACAGAAGAGCTCTAATCTGTGAGAAATGTCTAACAAGCCAATGGTGTCTGTTTCCTCCTCTCCATCAGCACATTTTGTTTCCTGCTAGAACAATATCTGAATCACTCCCTTCAGATGGCACCGCTTTAGTCAAAACAAATGCTGGCGTGGTGTCAGTACGTCCTCTTTCAGTGCCAGAGATTTGTAGGGGGCCGTCATGCTCTGTTGGCAGTTCATCATGGCCCATACTGGTGAAGAAGTGAGAAGTTTCTGTTCCTCACTGGAACACAATCTAACCTTGGCTATAGGTCTCGCTGGACACATGTCAGAATAATGTGTGTTCTGTTCGGAAGTGCCGTGCTGTTCATAGGATGTATCTTTGTCTCGACTGAATGGCTAAAGCAAGTTCTCTTGCCACTGTTCTCTTGGGGACACAGGAGACTGTGGCTCTTTTTTAACCTATATCCCCAGATTTGTGCCAGTAACAATGCAGGAAAGATTTTGTTCCTCTGTTCAACAATGTGATTTGTCTCTATGTAGGTATTTGCTATGCATTTTCTATTGCTGTCCTCATCAACAGAGCATAGATATCTGTGTATGTTATTCATCTGCTCAATGCTGCATTGCTTCCAGTGAACAAATATATATTTGGTCATATGATAGTTCTGATAATGATGATAGATGTTTCCATGTTGGTCTAGATAAGGCGAGGACACAACTTATCAACATCCCATATCTGGAGAAAGCTATCTGTTAGCATTCTCAGTCATCTCAATGGCAGTTCCTCAGCTGGTACAAGACCCATGCAAGTACACGATTTGAACTGTTGATAGATGCATTTTGGAATTAGATGGTGTAGTTACGAAATCTACCAGCAGGTGCTAACAGGGTCATGCTAACCAGTTAAACCTAAAATTTTTTTGAATGTTTATACTGCTAGCTATCTTTTATCATATGCTATTGTTCATAAAGGTATTGCTCACCTTGTGGATCTCACTATATCCACAAGCAAGATTCCTTATCAACACCAGAGGCCAGTTGCATAAACCGCTAGTTAGTCTTCCATTTTTTTTTTCTTTAAGACTGTTACTTGATACTGAAAAGTAAGACTGATTACCCATAACTAACTGCTAGTTGGTCAGACTACTTCTTAAGACACAGTTTTAACATAATGGCTATGTTTATGCAACTGGCCCCAGTACTGCTAATTAATTGGATAATAATGCATCTGTGGAAGGAAACCCACTTTGACACAATGATGCTGTGCCTGAATATAAGCTTATTGTTTAGTTTTTAAAACACAGAGATGCAGGGGAGTCAAAATTTCACAGGGAGTAAAATTTCGGTACAACAACGGCGCTGCAAGATCTAGTGAGCAGGGCTTGAATCGCTTGAATTGTTTATATATGTGATATAAACTAGTTTAAAGCCATAAAAAGCACTGACATTCTCAACAACATTAACATAGAAAACAGGAGAAGCACTGCGCCATGAATGATCCAGTTAGAAGGCTTTTCAATCCACAAACCACAACATTTACCATGGATTTATTGTAGTTTCACTAATTGTAACCATGATATTATGTCAGAAATGTGGTACATTCATATTGAATATTATATTAAAGAGGTCATGAACTGCGTTGTTTTAATGTTTTATAATGTTTCCTGGGGTGCACTTATAATGTTAGTATACTTTTTACATCAAAAATCATCATAATTTTGAAATAAAAGGCATTTTTCATACCCTGATTTTAGCCCTCTTATCTGAACGCTCTGTTTTAAGGGGCGTGTCTGCTGTGAGACTTCAGTGTAAACGCCCACAAACATCTTTCCACTTGAAATAGCTAAGTATTACTCTCGAAAACTTATAGCACGTTTTTACTATTACATCTCTCAAGGTTAACTAATTGTGAAAAGTGTTGCATTACATTTATATCTATGGCATTAGAACATTGTAGACAATCACAGACATGTTGTTGAGCGCATGAAATCAATGATCTCATCATTGCAACTCAATTTCTGCACACTAACAAATGCTTTCATCGTAACTAACAGTGCAAACGCATTGTAACTAAGAGATTCATTGAATTTTGGCACGTGTCCAGAACTTAGTCACTGATAATCTTGCGCTGTTTGATTGACATATATAGCCAAGCTGTTTGATTGACAGGTCCAGCGATTGTAAAGGGAGCGTTCTTTGATTGCTTTCTTTATATAATTTAATCATCGAGTCCATATGTAAAAGTCTGTTTGCAAAGCCTGCGCTGAAATGCGATTGATTTACCAAAGAATCAACAGTGAAATCGTGAATACAAATAAATAAAGCTCAACTGAGACATTCACATTGTTAAAAATAAATAACCATATTCCTATAGCATTAGGATCCTTTGAAAGGTAATGTTATTCTTGTCCTGTATCGCTATTCTCTCCTCCTCATTTCATTAACATGCCAGTGGGTGGAGGTAATGTTGCAATGATGAAGTAGGTGTTGATTTCTTCTGCGGAGGCGGCGTTTCACCTATCTATGTCATAGATAGGCACATTCCAGGATCAGTCGTTCCATGGGCCTGGTGTCAATAAAAGCTTTTATTGGACTAACAAGGAAGTTTTCAGTTCTGAAACTTACAGGATATTCTTATAGTATGATGACCTCTTATATATCAAAAGCTCAAGGAAAAGTTGATTTCTCAATTCATGACCCCTTTAATATAGTCATGTATAATTGTATTAAATGTATTACAGGAGTAATGGAACATTACAATAATTTTTAAGAAGCTATGGCAGTTTTTTTGTTGCATTTATATTCATACTTAGTTTGTTTAGGCTACTGTTTTTCATAACAAATACCCTAGTTTTATAACTAAGCCATAATGTTATTTTTTACAGTCAGATTGACGAGCCATGGATGGTTTTACTTGTGGTTACCATGATCTACAAATGTAAACAACATCTACAATGATCTACAATGGCGGAATTTAATAAGCAAATAAAAAGTCAAAGTCAAAAGCTGTAGAGAGTCTCAATTTAGTCGCACTGTCAGAACATTTACATTTTTCCCTATAAAAATACGTTTTTTTACACTTCTTTGAGGTTACTGTTATTTACATCTGCATTCCAACTCAAACACAGTGCTCTACTGTCAAATATCCATTTCAATAAGACAACTTATGTAATATTATTAGTAACTGCACTTATTTGTGAAATACAATTGTAATAATGTGATTATTATTAGTTTCTGTCCCCGCTCCCTCCCCTGGTACTACCAAATCAGGTGCTGGTGCCACCATCTGTACAGTTTGTGCCACTGCTCTCATATGATAGTTTAGAGCCCTGTTTACTCCCTAAATGTTAACAGATATGTACAGGTTGCACATCAACAAATAACAATAATACCCATTATGTTTATTATTAAGGGAAAATTGTTACTTTTCCATTTTTTGAGCTATTTAATTTTTCCAGTTTAAAAAGCAAAGGTGAACCAACGTGCAAGGTAAATTTCTTCACATTATTTATGAGAAGAAACTCCTTCAATCGCCTGATCATGAACGTGACGAATATTCGGTTAAACAAAAGACAATGATGTAAACTGAAAATTCAAAGAAGAAGTGTGTTAAAATATTGTCTGTCATTTGTTCAGAGAATGTAGTGCTCATAATAGTGATGAAGATATCTAGAAGGATCTATTAAATGTTCTTCCTCAGTTTTTACAATTACAGATACATAACTCTGGCATGTTCTCACTGATCATTTATAAGAATGATTTATCAATTTGTTTTTAATATTGTGTCTTTAGTGTGAGGAAGTCACTTGTCATAAGATTACATTTAAAAAATACAGATAAGTAGTAAAGCATCAATTGCAGCATCACCTTTTAAATATACTGTACAACCAAGGAATTACTGATAGTCTGCCCTGATGGAAAAGTAATGAAGATATTGAAGAAGGGAAAAAGTTCCCAACTTCTCCCAGGAGAGCTTGAGCCTGTTGCTGCCCTTCAATTAGCTCTTCTGCCATCTGTTTCTTCAGAGTAAACAGACACACAACGACTATAGTCCATCAACTGAAGTCATGTTTTCAACCCTGCAATGCCAGCAACTGAAGAATGTTATTCTGAAATCACATGGATGGAAAATGCTAATCTCACTCAAGTAAACTCTGCAGTGTGTATGAGTGACCTGTAAAAAATCTTTTAAGTAAACACTGTTGTCCTGATTTCATGTGGTAGTCTACAGCACGTTTACAGCACCTTAACACTGTTTTAAAGACATAATTAACCACTGACTGCGATTAAGAATGAAGAAAAAAAGAAAGTTTTTATTGTTGTTGTTGTTTAAAACCAGAGGCTTTGTTCTCTCTTTTGATATACTGTGTTTAGATATCCATACAACAAAATATACTGGGGGCCATGAAAGTTTTGTGAAAACGATAAAAAATGCTGCCGCTGAAAAAAAAAAAAAAATGGGGTGGGAAAATTAAACGTTAAATTTCTTCTTTTTGCCTTGCATTCAGTGTGCAACGAAAATTGCTTTGCCCATCACGCTTGATTAAAACATATGAATAAGCTCAGTGATCATGGGTACCCTGGATATTCTAACACCATGCCATGGCAACACAGCTGTGTGGATCTGGTAACAGATATTGAGCGAGGCAAGAACGCAAAGCATCACTGACGTGAAGCATTTCAAGTGCTATTCAGTCGATGAGTCTGAATTCTAGCCTGTAATTACTCAAGAGATGGCACAGCCTTTAACAGAGGAACTGAAATCAATAATTGTCAAATTAAAAACATTGAATGTCCTGCATATTACAAGTGTTTCAGTGTGTGTATGTGTATAATGTGTATAAAAAAGAGACAGAGAATTACCAAATCTGCAACTGAATGATGGCTGGAGGGAATCAAGGAGCTCCACAAAAAGACTAAATCAGAGGCAAAGCTTTCATGAAATTTGGAGAAAAATGTATTGGCCTTTTAATATTGAGTACTTGTCTGATTTAAAGCTGTGGGGTTTAATTGAGACCAATATGTAACGTTATTGATTGAATTCAGGGGCGCAATAGGTCTTGATGATCTATCAGCACAACTTAGTTGTTGTTAACTGTTTTTTTATTTATTTTTTTTTTTTTACCAGAATTCCACTGCAGATGACAGGTGGTTAATTCCACCCAAAGTTTAAGAAATAATGAGAGAAACAAATAAATAAAGAACTTTTTCAGTATGTACACTTTGCACAATATGCATTTTTTTTTATTATTTATGGAATAACTAAAACCTTATGGAATAACTGAAACCTTATAGAACTCAACTAAATGTATCCAGCAATACAGTACACTCAAGTTGATGATTCATTTTGACAGTGACATTCCTGGACTTTCCAAGTGTTTATTACTATTATTATTATTATTATTATTTATTTATTTATTTACAAAAAATATATATATATTAAGAATGATTTTTATGTCATGGTATTTAGATAAACTGGACAACTGGATAATAAATGCAGGGTGAATTAGACATACATCATAGTGATGCCAACAATGTAGCATACTAGCTAGCTTATCAGAAGGATAGATGTATCATGGATGGAAGGAACAAACACACCGACAGATAGATGTATTTAAAGGCAAACTGACTGAAAGACTATTAGACTTAGACTATTAGACTGTTGTTCCTTACAGGGTGTTTTTCTGTTTGACGAGTCATGTTAATATGGCGGTCTATCCTCGTTGATATCTTGTTTGATATACTGTATTGTTCACAGAACATTCTTATATCAACAAGGTTATGAAAATATGCAAAGTAAACACCAGATCTCAAAGCGATTCTGTAGAGATCCTCAATTCTGTGTAAAAATATCCCATCATTTAAAATACTGCTACTGCCACAAGGAATGTCTATTGAATGAATGTTTCACATAGACTACATCATTATATCATTACATCATGTCTCTGAGACTAATGAGAGACTGAATGATGCAAGAGCTTCAGCAGAAGCCACTACACACCTCCAGCCGCTGTGCAGGTTTATTTATCCATGTACACAAATTACATGTATTGAGTTTGGCCATTTAGGACATTTCAGGTGTTATATTTAGCTTTAAGTGTGGCTAATAGTCTGTTAGGGAAATGGCATGCTATCTCTGGCTCTTTGTCATTGTCCATAACAGATCCAGCTTGAATAGCGAGCTAATGTTGTTGCAGCATTAGCCTGTGTCCTTCTGCCTGTCCCCTCCGCCTGCATATTGGCCATTTTAAGGTTATCTCTCTTTAGAAAGACCTGCCATTGAATACAGCTTGAGTAACCCTGACGAGAGCTGCTCTCTAATTGGACGAGAAATGCAGGGGCCAGATATCCCACGGAGGGTGCCGAAGCAACAGAGACATCAAAGTGGAGGACACAGAACCCAAATTAATTGAGTGTGAAGGGTTTTTGAGAGTTTTTTTCGATAGCGTTTGAGGGCAGTATTTCAGCACGCCCTATTTCTCCATGTAGCTTGAGCTTCTATAACAAACCTCTGCTGCATTTGATGAACTCATTTGTATTCATCCATCATTGCTGGCTTCCTAAGTCTGAGAGTCACAGATACACAGAGGTCTGGGGCTCATTCTCCCACAGCTGCTGTAGCTGCCACAATACTGCCTTAAACCTGTGCCCTGCTCTTCCCTCTGCCTTTCAAAACCTCTCAAAAGCAGCTGGCCAGATGTCATGGTGCTAATCGCGGGGACAAAGGCAACGGCTTGGCCTGCCATTGTGCATAGGCCAGGTGCCCAGGCTTGATTACTTCCACATATGAATGTTACAGAGGACAATTAAGAAAGTAACGCAAGCCAAATCAATCGAGTTAAGTGGCATTTGCTTTCTTCTTTGCAGTGTCCTTTCTCTTCTTTCTCTGTGCCTTTCCCTCAGCAGAATGGAGATCAGTGTTATAATTATGAACACCTGTTCCCATTTCTGAAAATTTCACATGCCTTGAAACATGCAGATTATAAATTAAATTGGCAGGAAAATTATGTTGTTCCTTGCCTTACAACCCTTGATTTCCTTGAGAGCATGTGGTATCCAGTGGATTTAACATTAAAAACTAGCTTCTTTTTAAGAAACATCACTTTGGTTAATAAGCAGGTGTTACCTGATGGAAAGTGTTCGTTGATCGGCCAGTTGTCCACCTGTAAGGTGGCGTTTCCCCCATTCCTTGTGAAGCGCACCACATGATATTTTCCATCGTTGACTTCTGTAGTCATCTCTTTGACACTGATGTCCACTGTACCGATGTTGAACGTTACACCCACCTTGCCTTCTTCCTGAAATAGAAACAACCCAATCTTGTCAGTCTAGCAACACCAAACGGACGATTTAAGTTAGCGTAAAAGGATTAGGGATGCATTGATCCGATACTGAGTATCGATATTTGTCTGATACGGACCTTTTTGTCGGATCAAGTATTGGTTAGATAAGACCGATCCAAATCCGATACTGTGAGTTACCCATGGTTGTTACTCTCAGGCTCAAAAAAGGACAAAATAAAGTAAAATAATGTATATATATGTCATTTTCCATTCAGCATCTTCAAACAGCATGTCTCATTCATTTACATGTTAGCATGGTAAAACACTCTCCAAGACTACAATTTTCCCATTATTATACATAATCTGAATATAAAGGTTTTAAAAGGACTGTATTTTACTGGAGTTTACTGGTGATTCTGAATGGTGTGGTAATCGAAGGTACCTTTTAGATTAGACCACTGGCATATAGGGCTTAATAAAACGTGTGATTTACACAGTAAATCGAATTTAAAACTCTGATGAAAAAGGCTCAGTAAATTTTTGAACAGATGCAATATACTCTGTTGCGCTGATGCACACAGTATCTCTTCTCTTTGTTCTCTAACTCCTATGAACTTTTTATTGTGTAGAGAGGCTGGCCCGTGACTCCATGTTGCTTGCTTTAAGTGCATAATCATGGTACTGGGATGCACATAAACGCTTTTGTGCCGCTCTGCATTTGCGTATATGTGTGTGTGTGTATGTATTTCTTATTATTTATAATGAGTTATTGTGTAGGCATGGCACATTAACCCCCAATCGCTCCCCGGGCACCACAGCAAAAATGGCTGCCCACTGCTCCGGGTGGGTGTGTCCAAGGTTTGCAGTGTGTGTGTGTGTGTTCACTACTTACTCCTAATGTGTGTGCAGTAACTTGGATGGGTTAAATGCAGAGGACAAATTCCGAGTATGGGTTACCATACTTGGCCTTCACATGTCACTTTCTAAAATTATTAAGAAAAAACAGTACTGGTTTTGGACTGGCATCTGTATCTGCAGATACTCAAGACTGCGGTATTGGTATCAGACAAAAAATGGTATCAAGCATCCCTAAAAAGGATGAAGGTGCTAGCTTAATTAACAGGAAACATTTGCATGTTAAAGTGATCCACTTTTAGAAACCTCCTCAAAGATGCTTTTAATGAGAGCACGCAAATGGATTTGGATGCCAAGACTGGTGCATTTTTTAAATTCAGTAGATAAGAATGAGCTGCCAACAGGAATGTGGGGCATGCATGTAACGATGACTAATGTGCTTCGTACCGACCTACTGCAAATTCACAAACATATCCTCTTCCACCTTTCACATATGTATCCCATATGGTTCTCATTTGGGGACTCTTCATAACTCCCTGATGGAGAACTAAGACAACATTCTCCGTTTTCTTTTGAACAATTTACTACTGGCACTATCCTCAAAGTCAGTTTCACTGTTACAAATTCATGTTCACATAGCCATCACAAAAGGGTTTCAAGGCATGCCAGACTCGATGGAGTGCATTTCCTTTCTTATGTCATTTGTTTTAATCCCCACCAGGACTCTTGAAGGTGTAATTACCTGTCCTCAAGGCATGGCACAAAGGAAGACATTTTTCAAACAAAAGGGAAGGTAAATAAATACATGGATGTGCTGTACTGAAGTGTGTGATAAATTAATCTGCCACCACACGCTTCAGCTTTCACTGTTCCTCAATGTTTTCTGAGGGCTTCCCAAGACTCCCAGCATGCTCCACTTTCAAAGAATGTAACCTAAGACCTGCCGATGAGGGCACAATTGACAATTAACGTGGAGGTGCATTGGATGATTTTAATGAGAGGTGTATCATGAATGTTAATTTAGTGAAGGTAGACCAACAGCTGAAGAAAGATGCATTAATATGCACTGTTTGCACTCTCCATTGGAGCCAAGAAAAGCAGTGCAGTATAGTAACCTGATCTAAGAGTCTGTTTAAGCTCTCTGATTGTAGCTGCACTATGCATGGCACAACTTCTGCAAATTCCCATAAAGTAACAGCTGGATGGGCAGGACCATATGATTATTATATCCTAGTTCAGACAGTTTCCGTTGTGAGGGCAGAAATGATAACAAAGTGGAAGTGAGTCAGAAGGCTTCAGTACAGATTTCTCTGAAGACCGGCATCTCTGTCTAGCTCACCGATTCTGTCTCTACCGGAAGCAACATTTGCTCAGTTTTAAAACCTAGAGAGCTGACCACTGAGGCAGCATTTTAAACCATCATAAGCACACTCTAGACGAAAAGAAAAGAAATGTAATTATGCTGCCTCCTTGGATACCTCGTTTCGCCAAATTCTAAGGCAGCCTATATTGCATCCTTTACACAGAAGCCTTGTGGTGAGCTCCATAAAAAAAAAAAAAAATCCCAAAATGGCAGGTAAGACCATAGATATTAGGGGTGGGACGGTTCGCTGTAAAAATGATTCAGCATGTGCTTGCACCGCGGTTCATCCCAAATCTGAAGACGCATCTGTAATATGGTTTGTTGAAAACAACGTGCAAAACAGACAGACGGATTCGGCTAATGTATGTTTCAGTCGATGGATATGCATTCTAGTTTCCCAATATGTTACAACAGCGATGATCAAAAGAACATGGACAAAACAGTCACTCGTTGTAAACAAATGTTCAATGATGTGCCGAAAGCTCTATGACCAGTCAATTACGCCGTCATCACCCGGGTGTTGATGGCGCGCGACGCGAGCGCAGGTGAGAACTGAACATCTCACGTTGCTATCTGACGAGTTTAAACTAAACTCATTTAAACCGTGCCAATTTAAACATTCATCCGTAAGACGCGAAAGAGAACTCGCGCGCGGTGAGGAGATTTGTGTGTACTCATCTGAAGTGCGTACATGAAGAGCCGCGTCACAGCGCGCAAATACTCTCACGCAAATTCTCTTTCAAGTCTTAAACCTAAACGGACAAATTCACACAAAAATTATGTCAACTTAGCGAGTATCCTAACAAACATAGTAGGTTATGTCTTAAGAGAAAAACGAGACAGACAACACATGTGTATCAGTATCAGTGTACTGGATCTTTGAATTATGTCTTAAAGGGACAGCAGTCTAATATTCCTGCTGTGTTTTTAATGTTAATCAAACGACAAAAGATGAAGAAATCACTCTTGACTGAATAGCTTTTGTAACTTCAACAATGTTTCATCTTTATTTAAATATTCAAAGAAGTTTATGTGCAGTGTTATTTTATATTTGATCACTTTATTCAATTTCTGTACCTGAAAGCTGTTAGATAGCCTACCTGAAAAACCTGTAAAGCATTGTTTATTTTATTTGTATCTTAGCTCTAATGTATTTATTTGTGCTGTTTCTTGTAGTTAGAATATTTGTTTTTATTTTCTTTATCTTTATTTGACAATTGTCCTATTTTTTACTGAACATAGCACATACCAATCTGTACCGAAACCATGACCCTAAAACCGTGATACAAACCGAACCGTGAGAAATCTGAACCGTCCCATCCCTAATAGATATGTATACGTATATGCCACATTCGACCGCTCCAGACACGTCGGCGTGCCTGCCATATTGGAGCGGTCATTGTGTCATCACTCACAGTAAGAATCAATGATGCCACAAAATTGCACAACTTCTGGCTGTGAAACCGCCAAGATTTAAATTCCAGAGGAAATGGGATAACCTTTCACAGGTGAGAATGTGTTGTGTTTTTATATGTATTAACTCAAGGTTTTTACTATGTTTTTTTACTATGGTACTATTTTTAATGTTGTGTTAGCTAACTCCTACGTCTTGTTTTATTAGTTTAGTTGTTGTGCCAGAGTTTGCTAAACAGCTAATTTGCATCTGTAGTCCCTGGGCAGGATGTTGTTACATAGAATTACAGCACTCAATTTACAATCCAGAAGTTCAATCACAATATCACAATGTCACAAATTACAGTATCAAATCAGATTTAAAAAAATAAAAATAAAATAATAATAATAATAATTAATGATCACATGATTGATTTTTCTTAAGCCATATTTTAAGTGCAGTTTTAAAAGTACTAAATGTTGTACATTCTCTAACATGAACAGGTACTGAATTCCATCTTTCTGCTGCTCTAAATGAGAAAGCTGACTGTCCAAAGGCAGTTTTCTTAAATTTACCTGAACAGTCGCCTCTAACTGATACTCTTAGAATTGATTCCTAGAATTGGACAATTCTTTACAGAACTTTACAGAAAGTCACACATTGTTTAAGAGGTGGTGGAGCAAGATCATGAATTAATTTATACATCAAACACATATCAGCAAAAAAACAAACAAACAAAAAAAAAACTGTCAAACGTCAATAATTTATAATTTTTGATAATAATGCAATGATGATAACTCCTTGTTTTTTGTCTAAAACTTTCACAGCTTGTTTATAAAGTGTATACAATGGTTTTAAAGTTGTTACACTTGTTTGAGACCAGCTTTTAGCACAATACAATAAATGAGGAAGAATCATTGTGTGCATAAATAATTTAGCAGCAGCCAGAGGTAACTGATGCCTAATATTCCTAAAAATCCTTTAGCTTGCTCTAACACTCCTAGAAACCTTTTTTATATGTTTTTTTAAAATTTAAATTTGAATCTACAATCATACCCAAACATTTTAAATGCTCAACAATATTTATTGCTTCTCCTTTAATTAAAATATCTGGTTGACGCTCATCAGTTTGTTTTGTTTTTTTATAGAAAAGTACATTCCCACAGTTTTACTCACATTAAGAGTGAGACAAGATTGGGTTAACCAATCTGAGATTTTGTTCAGTGCAGCAGTAAGTTTGATAGCAGCTTGTTCTTTTGTTTTAGCATAGGTATAGATAACTGTATCATCTGCATACATCTGAAACTGGACCTCTGGGCATACCATAGGTAGATCATTAATATATAAACTAAATAAAATTGGTCCAAGAGTCGATCCCTGTGGGACTCCAATAGTGCAGTAAAGAAAGGATGAGCATATGTTATTAATTCTAGTACATTGTTTTCTTAAATTTAAATATGATTCCATCCATGTTATTGTATTAATAGAAAAATTTAACTTTGACAATTTAGATAAAAGTACATTATGATTGACAGTATCAAAGGCCTTCTTAAAATCAAGGAAGACAGCACCAACAACACCTCCTCTGTCAAGACTGGATTTAATTTGTTCAACAAAGTAACAGTTTGCTGTCTCTGTAGAATGATGTGCCCTAAATCCAAACTGCATAGAATGTAGTGGAAAATAGCCAAGATTTAAATACTTTATTAACTGATTACAGACTACCTTTTCAATTACTTTGGAAACCACTGTGTTAGTTTGTTATTGTGTTAGTGTTAGTTTAGTTATTTAGTGTGTTAGTTTAGTTATTGTGTTAGTTTAGCAAAACCATCTGCTGAAGTCTATTGCAGATATTGATATTCATACCTGTGTCTAACTAAGGTTGCAGACACACGGCTCTCGAACGTTCACGGATTGGCTTTGTCCGTTCCAATATGGCGGATGGGTTACACATAGCAGCCCATAGAAACAGCTGCTAATGAAGCATATATGTATATATATCTATGGGTAAGACTATACAAATGTTAATACGTGTATAAATAAACATTTAATTAATTGTCTAGAAAAAATAGTCCAGGATAATTAAAAAGTAACTTTTTTACCCAATATTTTTTGTGCTATGTATATTAATGCTTATTGGAGTATTGTGACGTTAGATTAACAACACACTAAAGCCAATCTCTACTCAAATTAACGGCAAGTTGAGTCTTCCAGAGCACTATTTGTGTGGCATGTGGAGTTGCTGCATAAGTTGAAGTGTTCCAAATCAGTCACTCAGTACGCAGTAGGCAGATCTCTAAGTTTTGTTTCCCTACTTGCATTTCCAGACTGGCGTGATTGACATTTCCAATTACACTGCATTGGCCAACAACATTTCTTTGTCTTTTCAAAGAATGAAATGGTAAAGGTAAATTGTATTTTAAAGAAAATAAAACCACTCACAATGATGATAACAATAATGACTGGCCATTGTTACACACTATTATAGTCAATTTCAACTTCCATATTCAAGCTATTGAGCAACATTAACACATTATGGTGAGAAAGCACACACTGGCCCTATTTTAATGAACTAAGCGTATGGCCTAAGCGCACGGTGCAAGTGCACTTAGGGGCATGTCCGAATCCACTTTTGCTAGTTTAACGATGATCTAAAAGGGTTGTCCCTATTCTCTTAATGAATAATGGGTGGGTTTTGGGCGTAACGAGCAATAAACCAATCAGAGTCTCATCTCCCATTCCCTTTAAAAGCCAGCTGCGCTGGCGCCATGGCGGATTCGCTATTTAGATGGCGGAATTTGCAAGCAGAAAAACTGAACGCTTCTCTAGCGAGGAAGCGGATCTGCTCATGCGCGAGGTTAAAGCGCATAAGCAGACCATCTACGGGACAAGCCGGTTTCCACCAAAGCATTTTTATCTTTATGTACACAATAATAATCTTTTACATTGTAATCCTTTTATTTTTAATGTTTGGCATGTTTGTGTGCTGCTGCACATCCCTGTGTGTGTAATAAGCAGAGTGTACATGCATTGTGCACCAGCCTATAGGCGCATATTACTAACGCGCTCTTTAAATAACAAAAAAAATATTGCGCCATTGACTTTAGACCAGGTTTCAGTTGGTCAATGGCGCAGTCTATTTCAGTTGCCTCAAAATAGCAACGCGACAACAATGCACCTGAACACACCTCGTGCGCCATTTACTTTAGACCAGGTTTCAGTTGATGAACACACCTCGTTTTCAGACCAACACGCCCATGGGCACACAAATGGGCGAAAATGCATTTGGTATTTAAAAACGTGGCACAGGACGTGAAAATGATAACTGCGTCGGGCTGAAACTAACAAAAAACACTTGCGTCGCGCCTGGCGCCACATTGCACTGGGTGTATGATAGGGCCCTTTATATTGCTTTTTTCATTCGAAAGGGAACAGCACACAAGACTGATACTTGTTGAATGTTGCACTTTCTCTGATATAATACCTGTCTCACAGGTGGCGGCAAACATTTAGAAGGTTATTGCAGAATTTCACTGCGACAGAGAGCATAATGTCTGGTGTTTCTCCACCGTGGGTGGTACCAGGGTAGCCAAGAGTGATAAAAGTAATTTGAGTTGCAGCAGGAGCCTGCACCGATGAAGAAGGGCTCTATCTCTCCCCCATGTAATGTTCACTGACACCAGTAATAAGCTACACAATCCAATTCTGTCCCTCCGATCAATGGCTCCAACAAAAAGTCAGCCCCAGGCATCAAATCTCTCCCAGAAAGCCTCTATCACTGAGGCAGCCTGCAGACAGGAGCACAGTACCTTGATCTCTTGG
Source organism: Mylopharyngodon piceus (assembly GCA_039654765.1). Classification (NCBI taxonomy): domain Eukaryota; kingdom Metazoa; phylum Chordata; class Actinopteri; order Cypriniformes; family Xenocyprididae; genus Mylopharyngodon; species Mylopharyngodon piceus. Next base: position 22,832,353 of record CM077456.1, read on the forward strand.
CAAGGGACTGAACCATATGCATCCACCATCATCAGTGAAAACAAAACAGAGAGCAAACAATAGCCTTCAATCTTTTTACAGCAAATGTTTATGTTATAATTAGAGTCTTTTCAATTGCTTTGTCCGAAACCCAGTTTGATTCCCCCTGCAGTTCTACATTCACATTGAATCACTTGGCTCAGAACTGTGGGACGTTTGCAACATCAACATTCTAGTGCAGTTCTAGTGATAGCTGTTGACCACTGTAGCTAGATAACAACTCAGAAATAGTTACCGGTTTCATAAACCCCCCACCCACCCCCCACCCCGTCCCCTTTTTTTTGTAATTAAATTATTTTATTACAAAATCTTGACATACACAGATCAGCACTTGTGTCAACCTGCCACAGGTACAAAGAATGCAAAAAATGCAAGCTGCTCGCCAAAAGTAATTTCTGCAGAGACAAGCAGCAATGAACAATGCATTATGCTATAATAGGCAAATTAACTGTAATCAATACATTTTCATTTCAGCAAGTAATTCTGGAATGAAAGCAATCCAATCTTTCTTGGTGTGCACTAGAAAAAAAAATAGCATACACCAACCAAAATCTGATGTCAAACATACTGGAGAAAAAGCTGCTGTCTGAAAGTGTTCCAAAAGTTCCATTGTGTTCTATTACAGAATTATCATAGGTACTTTGAAATAATAACGGACACCAGACCAATCTCACATAAGGTCAGTGGGTGTCATTCAATAATCGCACGTAATTTGTGTGAGAGATCTGTATACAAACGTTTTCACGAGCAAATCATGATTCATCAATAACTTTAAAACTGAAATTTAAAATACTAACATTACATTAATGGGGAAAAAAATGTAGAAACAACCGAAACCACACATACACAAACAGGACACATACTGTATATACAACAGTTAGTTCCGGTCTTTGAATTTGATTGGCTAAGAAACCTTCTGTGAGTGCTGATATTTCACTAGCATCAGCTAGGCCTGCCCCCGTTTAATTACAATACTAATTAACTTTCCAGTAATGTATGTGTGATGGCAATACCTTATATTTACAACTTTAACTATTTGCTTTACCCTACATTTACAATTCAGACACTGAATAACATTTTTTTTTTTGTTGTAAAGTGTCAATGGTGTTGGCTTATGTTCAGATATTTTTATCAAAAAATATTAACACAATATATTACTCTCTATATTTTCAATACACATTAAATAATTTAATATAATGATCGTTCGTATATAAGGAAGTAAAGAAATATAACAAGTAAATATATTGTCACATATTTTTCAATACATGAAAAGCAGCAATTCCTTATTCAATATGTTGTAATATATTAACACAATATATTATTCTGTATATTTTCAGTATACAGTAAATCATACTGATCGTTCATATATAAGGAAATATATTTTCTTTGCGTAAGGGAAACAACCATGCGACCTTTGATGAGGGCATCCAGTATCAAATACATAACTAACCCCTGTGTATAGATTTACATAGGCTATCTACATGACCTAAGGGGTAAATTTAGCATGAGGTTAGAGCTCATCAAAACGATATCACGGCACATGCAGGGGATGAATCGATTGAATGAGATTAATGGCCTCTCATTTGAATCAGGGCCTTCTCCGCCAGTCGGCCGTGAAACACTAGAGTGATTTTGTGATATTTGGAGGGTGGCAGGGAACATTTGTAGCATTTGGAAGTCTAGAGGGTCCCCATCATTAGGGAAAGTGATGACCCTGTCAAGACCCTCCTGCACAGTTAATTCCGACATTAATATTACAGCGTGAATGGAATAGAAACATTCCTGAATATTTGAAGCAGAGACTTTTGCATAAACGTTGATAATGAGTATAAATGTGTCTCAAAGCAGAGACACTACATAATGCACACCAACAATAGATTTCAATATATTTTTGAATGCCATATTAATCTATATTTTATTCTTTCAAAATTTAGCTCATTCACCCTTTAAAGAAAAAAAGAAATAGTCGAGACAGGGGAGAGTTGACACTGTCAGTTTAAACACTTATAAACAGAGATTAAATCCCTATCATACATGACCATCATCCTTCTGAGGTGACCATAGAAGTTGTACGTTTCTGTGTACAAATAAAGAATTTACATAATAAAAAAAATATTTTGAGGCAGAAAAATAAACATTATTCCCTGTTACAATTCACAGATAAAAGATAAGTTTAACATTTCAAAACAACTATAATTTGCAGATTAATTTGGGAAAATGATGTCTAAGTTTGTAATAAAGTGTACCGATGCATGTCTTATTGAATATATGCTAGCAATAAGCTAATTAAGTAATAAATTATGTGAAACTAATTCCCTCTCCGTTCATTATACACTTCCTCAAACTTCCTCAGCCTCGAACAGTCTGTGCGATCTCTGTATTACTAATTTCAGGAGAAGTGCTGCTAGGCAGATACTCCATACCATATACTCTGAGTCATGCTAAGGAGAAAAAATGTCAATACATATTCATACTGGGCCTTCATTAAATCAACCCCCAAAAGAGTGGAGACAGACAAAGAAAGATTTCTGCAGAGTCTGTCTGAATGTTGATGGCAATATGCAACCCTTCATTTCTTATAATAGAGACTACGAAAATGGCATTTGAAGGCACTTTCGCTTCAGTGTGAAAACAGTCTTATTTGCTTAAATAAATGTAATTTATAGGATATATATTACATGCCTTATAGGAGTGTCACCCAAAATTAGCCTCCAGCTCTTTGCATGAGGAAAAGAGAAGCAGATGCAAACTGATTGTGGAGAGTAACGGCTTTGACTCACTCTTTGCTCAAAGTCAAACACCCAATCTTCACTTTGATCTTTTTTTTTTCTCTGGGTCAGAGTTATTAAATATTTACCTTGCACTGCCTGTTGTTCCCTCTGCATGCAAACAGGAAGACTCCTGGAAATGTTTCTAATTTTTAGCATGCTGCAAAGCTAACCAGAGTATTACTTTCATCTTTTTCTTGCTTAAAGACATTATGAGATGATGACTGCAGACTCTTTCCTGCCAGGGCTCCAGACTGCGACTAAATGGTCGCATTTTGCAACCATTTTTCCTGCCAGTGCGATCAAAATTTGTTAGCGCCCGCTCTGGCGCGACCACCATAACGTTGCCCAACATCAAATGGCAAACGTAATGAAAGCAGAACGAAACTGCACTACTTATTTGTGCTTCACGGACCGTTTTTCAGTTTGGACCAATGTCAGTGCAGAAAGCGGAACAAAACTGCGCTACTCATTTGTGCTTCACAGACCGTTTATCAGTTTGGACCAATGTCAGTGCAGCGCAAGCTGATCTTGATCACGCAACACTGTTACTACACAGCGCTGGGAGATTCAGTAAAGAAAGCATTTGAATTCGCCACAGAATTATTAACATTGCTGCGAGATCTAACGTTACTGAGAAGCATTCAAATTGGGCGCAGAGTTCTCTGTTATTAACCGTAGATATAAGATCAAACAGCGCTGATGTGGAAACATGAAACATTGTGCCATGAATGAACAAGTTATATACAACATTCGCTGTGGATTTAATGTAGTAACAATAACTGTAACCATGGAATTTTGGCAGGAATAGTAAAATGCTTTCAAGTTCTTCACACATCTTTTTCCAGCATTTCAAAACACTAATATTATCATATTTAAATGTTATTTTTAATGTGATGACCAAAACATTATTTGTTCATCCTTCATAGATTACCCCCATTTATAAAACTAAAAGTTTCAGTATGTAGGAAAACTCTTATTTAAAAATAAAAAAGACCATTAAATTCCCATTGTAACCAGTATGTGGCTGCCATTTCCACTCCCTAATATATAATTTTAATCGTTTTGCTTTTGAATTATTATTTAGCCTAGTCATTATGATTGATAATGCTGTCCTCAAATGTTAATCTGGAGCCTTGAAAACTTAAAATAAAACTGCACATTGTAATTTCTGTAAGTTAAGTCTATTTATTACAAAGGCATTTGTCAGTAATACAGTCAAAATTGGGGGAAATGTGAATGACTGCGCTGCAGGTCAATTTAAGGTGTGCCCCTAAATTTTCTGCTTGTGCTCCTATAAGTTTCAGTAAAGGGCTACAGTGCTCCTAGTAAAAAAAGTTAGTCTGGAGCACTGCCTGCGGTAACATATTTCTTATTGAAACAGGAACTTGGGCCAGGACATATTGAAGACTTCACCCCAAGACAATATTTGCTATTGCTAGCATGGGCTCAAGCTTTTTTTTTTTTACCTTAGCATGGTCCTTAAAAACCTTATATGGCAGTTGCAGTAAGCACAACATGGTTCCATAAATCCATATCAACTGACCACTGAAAATAAGCCATGTACTACTGAACACTTTCAACTGAAGAAATAAATGAATCATGGCTGACTGCTAATTACTATTGCTACAATGGCATTGGTAACTTTGGCATTTGTGCAATTCTTCATCCACACCACTAGGTGTCAGTATAAGTTTAAAACTACATCCATACTGGCCAATGCAACATAAACAAAAACGAAAGAATTAACTTTTAAGTCTGTCATACATATATTTCAAAAAGTATCTTAATAAATTATAAACATAACTTATAGCTCAAATGATTGGCTTAAAAAGCTATCCACAGAAATTTCAAGTATTTGCAGCCAAGGAATGCTAACAAATAGCTCTGTCCAGACCTCCTGGGAAGTAATCACTAGTGTATACTACTAATATCACCAGCACCTCCACTAGATTCTGTATTACAGCTTCTCTGCAGTACAACTAACACACTGATGCCCTCTGCATTCTCTAGGGACATAGCAGTAATTTCAATTACCCTCTCAACAAATCAAGCCATGTATGCAGCAATGATTTATGAGCAGCCTGTAACACACTTAAGTGTGAATAGACTATGATTTGGCTTCCTACTAAGAAGAGGGCCACAGCAATGGAGCAGTCATGACCTTCAGCGAGATTTTAGTTGACATGGCCATTGTCTCTGTCTCTCTCAATACAAATCAATCACTGTAATGTCAACAACCCGGTCACTTTCAAAGCTGACAGCATTGTAGGCACTCCGTATTATATAGCATGCTGACTAGAGGATAATGAAGAACAACAAAAATGAGAACTGTTATATAAAAAATTAATATGCCAAGAGGTCATAATCTGTACTGTGGCTGGAACCAGTGTAATTTTTGGAACAGTTTCTAAGAGCAACTGGATTTTGACATACAAGGCTGCTTCATGGGATAAAAATACTTGTTTTTCAGTAAACATACCTAAACATTTTTAAACAGGATAAACTACTATAGATAAAATGTGTATGATAAGAAAATATTATCTTGAATAAAGTTTATTTTTCTCATTTAATTGTTTTAAGCATAAACTACATTTTGTTAGATTTATGTTTAAAACAAGAAATAGTCCTGCTCAGACGGGTTTCATTTAAAAAAGAAAAAGTAAATGGAAAATTCACTGTGTAGTACAGCACTGTGAAAGTCTATTAGGGATTTAGTTAATGAAATTGAAACAGCTTCATAATCAAATTGGAATCCTTGCTGTAGATATTTAATTTAAATGTGCTTGCCAATTAAAGTAATTTCAATTTGGTCTTGAGTTAAAACTGTACTAAATAAATTGATCAGACAGAAATCAATTCTTGTTTCTTTTCTTTTCTCTTTTCTTTTCTTTTCTTCAAATGAGGAGTAAACAGTCCAGTAAAGCATTTAAAGCAGACATTTGCTATGTATTGTAGTTATAATGGATTTTTGGAAGCATACTACTGTAAGACTCAAACTATTGTACAGTGCCTTCCACAAATATTGGCACCCTTGGTAAATATGAGCAAAGGTGGCTGTGAAAATAAATCTGCATTATTTATCCTTTTGATCTTTCATTAAAAAAATTCACAAAATTCTAATCTTTCATTTAAGTAAAACAATTGAAAATGGGGGGAAAAGCTCATTATGAAATAAATGTTTTTCTCTAGTTCACGTTGGCCACAATTATTGGCACCCAATTATTGCAACGTCCGTTTGCCAAAATAACAGCTCTGAGTCTTCACCTATAATGCCTGATGAGTTTGGAGAACACCTGACAAGAGATCAGAGACCATTCCTTCATGCAGAATCTCTACAGATCCTTCAGATTCCCAGCTCCATGTTGGTGCTTCTTGTCTTCAGTTCACTCCACTCATTTTCTTTAGGGTTCAGGTCAGGGGACTGGGACGGCCATGGCAGAAGCTTCATTTTGTGCTCAGTGACACATTTTTGTGTTGGTTTTGATGTTTGTTTTGGATCATTGTCCTGATGGAAGATCCAACCACGGCCCATTATTGGATTTCTAGCAGAAGCGGTCAGGTTTTGATTTTTATCTGTTAGTATTTGATAGAATCCATGATACCATGTATCTGAACAAGATGTCCAGGAGAAAAATAGGCCCATAGCATTAAAGATCCAGCAGTATATTTAACCGTGGGCATGGGGTACTTTTTATCAATGTGTGCACCAAACCCATCTGGTGGGTTTGCTGCCAAAAAGCTCTTTTTTTTTTAGTTTCATCTGACCACAGAAGCCGGTCCTGTTTGAAGTTCCAGTCATGTCTGACAACTGAATATGCTGGAGATTGTTTTTGGATGAGCGAGGAGGATTTTTCTTGAAACCCTCCCAAACAACATGTGGTGATGTAGGTGCTGTTTGGTAATTTTTTTAGGCTTTCTGAGACTCAAGACTCAACTAATCTCTGCAATTCTCCAGCTGTGATCCTTGGAGATTCTTCGGCCACTCAAACTTTCCTCCTCACCGTACATTAGGACGATTGAGACAAAGGTCCTCTTCCATGCAGATTTGTGACATCTTTAGTTGATTGAAATTTCTTAACTATTGCCCTGATAGTGGAAATGGGGATTTTCAATGCCTTAGCTTTTTTCTTATAGCCATTTTCTATTTTGTGAAGCTCAACAATCTTTTGCTGCACATGAGTACTATATTCTTTGGTTTTATTCATTGTGATGAATGATTATGGGAATTTGGCCTTCGTGTTTCCTCATGTTTATACTCCTGTGGAACAGGAAGTCATGGCTGGACAATTTCATGTTCATAATCACCCTGGTGTGCTAAATAAATGTAAATATGAATGGGAATATACTTCAGAGATATTTTACTCATAAAAAATTCTAGGAGTGCCAATAATTGTGGCCAACGTTTTGGAGAAAAAACATTTATTTCATAATGTGAGTTTCCCCCCACTTTCAATTGTTTTACTTCAATGAAAGGTTCGATTTTTGTGAATTTTTTAAATGAAAGACCAAAAGGATAAACAATGCAGATTTATTTTCACAGCCACCTTTGCTCATATTTACTAAGGGTGCCAATATTTGTGGAGGGCACTGTAAATCTCACAATAATATGGCAGTTGTAGATATGCTATTCATGCTTGATAAACCAGTCTAGGCTTTTAACTTGTACAGCTGGTTTAGCTAGGAGGCAAGATAGTCTGACCAGCCAAAACCTCACTAAAATCAGCAAACCAGACCAGACTTGACCAGACCAGCTTATGCTGGTTTTAGCTGTTTTCTTTCAGGAGTAATATGTTTTCGAGCATAGACTGTAAAAAAAATATATATATATAAAAATAAAATATGGACAACACGTTTCCACTTCCTTCCAGTGTAGAAAAATGAAGCCAAAATATCCCAGAAATGGTCGTTGCCAATTATGTCATTTGGAACCCAAGTCTGCAGTAGTGATCCTGAGGTGGAGCCTACAAAAATAGGTATAAACAATGTGGATGCATAATCCACCCTAAACCTAACCTATAACTCGCTACAAATGCTGTGTAAAGTTCAGCAAGCTCAGATGATAGACAGATAGATTTGAGTTGCCATAGAAACAGATGTTAGAGCTCTAAGTTTTGCCTTCTTTTCTGGCAGAAAGCATAAATAGATTTACCATCACCTGCTCCTGAAAATTAAATGAGCAATATCAAATAAATATTAAGAGTAAATCTGGAGTGGTTCTAGAGACAACCTGCTACTGCTACAGAAAGTTGTGGTATGTAGAGACAGGCAAATCAAAAAGAAAGGAAAAATACATGGAAGTTAGACTTCAAGCAATTCCTTCACTTTAATACGATGATCCAAAAGGTTTTTTATATATGAAGAGTTTGGTTCCAAAACGCTATAAATCCATTTTGATTAATTTGAGTAAAAAGGTGTTTTCTTTACCAAGAAAGTGGCAAGATGAAAACCACTATTTTCTGTTTCAAACTTTCACATAGCATCTTTAGGTTATAATAACATTAAAAATTCAAATCCAGATATTGATTTTCAAAGATTTATTATAAAAACTGATTGTTTTTTCCCCAAAATGCAATAAATCCATGACACGTTTCTTTCCAAAATGCAATTAAAATGCATTTAATCCACTGAATCAATATAAAATTTATTTTTCATATTGAAACTGTTGAAAATACACAAAGTAAGTTGATCCACATATATGACAGCCTCTGAACTTGGTCAATACTAATCTTATATACAGACATTCAGTCGTTGCTCCCAAAATGAATTCAACGGGTCATCTTGTTAATGCTATAAATTAATTATGTCTCCGTTTGTCATTACCGATTAAAGAGTATCTGGCGCCACCGCACGGTTAAAATAAAAACAACACATTTGTCGAGTGCATTGGAATTGACTGCAACTACCCAGGGGTGTCGCTATACTGCAAACATTCAAATAGCAATCATGTTATGAATATGATGTTAGATGTTTAGAATCAAAACTAGCAATGCCAGATTCGAGAATTAATCATTCTTGGTCAAACGGCTTTTAAAAACTGTCCATGATTCAGTTTTGGGGACCGTGACAGAAATTTGATGCTGTCGTGGAACAAGCAACAGACATATAAGATGCATATAAGAATTTTTCCTCCTCCCGAGTGTCTCATCTTCTTAATCTCCTCACGTAAATGATTAGATTTCGATGGCTTTCGTTTCTTACCCCCCGCAGAAACCACCACATGTTCATCAATGCCGTCAAAATGATTCATTTTTCTGTTTTTGTTGATCACAAAGTATAAAGTAGATAAGGAAAACTAGGATGCCGGGTGTATTCAGAGCGCCGTCATTACCGTTTACAGTGTGTGGAATGGTGCGCTGTGATTGGTTGAGCGGATATATCACATTCTGCAGAGAAGGGAGAGTGGCGTTTGTCGCAGTTTGAAAAGAAAGGGAGAAAGGATGACAGAATAACACGGTGGATATCGCATTTTGAGTAAAATTAAAAATTGACTTTTCAATACCGACCAGATACAATACTAATTTTGGCAATAACTCAATTTTTTTTTTTTTTTTAAAATGGCGTTTATCGCGTTTTGGAACCAAACTCTTCATATATATATATATATTTTTTTTTTATCTCACCTCAAGTTTCCTATAAAAGAGTAACCAGTAATGTCCTAATGTGTGTGCACTAACTTGGATGGGTTAAATGCAGAGGACAAATTCCAAGTATGGGTTACTTGGCCTTCACATGTCACTTTAACTTTTCACTTTCACTTTCAACAAGTAAGCTTAATTAATTTCAGTGAATCAGTTCAAACTGTCTGTTTCAATGAATTAATTTTGTTTTTTTCATCTGTTTATGCCACAATCCAAAAACAAATAAATATAAACATACATATGAACTGAAACATTGGACTGAAACATAAACTGAAACATAAAAATATTAAGAAGACTATGAATAGTCTTTTCCCATAGAAAACTATGTGGAAAACATGGATTGTTACCCCCAATGGCATACCCAAACTTAAATAGATACAGTTCACGAAGCCTTTGCATCACAAGCAAAAGTGTGGTCTTGTTTGAGTGCAGACAGTTACTAGTTTATTGTCATGACTCATAAAGCAAACATTTCTAGAGGGCTAAAATATATTAAGTAATTAGAAATTTATTTGTATGAAATATCTTCATGAAGAAAAAAAATGCAACGCAGCTAAAGCCACTATTTCTAATCTGAAGATGATAACTCAAAGTCTGAGTTTTATGAAATCATTTTTTAAGAACATGTCATGTTATTTTATTTAGAGAAGTCTCTAAAATGCCAACTGATGTTTATTCACATCTTCTAAGCATCCAATCAGTTTATTGTCTCGATTGTTTTGTGGTACTAACTGCCTAATTCAGTTTCAGTCCCCTCTGTACACATTCACACCTCTTGAATAAACACCTTTCTCTTCAGTTTTAATCCCTCATTTCTCTGATCAAACTTCTCACTTCACCTTTTTTTTTTTTTTTTTGTATCAAATTCCCTTCTTAAAAAAGAAACATTGCAATGAGCTTTACTTTTCACAATTAGTCATAAAACAAAATCGCTTCTGGCAGCAGGTGCATAAAGGGCTAACTAATGTTAGCTTAGCATAGTTTTTGCCCTATACTCACTTTATAACATCAGTCGAGTGTTTGAAACAACTTATGTGATCCCATGTGGCTTCTTTTCACAGAATGACACAGAAAAAAATATTTTATAGTATTCTATACTGTGATAAAGGCAATGTTGAGATGGCTTGAAGAACACAGATACCATATATCGTTGCAATCGTCTGTTTATTGACTTGAAGATTCATCAGTCAAAACTGCAGCGATCTCTGGTTGCCTTTGTGCATATAAGGGATTTCCAGGAACGTCATAAGGTTTATGACTTTTTCAGTTCCATCTGTGGTCTTTCTGCGTGAGGGTGCCTCCGGCTTCCAGTGAAACAGATATTACACGAAAGTGTTCTATAGAAATCTGAAGTAAACATGCAAATCCATCAATACTTCTCTAAATGTGCACTTTTGAACTGAAAGTCGGACATTGGTTGGAAAGTACTCTCATTTGTACAACTCTAGAATGAAAGAATACAAAGATGTTTACATGGGTTGTAACTCGTGGCAAGAGATTGTTCAAAACTGCGCATGTGTCGAATGCCTGTGTGTGCGTATGAGTCAAATAAAGTATACTTTGCAAAGCTGTGTGTTCGACTGTGCGTGTACACTAGCGTACACATAAAAAAACGAAGTATACCCAGGGCTTAATACACCAGCCAGTGTTAATACGCAGATGTCAGACACAATGTAGCCATTCGTAGTATGCAGTTGCAGGGTTTACTAATATCATTCAGTTCAGCTGTTTACTGCTTGTAGGCTCAGTAATGTTCTGGTCAGATTGCTGGGGGTAACACCAGATTCCTTTTGATTTACTAGTAATAATAATGTCATGGAAAATCTGAGAATAAATCAAGATCCACAATTTATTAGTCAGGTACAGGTAGATTATGCCAATAACATAATCAATCAATTTCAGAGATAACCAATACAAAACATCAAATGCAAAAGAGTAAAAAGTGCATAGCTGACATCAGAAAGATGCAGAAGATATGGGATACACTCAAAACTACAGGGCCATCTGGCTACAGAATCCCTGAGACTTTTGCAGCCTGTACTCAGAACTTTCTCCAAATGTAGACTTGAACTACCAATTGGAATTTGTATTAAATGGGGTCTTAGACCTGGGAAAGGGCACATCCTCTTTAGTAGGCAAAATATCCATAAACTCTTTATCTTTATCTTTATTACCATATTGTTCCGAATATAAGACGACCCTGATTATAAGACGACACCCCTTTTTCTTTTAGGACCACGGTAAGCTTTTCTTTGACTGTTAGCATTTTTGGGTTCGCCATCTTCTAACATTACACTCTGACACACTGTATTTCTTGGCTGCTCAATGTTTGATGCCTCCGCCGTGTTTATCAGTCCTGGGGGGCACACTCGTTTTACACGTATTTGGTGCTCCTCAGCCTCAGTCCTGCAGAGTTTAGCTCCAACCCTGATAAAAATTCACCTGCGTATAGCTTTCTAGCAACCCTTCAGACATTGATTACCTTGTGCAGGTGTGTTTGATTAGGGTTGGAGCTGAAATCTGCAGGACTGTGGCTCTCCAGGACAGATGTTAGCCACCCCTGGTCAAGACCCTAAATATAAGACAACCCCATTTCTTTCAGATGTATTTCCAAGACAAAAGACTTATATTCTTAACAAAACGGTATAATTTAGTCTACTTCTATGAGACCATTGTATCAGTCACAGTGAGACAAATCAAATGATACCAAACGTGAAAATCACTTGCATTCACACGTGACATTGTATTTTGCATAAAACCATTTTGAGTGAACTGAGTAAAGGGAAGGAAGTGGAGGAAAAGGAACAAACGAAGGAGAGGAGAGAAAGAAGCTTTCTCGCATCTTCACTCTGCAGGGTGTGAAGACAGATGCCTGTATTTTATTTAATACATTGCGTTTGGATTTTTTGTATCTCAGGAGATCAAAGTATCTGAGGTTCTTTCAGAAAGCATAGAGCAACATATGCTGGTTAGTGTGGGTTTGATGCTTGACTGGCAGGTAAGCCATCAAGACCAACATCAAACTTTCTTGATCCAGCATGGAAATGCATGCAGTCTAAAATAGCCTTTTCAGCAGAGTACAGCAAATTTTCAGTCCAAAAATGAGGCTGATCCTTGGCAGGAGAGTACCTGAAACCTGCCGTTGCATTGTAAGAATGTTTTCCAGCTTTGGAGTCTTACTAAGACGTCAGGCGTGCTGATGAGGCACAAAACGGAGCCTTTTCACGCTTCCCAACAGTCCCAGATTTGCTTGCCAAAGCATCAAAAGACTGCAGACACAGGCAGCAGTCTGGCCAGCACTAATCTGAATTAAACTCCAGTGAAATAAACAAATCTTAGAAAAGGGCAGTAATGTAATGGTAAAGTGCTGTGAAAACCAGTCTTCGAGATAAATGGTTCCTTGCTGTCTAAACAAGATGAGAAAATCTTTCATGGAGAAGTCCTCCTGTGATTTGTGGTGGTCTCTTTGTCTCGGGTCATAGCACACTAATGCACGTTTATTTCTCATATCAGAGTCTCTAGAGCATGCCCATATCAAATACGTTTTCGCTGTAAGAGACCATTACCATATGAAGACCTCATCTTGCTCTGCGTGTAACCGCCCTCCCTGCTGCGTTGATGAGCATTGCCAATATGTCTCACACTAATCAATGAATCCTCTTCTAGTTTTTAGCAATGATCAATGGCAAAAGATGAAAATGAATCCTAAATGAAGCAATGACTAAAATCCAAGGTTGACAGAAACCATCTGAAAACAAAAAAAAACAAAAACAAAAAACGGTTGACTATTTGCAATGTGGAAGGACCCCATGCTGTGAAACAGCCTAGAACAATTTTTAATGCAGTCCACCCTAAAAAAAAACAAAAAAACACCCCCTGGCTCTGCATCAGAGGAGACAGGATGTGACATGTGGCCAACCAGCCATATGTTCTCTCCGTGAGATGGATTAAGAAGGATCTCTCCAATAGAAAAGAGAGAGAATGAAAATAGGTAAAATGGCGGGATAAATAGCGAGTCGAATCTAGGTCGCCTGTCTCCTTGTTGGAATAGCATTACAGCACGATCATTGTGAGTGACCTAGTTCTTTGGTGCGCTGGACATTTGAAAAGCAAGCTGTCTTAGAAACTTGACTTGCATATTAGGAGCACGCACATACCTCCAGCCATCCAACGACTATGAAGCCAGAAGATCAGAGAGCATCAAAGAGTGTCCCAATGGAAATGACTGTCAATTGTTCTACTGTAGGCCTACACAGTTAAAAGCACCTTCATATGTGCATGTGACAGATGATTTTTAAAGAGATTATTGTCATTCCTTTTCGTAATTCCCTAAATAAAGCTGAACACATTTTTAAAACATAAATTCAGTGAGTAGAAACACTTTTTATAGGAACCCTTGATCAATATGTCATGAAATATTCACACACTGTTTATTTGGAGTCCTGCAATGACCCATAACCCTGACATATAACTGTAACCATTGTAGCAGCAAATGCAAATCATGTGATCATTTCACAGAATAACACATATGTGTGCACTAGGGATGCACCAATACCACTTTTTCCAGAATGAGTTCGATACGATACTTAAATTTTTAGCACTTGCCGATATCGAGTACCGCTACTTGTATTTTCACTGCATTGATATTACCTTCAGTTATTTTCATGGTTACATTATGCCATTACATAGTACATTATGCCTGTTAAATGTATTGTAAAAGCGACTGTTCCTTTCACTGTTCATATTTTTTGCTCTATCATATTTTATCTTTAAATTAATAGCACATTGAATATTTAGAGCTGCTCCAGCAGGGCTCAATGAGATACCAGTGAAATATCACAATTTTCAGGTACAGAAATTGAATAAAGTAATCAAATGTAAAATAACACTGCATAGACTTCAATGTATAAAATACATTTAGATAAATCATTATTAAAGTTACAAAAGTCATTCAGTCAAGAGCAGTGATTGATTTTCTCTGTTTTCATTGTTAGACTGAGAACAAAGACAACAGTAGGCTGCTGTCACTTTAAGACCTGCACGTATACAACATACTGTTACAAGCGTTTTCTTTCTCAACTGTTTACATTCACTTAAGACATAACCGACTATATTTTACAAAGATACTTGCCTATACGGGCATTTTGACATAATTTTGCGTGAATTTGTCAGTTCAAGCGCAAGACATGAAAGAGAACTCGATTTAATAGGTTATTCGCGCACTCTCTGAGAGGCAGCTTTCTAGGTATGCGCTTCGGATGTTTAAAAAAAAAAGCATCATGTGATTACTGTACCACCTTCCTGTAATAATGTAGGGAACCACGCATTATACGTAAATCATGTAACAGTTCATGTTTTTACTTGCACATACGATTTAGTTTTAATCCAAATGAGTGAACGATCAGCATTCAAGAGCACGCAACAGAAGTTCTCTCTCACTCTCTCCCTTTACTGTAAGTTAACTTTAGTAATATATTCCTCGTTTTACTTTCTTTGCTATTGCCATATCTGACCGAACAACAAACTTTTCAGTGATGTCTGTGAAAAAGGGATATGATCGAAAAGCTTGCGCGTCTGTGCCAACAGCAGCTTTAGCGTGAATATTTAATTTGTTTAATATTCTGTTAATTAGATCCATTTACTTTATAGACATCCTTCTCTGATATCTCCATTGTGTTCTGTTTGCTGTACATGCTGCATGGTATTGGTTGTTGGTATCGGTCGTTGGTATTTTTTTTTTTTTTTTTTTAAAAACAAAGAGCATGTGCCTTTAGAATGATAATTTCTTGCTATATACAGAAACGCTTTATAACTGGGGTTATTTCAGACAATACTGAATAATTCCCCTTTCTAATGCAGTTAAAAATAGGAAAAAAAGGAGTGATCACACATGCACAGTTGTGATCTTGATCTCACGCCTCTATAAGAAAAAAAAAGTGTGAGGCTTATTGCTACATGGATGATTTGAAAAATGTGTTAATAAACATGACAAAAACATTGTTTTCCCCCCTTCTCCATAAATCAATGCTTTGTAGAAGATTTTCTACCCCACGGGAAAACAATTCCTCACATCTTACATGACTCGGAAATATTTTGCTTTTCAGTTAAATGAAACTTGTTTTGAAGATTTTTTTTTTTTTTTTTTTTTTTTTTTTTGTTATACAGAAGAACAAAACAAAAATACTGATTAAGAACTGATTTTCATTTAACAGATTCTCTGTCTGAGAAAGAAAATCTAGTATTGCTCCAAGATGATACAGTCACATAGACACAGTCACGTTTGTCCCTTAGGGACCCAGAAACCCCCTCACAAAACACACACAAACCTGTTCTGATCAACATTAACCTCCTCCAGCCCCTGACATACCGTCTGTTTGTAGCATCTCAAAGGCAACATCCACAGGGCTTATGTCAGCCTACAGTTAGACAATACACAAAAGCCTCTTCAAGGCAAACACAGCCCTACAGAAGAGAATAGAAGCATCTGTGACAGGCAGTTCTTCCACAAGTCTGCAGGGACATGAAGGTACTGAAAGCTCTGAGTGGACTGTAGGCCTTAATGAGTCCTATGTTGATGGTACTCCAGTGAATTTTAAGAGAAGCTTTCAGGCACGTATGGCAGGTATGTGCGAAGTCGTGTGGAGTGACTGACGGCTGCTGCTGGGCCCAGAATGCATTGCACAGGGAATTTAGTTGAATGACGCTCTAAGATGTCAAGATTATTTCTTGGCACTGCACTTAACTGTCAAAATCAGTGAGGAGATCTGTGTATGAGAGAACTCCAGGAACGTACTGTACAGAAAGATGGCTGATGGCTGAAAGATGACACATTAGTTGTGTAGAACTCGGGTAGATGATAAAATCGGATATTGCAATATTTTTCAAGGTGATTATCTATAAGATATTTTTTACATATCGCACAGCCCTACTTGAAGACATTACTTCTTTGCTGTTAAATGTTCAGTTAAATGTTGCAATATATTAAAGCAACTGTATGCAATTTTTCTTTTTACCTTGAAATATAGGTCTCAATATCATTCTGATGGTACACTGACTTCTTATAAGGCAAATTGCTTCTATTTCTTTCCCATGCTCCCCCCAAATATCTGTTCTGGGAGTATCAGAGTAAGTTTGGTGAGCGTGTACGAAATTCCACAAAAAGGGTGGATTGCTTTACGTCAGTACATCACACAATATGTCCCACCAACATAGCTTTAGCAAAGGAGTATTATCAGTACGGACATCATGGCAGAGGCTAAGAGACCGAAAAGAACGTTTAAGGAGGAATCTAAAAAAAGCCGTGAAAGTGAAAATGACAGTGAGATTTATACTGTCTTGATGCTGGTTGTAGTTGTCTGATTCTTGGCTAATGGGAAAAAAAAGTACATCCAGCAGCTGAGTGGACCTCCCTGCCAGTGTTATTAAAGACGGCAATGTAGGCTTTAACTTTTTATTGGTGTCATCCCTAATCTCACAGAGTTTTGTACAGGAATTTTGTGCAGGATAACAAAATTCATCTAACAGTCCCATCTCTTTTAGAAGCGGGGAAATTTAGAAGCAGGGTTAGCACTGCTTTCTACCCGGGGTTATGAAAGCTGTTTTAACCCTGCATTACGGTGCCAAACTTGTACAGTCTGAAACCATGCGGTGTTAGAATGTTATGACTAGATGCTTAGCAACTGACAACCAATAGCATGAATAGCATATTCATGCGCTTTGGACAGTCACGGAAACACAGCGCTTTGTATAAACAGTAATTTCAGCGTTTGACGGGGAAAATGTCAACAAGTCACATGCTGCGTTCGCCCAATCAGTAACACTGACAACGCAAATAAGAATAAGAATGTACTGTGTAAAAACGGCAGCTTATGAATAGCCAGGATTAATTGTTAACCACCGTGTAAATTATGAGCAATGTGAAACATGAAGCAAGATAACTCAGGATGTAGGATTTGAGGGTGAACCAGACACAAATTAATCTTGTAGATGATTGGTTCAAACAGAATATTCTATAGAATTCTGAATCAACACTCAGGACCCTTAATCAGAGGATATTCCATTTGGGACGCCATTCAGTCAAGGAACCCCCAGCTAAGTACTTTATGGCCATGCACGCTTCCTAGCTAAGGAAGAACGTTGTCAACTTGGAGCAGTAAACCCAAGACTAATGGTCGAAAAGACTTGCATGAGGAAAACCATGGGTTAATGCCAGAGTCTTTTGATCTTCTGAGACAGAGAAATAAGACAGACACAGAGTTGAAATCCACAGGAAAACCCACAGAGACTGTTTTTATATATAAACTACATCAAATCATTCCAAAACATTTCTAGATGGTCTTGTAATCAAACATCGTTCAACTGCACAATTCTATATCATGTTTGCAACCTATACATGTGACCAGTTATGCTTAGAACACTCAAAATTCATGTAATTGTTATAACTATTGAATGGTTGATTGAAAGTGTGCCTTGTTTCATATGAGTGTAAATCTCTGTTCATAATTCAAATTTTGGCTTGAATGAAATCTGTGTAAAATGTATCGCCCTTCTTTCATAGAAATCATGTCTAAACTGTACTGTCTGTACTCACTGCTAAGAGCAGGAAAGTAAAGAGACCAGGTGATAACATGTAATTTATGGTGAGAGGAGGAGAAAAGTCACCTCTGAATCAAAGACAATACCTAATTGGTCAGAACTCCTCAAAGAGGTTAAACAAACACCTCAGCTTAAAAATTCAGGACACGAACAAAGAATCAGACGAGACAATGACGAGATGACAAAAACGAGACAAGACGAGAAGACGACAAAGACAGATTTGGGAGATGAAAATGGGTTAAGAACAAACAGCTTCATTTAAGACATCTAACTATTCTTGTCTCACTTACTTTTCTGTCATTCTTATGTTATTCTTTTTGTTATGGTTGTAATATTACACACCATATCAGTCAACATGGTTCTTCCTGGCTTTTGAAATCATTTAGCTTGTCAACAAATGTTTTGTTGTACAGCTATCCCCTGTAATCACAACAGTGGTATATTTACAGCAGCAAATTCCACTCACTTAACTGCAGGGGGCAAAACACCTAAAATTTCTGATTTACTGACTCTCATGTTGTTCCAAATGTGTATGCTGTTATTTTTTGTGTGTTTCATACTTGTTTTATATTAACTGTAACAGTTAATAGTAGGGATGCACCGATACCATTTTTTAAGGACTGAGTACGAGTACAGATATTTTTTTTACTGGTACTCGCCGATACCGATGCCTATACATTTATTAATTTCTTTTCTTTTTCTTTTTTTTTTTTTTTTTGGTAATGTGGTAGTTTTTCAAGCACAACACAGTGAGACTAATGAATCTAGGACAGCTTCTTTATTATTATTGTTAAATAATTTCTTATTTCTTGGGCTTCACTTTTTGACTTTCTTTGTGTCTTGGGATTTTTCCATTGTGCACATCATGTACAAAACTAGACAAAACAAGAAGTAGTGGACACACTGACACGCTCACACACATGAAGACACACACACATTTACGCACATACATTTCTTATTTGTTATTATATTTCTTGAAATGCCATACATGGTAAGGTTTGATTCTTAAGTATGATTGGATGCTCAAGCCATCCTGGAGATTGTTGTTTGACCTATGTCTATAAATATGACCCTTCTTCCTGAATAAATCTGAGAATGCTTTGTACCACACTTGATCTGTGTCTGCTTGGTCATTCTCCCGAGATCTCGCGCTGCTGCTGCCACACATCACAGGGGTTGAGGCGCCTGTTTCTAAACTGATGACTGAGACTACAAATATATATATATATATATATATACATTCATTTAACATCTTTTGTTGTTTTATTAACATTAATGACAGACAAATATTTAATTAGGCTACTCTCCCTTTAAGACCGAATCCATAGCTACTGACACATATCCTGTTTTCACCCACCTGTTTGCGTCCACTTAAGCCATAACCGACTGTATTTACATGAGATACTCCACACGATGGACATTTTGACAGCTATTTGTGCATTTCACCATTCAGGCGCAAGGAGAACTGATTGCGCGCTGTCCGAAAGAACTGGGATTGCGCGCTGTCTGAGAGAACGGGGATCGCGCGCAAGAAAGAGAGAGATCGCTTCTGGTCTGTCATTCAGCGCGATTTGCATGCAGTTCGCAATGTGTCATCATTAATTTTGAAGTATTTCCACACCCCTGAGGCTGACATTGTTTCTGCTGCTGCCGCCGGTGTCTCTGTACGCGGAAAATTCTGTCAGTTACATCACGTGAGGTATCGGTCTTTGGTATTGGGGGTATTTTTACGAGTACGAATACAAGTACATGAGCTTGGTATCAGTGCATCCCTAGTTAATAGTTTAATCTTATAAAAAGACGGCAAATAACTTTATTGTTGCAAAAAAATATTAGATTTGATTCATACAAACACATAGAACAAAATGAACGCATTATGACATTAAATTGAATAAATCGAGTACACCGAAACAATGACACAAATATCCACATCCTTCAGTTCAGTGATCTTTAAATACAACCGACATATGATTGGATATGAATAAATTAATGGATGATACTTCCCACCAGAATTAATGCATAAGCTTTAATTTCTCCTCTCCCACACACTTGGTATTGAAGAGTATAGCTGTTCTATTCAAAGCATTGGCATTAACACCCTTTCCTAGTTTTCTTCTGTGATCTATGGTGAAGAGTCTGTTACACGCCTCTGAGGAAAAACACAGAAATGGTCTGAGTATATTTACCAGTAATTTCCTAATTTCTGTCCCTTTCTCTTCAATGTTCAGATCTGAAAAGCTTCTCTGTGTTAATCATTTGATATGAAGTGTTTGGGAACTAGAAACCAATTATTTAAAATATGATATCATAGTCCAGAGAGACCAACCAAACCAAAAATGTCTAACATAAACATTGATAGCCTGCTTAGTACTTTAAGATTTAAATGATAAAAATGTATGGTGCACAGTGTACTGTGGTTCAGAAAAGTTCTTGCCACAAAGATGACATTCTGAATTTTACACCTGAGAAAGTCTGTTATGTTTTACAATGGTGAGATTTGTCTAGAGGATAAAGACAAAATTAAAAGGACAAACTTTATGATGTTTTCAACTGAACTCCAAAGCATTTGCTTTGCCAGTTTTCTCTGCTTCATTTTGTTGGAAAGAAAGAAACTTCTTGCTGTTCTAGACAGCAGGTGCTTAATCCTAAATGAATACATTCAGTGGGAGTCCATCTCTCTCCCTGCTGACAATATGGCTTTTTTCTCTTCTTCCACATTCTTTTCGACTTTTGAGGTTTATCACATGAACGAGCTATTTGACACTTTCTTTTTGATGGTTGAGAGCAGTGTAATGGATCACAAAGTAATTAGTTACTGTAATCTAATTACATTTCAGTTAAAATACTACAAAGGCACATTCACACCCAGAACAATAACTATATAGATAACTATGAAGATAACTATAGCGCCCACACCAGCAGATCATATCGTTCTGTCTATTCTAAGCATGAGTTTTGTGATCATCTGCCGCTTTAAATGCTCAAGCTCTTTAAAGCAGGATGGATTTTGATTGGCTGTCAATGTTTTTATCATTCATCAGCTGGAAAAAAAAAGTCGTTCTGAATATAATATAATAACGAAAGAAGCTGATTTGATACTGAAATTAAATCGATTTGTGAGTGAGAGTCAGTTTTATTTCAGTTTTGATTTATTAAAAGACACTCAGCTTGTTTTGGAAAGACAAAATAATAATACACAGAAAAAAATAATACACAAATAAATAAAAAATACACACAAGTAGTAATGAATTTCTTCAAGGTCATATTAAATCTTTTTTTCCCCTCTCTGCATAAACTATCTGCATCCGTTTTGACTCTTGCCCTCCCATACACACACCAACACTCATGCATACACATCTGCAAACACAGTCACAGTATAGCATCTCACACTGAGCTATGAACAAGAAACAATCAGAGGAAAAACATGCTGATCCCAAATAGAAAAGATGTCAAAGACTGAAAACAAGACTGTTGTGTTTCCTTTTTTTAACTTAATCCATGAAATATACATCAAGGTTGGAAAGGTGTGGCCAGATCCAAGGGAAAACAGCTGATTAAATGCCACCACTTGTCTGTCTTTATCCAATCTTTCCTTCCTTTCTCACTCTACTCTCTTCATTCTGAGTGTTTGCATTGATTTTAGCAGCTGTCAGGGCTCTAGCATATGATTGACAGGCCACATCTCTCCTCACCACTCGTACATGATGTTTGGAGTGTCAGATTGTGGGTTCTGGAATTCCCCTGACACACTTGCAAAGAGCTTCAGGTCTCAAGGAGTTGGCAAATGTCTGTTTATGTAAATTTCATAGCTGTTGCTTAGCTTAAGATCAATATGTTATCAAGCTGTTAGAATATATTTGGACAAGGTTAATGCTTTGATTGTATAGTAAATGGTTTCAGTAATTATCTCATAATTACAATATTTTCCAATAAAAATAGCAAAAGTAGCCATAGTTTCCACAATAATACACTTTAATTTTTACATAAAAATTGGTTGTAAAAAATTGCGCTTGTAAATTTCCTCATTTTATTTGTCTAATCCTATTATTTTAGTGAGTAGAATGAGTAAATTAGGGCTAAATCATTTTTAAATACCATACTAAAAAACCAAACCCATTCTCTCCCAACTCGCGAATCATATCGCGTCATGTATTCTCGTTCTGTTCCCGCTATAGTTGAGGCTTATGCTAAATAGCAGGCTAACTAAACTAAATGGATATTTATTCATCGTTTTTTTTTTAAATAAAGCCACAACTAAAGGAGACAGGGCTCTAACTCTGATGCTTCCATTATCAACATCTATGCAACTCGGAAAAGAGGCAGCTTCCTCTGCATTAGGTGTGCTTTTGACTCTTTGTATAGAAGTCGTTCATCATAAATTTTAAATGTAGAAGATATGATACATATAACTGTATGAAATGTAGAGTATAGCTTATATAGCCACCACAGACATTTAGAGGGACAAGTCTCCCCAAAAATTAGAAATGTCCAAATTGTCCCTCAACATTTGATATTCTTGATGCTGCTCTGCTGCACTCCATTTTGCACAGCTCTGTTTGTTATTTGTATGACAAAAAGTTTTTAAAGTTTTTAAAAGGTTGCTCTGTCTCAACTGTCTAACAGCGCTCATCAATGTCAAAATGAGTGAGATGGCCAATCAAATCAAAGAAGGCGGGTCTTACTGTTTACAGAAGACGAGGAAAGTAGCAGCTAAACATTAATATTTAACTGTTTTACAAGAGGAATGCTGAACGACTGACACTAATATCCAGGGATGCAAGCAACTCAACTTTTTAAGAAATGTCACTGTTTTGAATGTAAAATATGGTATAATTTATATTTGATTCATGTAACTCATAACTGAATGTGACAAGACAAGAAACGTTTTGCGTTTTCGACATCAGATATCAGTAAGAGTGAACGTGTGCATATTTTAAAACAAAATATTATTTGCAAATAGTTTCAATTGATTACTTCACAACTGCAGTAGGACTTATTTTACCGTTTTTTACTTTTATTTATTCCCTTAATCCTTTTAATACTTAATAATTATTTAATTCCTTTAAAACCACCCCCCAACCATCCAAACTACAATCATACTACATTAATATGGTATC
The DNA here is from genome assembly GCA_039654765.1 of Mylopharyngodon piceus. Lineage (NCBI taxonomy): Eukaryota > Metazoa > Chordata > Actinopteri > Cypriniformes > Xenocyprididae > Mylopharyngodon > Mylopharyngodon piceus. The sequence continues at coordinate 22,855,513 of CM077456.1, forward strand.
CGCCAGTTTTTCGGCATTAACTTGGGCAGCAAGTCGATAAAATAAAATAAGATAAATTAAAATAATATAAAATAAAATAAAATAAAATAAAACAAATAAACATATCAATCTTTCTACAGTATTATTATGAAAATAACATTTAATAAAGCAATCGCCAGGAAGAACAAAAACAGCTGTGGACAAATGACTGTTTGAATGACAGCCCCGCTTTCATTCTGCACTACTCACATACACTCAGGTCTGGAATGCAACAAACACACACAAATCACAGTACTGTTGGAATGCTGCTTGGTCGATCAGATTAGAGGACTGGAACTAACAGATATATTTGCTTAAAGTTATAAAGGATATTCCTATAGAGTTTTGGAGAAAAGTTCTTAAGAACAGATTCTTAGAAAAAAACAGTTTCTTAGAAACAAACTTTGCAGTATTGAAATAAAGCCAACCCATTCAGACATGATCATAAACAATCCAAAAGTTAATGTATAGATGTACATGTTATAATAACTGCAGCCTTACCCGCAAACAATGGCTATTAGGACCACAATACAGTGGCCTTTCACAAGACAACAATATTATCCAATTCCTTTATTCTCTTCAATGTGTGAAACACACAGAGAGTGCTTTCTTCTCAAACACATGGAAAAGCAGTTTTTCACAGCAGAAATCATCAAATACTGAAATACACTGGCAGGTGAGAGTGAGAGAGAATATCACTTTTTTCAAGGTGATACATTTAGATGGAGTACCCTGTTTGTCTGACTTCACTTTTTCAGCTGCTCTCTGTTCAGTATCTTTCACTTTTAGCTGTTTTGTCACATCTAAAGTTTGAATTAAAGTGGACAAGATCAGACAGTTAAAAAGGTTCATTGTGTCTCTGAGATATGTTAAAAGCTCAGTGTTCCTCTGTACATATGTTGATTACTTGTGCTGTAGAGTTCTCTGTGTCCATGGCATCTCACTGGTAAAAGGGTTGTGATTATTGTCCATTAACCCCTCCAGGAAAAAAAAAAATATGATTAAAAATATGATTCGGAACCAAGAGGTCAGGGTTTGGCTGGTGAGCATGGGCAGTCAGCCACTGTTGGGAGCTGTTGAATAATATTCAAAGAATGTTACATAACACAGAGGCTTTAAAGGTGGTGTAAGTAGTTTTTCAAAAATGTTGTTGGACATTGTTGATATTTGAAATCAACCCAAACAAACCCACCCACTCTCTTCATTGCTCCTCCTCCAAAACTCACCCTCCAATCCTAACCACCCTGCTCCAAGTCGGTCTTGAACCCTGGCCCTTTCGCTGCTGGCAGGCGAGGCCAGTGCACTAACAATGACGCTAAACACCGTATTCTCTAGCGGTCATCAGTGTGCAGTGGTTTACCTGCACAACTCTCACTATCTGGCCACTGTTACACATGCAATGCGAGAGTGGATGTCTGTTTATCACAGCTGACGCGCAACAAAATGCTTTACGAAAAATAAAGCGCAGATGATGAACGAACGACAAGGAAGCACAAAATGAACCTTCAGTACACAAGAGTAAAAACAAACAAGAGTTTGTTGTTAGTCGCCAACAGCACAGCAGCTCCAGACAATCAATGACACTTAAACCCAGTGTTACTCACATGTGAAGCAGAATCAAAGCAGCCTCCTATCACTGTTTTCGGGTTTTCCCGCTTAGCTCTCTCCAGCGCTGGAAAGCTTTTCTAATATTAACGCGGGTCCTAAAGCGCTTGCCCAGTCATAAACCTTCATTCCAGTGATATTCTTTTGAGATCTTTTGTATTGTGTCTCATCTCTCTTTCTGCATTTTTTTTTTTTCTTTTTTTTTTCAAATCTCCCTCTTGCTCGTTCTGTCTCCTCAACCTTTATATGCCCCCTAATGCTGATTGGTTACACGTTTGTTGGTGTCGGCCCGACTAACTTCCAAACAGTGTCTTTGAAAAACTACTTACCCCACCTTTAACTGTCAGTTGATAGACAATGTTTTTAGAAACCCTGCCAACACACTTTTTTTTTTCTTTTCTTTTTTTGGGCAACTTTTTGTGCCATGTTGAGAGTACCTCACAGGCCCGGTTCCAGAATCAAATCACTGAGGGTACTTCTGAAATGAGGGTGCTCTAGTAATGTGCAGATGTAACCAACAGCTCCACCATAACAAGACTAGCAATGTACAGTGAGACATTTAAGATTATTTACAAGTCATTACATTTATACAAATGACTGCAATAGAATTTCAAAAATATTGATACGAAAATCTAATATTTTTCTTTTAATCTATTAGTCTCCATTTACATATCTTAATGCGTATCAATTTTGAGATATTTTTGTCCTGTGCTGTGGTTATCACTATGTCAATCATTGCAATTTTGAGAGAGAATCACATTTATATGTGGATGTCACTTCCGAAACTCTGCAGCATGTAATTGACCATTGGTCCTCTTAGCAGCATAAAAAACAAAACTTTTATTCAAATTCTGAATGAATTAACCCAGAAAGCGCACAAAGGCCACTCCCTTTGTAATCACTAAAAAGCTGTCACACATCTCCGTTCATCGCAATCTCACAAAGTACCATTATAATCAATGAAGTTGTCTACACTGCACAATAAATCTCTTAGGGCCTGTTTACATCTGATATCTATCCAAACATGAATAGACCAGGTGTAAATGCCCTCCAAAACTCTTTGGAGATGGATTTAAATCCGATCTCTCAAACCACTTCAGAAGGCAATTTGAGAAGCATTTCAAATGAAACTGGACAAGTGTAAATGCATCTAGTTGTTGAAACCACATATGTAAATTTTACTCCCAAAATGTTAAAAAATAAATGTGTGAGAGCGTGTTATAAGCTATATGACGTTATAGGCTATATGACATGTTATAGCCAGATATGACAGCGCTACTGCAGCACTCCTCACACAGTCATCTTCAAAAACACGTTGTAAATAGAAACATTTGATGCTCTACAGAGCGCAAATACAAATACGCACTGGAGCGTTTGGCAAATCTGTATCATGAATATGATATTATTACAGTATCAACTGAGGGTGCTCTTGCTTTAGATTGACCCTTGCATTCATTCCCCCCCGCAGAATTGGGACTCGTACCCCACAGTAATGGCAGCTAGTGTGGTGTCAAAACTGCTCTATTCTAAAATAAATCAGATTGAAATCAGATATTTGATAATATTCCTGTTTACAGAAACTGTTAAATTGACTTGGAATTTAAACTCTTTCAACGCCTCATTACCCCAGCAATGGAACAACTCATTAAGACTTGATTTTCCTCTGGGATCTGGCAATGAAAAAGTAGGGAATGTGAGTAAATTAAAATCCTGACTCTAACAATAAGCAACACCACCCTTGCTTTGTTTAGGGAGAATATTGATTGAGTAATTACACAGAAAAATATGGGAAACAAAAAATGAAGGTCACATACTCACTGCAGCTAAATATGGCTGTCATTCTTCTGTCATATTTCTGTACGCAGAGTGTTCAGTTATTTATCATATTTAACAAAATAATTCCTTCACTCCTCAAAAAAGGTTTGGATAACCAAATTTAAATAAAATCTGTAAGTGCAAATTTTGATCTGCCTCACTTCACTTTAGTTGTTCCAGCCCTCCTGTCTCGGGGCAACCCACACATTTTGATCAATAGTGTGCATGCTGTTTACAAGAAGCAGCTAACAGAGCATAAACAAAACTCACTGTGTTTTACTATAACTAATTGCTGCATGACTGATTGTTAATGTTAGTTTGGTGTAAAATAAAAACTATGTCCATCCACATTTTTTGTTTAAACCTACAAGACACCAAAATGTTGTAATGATTGTAAAACAACAACAACAACAACAACAACAACAAAAAGATCTGCAAATAGGGTAAGAATTTGAAACTTTGAAAACAAGTCCTGATAAAAAAACAAAACAAAACAAACAAACAAACAGACAAAAAATGTTTATCTTGTTCTGAAATGTTTAGCTATATTATTGAAAAACAGTACAAAATACTGGTTAAAGGGGAAAAAAAAACCTTAATTCTTAATTCCGTACACACACAAAATGGGGATTCAGTCCTGCAAATAAACGCAGCCTCAACTCCCAAAACTTTGCAATTTGTTCTTGGCTAAAGTACAAAAAGAAAGAAAGAAAGAAAAAAAAAAACTTATTTGGATCATCACCGTGACTTCCTGTAATATCCAGGCTGTGAATTCAACAGGTAAAAGGTTAATCTCAATGCTCCAATGATCATTCGACTGAGATACCGGTGTTTGGTTAGAGGAATTAGCTGACAAAGAAAGCTCACTATGTTGATTCCCATGATGTCCCACATCTTCTCAGTCTAAAGCCAGTAAGTTAATTTGCACTGAAGCCTCACAGTGGGATGTTGTTAATCTTTAGAGTGTGTTTGTGTGTCTAGATGTGTGTATAGTCTCATGGTGCACATAGGCTCATAGTTCTGGTCCAATCAGAATCCCTTCTAACTGAATTGATGGGATATTGAGTGTTGTCTTTCCTGCTGTGCGTTGTTGAGTGGGATTTGAAGATGTTATTAGGCAGTTTCTTCATCATTTGGGTTGGAAAACAGTATGAGCTACGATAACCCGATTATAATTTCCACTTGGATGAACTTAGAATCGATCTCAAGACTCGAAACAACATACACCTAACAAACAAGCAGGTGTAGAGGGTCACTCTAACCTTCAGCACAGTGGTGGGTCGGGATTCAAAAATGGGCCATAGATCTGTTCATACAGGGTTGTGGACAATAGGTAAACAACAATGATAAATGCCAATGTTGAAAAAGCTACTTTGAATCTTGAAACTACAATAATTAGTAACTCTCTAAGTTAAAGTAGATATCGACATTGGGACAATTTAAGGGGCAATATCTTTTAAATATAAAACATCAGATAAATAAAAAAAAATATTATTTATTTTTAAAATAAGTATTTATCTGGTACAAAATCAATAAGGGTTATAGGGTTAATCGATAAAATTCAGTACATTTTCACAAAATAAAGTAATAAAACTAGAAACACCCTAATCTGAAATTAATCAAAAACATAGTGATAAACAGCTGAATTTAGCTAAATATTTTGCTAAAGATATAAGTTCCACACAGGGGCTCAAATTAATCTGTGAATCAATATTTTTTTGAACTCACACTATTAAAAAAATACAGTTAAGTTAGTAGTTTTACTACTTTTCCTTTTAATTAGTTGAACTGCTTCCAAATGCAAAATTAAAATGCATTACCCTATAAGCATGCATTTATGATAGTAAAATAAATAGGCTTAGCAACTTTTAAAAGGAAAGAGAAAATGCATATGCATTATGTTTTAGAACGGTGTTGGGGCATCATTTGATGTTCAGTTGAGAACCAGTTGAGAACCACTGCTTTAGCAGATGTCTTGTCTTACTAATTCAACAGCAGCATTTCAACTTGAATCACACCATGAGGGCCGTCCGTTCTCAGGGGGTCAAAAACATGTCTCTTATCTTAGTGACTTCTCTCATTTCCTCTCAAAACTGGGATGCCTTGGTTGCCGTTTCATGGAACAGATGGTGTGCAAGCACATTACCTCTCCACAGAGACGTTAAGGAGAAAAAGACTTTCAATCTGTTGAAGTCTGGCTTTCTTTCAGACATTATCACCATTTTCTTGCATCAGCAGAATCCTCTACAAACACTTCTGTGGATTCCAGCAATATGACATTACCGCCTGACTTTGTTGTCTTTGAGGTCACAATAATAAACCAAAAGCAAGATCTTATTATGAAGAATGTATCTAGTTATAATTCACGACAACATTCATGTAAATTTGTGGACTAGACTTCTAATGACACAGTTTGTAATATATATCCAGTGTATTCATCTGCCACAAGAATATAATATCTTTGAAATATCTTCATTTGAGAGCTCTTAATAGTATAGTATGTGCTATTAATTCAATTAATTAATTGGCTTATCATGTAATTGCTTAGATTAAACAAAAATATTAGATTGACAGCCCTAGAATATAAACCTCATTTATACACTTTATAATAAATAATGTTTGACACAGTTTATGTAGTGATCGAATTGCTTGGCAATTTACTCATAACCTGTTTCTCAGTGTGTATAATGTAGTATGGTAGTTGTGATAGTCAGCTCTATAGTATAATGGCCACTCTGCCACCCATCATAACTGCTAAACATTATGCGAGACTGGACTTACAATATGGAGCATGATGTAGTCTCCTAGTCTGGGGGCGCTGTCAATGCGGACCAGAATCCCGTCCTTGATAGTGGTGCTGAAGCCCACCGCCAGTCTATCGGTTCGAGTGCTGGGCCTCTCGTTATTGGGCCATGTGTACGTGATAAGTCCTCCACCCTTTCCAAAGATGTACGTTGCTCCAGCTGCAGGGAGGAATAAGATGTGTGAGGGATCAGCAGATTAATTTACAATGCAACATCCAGCTGTTAATGGTATGCCAAAAGTACCAATATCTGTTTTTAAGCAGTATCGTTAGTACATAATTCCAACTCAATTCAGTACTCAAATGCTGTCTGACTAAAAGGCAGCAGACAGCAAAAAGCTTACGAAGAGTTTACGATAATGCAGCTACAAGCTTGAGTGGTCAAAATGCCTGTCTTGGCAAAGTATTAATGTAAATACAGTCAGTTTGTCTTCAGCAAATGTAAACAGATGGGACATAAAATTGAATGTGTCAAAATATCAGATCTGTGCATTAGATCTTACAGTATAAATGCACTCTAAAAGGCTATTATGTTGTTAATATTTATCAGTATTGACAAGGAAAAAAAAAAAAAACACTCACTGGTCTTGGCTGGATAATTTTAGTAGCTTTACTACAATTGAACATGAAGACAAAGTAAGGCCTAAAAAACAACAACAGTGAAGCTGATTTGAATTGCAAGCTTTTCAGTCAGTTACCAATAATACTGAATCCAATATTGATGTATTATATCTAATACTACGAAATATGAGAATAATTTGTTTTATTTCACATTTTATTTTACATTACTTTATTTCTACAGACTGTAATATTTTATACAGTTCATTATTGTATGTTTGTGTTATTTGTCTTATTTCTTGTAATTTGTTAGATTACTGTAAAATCCATGTAGTGTTTAAGTATTCAGGGAATCCTGAATACTGAATATCAGTATTCCTTGAACTATAATTGCTTTTATAAAACACATATAGATAAATCCTCAGCTTCACAGATAACATGATGGATTTTAAGAACCCTATAGTCAATGATTCAGATGGTACGCTGGTCTAGGATCAGGCCCTTGTTTTATCATTGTGGTTCATGCAGAATTTATTAGAAGTTGGCCTGAGATCGCTGTGAAACCTCCAACAAGTCCATGTCTTTTTATGCAAGTTTTAGTGACCTGATTTTCATGGTGACTCTTAGACCTTGGCTGGAGTGTCCAGTGCTTGAGCTGAGCTCTGGGATCAATGCTTGGCCCTCAAGCCTCTTAAACAATGTTCTATACAGGGAAGAGCTTTAAGTTGCCAAAAAAAAAAAAAAAAAAAGACTTGCAATCCTCATCCAATATACATGAACCTGCAACTAGAGAACAAAAGCAGGCAGAGAAATAAAATCAAACAACCTTTTCCAAGTGTAATTTGACAAACACAAAAGGACAAAGAAAATAAGCTGGACGTTGCCCCTTCAAGAAGTAGGATCATTATGCTTTCATATCACACCCATAGCAAAAGATAAAAAGAGTGGCAAAACTCCAAAAAGTTCCTTTGAATCACAGTAATTACCCCTCTCAAATCAGAACCATTTACTAATGTCTGGACAAGCATGTAATCAATTATGTCCAGGTCCAGGTCTAGAACTATTAAAACATCAGAATCTTCTGTAATCTATTCCAGGCAGGGTCGGATGTATGCATAGGAATTCTAGGCACGTGCCAATGCTCGCATGCAATGTTTTCATTATCATTATTATTATTATTATTTTACTCTAACAGTAAAACACCAAAAGACAATTACTACCTAAATTAACAAAATTTTAAATATCGGCAGAAACCTTGTATCTCAATATTTTGTCATTTTTTTCATAAATCAGTGGGTTTTGCAAATATTTAGCCAATGAAACATATTAAAAAGACCTTGTGACTGAACCTTTTATCTCCATTGGATCCTCAAACTGTCAGTCAAACCTCACAATGCCACTTGCCTCCATCGTGAATGAAGTGCCACACGCAGTTTGTTAGTCTTAGTCTAGCATTTGTTATGGAGTCAAAGTCAATACTGTCTTAAATAGCCTGTGAGAAGCTCTTTAACATCCTAACAACTGTAAAATGACTGTAAAAATGACAATTTAAACAACTTTACAATTCAAATAATACAAGTTTTGACAAAAACAAACAAAAAAATGTATAAAATGGCAGACATCACATTTTAGCTTTTAAATAATTTTTTTAAGAAAAGGGATGAGTCAAAATCAGAAATTATTAGGTATTATATATATAATTGGTCTGAACAAAAAATGGCACAGGCTGAATGACAATACAAATTAACTCTCTGACAGTAGGTGACGCTTACAGAAAAAGCATAAATACAGTGGTACACAAAGCAGTGCTGCGCTTATATATACCACTGTAAGCAGTATAGGCATTAACACAAAGGTAGGACGAAAAGAAAATGCCATTGAAACTTTTCTGAAGAGAGTCAGTTCCCTTCAGAGATACATTCATACAAATGCCTATCTTTTGGAACAGTTTTAAAATGTTGCCTCTGTAGGCAGCTTAATAGGTTTTTGAACAAAGCAATTGAGATCAAGGAAGCAACTGAGGAATGAACATGTTTGTGCAGTTTTTGGGCATTGTGCAGGACCGCAGGTGCACTGGCAGTTTTATTGCCATCGTTGGCGTTTTCTCCACCATTCATTTGTTATTAAGACTGTAACATCTCATTTGCACATCTGGGCTTGAGGGCCCAGCTGGTTGATATTCCTTAAAGAGAAGAGACATCATGCCAAGCGGATGGGGTTGAGTCCCAGGAGATAGAGAGACATATGGGAGTGAGATGAAAGAGAACGCATCGCATACATATAAGACTTGCGTTGGGTCAACCTACCTTGTACCAATCTAATATGTCTATGTTAGGTCAACACTCTATTTTATTAGATAAATTACATGCTTTAGGCACAGAGTAAAATCCTGACCCATGGGGAAATAAACCACAGGATCTCACTCAGAATTCTTCACTGTCTCCAATTGTAGTACTCGTGAGGATGGACACAGATCTGAGCTCAGTCTTCAGGGAGTTGTCCTCACATACCATGTCTTCTCAGTGCTGTGGGATGCCATAAAATACTGCATCCACACTGCACCCCAGGGAGCCAATTATCCCACTCAGTGGATTTGCTAAGTAACAAGAGACACCATTCAGTTCTTACAACACTAGGTTTCTAATGGACCTTGCACGAGTAGGCTTAGCGAATGCCTGACACACAAAAAAAGCTATTTACCAAATTTAATCGCATCAGGGCTTTAAGCGATTGCACACGTTCATTTAAATGGTGCCGAATTGGCGGTTAGGCTGAGAGTTACTTGCAGCATTGATAGAGTGAGGGAGTGTTTTGCATTTAGGCATTGGTGTTAAGAAAAAGGCTAAAAGTAGTGAGATTATAATTATGCCACAAATGGACTGTTTTTAATGAATACTGAAAGCTTTTGAAAGTCTGGTGTTCTATGCATGAATTCATTATGGGCAAATTGCATCTTCTGGAGCAATACGTACCACAGTTTCTGTCTCCTTAATGGAATTTCAGGCCGGTGAAAACTTCATTAAAAAACTTCATTACAGAAATGCGCTGATAAAGGGTGATGTGTGGCAAACATTTTCAATTCAATTTACTGACACACAAAAATAAAGTGTGTGCGGAAAAGCCTTTTTTTTTTTAAGTTCGACACATAAAGGTAACTAAGAACATGCTGTTAACAAACACACTGGACTAAATATTGCTTTCACTGGGTGCTGCATCTATGCTTTTTAGCATTTCCATAATTCAGTTAAGAGGACTTTAGTTACAGTCTTAACAAAATACACAAATACTTTCGGTAACACTTTATAATAATGTTCAGTTATAAGTCACTTATAAATTATTAGTTAATAATGAACTAATCATTTACAAAAACATGACTATATGTTCATGAATGATTAATAAGTGATATGTTAACATTTTATGAATGTTTTATTAATTCAGTTATAAGTCATTTATAAATTATTAGATAACGATGAACAACTCATTTACAAAACATGAATATACCTTCATTAATGATTAATAAGTGATATACTAACATTTTATGAATGTTTTATTAATTCAGTTATGTCATTTATAATTTATTAGTTAATGATGAACTAATCATTTACAAAACATGACTATACGTTCATAAATGATTAATAAGTGTTATGCTAACGATTTACAAATGTGTTGTAAGTTATCTTAAAAAAATGTTTAAATCATGAAATAAATAAAACAGATCATTAGTAGATGGTTTATAAGTTATTAGTTGATACATTATCACTTATAAATCATTGAAGTATTTATGTCAAAATTGTTTTAGTATCATCTCAATAAACAATTGTTAATCATGAACAAATAATGAATAAACCATTAGTAAATGATCAGTCTATGATTTATTGATGAAGTTGTAAGCTGGTCAGTGTTCAAAAGCACAAACATGCAGGTATGCTAAAGCACTATTTTTAAGAAGAGTAATTTATTTGTTTTGAAGTGGATAAACATTTATAAATGCCTTACAGTCAGGTGATTCCAGTGTTAAATCCTTTCACTCATCAGCACAGACTTGTGTTCTGTGTGGAGTGTGTGGGATCTAGTGATAAAGTGAACCTCTGAACTGGTTTTACCTTCCACTGAAGCTCACATCAGGTGCACAGAGTTAAAGACTCCATGTGTGTCAGAGAAGACAGCTGTCTATACCCTCACCAGTCAGCACTCACACTGCAGTACACACTACAAAGTGTTCAACACCTGTTATAGATGATGTGTAAACACATGAATAAATCATTTACAAAGCTTTCTGCATCCCCTATTCTAAAGTGTAACTATTCATCACTTATAAATGTGTTACATATCATTTGCAGATCTTCCTGTTACATGATCCATCTCATTCCATCACTTTACCCAAGCCTAAACTTTACATTTAAAAAAAAAATAAACACTCTACCACCGTTTAATCAGCACTTAATCATTTAATTTTTATTTTGTTTTTCATGGAACAGCTCCTCACCATAACATGAAAACGCACCATAAACTGATCATAAACGTAGTCCATTATTTCGTGCATTTTATTTCAAGTCTTCAGAAGTCGTACGATATCACAGTGTGAGGAAAAGATTCTTATTCCATAATATAACCATTATACATTAATAATCGTACCTATCCGCCATTTCATAACTTTCAAAATTGGCGCTTCTAACAATACGACACAGGTTTGCGGCAGTGACGTCAAACCTCGCTCCTTATTGGCTGTCACTTGTGATTTGCGACTACCATAGAGTGTTTGCGACATGCCGAATTTGAGTTGCTGTGTTGAGTTAGATTCAGCGCGACGCTTTAAAGGATGGAAATGCAGATCAGGGGAATGTTTGCAGTGATTAAACACTTTAATTTCATTCTGTAACTCACACAAAATTATGTTTTGCTGTCATTTCGCTGGTAATGTAGCACACGCGTTGTTTTGTCTGTTCTTTATACTGCTTTTTGTAATGTTTTAAATAAATTATTGTGACTAATGTACATTTATCTGCCTGTTACACTTCGTATATTGTCAAAATGGTTATGCTTAAGGTTATAGGGTGGAGTAGGGAGCTGAAAATTATTCTTTTTATACAATAGTATATCAACTAACATAACAGTCACTGTAACTATATCTATATTGCGTTTTTATTTTTGTGAAGTGGCTAAAAATTGGTCATGTTTAGGGGTGAGTTAGGGGCTCAAAGATATCTATATAATAGCAAAATATATTTGCATAAAAATATTATAAGTTTTATATAAAAATATATAATTTAAATATCATATAAGGGATTTGTATAGATTTTTATATCCTGTAACTGAAAGGTATACCAGAACGTTTGCATATGGCAAATAAATGGTAAATTTACAAATTGCAGTTTGTACATAATTTATAAAGAAGATCTGCAAATGATATGTAACACATTTACAAGTGATGAAAACTTTACACTTTAGATTAGGGGATGCAGAAAGCGTTATAAATGACTTGTATACATATACAAATAATTTGTAACAGGAAAGAAAGGTCTACAAATGATATATAACACATTTACAAGTGATGAATAGTTTACACTTTAGAATAGGAGATGCAGAAAACTTTGTAAATGATTTATTCATGCGTTTACACATCATCTATAACAGGTGTTGAACACTTTGTAGCGTGTACTGCAGTGTGAGTGCTGACTGGTGAGGGTATAGACAGCTGTCTTCTCTGACACACATGGAGTCTTTAACTCTGTGCACCTGATGTGAGCTTTAGTGGAAGGTAAAACCGGTTGAGAGGTTCACTTTATCACTAGATCCCACACTCCACACAGAACACAAGCCTGTGCTGATGAGTGAAAGGATTTAACATAATCCACTGGAATCACCTGACTGTAAGGCATTTATAAATGTTTATCCACTTCAAAACAAATAAATTACTCTTCTTAAAAATAGTGCTTTAGCATACCTGCATGTTTGTTCTTTTGAACACAGACCAGCTTACAACTTCATCAATAAATCATATACTGATCATTTACTAATGGTTTATTCATCATTTGTTCATGATTAACAATTGTTTATGAGATAATGATACTAAAACAATTTTGTCATAAATACTTCAATTATTTATAAATGATAAATAATGTATCAAATAACTCATAAACCATCTACTAATGATCTGTTTGATTTATTTCATGATTTTAACATTTTTTAAGATTACCACACATTTGTAAATTGTTAGCATACCACTTATTAATCATTTATGAACGTATATTGTCATGTTTTGTAAATGATTCGTTCATCATTAACTAATAATTTATAAATGTCTCATAACTGAATAAAACATTTATAAAATATTAGAGTATCACTTATTAATCATTTATGAATGTATAGCCATGTTTCGTAAATGATACGTTCATCATTAACTAATAATTTATAAATGACTTATAACTGAACATTATTATAAAGTGTTACCATACTTTTTTCCATCTGATACAAAATTAGTCCGTTGTCAATGTTTTCATTTATTGTAAAGCAAAACAGCCACTATTTCTACAAAATGCAAGTGAACAACCAGTAGTAACACAGCAAAAATTACATAGCCTCAAATAATGCACTTGATATAGTCTAGTAGCCTTCACAAGCACTCTCTTTGTGGCCATTATACACCCTCAATGCACCATTTCGCAAAGACAGTACTGGTGCAGACTATATAGTGAACTATTACCAAACAGTCCATGTGGAAAAGTGTAGTCTTGGGGAAGGACCAAATGGGGCTGACAATGCACAAACTACAACCAATCAATTTGTTAGCACCAGCTTGGATCACAGGAGGAGAAACTACTGGCAAATGAAGGGTTTGTTTTTATTTGCACTGGATGTCAGTATGTGACATGGACTGATGGCATAAAATTGGCCATGACCAAAAGTTAGGATCTGACAATAACAACTGTTGATGTTGCACAGTCTGCCTGGATTTTACAAAAAATAATTGTAAAAGACAGACAAAAGTAAAAGACAAAAATACATCTGGCTTTACCGCCCTGTATGCATTTGAAATCTTGAACTTCTCCATTCACCTATCATTCCATCAGATTGAGCTCTAACCTCCCTTTGATTAAAAGTGTGGTTCTGCACAAAGCTGCCAAGTTTAAGAGTGTAGATGTGTAACAAAGCAAGCCTAACATGTCTTGCTTTAGGAAGAAAGTGCACTTCTGCCAGTGTAGTTGGTGGAGCGGTCTCTTGGCTCATATCCCATGCCCAACTAGCAATTCGCCAGTTTAATTTCTGCGAATGCATGACACGGAGGCAGAAAAAACATCCCTCTCATTATGAAGGTAAATATGTAAACAACACATGAAAGCATAGATTCATTAGTACACACATTAGTTACATGTTTGGATTTTGCGTCTGTCCCTGCAATACTTGCCCAATTACCCAAGATCCACAGTGAGAGTTTCTGGTGCCTTTACACACACTTGCACACACACACACACACACACACACACACACACACACACACACACACACACACATACACATACACTAACCCTAACCCTAATTGGTGCTATCTGTGATTTGTAGATTCTAAAGTGGTATCTCATGGGCTTTCAAACATGCAGTATGTCGGAGGTGTAGAAAATCTGTTCCATGAGGTTCAACACAGAACCACAAACATGAAAGCACAAGTGTACAAGAAAAACAGAACAAATACACTCTGTCTCCAAAGCACCAATGTATTTCCAACTTGTCCAGTATCAAGATCCAGACAATGACTGCCCTGCTCAGCAGGCTCTGGGCATAAATGCTGCAATCTGGAGCCAAGGTGTTGCCGGAGAGCAGTTTATGAGAGGATTTTCCAATTAAAAATCTGTAGGTCTTTCAGAGACTGACCTGTTTGTAATCACTCTTTGTAATCTTGTAATTAGAGTTCTTGCAATTGTGTAGCCAATTAACAACCAAGCCATACCCACAATTGAATTTAGACAGAAAGAACACAGTGGTCTTTAGTGATACATGTTACTTTTCATTCAGTGTACTTTTTACAGATTCAACAGACAAGTGCAAACATAAGTACAGTGTTTCCGCTACATTCATTCTGCTGTGGCGGGCCGCCACACCAAAAATCATCCCCACCATGGCTGCAGCTTCACAGTGAAATTATTCTGTGTTATTGTTAAGCCCCACTAAAGGCATAAAAAAAACATTGTAAAGCACCAGAAAGTTTTTGTGCACTATATTTAAAGACTTCTGAAGCCATTCGATAGCTTAATGTGCGGTACAAATGAATATTTAAGCCGTTAAGTTAAAGTTAAAGGGTTAGTTCAACCAAAAATGAAAATTATCCCATGATTTATTCACCCTCAAGCCATCCTAGGTGTATATGACTATCTTCTTTCAGACGAACACAATCAGAGATATATTTAAAAATATCCTTAGTCCTCTAAGGTTTATAATGGTTGTGAATGAGGGCCCGCATTTTGAACAAAAAAAAAACAAAAAACAAACAAACAAAAAAATGCATCCATTCATAATCAAAATAATCCATACAGCTCCAGTGGGTTAATAAAGGCTTTTTGAAGCAAAGCAACGAGTTTTTGTAAGAAAAATATCCATATTTACAATTTTATAAATTCAAATAACTAGCTTCCAGTGGACGATCGTACGCATACTGCGCAAGTCGATTTGGGCAGAAAAGCAACCTTTGACCTGAACGCAATGACCAACGCGGAGGCACAGAGGAGAGAGCAAAACAAAACACCGGTTACAGATTAGAAGTCTAAAACGAGAAATTTTACAGAGAAATGTCAGAGGATTTTGATATAAGAGAAGAGGAGCTCGAGTTTGTTGCCCAGCCCTATTTGTTTGAACCGCGAGAGGCATCTAAGCTTACGCTACTCCTACATCCTGCGTCATATATTGCATCAGTGGGTTGCTCATTTGGCGCAAGTCGAGTTGCGCAGTATGCGTATGGTCGTCCGCTGGAAGCTAGTTATTTGAATTTATAAAGTTTTAAATATGGATATTCTTATGTGATTCTTGGGTGGGGAGGTTTAACCACCAGCCCCCTCCCCCTGTGGAAATAGGCCTGCCACCACAGCTGAAAAAATTCTAGAGGAAACACTAAAGTATGTGAAAAGTGTGGTGAGGTTTTCCAAGGCCACATCCACACGAAAACCAGAGCTTTCTCTATCCGATCTTTTTTTCCCCTCGTTCTAAAAAAAAAAATCCATAAACACGGCGTCGTCTCAAGAAATATCTGCGTACACAAGAAACCACTGAAACCGACTCAAAATGATGTAGTATACATGCCAGACCAGTATGTGGTGCTGTAATTCTGCCACAGAGATACATTAAAAACACAGAAGAAGACTTGGAGCATACACATACACCTATTGTAGCGCACTGTATACAAACTTTAGTAAAACTTAGTAGTAAAGCTTTACTTTAGTAAAGCTAATAGGCTCAGTAGCTTCTGCAGCACAAACACAAGCATGTAGTCCACCATTGTCGTTGTTGTTTCTGTTACGTGACGTAGCGGTGTCTAACTAGGGTGGAGACGTGGGGTGATGACATCATCGTTTCACAAAATATATACGGATTGGCTGAACACATGAAAAAGCAAGGGTGTTGTTTTTCAGATTTATCCACTCTGGGACCCGGTTTCAAAAAATAGAGGTTTCAGGCTCCCAAAACTCAGGATCTGTCTGGACGAAATGCCGATATGGTACAAAATTTTTACGTATACAGCCGTACACACAGTACTCTGGGTGTACGGGCTGTAAAATGAGGATACAAAGTCCCCACTCTAGTTCTATTTGAAGTTTAAACAGTTTGCAGATTAAAGCCTGTGAAACATCTTTTACCTTACACTATCAACAGATCCAAAACAACATAATAATATTTTCCAAAGGCTGTTTTTAATCTCTCTTTTTTTAACCCATCTCTGATGTGTGATGCTGAACTCTCATATGAGTTTCTAAAGGTTTTTCATTCTTTGCACTGTTCTGAACATTGATATTTTATGTGCAACAATAGCTCGCTCAGTGTTTTTTAAGGCCTTTCGACTGATTTTAAATCTATTTTTTTCATACATCATGATATAAATGCTCTTTCCACCCCTGCATTTCAGTTAAGATACTGCCACAGAAAGCAACAGACAGCAAGGCAGCTTACTAGGTTTTGGAACAGAGCCATTGACAGTTAACCCCCAACTAGTTCAATCAAAGAAGAGAGAACCTCAGAGCATTTCAAGAACAGCTTGATTTGCTATCAGCCCAACAAAAAGAGGATGTTCTGTGTGTGTATTTGTGTGTGTGTGTGTGTGTGTGTGTGTGTGTGTGTGAACAAAAGATTAAGAGCTCCATGAAGGCTGCCTGCTTGCCTGCACCAAATCTGCAGCAGCACAAAGGTTTGCTCAAAGACTTCTTTAAAGTCAGACAAGCCAAAGTGCAGCACAATTCACACACACACACACACGCACGCACGCACGCACGCACACACACGCACACACACACACACACACACACACAGGTTTGTTTTGCAATCAAAGTGAGGACATTCCATAGGCGTAATGGTTTTTATTCTGTACAAACTGTACATTCTATCCCCCTAAACTACCCCTACCCCTAAACCTACCCATCACAGAAAACATTCTGCATTTTTACATTTTTAATAAAACATTGTTTAGTATGTTTTTAAAGCTATTTTAAATATGAGGACTCATGAAATGTCCTCATATTTCATGTTTACGTCGCAATACCAGTGTAATACCCATGTCATTAGGGGTGTAATGATTCACTCATTTTCTTGATGCATCGATTACAAATCCTGACGATGCATATGCATCGATCTTGAAACGTTTTTTGAATCATGAATCGTTAATTTCGGCTGATAATCGATGTAAAAGGCTAAGAATCGGATTAATCGCGATTCTATAGCGATTCAGTGCTTTAAAATATATAAACATTAAATTACTACATGCGTGAATTGATGGAGACGTTGTGCGTCATCGTTCGTGCCCTCACAGCTCTCCTTCACAGATACGCACTGCACTCTTTACCGCCTTTCAACTGGATTGCACTCGCGTTCCGTCCGCAGCCCACATTTGAGCTCTCCTCAGGACGGCCACTGTTGTTCACATGAGCAGATGACAGCTCTCTATCGAGACAGCCAGTAGCGTGTTAACCCACCACGCAAAGCACGCAATTGCGTGGGGCCCCGCGGGCTTGGGGGGCCCCCGCGATTTCTCCCGAGGGGGACCCCACGGTGGTGTAGTCTACATGATACACAGGTATATGCCGTATACACACTAGGAAAGGTCAAGGATTTACATATACCCGCTTTAAAAAGCGCAAGAAAACGGATTTGGCGCATTTAGCTTAATAGCCTATATGCACCATATTACATATTAATTATAATTTTTAATGTTCTTTAATAGCCTATATAATGCATGTTTGAAAAAGTCCATCAAGTTGACAGCCACCATTTAAATGTTTATATTTCAAAAAACGAATTGGAGTAGAAATAATCCAAACAGGGTGATATTGTGACATACTGATAAGCCTAATCTTTCCATTATTGTTAATAATAGCTGCAACCTGCACTCTTAAATGTGTATTGAAACTTGCCAGCTGATAAACCCCCGGGAACGCAATCACGAGGCCCCCTCCCGGAGATTTGCTTAGGGCCCCCAATAACCTAAACACGCCACTGGAGACAGCAATAGTCCTGAGTCAAACCGCTCAAGTCATTGATAAAGCTGCCAAGTCATTGCGTGGTCACTACTGTTGAAATAAAATGCTTTCATTGCGTGGAAATGTCACTGTTATTTTCTATAAGATAAAATACTGAAGTTTTACGGAAATGGGTCATACCATTGACATTACCTGAGCAGCTGAAGTAAAACCCAGCTTATTCAAGGGGGCGCATTTATTGCATGGACGGACCAAACACATAATCTAAGTGTCTAAATGCATACGCACAGTTCCAATGAATGATAAATGAAATTTAACTTAATGCTGTTAAACTGAATGTGCGAAGGAAACTGCTGAAATAACTACAACATTAACAACACTGAAATAAGAGCGTGCGGTTTATCTATCAGTCAGATGCGCATTAAAGTAATACCCAAGTAATACAGTAGACACCCAGCGCGTTTTCTTTCAGAATCACCATAAGGAAAATGTTCCGTATAAAGGGAACAAAGAGGGCTTTTATAACTATTCCGTGAAGAAAAGTTAGTTAATTGGGAAAGTGCATGATATTCTAAGGTAGTCTCTCCATGTAAGCATTAGTATTTTTAATGTACCTGGAACACTTTAATAAGGTTGTGTAGCCATTAACACTATCCTGCACTAGTTAACATGAACTAACAATACTTTTAAAGCCTTTTAAAATTTTGGCTTATGTAAATTTCTACAAATGCCAATTTTTAGGCTATTAAAATAAAGTTATGTAGCATCATTAAGAACTAACATGAACTTACATTAACAATGGACAAAAGCATTTCAATAACCCTATGAATGCATTTAAAAATGCAGAATCGAATCGAATTAATCGAATCGCTTCGGATTTTAATGTCTTTTCAATGAGAGTTGCTGCTTTCTCGTGATACGAATGGCCTTTGGCAATGTCCTGCTTTAAATAAGCAGTGTCGCGATGCAGTGACAGCCTGTATCTACAACATGATACATACATTTATTGATTGGACACCCATTATTGAAATTGTGTACAACTGCTACCACGATGTAGTTAACAATTTAAATAATATATTATACACAATAAATAATATATACAGAAATGAGATGACAGTAGGCTTCAGACAGTTGGGAAGAGAAATGTGCTTATTACACACACACACACACACACACACACACACACACACACACACACACACACACACACACACACATTCTTAAAGGCTACATTTTCTTCATGCAAAATATAATTTCTTATTTTTGTCCTTTTGATGGTGGGGTGAAATATGGCCTTTCCCGAGATTCAACCAATAAGCATTAAAAAGAAAAAGTTACAAAGAAAGAATAGACACAAGCTGAATACTAAGGTTTCCATAAAAATTTTGAAATTTGAAAATATTTGAATAAATTCCACAAAAGTGTAAATCTAAAGTTATTCTATAACTCAATCAGAAACACCATCACATTGCCCAAAACACACATTTATAAGGTACCATGGACCTAAAACATTGCAGTAGAGGTGTGTTGGTGCATCAGAATACGTGGTGACCCTTGGAGACAGAGGACGCACCATTAGAAAGAATAACCCATCCAAAGATGGCTGCAAGTGAAGTCTCATTCATAATTCAGTCATCTCGGGGGAGACACTGCTGCTGCTTGGCATTCCAATGCCTTCCAGCACTGAACAGACTGTGTGCTTGAGAAAACTAGGTACAGAAGGCTGGTATAAAGAAATAACTTTATTACGTATATGCCATATGAATATGTTATCTAGAAAAAAATACTATGCACTGTATACTATGATACATACAGGTAATGATAAAACAGATATGTGAAAATCAATCCAATAAAAGTGGCACAAGAGTTGTTCACATATGAAACTTGATCATTGAAACTTTATTATCACAATGGCATACTATCTACTATTTAAGAAAAGCAGTATGAAGTATGTATACTATGTGCAGTATGTGAATTTTCTGTGTATAAGAAATACCTGGATGAACTACTATAATTGTCAATCTGCGCAGAACACAGCTAAAGCTCACTGTATCCCACAATCCAATAGGCTCCCGTTGCCAAGTTGACAAATGAACCAGAAGCAATATTAACCATTAGGTTTCCTCCATTGCATCTTATGTTTTCAAGATAATAGCTAAACATCACTAAGTAAATTAAATATGCAACATCATGAACAATCTAGTATACCACTGTTTGATACAATTATCATTGTATACTGTATACATTGCACAACAGTTACATTAGGATTAAGGCCCATTAACACCAAGGACGATGATAAAGATAATGGTAAATATATAGGGTAAGTGTACCCATTAAGCCCATGTACCCTTTAAGGCCACTTTCAACTCTGCAGTCCAAAAAAAAAAATAAAAAAAAATAAATAAAAAATAATATTTTATGCTGCTCATTATTTTAACAAATCCAGTGATTTGTTACTTCCCTGACATTTTTTATTGCATACCAATCACATTTGGCAATGTTGAGTTAGCCCCACTCATGTGCATGATGTATCAGGGGACGTCACACAAAGACACCCAAAATCTTTGGGTTTCAGGACCCTTCAGAAATTAACACATTTCTGCAATTTTCAGCCATTTCTTTATCAAGTACATTGATATTATGTCAAATAAGAGATAAATGTATCATTTTTTTTTGTGTATGAACAAATAGTACTTTATCATTTTATATAATTTTCCTTCAAATGGAAAGATGAGTTTTATTA
Organism: Mylopharyngodon piceus; assembly: GCA_039654765.1. Lineage (NCBI taxonomy): Eukaryota > Metazoa > Chordata > Actinopteri > Cypriniformes > Xenocyprididae > Mylopharyngodon > Mylopharyngodon piceus. Next base: position 22,876,727 of record CM077456.1, read on the forward strand.
GCTTGTGCACAAAGCTAATCTCAAGGTCAAACCATTAGCCTTACTGAAAGATAGACTGCCAAAGAATTAAGCATGTGAACTACAAACAATAAATGTTTTGTGATTCATTTTATATTCATTTACAAATAAATACAACATAAATTGTTTCGTAGAGCAGATTATTTTCAGAAATTATTATTTTTTTTTAAAGATGGGCTTAAATGGTACAGTGCCACAAAACACATGCAAACTATAACCAACACAAGCTAACATTGAATGAAAAAAATCTTAACATTTCTCAGTGTTTCATTTTCACAATGAAAATTACTATGATGCTTAGTACATATTATATTTAAGCTCCATGCATGTCTTTGTAAATATATCTTACATTTTTAAAGGAAAACATTGTCTTTTTTCACCATTACTCACCGTGGAACCATATGTGTTTCAATGAGGAATCCCTCTAATTACAAACTTTGATCAATTTTCTGAAAGTGTTTAATGATAACATTTCTTTGTGTACTTTTACCTTACTAACCTTTTACCTTAACTTACCTTACTTATTACTTTAATTTACAACTATATTTAGATTAAACAAATTACACACATTAATTCAGTTGAGATAGAGCCCGTTTTGTCCTAAAGTTCCTTATGTATAACTGGGCTTAACTCTGGAGCCAAGCCGAGTTAAGGCTCCATACTCCGGGCATGGGGGGCCCACTAAGAGACCCCCGTAAGTCCAGAGTGTGGAGCCCCAACTCAGCTTGGCTCCCAAGATACACCCAGTCAAACTTCCAGATTGACTCCAGCTACAACTCCAGAGTCAAGCCGACTTAAGGCTCCAGACCACTGGCCTGGACCCCCAGCCACTAACACCTACCCATCCCACCCAGGGCTCTAATCAAACATTAGTAAAATTATTATTTTTTTTTAAATACTTCCCTGTCACTGAATAAATATATTGATGTTTTACTTCTTTAAAGGGATAGTTCACCCAAAAATGAAAATTATCCAATGATTTACTCACCCTCAAGTGAGCTTATAATGAATGATTCAGTGATAGATAGATACATTTTTAACAGTAATTTGTTGCCACCTAGTGGCAACGTAATCGATAAAGTTGTTATTTGAAGCAACCAGTTACTTTCAATGTGATTTATTCCATGCCATGACGTTCTACACAATGACATGACGTACAACGCGTAGTACGTCATGTCATTGTGTAGAACGTCATGTCATTGTGTACTACATCGCGGAAGTTAATGCTTTTTGGACGTACGTCGAATGCGTATGGCTGTCACGCCGGAAGCTCGTTATTTTACTTTATAAAGTTTTAAATAAGGATACGTGTCTTACACAAACACATCGATTCGCTTTAGAAGGCCTTTATTAACCTCCTGGAGTCGTATGGATTTTTTTTTTTTTTTTTTTTTTAATGGATGGATGCATTTTTTTATCTTCAGAATTTGGATTACCATTCACAACCATTATAAACCTTGGAGGACTAAGGATATTTTTAAATATATCTCCGATTATGTTCGTCTGAAAGAAGATAGTCATATACACCTAGGATGGCTTGAGGGTGAGTTATAATGGAATAATTTCCAAACTATCCCTTTAAAATCAATAAATTTGTATATTTTGTGAATCAATCATGATGTGGGCTTATTTGGAACACATGTGGGCTTAAATGGTGCCAAAGTGCCAATTAAACCCATGCCAGACTTCTGACTTTATTAAAAAATATCTTAATTTTATATTCTAAAATGTACATCAACAAATTAATACATTTTCAAATGAGAGTTAAAGGAACACTCCACTTTTTTTGAAAATAGGCTCATTTTCCAACTCCCCTAGAGTTAAACAGTTGAGTTTTACCATTTTCGAATCCATTCAGCAAAGTTCCTTGATTATTACGCCGGAATGAGAGTATAGTTCCTAGCCATATCGACCTAGAAAATCGCAACTTTTCATTTTGCGTCGGTCTTAGTACACGATGTAACTACAGAAGAGTCAAGTTTTAAATAGGAAAAATATTGAAACTCTTTGGTCAGTTTTAAGCGAGATGCTAACGGTCTAATCGGATTCAATGAACTATGCTAAGCTATGCTAAAAGTGGTACCGCCAGACCCGGAGATCGGCTGAATGGATTCGAAAACGGTAAAACTCAACTGTTTAACTCTAGGGGAGTTGGAAAATGAGCCTATTTTCAAAAAAAGTGGAGTGTTCCTTTAAGTCTTGCATTTTAACAATTTTTTTTATTTTTTATAAACTAGGTATCAAATCAGCATATCAGAATGATTTCTGAAGGATCATGTGACACTGAAGACATTCAGCTTTGCATCACAGAAATAAACTATATTTTAAAGAATATTAAAATAGAAAACTATTATTTTAAATTCTAATAATATTTCACAATATTACTGTTTTTTTCTGTATTTTTGATCAAATAAATGCAGGCTTGATGAGCATAAGAGATTAAAAATAAACCAAAAAAACAAAAAACAAAAAAAAAAAACATTAAAAATAGTAATGTGTCCAAACTTTTTACCGTATATATAGGGCTATCAAGTGATTACATGATGTGCAGATTAAATAATCTAATTAATCACAAATCACACATTAAATTCGGCTGACAAATTACCCCCAAAGATAATTTAAAATCATTATTGTGTTAAATAAGAAAAGCATCAAACAGACATTACAAAAATTAGCTTTAGAAATAAATATTTGATTTCATTCAACATAGAATTTTTTAGACAAACTTTTAGGCTTTTTTTCAGAAGCTGCATTTGAATTGGTATTTAGGTATATTAACAGACAAAAGTTTGGTTACCAACATTCTTCAAAATATCTTGTTTTATGAAGAAAAAGAAAGAAAGTCATACAGGTTTGAAACAACATGAAGGTGAGTAAATGAAAATAAATAAATTTTTATAAATAAATGAATATTTTTTTTTGGCAAACTATCCCTAAAATATGAAATTACTTTTTTTAATAAAATGATACTCTAAATAAGAAACTAAAACTGCCAGTAGGTGGTGTCTAAATGAGTAAGTTATTGAGTCATTCATTCATTCGATTCGTTCAAACGACTGATTCGTTCAGGAATAGTTCAGGAACCGAGAGCCCTCGCACTACTCATATACGTCAGATATCAATACAGAGAGAGAGAGAGAGAGAGAGAGAGATGCACAAAGCTGCACGATTAATCTTTAAAAGATCGCATTCTCGATTTCATCTCCCACATGATCTAATTCACCTGTGTATATTAAACCTTTGACAAAAATAATATCGCGACATTCAAATCTGAGTTTGCGCTGCCGCTGATTTAGAGAGAGCAGTTGTCATGTTTAGATATAAACAGCTTCACAAACAATCTTTTCAAACACACAGTATCATTACTGTGTTACAAATATTCCAATTATCACAGAAGTATACAAAAGTTTATTATTCAGATATAAACGCTGATGTCTACATTACCGAACAAAATAGAATAAATCACATTGAAAGTGCTTCAAATAATGACTGTATCGATTGCACTGTTACACCACTAGGTGGAAACAAATTACTGTTAAAAATATATCTATCACTGAATCATTCTTTCAGAAACAAGTGAAGTCTTTATGAATCCAAATATTGTTTCACCTGTCTGGATCTTACATGTGAGTTCAAGCATCTTATTGTGTTGAATTTGTGGTAACACTTTACAATAAGGTTCATTTGTTAACATTAGTTAGTTATATTAACTATCATGAACTAACCATGAGCAATACATTTGTTACTGTATTTTTTTAATCTTTGTTAACCTTAGTTCATAAAAATACAGCTGTTCATAGTTTGTTCATGTTACTTCACAGTGCATTAACTAATATTAACAAATACAACTCTTGATTTTAATAATGTATTATTTTTGAAATTAACATTAACAAAGATTAATAAATGCTGTAGAAATGCAGTTCATTATTAGTTCATGTTAATATAGTTAACTAATGTTAACTAATGAACCTTATTGTAAAGTGTTAGCGAATTTGTTGAGATTAGCAGTCTGTTAAACTCATTTTACAAGTATAATAAACACAAAAAGGACTGTTTGAGTTGAGTATTGTGCATTTTTTCCCTTACTACTATTTTTTATTGCTTGTTTAATAATTTTAATGGAACCGGAATCGGAACCGAAATCGTTAGGCACTTTGTACTCTTTATGAATGGACCATTGAATTGTTGGTTCACCCAATTAATTCATTAAAACGCTGATTCATTCAGGAATTAAGTAAATGGCTCTCTTTATGAATGGGCCATTGAATCATTTGTTCACCCCATTGATTTGTTCAAAATGCGGATTCATTCAGAAATGAAACACCACTGTGTGTTGTTCGGAGACACACAATAGTTCTGCTCTGGCTTTATAGGTAATATTTTCATGGGAAAATTTGAGCAAAAATAGAAAATATTGTATCTAAAATATAACATAATATTAACTTATTTATTGAACTGTTGCATAAAATCAATATCAATAGAGAAACTTATGCCGTTGCCATGGAAATCTGCCGTCAATGAATACACTGAACCGGATAAGAATCTTGACATTACATTCCTACTACTGAATTCAGAAAAAACAGAGATTCTAATTATAGAATTCTAATTATAACCTAGAATACTGTCTAACACTTGTTGGCTGCTCTGTTAAGTCTTCGTCGTCAGTTAGGAACCTGGATGTGCTTCTTTGATACCAATCTTTCATTTGAAAGCCACATTTCTAACATCTGTAAAACCATATTCTTCCTTCTTAAAAATATATCTAAACTACGACATGTGCTCTCAATGATAAATTCGGGACAGTTAGTTCATGTGTTCATGAGCTCAAAGTTAGATTATTGTAATGCTCTACTGGGTGGTTGCCCTGCATGCTTAATAAAAAACCTCCAGCTGGTCCAAAACACAGCAGCTAGAGTTCTTACTAGAACCAGGAAGTATGACCATATTAGCCCCGTTCTGTCAACACTGCATTGGCTCCCAATTAAACATTGTATACATTTTAAAATCTTGCCAATTACTTACAAAGCACTAAATGGTTTAGCTCCCAGTACTCCCCAGAGCTCTTAACGCATTATAGTCCTTCACGTCTATTGCGATCTCAAAATTCTGGCCAGTTGATAATACCTAGAATATCAAAATCAACTGCAGACAGTAGATCCTGTTCCTATTTAGCACCTAAACTTTAGAACAGTCTTCCTAGCATTGCTAGGGAAGCAGACACACTCTGTCAGTTTAAATCTAGACTAAAAACACATCTCATAAAACCCGTCACCATACTGGCGTGATGAATCCGATCTTCAACCAGATGGAACTGGATTAAATATTTTGACTGTTCTGACCCCAATCTGACTTCTGACCTATAATGCTGCCTGAATCATAATCACGCACTGTTCGTTTGTTGGCCCCCCGACTGAGCCTGGTTTTCCCCCAAGGTTTTTTTCTCTGTTTTTGTCACCTGTTGGAGGTGGGTTCCTTGTCACTGTGGCCTCTGACTTTCTTAGTTGGGGACACTTGATATCCAACAGTTTTTGATCTGCCTGCATTGAAACCATTGCATGCGAAATGAACTGAGCTTGACGATGACATCACTGTTTTCTCCAGAGCTGCTGTATAAATAAACTAAATTAATAACTAATTATTTTTACAACGGAATGGATCAATACTTAACTTACATATAGTGAAAATGATGTTCCCTCTATGATTGTAAAGCTACTTTGACAATATGCATTATAAAAAAAAAAAAAACAAAAAAAAACGCTATATAAATAAAGGTGACTTGACTTGCCAGCCTCTAGCTCTAGACCTGCATCTCTACATTAAATACAATAAATATACAGCTCATTTCACTTTGATTTCTCTTCATTTTTTTCTTCACAGGAGAGAGATGACCTTTTCGATCTTACATAAGTGCGTGGCTCTGTCAGCACTGTCTGTCATGCTAGGACACAGTTTGCTCAGCCGTGTTGATGCTGTCAGGATATTTACAGCTAATAAAACATTGTAAACATAATATGTGGTGAGAAAACCTGAGGTTTAACAAAAAAAAACCAAAAAAACAAAAAACCATGAGTGGCATTTCAATACCAAGGCTGCCATTACAGCAGAAAATAATTTTCTTGATCAAAAAACATTAACTTTTTTTCTTCGACAAACCCGTTTGCAAAATGAATTGCTGAGGATAATAATAATTTGGGGGGAATTTCTCAGAAAATATTAATATATACAAATAAAAATACAACTGCACATACCAACTGCTTAAATCAGTTTTGAGCATAACTGGTCTGTATTGCAGAGAGAATATATCACCGTGTCCTTAAAAAGCACTGTTGTTGCAGTAACTATGTCACTCCATATTAAAAAAATGAAGGTTATTTCAACAATATACAGGTATGAAAACATGGCGGCCGATTACTGTTTTCATTATAGAAGGGGAAAAAACAACTTATTTTTATGAGAAATGCACCCATAAGCCCATCTATTCATTCAGCAAGACCTGTCAAGAACAAGAATTATTACTCTGGTTAAAAGCAGGCTGTATTAATGTTCTCAGTGAGGCTGTGAAGCTGCGGCTTGAACTTTTTCTGTATGATCTGTTCTGTCCACACGCTTTGATGCCTTCTTGCTGAACATGTGCAATTTAACACACCTAGGGGCACTTGAGCGTCCTCTATTTATCCAAGAGCACTCAGGGAGATGATGAATTTGTTGCAGGGTGAGAGTGAGTGAATTTCCACAAACTCTGATCTGTGGCAGGAGGACACAGGCGGAAATCGAGGGACATGGCCTCTACCTCTATTCAACCCTCTGTGAATGATTTATGGCTGGTGTGTGTCCTGAATAAACACAATCATCACCTAACATGTAAAAGGGGACACGGTGGACCCCACACACGAACATGCATCCATGTATACACAGATGAACACCGAAACTGACCTTAAACCGCGTCCTAACCAAGTTTTCAAAGACTGGTCTGTTGTCTGTCCACACCAAAATGTGAAATTGCTGTGCAATGTGGCTCAGTATTGGCCGGCTCCTGCGTCAGCATCACACGCATCTGTAATGCTGCTCACGTGACCAGAGCAGGCCAATACTGAGCCGGCGTTCAGATGTAAACACAGAAGACAAATTTGTTGCAGGTACGGGACTTTCTGCTGCTAATACACAAATTGCTAATACACAACGCTGCTGTGAGCAAGTAAGACATGCTGCTGCTGTACGATATAGCATACATGAATTGCCCGTAGCAGATCTATACAGGTGGAGCTGGGGAAGGTGGAGAGTTTCTGAAAGTGTGCTGCAACTGCAACAGCAAATGCTAACAAAGCATTTGAAAGTTAAGCAGCAAGCTCCTTGCCTACTGATACAGAAGGAACCAATCAGGTGTGCCCTATAGGGAATGATGTGGTTGCAAGCAGATTGAGTTAAGGAGCTATCACCCTGCACCATCTAGAGTTTCATGACAGAACTTTGCATTTATGCAACATTACAAAGAGAATATTGTAAAATTTTGTTGGTCCAAAATCCCACTTCTCATAAGTATACAGTACTGTGCAAAAGTCTTAGGCACGTCAGTATTTTCACCCCCCAAAAAAGGCTTTAAGCCAGTTATTTATATCTTTTGCTGTAGTGTGTCAGTAGGAAATATCAGTTCACATTTCCAAACATTCATTTTGCCATTAATTGTAATAATCCAGTGAGATTTTTGAAAACACAAGGAGTCTGACAACAGCCGGTGCTCCACACGGAGATCTGATCTCACCATCACTGAATCTGTCTGTGATTACATGAAGAAACAGATAAAAATTAGACAAACTAAATCCAGAAGAACTGTGGCCGTGTCTCCAAGACGCTTGAAGAAACCGACCTGCAAAGATACAGTACTGTGAAGAGTTTTAGGCACTTGTGTAAAAATGCTGTAAAGTGAGGATGCTTTCAAAAAATACTGCCATAAATAGATTTTATTTATCAATTAACTTTTATTAACTAAATAAAATCAATATTTGGTGTGACCACCCTTTGCATTTAAAACAGCTTTTGTCCAGGTACACTAGGGCATCATTTTTCAGGTAGCTTTGCGAGAAGGTTTCTTCAAGCGTCTTGGAGACACGGCCACAGTTCTTCTGGATTTAGTCTGTCTCTGTTTCTTCATGTAATCACAGACAGATTCGATGATGGTCTCATCGATGATGAGATCAGATCTCCGTGTGGAGCACCAGATGTTGTCAGACTCCTTGTGTATTCAAAAATCTCACTGGATTATTAAAATTAATGGCAAAATGAATGTTTGGAAATGTGAACTGATATTTCCTACTGACACACTACAGCAAAAGATATAAATAACTGGCTTAAAACCTTTTTGGGGGGGGTGAAAATACTGATGTGCCTAAGACTTTTGCACAGTACTGTACATTAAACATTAACTATTTTTCTTGATGTGATTGCGCCACATTGCACAGCATTTTCACATTTTGGTGTGGACAGACAACAGACCAGTCTTTGAAAACTTGGTCCACTGTGTCCCCTTTTAGATTGCACACAAAAAGTATTCTCGTCGCTTCATAATATTAAGGTTGAACCACTGTAGTCACATTGACTATTTTAACAATGTTTTTACTACTTTTCTGGACCTTGAATGAAGGTCTTACGGGTGTGGAACAACATGAGGGTGAGAAATTAATTAATTTAAATTGAATGAATAAATTAAATGTAATTTTTGGGTGAACTAACCCTTTAACTGCATACAGTATTTTCACCCCAGGCTACAGCTATCCAACCTCATCCCAGAGTCTCCTCCTTGAGATGCCATTGCCTATCTCGACTCTCTCCTGGGACACTCTGAGGTGTAAACAAAAAGAGAGAAGTGAGAAGCCACTGGGAGGACAGGTGATTCATCTCCTTTGTAAGCCCATGAACTGGCCTGCAAAAGTCTGTCCGCTATCTGTTTCCAATCCTTATCAACAAGAGAGAAATGCTTAACGAGTCTCACGAATGCCCTTCTGAGAGGCTGACCTGCTCCCCGTCTGCAAAACAGATGAGAGGTGGAGAAGAATCGATGGGAGGTCTCTGCTGAACAGATATAATTAACAGAATTCCTAAAAGCAGCTGATAGATTGATATGGAGCGTGACAGTGATGATAAAAGTGAGGAAGGGAAAGATGTTTAGAATTGAGAGATAATTTGCAGAAGATTGTTGAAAGAGAAACACCCCTGCTAGACCCTTTTCATGCTAGTCCAGGCTGGTTAGTGCTGATGTACACCAAAAAACAAACAAAACAACAACAACAACACAAATAAATAAATAAATAAACCATCACAGTCTTTCTGGTGAAGCTGGTTGACCAAGGTATTCTTGCTGGTTAAATGAAAATTTTGACATAATTTACTCACACTGCTCCAAAGCCTTTTGAGTTTCTTCCTTGGAAGTATCTTTTCCATACAATAAAAGCAATCTTAGGGTATGTTCACACTTGGTAGGTTTGGTTCAATTAAAACAAACTCTGGGGCGACTGCTCTATTAGAGCGGTTCATTTTAATAAGCGTGAAAGCTGCCATCCGAACTTTGGTGCACACCAAACAAGCGGACCGAGACCCTAAACGAACTCTGGTGCGGTTCGACCGAAATATGAATGCAACACAGACCAAAGACATCTAAACGAACCAAAAACAGGATGTCATGTCACAAGATGCAACCCTAAAAAAGACAGAATGACAGTTAAAAATGACGGTGTGAACACTAAGCGAACCAGGACTAAATGTATTGTTTTCTTTTTTGGTCCGGACCAAAAGAACCAAGAAAACCAAAGCATAAGTATGAACTTATACTTAGTCTCAAATTCAAATCTCATTTGTGTACATGTAAATACAAATGTTTGTCAAATGTTTGTTGCCACTGGCATTGCTTATATTGTGACCGTTCTCAATGTGACAAGTATGAATAAGTATGAATGACAGCTATGATATAGGGGAAAATTTTCAGTGAACAATGATTTCTGTCTGTTACTCACACAAACAGCTTCAGGTGATTCGAAACTGATGGGCAATTCATATGGACTATTTGAAACATGCTTTTATGGTTCTTTTGAAGCTATGCTGTCATTAAATGGAAAAGAGCAGCTCAGACTCTTAAATCTTAGTTGTACAGGTTTGACACGACAGGTTAATGAGTGAATAATGACTGGATTTTTGGTAACACTTTAGATTAGGGAATACATATTCACTATTAACTAGGAGTTTTACCTCAATAAACTCCTAATTACTGTTTATTGATAGTAAGTAAGATTGATTTTGTAGTGGTTATGTTTAGGTATTGGGTAGGTTAAGGGACGTAGAATATGGTCATGCAGAATAAGGCATTACTATTTGTTTTATAAGTACTAATAAACATCCAGTATGCTAGTAATATGCATGCTAATATAGCAACTATAGTGTTCCCTAATCTAAAGTGTTACCGGATTTTCATATTTGGGTGATCAGCCATGTTGCTCATGTTTGATGATTTTATTTAGAAAGAATTTGGGACTATTTGTATTTGGACGTCTATAGGAAATCCCACCCATGGCTGTCTGCTGTGTCCTGATAGCATTGTTACCTTGCCTTGGGATGAGTGCTCTATCTGTTCCTAACAAAACAGCTAAACAGTGATGTCTTTTAAATGTGTGGGCGTGTAAGTTTGGATGTTGCATGTTTATTGTGAAACCAGAAGTTTTCTTCAACCCTTCTCTGTCTTTTGTATAGATGACATGCTATTTGCTTGCTCATTCACATCCAGATTCATTTTTTTCTCTCTCTACACTTTCTTTGAAGATGTGCTTAGCTGAACTGATGAAAAATTTCAGGCAGAGAACAGAGGCTTTCAGGAGCTGCATGAAAGGCAGTGGAAGAACTGGCATTATGTGTTAGCGAAACACAAGGTGAGAGATGCCACAAGCAAACACCTGCCATGCAAAGTACCACAATCCCTCCAATTCAGCCAGCACACCTTATTGCCTACAGCACACACATGCCAATGAGCTATTCAAAGAATAAAAACGAAAGGTGTACCTTTCCTTAACACATTTATTCAGAAGCACAAACTCATTTTTTTCAGTCAAATGTTTCTCGAGCCGTTTGGGAATACCTCCTTTACTTCGAACCAAGTCTGAAAAATATGACAGGCCAAATGGGATTTGCTATTACTGAGATTAAACTTGCAACAGCTAATCTTTATACATCAGTCGGTCATGGACTACAACAAAGAGACAGGCTGAAATGGCCACATTAGTATGAATGATTTTTTTATTATTCTAGAATAGAGTCTATTGGGAAATACACAATTTTTTTAATCAGCTAGGTGCAATCTAACACCTTTCAACAGCACACATTTCTCTAAACACCAATAAGCTATTTAAAAACAGGGTAACGTTTTAGATTACAGCCCGGAAAGTACTGCGTAATTACAACGAATTTACAGCGTAACTTTCAATAATTATAGTGTACCTATAAAGTAAGTACATGTAAGTATAGGGGAACAATATGTAATGTCTTGGGAATAAAGGGGTAACAACCAGGAAAATAACAAATTATTTATACTGTAAGTATTTTAGAACTAAGGGGTACTTATACTATTATGATAGACAACAATCTTACGTTTGGGAGCAATTTAGCGAGAAAGTGCACTGATTGAGTTGTTTCAAGGCAAGTAGAAAGAACTATTGCAATCTTTTTTAATACATGGGGAAATATACTTTTGTTTCATGTAGTTACAGGGTAAGTATGACATTGCGGGCTGTAAATTAAAGTGGTGCTTGTTACACTCTTGTTTCATGTAGTTACAGGGTAAGTAATAAAAAAACCCCGCAAACAATCTGATATCACTGACTCCGAAACCTTTATTTGAAAAACAACTTAATTAAAAACAGGTCTACAACACTTATTATTCATTTATTTAATAATTTTTTAAATATCAACTTTTCATTTCAAATTCTAAAGTCCTGACAGAAAGTAACACGTTTTGTCCCTTTTTTTGTTGTTGTTGTTTCTCTTGCTTGGCTTCCTCCTCCTCTTGTTTCTCAACTGATGAATCTTAAGAAGGAATCCCATTGCTATTCTGTATTAAAAGAAAATACAGTACACCCAGAAATTTTCTTATGGTTTAGGCTATTCATCTTTCGCTTCAGACCAACTGTCACCAGGGCCTGCATGAGAGTCGACTTTGCGTTCGACGAAGCATATTGTAATGAGCAACGTGAAGCTTTCATGACGTTCTCGCGGGAGATTCATGTGAAACTCACGCGAGAACTGCCGTCTCTGTTATTCTGTCTTGTTTGTTTCTCATTATCTGTTATTCTGTGTATTTTGTTGTGAGCATTAATAAAAAAAAACTGACGGCATCTGACATCCGCGTGACTTTTCGCATGAGTTTCTCGGCACGCTTACGTCACGCCTCAAGTTACGTCAAGCATGAACTCTTAACCCTCTCATGCATGCGCAGGTGACAGTTGGTCGAAAGTTTAAAATTTTAAAATATTTGGTATTTTTCTTACAAATACGTATCATTTCACTTCAGAAGCCATTGATTCATCCATTGGAGTCATATGGATTACTGTAGTTATTGCTGTATGTGCTGTTTGATGCTTCGACTTTTAGGAACACATGAGCTTGCATTATAAAGCATTCCCAGAGATTATTTATTTTTCTAAAAACCTTTGTTTGTGTTCATCTTAAGAAGGAAAGTCGTATACATCTCAGATGGCATGAGGGAAAAAGATGAGTAAACGGTGAGCACATTTCCGGGTGTACTGTATTTTCTTTTAATACAGAATAGCAAATGACATGGGATTCCCTCTTAAGATTCATCAGTGGAAAGAAAGAAAAAGAAGAAGAGGAACAAGATGAGGAGGAAGCCAAGCAAGAGAAACGAATAAGAAGTGTTGTAACTTTAAATCTGTTTTGAAATAAGTTGTTTTTCAAATAAAGGTTTCCAAGTGATATCAGATTGTTTGCGTTTTTTTTTATTACTTACCCTGTAACTACATGAAACAAGAGTGTAACAAGCACCACTTTAATTTACAGCCCGCAATGTCATACTTACCCTGTAACTACATGAAACAAAAGTATATTTCCCCATTTATTAAAAAAGATTGCAATAGTTCTTTCTACTTGCCTTGAAACAACTTAATCAGTGCAGTTTCTCGCTAAATTGCTCCCAAACGTAAGATTGTTGTTTATCATAATAGTATAAGTACCCCTTAGTTCTAAAATACTTACAGTATAATTAATTTGTTATTTTCCTGTTTGTTACCCCTTTATTCCCAAGACTTTACATATTGTTCCCCTATACTTACATGTACTTACTTTATAGGTACACTATAATTATTGAAAGTTACGCTGTAAATTCGTTGTAATTACGCAGTACTTTCCGGGCTGTAATCTAAAACGTTACCAAAAACAGAATAAGAAAGCCTCAATGCACAATTTTACGTCAGCATTCTTTCAAAAAGACACTCCTGTAACTGTTAGAGCTGTTGATTAACAAACGTAACGAACTAAACAAGCAAACAAACGTTTATACTTTAGACAAACAACTTCAGGAATCAGGACAACAAAGTATACCTTTGAGGGAAGTTCAAATTTGCATTTCAAATTGTCATGCCAAAGCATGTCAACATCACAGTGTTTTCTCACAAGTCAAATTTGTGGAGGAGTGAAGCAGAAGGGCTGATTTCATGACAGTCCTCAGCCAAAGAGACTAACAGCCTCTGACAGGAAGATGGATCACTTTACTAATGCCTGAACAAATCTATAGGAGGCGATGATAATAGGCGTTAGTACTGAACTGCATCTCTAGAGCAATTTTGAGTCAAGTATGGAATGTTTTTTTTGCCTCTAAATAGAAACACCACAAGAACATGTAATATGGTATTACTGTGTTTCTTAGGGCATGGTACCTTGGAAATATTAACTTAAAAGGGGCTATATGTAGAATTCAGAAACCCTTGTTATTAGCAACACTGGTGGCCGTTAAGTGAACTGCAGCCAGCAACTTATTGTTCGTGCTCTCACTCATGCGCACATAACGTACAAGAGAATGAACGTTATTCAAGGCCACAATATACTCAGACAAAGTTCTTTTTCATTCTGCGCTTAGAAGTAAAACATTGGAAATATTGCTGAGAGCCACATTTAGATGAATATATAAATATGTGCTGCATGCTTTCCTGTCAATAACAAAATAAACACACAACAAAAATGACAGAGGTGAGAAAACAGCATTTAAGAAAGCATCTGATCATTGCGATGTGGATATGTACATGAGGTAATTAAAATTACACAGTTATGATAGTTTGATTATAAAATATATTGGAGACTATAGACTATAGATCTGGGTATGTGAGACTATAGTTTAGCATGACACATTGACATTAAAGTACAGAATAGCTCTTCACATTGTTCACACATTGGCAATAAAAAAGGCGATTAATACATAAAAATTCTTATATATTCATATAGACCCTTTAAGAATACATTGGGAAAAACCACCTAATGTGGACCTTATTCCAGTTCAGTCAGGACCACTTAAGTCAAAAAATACCATAGACAAACTTTTTTGTCAACATTTATTGGCATATTTGACACTTGACATTTGATATTCAACAGTGTTTTGATCTGCCTGCATTGACACCATTGTATGCGAACTGAACTGAGCTGGATGATGACATCACTGTTTACTCCAGTGCTGATATAGATAAATTAAATAATTAAAATAAATTAATAACTATTGATTCTTACAACAGAATGAATCAATACTGAATTTACTTAAGATGGATAATGACACCATTTTCTTTAAGAGCTGCTGTGCAGCCAAAATTATATACCAGTTATCAATGTAAAGCTGCTTTGACACAATCTGCATTGTAAAAAGCACTATATAAATAAAGGTGACTTGACTTGACTATTTTGCTAAAGGTTACATTTGGCGGTATGGCTCTGTTCTAAATTCCCTGTCCTTTTCATGAGCTCCATGAAAAGCTAAGACAGGGAACAGCAGCAGCTTCTGGGGACAACCTCCCATTTTTTAAACTGGGAGAGCAGTGCAAATCCCCCTATTGAGAACAGAGCATGCATCAATGACAACAGAATGACACTGATTAAGTTAAACACAACTTTAAGGAGGAGCTGGGGGAGGAGGTGGGTTGCAAAGCAGCTTGCAGTGGAAGCAGCCAAGCAGGCAGACTGAAGCTGTGTTTAAGTAATGCGCCCTGTTTGAGAGTTGCCAATTGAAAGTGCATAGGAATCGGATCAGCTGATATGGGTGGGGTTGGAATTTGCCAATCAGCTAATGTCAGCTGATAGCGGAGCTTGACTACGAGGCCTGCCTGAACTAATGCAGAATGCTTGATTTATTCAGTTATTTAAAAACTTTAATGGAGCCCATCTGGTTCCATTTTGGTATGTAACACCTATTTTCACGATCCAATCAATTATCGAGAAAAAAAAAAAAAAAAAAAAAATCAAGTCTGACCCTTTTGTTACTGTTGTTTATATTTTACTCAGTAATACATTAAAATATAGAATTAAAATACACTGAAACTTAGAATGTATAGACAACAGCTGAACAGTTTTCCAGAGGTCTGTCAAGTGTTTCTTGCAAAAGCAAGGCTATAAAGACAGTTAATTTTAACATCTTTAAGTTAAGTTTCAAAGATGAATAAAAACTGCACAAAACATGACAACACATCAAATTTTATATTGTTACTATATGCTGCATTAACTTGATCAACCCAGTTTTTTTTTTCTTTTCAGTGAGAGTATCTCAAAAGCAAATGAAAGTGTAAATGACAAATAATAAATGCTTCTGAGTAAATATTTAAGCAGCCTTCAAACTAGAACAAAGAAAACCACACAGCTGAGGACTACTGCAGATGTGCACAGCTGTGTGGGGGTGTAACTAACTAAAGTTAGTATTTTTACTAGTTCAGTTGTTTTCAAACCAATGCTACTTTTCCTAACAAATAGCAGTTTATTGTGGCAAAATGATACAAATTCATGTGTAGTCAGGTTCAGTAAGATAGGATTCAACCATATTGTATAATATAAGGACTGCACAGGTATTATACTTTTCTAGAACCAAACTGTTTTATCTTACCTGTAATATGCATTGAAAAACCTTCACATGTGGCCTTTTTAATTAAACCGTCATCGGTATAAAATATCACTTTGGTAATACAAAGCAATTAACCTCTTCTCAGAACTACGTCTGCTAGAGAAAGGTTATAAAGATTATATCCTTTTGCTCATATTAAGGTTAAAAAACAAAACAAAACTTGTTTAGATTTTGAGAAATAAAAGAGTTTGCTCATCTCGTCATAAGATGGCTGCCACTGCTGGCTAAAGGATGGGTTTTGAAGGTGCAAATTAATTCTCTAGTTCGACTGTGGATATGACAGGTGGCAAATTGACAAGACTTTGATAACAAAAACAATTACTAGAGCCATATGATACAAGAGAATAGGCTGAGCTCGTCTTTTAATTCATTCCTACTTTGCGCTTGTCAAACTCTATTCTCCCCTACAAAATACTTTACGCTACATTAGCTTTGACATTGCATTTAGTCTCCTCAGGCACAACAATAAAACAGACTGGAACCTAACAAAAAAAAAAACCTCTTCTTCCTCTTTCTTTAGGTGATTGCTCTAAAACACTCCGAACAGCATCAAACCCATGTTTCTACTGACGGCAAGGTATAAAAGGATAATTTTGGCTTCTTGAACAAAATCAATAAATCATTTGGCGTACAGGGATGGCCGCTATCTTGATTGGCAGGACGAGGCTGGGGATTAGCATCAGCGCTAGTATCTCCGGACTACAGTGCTTTAATCAGGATTCTGGATTCTGAATGGAGCTCTGAGTGGCAGTGCACTCAAGAGGACAGGCTCAAACTGTGTATACAAATTAGGCTTTATTTAGGAATGTGTCATTCAACCGTGTACTGGAGGACAGAAAGTATGGCAGTTTGCTAAAAAGCTGTCTTGGAGTGCACTCTTGAGGGAGGGGTTACGGTGCAGTTGGAGCCACGCTTTTAAGTTTTGCATAAGGGACTCGCTTATTAAAAAAATGTTACGGTCTTTTTGCAAATAGCTGAAACCATGCTGAGAGGCCTCTGACACATTTAAATAGCACACTGTTGAGTCGTATGAAAGTGTAAGTGATGGTGGCATGACAGTTATATTGTGAAAAAATAAATAAATAAATTAGCATCATCAAAACATTCATCCATCCATTTTTCAGACCTTTTTTCTTATGTAGGGTCTTCGGGATGCTGGAGCCTACACTTTAAAAAGTACTTCAGGAGACGTCACCACAACTTAAATAAATGATTGCAAGTTAAAAGTTCTAATTTACTGATTTAATTAAACCTTTTAAGATGCAAACATTATTTTGTTGAGTTCTGTTGACATAATAATATAGATCATTACATTAACTTAATATTGTGTGTACTTTAAACATTATTTTTTTTTAACTAAGTTGTAGTAACTTAATGAAATTGTCTTGATAAGTAGAAATTGAAAAACAGAAATTTGGTAGTGGATTTCTAGATCCCAGTATGCTTTGCATAAGACTGGATAAGGAGAATAAATGTTGAAATTAAAGACGGTCGTACACAGTATATGATTTTTGCTGTATACATAAAACTGGAAAACACACAAAAAAAGCTTATTTAATGTCTCAAACACTGTCTGGAACCTCCCAAGGGTGCAATTTACCTCCATTTGAAGAAGTTAATTCTATCTCATGAAAGGCATTTGACAACTCTTCCTAACCCACGGGTAGAAAATCCATAAAATGAACACACACACACACACACACACACACACTTTAAGTTTCCAAGTCTGTTGTGCCACACTGACTGAGTGATGTAAAGTGATTGAGGTCTGCCTGCAACTATGAATGCCGATATGGAAGCACACACCTGATCCTGATCCAGGAGTCAAAGACTGTGTGTATGGATTCAAATGGCATGTTTAACTGTCATTACCAATGCAAATTGTCCCCTAAAGCTATCGGCTTTATCAGCTTATGACTCCCCTCTTGTAGACAAGCAGCCAGACAGTCATGATTAGCTACAAAACAGCCTATTAAAAAAATGTAAAAAGGTCATTCCTTTATGCAGTATATTTTCTTTTCCCCATTATTTGTCCCCATTATAAACTCAGACTTTTCAAAGATGGACAACATATTAATTAGTTTGCCTTTTTTAAACTGCCACAATTAAGAGAACACAGGGGTGATTTTATAAAATCACTTCAAAACACAACTAACAAAAGTTGCTTAATGACAAGGAAGTGATATCAAACAACAGCACAAACATCATCAAAAGCCCAGTTTTATCAAATTATAGAAATCAGTATGATCCTGTTAATTGTCTTCCAGTTGAGTTACTAATGTTTCAGTGAACTTGACCAGAGTATATTTTTGAAATGATAGCATATAGAAAAGAAAGATAGTAAAGAAAATACCTTAATTATCATAAGCATTTTTTTCCAGGTTACAGAGCTTAAAAGCTACTGCATAATGCATGAATGATTCAAAAACATGGACAGTCAATAACAAAATGTTTTGCCTACTTGAATACTGGATTCAAATTTTCAAGTATGACAACATGTTAAGAATTAATGAAGAGCTGAGAGGTGAGAAGACAAGAAACAGGAGACGACAACAGTGACATACAGAGTGCAAATGAAATGAATGAGTGTGACAATAATTAAAAATGTACAGATTTTGACAGTGAAGGCTGCAAAAAGGGTTTTCTGGATAAGATGCATAAGGGAAATTATTCATATTTTAATATTTCATATTTGTACTAGTTTCTGTTAAGATGAGATCAAGAGATGATCATGATGAAGGGTCCCTCTTTTTCTTTCTCTCTCTCACTTTCTGGTGTATTTCCCAAGTGCCCTTCAGGCCTGGCAACAGTTATATTGGACCTGCTACAAGGGTCCAATGTGCCATATGTGTCCTTGGGCCTATTCCCTCATTGGAGTGGTCACCTTTAAGAGGCCATTCCCCAAAGAGCATGTCAGTTTAAGCACACAGCCCTTAGCAGTCAGTATTCAGTATTCTCCTCTAATGTCCTACAAAGTCCTGCAGGCTCACTAGTCTCATTAGGGAGTACCTGTTGGGTTGAGAACAAGGGTATATGTACTGTAGATAGCGACAGAAAAAAAAAAAAAAAGAGGGAACTAATGACAGACTGTCATATCGGCTGACTTCTGGGCTTTTTGAAACCATCAATATCACTGGATGATAACTGTGCCCACTTGGCTAATTAACAGAAATCTTAGCAACCCCTTGTGTCCACAGATATATTTATAATTACCATTATAGATAATGATTTTCAATGTAGTTTTTCTAGTGAGTTTTGAATAAGTACATTTTGTGTAAAATATATGTTCAATTGACTGTCAATCAACTGCAGAAGGAAGGAAGGAAGGAAGGAAGGAAGGAAGGAAGCAAGGAAGGAAGGAAGGAAGGAAGGAAGGAAGGAAGGAAAGAAAGACCAATACAAAAAGACAAAAGATAAATCACTTTAAGAGTATTTACAAGTGTGAAAATTATCGCTTGACTGGTTACCTCTCCTGCACACCAACGCACCATCCAATAACCCTCTGATTAAGGAATACCGTTACATTAGAACTCATTAGGTCCAATCACATGCTATGAGTCCCTGCTGCTGTTCGCAGAATGAAGACAGATCACTACCTCTCTTCAACAGCCCTCTCTAGCATACACTAAACCACACTGTAACTTCAAACAGCCCGCTTGCCTGGGAAAAGACAATTACTGTATATGCAATGGTTTTTGGTCTATGTTCCTAGATCAACTCTTGGTGCTGGGGAAAAAAAAAAAAAATACTACTAAATAATCATTGGGCAAACCATAACACTCCCTTAACCTAAATTTAGAGGGAAAGTATAGGTTTATAAACACAGACGTTGATCCATTAAATGTGTTATAGTTGTCATGTACACTCTATGTATACCATACTGGAAGCTATCTGTAACATTCCTTTAGGCTTTAAGATAATGTTTCTGAAAATGAGTTGTCTACAGTGAGGATATATTAACCTGTGGGCTGCCCTAGCCTGTCTGAATCTTGAAGGTTTGAGTTTCTGAGCTGGCAGACAGCAATGAACGAGAGTGACAGTGTCATTAGGGGAGACAGTGTGGCGTCTTGAGCTGTGAAAGATCCTTCCTATGGGGTGAGGAGCAGGATAACTAAGAAGAGGACATTGTTTTATGTCCTCTGTCTGTCCCTGCTCTCCAAAACCCAAAAGTGAGTGAATGAGAAACTCAAGAAGAGAGATGAAAGGCCTAGGTTTCCACAAGGACATAAGTCATAGAGAAAAAAATCAATTTAATGATCTTTAACAAGGGCTGCAGAACAGACTACCCACTTAAACACTTAAAAAATATTTTCGTAATTAGTATTTTTTTTTATCTTAACATCCCGAAAGCAAAGTGATAAGTAATTTCAATGGCCACAGCTCTATAAACAAAGCAGAATACACAGGCGTGCTATATCCGTGGTAAATCTAATGTTTGAAGTTTAAAACACAAAAAAGCCAAAAACTAATTCAATACATGTTTAGTGCTAAAAAGGCTTATTACATTAAGGATTTTAGATTTTTTTTTTAGATATATTTATTGGGAACAAGACAAATACTAATTGGACTTCATTTATGAAAATGGAAACATGTTTTACTGTTACACATGCACCAAACCCCATTAACAGCACCCTCAAAAAAACAAAACAAGGTTTTTGTGAGTTTTTATCATTAGCGTGTACATGCTTGTTTTCTATGTGGGCACTGGTTTAGGAAAAATAATGTTGTAGTAGGATAATGGAGAGTAATCACATAATTTGTAAGTTAATTCATTAATTTATGGCCGCTCCAATAATTCTTCCGCAGTGGTGTTGGATTCATTTTGTGCTTCGGCGTTAATAAGATGACTAAATTGTGCTGACTGGAAACAAATTTGCGGTGTGCATGAAAACACTAAAGAAACTTTAAAACCAACTCTCATGGGTCAGCGCAAGAGAGTTCTGGACCAACTGAATGAAATGTTACTTGCCCTATCAGGCCTTTGTTGTATTGCCATGATTAGATGCATCAGTTAGAATGTTGTGTTTATGAACATGCAGTAGCTGTCATGACGCTGGATTTAAGCTGTCTAATTTCCTGTTGTTTCTGTTTTAATTTTAACTTAATTAATTATATATATATATATATGAGATACGAATCTAATATTTTTAATCTGGCACATATAAATATAAATTGCAAAAAAATTAAAATCTGTATTTATTGTCACATGACCAGGGCATGTAGAATACTCTTGTGCAACTTTCACACAATCTTGCAACAAAATGGTGTTATGAACTTAATGCAGGCACAATTCCCCTGAAGCAACCTGGGGTTAAATTATTGCTTGTTCATGTGGAGAATATACCAACACTGAACGTCAACCATAAACTTCCCCATTAAAAGTCTATAAGCAGTAGCAGTTGGCAGAATTTGGACCTGAATTTTTATTACATCCATATTTCAGGGGAGATAGCAAAAACAGTCCCCCACTACCAGACATTATGCAACTGATTCTCAACGTTGAAAAAAAGAAGGCATTTGGGGCATGAACTACTTCTGGATCATGGTGTCTCCCCACCATCAATTATTTAAAGGTGCGGTAAGCGATTTCTAAGAAACACTGTTAAAAGTGGATCGGACCTAGCATCACAACACACTTGTAGCCAATAAGCAGTTGGGGCATTTACACTCATGATGGGGGAGAAGAGAAAGTGAGGGCGCCAAGGTTGCGTTGTTTCTGCTCCATACTTAAATAACATTGACTTTGCTGTGTTTCATAGAACCAAGATATGCAGTTGTTGTAATATTAGTTATAGTAACAGGACAGTTTTGAGTGTCATTGTTTGTCTGGAGCTGGTGTGCTGCTGGCAACTAACAACCAACTCTTGCTTGTATACTCTTTTGTACTGTATGTTTATTTTTTTGTTTTTCCTTGTAGCTAGCTTAATTTTTGGCCAAGCATTATTTTGCTATTTTTGCTATTCAGCTATAGTGCGTCCAGAAAGTATTCACAGCGCTTCACTTTTTCCACATTTTGTTGTTACAGCCTTATTCCAAAATGGATTAAATTCATTATTTTCCTCATAATTCTACAAACAATACCCCATAATGACAACATGAAAGAAGTTTGTTTGAAATCTTTGCAAATTTATTGAAAATAAAAAATGAAAAAATCACATGTACATAAGTATTCACAGCCTTTGCCATGACACTCAAAATTGAGCTCAGGTGCATCCTGTTTCCACTGATCATCCTTGAGATGTTTCTTCTTGATTGGAGTCCACCTGTGGTAAATTCAGTTGATTGGACATGATTTGGAAAGGCACACACCTGTCTATATAAGGTCCCACAGTTAACAGTGCATGTCAAAGCACAAATCAAGCCATGAAGTCCAAGGAATTGTCTGTAGACCTCCGAGACAGGATTGTATCGAGGCACAGATCTGGGGAAGGGTACAGAAATATTTCTGCAGCATTGAAGGTCCCAATGAGCACAGTGGCCTCCATCATCCATAAATGGAAAAAGTGGACCACCAGGACTCTTCCTAAAGCGGGCCGCCCGACCAAACTGAGCGATCGGGGGAGAAGGGCCTTAGTCAAGGAGGTGTCCAAGAACCCAATGGTCACTCTGACAGAGCTCTGTGGAGAGAGGAGAACCTTCCAGAAGAACAACCATCACTGCAGCACTCCACCAATCAGTAAAAGGCACATGACAGCCTGCCTGGAGTTTGCCAAAAGGCACATGAAGGACTCTCAGACCATGATAAACAAAATTCTCTGGTCTGATGAAACAAAGATTGAACTCTTTGGCCTGAATAGCAAGCGTCATGTATGGAGGAAACCAGGCCAGGCCAATACCATCCCTACAGTGAAGCATGGTGGTGGCAGCATCATGCTGTGGGGATGTGTTTCAGTGGCAAGAACTGGGAGACTAGTCTGGATCGAGGGAAAGATGAATGCAGCAATGTACAGAGACATCCTTGATGAAAACCTGCTCCAGAGAGCACTGGGACGAAGGTTCATCTTCCAACAGGACAACGACCCTAAGCACACAGCCAACAAAGGAGTGGCTACGGGACAACTGTGTGAATGTCCTTGAGTGGCCCAGCCAGAGCCCAGACTTGAACCCATTGAACATCTCTAGAGAGATC
This sequence comes from Mylopharyngodon piceus, assembly GCA_039654765.1. Classification (NCBI taxonomy): domain Eukaryota; kingdom Metazoa; phylum Chordata; class Actinopteri; order Cypriniformes; family Xenocyprididae; genus Mylopharyngodon; species Mylopharyngodon piceus. The sequence goes on from CM077456.1 coordinate 22,900,015, forward strand.
TGAAACTGGCTGTGCACCGATGCTCCCCATCCAACCTGATGGAGCTTGAGAGGTCCTGCAAAGAAGAATGGGAGAAACTGATAGGTGTGCCAAGCTTGTAGCATCATACTCAAAAAGACTTGAGGCTGTAATTGGTGCCAAAGGTGCTTCAACAAAGTATTGAGCAAAGGCTGTGAATACGTATGTACATGTTTTTTTTTTGTTTTTTTTAAATAAATTTGCAAAGATTTCAAACAAACTTCTTTCACGTTGTCATTATGAGGTATTGTTTGTAGAATTTTGAGGAAAATAATGAATTGAATCCATTATGGAATAAGGCTGTAACATAACATAAAATGTGGAAAAATTGAAGTGCTGTGAATACTTTCCGAATGCACTGTATGATAAAGAGACATCCTTTCTTGCATTGTGTGTTCATGCATTTTGGGGGTGGAGAAATGAAGGGAAGGATGTGTTTGATTCAGTTGATTTCAGATTTCTCAGAAATCGCTTACTGCACCTTTAAGCAATTGATTAGGTAAGTAGATAAGTATATATCCAACCTTCAACTTCACCCAAAACCTTCAAACCAAAAAGATTCAGATGAGAATGTTCAACACAGGAGGCTGTGTGGGCTTTCTGTGAGTTGTGTGGTGGGTGACAGGCAGTTCCGTTCGCCTTCTGCCCCGCTGAAAATCATCACGTCAAAGTTGAGATCATAGTCGGTGTTTAGGCACAATGCCCCCCCCCCACTCCCCCTTGCTAGCAGGGTTAGAGTGAGCCAGGCGCTGAGCTCTGATAGGCCCATGTGTTCCAAAAGAACTGTCTCCCCTTTCGCTGTCCCTTCCCCTCACACTCTCTCGCCCCCGCATTTCAAACCAGCATAGCTTCAACGCGACAGGCCATCTGGAAATCGCATGCAAGCACAGTCGTTTACAACAATGCTATGGTCCACAACGGCAGACCTGTGGCATTAGCAAATTAGCTGCCGAGTTTTAATCTACTACTACACTAAAGTTTGGTGTCAACGCTTTCTGTTTTCTGTTCACGGCATAGGATTTTTTAGACAGCACATATAATAAAAGACTTGACAGCATTGAGCTGAGGCAGTTTTCACTGAAATATAACCAAGTCAGAATACACCCTCCCTGTTTTGAGTGGCTATTAGCATGGAAGAATGATTTCAGAATCAAATCTGGATTCAATGAGCATAAAGAGCCACTCGTCCAATACAAACCCCCTCCTCAGTTGTGTGAGAGAGACAGAGTGCTTTTTGATATGATATTCAAAGCACGTGTTGGGAAAACATTGGAATAGATGCTCAGAGATGTTTGGAGCTATTCTGGTACAGCGTGGAATGATCTGTCAGGGGCAATGCATCACTCTTCCTATTAGCTGTGCGTGTGTGTGTGGGTTTGAGTGTAACAGTGCACACATACAATGCATGAGCGTCTGCGTGTGCATATTTTCACGCACATGTTCTGCATGCATCCAGTTTGTGCTTGAAGCCATATAGACGTACAGAGAGCCTTCTGTTGTGAGAGACAGTGGCCGATGGCTCTTAGAGTGGGACAAACAGAAGCAGACTGCATCACATTTACTTACAGAAAACCCATCCAAATCCCTTTCATCACTGCAGAGGACGAACACACACACATATACAGTACATGGTGTTTGGGGTAACGTCGTACATAATCAGATTCCTTTTTCAAGTAATGAGTAATACAATTTATTATTAATTTATTATTATTTATTATTGTGTGTCATTCTTTCAGCCCAGTTCTTTAGTAGAATATTACTGTGGCAGATCAGATATCAGATTTTCAGTCCTGTCTGTTTACATGCACTTTAACATTATAACCGACTTTGTTTACATGAATGTCTCTCCAAAAACATTTGAACTAAAAAGTGCATTTTACAGCTTGTGTGTTTTTGAGCAATGCCTCATACAGCAAATACTTTTCACAGAACACACGCACAAGAGCATTTGTACTCTATAGTGCTGCTACTGCAGTAGATATGCAATTTTTACAGTTTTGGTATTGACTTGGTACTGAAATACGGTAAGTTTGACATCAGTATATCGTCGCTGTCAGGTGGAAACCTCGTATCTCCATATTTCGTCATTTTTAATTTTTTCCTAAATCATTACTATTGGTCACCCTATATGTCTGTCTGTGGGTTTTGCAAATATTTAACCAATGAAAAGTATTAAAAAGAGCTTGAGACTAAACCTCGCAACTCCTCTGGATCCTCAAAAAACTGTCTGTAAAACCTCACAACTCAACCCACCTCTGTCGTAAATGAAGTGCCACATGCAGTTTGGACGGTCTCTGCTTGTTTTCAATGCAAGGGTAAATAAAGAATTGGTTGTTTGATTAAGTAAAGCGTTTTCTTTACTCAAGATATATATATATATATATATATATATATATATATATATATATATATATATATATATATATATATATATATATATATTGCACAGCATAAATGAGTACACCCCCTCTGAAACTCCTGAAAGTCAGCAATTACTCAACATGTTAGGGTTCTTTAGAGATATAATGTTACAGCAAGTCTGCTTAATCAATTACCAAAGAAGCTTGTCAAAATTATTCAGGAAAATAAGATTTTCTTATCAAGGTGATAAAATGTTGTGTAGCAAAAATGAGTACACCCTCCTAAAAGTTACTAAACAAAACTAAATAAAAATTTTCTGGTGTAAGTTTAAGGCAATGTTTGATCAACAGGTAAGTATGTTGAACCAAAACATTTAAAGAGAAGTCATTTCTTGACAATTAAAAGTGTTATATAGCCCACTGAATCATTCTCAGACTTAATGCTGACAACAATGGAACCACTTGGGAGAGAACTGTCAGGAGACTTATTTCTTAGCACAAAAGAGGACAGTGGTACAAGAGGATTACCAAATCATTGTTTTAAGTGTGAAAATATAGCAAAAGTAACACAGAAATTCAAAAACAATGGACTTGTGACAAGGCCCCTGAAATAATCAGGCCTTCATTTTAAGCTTTCATTTAGTGATGAGGGATTTTTTTGCTAGACAAAGAGCAGGAGAAATACCAAGCGAGTCTCTTAGAGCCAGCAAAAGCTATGAAAAGAGTGACTGTTTATCTCACAGAGTAAGATGCAGCCTGCAGAAATGACATGCATGGTTGTTGTTCTCACTGGAACTACAGTACCTACTGTAGCCAAAGCACAATAAAGTCAGTTAGCCATTTCCAAAGCCCATATTTACAAAATACAGATTCTGGGAATCAGTACTCTGGTCTCATGAGACCAAATCAATCATTTTAGATCTAACAGCATCCAAAATGTTATGGTGTTGCTAGAGGAGGAGTGCAGTGAGAAGTGCCTGGTTCCCACAGTAAAGTTCAGTGGTAGTAAAGCTCTTATATAGGGATGTATGAGTGCTGAAGGTATGAGGGAGTTGTGCTTTATCAATGCTGTCATGAATTCCCACAGCACTGTGTAATTTAATACACAAACTTGAAACAGAAGATGTTACCCTTTCCTCATTCCCTGCATTTTTGGGCATTTTTTCCGCAGTAGAGACTGTAGAGACGAGTTGAGCAACACTCTCCATTAAAGATCAAGGCATTTAAGGAGCTCATCATCCAGGAGTTAAACAGGACAGATGTGACAATTTTCATGAACTTGTACACTCCATGCCAAGAAGTGTCAGAGCAGTATATTCAAAATTATGGAGGGCATACTAAGTGCTAGAATGTTATACATTTGTTGAATTAGGGTGTACTCATTTCTGCAATCCTTAATTTAAACAAAATTGGCTAATTTACTTATTTTATGGCTATTAATGACATATATTTCTCATGTTTTATCATGTATATGATTAATGCATTTTAGTTTTGCCATCTATGAATTGTATTAGTGATCATAAAGAAAATACATCTTTTGTATTTGTTCAGAGGGGGTGTACTTATTTATGCTGTGCACTGTATATATATAAAGGCTAATGTTTTATGTATATAAAGAGCGGAGAAAAGTGTTTAGCATTTATTGTTGAGTCATAGCCAATACTGTCTTAGATAGTCGGTACGTAGCACTTCATCTACAATAACATGAAATTTTGGCCAAATGACAGAAAAAAACTGAGCACCCACATATAGCTACAGTAAACTTTATAACCTGTAAATTGATGAAAACAATGCAATGCACTTCTCTGAAATTTGATGGTCATTTCAGTTTTGAACAAGAAAATGATGTGCAAGTTTTTCTTATTTTGTTTAAAGATCATATTTTTTTCATTTAGTACTGCCCTTCGGAAGCTACAGAAGATGCTTATATGTTTCCCAGAAGACAAAAAAGTACTATTTATCCTGTTCATCCAATTCAAAAAGTTTAAATCCCCATCGTGTTTCCTTCTGGTTCATCAGTGAATGTTTGCAGCTTTTGTAATAGTTGTGTTTGAGTCCCTCAGTTGTCTTCAATGTGAAAAGATGGACCTTAAAATCATACAGTCACTGCTGGAAAGGGTTCAAATTTGCAAAAGATGCTGGAAAATAAAAGAATCTGTAGGACCTGAAGGATTTTTCTGAAGAACGGTGTGCGGTTTAACTGCTCAGGACAAACAAGGGACTCATGAACAACTATCACAAAACAAACAACCAGTCGTGGATCATCCAGGTAATGACACACAGTATTAAAAAGGGATGCACCAATACCATTTTTTAAGGACCAAGTACGAGTACAGATACTTTTTTTCTGGTACTCGCCGATACCGATACCTATACCTATACATTTATTAATTTCTCTCTCTCTCTCCCTTTTTTTTTTTTTTTTTTTGGTGATGTTGCAGTTTTCACAGCGAGACTAATGAATGTAGGACAGCTTCTTTATTATTACTCTAATGAAAAAAGTAATAATTTTTATGTGCTTGTCACAAACTTAAAGAACAAAAATTTCACAGTGTCCAATAACCTTCAAAGGGCATAATTACCAATATATATAATTGTTGTTATATAAAAAGAAATTACAAACAATACAACAAATACTATAGAGATACAAATTAAATAAACTTGTTTTTCAGATACAGTAGGTGTATTTACCATGTATACATTTAACATCTTTTGTTGTTTTATTAACATTAATGACAAATATAGGCTACGGTCCCTTTAAGACTGAATCTATGGATACTGACACATATCCTGTTTTCACCCAAATGTTTACGTCGACTTAAGCCATAAACGACTGTATTTACGTGAGATACTCCACACGATGGACATTTTGACAACTATGTGTGCAACTGACCATTCAGGCGCGAGGAGAACTGATCGCGCGCTGTCTGAGAGAACTGGGATCGCGCGCAAGAAAGAGAGAGCGCGCACGCGAGAGAGAGCGCTTCTGGTCTGTGTCATTCAGCGCGATTCCGCCTATCCCGCCTTCACTAATCGATAACGAATTGTGTTTGCAAGCATGCAGTTCACAATGTGTGGGTTGTCATCATTAATTCTGAAGTATTTTCACACCCCTGAGGCTGACATTGTTTCTGCTGCTGCCGCCGGTATCGGGCCCGATACCGATACTGGTATCAGTATTGGTGCATCCCTAGTATTAAGAATCAAGGGTATGTAAACTTTTGAACTGGGTCATTTTTATAAATTCAGCTATTTTTTTGTCTTGTGGACTATATGCAAACATCTGTTATGTGAAATAGCTTATTCAGGACAGTAATAAATAAAAAAATAACATGCAATTTTTATGATCCTTCTTATTTTGTTAAAACGATTAACATTTTTGCAGATTCTGCAAGGGGTATGTAAATACAATATACAGCTCAACTGTATATTGACATGCAAGTGTCTGACTATATATATAAAATCATAATATCCACTTTAACAATGTAGTGTTTAATTATTTAAAAATACACTGTTTTTTCCATTTCCTGAATGGAAAAGTAGCGATTTTGGAGATACAAGGTTTCTGCCCAACAGAAATGATATGTATTTATTTAAAATTTCTATATTATAAATATATATTATATTATATTATATTATAATTTTATTTTACTACTAAAAAGCAGCAGTTTTAAGATCATTATTTACCGAAACAGGGTACATAGTCCAACAACTTTTCAGAACATCTTACTCTAAGCTACATTAATGTCAGCAGTTACAACAGGTCTGCTCTTTATTAAAACTGTTTCTGCTGCTGTGCCATCGCCACCATTACTCAGGGAGTATGTGTGAGCGCACCTGTGTTCATGTGAGTCTGAATGTGATCTCCTCACCACTGGCAGATCAATATGCCTCAGAATAATCTATGATCTCCAGAATACTTGCTTCTCGTCATTGATCGAACCCATCGATCAGGCCTTGAATGCTTTATTCTCCTCCGAGAGCTCTGTAGTCTAACATTGGCTCTTTAAAAATTGTACTTATAAGTCTCACCATTTTTCAGAGAATCCGCAATCTTTTGCTCAGCAGTCAAGAAAAGACTCCTGTGTCCCTTTACAGCTGTTAAAATTCTGAAGAACTCGGAGACGCTCTGCTACGCACTGATGCACAAGAGATGCAAGACAAGAGCATCTCTTAAACATGAATGGATGTCATACACTAAAGCTTCTTCTGTTCCAGTAAGGATCCCAATTGTGTTTATGCAAGTGTGTGCAAAATATTGGATTTAAATGTCATTATGGATTTGTGTGGGTGCACACAGAGCCATCATCCCTCCCACACTGTGTTTGGTGACATGGAAATCGCAGGGAGTGACGCCATGTCTTCTGAATGTCCTAACACTAATTCCTTCACAGTCTGAGGCCAGATTACTCAGCGTTCATGTCTTAAAGAGAAAATAAACTGCACATATAAGCCTTGTGATGAACCTATCTGAAACCTACCTTTCAAATTCACTAGCCACTAATGGCAGGTTGACAATACACAATAAGCAATACTTTACAGCATTTATTTAGGGCCGTTTAATCATTTTGGCAATTGACATCTCAATGGGTGTACTCTAGGCACGGTTGCCTTGTACCGAGCCCAAGCACGATTGTCCCCCCTGCCAACTCCCCCGCTGGCCTACACTCAGATTGCACTTAACGTTCTGGTTCGAAGCAGCACGCTTGCGTCATTACGATGCAGCTTTTCGTTTGGAAGAAAACAGGAAGAAAAGCACTTTCGCTAATAGACTGCCTAATAGATTGATCACTTATGCAGCGCAACGATTTTCACTTAATTGTGCTGCACGTATCAGAATATTATTTTTAGGCAGCTGAAGTTGAAGGAGGAATTTGCAGCTTTACTCACAAACTACAACTCCTGTTCATCAATAAGGTGAGAACCAGACCCAATATAAACCTAAATAAACTCAAATTAATTAAATTAATTGAAAAGTAGTAGTAATAGAAGATATTAGAAATTAATTAAATTAATTGAAAATAGTAGTAATAGAAGATATATGTTGTCATGATGTCGTAATGATGACAGTAGCGCCCAAAAAATAGTCCAATAGAACCGTGCCCGAGCCCAGCGCTTTAAGCAGACCAGGGCATGGTATGAAGTGATCAAGACAAATATTCAGTACGGATATTTGGAGCAATAAACATTTTAATTTGAATGATCGCCTGTTAAAGCATCTGTTCAGACTGATACGAGCATTTGCATGGTGTCAATGCATTTTTTTTTTCTTAAAAAAAAAACAAACAATTTTTTTTTTTTTTCCCCTCCAATTGTTACAATTGCACTTTTGGTAACTTACAAAGAGCTGCTGTTGTTACATAAAACTTCGACTTGGTGGTAGTTCGCTCACTAACCGACTATTTTGCTAAGCGAATCATAATTATATATGAATAACACAGGAAGAATCTGAAAAAATCACTCTCTTCTCTCTGTATTTGGTGTTGTTTAATAATCACTATAGCGAATCAAAAAATCTGAATGTTTACCTGAAAACAAATAAAGACTTTCTTCTCCATGAAAAAACGCATGCGAAAATTATATATATTTTTTTGTGTGTGTGTTTTGTGATGAACATTAGTGTTGGTGTGAACAGGCAGTAAAATGTTACATTTTAATTAACATGAACTAACAATAAACAAATTTACATTTATGCACATTTACAAATTAACATTAACATTAATTAATACAGTATTTTGTAAAAAAAAAAAAAAAGTACTGTGCATTGTTCATGATACATAAGGAATAAACTAATGTTAAACATAACATCTTAAGTACATAATGTTATTGTAAAGTGTTACTGATGATATTAATATTTTAGTAACATTATTTGAAATGTCACCTACAGACATTTGTATTCATTTCTTTCTTTACATTGAATAAATTAACTAATTTCATTGAAAATGATAAAAGAACGTCAATTCTATGAACTTCAAAGTCTAATTTAGCACATAATTAGTCAAAATTAATGATGTAATTGATATAATGATATGTTTTGTCATAAAGCTTCATCACTGAAATTCCTTTGCTCTATGACTGCTAAATTTCTTTGAAAAGCAATTTAGTAAATTCTTCTTTTCCAGTCATTTGATTCTAATTCCAATTCAACATCATTAGAGGTGTGTGGCCAATTCAATTTAAATTTACACTCACAAACTGAAATTCTGAATTTTGCTCAACCCTGCTGTGCACTGACGTGGCTTGTGGGCCAGTCTGGGGTTTAATATATATTCAGGCATTTGGGTGAATTGTTTGCATGTGTCTGCTCAAAAGAGATTACTAGGAGGTTTATGGCTACAATAAAAAACACCCAAGTGCACCATTACAAAGAGCATAAGAAAGAAGGGATGAAGACATGGATGGAAGTATGGGAGTGGTTAGTGAGGAGGTCAGTCACAGATAATATAATCCAGCTCACAGCGCTAAACGGACAAGACAGCGGTTTGAGTGTGTGACTCACATCCTACCCCAGAACCATCTCTGGAATCGTTTCCTCTTCACTGGGCTGAGCTCACTGAGGAGACAGTGCTGACCCAAACTGACCTCCACAATGACCCAATCCTCCAGCTTCCCTAGCAAGACTGTCATGCTATTGCTACCACATTCTTCTCAAAGAACACCTCAGAGTTAATCATCATGACAGATGTTTTCCTTCATGGAACAGAAGAAAGGTGGATGGACAGAGGAGATCCTTACAAGATATTGCAAAGCACACATGTTGATGTTAGCATCAAAACTTTGAAAACAGCTAGTGTGATCTGCTACTTTATACATTCACATGTATTCATTTAGCAGATGTTTTTATTCAAATGGTGACTTACAAATGAGGAATACAGCTAAAGCCATTCATCTTTAAAGGATTAGTTCACTTTCAAATGAAAATTAGCCCAAGCTTTACTCACCCTCAAGCTATCCTAGGTGTATATGACTTTCTTTTTTCTGATGAACATAATCGGAGAAATATTAATAAATATCCTGACGCATCCAAGCTTTATAATGGCAGTGAATGGGACCAATGAGTATGAGCTGAAGAAAGTGCTTCCATCCACATCCATCCATCATAAACGTGTGCTCCGGGGGTTAATAAAGGCCTTCTGAAGCAAAGCGATGCATTTGTGCAAAAAAAATATCCATATTTAAACAAGTTATGAAGTAAAACTCTTGCAGTTAACAAAGCTTACGTTACGTCCTACGCCTTCCCTATTCAACTTACGAAAACTGACGCGACGCCAGTTTACACTTTCTTCGTAACTTGAATACGGAAGGCGGTATGGCGGAAGCTAGATATTTTACTTCATAACTTATTTAAATATGAATCTTTTTTTTTTACACAAACGCATCGCTTCGCTTCAGAAGGCCTTCATTAAGCCCCTGGAGCCATGTGGAGTACACATTTATGATGGATGGATGTGGATGGAAGCACTTTCTTCAGCTCATACTCATTGGTCCCGTTCACTGCCATTATAAAGCTTGGATGCGTCAGGATATTTATTAATATTTCTCCAATTATGTTCATCAGAAAGAAGTAAGTCATATACACCTAGGATGGCTTAAGGGTGAGTAAATCTTGGGCTAATTTTGATTTGAAAGTGAACTAATCCTTTAACATGAGAGATGCTGCAACACAAACTGCTAAGAAAAGTACAAGCTGCAGCACAGAAGGAAGTAAAAGACAGTGAGACAATACACAGAGCTAGTGCATTATCAGGATTGATGGTGTTCATGGAAGAGGATGCAAAAGCCTTGACTGTGCGGGTTGTAGTTTTTATTACAAATTTCATTTTTTTCAATCTAGAGGAATAAATAATACTGATGTCTAACAACCCATGAAACAAATTTTATTTTGTGTTCTTTTTTTGTTGTTTGTTTAGTACAACACAAGCCATTAGCTACATTTCAGTGCTTCTGAGAGAAATACATCCAGAGGTAGAAAATCATGGTGGAATACTGGGTTTCATGAAAGTGGAATGAATAAGGTAAGGTTTTCGTAGTCCGGGGGAAGGCTGGACGACAAGTGGAGCACAGAGGAATAATTAGAGAACAACATTTAGCCTCTGCTGTAGAGTTACACTAGAGGGATATAGGCAAAGGTCAAGAGAGGAGCATTCTCAATAGGGATCTTCATCTATGGCCTTTAACCTTCCTTGTTGCTCTTCTTCGAACACTTCTGAGCAGTTAATAATGCACGCTGGGCACGATTCCCTGAGTCCAGCTAGTTCTCCACACCACTGGCTCTAAATTTAGACCACTATCATGATGGCAATCTATAATTACAAGGAATGCTTCTGTGACATGTATTAATTGGGGCCGTTATTGCAATCAGTATCCTGTGGCAGGGGTAATGTTCATCTAACTCATTCAAAAAGTGTGTTAACTCTGACAATACCAGGCAGGACTCAGAGGGTTGCATTTCACAAAGACCATGAAGGGTTTGTTTCAACCATATGTTGAAGGCATCCTAAAGCTTGTTATGATCCATCCTCACAGGTTCTCTGCATGCAGTCATTTAATCAAATTCCATACTGTTGAGTAATCAGAATTAAATAAACTCTTATAGTAATAAAGTCCCACTTTCATAAAATCACATTTTGCCTGATTAAACTCTATATAAGAGTTGAATTATTCAATGAATTTTACAGTTTTATTCAGGGCTTTCTTATCCAAAGTAGATAACTGCATGATTCAAGACATTAGTGCTGCAGCTGGGGTATCCAGGGCCCCGGTTCAGGTTGTTGCTGTGGGACCCCTTGAAATCACATTCTGTGGGGGTTGAAATCGCGGGGCCCTCCTAAGGCCAGGTGCACCTAGAAGTGTCACCACCTTTCACCTTCTTAGCGACAGCCCTTGAAGACATGACTACAACCCACATACACACTATACTTACTCAAGTATAAGTAAATAATCAAGTACATTTTGCAAAAGCCTGGCTACAAGCCTCAATGGACAATATACAGAATTATTGGCACCCTTGGTAAATATGATCAAAGATGACTGTAAAAATAAATCTGCATTATTTATCCTTTTGATCTTTAATTCATAAAATTAGCAAAAATCTAACCTTTCATTGAAGGAAAAGAATTGAAAGTGGGGGGAAAATCACATTATGAAATAAATATTTTTCTCCAAAACACGTTGGCCACAATTATTGGCACCCTTTTATTCAATACTTTTTGCAACCTCCTTTTGCCAATATAACAGCTCTGAGTTTTCTCCTATAATGCCTGATGAGTTCGGAGAACACCTGGCAAGAGATCAGAGACCATTTCTCCATACAGAATCTCTCCAGATCCTTCAGATTCCCAGCTCCATGTTGGTGCTGCTTCTCTTCAGTTCACTCCACTCATTTTCTTTAGGGTTCAGGTCAGGGGACTGGGATGGCCATGGCAGAAGCTTCATTTTGTGCTCAGTGACACATTTTTGTGTTGGTTTTGATGTTTGTTTTGGATCATTGTCCTGATGGAAGATCCAACCACGGCCCATTATTGGATTTCTAGCAGAAGCGGCCAGGTTTTGATCTTTTATCTGTTGGTATTTGATAGAATCCATGATACCATGTATCTGAACAAGATGTCCAGGACCTCCAGCAGAAAAATAGGCCCACAACATTAAAGATCCAGCAGTATATTTAACCGTGGGCATGGGGTACTTTTTATCCATGTGTGCACCAAACCAATCTGGTGGGTTTGCTGCCAAAAAGCTCTTTTTTTTAGTTTCATCTGACCATAGAACCAGGTCCCTTTTGAAGTTCCAGTCTTGTCTGACAACTGAATATGCTGGAGATTGTTTCTGGATGAGAGCAGAGGATTTTTCTTGAAACCCTCCTGAACAACTTGTGGTGATGTAGGTGCTGTTTGATAATTTTTTTAGGCTTTCTGAGACTCAAGACTCAACTAATTTCTGCAATTCTCCAGCTGTGATCCTTGGAGAGTCTTTGTCCACTCAAACTCTCCTCCTCACTGCGCATTAGGACGATTTAGACACACATCCTCTTCCAGGCAGATTTGTAACATCTTTAGTTGATTGGAACTTCTTAATTATTGCCCTGATGGTGGAAATGGGGATTTTCAATGCTTTAGCTATTTTCTTACAGCCACTTTCTATTTTGTGAAGCTCAACAATCTTTTGCTGCACATCAGAACTATATTCTTTGGTTTTACTCATTGTGATGAATGATTACGGGAATTTGGCCTTTGTGTTTCCTCATGTTTATACTAAGTTATGGCTAGACAATTTCATGTTCATGATCACCCTGGTGTGCTAAAAAAAATGTAAATATGAATGGGAATATCCTTCAGAGATATTTTACTCATAAAAAATTCTAGGGGTGCCAATAATTAAAACGTGTTTTGGAGAAAAACATTTATTTCATAATTATCCCGCAGATTTATTTTTACAGTCATCTTTGATCATATTTACCAAGGGTGCCAATAATTCTGACCACCACTGTAGGTAAAACCTTCATTTCTATGGCAACCAAGAAGTGGCTTACTGGTTTAGAAACTGTTACTTTCTGAGGTTGCTACATTATTTTTATTATTTTTACAGCAGCTTTGCACCCCCTCTTAGATGCCCGTCTCGTGTTTCCTGTGGGAACCCGCCAAATCCCACCTCAATATCTTCACACTACATTTTAGCAACCCTATTAGCCATTTCGGCTAGGTCTCAAGTAGACATGAGAGAATTACCAACAGTCTGATGGAAGGAAATACTTGCTGGGGAACATGATAAAGTAACATCACTTGAAATCAGTAATGAAGTCACGTGTGAACCTGGCTTCATCACAAAACCCCTAATACATCTTAATATTGAACAAGAAAACACAATAAAGGTCTATGAAGTTACTCAGCCAGAGTCAACCTTAAATACACCTTTCAAGAAAACTGATGAGAAACTGTTTTTTTTTCTAATGACCAGCTAATGATCAGGGCAGCTAATGAGCAGAGAATGGTCACAACGCCACGCTAGTGTACCCTTGCTAATTAGCTACACATTGACAACCATATTGTTTTCTATTGGCAGCCATCAAGGAACTAAATCAATCTTTTACTCTACAGATAGCAGCCTTCAGAGCAGAGAAAAACAAAACAAGCTCAGAGACGAAACTCCACACTCTGATTTAAAAGGTGCTGCACTTAACCAGTGTACTGATTTCGTACATAGTGATTAGTCTTTCAAATTTTAATTTTTTCCCAATGCATTCATAATCATTACTTTTGCTGGTGCTTTGCAGCAAGCTTTATGCATGTGCTTGAGCATGGAATAGGCTATATTGCGTCTATATATATATATATATATATATATATATATATATTAAATGCTCATTATGGTTTAGTATTCTCCTCAGTATATATTTAAGTAATTAAATTAATATAAATGTGCGATTAGTCGACTAATGGCTTAAATGAATGACTAATAGTCGGCTAGAAAAATCTTTAGTCGGGGGTAGCCCTAATAATAATATCACAAGCGGTCATAATGATCAGTAACAAAAGACAAATTAACACTTTAAATGCACTTGACAGACCTAGCAACCAAATTATCACCAAAAGAAGCACCATCAACTAAATATGGCGCATCACTTGTGATTATACTGAATAGGTCATATCACACTTTTGAGTTTATTACCCTCCTTAGCCTCAGTATCAGAATACATTCCCCCAGAGTGTTCATGGATCATCTGATGCATACTGCACAGAAAAAAGGAAAGAAATGTCTAATGTCTAAGAATATGTTCCAATCTGATTTGGTGACTGCTACACAATTTGTGGACCGCCAGATGCACAGCATTTTATCAGTCAACCCGAAAACTAGGTTGTATTTATTTACAACGTTCAAAGGAAGAACTAGTTACTGAATTTGCCAAGGTTTGTGCCATCAAATCTTTAAAACAAGGGTCTCAAAACTACTAGTTCTACAGGCAGAAGCCAAACGGCTCCTTAACTGTTGGAGTGTTCTTTATACCTGCAATGAAAATCGATTTCCACCAATGTTATTATAGTTAACTAATCTAAAACCATAAAAACATGTTGCTTAAAAAAAAATGTTAACTGAAAATAAATAAATAAATAAAAATATTTTATTTCATCTAGTTGCCAAGGAACCATTTCTCATTTTCATTTAGATTAACTTAACTTGATGTACTAAAATAACTAAATGGAATATAAAAATATTACACACACACACACACACACACACACACACACACACACACACACACAGGTTTGTTTTTGTGAATTGTTGGGACATTCCATAGGCGTAATGGTTTTTATACTGTACAAACCGTATTTTCTATCGCCCTACACTACCCCTACACCTAAACCTACCCATCACAGAAAACTGTGCACATTTTTACTTTCTCAAAAAAAAAAACTCATTCTGTATGATTTATAAGCCTTTTGAAAAATGGGGACATGGGGTAATGTCCTCATAAGTCACCCTCTCCTTGTAATACTTATGTCATACCTATGTCATTATACAAATTTGTTTCCTGATATGTCACAAAAACGCGCGCACACACACACACACACACACACACACCTTATATATATATATTTATATATATATATATATATATACAGTATCTCACAGAAGTGAGTACACCCCTCACATTTTTGTAAATATTTTATTATATCTTTTCATGTGACAACACTGAAGAAATGACACTTTGCTACAATGTAAAGTAGTGAGTGTACAGCTTGTATAACACTGTAAATTTGCTGTCCCCTCAAAATAACTCAACATACAGCCATTAATGTCTAAACCGCTGGCCACAAAAGTGAGTACACCCCTAGGTGAAAATGTCCAAATTGGGCCCAATTAGCCATTTTCTCTCCCCGGTGTCATGTGACTCGTTAGTGTTACAAGGTCTCAGGTGTGAATGGGAAGCAGGTGTGTTAAATTTGGTGTTATCGCTCTCACTCTCTCATACTGGTCACTGGAAGTTCAACATTGCACCTCATGGCAAAGAACTCTCTGAGGATCTGAAAAAAAGAATTGTTGCTCTACATAAAGATGGCGTAGGCTATAAGAAGATTGCCAAGACCCTGAAACTGAGCTGCAGCACAGTGGCCAAGACCATACAGCGGTTTAACAGGACAGGTTCCACTCAGAACAGGCCTTGCCATGGTCGACCAAAGAAGTTGAGTGCAAGTGCTCAGCGTCATATCCAGAGGTTGTGTTTGGGAAATATACATATGAGTGCTGCCAGCATTGCTGCAGAGGTTGAAGGGGTGGGGGGTCAGCCTGTCAGTGCTCAGACCATACGCCGCACACTGCATCAAATCGGTCTGCATGGCTGTCGTCCCAGAAGGAAGCCTCTTCTAAAGATGATGCACAAGAAAGCCCGCAAACAGTTTGCTCAAGACAAGCAGACTAAGGACATGGATTACTGGAACCATGTCCTGTGGTCTGATGAGACCAAGATAAACTTATTTGGTTCAGATGGTATCAAGCGTGTGTGGCGGCAACCAGGTGAGGAGTACAAAGACAAGTGTGTCTTGCCTACAGTCAAGCATGGTGGTGGGAGTGTCATGGTCTGGGGCTGCATGAGTGCTGCCGGCACTGGGGAGCTACAGTTCATTGAGGGAACCATGAATGCCAACATGTACTGTGACATACTGAAGCAGAGCATGATCCCCTCCCTTCGGAGACTGGGCCGCAGGGCAGTATTCCAACATGATAACGACCCCAAACACACCTCCAAGACGACCACTGCCTTGCTAAAGAAGCTGAGGGTACCTAAACCCTATTGAGCATCTGTGGGGCATCCTCAAACGGAAGGTGGAGGAGCGCAAGGTCTCTAACATCCACCAGCTCCGTGATGTCGTCATGGAGGAGTGGAAGAGGACTCCAGTGGCAACCTGTGAAGCTCTGGTGAACTCCATGCCCAAGAGGGTTAAGGCAGTGCTGGAAAATAATGGTGGCCACACAAAATATTGACACTTTGGGGCCAATTTGGACATTTTCACTTAGGGGTGTACTCACTTTTGTGGCCAGCGGTTTAGACATTAATGGCTGTGTTGAATTATTTTGAGGGGACAGCAAATTTACACTGTTATTCAAGCTGTACACTCACTACTTTACATTGTAGCAAAGTGTCATTTCTTCAGTGTTGTCACATGAAAAGATATAATAACATATAATAACATACAAAAATTTGTTTTTTGCTATTAGAGAGGATTTTCTACGATCAATGAGTTTCGAAAATAAAGTTGACAAAAAAATAGATAAATAAATAAAAAATAAAAAATCCAATATTTGGTCATAATATAGCATAATGAGTGATTTAAAAGCAATTTTTAAAAGGCTGGTCATTTTTGACCAGGAACACCAAAGTTGTTACAGGGTTTTCAACACAGCGTAAGAGTTAAATAAGAGACTAGCATGTTGATATTTTTCCATATGGCTTAATCAAACAGTGTTTGTATACAAACATCTGCTAAGTTGTAAGGTGAATGATATGGTCATGTTTCTCAGTACATACAGTATATACTGTACGTATGAAACTGCTTTCAGCTTTTCAATTCCACAATATCTGATGCCCATCTTCCTCCTGCCAATTTCCTCAAAGCAAATGTGGCACATTTTTTCAACATTAACACTGCCCAGTTTCTAGTACAAATACACTGACCAAACATAATCATCAATTACCATATAATTGTGCCAATACATGTAAATCCATGGTTGTAAAATGTGTGATAGTTAAACTGGCCCACAATGGAGAAATTTTTATGCCCAGGAAATATATATATATATATATATATATATATATATATATCAGTAGCAAACCGTGACTCTCTAAATTTAGAAGCACCACGACTATATGTATATATATATATAGGCTCAAGATTAAGCATTGTCCGAGTAAAAAAGTTGCTTGTCCGGGAAAAAAATAGGATTTTGTGTTGTAAATATAATTTATTCTAAAGCAATATCTAGCTCTGACATATTTAAATCTGCATATTTGTGATATTTACCCCAAGGGCATTTTTTCCCTAATCTTATTAAATGTATGCTTCATCTTTCATTTTAAATTCTTACATTTGATCAATAAATTCAGTTAGAATAATAAGAGACTATAGGGCTGTTACCAATTAAATAAATAATTTAAACTGAAAAATTACAACTGCATGAAATAATGTTATGAGAATGTTTTAACATTTTTTTGAATATACAAATAAGAAATGATGGAAAGAATGATATTTTTAAACATGACACTAAACCATCAGTAGGTGACCATCTTAATTTCATTCAAACGATTCATTCAAACGGCTGATTCATTAAAGAATGAGGCAGTTGTTTATGAATAGGTCATTAAATCTTTGACTCAACCGATTCTTTCAAAACGCTGAATCATTCACACTAACACGGCCGAGTGTTTCCGTGAGATGCGCTATGGTTCTGCTGTGATCTTTGTTTGGAACTATTTTCGCTGCCAAAACAAAAACAGTCAAAACTGCGTCCAAAATGTAAGTGATTTAATTTTAACTACTTGTTTATTGAATTGTTGAATGAAATCAGTGTCACATTTTCAGTCGCGATGGCATTCAGGAAAGCACTATTGGTCGTGTAATGTTGCTTAACTGTATCATATGTTATAAATATAAAAACTCCACATTTTGAATTTTACCACGGTACGTTAACTGAGTTTCTTTGTGTGTGCTGTGCTCATTTGTTTTGATTTCTCCTCGAGAGGCTACGAGCCTCAACAGTGCAACCTACATTTTACGCGCTAGTTGTTCCGTCACGTGACAACGGAGCGCAGTGAAAGGGAGTGATTGACGGCTAATATTAACCGACCTAAAATCTGCTTTAAACTTAAGAACGTAAAGATGAAGTTTAATTGGTTATGTGATAGAATGGTGGGCCGGTTACTGTATCAGCTTACAGCAGGCACATACTGGGCAGTAATTAGTGAACGTTTTTTAGAGAAATGAAAACAGGTTGCACCTCAACAATTTTTGCACTCACACAAATGGTCCCAAATATATTTTGAGGTCGCACACATTACATTTAGGGTGCATATGCGACCAAAATGGTCGCAATTTCGAGCCTTGCTTGTTGAACGTCACTCAGATCTTCCTGTTTAAGTGGGTGGTTCTTGGCCAGAATAATTTGCAGACAAGATGCGGAACAGACTCTTTGGAACAGACTGATGTTCAAAAGTCTGGCTATGTGAGACGACACACACCTCCATTCATGAATGAGCGGACAGTCATCTTGTGTCTTTTGAAGTAGATGGATTTGTGTTACAAGAACTACACACACTGCAATGTGAACTGCATTTTTGCTGCTCCTGATGGCTCCTTTCACTTCAAACCTCTTACTAACCTAAGTAGACAGTAAGCCACATCCTGCAGCAATCCATGGCCTTACTCAGACATGGGTCAGTTTTAAATGATAACATATAGTCCCTTAGGTGCTACTAAAAACAAACATGAGTATCATTTCTCTTATTTCTTTCAGATGCACTTGCCCATGATTTATAGGTATGTCATCTAATACTATATAAACACAGCATTTCGGGATGTAATGTTTTTGATGTCACAACACCGAGGATAATCCTGGCGGCATAACGTATCTGAACCGATGCAATGAAAATGTAATGTTAGCATGAATAAAGCTTATAAGTTCCTGACAAGGTCACAGCTGAAGCAGAAGAAAAGTTTTTGAAAGCTCTCTAGTCTGATCTTTCAGTTCTCAGTTTCTTTGCTGAGCCTTAAATAGTTTTCCATAAAAGCGGTCAATGTGAAGGCATTTGATCAGCTGCATGGATAGAGTAAGAAGCGGGACGTATTTCTGCTGGGTGTAAGGGATTTTTGAACATCCAAGACAGAATTTGCATCATGGACGGGGCAGTGATCAGCAGGGGTGTGTTCTAATGAATAAACATCACTTTTCAGATAATTATGAGACATTTTTGGCTATTCTCTTTTCAGCTCCATCTGCATAATTACATGGGATCGTAATGACAATTAGTTAGCGATGACTCTGATGTCCAAGGAAATGAGTGACTGCCAAACTGCTATCTGACAGTTATTTTCCAAGATGCAAAAACAAGAATTACCCACCGGTAGTGGTCTGAATGAGAGAGAGAGAGAGAGAGAGAGAGAGAGAGAGAGAGAGAGAGAGAGAGAGAGAGAGAGATGAACAGACAGGAAATGGAAGCCCTTGTTTGACTTGTGTTTCTTCATTAGCTTTGTTCTCATCATGCAGGCGGGCAGCTGTGCTCAGGTCTGTCTACGCTGAGATAAAGACTGAATTAGGGAGAGAGGATGACAGCAAAAAACTAAAATAACCTCCATAATTAAGCAGCAAAAACAAAGGCGGCCATTGATTTGCTGTCTAAGGCCAAAATGGAGGGCATAGCAATGGAGAGAGAGAGAGAGAGAGAGAGAGAGAGAGAGAGAGATAGAGAGAGAGAGAGAGAGAGAGAGAGTATGTGTGCTCCGTCTCCCAATGAGAAATCCAAATCATGGAGTTTGTTTGTTTAACTGCCCTTCCAGTTTAATACAAAGCAGCTTGTTTCTGCATATTTTCAATATAATAACAAAATATAATAGAAAATATTCCTGAAACCAAAAGGTAAAAAATTAAAAAATGTTATGAAAAACAAAACAGAAAAAAAGGGTTATACCAGCTGGACTCACTGATATTCCTGAAACCAAAAGGTAAGAAAAAAGGTTAATAATAAAAAAAAAAAACAAACAAACAAAAAAAAAAGGCATGGGTTATACCAGCTGGACTCACTGATACAAATGGCTAAAATTACGAGAATTCAGACAATCTATTGCAATTTCCTTTATTAATATTTTTTGGAATTTTTTTTTTTTTTTTTTTTTTACTAAAAATACGTAAACATCCTTAAAGATGCTGCAAAAAACAAAAAGTCTTTAGTCTATGGTTTTTAGCCTATGTCTTGTAGCTTTGAATACATCTACATGTTACCATATTCCAAAAGACAAAATTTACCTTTAGTAAAAAAAAAAAAATATATATATATATATATATATACACACACACACACACACACAGTGCTCAGCGTAAATGAGTACACCCCCTTTGAAAAGTAACATTTTAAACAATATCTCAATGAACACAAAAACAATTTCCAAAATGTCGACACGACTAAGTTTTATATAACATCTGTTTAACTTATAACATGAAAGTAAGGTTAATAATATAACTTAGAGAACAAAATTTTCAGTTTTACTCAAATTAGAGTGATGCAAAAATGAGTACACCCCACTGAAAGTCTCTGGAGCAAAGCTAAATTTTAGACTACAAATCTCTAATTTAACAAGAATTCAACCACAGGTGAGTCTAATTATTCATTACACAGGTGTCCAGTAGACAGTTGACTATAAAAGGGTGTTAAAACCCCTTCCCATTTCATGATGTCAGCAATGGCACCACATGGAAGAGAAATGTCACAAGACCTGAGAAAGAAAATAATTTCTTTACACCAGAAAGGTGAAGGCTACAAGAAGATCAGCAAAGCTTTACTTATCAGTCAGAATACTGTAGCAAAAGTGGTACAAAAATTTTAAAAAAGATGGAACTGCAACCATCTCACAGAGACGTCACAGAGAAGGGTTGAAGAAAATCGGCATGCACGTTCACTGCAGTTATCTAAAGAAGTATAAAGCCAAACTGAGGTGACTATTTCCCGTGACACAATACGGCGTACACTGCAGAGGAATGGCATGCATGGGTGCCGTCCACGAAAGAAGCTTCTCCTAAAGCCCAGGCACAAAAAATCCCACCTAGAGTTTGCCAGGGCCCATGCTGACAAAGATGAAGACTACTGGGACTCTATACTCTGGAGTGATGAGACCAAGATAAATGTTTTTGGAACTGATGGCTTCAAAACTGTATGGCATCGCAAAGGTGAGGAATACAAAGAAAAATGCATGGTGCCTACAGTGAAACATGGTGGTGGCAGTGTCCTTATGTGGGGCTGCATGAGTGCTGCTGGTGTCGGGGAGCTGCATTTCATTGATGGCATCATGAATTCACAGATGTACTGCTCTATACTGAAAGAGAAGATGCTACCATCACTCCGTGCCCTTGGTCGTCGTGCACTTTTCCAACATGACAATGATCCTAAACACACATCTAAGGCCACTCTTGGATTTCTGAAGAAGAACAGGGTGAAAGTGATTCAGTGGCTCCTGATCTGAACCCAATCGAACACCTATGGGGAATTCTAAAGAGACAAGTTGAGTATCACTCTCCATCCAGCATCCAGTCTCTAAAAGAGGTCATTCTTAAAGAATGGAAAAAGATAGATGTTGCAAAATGTCGCCAACTTGTTCATTCCATGCCTAGAAGACTTGGTGCTGTCATTAAAAATCATGGAGGCCATACAAAGTACTAGATGTAGTAGTTTTTGTTGTGGGGTGTACTCATTTTTGCATCACCCTAATTTGAGTAAAACTGAAAAATGTGTAATCTAAGTTATATAATTAACCTTACTTTCATGTTATAAGTTAAACAGATGTTATATTAAACAACATTTTGGAAATTGTTTTTGTGTTCATTGAGATATTGTTTAAAATGTTACTTTTCAAAGGGGGTGTACTCATTTACGCTGAGCACTGTATATATATATATATATGAGCACAGTATCTCACAAAAGTGAGTACACCCCTCACATTTCAGCAAACATTTTAGTATATCTTCTCAAGCGACAATACTATAGAAATGAAAATTGTATTTACTTTAGAGTAGTCAATGTGCTGCTTGTATAGTAGTACAGATTTACTGTAAGAGAGTACACCCTAAGTGAACATGTCAAAACTGTGACCAAAGTGTCAATATTTTGTGTGAGCACCATTGTTATTTAGCACTGCCTTAATCCTCCTGGGCATGGAATTCACCAGAGCTGCACAGGTTGTTGCTGGGATCCTCTTCCACTCCTCCATAATGACATCACGGAGCTGCTGTATGTTAGACACATGGCGTTTCTCCACCTTCCGCTTGAGGATGCCCCACAGGTGCTCAATGGGGTTCAGGTCTGGAGACATACTTGGCCACTCCATCACCTTCACCTTCAGCTTCCTCAGCAAGGCAGTTGTCATGGCGTGTTTGTTTTCAGGGTCGTTATCGTGTTGGAAAACTGCCGTTCGGCCCAGTTTCTGAAGGGATGGCATCATGTTCTGCTTCAGAATGTCACAGTACATGTTGGAATCCATGTTTCCCTCAATGAAGTGCAGTTCCCCAGTCCCAGCAGCACTCATGCAGCCTCAGACTATGATGCTACCACCACCATGCTTGACTGTAGGCAAGACACAATTTTCTTGGTACTTCTCACCAGGGTGTCACCACACATGCTGGACACCCATCTGAGTCAAACAAGTTTATCTTAGTCTCATCAGACCACAGGACATGGCTCCAGTAATTCATGCTCTTGGACAGGTTGTCTTCAGCAAACTGTTTGCGGGCTTTCTTGTGAGCCAGATTCAGAAGAGGCTTCCTTCTGGGACGACAGCCATGCAAACTTGTTGCAGTGTGTGGCGTATGGTCTGAGCACTGACAAGCTGACCTTCCGCTTCTGCAACCTCTAAAGCAATGCTGGCAGCACTCATGCGTCTGTTTTTTGAAGCCAGCTTCTGCACCTGATGCACAGCACGAGGACTCAACTACTTTGATCGACCCTTGCAAGGCCTGTTCCGAGTGGAACCCGTCTTGGAAAACCTCTGTATGACCCTGGCCACTGTACTATAACTCAGTTTCAATGTGTTACCGATCTTCTTATAGCCTAGGCCAACTTTGTGGAGAGCAACAATTCTAATTCTCAAATCCTCAGAGAGTTATTTGCCATGAGGTGCCACGTTGAACATCCAGTGATCAGTATAAGAGAATTGTACTCAAATCACCCAATTTTAACTGCTCTAATACAAGATACGCAAATTTGTATTGTCCTATCAAGCAGACAAAAACATGAACATGATGAATAGGACATGTGGCTTTGCATGGTTAAAAGATGTAAAGCTGTTATCACTTAGGGTGTACTCACTTTTGTTGCCAGCTATTTAGACAATAATGGCTGTATGTTAAGTTATTTTCAGAGGACAGTAAATCTATACTGCTATACAAGCAGCACATTGACTACTCTAAAATATATCCAAGTTTCATTTCTATAGTATTGTCCCTTGAGAAGATATACTAAAATAGTTACTGAAATGTGAGGGGTGTACTCATGATACTGTGTGTGTGTGTGTGTGTGTATATATATATATATATATATATATATACATATAATTTGATTTCTCGTCTGGGAAAAAAAATTAAAAGAATATTGCATTGCAGTTTTTTGAGCACTCAAATGCTCAAATCAGATTGCCCCTCGCTCTAATAACACCTGTCTATGACTGGCAAGAAGCAGAAGTATCTAAAGTCTATTAGCTGAAGGCATTATAAAAAAAAAAGAACAATCCTTTTGATATGCCCCAGCTAGGCTTTCTTAATAGGAAATACATCAAGCCAGAAAAGAAAACAAAGGTTTTTTAATGGGGTCTTTAAAGGGGACCTATTATGCAAAATTCACTTTTATAAGGTGTTTGATCATACATGTGTAACGGATATTCAGTTATGTGTCATTTAGTTTCATTTTCAAGGACTTTTAGTTTGTTCATGTTTTCTATTGTTTAGTTTTCCTGCCACACTTTACTTGTCATGGTTACAGATGATTAGTTATTTCAGTTCAGCTGTGTATCATTAATTAACCTTATTTGCCTTAGTACTTAAGTACTTTGTGTTTTCAGCATTCATTGTCTAGTCTCGTCTATGAATGTTGCCTTCTGTTATATTACCTTGTGGAGTATTATTAAAGACTGTGTTTATCTTCAAACTTCATCATTGTGTGTTGCATCATGCAACAGTGCATGAGAAGATATGTGTCCACAGTGTGTGTAAACATAATAATATTTGACATACAGTAATCTTGTGTGTATTTGACAGTTTAACTGCAATAAGACATGTAAGAGAAATCAGTGACGTGCCGTCTAACAGTCAGCTTTCAGTGTCAGTGCTTCGATGTGTGCGCTTAGAAAACCATATATCAGAAGTTTAAACTGTTATGGCTTTAAAATGCATGCAAATAATTAACTTTTATGATGACGAAGATCTGCAGTGTCACGTGAGCATGGCCACGATAGAGATGGTAATCAAAACCAAACAGATGTTTTGTTAGTTTTTGGCAGAGTATAAGAGGCACAAGTTGTACAGGCTTCACCCTCTTCTGGAAACAGGGGTGGGGAGCAGCAGCTCATTTGCATTTAAAGATACATGCCTCAAAACAGCATGTTTTTTAACTCAAAAATTGGTATTTACAACATAGTATTATAAATGATCTGTGGGATATTTTGAGCTGAAACTTTCAGGGGGAATTCTGGGGACATTCTGGGGACACCTGAGACTTATATTACATCTTGTAAAAAGGGGCATAATAGGTCCCCTTTAATACAACATACAGTACATTTTCTTGAGATGCAAAACTGTAAGACCAGTAAGAGCTGTTTTTAGAAAATATAATATTTAATTCTTTAATTGACTTGTTAAATTGCCATATATATATATATATATATATATATGCTATTTTTTTTTTTTGTTTTGTTTTGTAACCACAAACTAAAGTCTATGCATAACTCACAAAATTTTGCTGGACTTATGCTTAAAGTATAGGTTGAGAAAAATAGACAACTCAAGATATATTTTCTGAAAGCCTCAATATCTGATGTAATTTCACTACTAAGCTGATTTATCTTTAACAGGTATGTTTATATTTTCTTTACTGAAAAACAGAGACAAATTTTAATTTATTTATTATGTATTTTTGCACTGTCTACATAGAAGCTGTGCTCTTTAGAGAGGTATACTTTGTATCTTTCCAAAGGTAGCAAGTGACAGAACGGCCAGTGACTCTCTTTCTCTCTCTTTGTGTGTGTGTGTGTGTGTGTGTGTGTGTGTGTGTGTGTGTGTGTGTGTGTGTGTGTGTGTGTGTGTGTGTGTGTGTGTGTGTGTGTGTGTGTGTGTGTGTGTGTGTGTGTGTGTGTGTGTGTGTGTGTGTGTGTTTATGTGTAGTGGGTCTGTCTCCTGACAGTGTCTTTTTCATTTTCAACCCTGGCAGAGCTCAGCATCCCATCCCAGAGGACAGAGGAGGTCTTCAAACAGGGAAGTGAAAGAGGAAGAGAGAAAGAACCGTTTCCTTTCCTCAATCCCAATCACTGTTGCTTCACTGAATTTCAGTTAACTCCAACACAGCTGAGTAGTCTAAGCCTCCATTCTTCAAAACACACGTATACAAAGACTATCCTTGCTCGGACCAAGGTTTAGAGTTTTGCATATCAGTCATTTTGTGTTTTATAAACCTTTTCTAATGAATTTTGAATTTCTGTTTCATGGTTTTGGTTTATTTCAGAAAGAGATTTGTCATTAAGTGTTTAGTTTTTTATTTTATGTACACATAATTATATCAGTTCAGCTGCATAGTTTTTATGTGATATGTGACAATACTTTATCTTATCCCAGCTTAATACGCAGAGTCACTAGTAAGCACACAAGTCAAAGAGAATAAATAACTCTATAAAAAACAAAACAAAACAACAACAACAACAAAAAAAATACCAAATTGTTTTTATTGCACCAGAGTGCTAACAATTTTTTGGAAAAATAAGCCTAATTCACTTATAGTTGCCTTTGCATATTAAACCGGGAAAACACTGAAATTTGAAAAAAAAAAAAAAAATACACATCAGTTACAAACATGTTTATTTTCCCTTAGGATGTTTTTCAACCACTGCTATTTGTTTTCTTCTATTTTTTTAAATTAAATTATTAATTATTTCAGTTTCCAATGATAACCTAATGATGTGAAATGTGTTCTTCCCTCATCACCCTGAAACCATGTCTGCACATGACCAGATGACACAGGACACATCTACAAGGATTTCAGACAGAATGTCACAGATTCGTCTGTTGACTTTCAAGAAGTTTGGCCACCGGGGCCATCTGAATGTGTGAGGGGGGCTCATTAAGTCAAAAAGATGAGGGAAATGTTTAAAAACTTCTAAAACTAAGAAGTAATGTAATGCCCCTTGTGTCAAAAAAAAAAAAAAAAAAAAGTCCACAAGACACTCAGATCAAGGCAACTTAGAAACACTTCCGTAAAACACACAAAATTATGCAGAGATAATGTTGTATCTGTTTGGGCAACGGAAATCAGAATCCACACACATACAGATGGAGGGAGAAGGAAAGGGACAGAGGGGTAGAATCTCATTAGGTCTGGAATGTGTGAGTGTGTGAGCGGTGACGACCTGACAGAATCAGATTAGTGATGCACACACTCTCTCCTCCTGTCACCCCCATCTGCTGTAGCACTGCCGATAGGAGTAGAGGGGAAAAAAAAAAAAAAAAAACTCTCTGAACTACGTAAATGGAGTCAAGCTCAATGACCAGTGCCATTGCACTTCAATTATAAATTTATGCACACCTGACACTTTATGCACTGACACTTGAAAACATTCACACTCTCACACGATATGCAAACAAGGAAACCTTAAAGTTCTTTACCAAGTAAACTGATTAGCCAGCAAAGCTAATTGTTCAGGATTATGCACACTTGAAATTTCTGCACTGAATGTAAAAGAAATGACGGAAAGCAGCAATTTTCTCAGTATTCAGTTTCTGTGACTTTAGTCAGCTGACTGAAACACCTCTAAGCAGGTGGACAAATGGAGAACTCACCATGGCCACCTCGTAGGGGGGCGGGGGAGCGGTATATGGCAACGGGTGGCGGGTGATGCCGGGCTCCTGCCGGGTGATGGTGGTGCTGGGTCTCAGAATGTGAGAACGTGGAGGATGAGAGGACGATGGTGTTATCAGGGTTTAAGCCCCATGCAGTGCCAAACATGCACCCTACAGCCAGGGGCAGCACGCGGGCAAGCCACAGGGAGTATCGGGTCTCAGAGTGGGGGCGCATGGTTATCGCCCCCTCCTTGCTGCAGGAGTGGACAGCTTTCAGCAGGTAAAATGGAAAGAGAAACAGGTGAGCAGGACCTGATGTCCGTTAAGATCCCATGGTAGGGAACGCAAGCACTCTCTTTGATGAAAATCCAAAGCAAAATCCTCTTTTTCCGCTGCCGAAGAAATGGGGGCCCTTAGAGAGTTTGCAAAAATAGTTATTCCTCAGTTCCAGCAGATGTTATTTATCAGCTGCTCCTCTGAGAGGCAGAATCAGAGCACCATGTATCCCTGGTTGACCCAGCTCACCTCTGGAGCAGAAAGAGCGATGCAGGGAGTCAACGGGTGGTGACCGGCAACCTGCGCCACTGCTTTGGAGCATCTGTTTCACGACCACACACTCCGAATGGTGCTGCCCTTCTTCTCCCCAACTGAGGCAAAGAGGCACTCTCTCCACCGCTGTGTCTGCTCACACAGCTAATGAACCAAAAGTCTTGCCTGAGATCCGAGCCCCCCCTCCAACACTCACTGAGAAAGAAAGAAACAGAACAGAGACTCTCCAGCAGAGAGGATGGAGACAGAAGCTGGCAGAGAAGAGAGAGAAAGGAGCGAAGGGGGATGGATGGGGGAGGCTTGACTCAGGGGAAAGTAAGCGGAGACGATGGGATGGATGTGGAAGAGGAGGCGGGAGTTGCTCAGATGTGGGCCAGCCCTATGCAAATCGCTCCACAGCACCGAGCAAATCAGGAGGGCTGGCTGCCTCTGCAGAGGAGTGAGCTGCCTTCGAGTCACGAGGAGGAGAGAACGCGCGAGAGAGGGAGCTGCAAACGACAGCGGGAGGAAGCCAGCGAGCGAGAAGAATGTGAGAGCGAGGAATAGAGTGCAAGGAAAGTGAGAGAACCCGGGTGAAAGCGAGAGATGCCTTTCAGGCAGTGATAGAATCAGATTTCTTGCAGCAGGTTGGTGATAAGGATGTCATCTGAGCTGGGAGATCTGCTACATGTTTTGGATGGGGCTGAAAGCCCACAGTGATGGTGAGAGAGATTCGTAATACATATAATGTTTCACCAATCTTGAGCTTATACAAACAGATACAGATGCAAACAAATGTTGTGGCTTTAGCAGAAGATGCTGCTTTCAGGTCATATAGGTATCTTTATATTTATGAGTTGAGAAACAACTAATTTAGTCAGTTTAGAAGCTGACAGGCTTGTACGATCAAACTACATTTCCACTATATTTCATCACATCATTCCTGGTGACAAGAATGATAAAGAATGATAAAATACACAGATAAAGCATTAATCCACACCTAAAGTGCATGTTTTGCTTTTCTTGCAGTACCGTGAAAATGCTGTGCATGTCAGTAAGGGGAAAAGAGAAAAATTGAGGAAAAATAAAATATTAAATTGCCTGATACATCCATTTTTATGACAAAAATAACTTGAACACATAGTACATCATAAGAATAACTTCAAAGAGAGATTTAAATGCAGAATAACTCTCCAAAAGAAACAGCAACACAAAAAAATTACATCCCTATAAATGTTTTCAGTTTTCATGTGAGGAAAAAAAAAAAAAAGACAAAATATAATAATAATAAAAAGACACAATATAATTATATTTCTTCCTAGACTAGTGATTCCCGATCAGTGAAACAGGCTCAAATGGGGTATTTGGAAAAAAAATTAATTTTGCTTTATTACACCTTTACATCTGTTACCTGTCAAACATATCTTTTCATTAAAACAAGTAAACATGACAGTATATTCATTCATGGGTAATATTTCATACTTGCCGATCTTTTATGGAATTAAAATGACACCATACAGAGACTACAAATGGATTTACATCCTTTGCATTAAATCCAATGTAGATTTCATCAAGAAATAAATTTGCTGTTATATATAGAAACAAAGTTTCTGTATGATTGCTCCCATAACTGTTAAAACTTAAGAAAGAAAACAATTTCTTATTAAAATGAGTGCTCAGATTTTCCAAGGCACCAAAGCACAATCCAAACATTTCAACAGAAACTCAAACATTTCTCATAAAAATCTTTCAAAATGAAATTATGCTTTCACTGTCAACAAATCAGTCAAACAGCAGTCAAACAGCAGGTCTTTTTTTATTATTTTGAAATATTTAAGAGAAAAAAATAGATTAAAGGGGACCTATTATGCCATTTATTTAATCAAGAGAAGTGAGTGATTTTTTTCTTTGTCTTTTGTTGTTTGATTAGCATTAAAACACAGATAGCAGCACAGCAGGAATATTAGGCTGCTGTCACTTTAGGAGCTGCACAGATCCAATATACTGATGCACACATGCGTTTTATTTCTTAACTGTTTACGTTCACTTAAGCCATAAACGACTGTGTTTACTAAGATACTAAGATAGTCACCAAGATAGGCATTTTGTGTGAATTTGTCCATTCAAGCACAAGAAGCAGTGAAAGAGAACTCAATTCAGTATTCGCACTGTCTGTGACAGAGCTTTCTGGATGCACGCTTTAGACGCGTGCGCACACAAAACTTCTCACACAGCGAGTGCCAAATTGAGTTCTCTTTCGCATCTTCTTGCGCTTGAATATTTGAATTAGCAAGGCTTAAAAACATGTGCAAAGGATAAACTTTTGTGACAGCATGTGATTAATTCAAAAATTCATTAAAATAATTTAACGCAAATAAATTACTGAAGCACATGAAATTGGTGTATGCTTAATTTTATGATAAGTGAAAGGGTGCGATTAATTGCAATTAAAGATTTTAATCTACTGACAGCCCTAATATATATATATATATATATATATATATAAACTGTTGGGGAAAAACATCTGATGTGTAACATATATTAGATCTGTGTGGTGCAGTAGGTCTTAATAAATAGGCTGTCTGTTTCATTAATGGTAATCAAACAATTGTGGAATCATGGAAAAAAAAGTTGAATACATTTTTTTTTTTTTTTCCCTATAGATATGGGTTTTGACTTGGTTTGTGCCAAATTTGGTGGTATATATTCCTACTATATACATATTGTAAAACATTTGATTTGATTATGAGTTAAACGTGATGAACAATTATTACTTCCACTCCAATAATTTGTTACTTCCTAACAATGCACGATCCATGGACACAGACAATTACCCCCACCATTCACTAAAACAGACTTTTCTATGGGAAAACTATTTGAATGTGGATTTTACCAAAACAAATTGTGTAAAATTACTAAACCGAAAACACATCTAACTCATAATTTCACTCTGTCACCTCCCACACTCTAAACATCGATGAACATCCTCTATTTGGCGGCTCGTCACGAGAGATTTGAGCCTCTTTTCGGTGTGTGTGATGGAGATTAGTCTTGTTTACTCATTGTGCTCATGTAACATGAGCAACAGAACTGGAGAGGAAATGAAT
Organism: Mylopharyngodon piceus; assembly: GCA_039654765.1. Classification (NCBI taxonomy): domain Eukaryota; kingdom Metazoa; phylum Chordata; class Actinopteri; order Cypriniformes; family Xenocyprididae; genus Mylopharyngodon; species Mylopharyngodon piceus. The sequence goes on from CM077456.1 coordinate 22,930,817, forward strand.
GCAGCCCAGAGCTCCACGGAGAGTCCAGATGAGGTCACAGTGACCCGTCACTCGAAAACAAGAATCCGCTTACAACAACACAAAAATCGGTGTGTCTTTAACCTAATCTCATCTCAAATAGCTTTCTTATTTTGTTCATGCAAAATTTAGCCAAAGCTCTACATAACACCCTTGGCATATTTTTGGCTTGCAAACTGATAGACCTCTCAGTATAACCTTGATTGATTTAAATTACGTGAACTAATTTATTCATAATTATCACTTATTAATTGGAATGTCTTTGGTCTGTTAAACTCTGATTTTAAAATGAATTTGAGACCAAATTCCATAAAACACCTGCAAACACTGTCAGGTATTCACTAATTGATTAAAAACATCTGAAGCACATGATTACTCACTGCCCAACCATTTAAATGGTCCTCGTGCTCCCAAACCTTCTTCATAATTCACCTTCAGCAGTCTGGTAATGAGAAATTCATTTTGTTCACAGGAGGGAAGGATGTGGTCTGCCTTAATGAGACTGACACTGCAGGTTTGCTCCAGACCTGTTTCACTGGTACTTCAGACCAACACAGCATTACATGACATCAACATTACATCTTATTTTTTCCTCTTTTCTCTTATTCTCATATCACTTCTATCTCCTCTCCTTATGTTTCTCCTCTCATTCTCTACTTATCTCCCCTCTCCTCCCCTCTCTGATTCTCTCTCCCTCACGCCTCTCTTCTCTTCACATCCCATCATGTCTCTTGTCTCCTCTCCACACATATCTCATGTAATCATATCTATCTTTTACTAACCTGTCTGTATACCTCACCTCTCCTCTCTCATTTCCCTCCTCACTTCTCTCCCCTTCTCTCCTCATTCTTCTACTCCCCTCATATCTCTCCTCATGTCCTCTCTCGTCTCCTCTCCCCTTGTGTCTCGCCTCTCCTTCTCTCATCATGTCTCTCCTTTTCTCTCCTCTCTTCATGCTTCCCCCTCATCTCCCTCTTCTTTTCTCCTGTCACATCTCTTCACACAATATCTTGAAGACAGTCAAGAATTTTAGTCTGTTGATGGTGTAAAAATCAGTTAGCAGTCTATTCATCTGTGTGTAAATGCCTTTCTGAATACTGCATATCTCTCCTATCTAATCCATTTGGTTTTACTTAGTAAAAAGAAAGGGGGAAAAAAGGCCATAAAAGAGAAGGTTAAATCTCCCATTGCTGCCTTTCCATGCACTTTTAAGATTTCACTGCACTCACACAAAGCTTGCAGATTTCTTTTCTTTTCTTTTCTTTCTTTGTTTTTCTTTGTTTTTCTTTTTTTCCTTTTTTTTCTGGTAGAAGTCACAATATTTATAATGACATTTGTAAACAAGGCTCATTTTCTCCAGATGGCTCATTAGGTCTTCTTGGGAACAAACAAAAACTCAATCCTGCCTTTTTCCATAACGAGAGAGAACAGCTGATTCCTGACTCTGAAGATAGTGTGCCATTAGTGTGTTTCACTGGTGGCAGTGAGGGTCCCTCTTCCTGTGGCTCTGAGGACTGCTTAAAGCACTGGTGTTAAATAAAAATCAATCTCAGTAGAGTCTCAGAGCAAACCCATATCCTGCCAATTCATTTTGACTCCCAGCTGAAAAGTCTCTCAGCCCTCAATTTGCATTCATGCACAATAAATGTGATGTCTGTCAGTATGTGAGCCGTTGTTCATTTTTGTGCAGGTTTTTGTGAGGGCAATGTGTAGCGTCTCATGCATTATATCTACCCAGGTAAGATGACACCAGTGTTTTCTGATTTATCAATGTCCACAGCCTAACTTATAAACACCCTAAACCAGGGGTGTCCAAACCTGCTCCTGGAAGGAGCGTCCTACAGATCTTAGCTCCAACCAGCTCCAACACACTTGCCTGGAAGTTTCTAGTGAGTCTGAAGGCCTTGAATAACTAGTGTTTGTGTATTGGAGGTGTGATCAGGTGTGTTCACGGTGTTTAACCCTCTGGGGTCTGAGGATTTTTGGGGCCCTGGAGAAGTTTTGACATGCCCTGACATTTGTGCTTTTTTCAGTCATTCATAAACATATTAATGGCAAAAGTGTCATTACACTATATTCAGCACAAACTAGGCTACCATAATATGTTAGAGCTAAACACTGCAGGACAGTGGCCCACCAGGAGCAAGTTTGGACACCCCTGCCCTACACCAAACAATTTAGAAACCAACCACCACAACACAGCTACCATGTTTTGTTTAACTGGATTTTTACATTTTCAAATTATACTTTAAACAGTGAATTTAGCATTATAGAATGAATGATTGAGACAGTGTGTTGTATAAGTGCCTACTCCTCTCAACAATTTCAGAAATTCAAAGAACTCGTTTGTTATGTGTACAAAATTAGTTTGACAAAATTCAATTACAACCAAATTCTGTCATTAAACCATGAAAAAGTATCCTGCAGACACCTCAAAAGTTGAACAGAACATAATTGTGTACAGAAAGAATAACAACAAAACAACACTGCTAAGCCAGTTTAAATTGTAGTTTACGATCATTTTTATGATTCAGCTCACAATCCTGCCTAAATCTGAAATGCTTGAATGAACCTAATCAACAAAGTGGGTGAAAAGACTCAATCAAATTGTAAATAAACAAACATCAAATAAACTATTAAAACGGTTCTAAAATCACCTGGGATGCTGATCAGTGATCTGGAATAGCTCGCAGACAGGCAGAGAGATTTCTCTGTGTTGACTTTATTATTTACAAAGTACATTTACAAAGCAAACTGCAGATTTAGCAATCGTAATTGGCTTTATTTTTTTAGTTTTATTTTTTTGCATTGCTTTACCACTAGCATCACATTTCAATAGAATTATCAGAAGAAAAGAAAAAAAAAAAACATACCCAGGAAGCTTATAAAATGTTTAAAAAAATCTACTGTGTCCTCTCTGAAAACAGTAGTACAGAAAGGAGCAATGTAAACATCACTTGAAGGGTTCTTTTAAGTTGGCTTCAAGGCAACTATCTGCAGCGACCACAAGCTCTGTACACTCACAAACACATCACTTTATCATCAGAACACACTTTATATCCACACTGCTAATCCTTACGGTTTAGGCTCACCGCATTTTACTAACACACAGCCCTTTTAACTGGGAAAATGACAGATGCAGAAAGAGAGAGAGAGAGAGAGAGAGAGAGAGAGAGAGAGAGAGAGAGAGAGAGAAGGAACATGGCAGAGCCAATGGGTGTTGATAAAAAGCTCTGTGTATGAATGAGTGAGAACAATAGGATTGACACTGTTAAGGAAAGATGAAAGTGATTCTGACAGAATCCATACTGTAATCATGTTTCTATGAGTGAGTGAGAGTGTGTGTGTGTGTGTGTGTGTGTATGTGTGTGTGTGTGTGTGTGTGTGCGCGCGCATGCGCGCGTTTTTGTGATTTATGAAGACACAAATTTGTATAATGACATGGGTATTACACTGGTATTACGACGTAAACATGAAATATGAGGACATTTCATGAGTCCTCATATTTAAAATAGCTTTAAAAACATACTAAACAATGTTTTAATAAAAAATGTTTTCTGTGATGGGTAGGTTTAGGAGTAGGGGTAGTGTAGGGGGATAGAATGTACAGTTTGTACAGTATAAAAACCATTACGCCTATGGAATGTCCTCACTAAGATAGCAAAACAAACCTGTGTGTGTGTGTGTGTGTGTGTGTGTGAGTGTGAGAGAGAGAGAGAGAGAGAGAGAGAGAGAGAGCATATCATGGTTGGGCACTGCAGAATGTTTAATACATATGTATTAATACGTATTTACAGGTACAAAACGTCCACTTTTGTACATTTGAAAAGATGCTGAAACGTACAATACGGACATATTGACAACATTTAAACATAAACATTATTACATATTTACAGCTAAAAAAACAAATATTTACGAATATTTATATCATAAAGATATTTGTATAATTGCCCTTTTACCAATTTGTAGATAAATTTTAGATCCCTTAACCCTACCCACAAATCCGAACATAACAAAAACAGAATATATAAAACGTAATCTACAGAAATGTGTAGGAAAATGACAATATTAACAGCTTTAAAACAGCTTTATAGCTTTAAAAAGATATTTTGAGCCACTAATCCCTAATCACTCCTACCTCTAAACCTACCCATAACCATATCCTAAAAATATGTACAATTTAAAAAGAAAAAAACATAAGACAGAAAAGTGTAATCACAATAATTTCTTTATTGCAAAAAAGTCAAAAGCGGTACCAAAAGTAACCAAATGACGATGTGTTGCATTTGCAGTCCTCTCTGGAGGTATATAACAGTTTTGTATAATGCACAGAGCAGAATTTAAGTTATAAATTCCTTAAAATCTTGTCCCGATCCACTCCGTGAAGGCGCGCATTTCTCATTCAAATGGACATCGCCCAAAGCACAGCATGTCGCAATCTGTGACGAACATACAGTACCTGTCAACACTCCCGTTTTTGCCGGGAGTCTCCCGTATTTCACACCCATCTCCCACCCATCTGCTATTTCTCCCGGGAAATTCCCATAATATGTATGGCCTAAACCTCGTTATATGATGAATAATCACATAAATATATTATTCCAAGGTTGTCCAGTTGCCAGATTTTGTATGAAACGCATTCTACTCACGCAATCGACACATCATACAAATTCCAACCCATTTGTGACATCAACCTGGCAACCTACAACCCCCGTTGCGCGGTTGATATGTGCGCAGTCGACGCGGGAAGTTGAATCAAGGCAAGCATCACTGCTAGAAATGGGAGGAGAAGACTCGTGTGGTGCTCCGGCGAACGGAAGATTTTAATTTCTTATCTCGAAGTGAATTCATATCTCGAAGTGATAATGCCCACGGCTTTTGCAAAGTGTGTTGCACTGATTTTAATTTCAGACACGGTGGGAAAAATTAGCTACGTTACTCAGCACATTAATGCTGCCTTCACGTGCTATCAGAAATTTGATAATTCCCAATTCTGAAGTCGTGATTACAAACTCACTGCATTCAAGTTTTGAAATGGGAGGGCGTTCATGTGCAATTTTTACCTAGGAAAGTTGTATGTATGATAATTCCGAGAGCATGTGAAGGAAGCATAACTCACAACGGCCCAATCGCACAGCGGAGGCACAGCGGAGGCCCAGAGGGGCATGTCGACCTTTAGTGTAATGTTAATGTACAGTGTTAAATACATGAAATACATGTGTTTTTGTTTCATGTTACACAGTTACATGCACCAAAGTTTTTAACTGCTGTGCTGTGTTTCTGTTTATGCAATACCATTTGTAATAATAATAAAAATAAATATAAAGAAACAAGAATAATTCATGTTATCATAATACCCCAACCCCAACCCCAAGATCTTTGACTGCCTCAATGTTCAGCACCATGGACAGCGACCACCACTGTTGTGTTTACTGGTAATGATTTGTTGGCAGCATTTTTTACCGTAGTCTCACGTTGTGTTTGTAATAGACTGATCTAATGTTGTATGGGTTGTGAAGGAGGGTGGCCACTATCTGATACTACAGCTTGGCTAACAGCATTAAATATGAATGATTCATAAAATCAAAACTGACAGAAGCAATTGAAAGAGGAATGTGTGTTTGGAGGATTAAAAATGCATCACAGACATCACTTATGGATGAATGCTTGCACTCCCACCTTTGAAAAAAAGACTACAACAAGAGACAAGAGGAGACAGATGTGGACATCATAAAGGTGTGAAGACACACTCGACTGCTTGTGTGCACACACATAGAGGCTACACATCCGGCTTTTGCATTTCCAGTAATAACTTATTTTATATGCCATCAGTCTTTCGCTAGATGTTAGTGGCCAATACTGTTAGTACCAAACTTAATGAAAAACAGGGAATTTAAAACTCTCTCTCTTCATTTAGCACTAATGATTTTAGCCTAAAGGTAAATGTATGTCTTAAAAATGCTTTTAACCCACATCAAATCAATATAATTTTTTTCTCAATTGCTAAAACTGCATCATATATAGTCTAATTCAGTCTAATTAAACCATAATATATACACTGAACACTCATTAAAAACACATATCGATATAACCATGGCTCTCACTACAGTTTTTTTCGTTCAGAGCAATTTCTATATATTGAAGTTTACAACATAACACTAGTGTAATACATACATGAGTATGCAGAACACAACAATAATACTGTACAGTACCACATTGTTTTCAGAAAATGAAACACTGTTGAAAAATTGTGATACTGAAAGTTGGATATGAATAAACTCCAAATCAAATGCCCAGAGAAATGTACTGTAGAGTAAATCATAGTAAAACAGACGAAGAAGAAAATATGATTAAAGGGGTCACAACATTAGAAATCAATTTTTCCTTGAGGTTTTGACATATAAGAGGTCTTTGTACCATTAAACATCCTGCAAGTTGCTTAAAACATCCTCCTCATTATAAACAGAACATTTATTTAATCAAGCTCCAAAAAAAGAGAGAGAAAAAAAAAAAAAGCTCTTTGGATATTGTAGGATCTGTGACGTCACATGGGCAAATTGCATAAGACTGCCTCCTGCTGAATAGAATACATCATTGCACTATAGGCCCCGCCCACTATCGTTCAGTCACTTAGCAGCTGACAACTGTTAACACCAGATGCGAGTGTCGTGTCAAAAGCAAATAGACTATAATCACTGACGTGGTCTACACTGGATACAGTATACAGATCATGTTCAGTTTCTGACGTTCTTAACGCAATTGAGTTGGTCGACAACAAGACAAATGGACAATAAACAATTTGCTTGCGTCTCTGTACAGATTTCAGAAGGATCCCAGCATCAGGAACAAGTGGATGGTTTATTTAATGGCGTCCTGAATAGCGTCAGAGGATTATATGTTAGTTCGGAACATTTGACTGCAGATTGTTTTGTAAATGAGGCACAGAGAGTTCGCAAAGAAACTTTTTTGAAAGATGAAGCAGCCAACTGTAATGGATCTGACAGCAACTGCATCGCAAACCGTAAGTAAACAATTTCATAATGCTCGGTCTGTAAATTATTTTCATATGGGTAATGTTTTCAAAACACTTAATCACGAGCAATAGCGAGGGGACTTTGATACTGTTATCTATGCAATGACTTTAGCCAATCATAACAGTGGCCATTTACTGACAAAGCCGTAAAGGATCATTTCAAACAAAGGGTAAAATTATTAAAAAAAAAAAATAATTCTGCATATGCATTTTTTTTTTTTTTTTTGTACAAAGAACTTTATAAACATTATAAGTGAACCTCAAGGAACATTTTAAAATAATAAAAAAATTCATGTCATGACCCCTTTAAAAGGGTGCTACTTCTGTCATGTGGTGGATGATTTGGATTTTTATTTTAATGTAACAGGAGGCAGAAATAAGACCACTCTTCAAATTATATGCAAAAATTAGAAAACTTAGTTATTAAAGCCATTTACTTTTCATTGAATTTCACCTGCATGCAAGTAAAATTTGGATTTGCTGGGTAAATACAATTACTGTAAGGTAACACTTTACAATAAGGTTTCATTAGTTAACTAATTTAGTTAACATGAACTAAGATTTAACAATACTTCTACAGCATTTAATCTTAGTTAATGTTCATTTCAACATTTACTAATACATTATTAAAATCACTGAACTAACGAACAAATAATGAACAGCTGGATTTTTATTAACTAACATTAACAAAGATAATAAATACTGTAACAAATGTATTGCTCATTGTTAGTTCATGTAAGTTAATACATTAACTAATGTTAACAAATGAAACCTTATTGTAAAGTGTTACCACAATTAATTATAAAAATGCAAGCAAACAAAGCAAAACTTCATGTGGTAACGCATGTGAGTGATTTCCCACATTAAGCAACCAAAACAAATATATTAGGAGCCATCAAAATCACAATGTATATTGATATATGTATATATAATTTCTGCAAGATAAAATAATTTATACCACACACCCCTATTGTTCACCTATCGTGTTGCGAACACAATAGAACTTGCGCAGTGAAATGTGAGTGGCTCCAGGCATCATTCTAGAAAAGAGCAGAGATTTGAATCGATTGTGCCACCATCCACAGGCTGTAGAGCTACTGTGAATGCACAGCTGTCTCCATTCAGAGCCATTACATCACAAACAGCTCTCTGGAAAATAACCAGCCCCACAAGGGCCATAATGGGGTCTCAAATGGGTTCCCATTTATTTTGCCTATTGTGTAAATGTAGCACATACGTGTCTCCACTGGACTGTGATGACTCCATAGTCGTGGAGGGAGAGCTTTAAACAGGCAAGAGCTGTGAACAACAGTCAGCCGATGTGGAGAATCGAGAAACTAAAGGAGATGAACTGTGCTTCAATACGCCTGCAGCGCTCACAGTGCATCATAGCTGCTTCACGTACAGAGCACTGCACGTCCCACTACACAGTAATTAGCAATTCTCTCTATAGATCATGGCACGTTACGTTTTTATTAACTGGTTGCGTAATTGTTGTGGAGTGATTTCCAGATGAGTTCGCATATGCTTGCTGATTTTTTTTTAAGATAACAAGGCTTATTTCTGAAATAGGGGCCACACGGCAAAACATTTTTTTCCTTAATCAGTGTTTTGATATTGTTGTTCAGTTCTTCGTAACTGCATACGGTTTTAAGACCTTTTAAAGAGAATATATCAAAACAAGAAAAATATTTGCAAATCCATATGTCCTCTTCATATTTTATCATTTTAATTTTGCTTCTTAAAACTGTTATCTTGCTTTAAGAATATTTATATATTTTGGAAAACAAGACAAAATACTGATTAAGTTTTTTTTTTTTTTTTTTTTTTTTTGCAGTATATGCTTATTTTTGTTGACATGCTTTAGTAGAAGATTACAGGCCCCATGCTTGAAATCAGGACTAAGCTAGTGAGAAACTGTATATAATTAAAAAGCAAATGTATGTTAAAATTAAAGCACACGGTTTTTGTTCATCAAAATGATTAATACTGTATTTACATTTGAAGTTGCCTCTGAATATCCACTCTGGGATTAATATAGAACATCTTCCTACATAGTATATATAATTTGGAGTATTTTATACTCCAAAGAAAGATGTAATTATCTGAATTTCCATTAGACATGTTGATGTGAATGATAAACAAAGCCTATCCAAATGAAATCATGCCCAATATAGAGCCTTTTATGAACACCCCCCCCCCCCCCCCAATATGTCCAGAGGTTTCCATTTCCAACATAAGCAGAGATGCAGTCGGCCCAGACTCCTGCTGTTGACACCTCTTTCTCAATCAGAGTGCTGTGATTTATGGGTTATGTGCGCTGTATAGACTATAAGTTCTCAAGGTTGAAAGATTCTGTGGCTCATTTGCACTAGGTTCCTGATATGGAGCTCCACAGGTGAATGGGAAAGAGAGCTGTTGATGAGACAAGGAAATAACCACAGACTGTGCTTGGTCTTGACGCACAGCAGGCTGACAGTCATCGCCTTTGTTTGAACCTTTAATTGAGCTCTCTGAATCATGTGCAACGATTACAGATGACCTGCTTTCACATCTGACTAACAATCATAAAGTCGTCAACATGCAAAATGCTAAAAGACCTATTAAATATCTATTAAAAACCTGTGAACATTGTTTTACTTGAGGTCAGACATTTCTGGTTACCTTACATGTAATTGTTATCTATTTAAATATATTTAAAAATGTAATTTATTCCTGTGATGACAAAGCTGAATTTTCAGCATTATTACTCCAGTCTTCAGTGTCAAATGATCCTTCAGAAATCATTCTAATATGCTGATTTGCTGCTCAAGAAACATTTTTTATTATTATCAATGTTGAAAACAGTTGTGTACAATTTTTTTCAGGATTCTTGATAAATAGAAACTTCAAAAGAACAGCACATATAGAAATAGAAAGCACAACACAAATAGAAAGCTTTTGTAACATAATAAATGTCTTTACTGTCACTTTTGATCAATTTAATGCATTCTTGATGAATAAAATAATTAATTTCTTTAAAATAAATAAATAAATAAATAAATAAATAAATAAAATAAAATAAAATAAAATAAATAAATATCTTACTGACCCCAAACTTTAGAACGGTGGTGTATAATGTTACAAAAGCTTTCAATTTCAGATAAATGCTGTTTTGTTTTTTTTTACTTTCTATTCATCAAAGGATCCTGAAAAAAATGTACACAATTCTTTTCAACATTGATAATCTAATCAGAATTTTTTTTTTTTTTTTGACACCCAGTGCTGTGCAAAACCACAGCTCACAATACAGTCTCAGTTACATGTCACATTTTACTTCAGCCAATTTTTGAGCTTTTAATAATTGGTGAAATGATGGCATTATAAACCCTTAATCTCAAAGTTGCAGAGAAGGATCAGACTGAGAATGCAGCATTTGGACACAGAAATACCGGCCAAAGCTTGGGTATGGTAATTACCCACATTTACTTCCCTGCTGCACACAAGTTTGGACCTGGGTCAAGTCTGACTGGCACTTCACTGGAGGAAAATTACCTCTCTTTAGACTGTCCTCAAACCGGTACCTCATCAGGCACAGTCTGAACAAACACTAAGATCTAACACTGAGCAATTTGAGGACAGAGTTCCAGCTTTACATTCTAAATCCTTACTCAGATGCAGAAGAGATGCAGAGCCAATACAACAACCAGACACTTTCAGAGATACAATGGGGCAATAATATGCTGTGTGAAAGATATAAATTTTTGAAAGACAAAGGTTACTACCACACTTGTTTGAAGTTAAAGGACTAGTTAATGTAATGGATCCCACATTCATGACAAAAACTAATCTTAGTTAAGATCCCCTCTGTGTTGCTATGTTTAACATCAATGACTGAATCTATCAGGGAGGGACTGGTTTCGAAGACACCTGCTCAGTGGGGCGGCTGGCACTTCCCGGAGGCAACTCCATCCTCATTCTCATACAATATTATGGCATGCCGTTGGTACAGAAGAAGTGCAAATTGAAAAGGCCCCATTTGGTCTCTGTGATTCGCAGGTTTCTTTTGATTACCTCAACCAGAGATGATTTTAGTAGTGAGATGAATGATGACGATGAATCTCTGGGAATGGTTAGTGCAGAGTGAATCAGATTGATTAGTCCTCAGACTCATTATGAGTGCATTAACAAAAAACAAACAAAAAAAAAGGTCTTTTTTGTCTGTTCCAGGAAAAATGCTCTTAGCCCCCTTAAAATGTTTGAGAGTAATAAGCAATGATTCTAAAAGAGCGCAGGTCACTGATGATGTTGCGTTCTGTAAATGAATAAGTCACTCCCTTCTTTACCCTTTTGAAATTTATTGAATGTAAAGGTGTCTTCAATTCCCAATGGCACCTTAAGCAAATCATCTTCTGACAGCAGTTTTGAATGCTCACTATGAGCATTGCTCACCTGTGCCGTCTCAGTTTGGAGCAGTAGGTGGTTGGAGGGGTGGTGTGGGGGACCCTGCATCGCTGACATTTTGCATGCAGATGCCTCATGCATATGGAAAGAAGAGTAATTATGGGCTTTTATCGACCTACGTGGGCGATGCTTTCAGCCTTTCTCTTTTGGTTAGGGAAAGGAAGGTGACAACTAACACTGGCTAATGCAAATATTAAACAGATCTCCATGGTATACTCACAAAAAAACAATCCCCCACCCGCCCTCTTTCATGTCAGGTGGCTTCCATCAAGCATTTGATGCCTTTGAAAGCTGAAAGCCATTCCTCATCCCTGGAAATCCTGTGGAATAATCCCATTACAAAAGACCCACCAGAAATAGAGATAAAATATACAAAGCGTACATTTTGTGATATGTGGTTGATGGCGGGGATGAAGGGTCATTGCAGGATACACTATTCACAATACACCATCATCATCCAGGCTGTCTGCATACTCCTAAACTATTACTGGAGAATGGGTGCATATGGGAGTATATAGGGTGGTCAATAATTTAACAGAGTTTGTAAAACGAAGTGAAGAGACTTGCAGGGCTGAGTGCATTCCCTGGTGGTGCCCATCCACAGAATCAAGTTCAGGCTAGAACATCCGCCAAAGACCCTTTCACATTTTATGAGCTTAAAACAGAGCTGGGCTTTTAAAACCACACTGGCACCATTTTACCCGAGATGGAGGCCTGTTTGACTGCATGCAGAGGTCTGTCGCACTGACAGATCAAGAGAGAAGCTGAGAGTAATTAGGAGCTCAAGAAGAAAATTAAAGCAGATTCGTGAAGAATATTGTTGTAAGAGATACCTCCTCAGACCTCAAATACACTTGGCAAATGAAGCAAGTAAATTTATGGCAAATGTAGCAAGTAAAGGAGCATAGCTTATCGCCCAAAGCTAACAAGCTCTGAGCTGAGAACTCATAAAAACGCTGGAAAAAGCTTGAGAAAAAAAAAAAGAAAAAAAAAAACCTGATGTGAATGTGTCTACACTCGTGCCATGGCATGAGCTCAGAATATATGAAACCATGTGCCTCACAACAGGTGGTTTATTCTCAGTTCAAACAGCAGACTTGGGCCTATGAAAGGTGTTATTATGCTTCTGCACTCATTATAACAGCTTTTCCGAGAACTCTTTTGAAATCTACAGAATGCTTTCAACTTTGTCATTTGACTTAGTCTTTTCGTTGGCAGTCAAGGCCAGTGGCAGGTGCAGTAAAGCAACTTTGTGACCCATGAAATAGTTTGGATAAATACAAAGATGTGGTGATTTGTAGACCTTTGTATGTAGTCATTTAGCACAGTGGTTCCCAAAGTGGGGGTCGGGACCCCCCAGGGGGGTCGCGAGATGATTTCCAGAAATCAAGTTTTTTTTTTTTTAAAAAGATTAGAAATAGCATATTTTATCAATAATTGTAACAAAATACAAAAAAATAGTTGTTAAATTAAAAACAAAAACCATGCAAATAAAAAAAAGCCATCAACCTTTCGATTTTCCTTCCCTTCGACCGTGACTCCTGAGGTGATTATGACAGATTAAGGACATAACAGCAACAGTTGTTGCAGGTCAATTTACAGCACCATGTTAAACATTCCGACATGTGCACGTAGGTAATTCTTTAGGCTTTAATATTAATTTGGATATTATTTTTGTCGAAATGAAACGTTGGTTAATATCAACCAAAGACAACGCAGGGAGGAGAGCGGAGAAGCACCACCATCATGCCTTTGCAGTACATATGCAGCACGCGCTATTGTGCTTTCAGTGCGCAACTGATCCGTGGCTGTTTATCACAAACACAACATTTACTTATTTTTATTTCAAATCCAAAAGTTGTTACTGAACATGGCCTGTCAGCATTGCGATTCCCTTTGTATACACTATATTTCATAGATGTCACGTTTAAACACACTACATTTAAACGTTTTATTCAATTCATTACTTTATATAAAGTAATACTTTTGATTTATATATTACGTTGCTCACGCAAGTGGCAAAACATTTAAACATAAGCTTTATGTTAAAATCACAAACATTTTAAATTGAAACTTAAAATAGACAAAAACAGGCGACTCTCGTCTTTTCTTTCCTTCCATCTTTTTACAAGAAATCCCTCAGGTCATAAAGAACTTTGTTTTTCCACCTTCACGAAGAGACGAGTGCTATCTTTATGTCTCCTTGTTCACCAAATGCCAGGTAAGGTGCCATGTTCCTTGCTTTACCCGAGGCAAAGCCACGTGTTGACTGTGTAACAGAGACTTTAAATTATATGCATCTATGGTGAAATTACGAGTTTTTCGCGCCACTACATGTTTATTTAATGCGAACAATGCGCTATCGTTTTAATTCAGCGCGGTGCAGCGCAGCAAAAATAGACTGTGCGTAAATGATCGCTGCACTGCTGCAGACGTACCGCTCCTGGAACGCACTGCCGGACTGCATCCGTGTGCAGTGTGAACACTCTAATCCGTTAATATAGGCATGGAAAAAAAATACGCACCGCATACGCACTGTAAACAGAGTATGTGTGAAACAGGTATTAGTGTGTGTGTGCCATTGCGCACAAAGTTTGTATACTTTAACCACCTCCGAAGATAGTGGGGGTCGCGAGTCACTGGCATCGTTATTTTGGGGGTCGTGGGCTGAAAAGTTTGGGAACCCCTGATTTAGCAGACACTTTTATCCAAAGTAACTTCCAGTATCGAGGTTCAGCTACCCTGGAGTAACTTGGGGTTAGGTGTCTTGCTCAAGGGCACAGCAATGTTTAATGGCTGATGGCACACTCCTTAGTGCAGACTTTTTGTCTTGTACCCAACAGTACCCAACATCAACCAAACCAGAAATGTGATCTGATAGTATACTGGTTATGCTATCATTAAGCATTATCACTGATAATCTTAAAGTGAACATATTTTGTAATTTTTTATGTTATGTTTAAAATGTTTAAAAATGTTTATTTATGAAACTTCAGCATCACTGAAGCTCATCAAATATGAAATATCATCTACATGTGAATTGCATTGTCAATTGTTAAAGAGATATACACACATATCAACCTACACAACGGGTGTACAAATCCATGCAAACTGACATTTTCATGATTTTATTTTTTTGACTGTACTAAAGCATAACAATACAATAATATGTTTGCAGATATTTAGGAAACATGCTCAGTTCACATATTTGTTTCTCCGAAAAACAATGTTACAGCCAGTTATTCTACTTTGATTCTACTATTTGCTTTGTCGGAATGTCGGGCAAATATACCAGTAGACATGATTAACTGGTAGAGATTTTGGACTATCATCTCTATTGCGGTTACGCTCACGTGACTTTTGCTGTGCTGCACGGTCAAGAAAGCTTATTTTTTGCATGCTTCTTTTTGTTTGCATTGTGGTTTAAAAACAATTGGTTTTAAACCGTTGAAGCACAATTAGCAGTGAAAGACAACTCATTTCAGTATGCACGCATTCTATGAGAGACGTTGTCTGAAAGATGTGCGACATAAAGCCGCAGCTCATAGAGTGTGTGAGGACTGAACTGAGTGCTTTTTGCCGACTAATTGGGCTTCAACGGTTAAATACACATATTTATGTGTCAAAGTGACCATGTATTTGCAAGTAAACAGAGCCATTTATGTCTTAAATGAAGGTACAGTTGAGAAAGACAAGGCATGAGTATAATGGATCGGTGCAGTTGATCTTAAAGGGACAGCATCCAAATTTACCAGCTGTCATTATTAATGCTAATCAAACAACAAAAAAGAGATAAAATCTCTCACTGCTTGCTTCTGTAACTTTAATAAGAATAAATGTATATTTAATTTACACAGTAAAGACTATGCATTGTTTTTTTTTATACATTTGATTACTTTGTACATTTTATGTAGTATTTCTAGTGCTTTAAGTTCAGGTAGGTCTATTTCAATTGTGTCTTTGTTCTATTGTAGTTTATTTTCTTTGTTCTTTCTTTATCACTGTTTACTTGTCTTCAGTAAGCTTGAGAGTTTTTTTTTAGACTAGTATTCATTTTATTAAATGATATTGAAAATGTTGATAAGATTTATGAAATTATGAAAATTATGAAAAAAAAAATGATATTAAAAAACCTATTTAAAGTAAAAAGAACTATATTGTGATATTTATCATTATTGTGATATAAAATTACTTATATCGTGATCTAAGATTTTGGTCATATCGCCCACCCCTAACCAGAGGCATATTAAAATGTGGATAAATCAACTCATCAATTTACAGTGTAAGGCTCGTCGCCTTCCATCGTCAATTACGATCATTCCTGTTGTGTGCAGTAGCCCCTCACTGCAGAACACACGAGATCCAGGGGGCAGAGATGGGTAGGTTTAGATCCAGGGGGCGGAGACGGGTAGGTTTAGGGATATGTGAGGTGGGAGGAGTTGGATCTCGTGTTCTGCAGTGAGGACCATCTCGTTGTGTGTCCTCAATCTGGCAACCCGAGTAAGCGCTGAGTCTGAGGAGGAAGGGGGCGGAAGAAACAACTCTCTCCAATATTTTGAATTTGGACTACAGTACTCGTTTCAACCACTAGCTCTCAATATTGGAATTCACTTCCAAGGGACACAAATAAGCAACTTTCAAGTTACCAGACTTAAGCTTGAACCACAATACCAATTACACCATACACAAAACAAACAGAATACATCGGTGACATAACCATCATCACCATCAAGTATGATCAGTTTTCACATGAACTGTATTATACCTTCATATACATCATAAATGTGTTGGAAGTATGGAAAGCAGTATGATACATCTAATAAGGAAAGTCACATATGTCAACCACCATACAACCCACTGGCTTCACTCTGAAAAGTGACAGGCTCCACTAAATGGCAGGCTAAAAGCAGTAATGAAACCTCAACAGGCAAAGAAAAAAACTGCTGGTGATGTAGCAATTAGCACACGTGTGCTGAAAGACTGAGCCATTGTGTTCTTTCTATTAAATGACTTTCCTTTTCGGCTAACATCACTTAGGCTGCAAAAAATATTGGATAATGTTAAACAATAGCCAATTAGCTCTTGATTAGCCATTTATTTTAACATGCATTCAGTCCGACTCCATTCTGGTGTGTGACCCCCACTTTTAACAATATACTGCATTCCCGATCAATAAAAATATGTGTGTCTGTAGAATTAAAATTCACTGAAAGCTCTTGTTTAAAGTTCTGAAAGTCTTTCACTGTGATGTCCCCTGACATCAAACACACCATTTGTGCTGCAAACAAGGGCTTATGGTAGACTGTAACCACTGCACGAGCCCTGACAGCATTCAAAGTTCCATTTCATTTTCTGTCTTTTGGCTGTGTATTAAGATGAAGCCTTGAGCCATTCCGCTCCATTGTTAGACTCCAGCTATGAACCTAAACGAGGAAATCAATACCGTATTGAGCGAGGTCACTCTCCGCCCACCCGCACGCCCAGATAAAGGCCAGGGGTCTTGAGACCTGCAGAGAATCAAAATTCAGCCTGACATGACTGCTGCTCACTGACATAACGGCCATCATCCTGAACAGCATGAGACAATTCTGACAATAATAATGTTTTCTGCTGATGCTTAAAAAAGATCAGAGAGTTTACGACTGAAATCAATTTCATAACACCAAACGCCTGAGGAAAACTCAGAAGGTCACAGAAGATCTGTACTAAGTAGGACCCAAACTATTAAGGACAGTACATCATTATCATTCCAATTACGGCAGATTTTTATACATTTTTAATATCTGTAATCTTTACTATGTGTCAATGTTTAATATTTAATACTCTTTCTATTCATGCAAGAGTATTAAATGCTTTCTATATAATACTCTGCCTAAAATTTTGCCATAATCTAGCGTTAATTTAAAGTGACAAGGTTTGGTTGATGAACTTCAGTAATTAGCCCCTGGTGGTAGCAACTACCATTAGCCCATCCATATATTTTTACAGAGAGAAAAAAAAAAAAAAAAAAATTTTGCTTGGTCGTAAAATAAGTGACTCTTTTAAAATTCCCAATAAATTAATTAATAATTCCCTTTGAGCTACATTTACCTGTGTACCCCTACAAGGTGAACTGACAACCGAATTTAGTTGCAGTGTGTATGTGGCCATGATCACAAAATAAACTCTTTAACTCTTTTTTTTGCAATAATGGCTGACTGTATATTATCCATTACATGACATCTAAATTCACTTAGCATATACAGCTATCAGCGACCTTTACTAATTTTTTCCTACACAAAACAGCATAGATTTGTAATATTGGTATCAGACCCGACTTGACATCTAAATTCACTTAGCATAAACAACTATCAGCGACTTTTACTACTTTTTTTCCTACACAAAACAGCATAGATTTGTAATATTTGTATCAGACCAGACTTCATCATCACTACTAATTACAGTGTCTGGTAGATGGATATGAGCAGCAAAATAAGCCATGTGACAAAAAGGAGCTTTATATGTGCTATAAAAGCAAGGCACAGAATAACTAAAAATGGCATGTGATGATCTGTCTTGGTTCTGGTAGAATTGCCTCACAGCTGGGAGCTGATTAGGTGTTGATATTTTACTGTTGTTTACTTCCTCTATCTAATAACTCTAACTCACTTCAAACATGAAAAACAGACATGCCTTAGCTCAACACAAAAAGTTGCACATTCAAATGACACATGATCTCTGTGGTATTTTTCCCCCTGTAGCTTAATTGACAGAGCATGGTGCTAGCAGATTGTGGTTTTGACTCTCAAAGAATAAAGGAGTGAGTCAAGCAAGTATGGTTGAGTTTCCGTTTACCATATTTGATGTGTTCTATGTATGTGTGCTAATCAATGTTTATATATGAAAATCCTAAATTAAATCTCTTCAGAAGACCTGGATTAAGCCGCTTGATTAATTTAGATTACTTTTACAATGTCTTTATGAAAGTTTTGACGTGCCAATTTTTTTTGTAATGGACTTTCAATGGATGGACAGGAACTTCTCGGGTTTCATTAAAAATATCTTCATTTGTGGAATTTGCGAAGATGAACGAAAGTCTTATAGGATTGGAATGACATAAGGGTGAGTAATTGATTTTTTTTGGGCTCTTCATTTTTGGGTAAACGATCCCTTTCATTTGTAATTTACTCTAAAGCCCGGTGAACACTGCAGTTTTTCTGAGTATTACAAATGTTGCTTGTCAGATTGTACAATATGATATTTGTGTTCCAAATGCATAAATGCAAATGTTTTCTAGGTTGGGAAATGTTTTTGAGGTACGGTCACAAAGTAGGAGTCCTAGAAGAGACCTGCAAGGAAGGAGGGTTGACAGTTGATCAGCTATCGATCTGGAGATAGAGGCTGCAAAGTGTGTCCAGACAGACAAAAGGGATAAATAGCCCAGACAGGAAATGGAAGTCAAATTAAAGATTTCCCGTCCATGAAATGAACAAGCTCTTGCCATGCCAATAAAGTCGCTCATGTGGATCTCACAGAGGCACATTGTGGCAGGAGGAATTATGGGCAGTCGGGACGATAATGCTGACAGTGATGGCATTATTGTCAACACCCTCATTTGTTAGGACTCACACCAGATCTATGTCACATAAATAAGGGGGAGTGCACCATTACAGTCTAGAAACGCACGCATCCCACATTACAGTCAAATGGTATAAACGGAGCCATCCCTCAAGGAGAACTGACACAGGTCCACAGGTTCTGCTGGGACACACTGTACTTCCACAGCCCTGAGCCATAGTCAGGTTCCATGTGCAGCTGTTCATTTAGAGAGATGGAACGACCTGACCTTTTCATACTGCCGTGTTAGAACACACACAGTGTCCTCACAGATATTTTCCAATGTATTAGACATTCATAAAAACCTGTATGTTGGTTCTTGCATATTCTTTCAATAATTTATTAGCGAAGCCATAAAAATAGACATGAAAGTATCACAAGATCCAGTAAAGGGCCCATCCATAGGTCTAATGCATATGATGGCAGTGAAGGGGAAGCAGTGATTGCCTGCACATGGTACTGCCATGTGCTGCACTCAAACAAATGGACTTTGGGGAAATAAAGAGTGTTTGTTTTCTGTTCTACAGAAGTGATCGAAGGTTCAGCAAGAGCAAACTAAGAAAGCAAACACGCATACACAAACACAAACTGAGGACCTTTGTCAAATGAAAACAAATGATGGGAAAGGGAACCGTGTTAGCAATAGGGCTCTTCAGAGTTCATTAGAACACACATCTCTCTCTGCTATTGTCTCTGCAATTTCACTGCCAATACCAACATGCTGCTCTTATGTAAGCATCCAAACAAGTTGAACCTTTCCACTGTTTGGACTCTCCATGGAAACAGAGCTGAAAAATTGCTCTAAAATTTGATCATATATTTGTATTTACAACAACAACAACAATATGGATATATAGCAAGTTTGTTCTTTCATGGAGCATGCAGTGAAACAATAAATTTATATTTGTTTTTCATGTTTAATGTTTTTATGATTGAAAATTGCACACATATGCAATTTTATAAAATAAATTCAGACATTTCAATCTGACTCGCTCTGAAAATCCTAACTATTAAATTCACATTTATTACTGCTTTATTAGCTCATGATTATCTCTGTATTTTTATACTGTCTCTTCATGCTGATTTGTGCAACCCAACTGCATAAGGCATATTTCACATTCCTGTTCTAAAAGCCAACCCCTATACTTAGACCATATATCTGCAACTGAAAAGCCAGCAAGAGGGTTGAATTTAGCCGATTGTGCAGTTGGATCATTCTCGGTAACCAAATAGAGGTAATTCCCAAGTGTATATGTGAACTCTTCAACTCTGGAGTGCTGATGTATTCCTGCACATGGCGATAGCCCTACATAAACAGCAAGGGCAATGTGTTGATAGAGGCTGCTTCCCACTGATAAAGAGCCACAGCTCAAAACCATCCACATCGTCTGCTACAACACCACAGAGACTCGAGCTCCCTAATTAACTAGACACAGGAAATAATGGTATGTAGCGGTACATAAAGTTTGGGAGGTTTTCCAAGGTTAACAATGTGGCATTGTGGGAAATGGAATTAAATATAATAGGAGCAGTCTGGCTGCAAGCAAAATCAATGGAACACAAATACAAGTTAAACTCAGTGGGTTAACTGAATGATTTGAACACCATAAAGAAATCTGCATTTAAAATGAGAAACCAATGTAGAACACTGGTGAAAAGCAATTGACCTACAAATATGATCTTCTTTGAAGTTCTTTTATGCACAATGTTTTTTTTTTCTTCAATGCATTTGTACTTAATGTCTTTGCATTAGGCTTACATCAGTTCTGTCTGCGTTCTAGTGATAATGTACTTTCTGAGCCCAACATGCTGATCGACCTGGTTGAGTTTGTTATGCAGACATGAGGATAATAATAAAGCTAAGCAGCGTGCATGACAATTACAATTCTACTGCAGAGTTTAGAGAAATCAATCATTTGTGTGAGAGCTCTGCAGGATTGTAACCTCAGTCAGCCATGTGGAAAATAGGCTTGCAGTCACCCAGAGAGACCTGTGCCAGGAACACTGATGCCCACCAGCAGAAACTTCTTTTGTCCTACAGGCTCTTCCCAAGGCCACTGCTTACAAAGGGATGACTGGGACACATCACAGCCATGCTGCTTGATGCACGCTATCAGAGCCGGGTTCATAACGATGGGTAATCCATGTGGGATTTGAAGTAGTGGTTTTCAGCTGGTACATCCATGAGATCTGTTCTGATAGGGTCACAGACAGCAGGGTAAAAATAACGCTGAATGCAAATAATACAATGCAACTAACCATATAATCATCCATGTTAGGATAGGAAAATGGGTTTATCCCCAGATCTGGAGACAAAATGCCTTATCCTTTAGGCCAAGTGAATGGAGACAGGGGTTGTCTAGCTTCAAAAATGGAAAAAACATTTCTATAAAAGTGGTCCATATGACTCGTGCACTATATTCTCAGGTCATATTGTCAGTTTTGTTTAGAAAACACTTCTTTTGCTGAAGGCTCTGCATCTAATCAGTTTTTCTGTTTTGGCATAAATTCATCTGTCAGTTGGTAGAAGATAACCAAATTATACAGATGCCAACATGGACAGGTTGCATATCATGCCCTCAATCTCAAAATCCTTAAGAAAATTATGCAGGGGAAAAAGAGAATGGAGCAACTAAATACAGGATAAACATGTTTTTTTTTTTTGTTGTTGTTGTTGTTTTTGTTTTGTTTTTTTTGCCACACACCAACACCACATATTGTGGAGTGAATTATAGTCTGCTGAGAGCACAAAACCAAATATAAAGGTAATAATTTGTCAATGTTAAAATACAAATACATTTTTGCTTTTCTAAATAAATAAAGACAAACATACATACATACAAACATACATACATAGTGTCGGGTCGCCACTTGATGTCCAATTCAAAATTTGGATCCAGAAGTAAAACTAGTTAAAAATCACTTATGTAAACTAGGAGCCAAAGACATTTTGCATCTAAAAGAACAACAGAACAGCGCATTCACAAGGGCTGGGTAACATGCGCGCACGCACACACACACACACACACACACACACACACACACACACACACGGCAGCACGCAAGTTGATGTGTGTATTGGTATCACTTACATACTGTAGCTAAACAATGTTTTCTGATTAATGTTTGAACTGAGCAACTCAGCTTAATTAAATGTCGTTAACTTCATTTTGTAAGATCAAATACGGATGAACAGCAACAGATGTTGAAAAAACCCCTGACATGTTAATATTGCTGAAGGCGAGGAAAACCACAAAGCACAGATAGATAACAAATAAAATAATTAAATAGAAATTGTGGGATCTGCCTCTTTCCCTCACTTCAAAGGGGATTTTTTTCCCTTCTGAGCAGCAGGGGGGTAAAATTTAAAGACTAGCAAGACTTTCATGAATTCTCTGAAACACAAGGATTTTAATGAGGGAAATTAGTCAAGAGGCCAGGCCTGAGAGCTTCCCTAAATGGAATCTGTAAAAGATATTCGTGTGAGGTGAGGTATGTTATTTCAGGACCAAAAAAAAAAAAAAAAAAAAGTGTGCCATCACGGCATTATTCATAGCTGTTGGAGTACTTTTGCTGTTATTATGAACCTTCCTCTAACCGTAGGGAAAACAAATCTTTATTTAATAAAACATGATTCTGGCTTCATGCTGAATTTGCGATAAACCTGCAGAGTAAGACCTGATACAAACGAAATAGAGAACAAAGAGAAAAGCCTTGGGGTTGAACAGTTTTACTCTCATAATACTTACTGATACAGTCAGTTTGATCATGTCATACAGTAGCTAAACAGCACTTGTTTGTGATAATATTTGTGTGTGAGTTCCCTGGGAAATGAATCATGACCTTGGAGTTGTTAGTACCATTCTCTACCAGGCACTACACAGATAATTGGCAGTCTAAAAAAAATCTGCTGCTTCACATCACTCCAGTAGTCATAACTATATTTGTAGTTGTAAGATGTTGCTTTGAACAAATTGTTCTAGAATATGTTGCTGTACCAACCTGAAGTCAGGTCTTCAAGCACAATCCCTATAGAAATCCACAGATCTGGAGATAAAATGCCTTATGCATTAGGCCAAGTGAATGGGCTGGCTAGTCCCAAAATGTGACGAAAAGATTTCAATAAAAGTATTCCATATGACTGGTGCCCTATATTCTCAAATCATATAACTTTGTGTGAGGAACAGACCAACATTTGAAGGGTTAGTTTACTCAAAAGTAAAAACGGTCCATAAATGAGAAGTCCATTTGACTTGCAATGCAATTTTTTTTAAACTATTTTTGGCGATATATAATACAGTATATATAAAGAGCAGTGTGATCATTCTGCTAAAATCGGTAATGTTACAGAAACTATTTTTTTGATAAACTACTTCTTAACAACAACAACAACAACAACAACAAATAATCCACAATCATTCCACAATCACATACTAGATTAACAGTGTCTTCTGCATTCAGCTTTTCTTAAAAAACAAACCTCAGATTTGTCTGATTTTTTGCAGAGCCTGATTTCAGGTCTTGAGAGCTCTGCATTTTTCACTGGGCTTTAGGGCAGCACTCATACATTAATGAAGGCATCATTTGTCTTTTAAATTGTACCTTTGCTCCATCTGTCATTGTGAATGAGGACATGTTCACCTTGGAAAGTGGCGCATGTGAAGTGGACTAGGAATGGTGTAGTTTGAAATGAGACTGCTGTGTGGTTCTAGTGAACACGTGGCATTGGTCTCATGCCATATAACCTGAAAGTAGAGTTCATCTTGTTATCTGAGGATGCCAAACTGCTCAGACAAGAGATCTTTATTTGTAATTAGACTGAATATATGCACGAGCAAGTTGGCTAAGTGCAGTATTTAGTTTTTCAGACAGCATTAGGTAATTTCTTTGCCCTTCCAGCACCAAAACAGCGCTAAGCTCAATGTCCCAGAGCTAGGAAAGAGGGTGTCCCTCCTGCTTATTTTTAGTGTGCAACGCTTTCTTCTTGCCATCTTTCAGAGATTAGCAGTGCTTTCACTTATGTGCCACTGGGAGTCCATCACATTACTTCATTATGATACATCTGTTTAACCAAGGCAGAAAATTACAGCACTATAAACCTTCTTAATCAATCAATGTGCTCAATTAAAGTTGGTTTGCAGCTTACCGTTTTGCAGTTCATATCGTCTCTGTACTAGACCCTTGTGTATGACACAAGACCCAGATGAACAAATGGAGATACAAGTAAAACATGCTGAGCAGCTCTTACAGAGCATTGGAAAGTGAATTATTTCAGTAAATCAGTTTGTCGAAAATAAACCAGTTAAAAAAAAAAAAAAAAAAAAAAAAAAATCCATTGAGAAATTTTTCAAAATGTTGTCCAAAAGTCTAAAAGTCAAATGTATAAAAAGGTATTTATTATTTACTGTAAAATAAAATACAGTAAAAATCTAGTTAAACAAAGCTTGTGTTTCACAGTGATCTTTCAATAAATTAATACAAGGAAGAAAGATAGTTTGAACTCATTCACAGAAATTAATAAAACTGGCACCATTTTCTCTTGCTTGCAGGTCCTGAGACAAAAAAGCATTGTAAAACTATTGCCACATAACAACATACAAGTGCATTTAAATTATTGATATTCACAAAGTTGCTTAAAGGATTAGTTCACTTTCAAATGAAAATTACCCCAAGCTTTACCCACCCTCAAGCCATCCTATGTAGGCGTATATGACTTTCTTCTTTCTGATGAACACAATCGGAGATATATTAATAAATATCCTGACACATCCGAGCTTTATAATGGCAGTGAGCGATACCAACGAGTATGAGCTGAAGAAACTGCTTCCATTCACATCCATCCAACATATACGTACTTCACACGGCTCTGGGGAGGTTAATAAAGTCCTTCTGAAGCAAAGCGATGTGTTTGTGTAAGAAAAAAAAAAAAAAAAAAATCCATATTTCACAAGTTATGACCAGTTCCGCCAGACCGCCTTCCGTATTCAACTTACGAAGAAAGTGTAAAACCCTCGCAGTTCAAAAAGCTTATGCTACGTCCTACGCCTTCCCTATTCAACTTATGGAAAAAGCTTAACTGATGCAACGCCAGTTTACACTTTCTTCGTAAGTTGAATACGGACAGCAGTCTGGCGGAAGCTAGATATTTTACTTATACTTTGTATAAGTAAACTATATGTTCAGAGGTTGCTGTAATACAATACTATGGTATTGTAGCCATGTCTACTACTGTACATTCCATGCACAAGCTCCATAAAGAGAAACCAAGTCAATGTGCCAATCACATGAGCACTTGAGCCCAGCATATGTTATTTATGTGTGGACAGTCCATCTGATCTTCACACAGAAAATGAGCCACAGAGAGCAGGGAGTATCTGTCACATCGCGCCTTTCAATGCATATGATAGCCACATTTTTCACTTTCACAAGTATTCACACCCACCCAAACACACCAAGAACTCAAAGTGTTCATGTCTTATTGAAGTTGACAATGGACAAGAGTGATACGCAAAAAGTAATTATGAGAGAAAATGCATTGCCGCCCACGCAATCATCTATGTCAACGGCCACGGTGCAAAACATGAGGTCCTATTAAATACGGCAGATCGACACAGAGAATATTAATTTTCACTTACATGGTTCTGTCTCCATGTGCACATTTTATTCATCTTTTTAAACAGGAAGTTGCACAGCAGACTAGTTACAAAAATTAAACTGGTTTTATACTTGAGGTCATGGCCTACATAATTATTATTGTGTTGAGACATGGGACATAAGACATTTTTTCATTTTTTAGTCTTTTGGCAGTATTCAGAGTCTATCTCTATACATTTATTTGCTCTAATTTGCTTGCTCTGAAATGCCTTGAAAATGTTTTCTAGAAATTTTTCAAGTACATTTTTATTCATTCAGAAGAAACATTCATTCCATTGTAGCCAACTACATTAAAAATGTTTATTGCAAGAAGCAATTAAAGTAAATAAAACAAAATGTAAAAATATGGTTTATATTATAAATAATAATAATAATAATAATAATAATAATTTAAAACCAAGAATCAGGTCATGTAAAACCTGGAAATATCAGTGAATCTTTAAACTGTGTTTCTAGATCTGGAAAAGTCATGGAAATAAATAAATTCTTAAAAGTCAAAGAAATTTCTTTAATTTCCGAAACTTGCTCACAAATCATAGTGATGTTTGATTTCTGAATGAACTGAAAAATTGGTAAAAGCTGTAATGCGGACCCGGGAGCGCACCGGGTACCGAACCCAAGATTACCTGTGCTTGTCTTTTTTTACAGTCTATGGTCTAAACTAGTGACTGTAACACTGCAGTGTGTGTGAGACCTGATGAATAAGATCAAAATGAACATATATATTTATTTGTATTAAATATTTTAGTCATCATTCTGTCATTTTTCATTGACAATCATTTCACGCAATTCACACATTTATGCCAAAATTCTTACTATTTAAATCAGTCGCGCTGATTAATTAAGATTAAGATTAATTAAATGTATAAGATCATTAAATTTCTTTAAGGCAGTTACCGTGCATTCATTCATTAATTTTAATACTGCTCTTATGAAAATGAACCATGGTTTTACTACAAATAAAACCAAAAAAACACACTGTAAATCCGAACAGTACTACTAACTTATAAAGATTGAGTACGCTGCAATTAAAGTCTGTTAAATCATTGATGCAACTTAAAACAATTACATTTTCTGAACGAGGAGTTTAGTTTTATTTTTGTGTAGCTCAACATTTTTGAGTAAACCCTTATACTTTAATTATTATTTTTAAGTTTACTGAGCGATATAAAGTGATGTCATCCATGTCACATCGTTGCCGATGTTACCGACGTAACCGACGTTATCAGAAGAGTCCATTCAACATTAAACTGAGTTGCAGCAGATTTCCCAGCATGCTTTGCATCACACTCTGTAAGGGAGAATAAATGTTGAAATTGAGTGTTATTTTGTGTGTTTTTTTCATAAGATTAATACAGGGGAAGATGAGTTATTGTTTAATGTTCTGTTATTTTGGTATTTAAAGGTGTTTCTGTGATGTTGAAGTTTTGCAGGTTTACCATCATGGTGAAGAGTAGTGCCTGTGGTTAGGTCGAGAATGGGCTGTGAAACTTCAAAGCTATAAATACTGCATGTTGATTAACAGTTCATGCAAGTACATAGTGATAGTCTCTTTGATAGTTACATTAGCGCATGGTAAACAATAGTTTTAAGCACAGTGGACTTAAACATTAAATAAAACTAAAATTAAAAAAATTCAGTTTGAATTAATTGTTATTTATAATTGTTCTTTACTTAAAAGATTTGAGTTGCTTTACTTAAATTTTTTGAGGTAATCGGTGGCTACAATAATTTTGAGTACTCTGAACTTATCGGGTTTTACAGTGCATGGTTATTGTAGTTAAACCATGGTAACCACAAATCAACCATGGTTTCGCTAGTTTAACCATGGTATTTGTAATAAAACTGTAATACAAATTGTAATCAATCCACACAAAAAACAAACAAACAAACAAACAAAAAAAACATAGTTACTACATTTTTACTATAATGAAACCATGGTTAATTTTTGTAAGGGTGTTTATCAGTCAAATTAATTTAAAATGTAAAATGTAAATTCAACAGGTATGAAATATGATCAGTAAGAGAAAAACACTTAATGAGAAGACAAGCAATGGACTGTGACAGGTTAAATTTAGTTGGGAAATAAATGTATTTATTATGCAGAATGCGCATTTGGAAGGGAAATATATTTACAGGAACATTTCAGTAGGTAGAACATATGAGATGTAAACATCCTCAGTTTGGACATGCATAGGCCTACTACACACGAATGTATTGCCGCGTATTATTTTAAAAGAAGGACCTTCATCCCACTGTACCAGTCTCACCCATGCTTTCCTTTATTGTGTTGGGAAATCATGAAATCTGAGGTAAGGGTGTCGTTGTTTAGAATTAGAGCAGCTGGATTGCTGCAGTAACACCAGTGAGTGGATTCAGCCATTAGTTTTGATTGCGTTGCGATAGTACCGGAAGTAGCAAGGGGTCACATGGTACAAGTCGAAGCTCTCAGAAAATTCCCAGTTTACAAGTTGTAATTATGAGTTCTACGAAGAAGTGAATGCTTTTTACAAGTTGTAATCTTGTAATTACGATAATTATAACATGAACGCACCTATAGACAAGGAGTTCTCAACTATGGCCCTTGAGGTCCACTTTCCTGCAGAGTTTAGCTCCAACCCTGATCAAACTTATCTGCCTGTAACTTTCTAGTAATCCTAAAGACTTTCATTAGCTTGTTCAGGTGTGTTTGATTAAGGTTGGAGCAAAACTCTGCAGGAAAGTGGACCTTAAGGGCCAGAGTTAAGAACCCCTGGTCTATGTCTTGGGCTGTCAGGGTCGGTCTTATTCTTAGTTTGGTGACAGAACCCTAACACTCATGTATCGTCTTGTGCTTGTGTGAGGGTATGGCTTTGAGCGTGCTCAAGCGATGTGCTCTCGTCTGCGTTATGTATTGTGTGTGTGGGGTGTGGTGTCCGGATCCTGTCTGTTTTGGTTTCGGTTCAGCGTCGGGGTCTAGACATTCCTGCACCATGTTTTGTCTTTTTTTGTGAGCATGAGTGTTGAGTGTTCATTCCCTCACCATGTGCTCAGTGTTGGGTAAGTTACTCTAAAAAAGTAATTACTATTTACTAATTACATCTTCAACAATGTAATTTGATTACTGTATTGATTACTCTCTCTAAAAAGTATTGCATTACTTGCTGCTAATTGCTTTTTTGAATCCCATATCAGGCTTGACCAGTTGAACAATACAAGGAGAAACATGAAACTGCTCTTTTAATTCTTTCAAATAAATAACATAAAATTGCATAAATTATTTTTGAACTGACCAAAGTATTTAAAGAGACAAGGTTACATTAAAAACATACATTTTAACATTAGACGTTAAATTTTAATGTTAACTTCACTGTTGTTTTATACAGAATTGTTCTATAGTCTACACAGTTTTTAATGCAATTACATCAGAAGTAAATGTAATTAAATTACAGAAAAATTAAGAGTTATTCCTTACCTTTATGAGGGTAAAAATAATTAAATTACAGTAATTAATTACTTAGTAATACAATACACCCAACACTGCACATGCTCTTGTCAGGTCTTGTATGTTTTTGTCGAGCACCTGACTTCCGATCTCAGTGGCCATTTCAATGGCCAGGTGTTCTTGTGTTGTCGTGTTTGGTGTAGCACGAGGCTTGTGTCATATCGACATGTTCGTGTGAACATGTCTGATTATTAGTCCATTTACCCCACCTGTCCTCCCTCATTATCCTCCTTGTTTGCTTCCCTATCTATTATCCCCGTGTTCTCTGCCTTATGCCAGATTGTCGTTTAATGTTCCCGCATGTTTTAGTGTCCCCCACTGTATCCAGCCCATCCCTGACTTGCCTTTCCTTGTGTCAGTGGATCCTGTGTTTTCCCCTTCGGGGTACTTTTGGTTCTTGTTTTATTGTATTTTTGAATTATAATAAGGCCTATTGAGCCCACACTGAGTCCTCATAATCCCTTCGACCAAACCTGACAAAGACAAGGATTTCTTATTTATATGCACCTGTTTTACAGTTAGATTGGATAGTAACAGACAAAACAGTTTTTTTTTTCTCTCATGTTCTTATTTTTGGAACCATTTTTAAAATGTTGTTTTGTGTCAAACTAGATAAATCTCGCTCTAAAAAAATAAAAAATTCAATAACCAAGCAGTTTTATACTTGAGGTCATGTCATCCCTAATCATTATTGTGATAAGAAATGGACAAGTAGTTGTTCGCTTTGCCCCCTGCTCATAATTAGACCTCGCTCACACACCTGCCTGCGGCTTTAGTGGAAATTACGGTGTATAACAGCCTGGTATGCCGTGACCACCCCATTAAAGTTCCTACAATTTAAAACTGCTTCACTGCTGCACAGAAGCGGCCATTACTGCAAAAGTTCACACTGGAGTCAAAGCTATTTTCTTTCCTTTTCCAGTGTCTGAAAAACAGATACAACCACAAAATGTATTCAGCTTGAAAAATACAGAGCAAACCACAACAAATTGGTTGCCACACCAGCAGGAAACTGGTCTGAAGACATGATAAATGATATGACAACACCTGACTTACTGCATGCAAGATTTACACAATAAGGAAAATTCACTAAACTATGGAAGCTTGTTTCTGCCACGGAATAAAAAAACAAAACAAAAGGTAATTGTGACTTTTTATCTCACAATTCTCCCTTTTTTTTTGTAATTGAGAGTTTACATCTTGCATTTCTGACCTTTTTTCATAGAAATTGCAACTCGCAATTGTGAATTATAAAGTCATAATTGTGAGATACAAACTTGTAATTCTGAGAAATAGTCATAATTGTGAGAAAAAAGTCAGAATTGCAAGATATAAACTCGCAATCTTGCAATTTTGAGAAAAAAAGTCAGATCAGCAAATTTATATCACCATTCTGACTTTATTTCTCAGAATTGTGAGTTTATATCTCACAATTCTGACTTTATAACTCACAATTTCAAGTTTTATCGACCTTTGGAAAATGCGTTGCCAAACCACATATGAGAGCAAAAAATTTGTGTAAAAGTTGTGTAATGTATTACAAACTTTAAGTTTTCAATTTTAGCAGGTTAGTTTTGTGTGTATTATATTGGCATTTTCTTCTTTTTGAAAGTCTAAGTCACACCTCAAAACAAACCTGAGTGATTATCTCAATCATCACAGCAGCTCAGGTGTGGTTTTGTTAATCCAAGTGGCATAATTTCATATAACAGAAGGACAATGACTTCAATCAAAATATACAGATTGCCCTCCGAGAGCTTTAATGCAACATTAGTCTTAAAGTGACTGCAACCTAATATTCCTGCAGCTGTCTGTGTTTTTAATGTAAATCAAAATGCAAAAGACAAAGAGAAAATCACTCCCTGCTCTTCACTGAATAACGTTTTTGTAACTTTAATAAGGATTAACCTTTATTTAATTTGTACAGTGAAGATTATATGCAGTGTTATTTTACATTTGATTACTTTATTCAATTTCTGTACCTGAAAACTACTGTTAGACCTACCTGAAAAACCTTAAAACCACTGATTATATCATTTGTATTTATTTATTTGTGCTATTGCTGGTAGTTTAAATATTTGTTCTTTTGTATTAATGACTGTTTACTTGTCTTTAATAATCTTTTAATTTATATTAGTAGTTTTAGCTGTGGTATCGGAAATGGAATCGAGAATTGTTAAATTTCACTGGTATCTAAAACATTGGGTGTCATTAGCTTATTTATTAAGATACATGGGTCAAAAACAACAAAAACAATAATTATTTTATTAATTTATTACTTTTTTTTGTGGTGGGGCCAGTGAAAATTTAATCATTAAATTCAGTGAATCGAATCGAAAATTGAGAATAGAATCGAGAATCGAAATCGAATCGAATTGAGATCTTGTGAATCACAATCAAATCGAAACAGGACATCTGAATCGATACCCAGCCCTACCTAGCAGATAAGTTACATGCATCTATACTGCTTAAAGACATATTTGACCATGTAAGTAATAAATATTGATTATGCAGCCTTAATATTTTCTGTTTTTGATTGTACTACATTAAAATGCACATGTATGTTACATACTAATACCTACTTATAAACAGTAAGATCAGGCTGATACATCAAACGTGATGTACTGTAAAACAAGCGATTTGAAAACAATGACGCATTTGACATGACACACGTGCAGATCCAAGTATGTGAACCAATGTTCCCTCTGAATTTTGTTGTTTTTACTGTATTTTTGATCAAATACCTTTGATGTATACTAGATGTCTTTCAAAAAACAAAGTAATGTGTGTGTGTGTGTGTTTGTGTGTGTGTGTGTGTGTGTGTGTGTGTGTGCGCGTGTGTGTGTAAGGTATCAATCTACAGTAAAGAGTAAATACAGTAACACCATTACTCCAGTCTTCAGTGTCACGTGATCCTTCTAATATGAAATGATTCTAATATGCTGATGCCTGAGAAATGTGGGAATGTACATTAGTAGGACTGATATAACGGGCAAGCGTCCTATATCTAGCTTCATCTCAATCTCTGACTCTGAGCTCATTATTTTGGAGGTGATCACAACCCAGAGCAGCATACCCCCCACCCCCAAATCCTGTACCCGACATATCAGTCTGACAGGCCTGCTGTGAATTAAATCAAAACCACAGTCTGCATAATACCAAGAACATTCTCCTCTGCCCTGAGGACACAAGCCAACAAATGCAGACCAAACCACAACAAACAAATCAGCCACCAATCGAGTGTAAAGATACGGTTCGTTTATCCCTGACCTCTTCACAGCAATAATATTTGGGTACACTGACATAGATGTGATTTCTTTCTTTCTTTCTTTCTTTCTTTCTGTAGGATTGCTGAATACATTTTCGATTGTAAACCCAGACAGGAACTGAATGCAATGGTTTGTTACTCTTTGACATATTCCTTGGTTTGTCTCCGAGAGTTCATTTATTGCTGCCAACAGTTTCTGTAAACATTGAAAGACAATAAACTCTGATGTGGTCTAGCCATCTATTTTTAATATTGCAGAAATCAAAAGTCAACTAGTGGTATACTCTAGCAGCTATGGGAAAAATGCTAACTTTGCAACATCGTATCACAACAACAACAAAATGGTACAAAACTGTCATAGAGAACCAGTGCTATCAGGTTAAGTCGCATTTATTTATATAGCACTTTATACAATGCCTTCCTGTACCTCAGACAGTAGAGCATTGTGCTAGCAATGCCAAGGTACTGTAATGGGTTCAATTCCCAAATTACAAGTAACTAACACTAAACCAAACCCTAACCCTAAGTGTAACTCTATAGTAAGTACATGTAGTTAATTAATAGTATTTAATAGTATATAATTAATAATGTGTATATATATATATATATATATATATATATATATATATGCAGTATTGTGTGCAAATGCTTTACTTTTACCACAAATTCACCTATAACACCTAGACTTAAACAACATCTCACTGGACGAATGTATTGGACTTTGCAATCATCTGTGGTGAGGGGAGATGTACTGGTTTTGGTCTCCTGACTAAACTGACAAGGATTCATGGTCCCTTCTGATATGATTCATCTGCCTCAGCACCATCAATCTGCAGTTCTATCCTCAGAGCTACTCAACACCTTCCCATCAGGCTCGTAAGCTATGGTCCTGTTGCCATCGTAGATCAAACATCACATAGCAGTGATGGTCATCAATCACAAGCCACTAGATAGAGAGTCACTTCACATGATCGTGTACAGGCGCCTTACATCCTGGAGAAGCCCATGTGTCAAGCAGAATGGATATAGACACAGCACATCAAAATGGCTGTTAGGAAATACAAATCCATTAAAGAATTAAAACATTATCACAACACACAGACACTTTGACAATGATGCGTTTCCCCCCAAAAATCGAGGAGGGCCCTCAAAGCAAAACACACAAACGCTCACAGCTTAGCTTTCGTATCTCCCCTTTAAATGAAAAATGTCCTAAGGGAGTTTATGCACTTTAATTTAAGTTCCCACAAGAATTATACCAACCATTGCATGGCTAAACATAGCTCTATTACTCAGAGTGTTCCTTCTGCAGAAATGATAATGGATAATTGAAACCTTAAGCTCATGAAATAATCATCATTATGAGCTGAAGACGTCTGTTCGCCTTTCCATCTTTTAGAACTCGCTTGCAAAGAGGTCACAATAGGAATGATCCTGGTAAAGCAAAAACTGACTGAAGACAAATGCACACCATAGGATTTTGCCACAGATTTGCAGATTGTAAAAGATTTTTCATTGTAAAGGAAAATTGGCAGCCTTACACTGTCTATACCAGGGTTACTCAAGTTCGGAGGCCAAGAGGGCCGCATTTTAACCACATGAAATGCAAAGGGCCACAAATTATAACTTGGATTGTAAGACTTTTATTTAGGCCTATAAGACAATATTTGTACTTGTTTTACTGAGTATTTACAAGTGCAGTTTATTATCTAGCTAAGTCTTACTAGTACTTCAACGGTTGTCCTATTTAAAGTGTCACTGAACATTAAAAAT
Organism: Mylopharyngodon piceus; assembly: GCA_039654765.1. Lineage (NCBI taxonomy): Eukaryota > Metazoa > Chordata > Actinopteri > Cypriniformes > Xenocyprididae > Mylopharyngodon > Mylopharyngodon piceus. The sequence goes on from CM077456.1 coordinate 22,965,086, forward strand.
TAAAAAAAAAAAAAAAAAAAAAGATTAATAGCTTGTCTTGCTGTATTCTAAATCCACAAATGCGTAAAGAAAAGCAATAACTGATGAAAAGAAGTCCTTATTCATAGTGAAATGTCTGCATTATTTTCACAAGTAATTTCAGGTCTGGCTGTTGTTGTCAATAAGACGAAAACATTGCACTTTTTTATAGTTTTTTTTAAACTCCATTGCACCTTTTTAACACTTTTTATAGCACCTATTTATACTCAGGGTTGCTCAAAGGTTTTATCATTATTATTATTATTATTATTATTATTATTATTTATTACTACCTACCTTGGTCATAATCTTTTTTTTGTTTGTTTGTTTTGTTTTGTTCAATCACAGTCTCATGAATTATCTAATTAACCAACGTTGTAAACATGATAAATAAGATATTCTCTGTGAGCTCAATGATGTGATGACAGATCTGTAATGGGAGCGCTCTCTGCTTGTTTTCTGTTTATAACACATTGACATTAAGAATAAAAGTTTTGTTTTTCATGCTGCTAAGAGGACTATCGGCAACTTACACACTGCAAAGTTTGAGGAGTGTCAACTGCATTACATGATGGAAAACACAGTCTCGAGCCTTTGATAGCGTTCACGAACACAAGCTCGACACATGCGCACTAGATAGATTCATGCTTATCTAGTCTTTTTCGCTCAAATAGTTACAATAAAATCTTTTTGTACTCGTTAAAAATAGAGTTGCTGATATCTTTTAATCCCCTCACACGAGCGCTCTTCAACACGGTCGGCTATTGTGTTCGTTGTTACTCTTGTTCTGTCTTCTCCGTTTCTTTTCAGACTGAAACAACAGCCCGTTTCAGTGCTGACATCTTGTGGACAAACTAAATTAGTGCAAAAACTATTCAATGCGAACATGCAAAATGTCTTCAGTCTACATTGTTCTTTGTGGTTAGAAAAACTGTGCTGCACGCGTACACAATGCGCGTTCTGTGCTGATGATTACAGTGTCACGCGCAGTGTACGCCTATCTTAGTGTACGTGCCAAAAAAAAAACAACAAAAAAAAAAATGAAGTAATATTCACGCTAATTTTGAACGCAAATTATAATACAAATACATTTATATGTAGCATGCGGGCCACAAATTTAATGCTGACGGGCCGGATGCAGCCCGTGGGCCGCCTGTTGAGTACCCCTGGTCTATATGGTGGTTGCACTACTTTACACAAGCTGACTAAATTCTGACAATGCCAGTTCCTATGACATCAAAGTGGTCTGTAGTTTTTACAGAAGTAAAAACCTGTTAATTGGTTAACTGTATATTACAGTACCTTACCATATACAGTAAAAAAGTATAAATGGTTTAACATTGTATTATATGCAATTTTACTATAAAATTATTCCAAATTTATGATTTTTGGAAGTAAACACCATCCAATTTCTTAAATAAGTAAAAAACATATTTTTTTTGTAAAAAGTTTTGTTGCATATATGATTTTAAGTTGTAAAACGTACAGACATTCTGCAAACATTGTTGAAATTTCTGGCAACCACAGCTGCCAGTTTTTTTTTTTTGTTTTTTTTTTACAGTAAATTTAATGGGATGTTTTTACTGTGTGGAAATCAATGATGTCAGATTCGCCTGTCAATGATGATGTCAGAATGTTAAAAGAATAAAACATAATGGACAGAAATGTGTAGGAAAATGACAGTTTTAGTAAAAATATAACATTAAAAGGATATTTTGAGCCACTAATCCTACACCTACCCCTAAACCTACCCATAACCATTTCTTAAAACTATACTGTTATAAATAAAAGAATAACAGACAAACAAGCATAATCACAATAATTTATTTATTGCGAAAATGTCAAAAGTGGTACCAAAAGTAGTTCAAATGATGAGTTGCAGTCACAGTCCTCTCTGCTGGTAATAGTTTTTTATAAGGTACAGAGCAGAATTTAACTTATTAACCCATGAAAATATGAATCCGGCTTCTCTCCGTAAAGGCGCGCACTCATTTCAAATGTCAATCCACTGAAACGTGGCATGTCGCAATCTGTGACAAAGCAGGTAAGAACCAATGAGCGTTCGATATCAGTGCCATAAACCATGTCGTAAAGGTTCTCGAGGGTGCAACTTTCAAATTTGAATCATAACGAAGCGCGGGCTTTGACTGTGACGGTCGCTGCTGAGAATGAAGATAAAGATATCCGGATAAAGGGCTAAATTTGGATCTGTTCCTTACAAACATATGGATTCTAAAGATTTGGAGTACAGCGAAGAAATAAAATTGATGTGATTTGTGAATTTATGTTGTGCTTTGGTATATCTTATGGTTGTATTGTCAGTCACTGCATAGGAGAAAAGGCCTTCTGTGTCGCACAGCAAACAAACTAAATATTACAAAATGGTTAAACAATTACAGAAATTTTATTCAATTTAAGTATTCAAAGTGTAGTCTTGTTTAACATTATGTAATCCTCCGAAATGAGTTTGCAGCACAAGTCACAAACAGAAATATTATTTCATATTAAGTAGATGAGTAAACTGCATTCAATAAATTCGACTAAAAACATGTATTGATATGACAATTGAATACAACAGATTTAAAACATGAATGCCATGATTTTAATATTAATACATGGGAATTCATACACATTCACACTTAGATACGTAAATGATTTACGTTTTATTGATGTTAATACGCAAGTATTTTTACGTTTTAGTGCTATAAATACGTCAATATTGTACGTTTTTGTGTGTATGAAAACGTAAGTAAATGTATGTGTGGTAGAACCACACTTTACGTAAAAATACACATGTATTCTCATGAGATCACATTGGTATTTTACGTACCGATAACACAATAGAACCGAAACTACACTACCAACCAGTGTTGGGGGAAATGCATTACAAGTAACGCGAGTTACATAATCAGATTACTTTTTCCAAGTAACTAGTAAAGTAACGGATTACTTTTAAATGTACAACAAAATATATGAGTTACTTATAAAGTAACGCAAGTTGAGAGAAATCGGGAGTAGTGCAGAGGTGTTGTGTGCGCTGTGTAAACAAGATTGGTTATTGCAGTTCTAGACTAAATGTGAGCATGCATTTAATCATCTCACTTGCACAAAAACAGATTCAGTACTCCTCAAAATGAATCATACAATCTGACAAGCAGCAATCATATAAAGGACAACAGAAAGCCCACAGCCAGCTTTTGACTCCATAACTAAAATAACAATATTAAACCAGAGCTTCTGTGTCCATTTGTTTCATCTAAACAGCAGGAGAAACTAAAATAACCCCAACGGTGTTGGTGTGATGCCAAATGGTGACTGAGCCAAACAAGACATTTCCTTTATTTATTGCGTCATCTTTTTAAGGTGAGGATGAAAGATCTGTCTCAAACTAACACAAAACATAACACACATCTCTTTCTTCATCTCTTGTGAGGCCCAGCTAATTTTATAAGAATCATTGTCTTCACCGAGTGCAGCCATAAGACAATGAACCGTGCAATAAATCACTCCGATTTCTGGCCTCGCAGGCTGAGTGAGGGGCAGCAGAGGGCACCACTTAAGTCCTGCCGTGCTGCTGCAGTGGGGAGGGCCCGACGAATGAGGGACCACCGCAAGCCAAACACTGACAGCCAACAGCAGGACAGATGGTGCGGCACCAACCTGGCATGTTCATAAGACCGTTCCGCATCCCCTGCCATCCAGCCAGTACACATCTCAGTCTTTTGTCACCATATATGATTACAACAGCATTGAGCTGAAGTACAGGGAGCACACAAAGCTACTGAATGGAAGCAAACCAGATGCCTGTGACAGTGAAGGTGCAGTTATGAGTGCCCCCCATTTACAGACAAACCAATCACGAAGCATGATCAGGACGGGGAGTGAGGCTGTTGCCAAGACCCCGGTGAGAGGATGCAGCATCTGTGTAATTGGCTGAGAAAGATCAGAGACAAAGCCATTCAGAACATCCACCTAGAGTAAGCGCCTTGGGACAGAGATGAGATTTGTTTCACTGCAAAGAACTGTACAAAAGATTCTAAAGAATGGTGACGTCAATGGGATGAACAGGTTTACTGGAAACAAAAGAAAGGGAAACATGCTGCTTTGTGGAACTGCCTGAGATGTTTTCTGTATTTATTACCTAAGGGCCATGTGACCTGATTGTCAATTGATGTTGATGGTAAAAACTAAGATTTTGATACACTTGACTGCAGAATTTTGTAAAAAAAACAAAACAAAACAAAACAAAAAACAGGGGCTGTCAAGCTCCAAATAGAATGAAAAGCAACATAAAATAAGTTAATATGAATCATTCCAAGTTTTCTAAAATAATACAACTTTCAGAAGAAGAAAACACCTTTACTTTTTACTTTTACTTCATTGTCTTAAAGGCAATTGGTTTTGTAGACAGCAGTGTACATACATGTGCAGCAACATAACATTTACAATCGACCATTTAAAAAATGATCTCTGCAAGAATAAAATAATTCTATTTGATTTACACAAAGGAAGTTTTTTAATTCAGACCTGAATTGAAGTAGTTATTCACTGAACATCTTTCCCTTTGCCATACTGTAGCTCTCATTTCTCTTTGCACTTCCACATATTCAAACTTGCTGTGTTGTCACAAAATGCAAAAGCCAATACCATTTGACACCAATGCTGTGCATACAGTATTTGTATATATGAAAATGTGAGATTTTAGTACTGCAACTGAGTAGAAGATTATCAGTAAATAACAGCTTTAATCTCAGTCTGTTCCAAATAAAAAAAACTATAGTACGGCTTCAGATGACTAGGAACAAAGTCACATGAACTTGCTTTTATGGTGCATTTTGGTCATTTATGGAACTTGACAGCCAGTGATCTGGATGCTTTTAACAAATTGAAAAGAACAGCTTGAACAGTCTGCTAAATATCTCCTTTTGTTTTCCAAGATATCATACACGACATGGAATTCCATGAGGGTGAGTAAATGATGACAGAATATTAATTTTTTGGTGATCTTTTATAACTAACACCTATATAATTGCATAGAAAAGCTGACTACTGACTACTATTGTATGAAAACTGCATACAATAATTTTTACATCAACAACAACAACAAAAAAAAAGCCTTACGTATTGGGCCAAGCACTCAATTATCTCACCCAATACCATTTAAAATTCTATGATCAAGGCATGTGACAAAGTGGCTCATATTTGATCAAATTTGTGTAAATTGCTTGGACATTTTCACTACTGCGTCCTGCCGTCTTTGACCCCCGTATTTATCCCAGTCAAAAGCTCTCCATCCGCTCTCACGTACATGCGAAACAATTTAAAAAGGCAGACCCTGGAGGCATCAGTCCTGTCTGGTAATTGGGTCCCTTGTCACCCACTGAATGCAATAACAACATTCTTGGGCTCAGCCTTAATCTAAATGACATCAGTGGCCTAGTTTGCTTCCTGAGTATTATATTCCTTGGAAAGGTTACAACAGAGTTGCAGTCTATTAGAGGCATTTCATCCAGGAGTGAAAAGAGTCGATAAGCTCATAAAACACAGACAAAACATAACTAATATATAGAAAAAATAGCCATATGAAATTAAACCACTATCAATGATCACAGAAGGGAAAATGTGCAAATGATGTTACATCTGCAGTTTAATTACTTTTTTTTTGTTTTGTATTTAGTTCTTTATTTAGCTCTTAATTTGATTTCAATTTGTTTGAACATGTATACAGGTACAGTACATGCATGCCAATTTATCTTTTAAACTTTAATTAAACTCAGTTGGTACAATACTATAAGATTAAAAGTTAAATTTAACAAGTCCAAATTTATTTGCTACTGTATTTATTTTATATGTAAGGAATAACTGACGACGGGCCGCTGAATTATTAGAAAATAATGCACACCCGAAGTGGTAATGCGGTCACGACGCGAAGCGGAGCTCAAGTAATCGGTGGAAACACCGATTAAGCGATTACATGAGACATATTAGGTTTCAATATGTTGTACTGTCTCTTTCAACATACCTTCTGATGTTCATTTATGTTTATTTTATGCTATACCTAATAGTAAAGAGAAAGAGATGCCCTGTTCGCGTGCACTCCACGCTGCCACTTGAACTGATGCGGCTACAGTGATCTGTCACAAAGAGCGTAAAAACTATATTTATTGTTTGAATTTCCTGATAAAATTTACATAAGTTGGAAGATGAGACTTGGTTTCATATGAAAAGTAACAAAGTACAAAGCTTATTGTGATTATTGGATGGGATGTGATATTATCAACCCAGCCCTAATAAATACGTATTCTCTCTGAAGGGTTTATCTTAAGGAACTCAGAAATGCCTCAAGCAGTTTCTTGTAAATCCCAGGTTTCAATCTGACACTGAACAGAGCTGATAAACGTCATGACCCAATCTTAACTCAAACTTCCTGAGAACACAAGAACTTCAAACAAACTTTCATTCTAGGTATTCTGCCATGATAAATGATCTACAGCTGAATAGAAACTGATTCAATTTAACAATGACTTGTGGAGCAAAAAAAGAGAGAGAGAAAGAAAAAAAAAGAAAACTTCAAGCTTAGTAACAATGTTAGTTCTAAGAACTGATAAAATATCACTGCTGGACCTGTTAGCAGCAGACACAGTGTGCTCTGATAAGGTTGATGGAATCACACAGCTATAAAACCATTTGTCATAGGAATGATCTTAAGGCCAATTCATTCTGCACCGACAGATGCTGACCATCGCAGACAATCACCAGATTATAGTACGTCACTTCTCAGGCATTCCACGGGCGGAAAACAAGTGCCAACCAATACCAACAGACGCAATGGGTAACTCACTGATCCGACAAAACCCGATGGAATGCTTGTTGCCATTGGTCAGTGTCTATTGGTGCAATTTTTACTTAAAAGTGACAGTCTCACAGTCTCAGTAAAGTATGACAAACTGCTAAATGCCACTGCATTCTCCACAACCAGCACCCGAACCAGGATGCAAGACGGGAAAAGTGCTGTGCAAATTGGGTTCAGCACTTTTTTTCTTTTTTCTTTTTTTTTAGACAAGTTTGCATAATTCTTTTATTCGGGTGATAAACAAAGCAAACAGCACTGCAAAAGAACTTTGCAATAGGTCTCCAGTTCAATCTCATTGGTCTATCAATTTAAAACTTGCATTGACTTTAAAAACTTAATGCTCCTGATGCCAGACACTTAAACTACATTTCTATGTTTTCAAATGGTAATAGCAGTACATTCTGCACACAGTCTTAAGGATTATGTGTAACCGAGTATTTTTGGTTGAGTAGTTTCCAGCTTATTACAGTACAGGTAGGCAGAAATCTCAGCAAAACAGGACAACAAAGCCTGTTCAACATTTCTGATACATGTATATATATCTTGGCACTAGAGGAAAAGAAGGAATGCATAAATAGTTTGAGAAATTGAGCGGCATATTAAATGCTCTCTTCAATGACAAACAATTTGCTTTCCTTCTCTGCTCAAACCCCAGGTCCATGCATTTGAAGTACATCTATTCAGAAAAAAAGGCCTTGAGCAAATAAGAAGATGCTTACTGATTTCAAACCAACTGCAACTTGTTAAACTTGAGGGGACATTCATGTAAAACCATTGTAGCAAAAGTTATTTTATATGTGAGAGCCAATTATATTTTGAGCATCCTCGTGAGAGGTCTAGAACTGGTAGATATGCATTAAAAAAAAAAAAAAAAAAAAAAGTATATCGTCTCTGGACTGCGGCCACGATCAATAGAATCAATGCAAAGCGTGTGACGTGATCTTCATGCAATACCTTCACAACTTCTTCAACGATCTTACCAACTATCTTTAGAGACTTACAACAGATTCCAGAAATTTTAGAAACTGGTAAAGGCAGTTTGGAAATAACAAAATAATTTTTTTTAAAGCCAGAGTTCGGTTTATTAATCAAACAGCAGGGTTATGTGCCATTCAGAATTGAAATGGCAATGCCTTCAATTCCTAAAACGAGATAACAGATGATACAGAACTGTAATTTAAAGGGGACCTATTATGCCCCCATTTACAAGATGTAAAATAAGTCTCTGATGTCCCCAGAGTGTGTATGTGAAGTTTTAGCTCAAAATACCCAACAGATAATTTTTTATAGCATGTTAAAATTGCCACTTTTTGGGGTTGAGCAAAAATGCGCCATTTCAGTGTGTGCCCTTTAAATGCAAATGAGCTGCTGCGCTCGGCCGTTCTCCCCTGTCAGGATTCAGTCAGGACGCACTATAATGTCAGAAACGTCTCGGGTTACGTATGTAACCCTGGTTCCCTGAATAGGGAACAAGACGCTGCGTCATAACGCGGTGGGAATGCCTCTGCATGATTGCGTCGTGAAGCACATGTGTAAACTGTCCAATAGCGTGACGGAACGTCATAGGTGGGTGACGTCACAGACCAGGAAACTATAAAGCATACCCAGAACAAAGAACGCTAGCTTCTGATTGGCTGAAGCAAAGCGCTCTCAGGCATGCTGGGAGTATGGCAGGGAGACGCAGCGTCTCGTTCCCTATTCAGGGAACCAGGGTTACATACGTAACCCGAGACGTTCCCTTTCATGGGAACTCCTGCTGCGTCATAACGCGGTGGGAACGCAATACCCACTACGCCATAATCTCAGGTGCCTGAGTGTATCAGGACGAAAGAACAGAAGACCCCAGAGTGGAGCCAAGATCTAGGTTATAAAACCTAATAAAAGTATGAGGTGAAGACCACCCTGCTGCATTGCATATATCCTGCAGGGAGACTCCAGAAACCAAAGCTTTAGAAGCAGCCATACTCCTAGTAGAATGAGCCCGGACAGCCAAAGGAGAAGGCTGCCCGGCAGACTCATAAGCGAGTGAGATGGCCTCGACCACCCACTTGCTCATCCTCTGCTTAGATGCAGGACACCCTCTCCTGGGTGACCCATAACAAATGAATAACTGATCAGTCTTACGCCACAGGGCAGCTCTGTGGACATAAGCATCTAAAGCCCGAACTGGGCAGAGCAGATTAAGTTGTTCCTGATCTGGGTTAGAGAAAGGTGGAGGACAGAAAGCCTGCAGCACAATGGACCCTGCAATATTAGTAGGGACCTTAGGCACATAACCGGGTCTCGGGTTCCGATGGGCCAGCTTGCATAAAAGACGTGACCTCAGACCCCCCTGATGATTTATATAGGAGACCACCGATGTGTTGTCCGTACGGACCAACACGTGATGGCCCCTGAGGTCTGGGAGGAAGTGTTTGAGAGCTCGAAACACCGCCATCATTTCCAGCCGATTTATGTGCCAGGAAAGAAGATGGTCCTCCCAAAGACCCCGGGCTGAGCGACCACTCATGATCACTCCCCAACCTGTGAGGGAAGCATCCGTCGTTAGCATTACGCGACGACAAGGAACTCCCAACACGGGCCCTAGGGACAGGAACGAAGGCTTTTTCCACATGACTAAGGCACGGAGGCATCGCCGCGTGACCTTGATCATGCGAAAAGGATTTCCCCTCGGAGAAAACCCCTTGGTCCTGAGCCACCACTGCAAAGGTCTCATGTACAGTAGGCCAAAAGGTATCACGTTGGATGCTGCTGCCATAAGACCTAACAGCCTCTGAAACTGTTTCACAGTGAGTGACTGGCCTAGTTTTACCGCATTCACAGCTGATAGAACTGAAGCAATACGGGCAGGTGAGAGCTGAGCCTGCATAGTCTTCGAGTCCCAAACTACGCCTAGAAAAGTGGTCGTCTGAGATGGAACGAGCACACTCTTTTTGGCGTTGAGCCTGAACCCCAACCTTCTCATATGGGCGAGAACTACATCTCGATGTAGAACCGCCATGCTCTCTGAACGAGCTAGGATCAACCAATCGTCGATGTAATTTAGTATGCGAATGCCCTGGAGTCTTAGAGGAGCCAGTGCTGCATCCACACACTTCGTGAAGGTGCGGGGAGATAAACCTAGGCCGAACGGAAGAACCCGATACTGGTAAGCTTCGCCCCTGAAAGCGAACCTCAGGAACTTCCTGTGTTGAGGATGGATAGACACATGGAAGTAAGCGTCCTTCAGATCGATTGTCACAAACCAATCCTCGGACTGGATTTGCGAAACAATCTGTTTGAGAGTAAGCATCTTGAACTTTAATTTCTGCACTGTGCGATTCAAAACATGCAGATCTAAGATGGGACGCAGCCCTCCATCCTTCTTTGGAACTATAAAGTACCAGCTGTAAAACCCCGACTGCTTGCTGGGCGGAGACACCCGTTCTATAGCCCCCTTTTTGCAAGAGAGTCATAACTTCTTGTTCCATAACCAGAGACTGCTCTGGGTCGACTACCGTAGATAGCACCCCGTTGAAGCTGGGCGGCCTCAGCCTGAATTGAATTCTGTAGCCCACTTCTACCATGCGCAGCACCCATTGAGATATATTGGGCAGACATTTCCATTCTGCCAGAAAATCTACTAAGGGAACCAGTCTCTCGAGACTGGCCTCTGGTGTTGTTTGTGCGATCAGACCAGTGCCCTGAAGCAGCGAACCGGCAGGAAGCGACTGAACTGAACGCTCCACGATCCTCCTCGGAGGATCGCTGGAGGCGTCTGCGCCCTGAAGCACACGAGGTGGCAGGGTTGGCAGAACGGCCTCCTGAGGGCGCTGAGGAGGAACGGGTACCGTGAAATGAGGTGAACACCGTCCCTCCCCAGAGGGGACCACCCTCAGAAGCCTGACACCACTGGCGTCAGGACTTCTTCGCCGAAGACTTCCGAGAGATGATGACAGTCCTCAGATCTGCCTTCTTCTCTGGAGCCTTCGGCTGCGACCGCCACCCAGACCCCCACCCACCCTGCTTTTGTGGGGGAGCCCGAGTGGCGACGCTGATCTTCAGCTGTGCCCTGTGCGAGGAGCTGGTACTCGGCTGAGGCTGCTCCCGCCCAGAAGAATTTTCTGAAATGCCGCCGCTTGTTTCTTCGCCTCCTGAAACCTGTCGACGACAGTGGTGACTGTGTTGCCAAAACTGAACTGTGTTCAGGAGGAAACTTTTGTCTTTTTCCTTAATACCAAAGGTGCCTCTCAGTGGCCACCAGGGCTGCCATAGACCGGCCCACTGACTTGGTCGTCTCCTTAGTGGCCCTGAGAGACAAATCTGTGGCCCGACGCAGTTCACGCAGTGCGTTGGCGGAAAATTCCCCACCCTCATCAATCTCCTTAAGCAAGTCAGCCTGGTATGCTTGCATGATAGACATAGTGTGCAAGCACGCCGCGGCTTGACCTGCCGCCGAGTTCGCTTTGCCCACCAAAGCTGAGGTCGTTCTTAGAGGCTTGGTGGGCAATGTCGGGGATTTCAGTGACGATGCCGCCTTGGTAGAGAGATAGCCCGCAAGCGTCTCCTCAACCTTGGGCATCGCCGCATAACCATGTTGTTTCAGCCCCAGAATGTTACTATAGTTAGATGTGCGGGGGCTGAAAACACGATAAGAGGCAGGTTTATTCCACGACCTCGACACCTCGGTGTGGAGGTCGGGAAAAAATGGCAATCCCCGACGTGGAGGCTGTGATCTAGAGGGAAGAAACCTTTGGTCAAGAAACCAGGTATTCTGAGCTCATGTGATTGAGTGGAGGTGGGGCTAATTTGCATATTCACGTCTCTGTGTATACTATATGAAGAAGTAGAGTTGCATTTAACCTATCTTAAGGCATGCAGATTTTTTTTTCACAGGAAAAATATGAGTTTTAAGGGCTAAATTTATTGACTACAGGGGGACTTTAAAATGGAATGAAATTCAAATACCTTTTGCATGTGTACTTTTTAACATGTTTCAGAATTAATTTTCTATATATACACTACAATTTGGAATAATTAAGATTTTTTTTAAATGTTTTTGAAAGAAGACTCATATGTTCACTAAGGCTGCATTTATACAGTAAAAACAGTAATATTGTGAATTATTATTACAATTTAAAAGAACTCTATTCATTTAAATATTTTAGAATGTAATTTATTCCCTTGATGCATAGCTGAATTTTCAGCATCATTACTCCAGTTTTTAGTGTCACATAATCCTTCAGAAATCATTCCAATATGCTAATTTGCTGCTCAAGTATTTATTAAGTAAGGAATAAATGGCTTCGGGCCGTTGATGCTTCACATCATGGCAGCATTACCACCTCGGATGTGTATTATTTTTTACTAACTCAAAGGCCCATCATCAATTATTCCTTACTTAATAAATGCTGTAGAAGTTTACCTTCAATGTAATGTTCATTTTTAACTAATATAGTTAACTAATCTTAGCAAATGAAACCTTATTGTAAATTGTTACAATTGTTACCATCAAATCAGCTGAGAAAAAGTTTATTTTACATACCATGGAATAAATAGGCAGAGTTAAAGGATTAGTTCACTTTAAAATGAAAATTACCCTAATTACCCCTACTCACCCTCAAGCCATCCTAGGTGTATATGACTATCTTCTTTCTGATGAACACAATCGGAGTTATATTAATAAATATTCTGATGCTTCCAAGCTTTATAATGGCAGTGAACGGGACCAACGAGTTTGAAGCTCAAGAAAGTGCATCCATCCATCATAAATGTACTCCACACGGCTCCAGGGGGTTAATAAAGGCCTTCTAAAGAGAAGTGATGCACTTGGGTTAAAAAAAAAAAAAAAAAAAAAAATCCACATTTAACAAGTTATAAAGTAAATTATCTAGCTTTCGCCAGACTGCCTTCCGCATTCAACTTACAAAAAAGCATAACTGACGCGACGTGTGGAGTATGTTTATGATGGATGGATGCACTTTCTTGAGCTTCAAACTTGTTGGCCCCGTTCACTGCCATTATGAAACTTGGACACATCAGGATATTTATTAATATAACTTATTATGTTCATCAGAAAGAAGAATGTCATATACACCTTGGATGGCTTGAGGGTGAGTAAATCTTGGGGTAATTTTCATTTTAAAGTGAACTAATCCTTTAATCTAAATTATGGCTGGAGCGACACGTTGACGTAATTGATTACGTCGATTACACACTGTTTATGTTCATCCTTAATCCCCTGTCATGTTTCACACGAAACAAAACTCTAGAGCAGATGCTAACGGCTAGTATGGCAGCGCCGCTTAATAGGAGCCTGTACATTTTCAGGACTCACAACCGCATTCAGCGACAGTATCAAAAATGGCAATGTCCATAACATCTGGAAGTTTTATCACAATTGACACCGCGTTATTAAATAAACAATTCTAATCGAGGCCTGAGGTCATCCATCAGATATTTTAAACAACCAAAAGCCCTAGTAGCCGAGTGCAGAGAGTAAGTTTGAGCCACGCACCTCGCAGGTCACACCTACTGCAGCTCTGGTGGATCTGCGGATGATCATTTCTCTGTCTCCGTGAGTATAAACCCGTCATGATTATACAGTTCACTGTGGCTCTCACATTATATGACGTGGCAGACAACTAGTTGTCCAGTGTGGTTCCGTTCATTCAGCGTGCTCGTAAAAAACGCTGTATGCTGTATGAACACAACCATTTTAAGCGGTGCTGCCATACTAGCCATTTGCATCTGCTCTAGAGTTTTGTTTTATGTGAAACATGACAGGGGATTAGAGACAAACATAAAATTAATCGATTAAGTTGATGCATCGTTCCAGCCCTAATCAAAACTAATGATAATTATAGACAGTTTGTTGTAAAACTTGTTTTGGACTAATGGAATTTCTTTGTTGTGTGACTGTGTTGAATGTTTTTGAATTGCAAATCAGTATTCCATTTCCTGTCAACATGCACAAATCAATTCAAATTTACAATCGGTGAAAGGAAGATAGTTCTTCAATTCTAAATTCTGCACAACCCTAGAATGCAGGATCTGTGTTAATGGATGCCGGTATTTTTTTCAGTAACAAGCAATAACCTCCTCATTGCTTCAAGGTCATGAGGCTGTAGAGTGCAGATGGATGTTCGTCGCTCCTTATGTTTTCGTAAAGTGACTGATTCAATCATTTTCCTTCTTCTCAAGCCTCTGCAGACTTTCAGCGGCAGAGCTGCTCTTATCTCTACACGCAGCCACAAATGTCTCATTCACTGAGTCTGCTGGTTTAGAGGTGAGCGTCTGTAAGCGTTATCTCTGTTCTAAATGTAGGTAACGCTGAGGTCAGGCTTCCGGTATAAAGAAAATAATCTTCAAACAGGAATATCAGCAGTGCTCTGAACTCTCCCATTCTTCCACGAGAGCCATAATGTAAAAGCCCTCTAGAGCTTCATCTTGAGAAATCCACAAAACTAAAAATTCTGTCATTATTTACTCACCTCCATGTTGTTACAAACCCATTTGTTATTATTTTTATTTTTTTCAGTAGAAGTATAACTTAAAAAAAAAATCTTTCCATACGCACATACTGACGCACATATCTGACAACGCCAAACAATTATTATATTTTATTATATTATATTATATTATATTATAATTATTGCGTGCTGTATTAAAAATCTTCTGAATCCATGCAGTAGCTTTGAGCAAGGGGGAAAAATAATAATGTCTTTTTGCAAGAATTTTGCAAATAATTTTTTGCAGTGTATGGTATTTTTGTCCTCTTTACAGATATGTTCACTATGAATTTTGAATGTGAAGGGCTCTGAGAAGACTCTTTAAAATGGTCTACTTCTGTGTTTCACTGAATAAATAAAAGCATCTGGGTTTCAATGACATGACTGGGTAAATAATGAAAGAATGTTCATTTTTGGCTGAATTATTCCTAAATCCTTTCCATATCATGGTGCTAGAAAATGAACAACGGCATTACAGGGAAGAACATTCCTTTCCTCCAGTGATCAACGGTGAGTCTGCACTTTGTTACACATCACGTCTGAAACATTTAGTTTTAATAGAGACATCTACGTCCTCGCAAGCTTGCGCGTGGGTGTAATAGCATCTGTTTGATGGGGTAACGCTGCTCTCCCTAGAGCCCCAACAAGAAGCCTCACTCGCCGCAAAGTGCTACGCTATCTGTCATTTAGCATCAAAGCACAAGAGCTTCTGCCTGCACCATGAAAGCAGTGCCTCTCAGATATAATATTGCATTTCCTTGTGGCAAGATGAGGCCCTCTTTTCCATGACGATGTGGTGAGAAGGATATCTTCCAGAAACATAGCCATAGAAAAGCAACATCTCTTGATTGAAGCAAGCTGGCATGGTTTCCTTCCCATCTGTGACTGACACTGAACCAGAACAGGATCCCAGAGAACAGGGGCACATGAACACCTGTTTGCCTTCACCCGCATTCCACCAGCATGTTTTATGTAGGAACCTAATGTATTATTCATGTGCTGGAAGGAGAGGCGGGACTCTCAGGTACATATGCTGAGGGTTATAAATGTCCAGCCATAAAAATGTGTTGCCCTTATTTCACTTGAGACACAGAAGAGAGAGAGGGCCTTGGGTAGCTCTTTCAGGGGCGTTTCTCACCCACAGCTCAATCATGAATAATGAGGTGTTGGACATCTCCATCACACCTTAGCGCAACAGCAGATGCTGAGTCTAAACTTAAATGAGTCTGGGGAGCATAGCTCAAACCATCACAGCATCTACAAATGAAATACATTACATTATTAAAGCTTGCTGGCAGGGCAAGATTACCGACCGGGCACCCAGGCCCTAGACTTCCATGGACCTCAAATGGCGAGACACTCCCCGTCCTATTTGTTTCACATCTGAATGTACTAGACCCCAATTTATAATGAAGAGTTCCAATCACGGAGTGCCAACGGAGGTGCACGGGACCCCAGAACTTCCATTGTTGTTTCATGATCACATATGAATCAGGTGGCCCTTTTAAACAATAAACCATCACTTCTGACCAACTCTTTCACATCAGAAGACATTGATTCATCAAATAGGGTCGTATGGATTACCGTGATGTTCATTTTGCATGGATTTTGAAGCGTCAACTTTGAGGGTTCCATCCACTTGCATTTTATGGACTCGCAGAGATTATTTTTCTAAAAAAATCTCTGTGTTCCACAGAAGAAATAAAGTCATATACATCTGGAATGGCATTAGGGTGAATGATTAGAAATTTTTTCTTTTTCTTTTTTTTTTTTTCTTTTTATTTTTGAGGAGTATCCCTTTAATATACAGTGTTGTTAACAATACACTTAACCAGATCTCCTGCTCTATGATGAGTGCCCGAGGAGTATGAAAAAATATTTTTGCTGATTATTATTACAAACTGTAATAATAGTAGTAATATTACTACAATTAAATGTAGTTTTAGTATAACAACCCTGAAATGTGGTTTATGGACAGAACTGTGTGTTTATACAGTAGCTGTTAGGAGGGTTCCCATTTTATTTCAAATTTGTTAATATAGAGATAAAACAGGTGAACATACACTTGAGGACATTACTGAAGTAAGTTTTTTTTTTTTTCTTAAGCTGAGAGAGTTTATTATTGTGGAATCTGATTTTGTGTAATAACCAGCACTAAAGCAAACAGTATTTTTTGAAGGAAATCGATCAAGTACATTTGGACTGTCAGCAGGATTACAGCCTGACAATGAGATTCATTGCAAATTGCTCTGAACGATTACAATGCCAACTTGAACTGATTCACTCTCCCTATGTTTCTATGATTTGTTGTGTATGTGAGTATGTGTAAGCAGAATGCCTCTCAAACCACTTATAAACAATAAACCGCGACCTCTGCGAGAGGAGACGGGCAAATAACGGATAGAATGTGCTAATTCAATTACGCAAGTCGAGTAATTGCCTCGGTCAGTGTTCTGGATTGAGCCTATAGCTCAAACGTCCTTGGGATAAATTAAAAGCTGGGATAATGATAAAGCTGGAAGGGGGAGGAGTTCACTGTAGAACAAAACAATGAATCTAATATTTCTCTTGGAATGAAACATGCTGTTAGCAAATTTAGCTTATTAGCACACGCACTGTGGCTAAGCACGCAACTTTTGTTGCGAAATGCTATGCAGGGTGTCGCAGGAGTATTGTGGTCTTCATATATAGGTGTTGAGTTGGCTGAAGATGTTGCCCTGGAGGCTGAAATGTCTGCTGGAGCTTAGCTGAGCGTTCTGTTGTGTTGCTCGGCCAGCGTGATGAATACGCTGCCGTATTCACCTTCTATTCTCTCCGACTTCAGCGTAACACAATAGAAGGATTTATGAACACGGACAAAAAAAAAAAAAAAAAAAAAAAAAAAAAATGCAGAAAGCTTCTGGCTCAAACAAAATGCTTTAAAACCTGCAGCTGAAATCTAGGTTACGGACTGTATCCACCATTTTTAACCACACACACAATGTTCTAATTTTCGCTCTCTCTCACTCTCTCTGCCTGTCTGTCTACCTGATTAATTTAGGCTGTCTGTCTGTTGGACTGAGTCGGATTTGAGTTATTAAAGGCTGCTCCATGTGCTCTTTCTCCCAGAAGCACGCAGGGGCAACTACACCCGCTAATTAGAATCACCCTCACGCAGGGTTGCGCTTTCTCTGGCCACAAACACCGCTGGCCCCTGTTCTGCTGTGGAGTGTGCCAGTCATTGGCGTTGTATGGTGTGACACTGTTTTTCTGGATGTCAAACAGAGTAAAGACATCATGCCCACTTACAATTTGGACCGTTTATGTCAGAAGAGAGAGGAGGAGCTTTTGACGCGTGGTGTGTGAGTGTGTGCATGTGTTTGTGCATGTGTCTGTGAACATGTGTTTGGCAAAAGATGAAGACAGTGATGAAAATACAAGCAGAACTGATTGCATGCTCTGGGGATTGTGTTCCAGTTTGATCCTGCACTGCACACTAGTGTCAGCTTGACAGGCGCATTGCTGCCATCTAGATGATATGTTTGGAATAGCATACAACATACTGCTATACCAACTTATGATAATTTAAATTATGTAAAGTGGGCACAGTATACTGTATGCATAAAATACAGATGACCTGCTACATTTGCCACAATGCACAATCTGCAGTATCCCAAAAAGCACACTGCACAGACTCTCAATGCAATGCACTCTTCTATCTCCGGTGTGACAAATGAACCATTAACAATTACAGCTGAGATTTTTTTCTTTTTCTTTTTCTTTTTTTTTCCTTCTTCTCTGTTTACTCATTATCTAGATTTTGGAAAACTCTGGAATTCAAGTTAATTTGTACACAAATTTGAATTAAAATTTAGTTTAAAATGTTAATTGTGGAATAAGTGTATGTAAAATAGTATGTAGTATACAGTGTACATTGTTCAGTATTCATAAAGTAGTATCCTAGTATTAAATTCTGAATGGAGCCACATAGCAAAAATCTTTTTTCCCAATCAATATTTTTTGCCTTGTTTTCCAGTAAAAAAAATACATCTAAAAATAAGATTTTTTTGTTTTGTTTTGTTACTGCACTGGCAATTTTTTTCTTTTAAAAATAAATAAATAAAAAAGGTGAGAATTAGTGAGGAAACAGAAACAAAGATTTTTTTTGAAGTGCAGAATTTCACCAAAAAAAAAAAAAATAATAATAATTCTTCATTGTTCCAGAACAAAAGAGCTTGATTATGCTTCATTAAGTATGGATAATTAAAAGAGGAATTAGTCAAGCTTAATTATGGATACAATAGATATGCACATACAAATACACTCTAAAAACAGCAATTGTCACCTGGCAAGAAAGCATATATTTAATTTCTTATTAATGTGTTTTTCCAAGAACACACACTTTTCACTTATGAATGATTGTGGCTTTAACATTATGAGCCTACAAGGCTGTGGCACTCACTGTAACTGCCGTGACCCTACACAGAATTGTCTCGCAAGCTCAAGAGCCCATTTGAGGGGTGAAATTGAATTTGCCTCTATGATTAGAAATGTCAGAGTGATGAAACGGCGTATAACTGCCGGAGGTTAAACATGGAAGACATCATTAAAGAAACAGACGCCAGCTTATTCTTCATTAATGGAGAAAGAGAGGAAGAAATAAAAAAGAGAGACAGAGTTAGAGGAGAAGGATTTCTACGTATGCTTTGCCATGTTTGAGAGGCTGTTGGGCTAATTTGACATTTGAACATTTACTGCACCTCATTACAACTGCTCACAGCCTATTAATCTGTCTGCTGACTGAATAGATGCACCACACATTCCTCACTGTCATTCTACTATCCTTCACTCACCCAAAACCACTTTTACAAAAGTAGGACATTTTCCTGAACCAGCATCCTTGTTGTTCCTAGGGCAATATTTCTATTAGCAAGTCACAGCCCTTACCGTAACTCCACCCCCTTAAAATTAGAGGGCGATGATTGGTTGCATGTTCCAAAAGATGTTCCAGGAACTACAAAGGATGTACAGACAGTAACGGATTCTACTTGTTTAAATCTCATTAAGTGGTTCATTACACATTTAACAACACTAAAAAGCACTGAACCTTCAAAATTATTAACAGCACACAAAATCAAAAGCCTGAAAACGCCACACTGATAGTATGAATGCATCCAAAATAGAATATATTTCAAATGTCCTGTTTCACTATGAAATCAACAAAGTAGGAAAGAAAACTGCACCTGTCAATAGAGTCTTTTTAATGGTTTAGAACTTATACTATTACATTCAACCACTTCTTTTAATTCAACAAATCACAGAATTTTGGGATAAAACACAATAACATAAGCATCTGCACAAAAGCATGCAAAAAAGTGAACGAGACTGTGCTAGTCAGAATGTTTAATTCCTGTCATGAATGCATTCCTCCCATAGCTAATGTACAGGTATGTGAGAGTTTGGCGCTGCAAAACCTGCTCTTAAAGGTGCACTTGCACTTTCTGAGAAACATTGATATTTGAAATCAACCCAAATAAACACACCCCCCCATTCATTGCTCCGCCCCCAAAATGCACAAACACGCAATACAAGAGTGGATGTCACTGTATCATAGCTGAAGTGAAGCAAAATAAAGCTTCATGAAAAATAAAGCTAAGATGATGAACGAATGACAAAGGGGAAAAAAAAAAAAAATGAACATAAAGTGCACAAAAGTATATACAAGTAAGTGTTGGTTGTTAGTCGGCAGCAGCATACCAGCTCCAAATAAACAATGACACTCAAAACTGTCCTGTTACTATAGCTAATATTAAAACAACAGCATATCTTGGTTTTGTGAAACATAGCAAAGCCAATGTTACTCACATATGGAGCAGAAACAACGCAAACTCTGCTTCCGTTTTTAGGTCTCTCCAGCACTGGAAAGCTTTTCTAATATTAACGCGGATCCTAAAGCTCTTGCCTGATCATAGTAACCCTTTTTTTTTTCCAGTGATATTCCAATGACCCTTTCTCTTTTCTAAGCTCTCTCAGCCATCTCTCTTTCTACAGTCTTTCTTCAAATCTCCCTCTTGCTCACTCTCTCTCCTCCCCCATCATGAGTGTTTACGCCTACTACTGCTGATTGGCTACACGTGTGGTGCTTGGTCCAATCCACTTTCAACAGCGTTTCTCAGAAACTGCTTACTGAACCTTTAACTGTTTTCATTATCAAAGTAATTCTGGACAAAGCAATATCCAAAATGCACTTGATGTTCCAATCAGCAAAAGAAAAGTGTAATCAGGTCACTCACGATCGTTGCACTGGGTGCCAGAGTAAGAGGTCATGGAGCAGTCGCAGGTGAAGTTTTCCCACTGCTGGATGCACACGCCCATGTTGGCGCATGAATCCTCCTGGCATGTAGTGCTGGGCCCTGACATGGAGGAGACAGGAACAGCGTGAGTCAATAGTAATGACAGATTTCAACAGGCATCTCTGTCACAGGCAGCACAGCAAGACCAGCATGCATGCAAGGTCATTCACGGGTCAGCATCAATGCTGGGTAAACAAATTAATGCTAGCATATTCGTCCTGAATACTGAATGACACTGTAGTAGTAGTGGAACATTCAAACAAGCAAAAAAACAAAAACAAAAAAAACCTTTTCTTAATCAGTATGTTGGTCTTGTTTCTCCAATAAAAATGTTTACATTTCCCCAAAACCAGATAAATTTATTTAGGCAGCTGAGGTATTTGCACTTTTTTTCTTGCATCATTGGCAAATATTTTATTTATTTATTTATTGCTAAGCATACAGTAAATCAGTTACACTTTATTTTAATGTAATTATACATTTAAGTACTGAGTAATAATAATTAACTAGGGTTAGGAATGTATGTAATACAGTGTGTGCTATAATGACTTTCAGTAAGGCACTGGCGTTTATTATTACTATTGTGTTGCAGAGCAGTCTGGCTGCTATCCACTCCTGATATACAGCCCCTAACTTACAGGTGCAATTACAGGTACCCCCCCACAGTAAAAGATCACCCCACCCCCGTTTTTGAGCCAAAACCATGACAATGACAAACCTGAACTCAAACTCAAATCTTTCGTAAATCCTTTTGAGTATGTGCACAGTTGTGGTATGTTTTGAAAGAAGACACTTGGAGCTTTATTTTTCCATGTTTCAAAATTAATATAAGTAAATATTATATTAATAATAATAATAATAATAAACGTTACAATAGCTGAAGTATTAACGGTCTGTTATTGTTTCAGGCTCATTTTTATCATTGGTTACCATGG
The DNA here is from genome assembly GCA_039654765.1 of Mylopharyngodon piceus. Classification (NCBI taxonomy): domain Eukaryota; kingdom Metazoa; phylum Chordata; class Actinopteri; order Cypriniformes; family Xenocyprididae; genus Mylopharyngodon; species Mylopharyngodon piceus. The sequence goes on from CM077456.1 coordinate 22,986,714, forward strand.
TTTTTGATTACTCACACCTGTTTCTTTTTAGTTAATTACCTTATTATATACCTCATTACATATTGCCTTAAGTTCATTCATAAGTGAATTATCTTCTTGTTGGATTATTGTCTTGATCCACCTTGCCTTGCCTTATTTTCTTGCCTGATCCTGCCGTGACAGAAATATGGTGAAATGGAAATAGTTTTTGCAAAATATCTTTTTTTCACATTAAAATACAACAATGATACATGTACCAGAGCAACCTAGAAATACAACAGACTCAAAGCCATAAGTCTAAAGAAGTTATGTTTCAAGTTTGAAAAAAAAAAAAAAAAAAACACTGATTAAGAAAATGTTTTTTAGCAGTGAAGAATTTCTCTGATATATCTCATATATCAAACAGACAGATCCATACAAAATCAATTTCAAGATACAAAAACAGCAACGCTGAAAAAACTGCTAAAAAATTGTTATGCAATGTGAATACATCATCTATGCACATTTCACTCCTCAAAATGTGTTCACATTCCACACTTCATTATAGACAATTACAGAGGGAATGTAAACAATTTTGTTTATACTCTATCCAGATTCATTCAAACCATATTGACATGTCAATTCCAGCAGCTCAGATCACCAACAAAAGAAACCAAACAGAAAGACATGCATTCAAAACAAGAGCGAAGCCCTGAGTGCGGATGTATGAAAGTCTCCTCTGGCTGAAAGTGCTTTTATTGAGTCGAGGAAGCAATGGAAGAATTCTTTCTTTTCTTTTGCTGGTTTCCGCCTCTAATGATTCCCCTACTGAACCACTCTTGGATGCTCTCAACACAATATAAATGAGTAATTGCCAAAACATCCATTAAAATGCTTCAGTAAGGGAGAGAATTGTGGCCAATTGCTGTAGAACTGCGGGACACTAGACGATGTCTCGAGTTTGATGTGCCTTCAGTGGAAAGCTTTGAGCTGGAATGTTCTTTTAAGGAGGATATTTATAGGGTTTGGATTTATTCTTAGTTCACCTCAGCTACTGAATGGGTCAGTGACAAAATAAATGTATAAAATGCTGCAACATTCTAGAATTTTAATGCGATAGATAGATAGATAGATAGATAGATAGATAGATAGATAGATAGATAGATAGATAGATAGATAGATAGATAGATAGATAGTGTTCCGATGTTTTAGTATTTGTTTTGTGGAGAAATATTAATGTTTAAGCTCAGTGCAACTTTCAGCCAGGTGTATGTGAATGAGGTAAAAAGGTCAAACCCTCTACCTTGCAGGTCAGCTTTGGTGAAACCAACTTTGTTAGCAGGAAATTTCAGAAAGAATTGGACATTAAAAAAGGGTTGGTTAGTGAAGCAAGGTCAGCCAAGAGAGAGGACAAATGTGTGAAGGATAATGAGAGAGTAACATGGGTGATCATTTTAGTAAGGCAAGGATAATGATGATCATTTAAATTTTATACTACAGTTAAACAAATGTCCCACATTCGAGTCTTTAATGAAATGATTCTGGATCTATCGCATACGTTACTGGTAAATGCTGTTAACAGGCCTTTGGTTAAGGCGCCATCTAGTGGTTACAGAGGCTCTGAGCATATCAGCAAAACAACAGAAGTTCAATAAAACAATCAAAACATTGCAAATATCTGATTAAAATATAAAGATTTAGAAAGACAAAAACAACAGGTGCAATGGTTAAATCAGTTTTGAATTTAATGGTTTAAACTGCAATGTGTCAGGGATTGGTAGACGTTGAGGTGTGATGAATCACATATACCTTCGCAGCCACGTTCGATCTGCCCGCTGCGAAACAAAGCGTCATTGATGAGGTCAGGCAGACGGCCGTTGAGATCCATGGAAGCTAAGCAGCCCTGGAAACCCTCACGAGACACCACCAGCTTCGGCAGGTTCTGGTACATGTTAGGCCCCAAACCAGCCACAAACAGATCACCTGCAAAGAGTGAAACAATATAACGCTAATCCATGTTTTGATATATATAAAATGTCAAATGTACAATCAAAAATGTCAATAAAAAGGTCAAGCGAATCTGTGTGGCTGACCTTTCAGGTCCAGATTTTTTGCTCCGTTGACCACCTGGCTGACAGACTTGGCATCCACCTTTAACGTGTGTGTGTTGCTGGCATCTCGAGTGATCACCACATTGTGCCACTGGTTGTCGTTAAGAGGACTGTCACTGTTCCCCTTCAAAAGACTCGGTCCATTTCCCAGGTCAAACACATAGTGGATATACCTGACAAACACATACACACACACACACAAACACACACAAACATACACACTGTACTCCACGTCCCAAATCCATCCAAGTGCACTTCACTGAAGAACACTCAGCCCAAGTACACACTGAAGCAAACTCAGATGATCAACTGAGAGACTCTCTATTAGATGACCATGAGAGTGGACACTTGTTTTAAAGAGGAAGAGGGTTTATGTTCAGCTAGAGGATAGGCCACAGACGACGTGGATCAAGCATTTGGATGGAAAAGGCTAACCATTCTATATTCACCAATGCGCTCCTAGCTAGCATGTATTTGGTTGTATTATTATTATTATTATTATTATTATTAACTTTAGTTTATACTAAGCATGCAGTGCTAATAACAGAATATTTGCTATGGGTAAATGGTCTGTTGTGGAAGAAATGTGTCAGACTTATACAGCGTCTTACACTGAAGAAAACATAAAGTGAAATATTTAGCAGGAAATAATGGAGGGTGGGACTCGATTTTATCCAACCTTGATTTGATTAAGTAAAGTGGGCTTGATTTTATTGGGTCAACATTATTTTTCTTATGCTGCACAGTCCTGTTTACATCAACAAAAAAAGTTGTTTCAAAATCATAAAAATTTAGTACATTTTGATTAAAGATTATCAAAACAAATCAAAGTTATTTTTCTTTAGAATGTTTGCTGCTGAATCGTGCATAATAGGAGAGATAACAAACTAAGACATTTTGATTTTATGAAGACTATGTAGGTAAATTTTACTTTTTGATGATTCTTTCCGCATTACAACTTAGTCTAATGATTACATTTTAAAGATACCATTATATCCTATGTGGTATCAGTAATAGATAATAAATGTCATTTTGAGACCTCTGTTTCTAGTAGTATTTATGCTGAAAGCACAGCTTAATAGGGTTGGCTGATTTCAATCGATTCTGTTTTCAGTTATTTTTCATCAGTTTTAATCAGTCAATTTTAGGCTTTTTTAAACATCATATTATATTACAAGTCTGAGAACCCCCTGGAAGCTAAGGTGAAATCCTCTGTAATATAACATTTGCATGGTGGTCTTGTGTTCACTTAACTGTTGTTTCAAAGACACAAGAGTCATGTTGATCAGTCGTTTTTAAATCTATAGCCGCGTTTCTACCGCAGGAACTTTTCCCAGGAACTAGGGACTTTGGGGTGGTACTATGTGCGTTTCGACTGCAGGGTCCAGGGTCTAAATGAAGTTCCAGGGGGCACAAATTGTTCTGGGTAATTTCGGTGGAAACACGGCTTATGTTTTAAATCAGTGCTGTTATGGTGTTTTGGTCATCTTTTTTGTCATTAGTATTATGACTCTCTCACTCACTGATCGCCACTTATTGGTGTGAACGAATCTGTTTGGTGGACAGATTTAAAAGACTTGTGTCACTAAGATGAAACAAAATACCCAGTCCTAGCTGTTCCACCTACTGGTGTAATGATGTAAATTACAGCAAAACTCAATGAATGAATCAGCCAGCAAATATGAACAAATCTTTTCAGTGAACATATTCAAAAGATTTGCATCATTGGGATGAATCAAATTCCCCAACATTAACTGTTCAAGGTCTTCTGGGCTATGTAGTAGTTTGATAATCTAGATTCAAGAAAATGAACACACTTTTAGCCATGTCACAGTGGACATGTCTCGGCCTGAGTTACTCCCAACTCAGAGTATATTTCTTTTTTTTTCTTTTTTTTGTGTGTGTGTAGTATTGTATGTTGTATTGTATTGTATGTAGTAACTTTAATGTATAATTGTATATGCAAACTCGGCTGCCTATCTTGGCCAGGACACTCCTGCAAAAGAGATTTTAATCACAGCAAGTCTTTTTCCTGGTTAAATAAAGTTAAATAAATAAATAAATACTCCTCAGAATGGATTCTTTATGGGATTGATTCCCAGCCTTACCTGTCAACCTCAACAAAATAGCCAGCTAGTAAAAACTGGGTTCTCTGGAGAGTCTGTACTTTGAACCCTCTTCTTCAACTCACCCTTTGACAAGCTCCACAGCAATAAAATCATTCCCATCTCCACTGTTGAAGAGAATGAATCCGTCACCCGAGGTGGTTTTGAACTGAAAGAAGAGGTGCATGGTGCTATATGCCTGGAGCGTAGCAAGACCCAGATAGCTTCCTTTGGTCTTGAAGGTAACAGGATCGGCCACGATGGAGCGCATGCCGAAACGAGCATTTAGCTCACAGAATTCGATGTCCCCATTCTTGCACATGTCGATGTAGAGGAGGCCGTTAAATTTTAGGCCTTGCAGGTGACCAATGAAGTTGGATGGAGCCGTGGAGGCAAAGCGCCGTTCTGTCAGAATTCCGGTCTCAATGTTACTGAACTCCAGCCGAGTGTGGTCACCATTCATCTGACCTGTGAAAGAAGAGCTCGGGGTCTTGGTAAAGTGATTAGTAAGTGTTGGATTAATGCATTATATAGGGGGCAGATGCTTATGGTTTGTAAAGTTTATACTGCTTTCGTACCTTCTGCCACATCATCATCCACCATGAGTCTGAGGTTTTTACCACGCCGCATCACTCTGACCGAGTGCCAATCATTGTCGTTCACTTTCTGGCCAGCATACAATGTCTCTGGTCCTTTACCTGAGAATGATGTGTGCCAGTTAGTTTACACACACTAGAACTGGCTTCTTCAAATTTGAATAAATCATACCATGTGTAAAGGTCACACACTCGTATGTGAGGAAAAAAAAAAAATCTTTTGGTTTGCATTGTCAAACTTCTGTCATATAGATGATAGACCACAAAAATATTTTAATTGTGGTAGACTGAGAAAGAGTCAACAATTCCAAGTGTTAAATTAACTATTTAAACTGCTGTTACTCAGAAAAAGGCCAAAACATGAAACAAAATTAAAGTATTGCTGAGGTATGTGTGGAACAGCATATTCATACTGCAGAAATGTTAAGTAATACTTGTATGCTAGTATTCTGTGGTGCTATATGCCCTATACGGTATGTGCTATATATGGCTTCTACAGAAACATATATAAACAAGTATACTAGTATGCTAGTAATCAACTCCAAACATTATTTTTAAGGGTGCACTCATACAAATAAACTAATAAAGAAAAGAGTAGAATTAGTCTAAAGCACTGATTGTTGTACTGATTTATTGGCACCATTAGCATAGGCTGCTCATATTGAGTCTTTAGTCTTCAAATTATCGAGCATGAGGCAAAGTGCCCCTCTAAATGCATTGTAGAATTAAAATGGTTAATCAACACTGAATTACCATGTTCTTTTCAGCCACTCTGTTTTAATTGGAGAACATGCTTAACAAACGAAAACCTTTAATTGACTCAAACAAGCTCTACATACAGTAGATGACTCTCTAAATGACCTGAAGTTTAGAGGTTTTTTTTTATTATTATTTTTTTTTATATAATTTAAGTTAATATAAGGTTGATGGTGATGTAACACTTAACACTAATTCAATTACATTAAGACAGCAAATTACTTTAATTTAACAATAAATTTACCTCTCTCTGTCATTTATAGAGAAATACAAAGTCTTTACCCTACATTTACCCTTCATTTATTTAAATAAGAGCCACAGCCATATTTGGTGTGTTTTGAAGACAGACACCTGTGCTGCTACTTTTATTTCAATAAATTAGGTATCTCTGTGTTAAATAAATATAATATAATATAATATATGTATTTAATTGTGTTAAATATATTTCATTATTATCGTGTTAACAACATACATCCCTTTGTATAAACAGGCTCCAAGTCTTGTGTTCCAATCAGGTATGATGGATCTAAATTATAACTGTCCTATTTTAACTCTTCCCTGTGTCATGTCAACAGACTTGTCAACTGACAGCAGGGTCATGCGGTGCTACCTGCTACTGTTCTAATCGTTTTCATGATGTAATTACTGGATGATTTTTTAATATATATATATATATATATATATATATATATATATGTATATATAAAGGTGCTGGTCATATAATTAGAATATCATCAAAAAGTTGATTTATTTCACTAATTCCATTCAAAAAGTGAAACTTGTATATTATATTCATTCATTACACACAGACTGATATATTTCAAATGTTTATTTCTTTTAATTTTGATGATTGTAACTGACAACTAAGGAAAATCCCAAATTCAGTATCTCAGAAAATTAGAATATTGTGAAAAGGTTCAAAGGCCTTTAAATGGTCTCTCAGTCTAGTTCTGTAGGCTACACAATCATGGGGAAGACTGCTGACTTGACAGTTGTCCAAAAGACGACCATTGACACCTTGCACAAGGAGGGCAAGACACAAAAGGTCATTGCAAAAGAGGCTGGCTGTTCACAGAGCTCTGTGTCCAAGCACATTAATAGAGAGGCGAAGGGAAGGAAAAGATGTGGTAGAAAAAAGTGTACAAGCAATAGGGATAACCACACCCTGGAGAGGATTGTGAAACAAAACCCATTCAAAAATGTGGGGGAGATTCACAAAGAGTGGACTGCAGCTGGAGTCAGTGCTTCAAGAACCACTACGCACAGACGTATGCAAGACATGGGTTTCAGCTGTCGCATTCCTTGTGTCAAGCCACTCTTGAACAACAGACAGCGTCAGAAGCGTCTCGCCTGGGCTAAAGACAAAAAGGACTGGACTGCTGCTGAGTGGTCCAAAGTTATGTTCTCTGATGAAAGTAAATTTTGCATTTCCTTTGGAAATCAGGGTCCCAGAGTCTGGAGGAAGAGAGGAGAGGCACACAATCCACGTTGCTTGAGGTCCAGTGTAAAGTTTCCACAGTCAGTGGTCCAAGGTCAACGCAGCCGTATACCAGGAAGTTTTAGAGCACTTCATGCTTCCTGCTGCTGACCAACTTTATGGAGATGCAGATTTCATTTTCCAACAGGACTTGGCACCTGCACACAGTGCCAAAGCTACCAGTACCTGGTTTAAGGACCATGGTATCCCTGTTCTTAATTGGCCAGCAAACTCGCCTGACCTTAACCCCATAGAAAATCTATGGGGTATTGTGAAGAGGAAGATGCGATATGCCGGACCCAACAATGCAGAAGAGCTGAAGGCCACTATCAGAGCAACCTGGGCTCTTATAACACCTGAGCAGTGCCACAGACTGATCGACTCCATGCCACGCCGCATTGCTGCAGTAATTCAGGCAAAAGGAGCCCCAACTAAGTATTGAGTGCTGTACATGCTCATACTTTTCATGTTCATACTTTTCAGTTGGCCAAGATTTCTAAAAATCCTTTCTTTGTATTGGTCTGTGTGTAATGAATGAATATAATATACAAGTTTCACTTTTTGAATGGAATTACTGAAATAAATCAACTTTTTGATGATATTCTAATTATATGACCAGCACCTGTATATATATATATATATATATATATATATATATATATTACTTAAATCAATTCACATGTCAAGTAGGCTTTTGATTTAAACAATTATACTTAAAGGATTAGTTCACTTCAGAATTAAAATTTCCTGATAATTTACTCACCCCCGTGTCATCCAAAGTGTTTATGTCGTTCTGTCTTCAGTCGAAAAGAAATTAAGGTTTTGAGGAAAAAAATTCCAGGATTTTTCTCCATATAGTGGACTTCAACAGTTACCAATGGGTTGAAGGTCCAAATTGCAGTTTCAATGCAGCTTCAAAGGGCTCTACACGATCCCAGCCGAGGAATAAGGGTCTTATCTAGCGAAACGATCAGTCATTTTCTAAAAAAACAAACAAAAATTGTATACTTTTTAGCCACAAATGCTCATCTTGCACTTGCTCTGCAATGCACTACGCATTACGTAATCACGTTGGAAAGGTCACACATGACGTAGGCAGAAGTACCACGGTAGGGCGAAAAAGTCCATCTCATTTTCTCCACCAACTTCAAAATCATCTGACATCGTTGTTTTACCTTTTTTTTGTAAAGGCCGTTTGACTTAGTCTTTGCACGATTGCTTTGTAAAGACTTGATCGGTACTTCTGCCTACGTGACCTTTCCAACGTGATTACGTAATGTGTGGCGCATCGCAGAGCTAGTGCCAGTCAGGCATTTGTGGTTAAAAAGTATACTGTTTTTTTGTTTGTTTGTTTTTTTTTAGAAAATGACCGATCGTTTCACTAGATAAGACCCTTATTCCTTGGCTGGGATCATGTAGAGCCCTTTAAAGCTGCATTGAAACTGCAATTTGGACCTTCAACCCGTTGGTAACTGTTGAAGTCCACTATATGGAGTAAAATCCTGTAATGTTTTCCTCAAAAACCTTAATTTCTTTTTGACTGAAGAAAGAAAGACATAAACATCTTGGATGACATGGGGGTGAGTAAATTATCAGGGAATTTTAATTCTGAAGTGAACTAATCCTTTAATAGTTCACAGATGTCTTCAATGAGACGTCCTGAGATTTGAATGCAATTCAATGGAAGATTTGATGCTCTGAGGCCACAATCAAATGCCCCTCGAGGAAGACTATTTTGATTCAAACATTTGATTCATTTGTGGGGCGCCCCTTGAGGAAGACTATTTTGATTCAAACAGAACACGAACTATCAAACTGTTGTTCGATGGAGTGCTACAATGACTGCCCACATATTGCTGCCTTGATTCTGGAAGCATTTTTCACATTTTCACAGAGAGAAAGAGAGAAAACAAAACAAAAACAAAACAGTTGTGTCATGTCATTAACCAAACTAAGCAGCTCCAAAAATAACCGTTACGACATTTGATTAGAAAATAAATAAATAAATAAATAAAATTAAATAAAGCATTTGAAAATTAGAAAACAAGTCAAAGGTGCAAGACTGTACATAAAGAAAAATGTACACAAAGAAAAAAAAAATTATGAGGCAGTAAAATTTAATATTTATTTGAAACATTGCTATAAAAACTATTGACTGATTAAGTGATTGATTAAGGGGGTAGAAATATTAACTTGATTATGCATTTTTCAATGCTTTATGGAAGTAAACCATCAAAGCTGAGCCACATTTTTTCACAGTTTCAATGTAAACAATAATCTGATTGCGGAGTTGTTGAAGCTGAAATCAATACATGTTTATATATACTTTCTACAATGTAGAATTTCTTATGGTAGGTCTGTATTAATTTGATTAAAATTAATTTCTTTATGGAGAAAATGAATTTTACTTCTGACACCTGACAGTTGTGCTCTATCGTCACAGCAGGAGAAAAAAAACAAACAAACAAACAAAAAAAAACCTCACAAATCTCTGCTAAAAAAAGGGATGAGGAACCAGAGACTTTTAGATGAGTAAGAGCAGTTATATTTTCCAGAAGAGCAATAAAAAATCTTTAAAACTGCATTATGTAAAAATGCTTAAATATTAACAGCATAAAACATGGACAAGGATGTACACTACCAATCAAAAGTTTGGACTTTATAAATTTATCTTTCTCATATCCTTAAAAACCCTTTTATCTCAAGACTTAGGCTTTAAAATCATAATGACTTTATATTGTAATTATACATACCTCCGTGCCAGCTTTGTGGTTTCATCGATTGTATATATTAATAAATATTAATTTGGTTTGTCATGCTTAATTTGTGTTCATAATCATTAAATATAATTAAAATCTGCAAACAAGAATAAACACATTAACAAGTATACATCATTTTATGTATTTATTATTCTTAGTAAACTATTTTTAGTTCTAGAAACTCTCCCGAGCAGCGTTTTGTGAGATGATAATGGTCGCAAAGTGCCCTCAGGCGACTGTTATGTTTACATTCGCTACCTACAGGTGATTAACAAATATTTTTAAATCACCCACTAAATTATCATCTCTTCCTTACAGTGTTGTGAGTTAACAAAAATTACTAAAACACTTGGCTGTTAGTAAAACACACAAAATTGAGTTAATGTCTAAATAATATATTTTAATAATAATAAACAATATAAAATAAACTTTTACTTTATTTATATAATTTAATTTAATTTTAAAATTCATTTATATAATATTGTCTCTCTATATTGTAAGGTTTTAATCAAGTATGATTAATAAAATTAAAAAAAGTTAAAAATTAGAACCAGCTTGAAATGAATGTTAAAGCAGAAATAAAAAAGCTGCTCGCTACTCCCGCTCTCTCAGTCCTCTTTGGGTTGGATTTTGGGAAATAGTGCCTTAGTGAGTGGGAGCGGTTTCGGAAACAGCTTAAGACACTAAAACTGAAATTTTCAAAAACTGGAAAAAAAAGAAAAAAAAAAAAAGAAAAAAAAAATGTCAAGAAAGTTTAAGCGGTGAAGCTGACTGAAGAAATTCAAATATAGGATAGTTTTGATTTATTTAACACTTTGCCATACTTCTATTAGTGTTATATCATAACTTTGATGACTTTACAATTTATCTAAACTATGGTAATAAAGTGATAGATAATAAAGAATGAATAAGATTGAGTCCAAACTTTTAACTGGTAGGGTAGGTTAGCACCACTGTTTAAAACATTTGCTAATACTTTGACTGTATATGGGAAACAAACTCCACACACAATTTCATTAGCTTTCACACCAACAACGATAATTATACAGTCCTAAAATCGTTCTAAATAAAATAGCAGACTTCACACCACAGCTATAATGCTAATGATATAGAGGAATATATCGTTGGGATCACTTTCAGAACAATTTTTTTTTTTCTAGCTCTTGAACGATAAAACACTGACAGCCAAACAGAATCCATTCGGATTCAAGGGCTTGCACATTTAAAATGGAAATTTGGAAAACAATCGGCCATACCCTTGGAATGGTGAGAAGTATTAACGGAGATGAGATCATTATGCCAGACTAGCAAACAGTGTAACATAAAGTTAGAGCATACTCGAAACATAGCATGCGGATAACATCTGCAAAAATATGTTCAATGACATGTTGTACAGACTTTGTAATCGCAGCACGCAAGCTTAGAATAAACAGACCATTATGGTTTGATGGTGTGAACGCAAATATAGTTATCGTTATAGTTATCTTTATAGTTATCGTTATTGGTGTGAACGGACCTTAAGGACTGTGTTTCTTATAGCATTCATCTAAAAAAAAAAAAAAAAATCCAACAGGGTAAGAAAAGAGTATGTAGAACAAACTGAGTAAAGACTTACTGGTGTTACAGTTTATCCTGCCACAGTCTAGATGGGGAAGAACAAGTGACAGATGAAATCGCGTCCTTCAAGGATATAGCTGCAGACATCCAACAACAGAAAGACCACCTTCCGGGGACGAGCACATGAAGCAGCGGCCATTTTGGACTAATTTCCAACAGCCGTTTGAGCATTCTGGACAATATTTTTTGATATAACCCATTTTGCCAATTTGATGCAAGATATCTATGTTAAATTTGTATGATTATATTATTATTAAAATATTTTTCTCCTATACCAGTTTAACATGCAGACACAGCTATAAGTAAACCATTCTTAAAGATGATTTCTACAAAAACATTTCGGCTATATCTAAATATTGTTCTTTTTGTCTCCCATTTTGAGCATCCAGGCTAGCCAGATTTTAATATATATAGTAATCCATTTAAAATGGCTGCCTGCTCTAAGCCAAATGGATTCATCAACCTGGGTATTCTTTATCTTTCTTTTTGTTAATTATCATCCAAATTACTGGTCACCAACTGTAAGAATGTCACAGATTTTTTACTATAATTGAAACTGTTATCCGGGGTGGAATCCATATGGCCATTTTTATCATGTGCCGTCAACCGCAACAGAAAAGTGGGAGCAAACAGCCTCGGTCCAAAAAGCACCAGCACCACACAAACTTGTAGCATGTTCTTCATAAAAAAAAACCTGTCATTTCAATTAAGACAATATACAGTACTAAACTAGTGCAAAGGATACTGAATGTTCTGGTTGTTATTTATGCATGAATGGAAAATTACAAATTTTAGCATTGAAATTGAAACTAATTGAATAAATTGAATTTACTATTGAATTTACTGAACTTACTATTAATTTTGATGTTGCAAAATATTTAAGACATGGATGATCTGGCCCTTTTCTTGTGACATTGTGTGGATATAGGTGGATGTTAGTAGAAATTACTCTGTGTGTGTGTTTTGTGCAGGTGTGCAGGCTGCAGGTGTGCTGGATGCTCTGGTCTCGGGCTGTTTGCTTACAGGGCCGCAGGCTAAAGGCCGTTGAAGGGGTGAGTACCATCTTTAAACAAGGCATGATAAATGCCGTTAAGGAGGAGGGATGGGAATGGGTACATATTTTCCTGATAACGTGACATATGTTATACATAAGATATGCATCTGTTAAAACCAACTTACCCTAAGAAAACAGCAGACACAAATATAAAAAAGTACAAAGAGACAGTCCTGTCCAAAGCATACAATTTAGGGCTGGGTGATATACAGTATTTAATTAAAAAAATATAAACGCTTATGTGAATATCACTATGACTTTACAATGTTTTTTATTTGGCCAGTATGGCCAGTTTCGCATCCACTCCTTGTGCCAAGACTGAGATTTTAGAATTATAATCTTCGCTTACATAAACCTCAGTAGCAAAATTGCTGATAGAGGTTAGACATTATTCATTTTCAAGAATCGTTCACCCCTCCCTTTGTAATCAAATTTCTATGTTGATCATTCGAAAAATGCAAAATACAATAATTTCTTAGACTTTTCAACCCCAATGCATATAGGTAAATTTAGTTGTTTATTACGATGTATTGTTATATTGACAGATATATAGACAGACAGATAGAGTAATAGAGTGTAGCCTTTATCACCCAGTCCTAATATAAATGCTGCTTTTATTACATGCAATTTTAAATAATAAAATTACTCTGATTTTTAAACCATTGTTTCTCCAATGTGAATAAATCAATGAGCATGTGTATGAGAATGACTGGCGCAGATGTGTTGCTTCGATCATGAGGTCAGAGGTTATGTGAGACAGTGATGAGAGAGCTCGTCTGTCCACATCACCCGCAGAAAAAGCAAAAGAACGAAAAACAAACAGGAGCAATTCATGCAGATCAACAAAACAATAACAGTTTAGTTGTAGTGTTAGAGAAATGATAACATCCAGTAACTTGCAAATATAATAAATAACGGACGACTGAGGAAGAGAGAATGGTACAGAGAGAGAATGTCAAATATAGCAGTATACAATACCTAAATTGACGGTCAGTTTGACACGGCCGCTGTCCAGCTCTAGTCGTAGTGTGTCTGCGGACTCACGTGATGTGGCAGCCATCAACAGGCCAAAGGCACGCTGGGACATAAACCGCAGAGACACATCCTCTGCTTCTGTATGTATTACCGTCGGCATCACCACCTTCATATACATACTGCCATCATAGCTAAGGATAGACGCCTCTGTGGAAAAAACAGACACATAAAAAATAATAATAAATAAAAAGTAAAGAGCTCATAAAGACATACTTTAACTGGACTTTATACACACCAAGTCAATAGGCTATATGCACGGTTACTTCCTGGTTGTCGTTAAGCCAGCTCGGGCATTTCCGGTGAACTGTTAGCTGTTCATTCTGTAGTCGCTGTACATCGACACAAAACTACCAATGGTTGACTTTTTAATGTTGTATTCATATTTTAATGCAGTTATCACATTTACCTAATTAGCCAATAAACCAGTTTTATTGATTGCAATAAAGACGAAGCTATTGGGACCGTTTAAAAACGCCGTGTGTGTAATTACACACGCACATGCATTTTTTCCCCCAGCACTTCAAATGTTATTTTTAATGTGATGACCACAAACATTATTTGTTCATCCTTCTGAGATTGTCCCCATTGTAAAACCGAACGTTTCAAAATGTAGGAAATTCAACATTTGATAGAAAACACTTATTTAAAAATAAAAAAAAAGACATTAATTACCACTTTAACCAGCAGGTGGCGGCAAAGTAGCATTTATTTGCGCATATATCAGCCATTTCCTCTAATCGTTTTTCACTTCGTTTTTGACTAAATATTAAACATTATAAAATAACTAGGTTTAAAAATACATTTTGTCAATGTGAAGTATGAAATACTCAAAAAATCTTAAGAAAAGCAATAACTTTTCTTGTGATTCATAACACAGAAAGCGAGCACCGCGCTTTCCCTTTGTAATTACAGCAGCTGTCAGTCAGTGCAGCGCAAGATCAATGATTTCAGCACACTTGTAAAAACACACATTTTATTCAATTAATCTAACTAAAGTGCACAATAAATATTTAATTTTTGAAGCTTTTTTTCACATAAAAGTGTGAAAACTGATGGTCGAATTGAATTTAGCCGAGGAGGAACAATGAGGTACGTCTTTATTTATTTATTTTTTTATGCCGTCTTACGTTTGAATAACTAAATTAATGCTATGCCTGACTATTTAAGTGACTATATTCTGATTATAAACTAAGTATTACACTACTGATGCTCAACACACCAGCAAATGACATTTCACCGGAAGTTTTCGAGCTGGCTTATATTAATGCGGAAGTTCTAAAGAACGCTCCGTGCAGAGCCGTTGAAAAACAGAGTTGCGACACTCCCATAGACTTCCATAGGAACTTTGGAATGCGGAAGTAACGCGTGTCGTGGAGCAGCCGATAGTTCCAAACACTGATAGTTCCAGCACTGAACCCCATTCATTTTCAGTGATTCCGAAGTTCGTTCGTAACCAGCTTTAGTTAATGTTTATTGGAAGATAATAACGTTAGTTAGACTCTAATTGCAGCTAGCTTAAGTGACCTACACTTCACTAACTTTAGCTACCATAACCTGACGTCAGTTAGGCTACATTTACCTTTACATTTACAAGTTCGTTGTCAAACAACGTTTATCTTAGGTTATTAGATTTGTTGTTAATGTTAGCAACACTTAGTTGCCAGTTCATTAAAGTACCAGAGAATAACACAGTAAGGAGGTTGCATACACTTAGTGGCCACTATATTAGGAACACCTTTACAATCTAATGTAATTCAATACAACAGCTCTGCCAGGAATTCTACTTTAATGGAGTTTATAATCAGCCAGAAATGTGTAAATTCAATACTGAGGTCATAGTTAAAGGTGATGTTGCACTACATTGTGTTCAGATTGGTTTCTTATTTACATACATGAGGTGGTCAGAATATTAAACACATCTGGATATAAAGCAACAAGTGCAAAAACACCCCCACAAACTATGACCTCAATGCTAAATCATCATTAAATTTACACCTCTATGACAGCATAAAAAAAAAGAAAAAAGGATCTTTTCCCTTATTTGCATAATTTCTTGGATGAGCAAAATAATCACCCAGCTTCTTCCATAATGTTATTGTGTGGAAGAATAAAAATTTGAATAACAATAGTGGTTTGTATATAGATATATATTTTTTTCTCATTTAATTTCAAAATCTGTACTGGAGTACAGAGCCAAAATAACAGAAATCATGACAAATGTCCAAATAGTTATGGACCTAACTGTAGGTGTGTGCTCTCACTTCTGTAATGTCAACCTCATGAAAATGTTTGGGAAACATGTATTTAATCTGTCCTTCAATGTATTAACCTTAACACTGTTTCCTCTTTCTTTACAACTCCCAGTTCTCTCCAGCAACAACAGACTTGACTCGACTCCAGACCCGGTCTCCTCTGGGGCCTCTGACACAGGCCCTGTTTCCACCTGGAGTTAAGGTGCATTTTGGTCGATCGGATCACAAGTGGACGAGGGAGACACATACACGTTTACACCTGGTGTTTTAATCCATCTCCTTTGTCTTCTTTCAACCACTTCTGTCCTGATTTCTTCAAGGGGGTGGGTAAATGTATAGGTTTTTACAGATCTTTCAATCTAATGGACAAAATAAGCTTGAGCAGTTTACATATGAACGCACCCAGAGATGACAGGAAAACATATTGAGAGCATCAGTGTTCGCTTCTGCTCTGACAGCCGCGAGACCAGCCGAACGCTGTGAGTGTGTGTTAGAAATCAGGAATGGTGAGATAACATTGTGCTTGGTACGTTTTTCATCTTCAAACCAAACTTGGGTCTTCAGCCGACAAAGTTTAAATCCTGTCTGGCTCGAGCGCTTCCCATAATGTTTACACATTAGGTAAGTAGATGGAGAGTAGATGGTATTTAGTAGCTGTTCAAACACATTCGACCACATGAGCGTTTACACTACGAAAGCAGTCTGGTCGAATGCATTTTCGACTACTTCTGGAAATGGTCGAAAGTGGACAAACTCAAACCGTTTTAGACCCTGTTTACACCTGTATTTAATGTCGTTCACTTGTGATCCGATCAGCCAAAACGCATCTTAATACCAGGTGGAAACAGGCCCACAGTCTGCTTCTGGCAGTGGAATGCTCTCACCCAAAAATTCAAGTAACTATAGCATTACTTATAGTGTGGAGTTTGAATGCTTTTGTTATCAATGTATGAATAAGCATTTGACTGATTCTTGATTCACCACCAGGTCTCCAGATCATCTTACAGCTGCGCTGGAAGAATGTAATGGCTATTGTGAACACTTGTATTCCTTTTCTGGCCTGCTTTCTGCTATCTTTCTCTCCCTGTAGGAAGTCGAATGAGTTTCTTTGAAGACAGAACATTCAAGGAAAACTTACCTACCCTCTCCTTGGATATAATATATAATTAAATGTTTTGTTGAATGCAATTGTTTGCCTTGTATATTTTTCACTGTTGACCAAACTTCTTTCTTGACTTAAACTGAGCAGCTTTATTCATTGATATTCACTTGTTGTGCATGTTTATGTGAATGTATCTTAACATAACACAACATTAGGATGTTAGTAATTATGACCATAGAAGCACGAGAAAAATATATACAGTACATGCTGTAAAGGTATACCTTATGGGAGCAGCCCCCCTTCCCTCTAAAATTAAACACACACAAAAAATTAATTCAATTCAAAGGGCTTTATTTGCATGAAATATATATATATATATAATTACATACATACACATATGTATGTATGTATTTGTGTGTGTTCTGATGAATGGTTTAGCCTATGTTTAGGGAAGGTCAGGATGAAGGGGTACATTAGCCATACTGAAATGAATCCAGTTAACAGAAATGTTAATGTTATGGATCGTATTTAGGAACATTGTTAATTCACTCAGTAACCATCTCTCCAGTTACCTGTACATTTTAACAGATCACACTGTTAACGATAATGCCGTCTCTCTATCACTATCTCTATCCAGATAGAATACACTACTGTAAGTGTAGTCAACGTAGTAATCAATTTTATTCAATATTTAATCAATATTATGCGTTAATATTTACCGAAAAAATTGCTGCAAATACAGTAGTTGCTGTATGTATTTTACGTTATGGGAGCAGCCCCTATTCTCTCCAAAATTAAACACAAAAACTGATTAATGCTGTGTTTCCACCACTCCCCAGGAAAAAAAGGCTATTATATGTATGTAATGTAAGTGTCAACGTAATAATCAATGTATATTATGCGTCAATATTTACCGATAATTGCTGCAAATATAGCTACAGCTGTCTGTCCCGCTTAAAACCATTCAGACTGGTTGACAGTGTGGATTTGTTTGGAACTATTAAGAGCTACACGAACCACGTGACAGCGTGGCGGCGAGATCAAAGAGTGTCGCAACTCTCATATTTAACGGCTCTGGCTCCGTGCATATAGCCCATTCAAATGTGCTCAATGATATAAACAAAACAATGCGTTTCTATGAAGTCTTTCACACTTGAGTTCAAAATATGTGTTTCATTTTATTTAGTTGCATCAGAAAATGTGTGAAAAGGCCTTTACACATTTTTGAAACAAGCAATATAATTTATAAATGGCGGCACACTTAGTGTCCATTTTTAATTGTTTGTAATGAAAATGTGCCAAAGTAAATTTCAGCAAAAGATTGTATGTTATATAACACAAAAATTGTTTCATTTTAAGGATCAAAAGTGGGTGGAAAATTGTCATGAAAAACTAAATTAAAAAGAAAAAGAAAAAAGACTCCTTGCTACCAAGTTTAACACGTGTCCTCTGTCGCTCCGTGACAAGCAAGGCACACTGGCCCAATGAGCTGCAGCTATATTTATTGTTTATTATTTATTATTGATGAATGAAACGACATATTGAAATACATTTTTTGTAAATTCTCTTACGTAAGCATAAATTATTTTAATTTGACATGAGTAAAAGTTATTTTTATTCTTATGCTTTGATTCTTACCCTTCTAATCTGTGTAAATGCCTTCAAACTCCTTAACACACACATGCACATACACACAGACAACAACTCCTCCAATCTTCATTTACTAGTGCTGTAGTGGAATAAATATACTGCATAATTTGAAATACCCTCTTTTCCTAATATCCCTACCTGTCACAGTATAAAAACTACAGATAACATGCTACAGATCTCTTAATGCAACACTGTCACCTCTAATCCACAATCCACAGTTGTTTTTGTTTTTTTTACTATCTGCTCTATCTATCACATGAAGTTCCTCCTCAGACCACAGAGGCACTCCACACACACTCAAGGAACATTTCTAATAAAGTGTCTCATTTTCATCCCCATAACCGGACAAAACGCTACAGCACAGAGCTGAGAAGGGATTCTGGGAAAATGGATTAAAAAAGGCAACCAGCCGTGAAATACCTGCCTTGAGTTTTAGTGGTGAAGAAAGAAGAATGGGCCTTTGGCTGAAAGAGGAACTGAATGCCTTTATGTAATGATGGAGGAGTCTGCATTTAACGCATGAGTCATTGTGCGGAAAATAATGTGCATTACACGCATGTACAGCTGTCATGTAATATGTGATAGGACGCCTTAAACAACATCAGTCAGGCTGGCGGCGCAACAAGGAGAGGAATGTGACATTATCAATATTAAAACATCATTACTTTAGGCTAAATGTGTTCATTATTTTGCAGTTACGAGCCATTACAGAAATTTTGCTGGTTAAATATCATTTAAAGGGATAGTTCACCCCCAAAAATGTGAAATTCTGTAAACATTTACTCACTCTCATATCTAAACTTTTTTTTTCCCACAGAAGAATGAAAGAAGTATTTTGAAAGATGTCAATAATCTTTTGTCCCCCACTGGTTTTCTTTTGTGTTTCACAGAAGAAAATAATACAGGTTTGAAATAACCAGAGGATAAGTAAATGATGACAGAATTTCCATTTTTGGCTGAACTGAAAGGTGTAAAGGAGTATAATTTCTGCAGCACTACTGTCAACACCACAGAATTGCAAAACTATTGTTACTATTATTATGCAGTGTCCCTTCTTGGCATCCTGGAATGGGGAGCATGCAAAAGTCAACAGTTCATTGTCATGGAGTTGAAATTTTGGATATACATATACACTCACCAGCCACTTTATTAGATACACCTTACTTGTACCAGGTTGGACCCCCTTTTGCCTTCAGAACTGCCTTAATACTTTGTGGCATATTCAACAAGGTGCTGGAAACATTCCTCAGAGATTTTGGTCCATATTGACATGAAAGCACCACACAGTTGCTGCAGATTTCTGAATCTCCTGTTCCACCACATCTCAAAGGTGCTCTATTGGATTGAAATCTGGTGACTATGGAGGCCATTTGAGCATAGTGAACTCATTGTCATGTTCAAGAAACCAGTGTGAGATGATTTGAGCTTTGTGACATGGCACGCTAATCTGGAAGTAGCCATCAGAAGATGGGTACACTGTGGTCATAAAGGGATGGACATGCTCAGCAACAATACTCAGGTAGACTGTGGCATTTACACAATGTTCAGTTGGTACTAAGGGGCCCAAAGTGTGCCAAGAAAAAGAAAAAGAAAAACACCATTACACCACCACCAGCAGCCTGAACCACTGATACAAGGCAGGATGGATTCATGCTTTCATGTTGTTTACACCAAATTCTGACCCTACCATCTGAATGTTGCAGCAGAAATCTCGACTCATCAGTAATGTTTTGTCCAATCTTATATCGTCCAATTTTGGTGAGCCTGTACGAATTGTAGCCTCAGTTTCCTGTTCTTAACTGACAGAAGTGGCTCCCGGTGTGGTCTTCTACTGCTGTAGCCCATCTGTATTCAGAGATGCTCTTCTGCAGACCTCAGTTGTAACGAGTGGTTATCTGAGTTACTGTTGCCTTTCAGCTCAAAGTAGTCTGGCCATTTTCCTCTGACCTCTGACATCAACAGTTTTGCCCACAGAACTGCCGCTCACTGGATATTTACTCTTTTTCAAACTTTTCTCTGTAAACCCCATAGATGATTGTGCGTGAAAATCCCAGTAGATCAGCAGTTTCTGAAATAGTCAGACCAGCTCGTCTGGCACCAACAATCATGCAATGTTCAAAGTCACTTAAATCAACTTTCTTTCCCATTCTGATGCTCAGTTTGAACTTCAGAACGGGTGCTTCTCAATCAGCTCCCTAGTTCAGAAGTCAGGGCACTGATCAGGGAGTCGGCCATTTTAAGGGCTGTCTCAATCGCAGAATCCTTCCAGAGCACTGAAACGTTCGCTCCCTAAAAAGACCCACAATGCACCATGTTCCCTTAATGGAATTCTGAAGGGCAAAACTTAAATCACATGAGCCAAATCGCTATTCAACAGCATGCGATAGATGTTTTTGAAAATACAAACCATTATTTTATTATATTTCAGCATAAACATGCATAGCTAGACAGGTAATGAACATAATCTAGCTAACAATTTTAATTTATTTACGGCTGAAATGTTGCACGTAAATGTACCAAACAAAGTATTTATCATAATGTAAGTATTTATCATAATGTACAAGTAATGTCAAAAAGATATCAGCTCTGTTGTTGTCCATAAATACCAGTAGTGATGTTGTACAATGAGGACATAGTCACGTCACTGGAAATAGAGCCATCAGTGTCCTAATGTGTAGTGAGCCAGCGTCCATAATGTCCTTACCAGTGCCCGGAATTGTGAACACGATATACTGACTCACAAGCTTGGGAGCTAAGGAGCTGATTGAGACGCACCCCAAATCATCAACGTCTACATGCCTACATGCTTTGAATTGTTGCCATGTGACTGGCTGTTTAGATATTTGCGTTAACGAGCAGTTGAACAGGTGCACCTAATAAAGTTGCCGGTGAATGTACATTACTTTGAACAGAAAATGCAGATAAGCCACCCTCTCATGACAGTCAAGCTACCATACTAAAGTGTTATCTTTTAGTGTTTATATTTTAGAAATTGTGATAACTTTTTATTTTTAACATTTATTCTGCTGATGACTTGCCCCTTGTATACAGCTTAAATTGTAGTACATTGTATTAAATTGAATTATATATTAAATTGTAACCAGGAATATATATATATATATATATATATATAGGCTTGTTTGAACTACTATCTTTTTACTAAGTTAGTTCTGAAATATTTAATGGTGAAAAGGTTTTTTTATTATTATTATTAATTTTTTATTTTTTTTTTTTTATTTAATATCCAACACATAAGGGAAAATCAGTATCCTTTACATATAACTAATTTAGCTCTGTTCATTTTGATGCACTGTGAGAACAACAGGGTTGTGTTCAAGCAACTCTATTAGCATGCATTAATTCACAAATATAATGATCAATTCTTCACATATTAGAAAACTGGCTTCCCTGCTGATGCTGTTACACACCTCACGGGAGCTCTAAGCATTAATGAAGACCGTTATTAACCCCCTGTCTTGAACTACTAGCTCTCTCACTCTGATCTTAAACAGCCTTTCTCAAAGCAAACTGAGCAGACACTATCGCCAGGATGCTACGTCTTTCACACCACAAGTGTGTGTGATTGGTGCGCGTGTCTGTGTGTGTGTGTGTGCGCTACTAAAACACACACACACACACACACACACACACACACACACACACACACACACACACAAATATTGCACAGCACAGCTGGATGTGTTTTGGGGAGATATCAACAGCTCCAAAGCTCATTTTGAATGGTAATGAGGAGATGTGCATTTTCAAAAGGGCTTGCTGGAAATGGAAGTCAGCAGCACTTTACATAATTACCAACCAAATTGCCAATGAATACGGGAGGGGGAGGTTATTAGAATGAGTGCTACGATGCTCCACTGTTTAGAGCACAATCAGTGTTAACAGGTTACACAAAGACAGTCTCCTCCGTGACAGTGGAGTATTTCAACAACCGATGAATAGCAAATTACCTGAACAAAATACATGCACATAAAATAAATAAAAAATAAAATAAAAAGGAAAATATATTATTATCAGTATGTGACCAATATGTGATCAATATGTTCAAAAATGACTTATTTTTTTCACATATTTTTTTCACAAAAAAAAAAAAAAAAAACTTCAAAATTATGTACGATTTGTTGGAATCAGACAAAAAATGAATGAGCTACACCTGTTTGAAGTCGATAGAGTCAGCAAAGAAATCGAGTTAAAGTTTTCTGAAGGTTCCAAAACAAATTCACCTACCAACCATACCTTAAAATCCCTGGTAATAACACCAAATTTGGCACACACCAAGCCAAAACCAAATATCTATAGGATTCAACTTTTTTTTTCTTCCCCATGATACCACAATTGTTTGATTAACAAGACCTACTGTAATATAATGTTTCACATCAAATGTTTTTCCACAAGTTAACCAAACGTTCACTTAAGATATAACAGATAATGTTTGCAGGAATACTCGCCAAGACAGATATTTTGAAATACTGTAATTCTGTGTATATGCGTATATCGGGATCGAGCACTGTCTGAGAGGCATCTTTGTGCGCACGCTTCGGATGTGTCAGTCAGCGCGAGTAAGATTGTTTAGTTTACATCAGCATGAGTTTGAAAATCACATTTCATTTGTTCAGGCTCGTGCCATCAAGAATTCACTATGAATATCACAAAGTTGCAATGCTGCGCTTTGAAACGATACCAAACTTGTGCTGAGAGGAAGGGCCAGTTATGGAGAACTGACCAGAGAAAAATGTCATTTTTCATGGACAAAGGAAATGTACTCCTCCCAGAAAACATACAAATAAAGATACTTTTAGATGTTTAATTGCTATTTGGACCATTGGGATCGCTAGACGAGGACTTAATGAACTCATTTTTGTCAAATTCGACCAAAACATTTTTCACTTGTTTTACCTGTAGCTCGTAATTAGCCTGTGCGTATTCCGACTCATTTTGCCAGCACGGGTCACATATATTGTACTGTATGTTAATAATTTTTTGTAATTATATGTAATTTATTCTTTAAATCATTTCAAGACACCCTTAAAAAAAAGATATAAATCACCAAAATACATAGTACATGCAAAACAATAACTTAATACATATAAATAATGAAAAATAAATAAATGTAAATATAAAACAGTTAATAAATGAATTAAAAAAAAAAAAAAAAACTTTAAACGTTTCATTTAAGCTATTTGCCAAGACAACATTTCTCATTTTTTGCTTAGTTTAACTTGAAGTACTAAAATAATTAAAACTTAATTAACTAAAACTAACAAATGAAAATTACTAAAAACTATATACACAGCAATAAAAATGACAAAAACATACAACCAAATTACTAAAAACTTTTAAAACTAAAATTAAAGTGAAAATAAAAATAAAAAAATATTAAAAAAATACAATTAAATTATAATTCAAAATATTATCAAAAGCTATAATAGTATAAAAATGATTCAAAAATAAAATAAGACAAACAAATAAAACAAGAACAAGGAAAAAAAACAAAAACAAGAACTAATTGGCAGCAGACAGTAGCGCCTGACATTCACTCAAAAAAATGAATTGTTGGATTTACTTAAAAAAGAAGTGTCAAGTGGTTCCACGCAACTATATTGAGTAACTTGTACAAATAACAATTTAGTTGTATGAACAAAAGAAATTCAAGTAAAGCTGACAAAATTTCTTTGAGTAAATACAAATAATTTGAATGTCACTGTTACATAATATTTATATGTGCAGTTTACTTAATAATGTTGTTTATTACGTAAGGTGAACACATTTATTGACTTAATTTACCTTATTAAATGAACTATTTTCTCTACAAAATGCACTCAAAAAATAACTCATTGAACAAACTCAATTGAATTGAGAGCAGGAATTCCATCCTAAACATTGGTATATGAGTGCGCACAGCCTAAACACAGGCGACACTCTTCTGCATAATGGTAACCACAAAATTCAAAAACATTACAGAAACTACTCTAAATGTCCAACATAACTGAACATTAAACACTAACATAAACTAACAATATCTTTCCCTTTACTGAAAAACACCTAAAATAACACTTTAGTCCCTAAATTTACTCTCCTAATACAGTCCCTTGCAAAGCATGCTGGGAACTATGGATCCATTGCCCAGTTAGTTATGTCAACATTAATTTGTGCGTTTCACTCATCAATGTTAAGTTGACTGAACAAACACTGCTGACAATACTCATTTTTAGTAGAAACAACGCAATTAAATTACGTTCATGTAGTTACACAAGTTTTTTAAGTAATGTGAACAAGGGTGGTTTGAGTGAAACTAACAACAGTGAAAGTTTTTTTGAGTGTTTTCTGCATGCTGCATGTAATACAGGTCATGTGACACATCCAGAGCTTTACAGAGCCAAATGGATATCTACAGTTCATCCATCCATCCATCCATCCATCCATAGGCCAGCAGGGAGCTATTTTGCTCTTCCTAAATGCTTCTCTAAAGCATTCAAACAACAGTAAATTCTAAAACATCCTCTGTTCTTTTCCAAACACAAACGTTTCCTGAAACATGCATGATTAGAATAAATTAGCAGGGTGTCACATATATATTGTTGCAAGCATTCTCTTTTTAAGAAAGAATATGCATCAAAAAAATCTGAGGTCATGATGTAGAAATGCTTTCCTTTCCCCAGTCTAATATACACACATTGGAATGGTCAAATGAACATAACCTAGGATGGTCAAATACTCTATGAAGTCCACCTTCTAGGTGGACAACCGGCCCAATGGAAAATGCCCTAAGACTATAAAAGAGTGATTTTAAAATGTCGTCCCGATTTAAAAAACAAAAAAACAAAAAAACACACACTGGCTGTCTTGGCTGTGAACAGTAGGGGGCAGAAGAAGACTGGCCAGAGAATTTGGAAACTTTCAGAGCTGTTTGAAGATGAAAGAGAGAGAGATATAGAGAGTGAGAGACTGACTGAGGGCAGATATTTGTGAGAGTGTGTCCACGCATGAGTGTGTTTGTGTAGGTATGAGAGAAATCTTAATACAAGGTCTGTTACCATAACCCTGCCATGCACATCTCTGTCTCTCTCTCGGTCTCTCTCTCTTTACATTCTACTCCGGAGCTTTGTCAATTTCCCACATGACTGCTTTTTGAAAGCCACATTTCCTCAGCCATGTGAAGGAACATGTGTATGTGTGTGGGTCAGGTTTTGACCAGCTGTCCTTAAAATAATAGTAAAACGTGCTATCACCTATACGTTGCTGGGAGGAGTCAATGGGGTCATGGGGAAAACAGCATAATAAACATATTAAATTAAATTGTAAAAATACATAAAGATTTATGAGAGGGTTAGGTTAGGGGATAAAGAAAATAATTAGCTCAATACAAAAACAACAATGGAAAGTCCCCTACCTTAACAGAAATACTAATGTGTGTGTCAGGATCAGCTAGTACTCAGTCAGCAGTCAAACCTGAAAAATCTACATTGTGAGGTCCCCAAGGAACAGCCTTATAAAAGGGCTAAATGATGTCTCGTGGTCTCATAACGATGGTCTGTCCCATTTTTTAAATTCACATTTGTCCAATGTATATCTGTCAAAAGTCACTTTTTTTCAACATATTGTAGCACTTTTTTAAGATGGCATGAAACTTAAAAATTCATCTCTGAAGATGCCAACTCTAGCCAATCAAATCACAAAGAACCACTCAATTTGCAATCTTAACAAACCACATTTTAAA
The DNA here is from genome assembly GCA_039654765.1 of Mylopharyngodon piceus. Classification (NCBI taxonomy): domain Eukaryota; kingdom Metazoa; phylum Chordata; class Actinopteri; order Cypriniformes; family Xenocyprididae; genus Mylopharyngodon; species Mylopharyngodon piceus. Next base: position 23,012,921 of record CM077456.1, read on the forward strand.
AAATAATAAATAAATAAAATGAAAAGTTGAAACAGCTAAACAGTTATATTTTGGTGACAAAATCTGACAAAACTTCCTTTAGAAACTTTAGTTCACTATAGGTCACTATAGGTCAGAAATGTGAAATAAATAAGATTTTTAATGTTTCTAAAATAAGTCGTTTACACTCACCAATGTTGCATTTGATTGATAAAAAAATCAAAAATTTTGAGAACTATTATTACAATTTAAAAAACTGTTTTCTTTTAAATTGAATGATTTCTGAAGGATCATGTGACACTGAAGACTGGAGTAATAATGCTGAAAATTCAGCTGTCATTACAGGAGTAAATTACATTTTAAAATATATTAAAATGGAAAACAGTTTTTTAACTGTAATATTACTGTTTAATAGTTCACAATATTACTGTTTTTACAGTATTCAAATAAATACTATTATAAAATGGATAGTTCCGGCCCTTGATTCTGATTGGTTGAGCCACGTTCAATTTCCGAAAACATACAACTGACCGCATTACATAAGTATAGAGGGTATGTCACTGTTATCAGTGTTATCAGTGTTGGGGGTAACGCATTACAAGTAACTTGAGTTACGTAATTAGATTACTTTTTCAAGTAACTAGTAAAGTAACGCATTACTTTTCCAATTTACAACAAAATACTTTTTCAAATGAGTAACGCAAGTTACTTTTTCACATTTATTGACTGACAGCTCTCCTGTCCCCATGTTGAGAACAATGTAGACTGAAGGCATTTTGCATGTTCGCATTGAATAGTTTTTGCACTAATTTAGTTTGTCCACAAGATGTCAGCACTGAAACGGGCTGTTGTTTCAGTATGAAAAGAAACGAAGACAGAACAAGAGTAACAACAAACACAATGGCTGTGTTGAAGAGCACTCGTGTGAGGGGATTAAAAGATATCAGCAACTCTATTTTAAACGAGTACAAAAAGATTTTATTGTAACTATTTGAGCGAAAAAGACTAGATAAGCATGAATTTCTCTAGTGCGCATGTGTCGAGCACTTGTGTTCGCGAATGCCATCAAAGGCTCGAGACTGTGCGCGCAAGTAAAAAACAAAGTGTTTTCCATCATGTAATGCAGTTGACACTCCTCAAACTTTGCAGTGTGTAAGTTGCCGATAGTCCTCTTAGCAGCATGAAAAACAAAACTTTTATTCTTAATGTCAATGTGTTATAAACAGAAAGCAAGCAGAGAGCGCTCCCATTACAGATCTGTCGTCACATCATTGAGCTCACGGAGAATATCTTATTATGTTTACAACGTTGGTTAATTAGATAATTCATGAGACTGACTGAACAAAAACAAAAAAGATTGGATTCTGACCAAGGTAATAATAATAAAACCTTTGAGCAACCCTGATTATAAATAGGCGCTATAAAAAGTGTTAAAAAGGTGCAATGGAGTTTAAAAAAAAACTATAAAAAAGTGCAATGTTTTCATCTTACTGACAACAGCCAGACCTGAAATTACTTGTGAAAATAATGCAGACATTTCACTATGAATAAGGACTTCTTTTCATCAGTTATTGTTTTTCTTTATGCATTTGTGGATTAAGAATACAGCAAGACAAGCTATTAATCCTTTTTTTTTTTTTTTTTTAATTGTTCATGTTCAGTGACACTTTAAATAGGACAACCATTAAAGTACTAGTAAGACTTAGCTAGATAATAAACTGCACTTGTAAATACTCAGTAAAACAAGTATAAATATTGTCTTATAGGCCTAAATAAAAGTCTTACGATCCAAGTTATAATTTGTGGCCCTTTGCATTTCATGCGGTTAAAATGCGGCCCTCTTGGCCTCCGAACTTGAGTACCCCTGTTCTAGACTAAATGTGAACATTTACTCATCTCACTTGCACGAAAACATTCAGTATTCCTCAAAATAATAAAAACAGTGAAATGCAATCTCAGAATTTTATGCAAACCTGTAATAATGAACTATATTAAATTACACAAATAAACTTTATGTATTTAATTTCACTTTATTAACCAATGTCTTTGTTGCTGACCTTCAATGATCTAATTCAACAATACTAACAAGCAAAAAATGACTTGAGATTAGATTTAGAGTGTTGAACTTCCTTCTCCTGTATCCTATTCTTCTTTAATCCAGAATGGCAGCACAGATAAAAGGTTTATTTGAGCTGCGCCCTCTACTGTACAGACGTAAATATGCATTTTCCTTCAGCCTGAGGCTTATTCATTTCACTTTTGGTGTGAAAGGGCCTTAACATTTGACAAAAATAGAGTTTTTTTTTTTTGTTGTTGTTGTTATTAAAAAACAAAGAAGCAAGCCCAGCTTGAGAAAAAGTAATGCAAAAGTAATGTAACACATTACTTTTCATAAAAAGTAACTAAGTAACGCAATTAGTTACTTTTTTAGGGAGTAACGCAATATTGTAATGCATTACTTTTAAAAGTAACTTTCCCCAACACTGATTGTTATATATTGTATTGACAATTCATCAATTAAATGTTTACCATCTTATATTCTGCATAATTGGGTGTTTTTAAATAAACACTGACAAAAACTATACAAGTTTTAGGGCTAGACGATATGACGATATATACAGTATAACACTGATATAAGTGATCACTCGGATTTAGACCTATATTATATTTATAAAAAGTTTTTCCCGGCGTCAAAATCAGGCACATCTAAATGTCAAGAAACACGATTCCTGGCTTCATGTCAATATCCATGGATTAGATTTCTTTGACAAGTTGTAAGGAACACTACTGAGCCCAACCTTTAATGTAATTGTTTGTTTTACTTGCGTTTTCACAGTTTCCCCTATTAAATCCAGTCATGCAGCAGGCTCTTTTGCCACTCAGTCTAGCTGAGAGAGCGTGTTCCGGTGGGAAAGTGACGTCAGTGCATACCCTCTATTGCTGCGCCACTGAGTGTGTGTATGTTGCTGCGTCTGTCTTAGCAACCACTCTTAGCAACATAAAAATATGTTTGTTCTCTATTGATTTTGTTCATTGAAGCTTACTGCATTATGTAGAAGAGTATTGTGAGAGAAATATCGAGTGACCAGTGCATTCAGATTTAGCATTTTCCTTCAGGTCAGTCCTATGTTCATAATAAACAATCCGTTTGAATGTCCTCTGCGATCTTGTCCTTCTAACATTTAATGGATTTTCCCGTGCCCTGCTGACACTGACAGTGCTAGTCAAAGCATTTGTCATTTGCGTCTTGTTCCATGTTTACAACAAGTTTCAATATAAAAGTCTTTGCAACTGAGTGACTCGCTCATAAAGATCTAATCATCTAACGGATCATCTAATGGCATAATATATGTAACTTATGTTGCTGTTCACGGCCAGTATTTTTTACCAGGGGAAGGAAGGCTTTTAATGATTTTTCTTCATGAAAGTTGCAGTGATACATCTTTTTTTGGCATTAATATTTGTATTGTGTGGTAACCGTTATAAAAACAATAAACTCCACTCCGCGTTGTGCCTAACAACGCCCCTTAGCTGTTATAAATTCACTGTACACCACAGCTTCTTGGGGCTTATTGCATTAGCATAAAAGCATAAAAGACTTATAAAAATAAATAAATAAAAATCTTGCGGTTAGTGTCTATGGGTCAATGACATGACGGGCATATTTTTGTGTCCAAGTGCATTATTTCCTTTTAAAATTATTTAATAAATTCATGACATATATCACTTTACTCTATAAAACCTATTTAGTTTAAATTCATTTTTAGTAAATTTAAATAATACATACATGTCCGAACAAATGAATAAAGAAAACTGTTTAAAATGGTTTCTTAATAATAAAAAATAATAAAAAACTAAATACTATGGCATCATTTTTAGGTTTGAAACCTTTCATAATCATCCCCATATACTGATTGGCTTCATCACTCTGTCTCCTCTCCACCAATAAGCTGGTGTGTGGTGGGCGTTCTGGCGCAATATGGCTGCCGTCGCATCATCCGGGTGGATGCTGCACATTGGTGGTGGTTGAGGAGATTCCCCCTTCCGTATGTAAAGCGCTTTGAGTACCCAGAAAAGCGCTATATAAATGTAAGGAATTATTATTATTATTATATAAACAAATTTTATAAATATCAGTAGTTTTAAAGCTGTTGAGACACTTTTGTCCAGCAATTTGTATATTCTCAAATGTCAAGGTGGCACAACTGCAAACATGGCTCTTTTATTATGAATTGACAAGGTAATAACAGTAAACATAATGCATAATCCAAAGGACCCAAACTGATCCTTGTGGCAGAGTGAAAAGGTTTTAGATCTCTCTCAAATACTGGCACACACACACACACACACACACACACACACACCACGATTTTAATATTTATAAATAAGGACTCTTAGAGTATTAGTAGACTGTCTGCCTTATATCTGCTAACACTTTATTTTGATCCTCCCCAACAGACATTCTACTGACTATAAGTAACTTTGCAACTATATCAACTCATTCTACTAACCCAAACCCTAACCTAACAGTCTAATAACAGTCTACTAATACTCTAATGAGAGTTAGTGGACATGTAGTTGCAAAGTTACTTAGTAGAATGTCTAAAGTGGACCAGTGAAATAAAGTGTAACCAAAATCTTAGCCAGAACTAGATACTGGAACCAAATGATTTTCATTTACACTCTTGGAGCCACCTTACTCTTCGCTAGTGTCATGACAATCACATGACACTGACTGTCTGCTGTGCAAGAGAATCAACAATCAAACATAGAGTGTGTGATTCATGGTGACACAATTAAAGTCTGTAAAAACACCTTCTGCAGTGGAAAGACACTTTTTTTCCACATGAAATGCCTCACAGACAAATTAAACACAAGCTGTTCTGTTCTCATGATTATTTGACAAGGCTGCCAAGTGAATAAGAATTGTTTCTCAAAAATACAAAAAAGAAACATTAATCAATCTTGAACCAGATTCCTATCCCAAGCTAGCACATGCTGTATATCTGAGTTTGTGTACTTTCTTTTGTGGAACACAAAAGGAGATGTTGAAAATGTCAAAGTGGTTCTGTTTAATTAAAACAAACTCAAGATGCGTTGCACCAGATATAACGTAAATTGTGATGACACTGAAATCACAAGTCGTATTTCAATGTGCATGACTGTAAATGATATTTGAAAGCTGCCATAAAGGACAAGAATAGCAATTTTGTGTCATCAGGGTTTGAAAAGACATGATGGTGAGTAAATGATGGCAACATTATCAATAGTGTGAATTATTCCTTTAAAAAGTTCAATCTTCGCCATGAGGTTTAAAAAATGCTAAAAGATTTATTCTCTAAATCCTCACTGACAAGTGCCTACAACTGAGCCGATAACATTGTAGATACCAGTTTCATTATTCTTCTTTGTTCACTTTTAGCGCTGCGTAGAATTTTTGTATAGTAGATGACATGTGGAACAAAAGCCAAATGGCGGTGAATGAAGATGAGGCTTTTTGTTTGCAAATGTGCTGGCCTTTGCATTTTTCATCCCAGATAACTGCATCTCTGCCCTTGATTCAAATAAGAAGCTCTGCTTTACAGCTCAGACTCTGCCGCGCTGATCTTACCACATTCGTCAACCTAGAATAAAGGGTCGTCTTTTGAACTATTATTCATGTGCTCTACCTGAACAGCGGATAGAAGATAAATGAGCATCCAAATATTGAGCTGTTAGCTAGATTTCATCATTATTCTAGACTAGTGGTCTAGAATTTTGTATTATTTTTTATGAAATACGATGACTTAAAGAGGTCATATTGTGGAAAACAGTATATGTCTTGCTCTTCTTAAGTAAAAAATATTGATATACTATGCAGACATAATGGTCTCAACACAAAGCTCCCTCTCCTGTCCACCACAGCAATTTATGAAAAGAATACTTTTCGTAATAATTATGTTTGTCTTGTTTTCCACTAAAATATCTAAAGATCCCTAACACATGATAGATTTACTTATATAACCAGGGGTATATAAGTAGTGGAGATTTGGATTGGTGCTCACACTGCACATAGTGTAACCCATTAAATATAACTATAAAAAAAAAACAAAATAATTAATAATAGCATTATTGCACTTTATTTAGTTCTTTTTTTTTTTTTTTTTTTTTTTTTTTTTAAATTAAATAATAAACAAAATAAATAAATTACTCATTGCTAAACCATTCCATTCCATGCCGATCTGGCCCAGCCGGTTCAGATATGGTTTCATTTTCCACTGTGGGGCTGATAACAGAGCTCTTTGGAATGTAATACAAATGCATCAGTCGTTGCCTTGGTAACGCAAGAGTTTACAGACATTTACAGACAGTATGAGATGTAAATATGGAGGATAATCTGATATTTCTTTTAATTTTTATTAACTTGTGTTTACTTTGATTAAATAGCATGCTTGGACAGCTACAGAGAAACTATAGCCAGGCAACAGACAAGTGACCAATCCTGAGTGGCGACATCACACACGCATTCTACCACCACAGTTCAGCACAGTTTTAGCCAACCGTGCTGAGAATTCTGGGCCGAGAGCGGTTTGTAATCATGCTGTGCCAAACCAAGCACAAGTGGAAATATAACTGGAACTGTTCCTTACTGTTCTTAGTACCATTCAGTCAGACGGTGGAAAAGCGTTTTTTTCCACTTGCAAACCAGTTTAACAAGATTCTACAGTATCTGCACTGGATTCTTGTTTGATCATATTTTAAAATGCACAGTGTAGTCTATTGGACTTTTAAGTCTATTCAGCCTTTTAAGGCTTATTCAGTAGGGCTTTCGATTCGATTAGATTCCGATTAAAATCAGTTCGATTCAATATTGATTACTTTGGATATATATCAGGTACAGTACATGACAAATTTTCTCAAGGAAAAAAAATCTCTCAACTAATGCTAAACTACTGTATACATGGAAGTCGTTTGGTACTATATTACTACAGTATATAGTATTGAAGGTTAAAATGAACTGATTTGTACTTACATTACACTCAAGGAAGTTTTTATAATAATAAAGTTACAATACTAATAATTTACAATCACAATTATATTTCTACTCCAATTTGTTTTTGAAATGTAAACATTTTAAATGGTGGCTGTCATAAAAACTTAATAAAAACTTGACGGATTAATTCAAACATGCATTAAATATTGAAGAACATTAAACATTATAATGAATATGTAGCGGTGTATATTTAGCAAAATTATCCTCTCTGAAGTTCATTTTTCTAGCTAACTATCGAGTTTGTGGTCACTGAATATGGTTTTCCTTATTCCTTAAATGTGACGTTACATGACACATTTTAAGCTGTTTTATTCAAGTCTTTGAGCAGTTGAAACACTGATTGAGTGATTACATGAGACACGATACGGACTTCGGTAAGTTGTACTCTATCTTTTAACATACTTTCAGATGTTAATTCATATTTATTTTGCGCTGTAACTGGTATTAAAGCGGAGGAAATGGTCAGTTCATGCGCGCTTCGCACTGACGCCAAAACAGTACTTATTTTTTGAATTTCGCAATAAAATGGACATAATTTGAAATCAGAGACTTTGTTTCATATCAGAAGTAACAATGCACAAAGCTTATTGCGATTTATTGGATGGGAGGCGCGCTACAATGTTCAGTTTATTCATCAACTGAAAACAGGATGGACTAATTGATTCTTGGGATTTAGGAATCGATATCGGTTCGTAAAAATGAGAATCAATTAAAATCGAGAAATCAATATTTTTTTGCCCAGCCCTATTATTCAGGATTCTAGATTGCAGTGGTGGATTGATGCTGTACAGTTTTAATAAAGTATGGCAGATCTTGGTAGTCTGTTTCATTTCTCACAACCTAGAACAGCCCTGCAAGATGGGGAACTGCACCCTGCAAACTGCATTCAGCACCTTTTTTTTTTTTTTTTTTTTTTTTTTTTTTTTTTTAATTGCTTTATTAAATCACAAACTAAAACACATGCAATTAAACACATGCAATTAAACACATAAAACCAACAGGTGCAACCCAATCTTAGTGAATGATAGCCACTTTAAGGTAAACTATAGAGGTAATGAATTTTAAGGTATAGTTATTAAAAACTAACTCATTTAATAGTAAACAACAGCACACATCGTCTTCTAATGATGTGTGCTACAGCTGAATAATAAAACTGAATAATAAGAGGTGATACAAAGAAAGGAGTGAAGGAGACAGAGAGGAAGAGATATAACTTTGCAGTGTCAGTGTGGATGTCTTCTAAGATCAGTGTCACAATGAAGGTGTTTGTCAGCCTGAGGAGAAGACGAATGCTCACACCTCTCCTTACACAGGAGAGTGTATATGTGTGTGTGTGTGTGGGAGAGAGAGAGAGAGAGAGAGAGAGAGAAAGAGAGGGCTATTTTTACTGAGAAAATGTGAACATTTTTTTATGGTTTACCTTAAGTTCCCTCTTCCAGCTATTCCAAAAGCAACTTCTTCTAATATGTCAAATAATAAAATCACAATTCATCCCCAATGATAAAGAAGCAGTTAAGGCAGGTATTTGCATATTTCCATGGCCTAATTGAATAATTAAATTCTTAATTTAAGATGCTGTAGTGTTTAGTGTATGCTGTTCATTAATATTAGTCATTGGATGCCCTTATTTGCTATCAGAGCAAAGTAATAAAGAAACACAATCTAATCTGATAGTATACAGATATATCTATATAACCTGGGGAAAGCAATTTCTCAGCATGCTGCTGTGATTAGTCAACGAATGGAATATATTTGTCATGTTAAATCAATACAGAAATGTTCCAGGTTAAATACAACATAAGTACAGTCAACAGCATTTTTACAAACTGAGCGCTATTACTGATGCTCAAATTTAACTATTCCATTAATGAATTTCTGCTAACCTCAGGGTTTTCTTAAAGGAATATTCTGTGTTAAATAAAAATAAGCTCTATAAACATCTGTAGCTTGCTGTCAATTACCACACAACATAATTTTGACTCATCACACAGTTAAAACAAACAAATGAAATGCTACAATGGTGCTTGCCAAGTCTCCTCCACAATGCTCAAATGTGATAGATAGTAAAATGTGATAGATCTTAAAAATTCTTTATAAGAAAGAAGTTTGGAAATTCTTAAGATAAATTTGAAATGTGTAAGCTTGTTCAAGAAAGTACAATTATTAAAAAATCCTTAAAAACATTTTCTTAACTGCCCAATGGCTTCAGTACTGGAGTTCCTTCAAGACCATTTCTCTGCCGGTCTTTCCCCATGCACACTTAAGGTGTACGTGGCGGACATAACTGCCTTCCACTCGCCGTTAGGTGGTGGATCTCTGGGGAAGCACCACCTGGTAACTCGTTTCCTTCATGGTACTCTGAGGATGAGGCCTGCGGCTCAGGTTAGAATCCTGGCATGGGATCTAGCCGTGGTACTAGAAGGGTTGTCCCTGACACCCTTCGAGCCCTTGGACTCTTACTCTAAAAATGGCGTTCTTGCTGGCGCTCACTTTGCTTAAGGAAATAGGAGATTTACAGGCTCTGTCAGTTGCATCCTCCTGTCTGGAATTTGCTCCAGGTAAGGTGAAAGCTATTCTTCACCAAAGGCTGGGTTATATACCTAAAGTAGCAACTAATGCAGCCTGGCCCATAGTCCTTCAGGCCTTTCATCTTCCTAATGTGTGAACGTAACAGGAGAAGCTACAGTTACTCAGTCTGCCTTTGCCTCTTCTAGTCAGAGCACATTCCACACAGAGTATGGCATCATCTAAACTTAATTGTCGGGGGCATACCTCCAAGATGTATTTGATGCGGCAGGGTGGTCCTCCACGCACACCTTTATAAGGTTTTTTTAGCCTGGACCTGTCGGCTACTCTGGGGCCTCAGGTGTCCTGATTTGTGCCTAAGCAGCTTCACACTAGGGCAGGCATTTGTCAGCATAGCGAAATGGGTATTTCTACCCCAAAGTGTCGTCATACGACACAGCGCGAGATCCCTCAAAAGGGAACATCTCAGGTTACGCATGTAACCATGGATTCCTGAGAAGGCAATGAGATGCTGCATCCCTTTGCCATACTTCCTACATGCCTGGGAGTGGCTTGCTTCAGTCTATCAGAAGCTGATGCTGCTGTGTTTCTGGCTCCCTTTGTAGCTTCCGCGTTACGCCATCATACGCCACAGGATGACGCAGCACCAAGTTGCACACCAAGCTGGACTAGTTGCACAAGTGCTTCAGGCACTGTCATGCTGAAGGCGTTCCCTAAAGTTTCATCATACGACACAGTGTCTCGTTCCCTTCTCAGGAAACCATGGTTACATGTGTATCCTGAGACGTTTTCCTACCTATTTGGCAAAAGACAGCAGCCTTTTTTTCTGTTTTCTCTAGTCAGGTAGCTCCGATTTCAATTTTTTCCCTGATTATCTACTGTCTAATAGCCAAGTTTATTGAAAGCCCACTTTGCCAGCTGTGAAGAATTTCATGTTAAGAATGTTAAGAATTTCACTGATGATAATGATAATGATAATATGTTCACCACTTTTTTTCACACATTGACACACAAACCAGAATACATACTCCAACAGTATAGAATAAAACTGAATTTTGCACACAGACTTTATTCTATGAATTTACATGAATGGAATATACATTTAAATGCATATTTCTGCATATTTTCAATTGAACATTATGCAACTTGTCTACTCTTTTCAGACCAAGCATTCCCTGATCCCACCGTGACTATTTTATGAATCCAGCTTTGGGGTACAATGAATAATCAGGAGAGAATGTCTGTCCAAGCATGTGTGTGAAACAGTTTTCTGCTGTTGGCCTATTTACTATTGCAACAAGACATTTCATTTACATCACAGCTGTGAGCAATGATTTGTTATACTTCCTATTGCTCATTATAGAGAAAATGTTACAGGATAAGAATTTAAGACATACTCATGATAAGCAAATAATTTTTTGCTCTCTGTAAATTTTCTGCTAAAAGCTTATGTTGTCAACTTTTAAGAGTACACTAACATATAATGTAGACTGTTAAGACTGTCAAGACTTAAGAGATATGGAATAAAGTCACAAAAATTTTGATATTCATTAATTCAGTCAGGTCTCATGGCAGTGAAAATAGGAGTATGAGTACCTTATAACATTAAAAACCTTCATAAAGCCACAGTATCACCATACTATAGCAAAACGCTATTTGAGCCCACAGCAAATGAACTTGGAAACACAAGTGTGACACTTCCAGCTCACATCTGTCGGCCTCAGGCCACAGACTCACAAAGCAGCCCCAGAACAATTCCTGCAGGGCCCTTAAACAAGAGAGGCTGCAGTGGTTGGGAGAGGAGGCGGGTGGGGGTTTGGCATTAACATGTGACTGCGTGTTCTTGACTGCAGGTGGAATGGCGGAGACAGCAGCGCAAGAGGCATGTTAACACATCTACATACACACACACTCACACACTCACATGCGCGCGCACACACACACACACACACACAGAGAGAGAGGCCTCCGAGTGTTTCAAAAATAGAGTGCTCTTCAGGACTCAGGCAAGGTTAACAGGATGAGACAGCGTGCTCTCCCTCTGTAGCAAACCACTGCCCGAGAGATTCCTCTTTACATTTAGGAACCGCTGCTTCTGTGCTTCATTATTGCAATGCATTTTTAATGAACCACCCTTCCACACTGCTTTCAGAGTGCTGTGGATTTCTGTAAAAGCCTTTAAAAAAAGTGTCATTATTTACTCAACCATATGCCATTCCAACCCACTATTGTCACTTTTAGTTTAGATCTTGATATTTAGTTTCCTTGTTTTTCTTTGTTCATTTGTTGCCACGTTATCTGTTCTTGTTGTTTTGTTTATGGTTTGCTTCACCTATGTTCCTGCTCTCCTGAGCCCCACATTTAGTGATATCAACTTTGATTTGTTTAGCTTAAATGAAGATCTGCTGTGCTGATCAAGATCCTCTTTTTTATCCTCATCTTTGTGGAAGACAACCCTAACCCTGGCAGAAGAACGGACTTAAACATATGGATCTGCCAACAGTACGTCTCCTCCTCCTCACCCAGGAGGGTCGCTCCCATAGGGCCATACCCAGGATTTTTTGAACACTGACCCCAGATTCAGTACCCTGAAAGATCACTAATAGCCCTTTACAGAGCTAGACTGAATGAAGGCCTCAAAGCGGAACGTCCCCTTGGAACGTCCCTTCGTCCCGAGGGACGCTTTTTGAGTTTATACAGTGGGAACTCTACAATTAAGCAGATCCCCCTTCATAGTGGGTGAAGTGGCAAAGGACCTAGTGGTCCCAGAGCTCAAAGTCCGGTGGTCCCAGAGCTCCCAAGTCTTTGGAGTGGGTTGCTCAAAGCTCCGACCATTCAGCTCCACCTTGATCCTCCGAGCCCAGGACTCCACCTCAGTCCTTCGACCTATTGGCTCCATTGTGGCTGCTCACTCCGTTGGCTCCACCGTGGCCTGCCATCCCTCCGGCTCAACCAGGGTCCCTTGTCCTACCATCTCCGCCTTGGTTTGACATTACCCTGGTTTCACTGCGGACTTCTGGACCTGTGGTCCCTCCACCCCTTCAGCTCCGCCGGTCTCCTCCATCGCACTCGCTCCCTCTAGCTCCACCTTGGTCTACCGAGCCCTCAGCTCCGCAATGACCTTAAATCCCCTGGCTCCTGGTTATCCGTTCTTGTTGTTGTGTTTATGGTTTGCTTCACCAATGTTTCTGTTCTCCTGAGCCCTGCGTTTAGTGATATCAACTTTGTTTTTTTAGCTATTAGCAGGACAAAGAAAATGTGGTACTCATTGTGGTTCAGAAAAATGACAATTACAGAATTATTCGGTGATAAATGCATGTCCACTGTTGGTCATTGTCAGTGAACAAATTCATCTATTCTGTGGGTGTAAAAATTTGATTATTTTCTAAACATCCACAGAACCAAAAGTGCCCATAGGTTGTAAAACTCCAAATGGAGATTACACCACAAAATTAAGGGAAACGCTTGAAAAAATGACTGACACTCAATTTGTTTCAAACACCTAAGTGTATTATACAATTTAGAAAAATCTTACACCATAAAACAATCAGTAAAAATAGAAAAAAAAAAAGAGTGTATGGGAGTGTGAAAGTCCAATTGTATTATGTATAAAATTTAATCACCGGGGAATGTCCATGAATGAATGAATGAATGTCCGAGAGCAGATCCAAAGCAACAACCAAAACTGTTAAAATCCTCGCTGGAGAGCAGTCCAAAGTCCAAAAGCACACAGGAAAAAACTCCACAAGTGAGGCGGCAGTAAAAACTTACAACAGTTCGGTATTAATCCCCAACTGTGGTGAAACCCAGGCAAATATGTGCTGAGCGAACACAGACGCTGCTAGACGCCGGTAAGCCGGCTACATATATAGTAAAGAGTTCTGTGTTATTGTCACGTGACAACCAGAACGCACGGGACGTGCAGAATCTCGCAAGACTTAGTTCATACGGGGACTCACACACACACACCGAGGCAACAGTACAGAAAACGGGGCGATCATTAAAATAAATGATTAACCATGCATGTGTGTTAATCAGACAACAGTATAAATGTCACCGCTTATGTGGCATTGCTACAAGGTGAAAAACAACAACAACAACAAAAAACATACTACTTATGCTAACTTTTACATTATACATTACTACGTTGCCTGGATTAAAAAAAAATAATAAATAAAAATCTGAAGTTCATCATTTTTTGTGGCTTCTGTGGTTTTCACAACTGAGCCTGAACCATCTGCTAAACCTTGAAAATTCTTTGTAGAATAAAAAAAGAGGCAAATCCACCCATGCTGTGTAAAGATTGCATCCCCAAATAGCCTGAGGAGCAGCTATCTACAAACTGTCATAAAAACTTAATGCGAGCTTGCTCCTAATTCTGAACACCATGGGAACATTTTCTTGCTCCAAGCCTTGTTCAATTTAACTTTCGGATACTCCAGAGCGAAAAGCGCAGAGAGACAGTCACTAGAAGTGAAAGAGAAATCCTATTAAACCTCCTGAGAAATGTTACACAAAAACTATAAAATCTCCTTCTCAGCTGTAAAGCAGAAACTGCTGTCCACTCAATGTCTGTACAGCCAAAGGCTCATCGATTCTCTCAGCTGTCATTTCTGATATAAAATCCAAGAGCATGTTGTGTAGGAGAAGCTGATCTCAATGAGATTGAGCCTTAACCCTCATTTGTTCTAAAGAACTTATGTTTGTGTGCTTTGAATTTAGGCAACTGTGTTTTCGAAAAGTGAGACGGTATTGATCATTTGATTCTCTTGAACACTGAAATAACCTCCACTATCCAAAAAAGACGGATATACTGGCAAGAAAGGTTTATGATGTGTGAATTACAGGGGTTTTGGGGTGTCTTAACAAAAAAGAAAGGTTGGGCTGCAGTCTTACAAACAAAATGTCTCCTAAAAGCATTTGTGCACTTAAGCCACCCTAAAAAAAAAAAAATCTTTTTGTGTTAGACATTTTGAAGACATGATTGTTAAAGTCCTCTCATTTCTTTAAATATTTTTTTTCTACAGTAACCTATTGCCAATGAGTATAATAGTCTACTATGTTGGGTACATTGTAATGGTTTGAAATATTTCTATGATTTCAATTCAACTATATATTAAATATAAAATAACATTTGTTTGGCCAAACAAAGCCTGACATTGAAATTATGAGTAAAACTAGTGAAAATGTCAACTATGTTACCCTGTAGAGCAAACTCCTGAATAACATATTTGTAATGACCCAAAACTGTGTGAATGTGTCCAGTGATGAAAAATAATTGTTTTCCATACATTTTTTTCTTTTCTTTTTTTTTTAATCATAATTCAACCTTCTATATGTCAGAGGAGACTGACTGAGTGTGTGCAGGGCCGGCGCGTGCCTATAGGCGAACTGGACAGCCGCCTAGGGCGGCAGCACAGTGAGGGCGGCAAAAAGGAGAGGGATTTAGTTTTTAAGTTAATTTATTTATTTTTGGGACATTCGTTTGGAATTATTTCACTTATATCAAAAAGTTATCACCCGATTAGTTATTCTAAATTTAAATCATCTTTCCCTCATTCTACCGAGTACCAAACTCCGCCCCAACCTAGAGCGGCATATCAATGAACAAAAAAAACGGCGTTTTGAGCGGTGAGTGGACTATGAGTTTGCATGATTGCAAATTCTCTCATAAAAACAAAGAAATTTAGACATTATGTAAATAAGAGATTCAATGTGTGACAGTTTAATTTATTATAACAGAACTTTGTGAGATATGACAACCAGTGGCGGAGCCAGGATTTTTTCATAGGGGTGGCCAGGCAGGGGCCAGCAACCAGTCTGGGGTGGCACAGAAATCTTCATTATTTCAACATAAAAATGAGTCTGACTATAATGTACTGGACTGTGCCTACAACACAACTGAATACAGTTAATTTGTAGCCTACTTAATTGTAATTGAGATAATGAATTAAATCATGGAATGCTGAGTGAATTCCTCCCAAAAGTGCGCGGTCTTGCAACCCACCAGTTGAGAAACATTTACGTAAGCTATATATAATGTTCGCCGTTCACTGTTGTTCTGCTGAAGCTCATTCGGCATCTGTATAATTTCCGCGCGCGTTTGACTTGCGCCTGGCGCTGAGGCGAAGTTGGAGTGCGCGTCTGAAAAGTCTCCCGTTTTTGTGGTCTTAAAGAGATGGTTCTGCGTTTAAATAAACGCAATTCTTGTCAACAAAAAACGTAGACAGAAACAGCAGTTGTGAGCGGGGTGGCCGAAGGGGTGGCCAAGCTTAGGCCAAGGGTGGCCACGGCCCCTGGCTCCGCCCCTGAATGACAACTTTTTAGTGATTCCAGAGGGAGCGCTCTTTCGCGCCTTCTGCCATGCTCCCTTATACAGTAGGCCTATTTTCTGTTAAAATTAACAGTGGTTTGTGAACGTAGTGAACAGTCCCGGTTTTTTGGTGCTCCGTCCCCGACTAGAGCTGTCCCTGGAAATGTCCCCATTTTATAGCTCGTTCAAAATAACCCGCAAATACATTGCAAAAAAGCCCGACCAACATGCAGCAGCCTGATGGTTTAGTTATCGTGTAGTGATTATATTCACCAACAGAAGGGGCTGTGCAGCTACACTGTCACTGCTACACTTGGTCGCGCGCGCGCGCCGCTAACCTGGATCAGAGCAGATGGCCATTATCATCAATTATCAAAAGAAACATCGTTATCTGTTTCGACTTTCAAGGTAGTAACATACTAACTATTCATGTTAAATTAAAGTAATACGGTTATGTGTTTTATAACAGGGCTTCAACAGGGTGCGGGATTGTTTTGGACAGTTTAAACGTCCCCAGTCACAAAGCAGCAATTTCCACACGTCTTATCAAGTGGTGAAGGTACACTCAGATATGAATAAATAAATAATAATACACTTGCAACTTACTTTGTGCTTAAAATGAGTCTAAAATGCAAAATAATAATTAAAAATAGTTACAAGTTTAAAAAGTTCTGTACAGTAGGCTAGCCCAGCTCGTAAAAATGAAAATATTAAATTTACTAATAATATTAAAAAATATTTGTTAAATGCTGTTTTATTTATCTAATCTAATATTTATGTTGTTTTATTTTTGTAATGTGATTTTTCAAAATTGTGTAGCCTAATAGTTTTTTTTTTTTTTTTAGTTAGGCCTGGTTAATAGTGTAATTTTTTTTTTTTTTTGGTGAATTGTATTAAAAACAGAACACAAATCCTAATAAAATTAAATCATAATAATCATTAATGTAATGATATAGGGAACCTGCAACAATTAAAAAACAAAAAAATGTATTGTCCCCGTTTTTTATTAATAGATAATAACAAATGAGATTTCGGTGAGATTTTCGCCTCAAATAGGAAATGTCCCCGGTTTCCATTTCAGAAATCTGGTCACCTTAACGTAGAAGTGTTTATGCTGCTGGGCTGTGTAGGTTTTGAGACGATAGCCTACGTGAACCGAAACTGTTACAAGGAAATTGAAATATGTGTTTTTAAAGGTGAAGCACTTCTCCTTAGCCTTAAGTTAGTTCACCCTCCGCCTATGTGTGTGTGAGAGAGAAAGCGGAGGAGTTACGTAGCTCACCTTTGTGTGCACAATATTTATAAATGCCATATATTTATAACCTCTATTCATAATGGAGAGCTGTGCACGCGCAAGTGACGGGATTTTGGGTGTGAGAACCGCTTGCACATCGTCGCTTCGCAACTACTAGAACTACCACCGATTTGCGGCTTTCGTGTTTCTCTTATTGAAAATGAACTAGAGACTTGTGCTTTGCGCGTCCCGTAAACTGTCTTTATGTCGAAGTAGGCTACTGCCGGCCCAATTTATAAGCGGCCCACCAGGAATTCTCCTGAATCCGAAAACATGCTTGTACATGCTTTTATATTAGTGCAAGTTTATTAATAAATCAATAAACAAAACCTCCAGTCTTCCACATGCATCTCAAAGATCGAGTTTAATTGTGAGTGTGAAGTGGGGGCGGCACGACGGTGTTTTGCCTAGAGCGGCAGTTGAGCTTGCGTCGGCCCTGAGTGTGTGTGTGCATGAACTAACAGTCAATGTCAATGTGTCCAGTTAACTACAATATATATATAACTAGAATGCTGCTTCTGATATCCTTCTAGGGCATATTTTATATCCACACAGGTTGGATATTGCATAATATCTCTTTAAATGACCAAAATGATCTTTAAGGCAGATTTCTGACAACAACAACAACAACAACAACAAACAGTCCTGTCCTTAGTTACAGTACTGAGAATTTCATATAGATATCTGCAAAAAATACCATTAAATTGTTTAAAACAGTCACTGTACATATCCAGAAAAGATAAATGAACCCTTTAATGTGTTACTTGAAGTGTGGTGCTTAATCAGAGTGTGTATGGCATACAGTTTATCCGTAAAATAGCTGACAAATTCACCAGGGAAAACATCCTTTCCCTTGTAATATCAAAATGGTGTTCAATATATTTATTTTTATTTTATTTATTTATTTTTTAGTGTGGTCTGCATGTGCAACACGTTTTGGGTCACTTCACAAAACAGTTTTTATTCTACATATTATATAATGACTATTTCCACATGCTCAAACATAACCACCAAAAGTTTGAGGGGACAGCCATTTGTCTTGGTGTCCGCAACATTATTGAGTGTATTCATTCAAACCCATGATGCATTGCGATAATGAGTGTACAACCAGTGTACACTCAATGGCTAAAGAATCCCTGTATTGCACTATGAGGGTTATATTGAATGAATTCTCGCCAGAAGATGGCATTCACAGAGAAATTATATGGGTGTACATTAAGTTGCTTTTTATTTTTTTAAAATACTTAATTATGGTTACGCAAACATGATAAAAATGCACACTGTCGGCTTTTTTTAGTTTTATTATTAACACAACAAGCACAAACTACACAAAAGTGGCAGCCTCTCTAAGTGTCTGAATTTGTTCAATAGTTTTCATTCACTCTTTCAAGTGGACTGTATTAGTGGACTAATGTAGGGAATAGTGAATAAGGGTGTAGGGGCAAGTGTGTAGTGTATGTTCATCTGCTGCTAAACAGACACTTGCTAACAGATGTATACCTGTAAATGTTAACTTAGCAACAGTAAGACAATTTATGTTTGGGCATTTTGAGACTAATCGCATCAATGACCACCTTGTGCCAGTTCCAAATTCAATGGATGATGCATATTTTCCTTCTAGTCTCATTAATGGATAATGATTATTTTATGCTTTCAGATATTTTTATGATTAAATGACATAATATTCAATCATGACAACTATCTGAACAGATTTAGTCAATGTTAATGTTGATGTATGTTAATATGTTTGGTCTTGGTGGAATAGATCTGATACGCTGCTGCTGCTGCTACTGCAGAGTGAGTATGGACTTCCAATAGATACACAGACACACTGCTGTGAGCATGCAAGGTATGCTGCTGCATCAATAGTCATACATAAATCCCATAGCAGATCTAGACAGGTAGAGCTGGTGGAGGTAGAGGGTTTCAGAGGAACTTTGATTGTCCACTGCAGAATCAGCTTACAGCAAACACTGAACCAGACAATTTAAATTTTGAGCAAGCAATCACATTGGCTGCAGAATCATCAGAGGCCAACCAGCTTGTGCCATGTTGTAAATGTGATTGCATGCAGACTGCATTACATTAAAGATCGCACGTTATATTGTCCATTTGCTACCATACTCTTAGTCTCGGCCTCTGAGGGTAAGCCCATAGGCCACCTACAGCCAAATGGCAGGCAAAAAGTCAGCCGCCTACAGCCAAATGGCAGGCAAAAAGTCAGGCCACGCAAGACTACCCTGCTCTCAACAATGGCATGACTCACCTCTCTCACAGGTTCGCTCCCAGTATCCGGTTCCGGTGCAGTCACAGATGAAGCGATTCCAGCCTTCTTTGCAGATTCCGTTGTTTTTGCAGGGGTTGCTGTCGCACTGTTTGCCTGTTACTTTGCTGCAGGACGACTTGATTCCGACTCCATTCTGGGCCTCGGCAATCTGACGAATGTCTTTACTGCGTCCATCAATGAAGAGATCACGGATGCAGCCCACATAGCCATAGTTCAGCATTGCGGTCCACAGTTCGGTGGGAAGAACCAGGCCAACACGGTTGTCTGGTAGACCTCCAAGATATAGGTCACCCTCCAGGTCTAGAATCTCATTCTCTCCGCTGGCGGTGAATGGAGTCCGACGGCTGTTCACAGAGATGATACCTGTGCAAAACAAAAACAGGCTGTCAAGAATGACAAAATGAGCTCAGCCAAAAGAAGAAGGCAGCGGAGACATTTCATGCTTATTATAAAAATATTTGACCACACAATGCTGCTAACTATACAGAGTATTCCAGAGAGCAGTGTAATAAATATAGATATAGATAGATATGTGCATGTTTGTGTATGTATGTGAGTTAAAGTTGTCAGACACACTGATGCACTAAAGGATACAGGCAGGCAGGAATTTCAAAATAGAAACATCAATATAGTCCAGTGTGGAGGCAGTGGCAGATTGAGGGGGCATTCTGAGTTCTTCCACTGGTCTGTATTATGCAAGTATTCTTGGTCTCTCAACACCCACATGTCTATATTTCTGCCTCAGCCCTTTGTTTCTGAGAAATACAAGTTTCTAGGGACTTCCATGACGGCTATTAATCAGACAAGGAGCCAAATTGCCATCTCTGAATAGATATACAGTAGGGTCGGGGGAAAAAAAAAAGTTTAAAGTGCAGAATCTAAAATATTTTATCATCATTCTACAACATAACTTCTATCTGATCTAAGTTTCACAACCTAAAAGCTTTCTGTTCATTTCCAAGTTTAAATGAAGTAAATCCCAGATTTTCAGTGTTGTCTCAGACTTTTAGACTGCTCAGTATAACATGACCAGAGGCAAAAAATAAGAGCCACCCTCTTGTGACTTTAATGTGGAAAAGTGTCCGTTCTCCAATATGTTTTTGACAACACAATGCCAAAAGCTCTAATTCTGCACTGTAATCTTCTACTGAACAGCTTCTCCTGTCCTCAAGAAGTAATAATATTAACTATATATCCATATACTATATATATCCATACATTTATAATGCTGTGACTTTTTATTTAAGTCATTGAGAGAGCACTTTTTCATCTGCTGTGAAAATGATTTGGAATCAACTCTAATAACAGCTCTTAATACAGAGAACTTTAGAAGAAATGAAGACATTAAGTTACAATTGAGAATAGATTATTTTTGTGTATAAAAGTGCTACATTACTGACTTTATTTTTACTGAGAATTTGTTGCCAATTCAGATTTCTTTTCAAAACTTTGCATAAGTTACACTCTTAAAAATTGGACAGTCTGTTGCCAAAGTGTTTAATGTTCAGTTTCTGTAATGCTTTTGAATTTTGTGGTTACCATTGTACTGAATAGTGGCCCTTGTGCTTAGGCTGTGCAACTAGGATAGTAATAGCGTAGTAATAGTTAGTTGCTTCAACCAGTGAGTAATAACTCTACTAATGTCAGTGCTGACACCAGTCTCTTCTTATTTGTTCATTTTATATATTGCACATAATGATGAATGAAATGAGTGATGATGAGACTTAAGTTCATGTGTCATACTAACCAGCAACAGTGCATGGAACTTAAATTTGTTAAGTTACCTCAACACAACTTAATTGTATTTTTTTTTTTTTTATAAGTACTTTTTTGCTTTTAGAAAACAATTTCAAAATAATAACAAAAATAAATCATAAAAAAACCAATATATTAGTAAGCAAATTCATTAAGCATCACGCAGACCCAATTTCTTTGTGCAGAAGCACCCTTTATATTTAAAATCCCTGAAGTTCTGGAGAAAATGAATCTACTCACCTGATCTTCCATCTCTCTGAATGTCCACGTGGTGCCAAGCTCCGTCATTGACCTTACTCTGCGTGGCTTTGACTTTAATCGTTCCTGATCCCATGTCCAGCAGAAGATAAAGATTTCCATCTAGAAGTTCCACAGCGAAGAAGTCCACTTTGTTGCTCCTCTGGCTACGAGAATCCTTCTTGTCCTGGGGCTTACCTTGTGTGAAGAGGATTAGTCCATTGGGCTCTGAGGTGCGAAAGTCAAAGGAAATAGACCCCACACGCTTGGTGTTCCACTTGGGCAGGCCAAGGAAGGATTCTGGTGTCTCAAAGGAGATGGGGTCTAAAGTGGGGACATTCTCACATTTAAACACCACGTCCCCTTGTAGCTTCATTTTGGGGTCTGCGATGCGGGCCAGACGAGAGAGTTCCAGTCGTATGTCGTTGTTTTTGTAGACCACCTAGAATTCGAGAAAAACATTATGGGCAAATGTGATTGGATCTTGGACAACCTGAAAACTAGAGCAACCTCTAAAATGTCCATTTTTTTCATGTGATTACACTGAACAACACACTCACATCATACTATTTTATATGTATTAAGCATCACAACATATGAATGTATTTGATTTATGCAACAAAATATCAAATTAATTTATTTTAAAGAACGATACACATTTATTAAGCAGAATATTTAACAGGTTGTAGTATTGAGACGATGTCAAATGTTAGTGAAATATGTCCATAGTTAATATGAATTACACCTATGGAAAAAGGTATGAACTCGAGTGGTAAATACTAAATCCATTTAAAATCAATTTGACACCAGTTGGCTAGAAGTCATTGGAAAAAAAAAGTTAAGTAAAGTTAGTTCACTAGAGAAAAGGGCTTAGTATGATTTTTTTTTTTTTTTTGCAGACTTGCTTTGATATTTTGTTTGTAATACAAAGTACTTTATACATTATGCAAGACCTAAATGTCCAAATACGTGAAATTTTGGAGCCACTGATATATGCAATGTAAAAAATTATCCAAGCATATCAAAATGTACATCAACAGTAAAAATAAATAAATAAATGTAAATAAAAAATGTTGGTAAAGCAACATAATTTCACATAAAAAGAAATGTACTGTTTTTAAATTACAGTATATGCCCTGGACCTATTGGTAAAAATAACAGCTATTGAATAGCAAAATCCCCTGATACACTAGAATACATTAAAAGACATTCAAAGGATGTGCTGTGATTTTGTGCCTATTTCCAAGGCAAAGACTTATATATAGAGTCAGCTATGCATTATAGCCAAATACAACACAATACAAACCGAGAAAAACTGTAAATTGAAATTCACTCAAGCGGAAAATTAAATGGCTTTTTTTTTTTCTTCTTTTCCTCCTTAAAGAAAGAGCTCTTACTGCTATATAGGACACTATGTGCACAGCAAACAGCAGTTCTGTTAGAGAACACAGCTGTCAGCAAACAGATTTTGAAGCTCCAGGATTACAGATAATCCTGGAAGATTTGACAGTAAATCAACACAGGTGCCCTGTGCTACTAACTGCAGCGACTCAGAGAGAGCGAGAGAGAGAGAGAGAGAGAGAGAGAGAGAGAGAGAGAGAGAGAGAGAGAGAGAGAGAGAGAGAAGTAGAGACAGAGCAACACTTCCTCACCAGCTGCCCTAACTATGAGGAAATCAGAAAGACATTTTATCCAAAATTTGAAATACTTTGCCCTAACTTGCCCTAACTTAAAAAATTAAACAATAAAACACAAATTCAACATTTATTAGGTGAAAAAAGAGATTGTATCCTACTAGCAGCA
This sequence comes from Mylopharyngodon piceus, assembly GCA_039654765.1. Lineage (NCBI taxonomy): Eukaryota > Metazoa > Chordata > Actinopteri > Cypriniformes > Xenocyprididae > Mylopharyngodon > Mylopharyngodon piceus. Next base: position 23,036,148 of record CM077456.1, read on the forward strand.
AGATACATTGATGCCTGTCACAAAAAGAGGGATTTGACTAATCAGTAATGCGCTCACACACACACACACACACACACACACACACACACACACACACACACACACACATTGAACTCTGGAAGGAGATCTTTATTTCAGCAACACTAACAATTATCACATTTTTTTTCTACCTCTTATCTGGCACCAACCTACCATCAACTCCAATTATCCTATGCTTCCTAATCATCTATTTTGCAGAGATGTGCCAATAGAGCAGGAGGTTTCCAGAAGTAAACAATCCTATTGATTTTCTCAATAGAGAAATAGTTTTTAGCATTAATATATACTGTAGCATAAATCTTTCAAGACAGACCTACAATGAGCTCTGAGATCAGGGCTTGGTCATTGGCCCAGCACTTTGATATGTCTAGCCTAAACTTCCTGTTTCAATAGAAAATATGTCAACAAAGAAAGGAAAGGCATTTCAATGGGTCTTCAATAATACTAGGGTTACTTTCAGAAATGAAATGGCCACTTTGTATGCGTGTTCTCAATAAAACCTATCTATAAAGGCCAGACTAACATCCAGACACCACAATCCTAATTTCAAACCACTACAGTTATGCTGCAGGGGGGAAAAAATCTGTTCTTTCTACAGTCCCTGGTGAAACAAAAGCACAAACCCTCTTCAAAGCAGAAACCCAGAAAACGTTTCCTCAGCGCTTTGGTTACTTTCCTCCAATCAGCTTCTCCTGCACTGGAATGTAGTTATGCCTCGGGTTATGATTCCAATGGCCATTACCTGTAGCCGATCGATAGCAGTATAATGGAAAATAATGTGTAGAGAGATGGTGTGGGCAGGGCAGTGCACAGAGATACATTATCTAAAGCTACACCCTCGCTTTATCACCTTATCTTGGGGCCCTCCTCTGTCCCCAGGGTGCCATTTATAATCAAACTGGCCTTTAACGACTCTATAGGCTCTCTGTCTTGACTCTCTCCCTCTGTGAGCAGGGGGATGCAGAGTATCGATCGGCCTGGGAGTGGGGATCGGACCCTATCTGGGCTCAGTTTCTTAGCGTGTTATAGGGCATCTGGCTGCTGCATTAGGCCTGGAATTAAGGAGAAGTGCACAAGTAGAAACATGTAGACATGTAGGGAGAAGCGGCCACTGACACAGATGGAGGGGCGGTGGAGAGACGGGTCAATGGAGAAAATCAATATTTCAGAAGAGAAAAAAGGAGTTACAATGTATCTGTGAATATACAGTATTTTAGAATACAATAAACAAAATTACATAATGAATTTAGTATAGCACTGACATTTCTAAACACAACCATGTTAACATACTGTAATCATACTGTACTGCAATTATCTGTGTTGTGTGTATACACACACACACACACACACACACAAACACACACAATTATATTCAGTTTAATAGTAAATTGTTATTGTTATTGTTTACTAGTCCTATCCTTTTAATCAGTGCATGTGAACAAAAACCAGTGATCAAAACTACCTTCTTGACTTACACCGATTCACAACAGTAAGCTTATAATAAATATTTATAATTTGAGCTCTCAGATTGGATATTGTGGGAAGTGTCAGTTTTACGTCATTCGCCGTTGTGTGGTTATGTCACATCTGTAAGAAAAGAAGGTCCAGCTATTACAGAGCATACATGGATCTTCGGAAGTGTGTTAATATTTCTGACAGCTTGTAGCCATAACTAATGAGCAACATTAATATAATGGATCATTCAAAAAGGAAACCATCTGAGGAATGATCTGTTGTTACAACAAAGAAACCTTGATCAGAGTAGAGCTTACAAGCATAAAGGGAAGTGACAGGGAGAGCATGTAATAAAAATTGTATCATCATTGGACTGTCTTTTTAAAGATGGTGTCAACTCCGAGACTTAAATGATTTAAAACCAACCCAGAGATGGGCTTTTTCTTGTTCAACAAGTAATATATCTAGCAATCATTCTACCAAAATGTTCTATCTACCAAATGGCTTAACTTTTATAACATTCTTTATTTTAAAACAGTTGATTCCAATTAGTCAAAACAACAGCTAAAGACAAAAATTACAATGGAAGTCAATGGAAACCGAAACTATCTAGTTACCAACATTCTTTAAAATATATCCTTTGTGTTTCACAGAAGAAAGAAAGTCATACAGGTTTGGAACAAATGAGGGTGAGTGACTGATGACAGAATTTCCATTTTTTGGGTGGACTATCCCTTTAAGGCCCATTCATTTACACCAAGAATGATAACCATAAACTTTTAAACATCGTTCTAACTCTAATAGAATACCAAAGTCTGCACCACAACTATTACAATATCCTTGGAATCCCTTTCAGAGCATTTTTAGTGGGAAAAACAAAACAAACAAACAAACAAAAAAAAAACTATATAGTCCATCAAAATCCTTCCAAGTGTGCACTCCAATTATGTTCACAGAACATGAATGAAGTACACACTTGGAATAAAGAGACTGTTCGTATCAGTATAACTAATATAGTTATCATTATCATTCTTGGTGTGACTGAGACTTTAATCATGAGTTCTGTGTGTTCACGTGTATAATTCATTCATTTAAATTTATCAGTATAAAAGTAACTCATGAAAAATGTTACTTGAAAAGTAACATTTTAAACAATATCTCAATGAACACAAAAACAATTTCCAAAATGTTGACAAGACTAAGTTTAATATAACATCTGTTTAACTTATAACATGAAAGTAAGGTTAATAATAAAACTTAGATTACACATTTTTCAGTTTTACTCAAATTAGGGGGATGCAAAAATGAGTACACCCCACAACAAAAACTACTACATCTAGTAGTTTGTATGGCCTCCATGATTTTTAATGACAGCACCAAGTTTTCTAGGCATGGAATGAACAAGTTAGCGACATTTTGAAACATCTATCTTTTTCCATTCTTCAAGAATGACCTCTTTTAGAGAGGATGGAGAGTGATGCTCAACTTGTCTCTTCAGAATTCCCCATAGGTGTTCGATTAGGTTCAGATCAGGAGACATACTTGGACACTGAATCACTTTCACCCTGTTCTTCTTCAGAAATCCAACAGTGGCCTTAGATGTGTGTTTAGGATCATTGTCATGTTGGAAAAGTGCACAACGACCAAGGGCACGGAGTAATGATAGCATCTTCTCTTTCAGTATAGAGCAGTACATCTGTGAATTCATGATGCCATCAATGAAATGCAGCTCCCCGACACTAGCAACACTCATGCAGCCCCACATAAGGACACTGCCACCACCATGTTTCACTGTAGGCACCATGCATTTTTCTTTGTATTCCTCACCTTTGTGACGCCATACAGTTTTGAAGCCATCAGTTCCAAAAACATTTATCTTGGTTTAATCACTCCAGAGTATAGAGTCCCAGTAGTCTTCATCTTTGTCAGCATGGGCCCTGGCAAACTCTAGGTGGGCTTCTTTTCATGGACGGCACCCATGCATGCCATTCCTCTGCAGTGTACGCCGTATTGTGTCACGGGAAATAGTCACCCCAGTTTGGCTTTCTACTTCTTTAGATAACTGCAGAGAACTTGCTTGCCAATTTTCTTCAACCGTTCTCATCAGAAGACGCTCCTGTCGAGGTGTTAACTTCCGTGGATGACCTGGACGTCTCTGTGAGATGGTTGCAGTTCCATCTTTTGTAAATTTTTGTACCACTTTTGCTACAGTATTCTGACTGATAAGTAAAGCTTTGCTGATCTTCTTGTAGCCTTCACCTTTCTGGTGTAAAGAAATGATTTTCTTTCTCAGGTCTTGTGACATTTCTCTTCCATGTGGTGCCATTGCTGACAGCATGAAATGGGAAGGGGTTTTAACACCCTTTTATAGTCAACTGTCTGCTGGACACCTGTGTAATGAATAATTAGACTCACCTGTGGTTGAATTCTTGTTAAATTAGACATTTGTAGTCTAAAATTTAGCTTTGCTCCAGAGACTTTCAGTGGGGTGTACTCATTTTTGCATCACCCTAATTTGAGTAAAACTGAAAATTTTGTTCTCTAAGTTATATTATTAACCTTACTTTCATGTTATAAGTTAAACAGATGTTATATAAAACTTAGTCTTGTCAACATTTTGGAAATTGTTTTAGTGTTCATTGAGATATTGTTTAAAATGTTACTTTTCAAAGGGGGTGTACTCATTTATGCTGAGCACTGTATGTACCATTGTTTAGGCTGTTTAATATTGGTATGCTGTTTAAAAGTCAGGTTTAGCTCAAACTACGATTCCTTTGTACAAAGTTATTTTTTATAATTATTTTTATAAATCCTAGTCTCAATGGGTCTGTGGATGCTGATTTATGCACAAAAACTTGTTTTTGAAGGTCAAACTTGATTTTTTTGTTTGTTTGTTTTTTCTCCAATGCTTCCTGTAATTCATTCTCTAAAACAGAAATATTGAAAAGCCCTTGGTGTGCTTTCTTTAAAAACTTCTGTAAAAAAAAAAAAAAAAAAAAAGGAACATGTAGCAATAGCAAACAGCAATTATTTATGAATGTAGAGAACTGAAGATTGAATTATATTTATTGTGTGATGCAGTACAAAATGCCATCGCCTCCAGAGAAACTCTAAAATTATCCGTGCAAAAACAAATATCATATTTGGTGTCATGGTAGAGATTGTGAATCTCCTGCTGTCAAATGTGCATTCAACATCGGCGGCCACAAGCTCATCACTGAAACACAATCCAATGCGGCTGCCCCAGAGCCAATAATCATCACCCCAGACTTCCTGTTCTCCACTGTCTGCTGTCACATGACCACTGAGTCACATGACCACACAAAGGCCATGAGTGCATCTCGCTCAGGGCAAAAAACAGCTAGATAACAATTTGCCAAGAAAATATGAACAGCCTCTGAAACTCTGCTTTCATTAGCATGCAGCAAAATATACCCTGCATGCACCAGGAGGGCGAGATTTTTATGTAATCTTGATTTTTTTGTGGGTGTTTTGGGAGTTATAGATAGTTAATAGGAAATTCTGGATGGTTGCTTACTGGCCCATGTCAACAGAGCCCACCCTTAAGTCTCTATTCTTGTCTGTAAATATGAATTCTCCTTCAATGTCAGTACATACTTTATTTTTTTCTTTACCTATTTTATCCAATAGGTAACAGGGATGTAACGATTCACTCAACTCACGATGCGATACGATTAACGATACTGTACGATTTTCTCAAGATTTTTTTTTTTTTTTTTACAAAATTAAATTTAAGACAAATTAATAATAATAATAATAATAATAATAATAATAAAAATCCCAACATGGAAAATAATGCTCCAATAATTAAAACGGCATTTAACAGTAATACTTCAGTAATACAAATATGCATGCTGCGTTCACCGTCACTGTTTGATACTGACAACAGCATTTGCTTACATGTGAGTTTTGAAATGTTGTCTTAATTCAGAAGATTAAAGAATTTGCTTGAATACATCTATGAAGGAACTGAAGTCACTGCCGCTTTAAGAGGCGCGGCTCGGCTCGTGAACAGTGTGAATGTGTGTGCGTGTAACATCGTATCAGGCAATCAACTAACCTGTTCAATAAACTGTGTAAAACATGCAATCACCCGATCAATACTGAGATTGTAGATGGCTTTTCACTCTATATTAACGTTTTCTCACAGACGGTTTTCCGTGCAGCTGTCTCATGTCTCTCTCTCTCTCTCTCTCTCTCTCTCTCTCTTTCTCTCCTGCTTATGCTGAGAGCGACAGCAGTGGCGGCGCAGCCTGGGTTACATGAGGCTCGCGAGCATTATTAGAGACGAAATCGAAAGTAAATGCGTGAACGAATCACTCCATGCAGCTGTCTCGTGTCTCTCTCATCTGCTCATGCTGAGAGCGGCAGCAGCGCCGGCACAGCCTGGGTTACATGAGGCTCGCAAGCATTATTAGACGCGGCGCGTCTCTATGTATCAGACTAAACAGCTTCCAAGCTCTAAATGTATCTATTTCATGTGTTCCTTTGCATGTATATTATACATTCGCTAGAATGGTTCAAACTGGCAAGCTTTAAAACACAAATGACGAACTGACCAAATCGAAAGTGAATGCATGAACGAATAAAACGAGATGATTTCTTATCCTGAGGCTTCCTCTATTGGACGGTACTGCTCCTCTAGAGGCGCAATTTAAAAAAAAAAATTGAGTTTTGATAAATTATTATTCGAAAACTGTAACTCTGATCAGTCTGAAAAGATATAGCAACTAACTGCACATCAGGGCCCAGGTCTGTGGAGAGTTTGGTGCTTGTAGCATTAAAGCTGTAGGAGGAGTAGCAGTCAGAAAAAAGGGGTAAGAATAATAATAATAAGATGTTTAAGTAGAATATCAGTATGTTGGCTTTCCCAAGCCAACATAATAAATACAATACTTGCACAAGTACAGCTTTCTCCTTCAGTCTGTGGAATACATCCTCGGTTTTTCTTTAGATGAGGCAGACCGGAATTAACTTTCTATGACGGAAAACGTCTCGGGTTACTTGACTGTAACCCTGTTCCCTGAAAAAGTGGGAACGAGATGCTGCACTTGATTAAGCGCTATGGAGAAAATGTCTTCGTTTGACCAGTTGTGAACGTGTGGCAAACACGGCAAAGAATTTGGCTTAAATAACCTCTGGTTATGACGTCATCACAATGCACACGTCAGAGGCTATAAATAGACGTGTGACAGGTGTGCTCATCAGGTCATTTTGTCTATAGAACATCCTGAACACACCCTCAGTGCTCTGACTTACGCCACTAGCTAGTGCGGTGGACGTAATTCTAAAGAGCACGAACTGGACACAGTAAGTGGAGTCTCTCCTGCTCCGGCGAAGTGAATGGCGGAGGACAGAAGGCTTCAAGGATGACTGGATGTATGGTCGAATATGGAACTTTTGGAAGATAGTCAGGGTGAGGGTGCAAAATGCCTTAACCAATCCAGGGGCAAAGTCTGTCTAAACAGACAGAGCTTGAAAATCCCCACACCTCTTTAGTGACGAGATAGCCATAAGAAAAACCATCTTTAGGCGCTGACTAGTGGTTCAAAGGGGTTGTTGACTAGCCCCTCAAGGACCATGGCTAAATCCCATGAGGGAACTTTCACTCTGACGGGTAGACTCAGTCACCTAGCTCTACGAATGAAGCGGGAGATCAGAGGGTGTTTCCCCAATGAAACCCTGTCAATCAGAGCGTGGCAAGCCGAAATGGCGGCTACAGATACTCTGAAAGTAGCAGGATATGTGCCTTCTGACAGCTTTTCCTACAGAAACTCCAGCACTGAAACAATCTGGCAGTGGACTGGGTCTGCATGATGTATAGTGCACCACCTTTCAAACTCCATAACTTGGGGCGGGGATGGAATATCGTCCCCTGCATCTGAGACGGGAGATCTCTCCTGTTCATTATAGCCCATGGCAAGCCGTCGAAGAGAGATTATTTCTGAGAACCAGACTCTGGTCGGCCAACGAGGCGCTATCAGCAATAGGCATGACCCTTGTTGACGGACCTTCACCAGGACTCCCGAGAGCAGAGCGATCGATGGAAACGCATATAAACGCTTCCTGGGCCATGGCGTCCAGACCCAGATAAAACTTCATTTGAATAAGGATGGGTCGCCATCAACATCAGCGCTTACCGCTGCTACGCTTTTCACTTTGCTTGCTCGCTGCTCTTGCGCCTGTAAAGCGACGTCACAGTTATCAGCTTTAGCAACAGTGCCCCTGCTGTTTAAAATGTGTATCGCGATTCATTTAACATCTCAACTGACTTGAATCGTCACATACTTTCCTTGATTTCCAACTGACTCGCGATGCATCGTTACATCCCTAATAGGTAATCTTGTCAGCACCTTTCCTTGCATACCTCTCTTCAACAAGCTATGTGGTTTCTAAAAACAGGTCCCACAATATGGCTTAATCAGATATTTTTTTGTTTGTTTGTGGTATTAGCTATGTCAGATAAACTCACTCCTAAATACCCTGTAAATTAAAATGAAATGTGAAAGGTCAATCTCATGTAATTCAAATAAAACCAGAATAAGATACATAATAAGTTAAGGACCAGACTGAATACAGAAGTCATGCATAAGACTTTATGTAAATAACCTCTGCTATGTTATGTTTGGCTGGGGGTTCTTGAAATTATCATGTTCATCCCAGATAAACAACTTCATTAAGGAAATCAACAGACTGTGAAGAAGGTTACCACGAAAAACAATGCCAAACATATACATGACTATAGTGCAAACACAAGAGTGTAGGATGAGTTATGCAACATTTACAATGTTATTGAACTGAACTGAATCAACATCGAACTGACTAAAGCTGAATAATGACACTATTGTCTTCTGTAGAGCTACTTATAATAACTTGTTTCATAATCGATTAACTTTGCACTGTTATTGAACTGAATCAACAGTGAACTGACTTGATCTATCTTCTGTAGAGCTGCTTTAGTTTATTGATAAATAACTGATGAACTTTGTAAAATTGATACTGTTGCTGGACTAAATTAAATCCACACTGAACTAAATTGAGCTGAATAATGACAGTATTGTATTCTGTAGAGCTGCTTTAAAGCTGAAATTGAATTGAAATTGTTTCGTAACAGAAGAATTTGGCAACTAAGTTACGTTTCTGTTTATTACTGCGAAGCTACTTTGAACCAATCTGTATTAAAGCACTTTATAAATAATTGTGGCTTGACTTGTGCTTCATATATTTCAGATATATCAGCTATTTTGGAAAACCTAATATGTAAATACTATATATATATCACCTTATTTCCATGGCGACACGTCATGCAGGCACAATAGCGCTGTATGACAGATGTATCACTTTTATTTAGTTTTTCCTTTTTTATACAAAATTTTCACAAACTTGTGAACTATAGCCTATCATGAACTATATTATAGGCGCCAAGCACCCACAGAAAAACATGAGATTTTTTCCATTTATTTTAACCAATAAAAAACGACTGCAGCTTTCAGACGCGACTTTCTTCTCAGTTTTATAGTTCACTTGAGGCAGATTCTATGGCAATTTTTTTAACAACGCATGTAGAGTGTGCATCAGTCAAATACATTAACGCACATCAGTGTGCAGCATGAATCTTTTCACAAAACTTGCGTGCTCTCAAATATAGTGTCCTCATGGCTCTACTCTGTCTCAGATATTATGTGTGCCCACTCGGTTATGGAGTGTGGGCACCAACCGGCATAAACATAAATTGGCACCTATTGTCAAATATTTTAATGTGTTTTGTCATTTAAATCATGTCAATTGATCTATATTGCATGATGGGTGTTGCCACCGCAGTTCAGAGAATCGAATCTGTTGAATTAACATCACCTAAATTCACTAATTTCTCCCGAAATTAAGTAAGGGACCTGTGAACTGGAAAAAGAACAGAGTAAGCTTTATAGTTAACTACACAATGTGTAGCTGATATAAAACACGTTGTCAAATTTTAATTGAAGAAAGGATTATTATTATCGCTTTCCATGAACATCAGTCTGTATTTAACAAAAAGTATTTTTGGCTAGTAGCCTATTTAATGTCTATTTAAATGTCTGAAACTTAAAATAAACTTTATGTGGTTGAAAACACTGAACAGTTGTGATATGAAAAGCTCTGAGCGCGTCCATCTCTGGCTCAGCGCCAGCCAAAGCATGAAAGCATGTTTGAATTTAGCAGGGAAAGTTCTGATCACACCGATGCTACAAAGGGTTCAAATTGATTGCCTTTCGGGATTGTAGAGTAGACAAATTGAACCTGAGGGGGCACAAATCAGATCTGAGGGGGCAATGCCCCCTTTTGCCCCCCCGTGGCACCAGGCCTGAGCAAGGTGTACCTAATAAAGTGGCCGGTGAGTGTATGATCCTAATTAGATCCTAATATAAATCACCATGGTTCCTAAACAAAAAAGATACAATATTATAGTTGGGATTTTTCTGTATTATGGGCCTTACAGTGAATCACAGAATTTTTTGTGGCACATATAACATTCAGCCAAAAAGTTTAGACCCTTCATCATCATTGTCATAAAATGGAGCTTGTAAATGAGGGACGATCCCTATCTCAGAGGACGCTTTGCTACACTCGCCCTAGCTTTAACTGAAATAAAGTGCCTGCCCTTTTTAGTACTCCTTGGGTAATTCTAACTCTGCAAGTCTTTCATCACTGTTGGCACAGACTGTGTCTAAGAATGTGGCAGGGACAGGCACACGGGCATCCACAGCTACGTAACTGATATTAATAGCTGGACTGGGGATAGAGAGAGAGAGCAGAGGAGAAACCAGTTGCAGATTAAACAGCAGAGACAAGGTGACCTTTCATTATGATGGTTATTATAGACCACCCGTGTGTGTCGGGTACTGCGAGAGTTAGTGTCTGTTTGTGTGTGTGCATTTCTATGTGCTGGCAACTCCTAATGGAATCTACTTCTGGAGGTGGTAAACTCCATGAAAGCAGCCGTGAATGTCTTTTTTAGCAGAGGGAGGATGTTTACTGCATGAAACAGCTATTTGGCCCTGATGACTACAGTGGGTTCTACAGTCTTTCATAATTACATCTAATGATGGTGCCAACGGCGAAAGTCAGTAAATAAAAACAGCAATTGGCAACTGTAGTAACAAAAAAAAGACACCATATTATATACAGACCATGAGTCTAAATAGGGATGCAACAATACAGTTAGCCCACTGTTCAATACATGCCTCGGTTTTTTTACGGTTTCCGGTTCGGTTCGGTTCTGATGGCTTGCCACATTAGAGTGTTTTTTGTTATTCTATGCTTAGGCGACAGGAACAGTAAGAGGTCAAGGAGAAAAAAAAAATACTATTTTTTTTTTTATTTTTTTTATTGCAATACTCTTTCTTTATTTTACTTAAAAGCAAAATAAAATAATAAAACAAAAAAATCCACTTGTACACGTTCATATTGTATTGTATAATATAAAATAAATATATATAAAAATTAACTGGCAGCTCACAAATTTATACATTGTAAGAAATTTGAGACAAGAAATGCATCACATAACTGTAAGATTAAAAAATACAGGAAGTAACTCAGAGATGAATACCATATGGTCTGGCAAGCATACTATTTTGTTACGTCTTGGACGTTATTATTGTTATTATTATTATTATTTTGGTGTTACTGTGATGTATATGGTATTGTGTGTGTTGTGCACGGTCTTCTCTTTCGCTCTCTCTCCCTCTCTCTCTCTCCCTCTGGCAGCGCCGCTTGATTGAGACCAGCTGCGGCGAATTAGGTGGAAGAGCGGGAGCGCTTAAATGCAGGAAACGAGGACGGTGGTGCTGAGGTGTGTTGTGCGCGTCGTGAGGCTCCACGCATGTTCTGTCCTCTGTCTCCTGCCCCAGACAACTTTTAAGATTGTTACTGTGTGACCGATGCTGTTGTTGTCAGATTGCATAAGAATTGCTTTCTCCTAATCGTGTGACGGAGATCCCTTACCAAACTGTACTCAGTGAGAATTCATTCATCTTGTTCTTTATTTCGTTCCACACGTTGTGATTATGAAGTTTGTTTCTTTAACCCATTATTCGTTATTTTTGAAGCTGTAGGTCGGGGGAGCGCCACTTTTAATTTGTGCAATCTTGTTTTCTCCTGTTTATGTTTAGTTGGGGAGCTAAGGCAGATTATTGTATTTTATTTGTAATTTTCTTTGTCAGGTAAGTTAGCATTTTCTAAACCCTTAGTTAGTTCCCCTTTTGTTTGTTGTTTTGGCCTGAACCCCCTTCTGAAGAAATGCTTTTGTTAATATTTGATTTACGAAGAAAATAAAGAAAAGACTTACGATTCAAAAACTTTGTGGTTATTGTGAGCTGGGACAGGAGAGGAGGAATTGCCGATAACTTTAAAGGATTAGTTCACTTTCATATAAAATTTTCCTGATAATTTACTCACCCCCATGTCATCCAAGATGTTCATGTCCTTCTTTCTTCAGTTGAAAAGAAATTAAGGTTTTTGATGAAAACATTCCAGGATTATTCTCCTTATAATAGACTTCAATTCTACTTACGGAAAAAACGTAACTGGCGCTGCGTTCGTTCCATAAGTTGAATAGGGAAGGCGTAGGACATACAGCGTAAGCTTTTTGAAGAATACGAAAGTACGGTTTTGGCGGAAGGCGATCATTTGTTTATATAAAGCATATACATTTACATTTTTTTCGAAAATGACCAATCGTTTCGCTAGATAAGACCCTTATTCCTCGTCTGGTATCTTTTAAAGCCCTTTGAAGCTGCACTGAAACTATAATTTTGACCTTCAACCGTTTGGAGGCCATTGAAGTCCATTATAAGGAGAATAATCCTGGAATGTTTTCATCAAAAACCTTAATTTCTTTTCGACTGAAGAAAGAAAGACATGGACATCTTGGATGACATGGGGGTGAGTAAATTATCAGGAAAATTTTATATGAAAGTGAACTAATCCTTTAAGTCCCTTATTATTTCAGTTTTATCTTTGTCACTGATCTATCCAACCCCTAGACTGGGACGGATCGTGACAATTGGGGGCTCGTCCGCTCGTTATATTCGTATTTTAACAACTTTGCTTGGCTGCTTTGAATTTTCGGTAGGGGAGGAAGTTCATATGATTTAATATGGAATTCGATTTAGTTAAGTTCACTCTTTTGCCCACGTTGGAAGAATTCAACCGCTGCAGAAAGAAAGATTTGATTGTAATAGCGGATTTTTTTAATGTATTGGTTTCTAAAGAGCAAAGGAAACATCATTAAAGACAAGCTGTATGGTAAGTTAGTCGAGATGGGTATTTTGCCTGAACGTGCTGTAGCAGGAGGACCTGAGGTGGAGACTGACGGAGAAGCCGCGTCTGATGGTGCAGATTTAGTAAGGGATAGAAAGTCTCCTCAGTTTGTAGATCCGGTGGTTACTGTTCGTTTAAAGGAATTAGATCTTGCGTTAAAAAAACAGGAGCACGAAACGCAACTACTCCGATTAAAAGAACTAGAGTTAAAAACTGATCGGGATGTCAAGTTACGTAAACTGGAGCTGGAAGCCCAGAGGCTGCGTAACCAGCCAGTTCCATCACCGCGCATCAGGCCCCCTTCCAGTACTTCTGAGGTTGGCCAACCTGACTTCGATGTAGGTAAGTACGTTAAACTTGTGCCTCCTTTTCGCGAAACCGAAGTAGATCCGTACTTTGTGGCTTTCGAGCGGGTCGCGGGTAAATTAAAATGGCCCAGAGAAATGTGGGCATTGCTGTTGCAGTGCAATCTCGTTAGCAAAGCCCAAGAGGTGTGTGCGGCTTTGCCAATTGAGGATTCACTGAATTACGATGTTGTGAAACTGGCTGTTTTGCGAGCTTACGAATTAGTACTGGAAGCGTACCGGCAAAAGTTCAGGTGGTGTCTTGCTACCAAAATTACTACTTTTGAGGAATTGCAAGAACTGATTTTGCTCGAAGATTTCAAAAACTGTTTACCAGAGGGTACTATAGTGCATTTAAACGAGCAAAAAGTTTCTAAACTGTCTGACGCTGCAATTCTAGCAGACGAATTTGTGCTATCGCACAAAATCATATTCTCTCCCGTACGCGCTCCTAAAATTTCTCCACTGTGGATGTAGGGAAAGAGAAAGGTAACAACTCTCCCCGGCTTGCTAGCGAGTCTAGAAATGCTTCAAAATGGCCCAATAGAAGGAGAGTCTGTTTCTATTGTTTTGATCCTGGCCATTTAATTTCAAACTGCAAAGCTTGGCAGCAGAAAGCTAGTAATAAGCCTAAAGGGGTAGCGCTTACGTCTGTTTCTGAACGTTCAAGTTTGCAATCAAATTCCTCTCCTTTCAAGTCGTTTCTGCGAATGTGTACAGTAGCGCTTTCTGATGATGCTGATCGTAAGCCCATTGTAATGTTGCAAGATACAGGGTTTGCTCAGTCATTAATTCTGGAAAGTACGCTGCCATTCTTGTCAAAGTTGCACACGATCTATCTGGAATCTGACCTTATTTCTGGTCCTGTCAGTATCGGTATGCATTCACAATTGCCTGTGGATGGTGTGAGTATGATCCTAGGGAATGATTTGGCTGGAACTAAAGTCTTTCCATTCCCGATTGTATTTGCGGAGCCTGATGTTAGCGGCCAAAATGACGCTTTTTCACATCTCTCCTCTGTTTTTCCGTCATGCGCTGTGACGCGCGCGCAGAGAAAAGAAATTCAGCGATGTAGTTGATCCTTCTAGTTCGTTTCTGGTTTCATCACCGGAGAATACCGAATGTAAATTGCTTGTTCAGTCGCAACCGCACCCAAATGACCAGTATTCGAAAGAAAACGAAGCTCCCTTGAAAGTAGGTAGAGAACAGTTAATTGCTGCACAGAAATTTGATGTAACACCGAGTAAGTGTATTAGTGCTGCAGTTGATAAAGCACAAGTTTTAAAGACGTCGGTAGGTTATTTTTGGGACGATGGTGTGCTGATGCGCTGGTGGAAGCTGTCAGACTCTGAACGTGATGGGGCTTTTCAGATCGTTCTTCCCTTCGGCTACAGGACTCAGATAATGAAGTTGGCCCACAAGCATATTTGCTCAGGACATCTTGGTGTTACAAAATCTTACGACCATATTGCTAGACACTTTTTCTGGCCCAGCATGAAGTCTTCCGTGTCTGGGTTTGTTCGATCTTGTCGTGTCTGCCAACTTGCTGGTAAACCCAATCAGGTGATTCCCCAAGCCCCGCTGCAACCTATTCCTGTGATAGGAGAGCCTTTTGAAAGACTCATACTTGATTGTGTAAGTCTCTTGCCTAAAGCCAAGTCTGGTCACCTATACATTCTTACGATAATGTGTGCAGCTACTCGCTATCCAGAAGCCATACCCCTGCGTTCTATCACGACAAAAGCAGTGGTTAAAGAGTTGGTCAAGTTCTGTTCCATGTTCGGGTTACCTAAAATATTTCAAACAGATCGGGGTACAAACTTTACCTCGCATCTGTTCAAACAGCTGGCTAAAGAGCTGCGAGTCGAGCATCAAATGTCAAGTGCATACCACCCAGAGGCGCAAGGTGCGCTCGAGCGCTTTCATCAGACGCTTAAGTCAATGTTGCACACTTACAGCGTCGAAACTGGTAAGGACTGGGTGGATGGCTTACCTCTATTAATGTTGGCCATAAGGAGTACAGTACAGGAGTCATTAGGGTTCAGCCCTGCTGAACTTGTGTTCGGGCATATAGTCCGGGGACCCTTGAAATTGATCAGTGAACAGTTCCTTTCTAAAGATTCTCCCCGCATGCCAGTCTTTGAGTATGTGAGTACATTTCGTGAGCATCTCCATAAAGCTTGGGAGATCGCTAAACAGCATCTTGCCGATTCCCAGTCCAGGATGAAAACTAGATATGACAAAAAGTGTGTTGTTCGCAGTTTTCAACCTGGGGACTCTGTGCTTGTGTTACTGTCTGTGCCCAATTCTCCTCTGCATGCTCGGTTCTCTGGTCCATACAAAATAGAAAAGAAACAGTGATACTAACTACACTGTTTTAACTCCTGATTGGCGGCGCAAGAGCAAAGTCTGCCATATAAATATGCTAAAAGCATATTTTGCCAGAGATGAGTCTGACGTCAATCCTGTTATTAAAAGTGTGTCTGTTGTGAATGCTGTTGATCTGCCCTCTAGTTATGTGTCTGAGGAAGATGACTTGATTGATAAAGATGTTCAAGCCTCTTGTGGAAGGCTTTCAAATTCTGCCATTCTGTCCACTCTGCCGTCTTATCTCTCATATCTGTCCGAGGAACAACGCAATGATATCACTGAGCTGATCAACAAATATCCAACGTTGTTTAACTATGTTCCCTCACAAACTAACGTGCTGGTACATGACATCGATGTAGGTCAAAGCATGCCCATTAAACAGCATGCTTATCGGGTTAATCTATCTTAACGTCAAGTTATGAGAGATGAAGTTGAATACTTTTGAATACTTTGTGCGTAATGGTTTTGCTGTAGCCAGTCAGAGCCCATGGAGTTCGCCCTGCATACTTGTGCCCAAATCTGACGGCTCGCTCCTATTCTGTACTGATTTTCGCAAGGTAAATAGTGTGACTAAAGCTGACTCCTTTCCGCTTCCCAGAATAGAGGATTGCGTTGACCAAGTGGGTTCTTCATGTTATGTTATCAAGCTTGACCTTCTAAAAGGATATTGGCAGGTGCCGTTGACACAGCGCGCTTCCGAGATCTCTGCCTTCGTGACGCCTGCTGCGTTTATGCAATATTCTGTGATGGCATTCGTGATGCGTAACGCACCTGCCACATTCCAAAGATTGGAATGGGTCGGAGCAAAACTCTGCAGCTGAGCTTGTGGTGTGTCTCAGCTATGTAAACATTATCACTGATCTGTTAACGGCTATAATAGATATATTACAGCTATAAAACATATGAGTCTCAATAAACTCCTGGCATCTCAGCCACTAGGGACGCAGTGGTGTAATTTTATTTATGAAGGGAATGTGTCCAAAAAAATTCATATACCAATATGTGCAAGTCATTTTACACCAGACTGCTTTGCACACAAGGGTCAGTAAAACACAGGATTTGCACAGAAGTTGATTCTCAAAGATGGATCGATACCAACTGTTCATGATCCAATTTCATATATATTTTGTGATGTTTGCAAATTGTCTTTCTGAATGTGTTTCGTTAACATGTTGCTAATGTACTGTTAAATATGGCTAAAGTTACCATTGTTTCTTACTGTATTCATGGAGACCAGAGCCACGTCGTTATTTTCATTTTTAACCCGAAAACGCTTGCAGTCTGTATAATTCATAAACGCATCTCCATTCTTATTGAGTCTCTCCAACAGTGTGTTTTTGCCACGTTAGCCATGCAGCAAGCTATCAAACTCATTCAGAATTGAATTTTAGCAAACATCCTCAAAATACATGCCATACCTACGTGATCTGATATGCTGCATCACGAACAGTTTGTAATGATCCATTTTGAGAGTTATATTTGCTGTGTAAGCTTCTCCTGTTTAGTAATGCCTCAGTGTATTGGAATAGCGGGCTTGGGGGCGGGGAGCAGGAGCTCATTTGCATTTAAAGGTGCACACATCAAATCAGCATATTTTTTCTCCCACCCAAAAATAGGCAGTTAAAACGTGGTATAATAAAAAATCCATGGGGTATTTTGAGCTGAAACTTCACAGACATTTTCTGGGGACACCTGAGACTTATATTACAACTTGTAAAAAGGGGCATAATAGGTCACCTTTAACAAATTATACATCTTCTTAAAGTTCTAAGGGTTTAGTTTCAATTTATGGTGTCTGTTTTACAATATACACTGTTTTAACATAATGGCTATATTTATGCAACTGGCCTCAGTTGATTAAATGCAAATGCAAAAGTGAGGTTATTTCTGCTAATGCATAATTTGTGTGCAGAAGCCATGTTTGATATTTTCTTGTCTAATGCAATGAAATTCATAAAGTACAAAAACTTTTTAGGGCCTCTGTATCAAATTAAAGGCAATAATATCCCGAAAGGCTTTTTTATGATGTAATTTATACAGTGTGCATATGTGCGTTTGTGCGTGCACTCACAATTATGCATATCTTATAGGACCCACCTCTTTCAGGCAGCCCATGAAATTATTGCTGACAGGAGATCCAGGCAAGTCGGCAGTGCTTGGGCTTCCCCCCACATAGAAGAAATCATCTGAGCCCAGCATAGTGTAATCCTCCTGAGTGTATCCTGTGGTGGTCAGTATACCATCCACTGATATAGTAACCTGTTAAATGATGACAATATAGAAAGACAACAAATTAGAAACTCATTTGAAGATGTGCTTTTAACCTGAGCGATAACCTTTCTCAATATATTTTTGATTGTTTGTTATGGTCTATCCTGTTCGGATTTGCCCTCATTACGGGCTGCTTACTGCTAATACTCTGGTCCCTTGGTGTGGTTAAGCTTTATTGGTGATAGTTTAGTATAGGTTCACGGGACAGGTAAAGAAAATATTGCTGATGAATATTTTCTTCATCTTTGATGGGTTAAGAAAATGAATTCTTATCTGGTTTGGAATATTACTAATTTAGGGTTAGTAAATGTTAAAACCAAGGACAAATTATTTGTACTTGTTTTACTTTTGGGGGGATAAACTACTTTGTATCACATGTTCAATCATACACATAAACACACATTCAGACACATACCGAAACTGGAAAATGCATGCATTAAAGGAAGGCATTAACCACTGGGAAAATCAAATGTTTTATCCTTTTTCAAGAGATCATACTGAATAAACATGAGAAGGATAAATGATTCATTGGTTCAGTGGAAAGGGGGAGGAGCAAAGCCACAACAGCCAATCAGCAAGCACCCATGCAGAACTTAAAAAAAAAAGAAGCAGGAAGGCCATGCAACAAGACACACAGCACAGAAAACAACATGCAGAATACACACGCAGGGGACTTGGGTGGAAGTGGAGTGATAGATTGAATGTAGTGTTAGTTGTGGTGATAGATGAGGCTGAATGTGATGGTGGAGATGAGGACATGCCATGAGTGGTATGGAGGTATCAACTGCCAGAGTTCCCAGAGTTCTTAGGTATCTCTTGTGTGTTTGTTTCTTTTTGGGAGGCTCTGCAAGGTGGAAATTTCCCTTGTGGACATTCTTGGAAATCCTCTGTCAGTTATTGCCGACAGTCCTCGCAAAAAATGTGGAGGCTTGGTGTGGGGAGAAAAAAACACTTTACTAGTTCCTGTGAGAGTCCCAGTGAGGATGTGAATCTCTACGTAACGTTAACGTGAGGACGTAAAAGCCAGCCTGATAAAAAAATAAATAAATAAAAAACTGTAAAAGAAGGGAGGGAAGTTTGAGAGGAGAGGGGGGAAAGGGGTAAATGTGAAAAGTCCTGGTAATACAAACCCATTTCCTCATTTTTTGAAAAGAGTGTCTAGAATGAAACTCAAAGAAAAAGAAAGAAAGGGAGAGGGACACACGGCAAACCAAAAAAAGGACAATAAGAATGATATCTACCAGACAATGTAGTTTGTTTACCATAGCGTGTCCAATGCCTGAGTGCTTTCAGGAAGAAGGGGGAAGAAAGGAAATCAAAACAATAGTGAACAGAACGGTTGTTAATAAATGGACGAAATTAAAAGAGAAAGAAATTAATGATGAAGATTCAGGGTGTTAGTACATTAGTTTGGTTAGAAACAGGTTAGTAATAAAAATGATCCCATGAATGAATATTGTTAGTCTCAAAAAACAGTCTCTTCCAAAGATGTGAGAAACAGGAAGTGAAAGAGAGAAAAGAGGAGGAGTATAATAAGAGCACACAAGTGGCCAATAGAGATGGGTCACGATGGTTGACTATATGACTAGTCGTCAAAGAAGCGACTAGACAATTAGATAGGTAGATTGTTGACTAGATTTTAGTGGCAGTGCTTTAATTAGCATGCTGATGGTGTGCTCTCCTTTAGCTGTTGTACGCTTAACATGATAAAAGCCACTCTACACCTTTAGTCTTGCACGCCATTGCGTCATGGGTTTTTTGAGGATTACACCATGATTGTTAACTTTTTAAGTTGGTATTTCAAGTTAAAAATAGTTTAACTTTTGAAAATGTATCTCCAAGAATCTGTCCGATGTGAACGCCCCTTAAGAATCCCATCAGTGGCTAGTCGATTTAGAAAATATCTTTTTTTTTTTTTTTTTTTTTTTGTGGCTCGCTAATACATTCTAATGAAATCACAATACAAAATTCAAACAAATTGGGCTGAAGTAGTAATAAAGTAGCTGAAGCAGAAATAAAGTTTATCAAAGTAAATATTTTGTAACTTAATTTGCGTCCTCAAAGTGATCTGGAAGAATGATTGCTCCCTCAAATCGCTATGTTACAAGAACTTCAAAACACAGCAACTCCGTGTGGTATTGAGATTGTTTAAAAATCATTTCTAATCATAATGTTATTGTTTATATTTGATTTTCTATTTGTCTATTTGCCTACTTTGCTTTGTGAAATAGTTACATTACATTTTTCCATTTCTAATACATTTACAAAATTATTTTACAAAAAAAAGTGAACATTTTTATCTTAACAGTGAAAACAGATAATTTAACATATAATCTAAATAACATTCATGACTAAAGGGTGCACCATTTAGTGACATCAAAACCAGAATGTATGTGGACTCTCTCTCAACTGTCCCCACCAGTTTTTGAAATAGCAACAATAAATGAGAGAAAGATATATATATATATATAAAGAGAGAGAGAGAGAGAGCGAGAGAGCTCCTTCAGTCTGTCAGCTCGTACACTAGTCTGAAAACATCCCACGAGGGTTGTGCTATATCTTTTACCAGTCTGAACAAAGTAGAGACATGAAAAAAAGCACTTACTTGTCAAGCCCTCATCATATTTTCACTCCATATAAATCTGCCTCACCTGTCAGTGAAGTTTAAGGTCAGCCAGACAAATCAAGCATGATCTCACTGATGACTCGCACTGAATCCATGAACATACAGCTGGCCAGCAGATACAAACACTCTTACTGATGCTGATTTATCAAAGGCTTCATGTACAAGAGAACACTAGGGCCTCACTTATAAAACTCACATAATATCCAATTCCATCCAAAATTCCATGGATTTCAGTAACATGGAAGTCAGAAACAAATCTGACTTAAAAAGACTATTTATTTTAAAAAGGAAAACTTACCTAACATTGTTAAGTTATTAAAAATATTAAATGTTAACACAATAATTCTAGTATTATTATATGTACATTTAATACCCTAATTATTACTATTTCTTTTCATTAGTTATTATGTTAACATGCAATGTATAAAATGCTACTCCCTTAGTACCATTTCTGATTTTATTTGTAAGATGACCAAAATAATTTCCTCAAATGGCCAAACAATATGAACTATGAGCTGTGTAAAACCATAGACATTGTTCTGACAACATAACTGTTGCCATATGGCAAGAACATTGACAACAAATCTGTCCAATAAACTGGATGTTTGGAATGAGAAGGCCACAGTGTAAAGCATCTCTGATTCTGCTCAAACATTTTAAGAGCAATGAGGAGGATTTTTGTGTAATATTAGAAATACTTTGCAGAAAGGAATAGCATACAAAGAACGAGCATGTATTACATTGTGTCCTAAGTGGCCAGATGAAACAACTAAAACTAAAAGCTCTTTTTTTGAAAGTTTTATGGAAATATTTTGAAGTGAAATTCTTATATGTTCACATTTAAAATGATTAGGTGTGTCTTTATAAATGAGGCTCATAGTCTCTTGAGTGAAGAAATGTATTTAAGATTCACTGCAAAGCTATTTGTAGCTGCATACCATGTGTAAATGTATCGAAACTAAGTGTCGACCACTGTCTAAAGAGTTTAAAGGTGATTTCTAAGCTAAAACTGAAAGTTTGCTGACACTTGTAGAGCTTCAGAGCATAGACTGAAAGGATTTGAAGTCAAGCTTTGAGTTTTCTGAAGCCCTTAAGTGTTAAACCACGTCAAGTAACAGAGATAAAAGACTTCAAGATTTGAAAACACAGGAAGAAAAGAAGAAGGAAACTAGGAAACTAGTTAACAAATTACAATGCAACTAAATTCAGTCTTAATTAAGTAGTGACAGTTCCAAAAGGATTATCTGTTTCAAACCAAATGCAACATAAATACATTTGAGCTAAAACATGAACTAGTTCTCCAGCTAGCTGTGAGTAGTCTCAAGAATGGCCGTCGTCTCGTGATTACCTGTCTCAGGTTGCGTGTCACTTTGATGTCATGCCAGGCGTTGTCATTGAACTTTCCATTGACAGGCTCAACGATAGCCTCGAAGGCCCCTGAGCCCAGGTTGATGACCAATGAAACGGCACCGTCCTTCAGCGCTAGGTTAACGTAGTCAGCTGATTTGCCCGTGTGGAGGATGAGACCATTGCGTTGCCAAGTTTTGAAGGACAGAGTGATCTCATCACTGCTACTCTGGATGGGATTCTGTGACAAGTCATAGCAGAAATATTCCGAACCCCGGAAAGTCGCCACATTCTCCTCGCGTGCTGAAAACAAGCAAGATAAAAAAAAACAAAAAAACAAAACAAAAAAAAAAATGTTAATTTGTTTTCAGTAATTCAGTGTTGATTGGGTACATCTGTGAAACTAACAGGGATGTTGGTCTTGTCAAGAGGTGGAAGAGTCATTGAATTAGTCATTCAGAAAAAAAGAACCATCATAATCATAAAAGATGCAATAAAGTAAACAATAGTGATTACAGTAACAATAAACAATACAAATGATCATTCTGAGAAAGTTATGTCAGTGTTAAAACCAAGATTTCCGTGAAGTGGCTTTCTGAGTTAGAGGGAGACAGAGTTGGATTTTGGGAGCTTTGTCAGAGCGCTAAGGTGAAGCAGCAAGTTGGCGAACCTTACCAAAGACCCTTCACTTTCACCTCACATCTTGTCTGAATTAAGGAATCGGAGAGTGCTGCATTGATGTGTTTGATGTAACCCTTTAAGAGACAACCTTTCTGGAACTTTTCCTTACATTCCATCTCCAAATGTCCTGCTGATGGGGCCTCTAGTGCTTTTTCATGATTTGAGTCCTAGTGCCTCTTAGCAGAGGACGCTTGTTTCCGTATCCAACATTTGAAGTGTGACATTGCTATTTGCAAATTACCCTGCAGTAAAGGAAGAACAATGGCGAATGTCTTCATAAATCTGCGAGGGCTTGTTTCTTTCATGCTAACTGTTCTCTTCCCCTAGAATTTCAGCTTGCCAAAGGATGTATCAGAACTCACTGTCAGCTCCCCTCTGAGCAAATTACAGGGACAGAAAGGAAAGGGAGGAGAGAGAACAAGTGAAAACAGGATGGGAAGCAAGCAGAGGAGTAAGAGAGGGTTGTGGGAGTGACAGAGAGAGAAAGGAAAAAGAAATAGAAAGCTTAAGATAAAACTGAGATGGAGAGGAGAGGGCAAGAGAAGCTTATTGTGAAGGATGTGTTTTTAGTCATGATATAATATATCATGATATCTAAGTATATGCAAATCAATGTCAAGGAACAATTAAATAATAGATTTTAAATTTGGATTGAATGTCACCACAAATTCACACTCCCTTTGTATTAAGCCTAAGAATACCCTTTAACCTTTGGTAAAATCACTGTACTGCACAACCTAGGGCTGAATTTTACAAATATTGGATTGCTAAATCAAAAGTAGGGCTGCACAATGAATCAAATTCCAAATGCAAAATGGACTAGTGTCTGAGATCATTAACCACAAAAAGAAGTATGAAGTCTGCATGTTCTGAGATTATTTGCAATGCTGAAAAATGAACATTATAAATTCACTTGTTTCACAAGAGAGAATTACAGTTAACATTCACAACCACTTATGGCATTAAACAGACACACTTATTTGCATAATTGGTGTCAAATATTAGCTAATTTGCCTACAGTAGCCAACATACTGAATCACTTGACAAATTGGACGATTGTTAAAAATGTTTTAAAAATTGTTAAAACTGTCCTTGATTATGAATTTAAAGAACATTGTGAAAGAACATTCAGGTCAGTAGTAATCACAACTGTTTTTTTAATCGTTATATTATAGTACATTTTTCACCAGTGACTGATTTTTGGCATTAAGGGCCAGATTTACTAAACAGGATAAATTGGAGTGAGAGCGCAATTCCAAAAAGTTCACCCCTAGTTCACCCCTTTCTGTGGCAAGTTCTAATAAAGTAATCAGTCGCATGGTCAAATTTGTTGGTCCATGAAACAACTTCCATTGAGAGTAATAGAAATGCTAACAAATAACTTATAAAATTGCAGGTACATAGCAACAAACACACAAACAGACATCAGGGACGTTTCCTCTGAAGTGGTACATTACAAATAGGCCCATAAATGGATTCCCAATATCTTGGAAACAGGGTATTATTATTTTACTAAATTATTACTGCATACAGGAGATGCAAGATTGCACAAAATAAATATTAAAAGCAATAACTTATTGATTTGGAGGTGTTATGGGAAATTAATTATCTCATATTTGCTCAGACTGCACTCAGAGATGCTAAAATAAACACTCTGAATATTATCATAAGGTGATGTTAGATTTCCCACAGCTTTGATGGGTCAACACAGGTATCAGTAACTTGCTGTTTTTCCACAGCAGTCTCTATTAACGTCTGATCTCATGTGATCTCACAGGGTCTTTAGGAGGGACAGAGTCTCTTCGGCAATGCTGTATCACAGTTACATCTCAACTCAGTCTTATCAGGGTTATCTTCAGAGGGCCTGATCCGATGTCACTTACTCTGAGAGCTCTTACACAAGTTATTTCCATTGAGATACGTCAGCATGCAGCTGGGAATCATGGCTTAAAAATTAATCAGCAATTTTAGGCAATATATAAATGTACAGAAATCTGTAACTAGAGTTTTTTCTCATTAGTGCGTTCATGCATTAATTTGCAAAGCATTCAATTCCTTATTTAAGGAAAAATATAACAAAATTATGTATCGAAAATGTTTTAAATAATAGATTGTGTTCTGTAACACTGGCTGGGATAAAATTAAAAGTAAATTAGTTAACAGCCAAAAGGAACACTAATCTCCACAACAGTGACTTCAAACTGAAATATTTACACTATTGTCCTACATAAACACTTTTTTTATTTCCGTAAATCCTTTTAAATCTTGTAAAATCGTGGCAATATTTTACAGTACAGAGTGGCAAAGCAAATATTAGCTTTATTACCTGTTGAAATTAATGAATACAATCGGCTTATTGATGCAGTAAATCAATGTTGAATTTCCTCACTGGCCAGAACAACACATTCCTGCAGTATTTGAAATAGAATAATGATCTGCTAAAGTGGAAGAGAAAGAATCAGTGCTTGCTTTGCATTCTGTTCATTTTACATTGATTGTCACTCGCTGGGGAAGTTTAATTTTCTCTATGGCTCCGTTTGCAGCTCAGTGTACCGCGCTTTGATTTTAAAATCCAATGGAGGCAATTAGCTACCTCATTTCCATGTCCCTGATCCGCGTCAGTTCTGACATTTGGCTTGGCAGCACTAAAGCCATTCCTTGCAGAGGGATGACCCTGCTACCACCAGGGAGAGCTCTTTCACCCTGATAAACCTCAAACATTGAGGCCAAATTAATTGCTTGTGTATTTGATTTGTGGCCTAGTGGAAAGTACACGTTTGTAAGCTGTTAAGCTTAAGTGACTAATGAAAGTTTGAATCAAGCTTGCAACATTTCTCATTCTTCCTTTCCTCTTGCACTAATCTCACCTGTGTTTTGACACAAAAGTGTCAAAAACTCCACTCCAAAAATATACTGCTTGATTTCTTCCTCTGACATCTCAACAAAAATCTAACTGACCAGATTTTTAATGGCCTTGTTTCCAGACTCTGGAGGTGTTTCACAAAAAGAAATAAGAAATGTTTTTTGAGCACCAAATCAGCATATTATTGTTGAGGATATTGTTGTATCATGTGATACAAAAGAATGAAGTAACGGCTGCTGCATATTTAGCTTTGCCATCACAAGGATAGAGTTGTCAAACGTACCGGTACTACTGGTACCAGTCGGTACCAAAAAAATTAAAAAGTTGATGGTACCAGCATTTCTGCAGTACCGGTAGTACCAAGTACCGGGTATATCTGGTACCCGCTGATAGACGCTTATTTCAAACCCCTTCGTTGGTGTTTGTTTGAGTGTCAAAGTTGTCTATTTACAGCATGTTGAGCATTGTAGCCAATCACAATCATATCTGTTGAGCACGAAAACGCAATGGCCAATTAGAGGTGCTATTCAGTAAGTTAGTCAGAATCCACTTAACGCCGCTAAAAAAAACGCTCAAGGTTTTGTTTTGTTCAACACGAGCCGCACGCTCGCGAATCCTTTCATTATAACCAACAAAGTGTAAACACAATGTAAATAGGAGTTTCATTGTACAATTAAGGCAGCTTTTTTAAAAAATTTTTATTATAACAAGTTTTTGAGAGACTGCAGAATTCAGTGAGCTTGTGCTTTAGAGATTAGCCCCTTTCACACATACAGTCTTTACTGGTAAATTACCGGTAAATCACCGGTATGAGATCATGTGTGAATAGGACCTTTTCCAAAAATACTGGTAAATCGGTTCTGACCCAGCCAAACCCAGCCTTCTTTTCCATTCATTAGCGCCTGCGGCTGTGCAGTTGGATACTATTATGCGCGTCTTGTGTTTTTAAGAGCAAAAACGCATTCTGTTTGATAATCACCTCATGCCTGTCAATCAGATGTCAAAAAAATGTTTTCAAATTGAACAGAAGTGAAACTAAAGTGCTTGTCATCAT
This sequence comes from Mylopharyngodon piceus, assembly GCA_039654765.1. Lineage (NCBI taxonomy): Eukaryota > Metazoa > Chordata > Actinopteri > Cypriniformes > Xenocyprididae > Mylopharyngodon > Mylopharyngodon piceus. Next base: position 23,062,517 of record CM077456.1, read on the forward strand.
GCGAGTGAATGAAGACAACGACACAGCATTTAAAGATCATTTCTGATGACTGACATCACAGAATTTACCGGTATTTTGGTGCTGATGTGTGAATGGTCTCTTAACAGTAAAAAGCCAGTATGTCATTGCTTGTGTGAACAGCATATTTGTGTATTTACTGATAAAGTCATTCTGGTAATTTTATGGTAATTTACCGGGATCGCTGTATGAAGGAGGCTATTGACAGCCTTAATTATTATAAAGGGAGGCTCTCCTCTTGCTTTCTGTTTATTACCCATTCACAAACTTATTGCAAGTTTAGTTTTTTTATATGGCTAACTACATTGCAAGTTTCTGGATTGACAACCGCATTTAAATTTGCAATTGAATCAGATACTGAGATGGTTGACAGTGATAACCAACGGACGAGACAAAATGGGACAAAAATTTTTAAGTCCTTGTTTGGCTCTGGTACCGAAATTGTTACTGAGAACCGCTAAATTTGACTGGTATTGGTACTACTACTGAAATGTTGGTACCATGACAACATTAAACAGGAATACATTCAAATTAAAAATATTATGGGCACTGTAGTTATTCAGCTATTAAACACAAGCTGAAATCTTGTGGCTTCAACAGATACATCTATTGGCAATCTGTACAAAATGCACATTCCGTCCAAAAGGGGTCACCATTTGAAGCTAGACACTATATGTGCTCTTTGTCTGGATGTGTTTTCAGTCTGTTGGAGGGTTGTTTTTGCACCCTTAATGCTACTTCATATTTAGTCATCTAGGAAGCAGGCCCGCTACTGGCTTCGGTAATGTGGCGTGAAGAATCCGCAGTGGCAGCAGCCAGCGGTGTAACGTGCCCCACCGTGCCTCCGAACTGCATCCAGCATCCTCTAACACAAGCACTGCAGATATCAGGCTAAAAATAGAAGGCTAATTTCTGCACGACAATGCCGGAGCACAACTTAAGAGTGGGAAGCGATTCTGGAAGCCTCCTACATGCTGATGAATCAGGACCGGAAAAAGCGAGCTTAGAATCAGTCATGTGCAGAAATGGTGTGCTGTGAATGAGAGTGGGCAGGTCTCAAGGGTGATGGTACAACCTGCCAGCTAATGCAGCCTTAGTAGAAAACGAGATGTGTAGAGGCAGGAAGAAATGATGTTGGCTGTGATTTGTTCTGTCAAATTCAACTGTAAACAAACTGGTAACATCTCTGGTGTTGTGTGAAGGGCTCCACTTAGTGTGAGAATACACAAGAACAGTGGGTGGGAAGTCTTTGGGGTCTGCATTTAAAATGACATACTCTATTAAACACATATATATACATTGCACATATATATACATATATATATATATACATTTACATTGCATTCAAGGTATTTTATCAGTTTATGCATTCCCTGTGAATTGAAACATGCTACACTGCTTAAGGACCAAAAACATTGATATTTCAATCTGTTTCTCACAAAAAAAGCTATCATGTGGCTTCAGAAGACTATGTGCACAAGTCATATGGATGTCTTATATGATACTGTAATGAATTTTTTTTTTTTTTTTTTTTTTTTTTTTGAAGCTTGAAAGCTTCAGTGCCCATGTATTGCAATTTAATGGAAAAAAGCAACAAGCACAATCTAAAAAAAAAAGTCTTCTTTTTGTTTTCCACGGATAAAAGAAAGCCAAACCGGCTTGGATTGACTTGAGAGTGAGTCAGTGATTTTCACTTTTGGGTGAAATGATCATTTAAAATTGAAAAAAACAAAACAAAACAAAAAAAACACTCTTCCCCTTTAAGCAGACAAACAATGTCAGAGAGATGCTCTTTATGGTGATAAGCTCTGATGTCATATTATTGCAGTGGATCATTTAGTGCAGCATTTCGGTCTGATAGCTCATCACCTCACTGTCATTTGGTTGGTTAGAGGCAGGCGGCCCACCTGTCCAGCTGAGCTCTGCCATTCGACAGGTGTTGGGGGTGGTGGTTTGCAGGGTGAATGATGAACGTACGTCTGACAGGGGAAGGGTGGGGGTGTGCAAGGGTCCCTGGAGTCTAATCCTATCGAAAGAGGCAGTGATGCAGAGAGCTGGGTGTCATGCAGGGACGGTCAAGCTCGGTGTAAGACTGATAGCAAAGCGATTACCGATTTCAGGCCGTTAACACACTATCCTTAGGATTCAGTGATGACCAAACCTCGAACAGGATAGTCTAAAATAGTAAAGCGTTGAAACATGAATGTGTTGTAGCAGCAATTCAGGCGAAAGATGAATCTGTAGTCACTCTTACATAATTTATCATGTTCAGTCCAAACCATAGTCTTCCCACTTAGTGTCGCTGTAAAATATTACTTAAGGTCAAGAGGGCCGATGATGCTAGCATATTTTGTGAAGTCAAATTAAAATTCTACCAGCACGAGAGTCCACAACCAATGCAATGCTATTTCAGGCTGCAAAAGAAGTCACTGCCTACTGCAAAAACTCCTAAATTCAACTCTACGACATCAGACCAGTGGCGTTTATTTCCTCAAATAAATAAATAATCCTTGATAAGAAAAGCTTAGGAGAAAATGATGTGCTTCCATGCAAGCAGTTCTTGGACTGGCAGGATGATCATCGCTCTGAACTTCGAAGACAGCATTACTGTTAGAAATATTTGTGCACAGCATCTACTTCATGGTATCATCAGTTGAGCCTTTTTTTTTTTTTTTTACTGCAACTGTCAAATTAAAAAGAGTTAAAAGCACATCTTAACACACATACTTTCTTCCATTCTGCTCTGCTCCTCTAGCTGTTTTTGAATGCAAGAATGCATCTTGTGTGAACAGCTCCTTTCAACTCATTCAGTGCCGCCTGCTCTCGGTAAGAGTCATTTGGCGCATTGCCTGTGGTAGAAGTAGTAGAACTAGCTGACTGGCAAATATGAGTTTGAAATGCTCAGATGTTAAGAATAACCCTGTAAACAACAAATGGAACATGCATTTACACTGGATTATGCAGAAGTCCATCTCATGCCACTGCATCGGACCAAACCTTCCCTGCAGCTTCTAGCTCTCCCTCTCTGACTGTCTCAGAGAGGGAGAGCTAGAAGCTGCCCCATCAACCCCACAACCCCACACCCCTCCCCCTCCTGGCCTTGATGGTGAAGCAGAGCTCCCTGGAGCATGACTGACAGTACTGAGAGCCAATCACTCATCTAGAACTGCGCACTGCCTTATTGGCCATTATCTCTGCTGTCAGCAGTGAGGCAGAGACGTGAGCGGTGTCTATCCTAGCAGCCCCTTTGTTTTTGTCCTGTCTCCTTCCATCCAAACACTTCCATCCACTGACAAGGACGCGACTAAAGCCAAATGCTGAAGCTCGTCACCCTTTCATGTTTTAAATCTGTGACAAAAGCCCCATATCATAGCTAACTTGCAGTGTGCATCAATCACATCACTTATTCTGGTGTGCGCTCTTGTGAGATATGCCTCTAAAACAAATTTTGCATTGGTTTGAAATAGCCAACCATTTGTAAGCTGTGTGCAGTATGTTTGTGTTAATTGCCAGTAAAATAAAATATCTATTGAACACAAAACTGGCAAAACTTTTAGAATGGAGAAATCAAAAATTAAAAATAATGGAGCTAGAGAAAAAAATGTGTTTTTTCTCCTATTCTTTAACTTGAGCGCTGTATTTTTAGAATGCTGTTTCCTGACGCGAGCGCAAAGGTCAAACACATACGATGAATTCAGGTTGATTGGGACACTTTTTGTAATATTTGCGTAGTAGCCTATATATTTGCGTAGTGAAATGCAAAAATGTGTTCTGTGTTCATTGATACAGTCAACAACAGAAAATTAAGATTGTTTATCATGTTGCTGAGAGGTTCTTGTGTTTCCTTTCAAGGTCTTTGGTTTCAACTAGATGTTCATACATGATGGACTATGTACAGCTCACTCAGGGGAGGAGCTAATGAGAGCTGCAGCTCATTTGCATTTAAAGACACATGCTCGGAAACAGCATGTTTTTGCTAACACTCAAAAATGGGTATTTACAACATGGTATAATAAATGATCTGGAGGTATTTTGAGATGAAACTTCACAGACACATTCTGGGGACACCTGAGACTTAAATTACATCTTGTAAAAAGAGGCATAATAGGTCCCCTTTAAATAGTAGAATAGTATTTAAACTTATTAATCTAGTAATAAATATGATCAGAATGAAAAGCTTCAGTCCTGTAGTGGATGCTTGGCATAACCTGAAAAAAGGTTTTCTTCTCCCTCTTCCCTGTCTACACAGTATGTGTTCTGAAACACAGACACGCTCGACAACAATCAGTGGAATATTTATCACCTTAAAGCAAGCTGCCATGTTGGACGAGGTTAAAGGTTAACAGGTAAATGTGGGAACCACACAGAGAGGACTCAAATAAACATGAGACTTTGAGCTGCCAGACGGTAGGAAACACAGAGGGAGGGTGAACTATACTGTAGCTCAGACCCTATTGACGCTTTCAGTCTGAACATTAAGATGGTGTGTTTTTACATCAGAAAAGTAAATGCAACGAACCCAACAAGTGTTGCATCACTGAATTGCATCTTATTCTTGTGTGATAGAAAATATATACTAAATATTTAATTTTGTATCAGACAATGCGAGTTGTGCCTGTGCAAAAACTGGGTGGCCTGTTACTAAAGTATTCTAAGTGGTTCTTAGCATGTTTTAATGCAGTTGCTATGGTGTTCTGGTCACCAGGGGGTTGCTTACTGCAAAAGTATTAGTTCAGAATCTTACTTGACCTGACAACACAACAAAAAAAATTAACTTAATGTTTTTATCAACAAAATATTTTTTTTTCACAAAAAGATGACAATATAAACCAGAAAAATTTGCAACAACATGATCATACATCATAAGAAAACCATGTTTAGGTTTGCAAGGCATAAAAACATGTACATCAGCAATGTACAAAGACATATCAAGACTGCAGTGTTTAGCATTTTATCTGCCAGGAAATACGATTTTTCCCAAAATTCCCAAACCTAAGTATGAGCTTCAGTAATAGTGATGAGTTTGAATAGTTGAATAGTTTCCCTTAGCAAACACCACTAATTATTACAGAAGCAGAAAGGGTGTTATGTAACATGCATGCTAGATGATGCAACAGGCTCAGTTTAACAGCATGTAATTGCAGGCCAGAAACAGGTTTGCTGTTGATTCAAAACTGTGTCCAAATTCATGTTGTAACATTTCCGCACACATGGGTGAGCAGAGCAAACAACAAACACCAACAACTAAAGCTCAGCATGCAGACTCTTTCATGCTCACTTCAGGTTTCATTTTATTATAGCTGACGGTCTGAGAGTTAGTGACAGGGAAGGGGAAACAGTAAGGCCAGAATGTAGAAGAATGTTAAAGAGAGGAATCGTAAAATTCTACAGCTGTGTTTCCAAAGACAAATCGTAGCAGCTATGAATCCAGCTGGAACTAGTTGTCGCCAACGGCCACAACACTGTGTGTGTGTGCATGTGTGCACGCTAATGCAGATGTGGAAATATGACAGTGGTGCTTCTCAGTAAAAGATAAGAACTGAAGAGCTTGTGTGTGTGTGTGAGGAACATTTTTGGAACCAAATATACCCAAACGGACAGTAAAACCTGAAATCAGCTACACTGGGGGGTCCTTAAACTGTCTCCAAGAACATTGCTTATTAAACATACTATATAATTTCTTAATGAAATGTAAAAATGAGTTTTAAACCATGATGATGCAAATCTAAATTTTTGTTCTAACCAGCAAAATAACATTTTGTTGATAAATTGGTTTCTATAGTATTTCTACTGTTATGCTGGTTATCTTCAAACACTGTGAAATCTAATTAGCTTAAAATCCAGTCAACATAAATGTATGCTAAACATCAAATATGATTATTGTGCTGCATGATATATTCTAGCTGAAATCTTATTGTTTGATGCTCCTTCACGTGTCAAAACATTTTGTTTTTTGGGTGAATTATCCCTTTAAAGATCTCAGCTGCTGACTGAAAGTTCAGAGGTTCAGTCCCACACAAGGGGTGACCCTTGAATAGATCATAATTCATCACTGCTCAGAGCACATGGACTCTTTAACCAAGGTTAATCATGGGGCCACCCTTTCAATCAGTGATGGTTAAAAAAAATGCATTCAGCCTTTTAATATATATTTTAATTTATTAGTATTATTGTCATGCCAATTTAAATGCCAATGTCACTTTATTTATACAACACAATTAAAAGAAGACATGTTGACCAGTTTGCTTTACATAACTTATAAAAAACAATAAGATACTAACATATAATAAATGACATAACTGGTTAAAAGCCATAACATATTACAACAAGTTTTAAGTTTTTTTTTTCTTCTTTTTTTCATAAACATGTTTATTTAAGGGATTTATAGGCCACGTACACACTGTAAGTTTCAGGAGTGACAACTGCATTTAAATGCAGGAGTGAATCCCCTAAATTATCGTTACATGTGTGTACGGAACACGACTCACTCTCACAGCCGATGGAGGCGTCGTGTTTTGTTTATGCGTGTACAGCCTGTTTCACACAGCGCGCTCTTTGTGTGTTGCCATGATCACTCATTATAAGCGTTTTTGGGCTTGTTGTTTAAGCTCGTCTCATAAAGCGAACGGGTTTATTGAGTTATTAAGGTGAGCAGACATGAATCGCGATATTTTGGTCTTATTTTCAGCATAAAGCATTTGGATTTATTTCGGTTTATTATGGGCTTATTATTGTTCATTGATTTTTCTAGCAAGATCTGGCTGAGTCAAGAATGAGTCAAGGCTCGTGCTTTCCCTGTGATTCACTGCACATACAGAAGAGAGACACATCTCCGATGAACGTTAAAAAACGTCATTAACAACTAGTTGTTCAGTTCGGTTCCATACACACTGCATAGAATTTCTGTAAATGTGGTTGTCACTACCTGTATTTTTCGGGAGTTATTTTGGTTGTAGAATGCGGTTGTCGCTCCCGTATTTTTCTGAACTGTGTGTGTACAGAACGCGATTAAGCACTAAAAGGTGAACTGACAACCGAATTTAGCTGCAGTGTGTACGTGGCCATAGGGATCTTTATGATGACTATGACTAAACAACTGCTTTCACAATTTCTTTATATATATATACACACACACACATACACAGTCAAACCAAAGTTTATTCAGACACCTTGAACATTTAATTTATTATTACAGTTTATTCACTATAGTTTAAAAAAATGGTAATAAAATATGACAAGATCTCAGAGTTAAACTGTGTCAGAAAAAATCTTAATTATGTCAGATAACACTTAAGCAAAACATGGTCAGGTCAAAGTGTCTGAATAATTTTTGGTCCCAAATGTTTTTATCAATTTTACTGGTAGTCCACTGTATGAAGATTTTTTGGGTATAATATGTCACAGTTTACTTTATTTTGCTATCCTAACTTACATAAATAAACTATAGTGTCCTGCACCCACTAGTAAAAAAAAATATAAAAAACTAGTTCTAATGTCTGAATATTTTTTGGTTTGACTGTATATATATATATATATATATATATATATATACAGTCAAACCAAAAAATATCCAGACCAGAGCCAGTATAAACAAGGCTTCACAGCTCGCAAATACTCTTTCAAGTCTTGCACCTAAACGTACAAATTCACACAAAAATTATGTCAACATGCCCATCTTAGCGAGCATCCTAACAAACATAGTAGGTTATGTCTTAAGAGAAAAACGAGACAGACAACACATGTGTATCAGTATAAGTGTACTGGATCTTTGAATTATGTCTTAAAGGGACAGCAGACTAATATTCCTGCTCTCTGTGTTTTTAATGTTAATCAAACGACAAAAGATGAAGAAATCACTCTTGACTGAATAGCTTTTGTAACTTCAATAATATTTCATCTTTATTTAACTATTCAAAGAAGTTTATATGCAGTGTTATTTTATATTTGATTACTTTATTCAATTTCTGTACCTGAAAGCTGTTAGTTCCCTTTCGAAAGGGAACTCAACACTGCGTTTACCGCATATGGGGAACGTCACTCGTGAACCGGTGTCTGAAAGCAATGTATCAAATCCCGCCAATCCTATTGGCTGGCGACAGCCTATGACGTCATCAAGATGCGGCCCGGAAGTATAAAGGAGTGAAGCAGTCAGTATCTTTTCGTCTTTCGGGACTGTTCGCGATTTCATTGAATCTGGTAAGGAAACTTTATATCATGTCTGACAAACGTTTCAGAAAGTGTGCTGACCTGTGTCCCAGGTTTTTGACACCCGGTGACACACACAATCTGTGCATTTTCTGTCTGGGAGAGGAGCACGCACGGACAGTGCTTGAGGGCGCTGTCTGTGTTAACTGTGAGCGTCTCCCTATGAGGACGCTCCGTTCTCGTTTGGCACTCTTCTCGAGGGAAGAGGTGTCAGCATCTGTGCCTGGTGGTTCTAGCCCCGCTGTGCTGAGGCAGAGCGGCGGCTGAAATCATGGGGCTCGCAGGTGTAAATCTCTCTCAGCCCCCAGCAGCTGGCGAGGACGAGTTGTTGGATGACGATGACGTCCTTTCATTGACGTCATCGGATCCAGCAGCGAGTGCTCTTCTGGCTTCTAGCCCTAGAGAGCAGGAGATGGCTGTTGATGAGGAAGCAGGTGAGCCTGCTGAATCTTTAAAGCCTCCCTGCCCTGCGTATGCGGAGCTACTGGAGGTTATGGAACGCGCTTCTGGCAGACTGCAGCTGCCTTGGGAGCGCGTTAAGAAAGGGTCGACGAGCGGTTCCTTTCTGGCCATAGCCCAGCAGCCACCGTGAGCCTTCCATTCTTTCCTGATCTCCATGTTGAGATCGAAAAGGCATGGAAGAACCCATATTCGGCTCGTATTCATCGACATCAGCGGGCGAATTTCGCTGATGTTGAGGGATTGAGCCAGCATGGGTATGTGTCAATGCCTCCTATTGACGAGACGTTTGCAAACGATCTCGTCACGGGGCAGGCACTGACACTGAAAGCTCCGGTCCTGCCTTCTAAGCCCCTTAAGACCACTTCTCGCTTAAATGGCAGGGCATACGCAGCAGCGGGTCAGGCCGGGGCGGTCTTATACACCATGGCGGTGTTACAGGCCTACCAGGCCGACCTGCTGAAAGATCTGGATCAGGGGCAGGGTCTGTCCCCTGAGGCGGTAGAAGAGCTGCGCCGCACCATGTATCTCGCTCTCTCGGAAGATCGATGGCGGCGATGGTGGCCACGGAGAGGCATTTGTGGCTGAACCTGGCGGACATCGAGGAGAAAGAGAAGGGCTTTCTCCTTGATGCGGCGGTTTCGCCTTCCGAACTTTTCGGCACCTCCGTCGAGGCGGTGGTGGGAAAGTTCAGGGAGGCGAAGGCGCGCTCGGCAGCGTTTAAAACAGATCTGAATCTGGGCCCAGACAGACAGGAGGTCCCGGCCCGTCTCGATCTGAGGATCGAAGACAGGGCCAAAAGTCCAGCGTGGCCTCTCGGGCACCTCCTCCTCCACGGAGCAGGTCCCAGAGAAGGTGGGACTCACGGAAGAAGAAGCAAGATTTGAGAGAGGTGATCGTTCGCAGACGCCAGCAGCGTCAGTAATCAATCCACTCTCTGCGAGGGCAATTTACACCTGCCCTCTCCTCTTCTTCTTCCACCTCCTGTGTTTTGGATTCATGTAACATGCTCAGACGCTTCTTACAGTAAGGCTGACGGCTGGGCCCATGATGAATATTTTTCTGATGGCTCGCCTTCTGGCTTGATAGTGAAGAGGCTCTTTTAGGCTTAAAAGAACCCTAGATTCCATCCTTCCATATGGAAACTGAGGAGTCTTCGGTCTTCGAGCCACAGGAAGGTAAGCTGGGTCTATATTTATATTTAAAAATATGTCGACCTGTTTTCCTGTATAGTTTTTCCTGAGCATGTAGATTGAAAAAGATAGGGTTTTTTTGGGCACTGAAGTTCCATTAGGTTGGCTGGAACGATTTATTTGTACTGTGTTGGCCACAAAATGGCCGCCTCTCAGCCACCTTTGGTAGAGTAGCTTCTCCTCTGGTTTTAGCTAGAGTATGTTTGAGTTAGCACTCTTTACTTCAGATAGATCTAATGTCTGGGTCAGCCTCCTGGGCCGCCTGGCATTGTTTGCTTGTTGAGCTTTGCTTTACTTAAGTTTCCTCTTCTCTGGTTGGGTTCAGAGGTTGAGTTTAAGCCCCAGGCAGATCTATGCATCGTGCTGCCCTATAGGCCCACAGCTTAGCCGGCCTAGGCTACAACTAGGGTTTAGGTGATTTACTAAAGCATTCACCCTTTATTGCTACTATCCCTTGTCAGGTTGTATAGTTCCTAGTTCTGGCCTCCTCTTATCTGAGTTGTCAGGCCAAATGCCCATTACCCCTTTGGTGTAGGTGCTAGTTAGATAGCAGCTAAGGTAGCAGGCTGTCACTGGCCTCCCTGGTGCCGCTGTCTCAGGTGGTAGGCCCTTATCTTTGTTTAGATAAGTGTATGCTATGTTGCTTAGGCCCCACTTTTCTAGAACCTCATTCATACTGAATTTGTCTTTCCCCTGAGCCCCTTGAATTAGCATTCAAGTTTGAGGTTACGGTGTTAGCTTGGTTTAGCTCCCGTTCTCTAGGGTTTAGTACAGATGTATTATTTCTGTTTGGTGAAAGCATCCATTCTTTCAGGATGGTATGTATGAATAGCAAAGCATTGTTTGCTTTGGGTTCTAATTTTGCCCTACACATGTGTGAGCTTAACTCTTTGCTTCCACAGGTTAGCACCTGTTCTTATGAGTAGTAGGCCTGTTTCTAGCCTCCTTTAGAGCATGGTGACTACTTGTACTCCCCTTGCTTTTAGGGTTATTGGTGTTTTACTGAGTACATAACCTGATGGATTGCATAGCTCAGGTTGAGTGGTAGGGAACCTCACTTTCAGTTTGGTTCTTTTTAGCTCCCTTTAGAGTTAATCACTGCCACAACAACAGCTTATTGTGTCTGTGGAGTTGAAGGCTCGGGTGAATCTGAGCCTCCTTCTGAGCATGATAGCTTGTGGTTTCACAAGTGTTGTTGGTAGATGTTCATGAGTTTTGCTCACTTAATTTAGCACTGCCACAGGTTTATGCCCGTGTCTGTCCGAAGTAGTAGGCCACTTCAGGCCTCCTTCAGACCATGGTAGCATATGTTGTTGTGCTCCCCTTTCTGTTAGGGTTTAGTGTTCTGAGTACATTGCCTGTTGGAATGTGTAGACTTAAGCTTAGGTTGAGTTAAGCTAGTTAGCTGCAATTGTTTGTTGGGTTTAGAGCTGGTTCCCTTTGAGCTTGGTCACCTGTGAAACCGTTAGCTGACGCCACGTGTCTTTTGAAGTCGCAGGCCCCGCTTGGGCCTCCTTCAATTAACATGCTGGCGCAGTTCTGTGTTGGTTTTGCTATCACTGCCACTGGCTACGCCCGTGTCTGCTATAGTAGGCCCGGTTTGGGCCTCTCTCAGAGCATGCTGGCGGAGTGTGTACTCCTCTTGCTTTAAGAGTAAAATGTGTTTTACTGAGTACATGGCCTGTTGGTTTGTGTTGGATTTATTAAGCTATAGTCGAGCTAAATAGTTACCTCACTAAGTAAGTCTGGTTCTATTATGGCTCCTAGAACTTTTAGTTGCCACTAGCTGGCGTCACGTGTCTGTGAGTTGTAGGCCCTCGGGGCCTCCTTTGAGAGCACGTTGGTGTATGTCTTTGTACTCCTCTTGCTTAAAGAGTAAAAGGTGTTTTACTGAGTACATTGCTGAGTGGCTGTTGGCTCAGGTTGAGTTTATCTAGTTAACCTCACTTTGGTTCGGTTTTCTTATGTTTGCTCCCTTTGAGCCTGGAACACTGCCGCGAGCTGGTGCTACATATCTGTCTGAAGTCGTAGGCCCGCCTTTTGGGCCTCCTACAGAACATGATGGCGTATGTTGTACTCCTCTTGCTTTAAGAGTAAAAGGTGCTTTTACTGAGTACACTGCTTGTCAGATTGTGTTAGGTGGACTGTTATGTGGGCACTCTACAGTCTTATCTGCTGGTTTAACTCGGTTTCATTCTGAACGAGTTACATGTTTGTGGGTTCTTGCTTTCAGCAAGCTAGCTGTTCAAGGTGTGTGGCCTTAACAGGCCGCCCTTGAAGCTTTCCCACCCCCACATCTGGGTGTTGAAACTTAAGCAGATTAAACATGTAGCTTCACATGTTGGCCTTTAGCAAGGCTGCTGTGTTATATATATATTTCTACACTGTGTAGAACTGTTGTCATGTTGTAGGCCCCTTATTGGGCCTCCATGATTTTGTGCCTACAGTATGGTCTATCTGTTAGGTTGAGCTCTGTACTCACCTTGTTAGGGTCGTCCTGCATAGTGCTTAGCTCCCTAAGCTGGTCAGTAGTTGAAGGCCTCTATGAGGCCTCCCGTTTGTGATCCAGCCCCCAGGCTGATTAATGTGCTCCCCTTGTTGGGGTGTTTGAGTGCACAGCCTCCTCAGTGCGAATAATCAGGCGCTGAGTAGATCCTAGGATTGAGCAGAGTTTACTCCCCTCATTTGTAGGGTTAAGAGCACTTAGCTGAGTCCTGCTCTCCAGGATGTCCGTCTCTACGCTCTGGTCTGAGTTGCTTACTGCCCCTTTGCAGTCACTCTTACTGGATATCTTCTCTGAAGAATGCGTTGTTGAGGCTCTGTGTTCAGACAGGTTGCTGGCCAAGACTAGGTTTCGAAAGGGAACGTCTCAGGTTACGTATGTAACCATGGTTCCCTGAGAACAGGGAACGAGACACTGCATTCCTTGCCATGCATCGGGGCTGCCTGCTGAACAGTCCCTTCAGGCGATAAGATACTGACTGCTTCACTGGCGGCTCCTTTATACTTCCGGGCCGCATCTTGATGACGTCATAGGCTGTCGCCGGCCAATAGGATTGGCGGGATTTGATAAATTGCTTTCAGACACCGGTTCACGAGTGACGTTCTCAGGGAACCATGGTTATACGTCATATATATATATATATATATCCCTTTCCTTTTCTTTAGTTATTGTGTATAAGAAAATCACTCCTGGCATATGTATTTATTTCAAGCTATCTAATGATGACAAAGGAGTAACAGTCATTATTTACAAATATTTGACCAATGAATATCATGATTGACCATTCAAAATGAAGTAATTCAGACAGCAGAGCAGCATATTAAACTGCTTTTAATAATAAAAAATAAAATATATAATAAAATACTGTGTTATACAATATATTATACTGCCTACTATAGCACAAGCAGAGTACCTTTACTTTTCTTCACTATTTTTGTGGTTTGTATTGTACAAATGGAGAGTCAGAGTGCAGTGTTTGTGATTTCTGGCATCACACAAAAATATTAGCATTTAGTATTCATTTCACATGCACAAGCGATTGCACCAATGATTTGATGTATATGGAGGTACACACACAGCTGTTCTCAGGTCAGAGTGCTGGAGGACTGGCACGCTGTTCACACGTGACTCTGCCCTCTTATTTCCAAGGGGCAAATGGCAAATGAGGAGTGGGCTGTATCTGCCCCCATGTTTCTGAAAAGGGCGCAGTGACCTCCGGGCTCTACAAAGGCATTGTGTGGCTTGTCTCTCTCTTAGCCAGGTTTCTAAATTTAGAGGATTATACAGAAATGAAGAATAGTGTGCAGCAGATTCAGATTTAGAGAAGATCCTACAAGACTTTTGCTTGGCCCTCTTGTTCAATACATGCTGTTTCACTCATTCTTTATCCTATAGAGCTTGTTTTTTTTTTTAAATGTATTTATTTAGTTAGTTAGTTAGTCATATATGTATGTATGCATGAATAATAAAAGGTGAATTGTGTAATTTCTGCGCCACTAGAATCACCAAAAGTAATCACTGATTCAGAAAGGTTTCCCAAACACTATCCCATCTGGTCAGATAAACACATCTGCCCCAAACACATTTGCTATTGTTGTGCTGGGGTGTTCTAATGCTCAAACAAACAGAACAACTTTTTTGGAAATAAGTAGATGACTTTTCGTTGACTAAAAAAAAGGCGGTGTCTCATTTTTAAAAGCATACAGTATAGAGAGCATACAGAAAAGCACATTGTAAAAATTGACTGTTATTTCTCTTGAGGTGTACATAACTATAATTCCTTTCTTACTTTAGAATATAATGGCTGCTTTTCTGAAAAAAGTCAGCCTCAATGATGTATGCGGCCGGCAAATGCAACCTCTAGAAGGCACAGCCTTCAAAATGAGACAGCAAAAGTAATTTAATTCTGAAATGTTTTAATTATGCTTCACTTTCAAATGGGACCTAATTGCCGCTTTTACAAGATGTAATATAAGTCTCAGGTGTCTGTGAAGTTTCAGCTCAAAATACCTCACAGATCATTTATTATACCATGTTGTAAATGGCCGTTTTTGAGTGGAAGGAAAAACATACTGTTTTCGTGCATGTATCTTTACGCCCCCTATCCAGAACAGTGCTGTGCATTTACAGCTTGTGCCTTGGATACTTTGCCAAAAAGTAACGAAACATCTGTTTTCTTTCACGTTTTATTGCTCTTAAACTGTCAAATACAAAAACAGTTATGTCTATGAATGTAAACAGCAGGAAAGAAATTGTATGTATATAATAGATCTGTGTATTAAAGTGACAGCAGTGTAATATTCAGTACCTACTGCTGTATATGCTGTTAAATAAGAGAGCCAATCGCTGATTAGTTAAGTCATCACATCACTGCAGCTGCTGCTAGAAGCTCCAGTTGCTATAGAAACAGTCAAAATTCTGAGATGCACGCTTAGGACTGCACACGTGCATTGGTTGGTCTAGCCTGAATTTATTTATTTATTTATTTATTTATTTTTTTAAACACTATTTGAACATTAGAAACGGCATTTATGGGACAGTTCATGTCAGATTTTGTTGCTGATTTGAAATAACTTATGTAAATGTGAGTTCCGCAAGCAGTTTATGAGATTTCAGGATTCGCCATTCAAGTAGATAGGACTTGGTCTTGGATGTCCAAAATAGCTGCCCGGGAAGACAGGAGGCACTTAAACAGTTAGTTTACTGAAAAATGGAAATTATGTCATCATTTACTCACCCTCGTGTTGTTCAAAACCCATAAGACTTTATTTTATCTTCGGAACACAAATAAATAAATTTTTAATGAAATCTGAGATGCCTGTCTCTCCAGTCTCAAGTCTATTCACCCAACATTCTGACGCTTTAAAACGTTCATATAGAAACAGTAAAATAAATCCATATGAATCGAGCGGTTTAATCCAAGTCTTCAGAAGAGACACAAATGCTTTATATGATGAACAGATTTAATTTAGGCTTTTATTAACATATAAACACTGATCAGCAAACAATATTTACATCATTCAATTTTGGTAAACAGAAGCTCAAGTATGCTTGCTTGACGCGCAAGAACCAATGAGGATCATTCTCGCCAGCACTTTAGAGCTTCTGCGAGAACCAATGAGGTTTGTTCATGCACGTCAAGCAAGTACAGTTGAGCTTCTGTTTATGTTCAATGATTAAATAAATATATGCGAGTGGTATGAAGTGGATGTGGAGCAGCTAGCGGAGTCATGTGATTTTGCTGTAAGGTTGGGAGGCCAAGAAGGTTTTCTTGAAAGCCGGAGCGCATCTGTTTTTCCATTTCCATTTGAGGTTCCATTGCCTTGGAACACAAGTGCCTATAGACAGTATAGTCAGTAAGCTTGCACATTACATGTACACTGTAAGAGTACCAGTACCTTTTCCGTTAAGTTTATGGACATTTCTCTTAACCTTAAACACAACCTAGTGAAATGTGTATTTCAAAATATGAATAAAATACCTATGAAAAAAAAATTAATTAAAATTAAATCATATTAACACAGTACATTGTGCACAGGCCTTTCTTATGCCTGTTTCACACTGGATGCTGTGACAGAAGCTGTGCATTTGCAGAGCGGGAGTAGCACGCGCCCACTGTGCTTTCACAGTGGCAACGTTTGTCACGCACAGCTGAACTGCGGCTAGTGTACTGCAAATAAAGAAGAGTATCGTACATTCTGTCACATTTTCCGGTGTTCTCCTCCGACCACTGTCTCCCATGTGCTTTGATTTATGATGGGCAGCGTACTCTGCTGCGATGTGACCGTGTTCCCCTCTGTCCCACACACATATGCATATAACATGCTGTATATAGTTAGTTTACATGATAAAATTAATCTTAAAGTTAAGATATGTCATATGGTGATTGTGTTAATCATGTTAATTGGGTCAGTTTTGATCAAGAATAATGCACTGTGGCTTTAATTCAGCGTGAGCGGCGCAGCAAAAATAGATTCAGCGCCGAAACAATCGCAGCACTGCCGCTTCTGCTCTGGTCCTGTGACGCCCTGCCATGCCGGAAAAAATACGCTCTGTTTACGTGTGTGGTGTAAAACCGGCCTTAGAGTGTAGATTTTGGAACCTAGTGTAATCAACCGTGTCAAAACTGGCACAGTGTCTAATGGTACCATACTGGATTTGTGAACTACAAAACACTTTTCAGTGGATAACAGTATAAACTAAATTTTGGTCGATTCCTCACAAAAAAGCTATCATATGTCTTCAAATAAATTGTTTTATGATACTTTTATTGTGTTATTTTTGAACTTGACAGCACCAATCCCCACCCACTTTTATAATATGGAAAAGAGCAGGCAATTTTTTTTTTTTTTTTTTTTTTTGAATTTCTCCAGAATTCAACAGAATGACATGAGGGTGGGTAATGATGACAGAAATGTAATTTGTGTGTGTGTGTGTGTGTGTGTGTGTGTTTGTGTTTGTGTGTGTGTGTGTTTTTGTGACATATCAGGACACAAATTTGTATTATGACATGGGTATGACATAGGTATTACAAGGAGAGGGTGACTTATGAGGACATTACCCCATGTCCCCATTTTTGAAAAGGCTTATAAATCATACAGAATGAGTTTTTTTTTTTTTTTGAGAAAGTAAAAATGTGCACAGTTTTCTGTGATGGGTAGGTTTAGGGGTAGGGGTAGGGGTAGGGGTAGTGTAGGGCGATAGAAAATACGGTTTGTACAGTATAAAAACCATTACGCCTATGGAATGTCCCCACAATTCACAAAAACAAACCTGTGTGTGTGTGTGTGTGTGTGTGTGTGTGTGTGTGTGTGTGTGTGTGTGAAGTATTCCTTAAAAACTGTTTTAGAGTTTAGTTTGACAGACCGCAGGATATCTCATCAAATGTCATTTCAACTGGCTGAAAGAGGAAATATAGCTACAACACTTCTCACCAACACATACACACCCAATTACACACAAAGAAAGAGAGAGCTCTGGAGAACTGTGCACTGAGACACACTGAAAGATAATAATGAAGTCCAGTAAAAGAGTAGTAGTGTGTGACCTCAATGCTAAGGATATGACCTCAAGAAAACCTCCACACCAACACAGACAATGCCAACAGCTGTTGGTAGCTCACAGGGTGAGTCCTTCTGACAGCAGAGTTAACATATAGATAAGAGTTTGAGAAAATGCCACTTCTTGTTACAGTACAGCAGCAGAGCACAGAGGAAGTGAACAGCTCATTATTCCACAGCAGAATTTCCATTCAAAATCCATCTTTGGACGCAGAGAACCATTGAGTGATTTAGAGCCACTGCACGCTGCTAAGGTCACATTTTATGATCAACCAGCTCCATTTATGTCCTATTTAATATCATTACATGCTTTATGTAGAAGCTAAAAATGGAGACTGAGTTATAAAGTCGCTGACATTTGGCTGATTTAAAGACAATATGAAATGACATTCACAACACATTTTACATTATGGCATTATTTTACAGTAGATGTTTCACCAGTGACTGATTTTTGGAGGCTCTTAACAGCGTGAAATGGACTTACATTTTCCCGGTCTGTTGCCAAGGCGATCTAGGCATTTACGGCTCATTTTAATTAAAATATTATTTAAATAAATATTGTGATTTTTTTCTTACATTATGCTGATGAATTGTCTACATTTTAGTGTACATTAATGCACAATTAATGTGTACAATTGTGTACATACATTGTAGTACATCATGCTAATGAATAGTGAACTGTAGGCACATTAGCATTTGATAATAACTAGGGCCAAAAGTAGGTTTGTCCACTGGTTTCCATTCCTAGTGAGTCTGAGAATGGCTGCCATTTTGGCGGAGTTTTCCTTTCATCTTTTTCACATAATCGTCTACTATGACACATGCTCAAGTTTGCCAAGTTCCTTCTCAGAGAAGGATAAAGAGAAAGCCAAGAGTTCTCTGTGCAGAGTGCTACTGACATGTACTTTTCTCACCAGGGGCCTCTCTCACTATATTTTATTGATATACCAGGGAGAGAATATAGATCCAGTGGATCATGCACCATAAAAGCCTTTAACAAACTGTCTGGAGAAAACCTTTCTTTCTAAAGTTCTAAACTGAAAACTTCCTCGGTAGGTTTCACAATGTTGTATTTTGGATATGGAGTGTCCTTAGTGAAAACTAGTTTAGTCTCCGTGCCTGTGTCACACTGAGCCAATACAAGATATTCCAGAGCCTGTTCATTTCCATCATGGTCTTAATCTAAGTGTTTGCCTGAACAAACAGACTGAGCAAATGCCTCAAAGGAGGAGAGACAAAGAGGGAAAAAAGTCAAATATTTGTTAATCAGCAAACTTGAAACATTCAGATGAATATTCCCATCAGCCCCAGAGGCCCGCTGCCTTTTTCACTTTCCTCTGAATCACACTCTCTCTGGTTAATTTTCTACCCCAGCTTCAAAAACCGGTCTGTTGAAAGGAGAAAACAGAATGGATAAAACGCACAATATGCAGTTTTGAGCATACCCAGAAACCTATTCTGTTTTATCTCTTTGCTCTGCTAGGGGGGAAATTGGAGCACTGGGACTAGGAGGTGAGTTATAGTGATGAGGATTTGAGCAATACGGTAATAAATCTTCGACATGTTGAGCGGTACTACAGTATATGTGTGGACTATGGTCTATAATGATACACAATGCAGTTATGTGTGCATGGGCTCATAAAGATGACAGGGAGGAACTCTAGACAGCAGAAACACAGTCAAAAAGTTGCAAGAAACTTTTTAGTTTTTAGACTAAAACTGTTAAAAAGAGTCATGTACCCAATTTTTTTTTTTTTTTTTTTGATTGTTTGTTTGTTTTTGTTTGGATGGCAGTCCTGACTTGCTTGGATCCATTGATGAATAAGAAATAACCATAGAAAAAGAACAAAACAAAAAGAAACAGCAAATAACACATTGACAAAACATGAAATTTTGAAGTAAATTCCAATAATCTTTGCTATATATATATATATATATATATATTCACTGCCAGGCCAAAAAAAAAAAAGTCACTGTTTGGATTTTAATAGGCAAATACTTATTAAAATATTATTATTAATAATAATTTTTATTTTTCTAGCATGTTATATGTTTGGCAACGGTTCTTTTAACCCTAAAAGATGGAGTGTGTAGCTTTTCATTTCTTAAACAACCATGTATTAAGATGTATCATGGCCATATTCCAGGATGACAATGTCAAGATTCATCAGGCTCAAATTGTGAAAGAATTGTTGGGAGGGAGCATGAAGAATCATTTTCACACATGAATTGGCACACTGACCTTAACCTCAGTGTAAATTTTTGGGATGTGCTGGAGGAGACTTTACAGAGTGCTCACCTCTTGCATCATCAATACAAGATCTTGACCAAAAGATGATGCACTTCTGGATGGAAATAAATGTTGTGATGTTATTTCCATCAAGAGGTGCATCAATTTTTGGTCAAGATCTTGTAATGACAATGCAAGAGGTGAGCACTCTGTCTACTCCAGCACATCCCAAAGACTTTCAATGAAATTAAGGTCTGGACTCAGAGGTGCCAATTCATGTGTGAAAATGATTCTTCATGCTCTCTGAACCATTCTTTCACAATTTTAATCCTGGTGATTCTTGACAATGGCCGGGCAGTGTATATATTTAACATTTTTATTTACTCTCTCTCTCTTTTTTTTTTTTTTTTTTTTTTTTTGAGGATAAGTGGAAGTCACATAAGCATCTACAGTTCCTAATCTGCAAAGCTTCTCCCAAGTGGCCAATGTATTTGCTCCAAAATGGCAATGAGTTTGATTTGATGACCAGATGACCTTTAAAATCAACAACAAAAGACATACAAAGTTGTTCTCTCCTCCCTTTAAAAGCTGATAAGCCTATTAGCTATTTGGTTAGTTTCTGGGTAGCATCAGTTACGAACGACTGTTTTAAACTTTCTTCTTTTCCCTTGTTTTCCTGGAGGACGAATCTTCATTAGAGATGCTCTCACGTCAGCATTTCAATCATCTCTAATCCTGCTTAGTGCCCCCACAGCATCAGTCAGGGGAGGAGGGAGGAGGATATCTCCATGGAACAGCCTAACACAATTTTGTGCAAAATGTGCATTAGCAATATAAGTGCTGAAATGTGTCCACACGTCGGCCGGGCATCTTGCAAAAACAGCATTGACAGCACAGCTGTTGATCATTTAGCAAATGTTTCCAGGTGAGAACTGAGCTGAGAACTGACCTGGATTCAGCAGTGCTGCTTAAGGCAAGGCATGTGTTTTATGTAAAACGCCACCTTTCCTGTGTCCCAGGCACTGCGGTTATCACTGCGTACTGCACTGGTGTTTACTCTGTTGGCAAGCTGCCAGAGTATTAACGGAAGGAACCATTTGCCTCTGGCCCTGCGTAACACCCCCGTCCCTTTCATTTCCAATTTGACAAAACTGATGTATGTGAAGTTGTTTCCTCCAGCACATGCATAATTAAAGCTACAAAATGCATACAGATTTACAAACGAAAAAATTCAAAAGCTAGCAACTGACTCTATGCTAGCATGCCAGATACAGGTACAGTCAGGTGTACATAATGAGAGTAGACTATTGTGACCTCTTTTGTTCCAGTCCACATACTGTTTCCCATAATCTTATAAAAAAAACAAACAAAAAACAAACAAAAAAAAAAAAAAACTATTGTTGCGTGAATACGCAGTGTTGATATGCAGTGCTGTAGTTGAGAACATTTCATTTGAGCCCAGGCTGAAATCTGAGCAGGTCAAGTCAAAGTAGAGACCAGAAGAGGGTTAAGTCCGAGCCAAAACAGACCTAAAGAGGGTGGAGTCTGAGTCAAGACTAAATGCTCCCAAGTCCATGACAAGACCAAGACCAAGAAAATATGGTCTTGGACTCAGGCTCAAGACAGACTTTAATCTCAAGTACTGCAACACTGCTTCCCTGTTGAACAGTATGCAAAAAGCAGTATGTCAAATGAGTAGGATGTCTAAATTCTCAGTATTCATGATATACTAGGCTAACAATACCCAAATTACATACCGCTGAGATTCTGAAGAGTGGAATGAGTGGACTCTTTGCTATCTCATGAGGCCATGGGAAATCAGAAGCCATCAGAATCAAAAAGCTTAAAAAATAAAAATTGCAGAGAATTGTGACTCAATTATATATATTTTTTTAAGTGCTATGGGTAGCGAAAGCATTTTGCAATTGTTTTAGTACATCATACAGTAGGTCAAAGATCACATGGGTCAAAGGACAATGCCAAGATTACGGATGTAGAATATCTGAGAATGTATTTATACCACTGCATATCAAAAGAATGTACTTTATCAACAGTGAAGAAGTAAGTTCATCATGGAATTCAGTACATGCTCTCAAAATACGGGAATTTGGCTGTAGCCTATGTTTGCTAGGAAGGAGGTCATCCAGCCGAGCTGCAGTGAGATTAACATAGGAATAACAATCTTCATGGGATTAAGAACATGAGTGGCCCAGACCTCTACTTTTTTAATGCACACCCCACAAAACACACACTCAAACAGACTATGAATGTTGGCTGGTGGACAGGGAAGTGTAGGACTGTTAGGACTGTGGTCGAGTGATTACTGTGTACGGCACTGATGAGCACTGGGACAGGATTCACAGTGTAATCGGATGGGGTGAGAGGGGGATGAAGTAGGAAAGGATGGGAGTGATGGGGGTTGGGTGTGGGGATCAAGCAGATGGAGAGGAGAGATCAAGAAAAGAGGATTACACCACGTCAAACCATCATTGGACACAGAATCAAACTGCAGTCACTAGAAAGTACATCCACACCCCATATTTATCTGAAGTACCATTGCTGCAGGAGGAGGAATCTTATTCAGGCCAGTGCAGCCCTTAGAGGAAGTCCATCTTCCTCCTGTGAGTGAGAGAGGCTACATAGAGATATAACGCAAAGCTGAATGTAGCTAAAGCCAAGTAAAACCTTCTCAGACAAGCACTCCATTTAGCTGTTTTTAAAGCAGAAGACTTAAGTAAACATCTCCTAAGAAAAACATTCAAGCACAGTCTGAGGAGCCCAAAATCAGTGTAATTATAGACGACTTTCGCAGGACTGATCAATAAACTAGTCATTCATGCAATCCACCACTGGTTTTGAAAATATGTACACTAGTTTTGCAGTTCTTAAATTCAAACTGGGGATGTACTGCATAAATTTCCATCTTGCGGGCCAGTTCTGAAGGCTAGCTTGTGTAGGATACTGCAGACTTCCACAATTTGGCATGTTTTACTTTAACTGTACAGCATTGCTCCATAACTGCAAGAGCACAGAGCTCTCTAATTCAGCACCAAGGACAGCGGCATTGCTCTGGAAACGCCTCCATGGCTCAGCACCCTGGACAGTTCCCCTGTTGAGCACCTGATGTACTTACATCCTTACTAAATCTTACTCGTTGCAGACAAGAGCAAGGCTGATCTCATATGCATTTAAGTCAATACTAAAGAGCTCTGAACATAGGTGCTAAATATACATTGTATTCCTTGTAACCCAATATTGAGTTTCCATGATGTTTGATGTTATAAAACAGACATTTCTGAAGTGCTTTACTTAGTATGTTCTACCTACATGACTGCCTTTGATGGCATGCCAGTGTGGAAGTGACTCAGTCTCATCAGATAATTAGTGAGTGCTCTGGAAAGCCTTCCCAGCTGTGATGCAGCGAAATGGAGGGAGAGCATTTAATCCATCTGTTGTAGGAGGTTCCTAATGAAAACGACACAGCTTTCCATTTAGACAGAAAGTGAATGAGCGAGAGAGAGAGAGAGAGAGAGAGAGAGAGAGAGAGAGAGAGAGAGAGAGAGAGAGAGAGAGAGAGATGGAGAGGCTGAGAGAAAGGCTTTTTCCTCCATGTCAGGAACACTTCCAACACATGATGTCAGATGCTTTATAGACACACTAAACTGCACTTATCTCACCACAAGGCATACAATTTTTATGGCTTTTTCCTCTTTATTGGAAAGATGCAGAGGAGAAAATTATTGGAGAGAAAGCAGAAAAATGAAAAGAGGACACATATTCAAATCTGTGTCAACCATATAAAGAACATAGCTACAGTGTGTCAAGATCAAAATTTACTGCACTAGCTTAGCCTGGTTGTGACATAAAGGTGCACCAAGTTAAAACTTATGCACTACTAAATATTTCTGTGTTGTACCATTAAACTTGAAACTTAACTGTATACTACATTTTTAAGAAAACCTCTGACCAGGAGTAACTGTTGGAATAAAACAGCAGATTTATTGAATTGTATCAATAAACTCATAATTTACTCAACAAACTTCATTATTTTGGACATATATGATGATATTTGCATTTATATTTTTTTTAAAAGAGAGAACATTTTGCGAAAAAATGACTTTATCTCTTCAACACAAACCTGACTAAACAGTGCACCTCTGTGTGCATGTCAGATAAAATCAATCATAATAAATAAATGTCAATGAAAGCTTATTTTTACTGTTAGTTACATGAGGCAAAAAGTTAGAATCAACCAATAACAGGATAAACTGAAATTCATAGTGTGTCAACAGAACTTCTGCTCATGAATTGGAAGGTTGCTAGTGAATCATTGAAGACAAACATCATATTAGGCAACTATGTATTACTTTAAGAGCTTATGACTAACTAGCTCCATTTGTCTTAAAGGGATAGTTCACCAAAGAATTAAAATTTTTACCCTCAAGTTGTTCCAAACCTGTATGAATTTCTTTTTTCTGCTGAACACAAAAAAAGATATTTTGAAGAATATGGGTAACCGAATAGTTGATGGACCCCACTGACTTCCATATTATTGAACAAAAATACTATGGAAGTCAATGGGGTCCATCAATTGTTTGGTTACCGACATTTTTCAAAATATATTTTTTGTGTTGAGCAGGAAAAAAAAATTAGCTGTTGTATCCCAGGAGTTTATCCAAGGATATGTTACCATGGCAGGTTATATCCAGCGTTGTGTGTTTTGAAACCAATGAAAATTGCAGGTTAGTGTAGAACCACTACTTCAGGAAATTAAAAAGAAAAATGTGTTTTTTAAATGATTAACACCTTGTTGTCAAAGTTAGCATTGTGGCTTTATGTATAGTCAGACACTTGCGTATGTCGTTATGTCATATTTTCCAAAATCAAGCTCAAATGGAGTTTTTCACGAGCGAATTCCGGAGATTTATGTTTTGTCCGTCATTAGAACAGTCGCATCTGAGGCAGCAAGTGCATTGCATTAAGTTTTTATCAACTTACATGTTACAAAGGTTAATGTAGCTATGTGGGTGCTCATTTAATATATTTGATAAAAAAAGCCTGTGTTATAAAATTGTTTTCGGAACAGTAATGTTACAGAAGGACCGCTTAAACAGAAACGTTAAAATACTGATTATGCTCAGAGTGAACTGATTTTTCGGTACAGAGTTAGTTACAACCTATATAGTAGATACTAAGCCCCTAGTCTGGACTTTACATTCCAATTTAAATAAGAACTTATAAACGGCTGGAGCAACCAAACCCAGAGGTCTAAATACAATGTGTTAATAGCAAAATCTACTTTATTATATTCTGCCCTTCTTGTAAATTCACATGGCTGCAGCTAAATTTGGATGTCAGTTCACCTTTTAGTGCTTAATCCTGTTCTGTACACACCATTTACGGGAGTGACAACCACATTCTACAGCCGAATTAACTGCCGACAAAAATAAAATCACAGGGAAAGAGGAACAAGTCTTGACTCATTCACACATTTTGACAGAGGTCTCCACAGTTGTGTTTGAGGATGTAAAGAGACAGTGTTGCAAGATCATAAGAAAAAACAGCAAACAAAATGAACCTAAACTTAAACAAGTACAAATGTTGCATTTTGGAATAAAGACCAAAATATGGCGACCTGCAACTGACCAGTTTAATAACTCTCATTATTAATAGGGCTGAACGATTTTGGAAAATAATCTAATTGCGATTATTTTTACCAATATTGCGATTTAATATGCGATTATTTTTTAAGCTCTTTATCTTCTGTATTATTCAACAAAGACAAGCAATAAATCATTGTAGAGGTGGGAATCTTTAGGCACTTCATGATTCGATTCCGATTCTGAGAGTCGCAGTCTGATTCCAAAACGATTCTTGATCTTTTTTTCTTATTGATTAGTCTTATTAATAAAAAAATTTTATTACTTAATTACATATGTAAATATAAGTTCTACTTGAATTAATTTGTTGTGGTAATTTTATAGTTTCTGTGGTAACATAACTATGATCAGATTAGAAAACTTTATTAATCCCTGTAAGGGGAACTATAGTAATAAAAACAAATTACTTTACCCAATACTGTACTAAGTTTTCTACAACTATAGGGTATATTATACTACAATATACACTACAGTTTACTGCAGTAAAAACTAAAGTATACTACAGTATTTATTACAGTTTATCAGTTCACTATAGTTAATACTACAGTATGCTGTAGCATTCATTAACAAAGTGTTATAAATACTATAATTTATACAGTATACTACAATTTACTATAGTATGGTTCAAAAACACTATAGTATTTACCATAGTATTTTTTCACCTGGGTCCCTTAAGACATAACTGACTGTGTTTACCTTAATTTCGCGTCATAAAAGCATTTTGAGATGCAAGTATATTTTGCATGACCGAGCACTTTTCACAAAGCACGAGTCAGCATTTGAAATTGACATAACGACATATCTGAGGTGGCGTTCGTAGAGCATTTGTAAGGAAAATACCGGCGCACGAGAAGACACACTGCAAGCGTCAGCAAAGCACGCGTTTCTCACAGCACATCCTATGCAATGAAGCGCGCGAATGTCCTTGTAATTCGCTTCAACCTTTCCGAGCTTTATTAAAGATTATTTTGTGGATGGTTCGAGTGGTGTGTGTGTGTGTGTGTGTGTGTGTGTGAGTGAGAGAGAGAGAGCGCGATTGGAAGCAAGCAGAACAAGTTTCTAAAGCACATGCAGAGCCATCGCGCATCTGTGGTTAAAAATTAAGCTCAGAATCGATCCAGAATCGTTAGAGAGAGATTCTTTTCTCCCATCTCTATTGTATAGTATGAACAACACAATATTAGATAGATTAAACATAAACTGCTTTCCTGTAGGCCAGGCATATGCGTAGCGTGCCAAGTTGATGCTTCCTTTGCAGACTGCTTACTCTCGCGTCACATGACGAGCGTGTAATCGCAGCCTTTGCGGTTAAAAAGTCACGTTTTGTCATATCGCGATATTATCGCAAATGCGATTAATCGTTCAGCCCTAATTATTAACTCTCAAGTGGCTAGCTTTTTGAGCCAAGCCCAAAAAGACGGTTACAATAAGTGGACTTGGCAACAATGCAAGAGAGTGATTTGCAAGTAAGTCTGCCAAACATAAACAAGCACCTCTGTCAGCGATGGTTAAGTTAAAATAGCAGGGCATAATGAGTCTGTGGTTGCTAATATTACTTAGTCAAAATTATTGGATACCAAACGGGTTAAACTTTGGGAAACAACTGATGCCAAAACTTTGCTATGGTTACAACTATGTAAATTATCGCAGTTTTGGGAATGAAACGTGTTCCGTACACACACAGAACAATAATTTAAGGGAATTCATCCCCGCATTTAAATGCAGTTGTCACTCCTGAAACAGAGCATACATGTGTGATTTAAATCGTCATGTAAGAATAATAATCAGAACCATAAATACACAGAACTGTTTAGCAGACGAGTGATTAAAATCAAAGCAATTCAAAAATCTTGTATTTATCTGAAATAGAAAGTTTTTGTAACATGAGAGAGATGAAAGAAATTAATACTTTTATTCAGCAAGGATGTAGAGGTCTGCATTCCTGCGGCTCTCCTGCGGGAACCGCGGGACCCGATAAGATTTCTTGCTGCGCGGGATTAAATTTTAAATGAAAGGCGGATTGCGGTCGGTAACTATAGTGTACTTTAGGCGGGAGGGGGCGGTCTGACAATAACCCGGTCGCTCCCGAGATGCTTTGGCATCAGAGCATCTGTGCTTGAACTTGAAGTGAAAAAAAACTTTCTGCAGTGGTGGCGTTCACACAGTCCCCAGTTCCCTGTCCTGAGAAACTTGGCAAGATATGTTCTTTGCATTAGAGGTCTGCGCGAGTGCACCTTCAGAGATCATTCAACCTTTGCGATCGGATTTTGGAGGAGAGACGTTCTGAAATGGTTGTCAGTCAGCGTCATTCTGTTCTTGCATGGATGTTAAAAAAGATTTCATTTTGCAGTATAGCTAGTAACCCAACAGTTTTCGTTTATATGTATTTTTGGCTTAGCCTATAGTTTTGGGGGACATGTTGTAGGCTATTTAATTTAGCCTATTTTTTCTCTGTGATATTTAGCCTATTATTCTTTGTGACATTTTTTTCTCTGACATTTTTTAAGGTGTTGACAGCATCATAAGACAAATAACAAATAAAAATCTTGTATATGCTATGCAACATTTTATATTTGTTATCCCCAATCACTCTCTTTCTTTAGGGGAAGTTTAAATGTGAGATTCTGGAAATGATCTAAATTTAGCAGGACCCGTCGGGTCAGGAAGAAAATCACTATATGCGGATAGTGGGTGAACACAGTGAATTTTAGGCGGGAGCGGGTGCTTGCGGAATAGAACATTGCGGGAGCGGGACGAAAAAAAAACAGTCCCGCGCAGACCTCTACAAGGATGCATTAAATTGATTAAAAGTGACAGTATAGACATTCATAATGTTGCAAAAGCTTTATATTTCAGATAAATGCTGTTCTTTTGAACTTTCTATTCATCAAATAATCCTGAAAAAAACTGTTTTCAACATTGATAATAATAATAAATGTTTCTTGAGCAGCAAATCGATATTAGAATGATTTCTGGAGGATCATGTGACACTAAAGACTGGAGTAATGATGCTGAAAATTCAGCTTTGCCAACACAGAAATAAATTGCATTTTAAAATATACTCAAATAGAAAAGTTATTTTAAATTGTAAAAATATTTCACAATATTACTGTTTTTGCTGTATTTTGGATCAAATAAATGAAGCCTTGTTAAGCAGAAGAGACTTCTTTTAAAAACATTAAAAAATCTTACCGTTCTATATATATATATATATATAATTTATTTTTTTCATTTTCACCTACATTTGGCAGATTTTGGATCCTACTTTGACCCTACTACTTGGCCTGCTACTCATTTACATTACCAAGATTAGAGACCACTTTAAGATTTGACCCTTAAACAGTCTTAAGATAAAACATTGCTTAATGTACGATCATCAAACTGAAATCAGATCAATTGGTGCATAGAGATGAGTCTTGCAGAAAGCACTGCTTCTCTGATATGGGCGCAGTGCTGGTACAGAAGATGAATGACAGAGTGCTAATGTGTTCTGGCACTGAAGCATTGCTTGGGGTTTGGAGCAATGAAACTCCTCTCGTCATGCAGCCAGATCCACTGATGAAGGTTTGACTGGGCATCACGTCACATATCCCTGCTGACAGCACAATCATGAATTTATGATTGTATGCTAAGCTAGTGAACCAGTGTGCTACCACACTGAGACGGAAAAGAGTCTGATGATGTCTTGATCATGATAATGATTTTTACTTTATGTTTCTTCTGTCTGCTTCTCCATCCATCCATCCTTACATATTCAATAATTTACCTCCTTGGAAAAAAAGATTAAAAATAATGGAATGCTTATTTTGATATATCATGCATCATGTGTCATGCCCTCAATGCGTTAAGCCTGTATGGAAAGACACCTGCAAAAACATGATGTAAATGGCACAGTGGGAGGGGGAAAAAAACAGGCACCCAAAAGAAAATGTGTTAGTGAAAATTATCTTTCTATATTTTTTCTAATATTTATATTTAGTATTTTAATTTGCACTTAATTTGCACTGCTAAGTTTTCAAATGCCTGAATTACTTAAACTTAAATCTACATTCATTCTGCAGTGATGTTCAACACTAATGCTGATATAATTGGCTTCATCTTCTCAAATGGTCACAAAAAAATTGGTACTGGTTACTCAAATATGACCTTGAGTTAAATCTACTGATGCATTCTGCATATGTGCATTTATTTCTATTCAATTCAGCGAAACACACTTCCAGGCACATTAATGTCCAGTATTTTGCATAGATGATGTATGCACAATTTGAAACCAACTTAAAAACAATCAAGGTTTTATTGGGCAATCCACTTCCTTAGACAGTCAGCAAGCAGTATGTTGAAATATGTGGAATGTAATTTGGTTTAAGCAATCTGAAATGAATTATGCCTTTGTCAGAATAAGGGCGACATTTCCCTTTGTCTAAATTTATAGTGTTGAGAAGGGGGAATAAATTCTCCTTGCTGATTAGACTTGGCACTGGCCACTTCAGGTGCCATCAGATAAAGTCACACTTCATTCATGTTAGCTGTGTGTGTGTATGTGTGTGTGTGTGCATGTTTTTGTGATTCATGAGGACACATTTTTATAATGACATGGGTATTACACTGGTATTATGACGTAAACATGAAAATGAGGACATTTCATGAGTCCTCATATTTAAAATAGCTTTAAAAACATACTAAACAATGTTTTATTAAAAATGTAAAAATGCAGAATGTTTTCTGTGATGGGTAGGTTTAGGAGTAGGGGTAGTGTAGGGGGATAGAATGTACAGTTTGTACGGTATAAAAACCATTACGCCTATGGAATGTCCTCACTTTGATAGCAAAACAAACCTCAGTGTGTGTGTGTGTGTGTGCGTGGGCATTTTGCAAAAAGCACACTATTTTGTTTTTACTCTGAGTGTACACAAATAAAAGAAGACATTCTATAGTTTCAATTGATATATTACTTCTGTCTCTATGACAAAAAATGACGGAGTATTTTAAGTCTGTTTTGCTGCAATGTGAAAAAAATCCTGCGAAACGCGCCGGCGCGTTTCCCGACTCCAGAGGGTTAATTGGTTTGCGAATCAGTTTGAATGATTTGTTCAGTTCCCTGAACGCACTGAATCGTCTGAAGCAGTTTCTCACCTGGAGCGTTGGATGAAGTGGCAGTGGACCTATAGTCAATTAAAAGCAAATCTGCAAATGCATCCTATTTTATCTTTATTAGTTGAACTGCGTATGTTGTCTGTGAACAATTCCACAGGTATCAAATTAACGCCTTTGCGTAGACACAGTTAACCAGTTTACACGCGCCTGTAGAAATATACATTTGATTACATTTTGGAGAACAGACGGAAGAAGATCATTGTTTGTGTTCAGATGTTCAGCGGTTATGAGTGCGAGCACATGTAAAGAGTTTTCTCTCTTTCTTCTTTCAAATGTAGCTGTATACGTTTTTATTATACAAAGCAAAGGACATGCAATGATATTCGGGCTACAGATGCCAGAAACAGCTAATGATTGTCTCTTCTGTGTTTGTTGCAAAGATATCTAATTATGATAATATTAATAATTTAAATATCTATCTAAATAATAACATGATATTGTATTGTTGTGTGTGTGTGTGTACAAAGTAACTAGTAACTAGCTACTTGAGTAGTTTTTTCATTGGATAATTTTTTATTCTTACTCAACTATTAAGATTATTACTTTCACTTTTACTTTGAGTAAATATTTCTATAAGTACTTGTACTTTTACTTGAGTACAGTTTTTGGATACTCCACCCACCTCTGAGCAAACGTGAGATAAAAATACATTTTCTGAAGCAACCATGCCATTTTCGTGTTTCATGGGACTCAAACCCAGGGACTCTGCACTGCAAGCACAGTGATCAACAAGGTGAGCTACTGAGCAAGTCAGAAAAAGCCACACATATGAAGCTTGTTATGTGATGCAAATGTCAAACTGTATTAGTATTTATGTATTGTGCATGGAACCGTGCGAAAATCATTAATAGAAAATCTGCCCCTGTAAAATTGTTTTTTTTTTTTTTTTAAAGTTGTGCTCTTATTTTAAAGCACTTGTTTCTTGTTTTAGTCAAGACCTTGTTTAGATGTCTGCTGGGTTGTGGTTCCTGCGTTATTGTTGTTGTTGTTGTTTTGTTAGCTGTTGTCAAGCTTTGGAATTTTTGGGGTTTTTTTTGTTTTTTTTTTAACAAGTAAAGCTGCACTTAGATCCTACAACCTTCACTCTCTGAGACTCCCATCGTGACAGCCGATTGAAAATATATTTTATGAAACCCACCGGCTCTGCCTTGGTCGCGACCATCAGGTGTGACAACAGCAGATAACACCCCCGTTTGTCTGTCAGAACGCATTGCTACGGCCTCAGATACATAAACACACCTGTCACAACTCTGACAAGGAAAATAAAACACAACAATGGATCTTCCCTCCCAACTAGTGGCGATGTTTGTGGCAGAGCCCGCTGTGTTGTTCAAAACCCTGCTGCTGAGTTCAGCTCGCAAACACATTTCTCCCACCTGCTACCTGACAACATCAGAATGTAGGGGCGAAAAGGGAGTTTCACGTAGAGACCACTACAAGAGAAAGAGTTTGAGTTTTGATGCCCAATCATCAAAACATGCAGTTTTACTCTAAGAATGCATTAAGTCAAGCATCCTTTTAACATGATTTACATTTCAAAAGTATTCTGCTGTTAAAGCAAAGCAATCCAAATACGGCAATACAGTACAATACAGCACTGTTTTTAATTGACTTATTTCATTATACATCTTTCAAGCATTGTTTTAGTATGATTTTTTGTACTTGACTTTTATTTATACAAGATATTTATTTTATTCATTCATTCATTCATTCTTTCATTCATGCATTCAAGTCAAGTCACCTTTATTTATATAGTGCTTTTTACAATGCAGATTGTGTCAAAGCAGCTTTACAGTGATAACTGATAACTGGGCTGAATATTGATAAGGAATATTGAAAAGGTATTGTTGATGTGTATATGTGCACGGTAATTCAGCAAGCAAGCAAGCACTTTGAATAGCAATTGTACCCAAAACATACCCAATATGTTAGTAAATGGTCATAATTTAGTTGTTTTTGGTTTAATTTAGTTTGTTTTTGTTTTTTTGTTTGCTTTGCCTTCAGTAAACACAAAGTGTCGGAACAAGCTGTATGATTCCTGCTATGTCAAATATAGTTTTAAAGTGAAAAAAACAAAAAAACAAAACAAAAAAAAACATATTTATCATATTTCCAACCTCATCATTACTGGGTGGGCGGAATACTGAAAAGGTATTGTTGATGTGTATATGTGCACGGTAATGTGTTGATGTTGTGGGATTGAAAAAAGATTTATATAAATTATTTATATAAAATTATTATATAGTTTTAATAAATGAAAATAAATGATAAATGATAAAAAGAAGAAGTTATAGTATGCATAGTACATTGAAATCATTTATCTCAGTTGATCAAGGAAAATTGAATTCCTTATGATATAATTATTATGGTGAAATCTATGTCAGCTATATCAGTTCTTTTTTAAAATGCACATACCTTAACGCAGCATATGTGTTCTCAAAATATCTCTAGGGCGGAATATATTGTGATTAAACACACCTAAACTGCCAGAGAGAGAAAGACTGTTAACTCCACAGGACTGTAGCGTCAGCAGAGGTGTGAGGGAACTGAGATGAGATCAAAGTGTGAGGGTGTTTTTGGAGAGTTCAGTTCCCAGAGTGTGTTCTTTGTTCTGCCATTGGACCAGAGAACAATAAGTCTGGTATTTGACATGTCTTCACATGTGAAGGTCAACCAGTAGGAACAAACAAGTGTATAAAAACAGAAGAACTATTGAGAAAAAATAAAGGAATATTATGTTAAATATAACAAGATGATCTATTCAAGTATGCAGCAGACAAGCATTCTAGAGGGTTTAAAAGCAGTAAATTTGCAATAGTCTTTTCTTCCTTATTGTGATGTATATACGAGTGAAACGCCTTCTCAAACAAGAAAAAAATGTAGGGCGCCAGTAAACACGTCATCAGAGATGTCGTTTGCGGGGATGGGGTATTTTGATTAAAGATTACAAGGGCAAATACATTTTAAAACAATAAAGATGTTCATGGATAAATCATTTATAATAAACAGCAATATTCCTTAAAAAAGATAAATAATTGGCCATTATTGATTTCATGGTGACTTTAAAGCAAATACAAATTGTCCACATTGTCTTATTGAGGTGTTACACCTTTTCTAAGCAGAAGAACTTCTAGTTACTATAAGGTATGCATTACCAACATAACTCATGTAGGACAACTCAGCCCTATATGAACAATAACTTTACATAAGTTATGTCATGTATCTTAAATTTCCTTTCCAGAAATCCTCACGCAAGTACCAAGCAAAATTCGCTCTTTTGAATAGTTATGATATGAGTAATTTGATATAACTTTGCACAAAGTTGGTAAGTGTTTTATTAGACCAACTTCATGCCCTAATAGTTTTTAAGGTCTTATGGTTACACAACAGCTGACAGATGATTTTTTTTTTTTTCTTCACGGTGCCATACACCTGACTGCTACTGTAGGTGCAGTAAGTACATTACTGTAAACATTTTTTGTTCCTTTTAGCAAACTGGCTACTGGCTTAGCAAACATATTTTGGGCTATATGCAAGCTATTTAACTTTATATGTATAGTAAATATATTAAAGTTAAAAATGCAGGACAATTCATGTCTTATGAGCACTGCTACATACGTAATAGTGCCAGAGCTAGTGGCCAATTTGGCCCTGCTTTATGCATTTCTCCCAAAGAAAATGCAGTTCTGGGCCAGAAGATTTGGCTCTGTACCTGCCCCTTAAACTGTCTGGTCTCAAACCAGAAACTGCTAACATCAGAAGGCAGATAGGGTGAGATACTGTCCTCATTGTCAGAATAATGCAAAACAAAACTAGATCACACCAAACCAGCTCAATTATAATCAATGAAGCTATCTAAATTAGTGACTGATATAGCATGTTGTGGTGCTATACAAGTTTCACGTTGACAGCCACTCGGTTCCTATTTTTGTCACACTACACAGCTACTCCTGCCACTTTATTTTCCCCGTCTGTCTGAAATAAACTTATTTTACTTAGACATATCATATGTGTGATTTGATTGTTATGAATTTAATGTTATATATATTTCAATACTTAAATTCTGCTGTTAATAATAATAATAATAACAATACATTTTATTTAATGCACCTTTCAAATCACTCAAGGTCACCATACATCAAGAAGAAGTAGCAACAATAACAACATTAAAATAATAAATAACAGTAAATAGCAATGCCAATAAACCATAAATAAGGGGAAAGCAACAATTACAAACATGACAGCTATAAAAATAACAAAAACAAAAGTGCTAGATTTGAGAGCACACAGTAATCATAAAGGATAAGCTATTCTGAATAAATTAGTTTTAAAGGCTTAGTTCAATCAAAAATTAAAATTCTGTCATTAATTACTCACCCTCATGTCGTTCCACACCTGTAAGACCTTCATTTATCTTCAGAACACAAATTAAGACATTTTTGATGAAATTCGAGAGGTATATGACTATATAATCACCACTTTCAAGATCCAGTAAGGTACTAAAGACATCGTTAAAACAGTCGACATGACTGCAGAGGTTCAATCTTGACGGCTCCTGTGTCAGCATCACATGCATGCGTCATGCTGCTCACGTGTGCAGCTTTGGCCAATACTGAGCCGGTATTCGGACGTAAACACGGAAGCCTTCACTGTGCTTACTGCGGCAACTGCGTAAGGATAATGACAGGGAAGAGAAGAGATTGTTGAATAAAGTCATCATTTTTGTTTTATTTTTGCGTACAAAAAGTATTCTCGTTGCTTCATAAAAATAAGGTTGAACCACTGCAGTCGACTGTTTTAACGATGTTAAACGATGAAAGTGGTGATTATAAGTGCTGTCTATGGACAAGTCATATACCTCTCGGATTTCATCAAAAATCTTAATTTGTGTTCCGAACGGGTGTGAAATGACATGAGGGTGAGTAATTAATGACAGAAATTTCATTTTTGGGTAAACTAACCCTTTAAGTTTAACTTTAAATTGAGATAACGAGTCTGAATTACGGATGTTGACTGGGAGAGAATTCCAAAGGTGAGGAGAAGCACGGCTAAAGGCCCTATGGCTCGTGGTGGTTAGATGAGCAGAATGTGTGGAGGACACCCAATGAAGAGGAGCAGAGAGTTCAAGAAGGAATGTAGTGCTGTAAGAGATCTGAAAGGTAAGGTGGAGAGAGGTTGAAGAGATCTGTGAGTAGAAGAATTTTAAATTCAATCCAGAATTTGATAGGAAGCCAATTAAGCTGTTGAAGTGATGGTGTAATATGTTGTACAGATGAAGTCCGGGTTATGATACGAGCAGCAGAATTCTGAATCAGTTGGAGTTTATGAAGAGATTTGTGCGGTAAACCAGATAAAAGAGAATTACAGTAGTCAATGCGAGAGGTGACAAGCGAATGAACAAGAATAGCAGAACTATGCGGAGTGAGAAATGGACAGAGGCGAGCAATATTACGGAGATGAAAATAACAAGACCTGGTTATATTATTAACGTGAGCTTCAAATGACCCCCAAGTTCCTAACCCAGCGAGACGGAAAAACGGGAGAACCGTAAATGGATAAAGAAAAACTGCCGGACCTAGAGAGAAAAGAATTAGTGCCAATAATGAGTACTTCAGTCTTACTGCCATTAAGTTCAAGAAAGTTGGCTGTTCATTTTGTGAAGGCAGTTGGTAAGACAGGCAGGCGGAAGAATGGAATCAGGGTTTGTAGATACATAAAGCTGTGTATCATCAGCGTAACAGTGGAATTTAATACCGTATGTGGAGAAAATATGAACAAGTGGGAGAAGGTAAATTAGGAACAATAGGGAACCTAGGGCAGAACCTTGGGGGACACCACAGCTAACAGAAGATGGTTGGGATTGAAATTGTTTTAGTTGTACAAGCTGTGTACGGTTTGAAAGGTATGAAGTGAACCAGGTGTAAGGAATACCAGTGATACCAATAGCGGATAAACGGTTCAACAGAATATTGTGTGAAATGGTGTCAAAAGCTGCACTCAAATCAAGCAAAACAAGAATAGATAAGAACCCGCCATCAGCAGCCATTAAAGGATTAGTTCACTTTCAAATGAAAATTACCCCAAGCTTTACTCACCCTCAAGCCATCCTAGGTGTATATGACTTTCTTCTTTCTGATGAACACAATCAGAGATATGTTAATAAATATCCTGACACCATCCGAGCTTTATAATGGCAGTGAACAGGGGTCATGAATATGAAACTGAAGAAAGTGCCTCCATCCACATCCATCCATCATAAACATACTCCACAAGGCTCCGGGGGGTTAATGAAGGCTTTCTGAAGCAAAGCAATGCATTTGTGTAAAAAGAATATCCATATTTAACAAGCTATGAAGTAAAATATCTAGCTTCCGCCAGACCGCCTTCCGTATTCAACTTCACACCTCTCATGTCTTCATGTATTCAACTTCAAGTCATCAAGCATTGTTGTTTGGATTTAGAGAATGTAACATTAGCATTAAAAGAAAGCAATTTATGATCAGATATGGGTATTGCAGCTGCAGTACAGTTCAGGGGTGTAACAGCAGATAAGATCCAGAGTGTGGCCTTTAGAATGAGTTGGAAAGTACACATATTGCTGGAGACCAAAACTGTCTAGGCAAGAAATGAAATCCCTTGTGAGTGGGTTACTGGCATTGTCCACATGAATGTTAAAATCACCCAGTAGAATAATATTAGGTGATAGAAGAATCAAGCAGAAAAAGTCACATTTACGATCAGCGATAATGCCGCTGATGATGAGACCCTTGTTGGAAAGTGAGCGAATGTTGAGAAGTCCAACTTTGAGCTCCTTTCCACCCAGCAAAGAGCTAGCCGAACTGGCTACACTAGTTAGCTGGTCAACAGTCTGCTGTGTTTTCCTTGCTGTTTGGGGAGCCGAAGTCCAGAATGATCGTATAGCCTTTGAGTCATTGTACCTAAAACCCTGTCGAGACCCACGATGGATGTATTTCAGACAGGGACAATGAACAATATCTTGTTAGGGGTAAAGTGAAGGTGGAGGCTCGACAGAGTAGCACCGCAGCCAGTGAAGTTCAGTCGCTGTATACAAAAACAGTGAAGTCGCTGAGTGGAACAATGACGAAAAAGCAATCCAAACAATGATGACACATGTGAAAGGATGGTAAATCCACATTGTGTCAGTCAACAGTAGAGTTTGGTAGGAGTAGAGAATTATAAAAGAAAATATAAAATAAAATGATAAAATAGGTATTTAACAGGAAAGAAAAGTTAAAAACACTGGAGAGCAGCGGCAGCCAAACGCGCCAGCGTTCACCCAAGTGGAAGTCTTCTTAATCTTGTTAAGGTGTTACAGTACATCAAAAAAAATAATAACCTAAAGCTGCTGTTTTAGGTGAATGAAATCCCTTTGGATGTTAAAATACACAGATAAGCCAAAATATTATGACCATCTGCCTAATATGCTGTTGGTCTCTGCGTGCTGCCAAAACAGTGCAGACTCGCTGAGGGCATGGACTCTACAAGACCCCTGAAGGTGTCCTGTGGTATCTGGCACCAAGACGTTAGCAGCAGATCCTTCAAGTCCTGCAGGTTGCGAGGTGGAGCTGTCGTGGATCAAACTTGTTGGTCCAGCCCATCCCACAGATGCTCAATTTGATTGAGATCTAGGGAATTTGGAGGCCAGGGCAATACCTTGAATTTTTCATCATGTTCCTCAAACCATTCCTGAACAATATGTGCAGTGTGGCAGGGTATAATGCATCCTGCTGAAAGAGGCCACGTCCACCAGGGAATTGTCATAAAGGGATGTACCTGGTCTGCAACAATGTTTAGGTAGGCGGCATGTGTCAAATTTAAGTCCACATGACTGGCCAGACCCATGGTTTCCCAGTAGAACATTGCCCAGAGCATCACACTCCCTCTACCGGCTGGTCATCATTCCACAGTGCATCCTGGTGCCATTACTTCCTCAGGTAAACGCAGCACACAGTTGTCCATGTGATGTAAAAGAAAACGGGACTCATTGGACCAGACGATCTTCTTCCACTGCTTCAAGGTCCAGTTCAGATGCTTGTGTGCCCATTGTAGGCGCTTTCGACGATGGATATCATAGGCACTCTGACTGGCCTGTGGCTACGCAACCCCATACACAGCAGAGTGCGATGCATTGTGTGCTGTGGCACATTCCTCTCATAACCATTATTACAATTTTGTGTGACTTGTGCCACAGTAGACCTTCTGTTGGCTCAGACCAGATGGCATAGCCTTCATTGTATTTGTGCATCGATAAACCTTTGGCACTCAACACCCTGTCACTGGTTTGTGGTTTGTCCCTCCTCGGACCACTGTTGGTAAATTCTCACAACTGCTGACCGGGAGCAACCCACACACCTTACCGTCAGAGATATACTGACCTAGTTGCCTTGCTATAACAATTTGGCCCTTGTCAAAGTTGTTCAGATCTTTATTCCTGCCCATTTCTCCTGCATCCAATACGTTGATTACGAGAACTGATTGTTTGCTTACCATCTTATCTACCCAGACCTTAAAAAAATAGTTCACCCAAAAATGAAAATTATTCCATAATTTACTCACCCTCAAGCCATCCCAGGTGTAAATGACTTTCTTCTTTCAGCCAAACACAATCAGCCTGGCTCTTCCCAGCCAGGGAATTGAATGGCATTGAATATAGACCGAGTTTTTGAATCTCCAAAAAGCGCATCTATCCATCATAAAAATAATCCATATGAACCCAGTGGGTTAATAAATGCCTTCTGAAGCGAAGCAATGGGTTTTGTAAGAAAAATATCCATATTTAAAACTTTATAAACTATAATCTTCCGGCAACGGCCGTATGAGTGTTCACGAGAGAGAGTCAAGCTCCGGCGGAAGGGTTATCTCTGACCCAACATTTGACATAGAACTTATCTCCTCTTATCTTATATCAAAATCATCAGACATTTTTCTTTAAAATTTTTCATTTTAGACTTCAAATTTGTGACCAGTGTTTTGTTTTTCTTTATCCTCCTTCCGCATTTGTCAAATCTCACCTAAGCTTATGCTACACTTACGTCATAT
This sequence comes from Mylopharyngodon piceus, assembly GCA_039654765.1. Lineage (NCBI taxonomy): Eukaryota > Metazoa > Chordata > Actinopteri > Cypriniformes > Xenocyprididae > Mylopharyngodon > Mylopharyngodon piceus. The sequence goes on from CM077456.1 coordinate 23,102,059, forward strand.
GTCCTACTGTATGTCATACATCGGTCAGAGGTCACCCTTTTGCCGGAACTCGACTCTATTGTGAACACGCGTACGGCCGTTGCAGGAAGCCAGTGACTACGGTTTATAAAGTTTTATATGTGGATTTTTTTTTTTTTTTTTTTTTTCCATACAAAAACCCATCGCTTTGCTTCAGAAAGCATTTATTAACCCACTGGTGTCATATGGATTATTTTTATGATGGATGGATGTGCTTTTTGGAGCTTCAAAAACTCTATTCAATGCAATTACAAAGCTGGGAAGAGCCAGGATATTATTTAATATAACTCAGATTGTGTTCGGCTGAAACAAAGCCATATACACCTAGGATGGCTTGAGGGCAAGTAAATTATGGGATAATTTTCATTTTTGGGAGAACTATTCCTTTAATATGTGGCCATGTTAAGAGATGATCAAGAATATTTGCCTTACCTGTGACTGGTCATAATGTTTTGGCTCATCAGTGTATATTCTTAAAAGAAGTAAGACCCACATAAAAATACAGTGAAGAAACAATTTAATCTGGGAATATTATGTAGTAGCATAGCAATTTACCTCATTATTCATCTCATGAGTAAGTTTATCATATCAAATGTTTGCTGGTTCTTAGTGCAATAGATAAACCAGTTTTTTAAGCTCTTATCTCAAAATATCTGCTCATGTACTAACACGCATGTCCTTTCTGATACAGACAGAGAGCTCACTTGTGTATTATGGATGTTTTCTCATTGCATACCATTCCTGGAAAAAAAATGTTTTTGGAGTCACTACAATGGAAATTGACAAAATTTGTATCTACTTTTAAAAAGAACCAGGCCTTCTAGGAGCAAGGAATCAAACAGTTCCACATGCTTTCCCTTCCTTTCTCCGAGATAAGGGATGAATCATGCAGAGGCGACAGTAACCGGCTGTGGTGCATCTTGGGAAGACAGAGAGGACAGCCGAGGGTAAACACAGTGATTAATCAAAGCTACAACTGGTTAAAAGCAGATAACCACCTTTTTCCATGAGGGGAGATTTGTTTCGTTTTTCTAACGCATCTCATGTTTCTATATTTATTTAAAGCTTTGCATTTCTTAAACGAAAGCTATAATCAACAGTCAACTGCAAACTCTGAGCAAGTCACTGAAGAGCCCTGTGAGTGTACAGAACACAAGCTGACCCATCACTCAGAGAAAGATGAAAAAGGGGACAGAGAGAGGCGAAGACAGATGGAGGGGGTAGCAAAATAGCAGGAAAGAGAAAAAAAAAATTGCTAAACAGTTGCTGTATTTCTTCAGAATTAAAGTGCAAACACATCTTCATTCTATGCAAATGAGGCTGATTATAGATTGAGCCTTATTCACAAAGTTCAGTAACCTTTGCTTTGCGCAATTAACTGTTCTATTACTGGTCACAAAAGCTTGTGGTAACGGAATTCTACTTAAAAGAATTGATGTTTTCTATTGATCATGGCAGCAGTAATTCATGAAATAATCAAATGATGAAAAGGAGCATATGGTGTAGTTGAATACTTTCATTATTTTAGAGAATCTGGAATCAAATGGATGTTGTACAGCCCCGCTAAAGTATATCAGATTGTGGTAATCAGCGGCATCCTCCACTGTCCACCACTCAGCAATTAAAAACCTAAACCTCCTCTATATATATACACATATATATATATATATTGCTCTTTAACGTTGGTTGTTGCCCATCTTTAAATGGAAAAAGGAAGAAAATGGAGAGTGTGTACCTAGCATTGAAAAAAAAAAAAAAAAAAAAAAAAAAACATTTAGAAGGAGAGAACTCTCTGTTACTCTCTGTTTTAATTTTAACTCTTGGGTAGAAAGGGGCAACCAGAATCTAAAATCAGTCTGCAAGATGGTAAATTTTCAGTACAGATACATTCTGCACGATTTTTTAGGCATTTTTGTATCGTTACCTGATTTGCATAATTCATTTAATGAATCGCGTGCAATAACAATGCAGGCAGTGTGCGCAAATAAATGACGCTATCAGTAGGTGCAATTCATTCTTAGTGGATTTTCCCTGAGAGGTTTAATGATTAGGAAGCAGGAGGAAGTTAGTGGAGAAACAGATGAGAGAGAGAGAGAGGGAGGCAGGTAGAGAGGAAGGGAGGGAGAGAGGAAGGGAGGGGGACGAGAAACCCAGTTCTTCCTGGACAAGGCCAAAAAAGAAAAGAATGATGGAGACTAAATGAAATGCCACTCCGGGTAAGGAGAAAAAAGCAAGGCGAGAAAGCAGGTCAGCTGAATTGCTGGGGATGTTCTTGAGTGACTTTGCCCTCAGGTGTAAGTCAGAGTGCTTTCTTTCTTTCTTTCTTTCTTTCTTTCTTTCTTTCTTTTTCTTTCTTTCTTTCTTTCTTTCTTTTATTAATCTTCACTTTGGCACACAATCTCACCTATTCAATACAAAATATTTTATGAGTTCTACTTTTAAACATGAAACAGTACTCATAGTGGATTTAACTTCAATAATGTGGACATTTTGAAATGAAAGAAAATATTTGACGGGAAATAATGCATGCTGGGACATGTGTAAAATGCATAATACCTGAAGAAAGCTATCTATTAGTATTCCTGTTCAAGTGATGAGTGATGGGACATTTTTATATATTTATCTATTTATTTTGCTTCTGCATCGCACTAGGTAGCCCCATCTACAGTAGAGTCTAACTGGCCCAAAATCACTTCACATAGCTTTAAACATAAAATATTTTCTGATTGGCTGTGATTGACCGTTCGCAAAGACCCGCCTCCTTTAGTTACTGTGCCACGTTGGACAAGCCATGCTGCTCTCACGCCACACATCATGTTCTCACGCAGTGAAAAATACATCGCTGAGCAAAGAGGACACTGACAATGCGTCTACAGACAAGACAGAGCAGGTTACTTCTGATATGAAACAAAGTCTCAAATGTAATTTTTAAAGAAATTTAAACAAATACCGTTTTGTGGCTCTTTAATGTGTCGTGACAGAACGCTGTAGCGCCTCAGTTTAAGCGGCTCATGAAGTGATCATCTCTTCCTACTAGTTCATTTATAGCATTAAATAAACATGAATGAACATCAGAAGGAATGTTGTTTCAACCATGGAAAAACGTCAGTACACACCATTTTTCAAGTTTAAATCCACCAACGTTAATTTACTAACTACCCTGACTGCTTTGTCGGACAAAACAGCGGATTCAGCGAATGAATGGTTAGATAGCTTGTCAATCAAACTCTTGGCAAAGGGTCAATTGTGTTCTGTCACATGGTTGTTTTGATTTCACTGTAGGTAGGCAAACTAATTGTTTAAGAAAACATGCTGTCTTTTGCTTTTTAGGCTGTAAGAGCATGAGAGAGAGATATTCATAGAAAAGAAAGATAAATGACCTTTAACTTCTAACTTCTAATCTTGACACATGCCTACACATGCAGTGGAAAAACTGTTTCAGTGTACAGTAGATTTCCAAAAATACGGTACTCTATCCATTTTATATAATACAGTGATTTTGTAACATAAAAACATTGTTTCAGCCAGAAATGTCATAGCCGGGATCATACATACTAATAATAATGATAATAATTATGGAAATAACGATCTACTCATCAGTTTCTTTAATTTTTCCATCCCTTGCTCTCCACTTCCACACTTCACTTCACAGCTCGTGGAGGGTTCAGCATGCTTCATTTAATGACATTAATTAATTCCCACTCTCTTTCTTTAATGAGCTAAATCAGTCATGAGCCAAATGAAAAAAAAAAAAAAAAAGAAGAAGAAGAAAAAAGTTAACGAGTAGCTTCTTCTTAATGTCACCAGATAGGACAGAATGTTTCAAATCGACAAATTCCTCTGTGTGCTTTGCCGAATGAGAGACACCAGTAGAAGTCATCAAGCAGAAAATGTATTAATGTGAATCTATTGTTCACTTATCATTTGCCCAATGCTGCTTAGACAAAAGTGTGCACTCGTTAGTTAAGCATTAGCATGTGCTAATTTGAGGCTGTAGTCTCGGCTAATGTGGCAGTTCAACTTTATGTACACTATAACCCTTTTGTTTGGGTTAGAAGAACTATCTCGCACAGAGAGAATTTAAAAAGTAAAGTCCACGTTGCAGACTATTATGGCCAAAAATAGCCTACTTAAAGGGGAAGTGTGTTTTTTTTTAAATAATAATAATAATATTTTTAAATAAATAATAATATGCAGAGAGAGGTATAAGGCATTCATAGGTTTCTTTTCACAGAAAAGTGTGAACACTGTAGCTCCGTGGTGTTTTCGAAACAGTATTTGCAGTGTTTGTTTGAGCCTCCCAACCAAACCAACACAACATTAGCTAATGAGTTGCTAAATGTCATTCTACGTTTAGTAGAAAGCTAGGTTAGGAAACAAGCGTGAAATGCAAATGCAAAGTTCTGTCATAAAACTCTAGATGGCGCAGGCTGATAGGACCTTAACTCAATCTGCTTGCAATCACATCATTCTCTATAGGACACAGTTGATCAATTTCTTCTGCATCAGCAGCTAATGAGCTTGCTTTTCAACTTCTAAATACTTGGTCAGTGTTTGCTGTAGCAATCTGCAGCGCACTTTCAGAAAACCTCCACCTCCCCCAACTCCACCTGTATAGATATATACAGGTAATAACAGCAGCAGTGTAGCAGATCTATTCCACCAAGTCATATCCATTACTATGCCAAACATTTAGAGAGTTGTCATGACAGAACTGATAACAATAATAATAATAATAATAATAATAATAATAATAATTAAAGCTGCAAGCAGTGTTGAAAGGGCCGTTGCACCTGGGCTCACCTCCACCTGGTGGCCTTAGGAAAACAGTGAACAGTGGGCGATACACGTTTAAGCGGGTAAATTCAGGAGAAATATGGCAAAGTCATTTTTATGTGGCACACTACCTGCTGCCAGCAGGTGGCTCTTTGATTACAACTGAATATTGTCATGTAGATGTCTTCAGACCAGGACTATTATCAAACACATGAAGTTTGGAGCAGATTGGACATTGTATGCCTGAGTTACAACAACTTCCTGTTTTGTGGCGTTAATCGCATACTTTAGCACTTAGCCAAATGTTGCATGATTTAATGTGTTTCTAGCATGTTTGGTACTTTGTGGCATACTTAAATGTGTTTCTGAGGGTGAATAAGAGTGTAAAGCATGCCATGTAGATGTCTTCAGGCCAGGACTCTAATAAAACGTGAAGTTTGGGGCAGATCGGACATTGCATGCCCGAGTTACAACAACTTCCTGTTTCATGGCAAAACATCAAACTTTGCCAGGCCGCCACGGACATGCCCTTCAGTAAAAACTCAAGATCTTCGCAAAAGGTATTGGGCTGTTACACGTGTCTACCGAATTTCATACCTGTACGTGAAACATAGAGCGAGGGGCACTTCGTTGAAATTTTGTAGGTGGCGCTATTGAGCTATTTTGCCACATCTAATTCTAAAACCCATATCAGATGTAAATTTTCACCACTTCTGATGCGTGTGCAAAGTTTCATGAGTTTGAGCACATTTCAAAGTTTTTGAGCATATTTAGGCCCTCAAAAATGCGATTCATTTCGGATTCGAATTCGAAGAAGAAGTGGAGCAATTCCAATAGGATAATAAGTTGAGCGAGAGAGAGCTGCATCTGTGTTGAGCTATCTATGCAGTAGATCTAGTTCTCCCTGCAGAAAACACAGTGATGTCATTGCTAGCCCAAAGCAGGTCTAACACTGACCCGTATAACCCCAGTGGGAATGAGCAAGCCAGCATGGAAAACTGGCAACATTCAAACCACAAACATGTAATGCCTCATTATTCACATAAAGGAGCCTGAACCCATGTTTTCTTGAACATTCTACTGAAAACCGCCTCATGCACAGTGAACTCACTATTTTTGGAACAAAAGAGATGTATCAAACAGTTCAACCATGCTGAAAAGACCAGTTTATACCAGTATGAATTTCCCTGCTGGCCCAGAAAGGTTTATAGTGCCTGTCTAGCTTTTGAACCAGCACATTGCCAGTAAACGTTAGGTAGGTTAGGTACTTAGGTAGTTCACTAAAAAATGAAAATTACGTGATAAATTACTCACCCTCATGTTGTTTTAAAATTGTATGTTTTTCTTTCTTCTGTGGAACACAAAAGAAGATATTTTGAAGAATAGTGGTAACCAAATCATTTTGGTTAAAACTGACTTCCATTGTATCGACAAAAAGAGAAAGGAAAAAAACAAACAAACAGACATTTATCAAAATATATTTTTTTTATGTTCTACAGAGGAAAGAAAGTCATGCGATTTTGAAACAGCACAAGGGTGAGTAAACAATGACAGAATGGTGGATGTGGCACCAACCATCTGAGTCACATTTAAAAATTATAAATCATAGTCAACTGGTATTTAGGGATGGGCGATTCTGAAACGAATTTCACAATGAAAAAAAAAAAAAAAATTCACACCTTGTCATAACCAGATGCAACCCGCAATAAAAGGTATATTTTCCATGATAATCAGAGCCTTTTGTCCTAACCAGCCACGGAAGCGATACACAATGAGCAACAAGGGGATTCTATTTTTGGAATGGTTTCTATTTTTGCGACATCATGACTGACAACTCGATTATCTCTTTTACTTGTGCGTTTTTTGCAATATTAAAATTGTTTAATTTGCATTTGAATATCATTTCTGCATTATTTTGACAGCGACAAAGGATAATTTATCTCAAATCTTGAACATAAATAAGAACGTTCAAACAGTGAACTCTATGTGAACAAACAATTGTATCCTATAACAAAGGCTGCATCATATGATATTGAATATTTTGAATAGTGTTAAAATTGTTTAATTTTGATTAATTTGATTTTTACTTCTAATTCCATTTTGTTGCAAACACACCCATTTTCTCAATCCCACATTTGCAATGATGCATTGTTGAAGGAAGCAGACGCTGCCATGGATATTGGCCACCATTAGCACGCGGTCACCTTCAGTCGGCTGTCTGCCGGAGCGAGACACGAGTGCTCAAAGAGAATGACTCAATTACAGATGAACATGAGAAATGCAAGATCTGCAACTCTCCAGACACGCAGTAATCTGCCACAACACACAGCTGTGTGTTGCATTACCAACGAGCAATCAGGCACACACAATGAATGTTTACTAAGAGGTCAACCTATTTAATAAGCAGAGCACTTTATTAATGCACAAATACATGGAAACACACACTTAGCAGGAAACCCTGCTGTATACATGTGTACAGTAGATCTACTAAGCTGCATCATAATGCACACAAAATGGCACGAGCTCATGTGAGATGAAAGTCAAAGGTATCAAAGTCATTCAAGCAGGCTCCTTTTTTAAAAATATGATAAGGTGATCTTAAAAGGTCACAGCCATTACCTCTACCAAACATGCTAATGGAGTCATTTATCTGTGTAACCTCCAAAACGGTCCCTCTGGAATATATAATATTCTGCTGAAGGATTCCATCTGTTCAGATCTTTTTTTGTGGGGGCTGGTTGTACTCGTCTTCCACACTGGGTTCAGCAGGTTATGGTTCCACTACCATGGCCTTATTCTGCCATTAAACCAACTCCAGTTACTTTAGGTCTTTGAGCCTGAAGGCAAGACCTGGTGTGTCTGTCACTTAGGATTTCCCCACAAACGTGACAAGCAGCATCACATAAGTCAATCAAATGTCAGCTCATTACATCATGCAATATTTATTCATACCACAATTATAAAGAAAATAATAGAATCACTTCAGAAAATGGTAAAATTCTCTTTTCTTTTTCTCTCCTTTCTTCCTTTCTTTCTTTCTTTCAATATATTACAACATATATGAAAGAGACATAAAAATGTCTCAGTGAGCACAGTATGAATGACCCTGGCACTGTTATTAAGAGGAACAGTAACAATTATGAATACAAATGTGAAGGTCTAAGCAATACAGTATTTTTTACGCTTCTAAGTCCATTCATTCTATAACCATCAGATGGTTTTATGTTTCTCCTGCTCTGTAGTGTTGGTTTACATCAGTCAGTAAGGCCACAGGATAAATTATATGACATGAAAAAAACACACAAACAGAAACACCTTAGGGCTCAACGCTAAAGATTTTTTCCACTGGCCTGTGAAAAATTTGGACAGGCAAGTAAAAATTTGGCCCCACCAGGCCAGTAGAAAAAATCCTTAGCGTTGAGCCACAACCACAAAAAAGTAATAAATAAATCAAATAAAATAGACATGGTTATTGTTTTCTGTGTTTTTGACCCATGTAACCTTTATAAATAAGGGTATGACACCAAAAACGTCTTATGACTGTAACCATGGTTTCCTGAGAAGGGGAAGGAGACGCAGCATCTGGAGTTGATGCTATGGGGGAATGCCCTCAGCGTGACTGGTGGAGCGTGACCTAGAGGAAAGGCTTTCTTGCCATTTCAACTCAGGAAACTGCAGGGGAGCTTAAGTAGAACGACATTATCTACCCTAGCTATAGGAGAGAGAGCTCAACCCTGTGTCTCGGGGACCCACTCAGAGACCTTAAGCACTAATTGATTGAGTGCTGCTATAACAAGATGGGACACCGTAAGCCAACTGCCATACATGCCAGGTGTTCCGAGCATAGGTCCACTGGAGTCCATGAACGACACCCTCTATAGGGGAACATGAGGCACTACCTCAGAACCCAACCGTTATTGGGGAGAAAGACGGAACTGAGTATACACAGTCCTGTTAACCCTGCTCTACCCTAAGTTAATGCCAGAACAGCATCATAACAGGGTTAGCATTTTTTCTTAGGGATGCTTACAACCTCAGTAATAGTTTAGTAGTATTGCCGCTCTTCCAAGGGGGAGCCAATCTTTACTCCAAGCTAGGGAAAGAGAAACATGAGAACAATGCATAATATTGTTTCAAGTTGATCTCAATATCTAGGCTCCGACCCCAAAGAGGTTGTAGGGGAGCCATATTCTGTTTAACAACCCCAAAACTGGGGGAAAGCAAATCAAACCCTACCTTGGGCGAAGGCACTCTACTTAAAGAGCACCTTCCCAAAAAGGAGAGATATCCCTTCTTAAAGCTCCAAACAGTGGAGAGAGTCAGAAACAAAACAGAGGGAGTCATGTGAGTTACCCAAACCGGTTCCATTCTTCCCACTCTACCCTAAGGGATGAGAAAGAGAGCCTGCTGACTAGCCTACAGGCTACAACCTTAATTGCTGCCCTTACAAGGGGGAGCCTCAGGGACTAACATGGCTAAAAACTATATCACCCGGACTCAAAACCCCGAGGGGATCACAGGAGAGCTTATATTCTACTTTAAGACCCCATCATGACTGGGGAGAACAGCTCAACCTTATCTTTACAAACACACTCTCTGGTCCACAATCAGTGGCCTAATAACAAGGAGGGACCAAGACGAGTATTTCTTCCAAAGAGAAGCAACATCCCTAATTTAAACTCCAACAATAATTGGAGAAGGAATAAACAAAACCAAAGGAATCATATGAGTTATCCATTTGGTTCCATTCATTCTGTTCTACTCTAAGGGGTGTTTCGAGAGCCGATTAGAAAGGAAGCCTACAAAGGGCCAGAGCAATTAGCCTCCAAGGCTGCAACTTCACTATTGCTGCCCATATCAGGGGGAAGCCTACTCCTTACTCTCCTTGGGAAGGAGGGTGAATAAGTGCAGGGCATGAACTGAGAACAACTTGACACCATTCTGAGTTAAAGCAATCAACTTATTTACTTAGTCAACTACCCTACTCAAAAAAATTGGCTACCACTGTTCTGAGGGGAAGCCTGCATTTCCACTTCCTGTAGAGGAAGATGCAATCAGGTCGAAGAACATTCATAAGTCGCTTAAGACCCAGGCTTGACCCCACAGGAACTACAGGAGAGTTCAGACTCTACTGGGGGGAGAGTATTTCAAAAGCTTATTGAGAGCCAAGCACTCACTCAACGTTCTTTCGATGACTATATAGTCGAGCGCTTCCATGAGCGATCCCCCTACCTCCAAACATAAATGGGGAGGGGAGATAAATTAGAGTCAGGAATATTTAAGTGCCTTAGTCCCATTCATCTTGCTCTTCCTTTAAAGGGAGGCCCGTTTTGATACCTTGACAGTAGAAGAGAAATAAAAGCAGGGCATATGTGAGAGTGCCTGAGCTAGAACACTAGAGCAAACATTAAAGGGTGCACGCAAAATGCTAGCCTCTGACCAGCATTACAGGCTACAAACTTCTCTCCTGCCTGGGAAACCCCAACTCCTAGCCCATAAAAATGGGCAGAAATAAAGCCACACCCGTGCATCCTGGCTATTGGAAGCGAACCCAACTGATGTTAGGAAGAGAGCTAACCAAGGTGGAGAGGTAATAGCAAATCCAACCTTATTCCACTTCGTCCCATACAGAGCATTATAGCAGCCACCTGCTATAAAAAGAGGGGAGCTTCCTCACAGAGGGCGTGCTCAACCCGAGAATGCTTCAGAATACTTAAGTAAAACAGCTGGCCTTAGTGACAGCAAGACGGTATAATTTTATTTTGTCACATTTACTAGTTTCAGGCTCAAATGAGACTGAACACAAGACATGACGAACCATCAGTTTGTCTGACAAATAATTACATCAACCAGTACCAGAGACTGGTAGGATTGATGCAATACTGCCTAGCTTCACTGCTCAATGTTCAATAGCGACGGGTGCTACATGCACTGGCAAGAGATTAAGTGGCTTCGCATAGCCGTAAACCCCTACTTAAAAAGTAAGGGTCGTAAGGATTCACCATGACCTTTCCAGGGTGTCTACAGATATGAACAAGTTAAATTTAAGACTTTTTAAGACCTTTTTAATACCACCTTACATGAAATTTAAGACCAAACCTACGATGGAAATACACACACACACACATATACATATATATATATATATATGTATATATATATATTAGGGCTGTCAATAGATTTTTTTTTTTAATCGCGATTAATCGTGTACCCTTAATCGCGATTAATCGCACTTATCGTGAAAGTAAGCATACACCATTTATCTTGTTTAATACGTCCATTTTGCCATCATTGCCTATATCCAGCAAAGTAAACAATCAGATTGAATTGTGATTCTCACAAAACATGTTTTTTTCAGCTTTTTTCAAGGTAAATTTAGATGTCTTTCCAAAAAAGGACACCAAATAACCAAATTTTTTCTTTATATAATTCATACATTTATGTGCACCAAAACACCCATAAAAAAAATCACAGCAAAAAAACGTTTCAGAATTCACAGTGTATAGTATGTGCAACCGCAAAGAGCTTGTTTACATTTTAGACAAGTCAAGTTGCAATACTGAACAGGACCACACAGAGATGCCAAAAAAAACCTAAACCAACCGCCTGGGATGTTTCGAAGTTCCGTTCAGACAGGAACAGCACGATGCGGGAGGGCTCGCGCTCTTCAGATACAATGACAGAATATGACAGAGAGTTTGTGTTTTAAAGCGAAACAGACACTGTAATGAATAATTCTCTCTGCCATCTCTGATATAATCAGCATGGACTTTAAGATCATCTAACTGCGTGACGTAAAATTACGTTATGACGCAATTTCACATGCTTCCGTAATTTTTTTGCGTTAAATATGCGTTAAATTATTTTAAGGCGTTAAGGATTTTGAATTAATCGCATGCGTTAACGCGTTAACGTTGACAGCCCTGATATATATATATATATATATATCAGCCATATGATCAGCTAGAGATAAAAAAGCAGGAAAATCTGACCGCGCACCCAAGCCACGCCCCTGGCTCTTCTTTTTTTTTTTTTTTATCACATTAAAAGATTTGTCTTATATTGTAATAATACATACTATTGTTCTGTAAAAATAAAAAGCAGCATTTAAAATCATGATAATAATTAATATATTATATAATATATTAAATGTATTAATAGAATTGTTATTATTAAAGTACCTGCGAAAAGTTTTTGAAACAATTATTAATGATTTTAAAATAAATCTCTTCTGCTCACAAGGGCTGCATTTATTTGATCAAAAATACAGTAAAAACAGCAACATTATGAAATATTCTTACAAATAAAAAAAAGTTTTCTATTTTAATATATTATAAAATGTAATTTATTCCTTTGATCAAAGCTGAATTTTCAGCATCATTACTTCAGTCTTCAGTGTCACATGATCCTTACAATGATCATTACAATTTGATTTGATGGTCAAGAAACATTTCTGATTATTATCAATGTTGAAAACAGTTGTGCTGCTTCATATTTTTGTGGAAATGGTGATACATTTTATTTTTCAGTTTTCTTTGAAAAATAGAAAGTTCAATGAACAGCATTTATTTGAAATTATATTACATGTATTTATCAAATATATTACATTTATTAAAGCATTTATTAAATAGAAATATTTTGTAACATTTTAAATGTCTTCACTCTTCACTCACTTTATCACTTTAATGTATGACGAATTAAAGTATTAACTTTTCTCTTTTTTAAATCTTACCACAAATGTTTGAATTGTATCATTGTTTCCACAAAAATGTTAAGCAGCAAAAACTGCATTTTAACATTGATAATATAAATAGTGAATGTTTCTTGAGCAGCAAATCAGCATTTCTGAAGAATCATGTGACACAGACTTCTCTTTGTAAACAACAACAGAATTATGAACGATTCTAATGACGAATGTTGCGTTCCAAAAAGCAAATTTTAACGTCACAAAGTAGCATTTACAGTGAATCTAAAATGAAAACACAGCACTGTTACAGCAAGCCTGCATCGCGTCATACTATTATTTATATAATTACATCACAGCCGTTGCGAATTTTATATTAAATTCTCACCACCATTTATAAAAAAGTTACCGCGCATAAAAATTTCAGCGCTGATACTACTCGCATTTGGCGCGTTGAACCATTTGAACTCTTTTAGGGACCGTTCATATGTCGCGTCTAAAAACGCATGGAAAACGCGCCCGCACCACTTTCTCCTTTCCAAAGCTTGCGCTCCGGTGGCGTCTGCCGTTACTAAGCAACCATGAGCTACGCTCTCCATGATGACGCTGTAGTTTGTTTCAGCAAAGGATATATGGATTTCCAGTACCGAAAATCACTTGCAGTAGCTCTGCTACAGCAGATTTATTTAAAAATGGTTATCCGTGCACAGCTCTGATCAAATATTCCTACATCTTGGCTGAGCTTTGTCCTGCAGATGGCGCCGCGCGGCGCGCTTTCGTGCAGCGCTCCCTGCACCATTCCGTCGATGACGTATTAGAAAACATGATCTGCATGATTCACATGGGCCATGATTTTAGACCTAAAAAAACAGAATTCCGGATATATTTTTCGTCACATTACCGAAAAAGATGCATTTAGATGCTCCACGTGTGCGATTCCACCGCTTTGATGCCCATTGTAACCAGTTTAAAACATTTTCTACAAACGGCGCAGTTTGCCTCGTAGACATTTCCCGCCACCGACCTCAACCACCACAAGAATTCATCATTAATTCAAGACTGAGCCAGACGTTAACGCTCACAGGCGAGACTGGGGAGTCAAAAAGAAAGGATTTCTCATTCTCCTTGATCCCCGAGAGGTTTAACCACAGATGTCTCTTGACAACCACCATGGCCGCCATTTTATTGTTTCACGTGTTCAAAACAAACGGCTCCTGGAGACAAAGCTGATGATGTATTATGCAGACGCTCTTTTATACTACTTTATTTTATTTATTCTCGTAATTTTGACTTGTTCTCAAAATAGCCTATTATGACTTTAATCTCAAACTGCTACGACTTTATTCTCGTAATCTTAGATTTATTTTATTTTTTTTATGTGGCACTAAAACGCTGTCGTACTTTCCAGGTTGGTCTAACAGTAGTTCACCAACACATACAAACACACAGAAAAAAGCAGGAAAATGAATGCTTTTGCTGTACTTGTTTTTTTGTTTGTTTGTTTGTTTGTTTCTTTCTTTTTTTAGCTATTAAAGGGATTTTGGGTCTCTCTGATTATTAAAAAGAAACTTTGTCAAACTAATATAAAACTGTAGACTCAAAATATCTGATGAATATATGCAAACTGACCAAAAAAAACAAAACAAAAAACAAAAAAAAATACTGTAGGCCACTGGAGCGGAGGCGGCAGTATTGCACAAGCTAGCTTACTATTAAACAGTTATGGGGGTGCTGTGATTAAAAACCTAGGGTAGTAACTGAAAGATTGTAGCTTCAAATCCACATAAGTATCCACAGAAGAAAGAAAGTCATACAGGTTTAGAACAACATGACAGTGAGTAAATAATAACAGAATTTCCATTTTCGGTTAAAGAACTTATTAAGCATTGGCCATCATATCTGTTATCAGCAATTACAGTTGCAGCTAGCAGTACTGAACAAATATACTCACAAAAAAAAAAAAAAAAAAAACTATTATGAAATTACAGTTGTTCAGTAGAGTAGAGATTTATATTGTTTTTTTTTTATATCATCACTTGCATTATCGTTCATAGCATAAAAACAATTATCAGTTATTGGTATCTGCTGAAAGTACTAGAGCTGCACAATTAATCGAATTTCTAATCACGATTACGATTACAGATGCCACGATTTCGTAATCGTTCAAAAGCGACTGCAACAAAAAATATCGACTTGCATTATTTTGCATGCTTAAGAGGTGTGTTTAGAGCATGTTACGTTGTGAGAGGCGAATCACGACTACTTCAGAGAGTAAAAGGTCTAACCCAGCACAAAAAAAAGGGAACTACCAGTGACGTAAATGTACACTGACTGGTCGAACGAATGCGAAACACCAGCACCCACCATTTTTAAAAAGTCGTGTACACAGCCTATATATTTACTCCACAAACTAACTCTACAAACATGGAAAACAGTGATAGATGGACCTCTCAACCTTACGCTAAGGAGAAAATCCAGCGCGACTTTGAGCTGACCAAGCGAAACATGATTATGTATTTCTGCTTAGCTAGCAACATTGGGCATCAACCACACGGCAAAAGCTAATAATTTTTCATCTGTCTACTTTCTTTGTATAATAGTTATATCTAATAATGTATTAGACAGGACTGTTAAACAGATCTTAAACTAGTGAAGACGGAGAATGTGAGCACTGTGTGCTCAGGCTCTGGCTGAGTCAAAATAAAAGTCACAACAACAAGCTCAGTTTACGTCACATCAGTGTTCCTACTGCGGGGCGAATGCAACCAGGAAAATGGCCCTATGGGAATATTAGTTCTCGGGGAACCACCCTGGTGGCTAGTTCCTATAACTAAGTTCCTAGAGAACATGGTGCAAAATCATTATACTATGCGTATGTTTACTTTTTTTTTTTTAAGAAGAAACCAAACTAATGTATGTTGACATTGGAGGCTTAATGCTATAGAAAAGCAATAAAAAAAAAATAAAAAAAAATCAGGAAGAGTGTTTCCAGCTTGTTTTTTTGTTTTGTTTTTTTTAACATAAAAAATATTGCATGCAGTTGCTTCAAACAATGGTATAAAGCTATTCAAAACATCATTCAATGTAATTGTGATAATAATCGCAATTACAATTTCATGGGAATAATTGACAATTATGATTTTTGACATAATTGTGCAGCCCTAAAAAGTACTAATCAATTTATTTTAACTCTCAAAAATATCTATTTTTTAAAAAACTTGGGTATCATATCTATTATTGTCCATAACGTAAAAAAATGATCGGTTATCAATATAGTTAAAATTTCCATATCTGTACTTAGTCTACTACTAAATACTAATGTGAAATTAGAGTAGTTCCCAAAAATATAGATTTTTAATACTTGGCATCATAATAATGTGTAAATAATCCAAGTGATAGCTCACCTGGACTAAAAGCTTTCATGTGTGCACAAGAACAAGTCCTCATTGGTTCTCGCAGTAGCTCAAATGTGCTTGCTTGATGCACATTTGAGCTTCTGTTTACCATATTTAATGTGTGTTGATCAATGTTTATATGTAAAAGCCTAAATTAAATCTGTTCATCATACAATTAAGACTCTTCAGACTCTTGATTCAAATTCTTGATTCTTTTGGATTACTATTGAAAAATTTGGTGGCATTGACTTTCAATTGATGAACAAAAATAATGAGGGAATATTTAAAATATCTTCATTTGTGTTCCAAAGATGAATGAAAGTCTTATGGGTTTGGATGACATGAGGTTGAGTAAATGATGACAGAATTGTCACTTTAAAGGTACACTATGTAACTTTTTTTTTTGTTCAAAATTAACAAAATTTAAATAATGAGTCAATACATCATCAATCCTTCTTCCAAAACATGTTTTTGTCTTACCCTGATTCACTATGATAAGCCTATTACAAGTGTTTATATTTATATTTTAGACATGACGGGATGGTTTTCACAGTAAATTGCATACATAAGTCACTCACCCGTGCATGTCTCGTCATATCCGTAAATAGTAAAAAGTTGCTCTGACTAATTTGACGCGTGTATGGTGTGGGAGCAGCAGAGCAGCATAATTTAGTTGTCACAAAAATCTCGAACCTCCGGGGAATCACCAGTTTAAAAAAAAAAAAAAAACACCAAACAGGAGAGTCTGCTGGCAAAAGAGAATGAAACAGAGCTTGTAATAAAACAAGAAGCAACATTGGCTTGGCTTTTTAGAGATGGCGAGAACTGAGGGATTTGAAATGTTTTGAAAAAGCATCATAGAGATGGTGTTTTTATTACTTAACAGTATGGTATGGTATTTTGTATGTATGGTATGGTATTAAGTATGGTATTGTGTTGAACAGATACATTACCACATGTAGCTCTCTAACAGAGTTAATTGTAAAACATTATTTATTGCAGGGCTCGTCAACTGGCGTGGGCCAAATCCGGCCCGCCAATCATCTTCATCCGGCCCGCGGCACCCCAATCTCCCTCCTCCTCTTTTCCTGGCGGTGCAGCTAAATTTGGTTAGATACGTGGCCGTAGTGGCACCTGCAGCTGTACGGCTATATATGCACTGTTCGTACCATGCGACTGACCTGAGAAACGTTTTCCGTGCGAATATTTCAGCAGTTATTATGTGTGTTCCGTATTTCTGTCGACTGAACCAGCGATACCAATCATACGTGAATTAATCATTCTTTTGTCTCGATTCTTTCTTTTCCGTGAATTGGCCAAACGCGCTATCTGAAACTATTTGGATTCGTTCGGACCACTCTGTCACTGATTCATCTGAAGTTGTTTCTCGGTCAGTAACAAAAAATACAGAACATGTGTTTCACTAGTTTACTTTGAACTACACAGCACGGCCCAGTGGATAACGGAACGACTGATGAGGAAAACAGGAGAAACATGCCATGAATGAAGATAGAAGACTTTTAAATCCCAAAATCACCACCCTTACAGACATTTACCATGAATGAACTGTAGTAATTTACCATGGTTTGTGGAAATGTGGAATATTTATATTGAAAACTATGTTATAGCCATTTTTATTGCAATATATTTATTAGGTGGGTAAGGGAATATATAATTCATGTCTTTGTTAAGGTGTAGTTTGTACCTGTGTTTAGGCGTTGTTTATAGGCCTATATAACATATCATAATATAATATCATTTTTACCTGTGGTTACCAAATCTTGCTATGAGAATATTTTCATTTAAGCCTAATAATTAATAAAATAATTCTTACCCCCCATTGACATGGACACACATTATTCCGAGTCTGAGGACGTGAACAGCTCCGGTTAGAATGTCACGGGTTGCCATCTCTTAATTATGGTAGTTATGGCGTGAACGCAGCATGTTGTTTTGATTCGGTAGGAACTGTAAAATGTGGCTGCTGTTTGTTTGCGGTGCTCTGTGACTGACTGCCTACATAAACTCTGCATAGCATGAAATGTGACGTATGATGTCTGCGCAAACAGGGTGAGTATGTAAAAACATATGTGCGTATGTAAAAACATACGTTGACAGGCAGGTAGGACATTGTATTATTTCACTCAGACCGAATGATTGGATGAACATTTTATGGTCCTACGCCTTCCGCAGATGATATATATTTATAGACCAATTAACATAGTGATTGCTATCAGGATATGAAGAGACTTTCAACCAGTATAACAAAAAATGTTTCTGTAGAGAATCACCTATTGCAATGGGTATAATGGGTATAGCTACAATAATGTCTTCAGCTAGTCAGCTTGAGGTCCATTCCATCTAAACTGGTTATATCTCTTAATCCTAGTAGTGGATATTTTATGAGCAGCAAAATAATCTCGCTCTCTCTCATTTCAGAAAGAACCATATTCATCCGTCACGCAAAGCCGATGCACAACCAAAATGCTTCTGCAAAATGCATGCAGTTTTAATTTTTAACCACTAGAGTGGCCAAAAGTTGCATAGTGTACCTTTAAATGTGTTAAAAAAGGAAAATAATATGTAAACCTTTGAAGCCGACTTAATCAGATAAAAAAATACCTAGTGCACATGCACAGTGGATTTTTGTTGTTATTGTTATTGTTTAAAATTGAGATGATTTATATCATATCACACAGCTATACACTGCAGAAAATGCTTGAAATTTCATGTCAACTACCCATTTGCTCTCTGCAGCATGCTCTGCTAAGAACAATTCAGATAGAAAAGATTCCTTAGGAGCCGCTGAGTCACGGCCCCTTTCGATAACCTTAAACAGCAGTTGCCAGAGGGGTGACGTCCTTGAGCTCCTTTCTAACTCTGACGTAACTCTCTCTGCCTCATTCTACTGTAGCTACAGGACATGTTACCCGACATTTCCTCAGGTTCATTGTTTTATTGGCATAGTAGACTTAGTAGGCCTGGTTTCACGGACGGCTTAGATTAAGCCAGGATTAAGCCTTAGTTCAATTTAAGAAGGACATTTAAGTAGCTTTTATAAACATGCTTTAGAAAAAAACATTACTGGTGTGCATCTTGAGACAAAACAATGGCACTGACATATTTTAAGATATATCAGTGCAAGTTGCTTTCAGTTAAAACAGCTCAAACATGCACTTTAGTCAGGGACTAGGCTTAAGCCTTGTCTGTGAAACCGGGGGTAGATGTTTACTGCTACTGCTATAACCTATAAAAAAAAAGTGACTTAGGAGCTGTTCACACAGCGTATGTTCTTTTATTCAAAAAGAGCAAAATTAAACACAATATAATTAAACAGCATGCAGAGGTCTTGTGGGGTATTTTTTAAAAGATCGACTCAAACTCAATATGTTATCAAACTCAAATCTCAATATTTAACTCAATATGTTTGGGTTTGCTAAAATTGGGCTGGCTATGTGGGGTTTGGAGAGAGTGTGTGTGGCTGAAGTTAGCAAAATAATGGAAATTGTCTGTAGCACCTTTAAGCTTGTTAAGCCAAGTGCAAAGCAAGTAAATTAAGATAATGTAGATTGTAATTGTGTTCATAGCAACAAACATGATACTTAAGTACTTTGATCGTTAGCAATCTCAAGTTAGCAGTATTTGGTAATTTGACAAGGAGATAGATATCATCACTGATATGTCATGAGAAATTGACTCATACAAATCAAAATCATGGCATTAAAAATTTGTTAGCATGCAGGAGTGTATAACATGATATAGTGGATAAACACAGTATTGGATTTCTGCAGTGCCTGGGGTTTGCTAATGAACATCATAACTCCGTCGAGGGGAGGAGGTCTAATATGATGCTGATTCCTCCTGACTTACGGCCATGATGAAGTGTGTCAATTACACACGAAGGCCACAACATTGGGAGTGCTGGGATCTGTGAAATCAGAGTCACACAAGCACACACACATACACATAGACACAGTAACACACACACTCATACACAGGCACACACAGAGTGTGATAAATGTACAGTTAGCTGTGTAAAGTTTCTGTATGCGAGTTGAAGGCTCTGCTGAAATGTCACTTCCTAGTCATGGCCCCAGGGCCGCTATGCCTGGAGTTGCCATGGAAGCATCGTCATGCTTGAGCAGAATATTGATTAGGTTTAAGAACAGATGTTCAGAGACACACACACACCACATGGCTATGATGAAAGTAGCATTTTTCTAAAGGAAATTCTCTGAAATAAATTCAATGCAGGTCACTTTTAAAAATCTACAAAAACATGGGTGCATGGAAACACGAGTGTTCATGTCTATGGCATATTCCCTCCAATGGCTTTCCACAGCAAGAGCATCAGATGGTTGAGGATGTAGAAGTTGAAAATAGTAAAAACATGTTAACTGGTTAATTGTAAATTACTGTACCATACACGGTGAAAAACTGTAAATGGTTTAACATCACGTTATATGTAATTTTACTGTAAAATACTGTCAAAGTTATGGTTTTTGTAAGTAAAAACTATGAATTACCATATAATTTACAGTAAAAAAACAAAAAACAAAAAAAAGGTAAAAGGCCATTTTCAGAAGTCCCCGCCTTACACATCACATATAACATTTTTTTATTATTTTTGTTTCTTATTCATTTTTGTTAACAGTAATGTACATGAGTGTGTTTTGTGTTACATTTTATGTTATTTAGTTAATCTTTATTCTAGGCTTGCTGCAGTAGTCGGTGTTACTGGTGTTCAGTCGCAACACCGGTTTCATCACTTGCCCACCGCGGCAATTTTTTTAAGTTTAACACGTTAAAAATATTTAACGCAATTAACATAGTATCCATTTTTCTGCGTTATATGATCAGGCTCTTATTCATGCAAATGCTTTTAAACCATTCTAGCGCGACAAGACAAAAGAGAAGGCATTGTCTGTGTCCTGCCTATGTGACACACACAACGCGCACCAGTATCGAGTTCTCTTCCGCGCTTGAACGAACCATAACACACACAAATTATGCCAAAATGTCTGTTTTGTCGAGTGTCCTCATAAGAGCAGTCTTAAATGAGTTAAATTAAGTCTTAAATGAACATAAAGATTTGTGAGAAAATGGGTGCTGTGTCAGGTCCGCGTCGTGTGCAGCAGTGGCAGATCTTAAAGTGTCATTAATGTTAATCAAGGAACAAAGGTAAGAGAGAGAATTACTCACTTCTCTTGACTAAAGAACTTAAATGTTCTGTTCCTTATTTATTTGGTTCCACAGTTTCCACGGTTTGATTTTCAGTTTTTTATATAAACGTTGTGTAAGTTAGCCTATTTGTTATTTTATATTAGGCCTATCATGGTGTATTCTTATTTGTTTTGTTAGTAAATGTTCTATGTTTAATATAAGCGAGTTTGTCGTTGTACTGTTTTGTTGTTGTGTTTTTCAGTAAGAATAATAACTCACCATTCAAGCAATTGCCGCTAATTTGATAGTGAAAGTAAAATGCACATGGCCGCACATGGCCACAATGGCATTCATAAGCGATTTAAAAAAAAAGAGGTGGAGGCCCCGCCCCCCGGTGACACCGGTATTACCGGTGTTGTCACATGTCGATTAACCGGTGGGAAAATTTTCTCACCATCACATCCCTACTTTATTGCATTATATTTATTTTATTTTTTTATTCTTATTATTTTAGTGTTGTGTGTTACCCTGATGGCATTTTGTGCTTGTATGTATGACCCTGTGCACTGTCTGTATATGAGTACTGGCCATGTTTTATGAACAGGCCGCTTACAATTAACTCGGATTCATTGCGTGGCTTTCTATTGTGCCACCTGTATTATTGTGGTGGTTATCGGTACATTTTAAGGTAAAAAGGTTTTGGTAGTTAAAGTAGGTATATTAACTAGAGATGCACCTATGTATTGGCCAAAAAACGGTATTGGCTGAGAGAAGTCGCCCCATTGTTTAAGAAACAGCCAATGATAAGGGCCAATTATATTGGCCCTGGCAATCAAAAGGGGGCGGAAGAACATGTTCAGACTGCAACCCATACTGTGTGTGAAGAAAATCGCTTGTGTTGAATTTAGGGCAAGTTAACGCGACAATAACGCATTAACAGTTTAAAAAAATAGCGACATTAAAGCAGGCTCTATTTGACCCTATGAATCACCCAGGGTATAAGCCAGGTCTGCGGTTTTTCCCTAACATTACTTGTACCACTGCTCTCATCCAATAATCACAAAGAGCTTTGTGATTTGTTACTTGTGATAAGAAAGAAAGTCCCAGCTTTCAAATTCTCTCCATTTTATCACGAAATTCAAACATTAAATGACGTTCTTAAATGTGACATGACAGGTCACTGTAGCATCCTTTCCGTTTCAAACATCGCAATTTTAGATTCAATCCTGCATTTTAATATGGTTGTCACTCCTGAAACCTTGCAATGTGTACTTAGCAGCATGAAAATATATGTAATATTTTGAAGAAAAAAACATATATTATTTGAGGACTAATGTGTTGGAAAATACAAGAAATTCATTTTGCGAGGTATTTGTTCATGTTCAGATTGCCCATTTGTGGGATAACGGATTAACACCTTAACAACTTCTTCATTGGAATAACAGATTAAATGAATTTTCAGCAAAACACCACCAGTAAAAAAAAAAAAAAAAAAAAAAAACAAGAAGAAGAAGAAGAAGCAAAAAAAAAAAAAAGGTTGCCATGATTGTTCTGCGTAGGCATTATTTATGCCATTTGGAATGCACTCCTTGAAATTGTTGTGCACAATTTTCCATAATTCATTGCACTCTGCTGAGCTGTTTGGACCACTTATGTAAATCCAGTGTATAAGCAACTGCTGCCATTCTCATAAACAGCAAAATACATATTTGCTTCTTTTTTCACTTTTTTACAAAAATCCATACTCTTCAACAACCTTCAGGACAAGAGGACGAATAAACCTTCCCTCTAGCTTACTCAGAGTAAAACTACACTTTATTGAGCAGAATAAGACAGGATGATTAACTCAGCATATTTCCACACCACTGCCGTTCTCATTCAAAAACTAATTATGAAGCTTTGCATTTCTGTCAGGACTCCCACAAGGAGGAACAGTTTGGTGTGTTACAGCGACAGGCCCTAATGACACACTGCAATGATCAGGTTCCTCTGATCCTCTGTGGAGAGCAGGACAATCATGCAGGCATGAGATGTTCAAACACACACAAATAACAAGGAGAAGAAAAAGATCTTGACATAGGAATCCCTTTGTGTCCCTGCACTGCAAACAAACTATTTTGCTGACAGAGCAAAAATAAACAAAAAATCTAGCCAAACTGTGTCTGAAATGTGTTGTAATTGATATTTTTTTAAGAACTGCTATATGAATACAATAGCACTCTTGAAGTCAATACTGATGTACTGAACACCTTGTATGATGTTGCTTAAGGTTGCTGTAACACCACCCGATGTGTCCGTTGTCGCTTTGTGTCGCAACAGCTAAAAGCTGTCTACACTGAACGCGACAAAGCGCCCGTTGCAAAGCATTTGTCCTTCATGTCAGTACATCATAAATAGAACGAGGCATCAGTTTACTGTCAGAAATTTGTCGTTTGCATTGCGCCGCATCCAGTGTAGACAACATCACTGATCACAATGTCTTTTTGCGTTTGCGTCCGGTGTAGACACGGTGTGAGAGCAAAAATGTCCCTATACCTGACAGATACTACTAAAAAAAGTCAATATGTCTCTGTCACTGTTTTCTGAATATACATATCTCTGTGACTGTGACTGACTAGAAAAAAGGAAACAAGTATCAGGGGCTGACTTTAGAAAACTGTCCTACTTGTGAACACTTTCACAAAAAATAATCAAATTCACAAATTAGTAGATTAATATCCACAAATAAATGAATAAAATTCACAAATAATAATATGAGATATTTACAAATGCACTGATAAAAATGATTCTGTGGTGAAGCAAATATTACAGAAAAAATATAATGTCTACATTGAATAAGTTAGATTAGGCAAGAATTTAAAAAGTAAATTCTATATTAGAACTCAATTCAAACTTGTAGAATTTAAAGCTTTAACTTATAAGCTAGCAGGGAATGTTCTCAGAACTTTGGCTAACATTCCCTACAAGTTTGGTTAATGTTTTAAAGAAAACATTTGATTGTAATGTTCAAAGAATGTTTTAAGGATGTTTTATCAGTTCAAATAATGTTCCTATAAGGTTAAATGCAAACGAAGATATAACATGTTTCCTGCAACATTTTGAGGATATTTTGAGGATGTTGTTGAGATAACAGATTATACAATGTTCTCAATAAAACATTGGCACAACGTTCCATACATACGTACAATGAAGTAAGAACATTCTCACAGCCACATTAGAAAAATGTTTTGAGGATGTCACTGAGGCCTGAGATGACGGAATGTTTTATAAGACGTTCTTATAATGTGACATGTTAATTTTGAAGATGATTTGAGGATGTTGTTAAGGTAAAAGTTTGTAGAATGATTTTTTAAAAAACATTGACACAATGTTCCATAATAGCAAAGGAGGAACATTGTCAAAGCAACATTCATAAAATGCTTTGAGGATATTATCGAGGCCCGAGATGGAGTGTTTTTTATAAGACGTTCTTATAATGTGACATGTTAACAAAGCTAGAACATTTTAAATGTAACATTTTGAGGATGTTGTTGAGACAACAGATTATACAATGTTCTCAGTAAAACAGTGGCACAATGTTCCAGAATAACAAAGGAAGAACATTCTCACAGCCACATTAGGAAAATGTTATGAGGATATCATTGAGGCCTGAGATGGCGGAATGTTTTTAATAAAACTTTCTTCTAATGTTCTTGTGTTAACAAAGCTAGAACATTTTAAATGTAACATTTTGATGATGTTTTGAGGATGTTGTTAAGGTAAAAGGTTGTAGAATGATCTTTTATAAAACATTGGCACAATGTTCCATAATAACAAAGGAAGAACATTCTCACAGCCACATTAAGAAAATGTTATGAGGATATCATCGAGGCCTGAGATGGCGGAGTGTTTTTCAAACGTTCTTGTAATTTGATGTGATAACAAAGCTAGAACATTTTAAATGTAACATTTTGAGGATGTTTTGAGGATGTTGTTGAGATAACAGATTATACAATGTTCGCAATAAAACATTGGTAAAATGTTCCATAATAACAAAAAGGAAGAACATTCTCTCAGCCACATTAGGAAAATGTTATGAGGATATTATTGCCTGAGAAGACAAAATGAGATATAATGAGATATAAGCCTGAGATGACAATGATTTTGTAATGTGACATGTTATCAAAGCTAGAACATTTTACCTGCAACATTTTGAGGATGTTTTGAGGATGCTGTTAAGCACATGCAGTAGCTCATTTATAACATGCAGATTGCAAACAGGAGCAAGAAAATGTGTCAACACTGTCCTGTGATTTACCAATAAGAAAACACCTTAGAAACTGAAAGTTATAGCAGTAACAATTTACAATAAGGTTCATTAGTTAAACATTAATGTATTAATGTATTAACTAACATGAATTAACTATGGGCAATACATTTGTTAGTGTATTTACTAATCTTCATTAACGTTAGTTAATGAAAATACAGTTGTTCATTGTTTGTTCATGTTAGTTCACAGTGCATTAACTAATGTTAACAAGATTTTAATAATGTATTAGTAAATGTTGAAATTAACATTAACAAAGATTAATAAATGCTGTATAAGTGCAGTTCATTATTAGTTCATGCTAACTAATGTAGTTAACTAATGTTAACTAATTAACCTTATTGTAAAGTGTTACCGTTATAGCATATATTTATTTGTGCTTTTGAACCTACAGCTTCACTATTAGGGAAGAGATGCTACACTGGTAGGATTAATTCACACACGCAATTGTTCTGTCACTGATGCATTCAAATACAGCGCTACTTTATCTGTATCTGATTTAAAACAAGCAGAAATCTGTAAGAAATGTAACGATCCATAGACAAAATAACTTATGAAAATTAGCTGATACATTTTTAATTTTGGAAGAAGTATGCCGTTTACAACATGTTTCACTGTTTCTTTAGCATCCCATATCCTGTGCAACTTGTTTTTAAGAAGCAGTGCCATGTTAAACATTGTTCCTCTTTAATATGAACCACAGTGGGTCAATGTCAATTTTAAAACAACTGACCAATCAGATAAATCAGTTGGTGGGATAAGCATCCAACTTTCTGTCCAATATCCATGAAACAAACAAATCCTGTTCCTCATACATAAACATGTGTCCTTTGTCTTGAGTTGTTCATGTGTGTTAAAGGTTATGGCAGAGAGGGGAATGTAACATTGTAGAGCTGCACAGGTGGTGATTGGGGTCCAATGAGAGTTCTGCTGTGTGCTGATCAGCGTTTGATTATCTTCCCTGAGCAGCAGCGCACTGTGGGCCAGTGCTTTCATTAGCATCTCATCTCCATAATATCTGAGCCAGTGCAAGTGCATTTGCATGCTCAACAGTTCAGCCCTCCTCTTAGGCTTGCCTATTGATATAGTACACATCTCACATGTTGCGAATTGTTGAGCAAATGTAGGCGTATATATCATTTCTCAGGTGTATAAAGACTTCTTGGCATATTGAAGAGTCCTTTTCTAAAATAGCAAATATCCTTTAGTTTACAGGTAAATGTTTAATATCTACACCACTAGAATCACCAAATGTACTTGAAAAAATAATGTTTCAAACAGGTTTCCCAGCTAAACAGTTAATCATGCTCCAAAGTCATACCATTGGTTGAGCTAATGTTGTTGGGCCAGCTGAGATGCTCAAAGAAATTCAGTAGCCTATAGCATTCAAGCATGCCAATTTGGGTGTGCCCATGACCTACGGTAGTGGCCAAAAGTGACGTCTACAGGTTCTAATGTAGGTTTTTCAAAAAAAAAAAAAAAAAAAAAGCTCACAGGAAAAAGCAAACTACAAAATCAGTTATTAAAGAGCATATTGCAGGTTTTTTTTTTTTTTTTAATTTTTTTTTTTTCCAAAATGAATATATAACCTTGTACGAAAATACCATATGAAAAGTTAATGCAGGATTAAAAAATGTTTTACAGGACATGAGGGCACAAATTTAGTAGATTTCTTTGACTGTTTGTAAAAAACACCTTTTTTTTTTTTTTTTTTTTTTTTTTTTTAGAAACCGCTATATCACGTAACATTAGTGTGGACGGATATTAACAAGTGTGATATATGCCTGATCAAGCTTATTAGTTTCTGTTATTCGTAAGTATCTATACTCCTAGATACACTATATTGCCAAAAGTATTGGGACACCCCTCCAAATCATTGAATTCAGGTGTTCCAATCACTTCCATGGCCACAGGTGTATAAATTCAAGCACCTAGGCATGCAGACTGCTTCTACAAACATTTGTGAAAGAATGGGTCGCTCTCAGGAGCTCAGTGAATTCAAGCGTGGTACCGTGATAGGTTGCCACCTGTGCAATAAGTCAATTCGTGAAATTTCCTCACTACTAAATATTCCACGGTGAACTGTTAGTGGTATCATAACAAAGTGGAAGCAATTGGGAATAACAGCAACTCAGCCACGAAGTGGTAGGCCACGTAAAATCACAGAGCGGGGTCAGCGCATGCTGAGGCGTACAGTGCGCAGAAGTTGCCAACTTTCTCCAGAGTCAATAGCTACAGACCTCCAAACTTCGTGTGGCCTTCAGATTAGCTCAAGAACAGTGCGTAGAGAGCTTCATGGAATGGGTTTCCATGGCCGAGCAGCTGCATCCAAGCCTTGCATCACCAAGTGCAATGCAAAGCGTTGGATGCAGTGGTGTAAAGCACGCCGCCACTGGACTCTAGAGCAGTGGAGACGTGTTCTCTGGAGTGACGAATCACGCTTCTCTGTCTGGCAATCTGATGGACGAGTCTGGGTTTGGTGGTTGCCAGGAGAATGGTACTTGCCTGACTGCATTGTGCCAAGTGTAATGTTTGGTGGAGGGGGGATTATGGTGTGAGGTTGTTTTTCAGGGGTTGGGCTTGGCCCCTTAGTTCCAGTGAAAGGAACTCTTAATGCTTCAGCATACCAAGACATTTTGGACAATTTCATGCTCCCAACTTTGTGGGAACAGTTTGGGGATGGCCCCTTCCTGTTCCAACATGACTGCGCACCAGTGCACAAAGCAAGGTCCATTAAGACATGGATGAGCGAGTTTGGTGTGGAGGAACTTGACTGGCCTGCACCTCAACCTCGATAGAACACCTTAGAGATGAATTAGAGCGAAGACTGCGAGCCAGGGCTTCTCGCCAACATCACTGCCTGACCTCACAAATGCGCTTCTAGAAGAATGGTCAAAAATTCCCATAAACACACTCCTAAACCTTGTGAAAAGCATTCCCAGAAGAGTTGAGGCTGTTATAGCTGCAAAGCGTGGGCCAACTCCATATTAAACCCTACCGGGGTAAGAATGGGATGTCATTAAAGTTCATGTGCACGTAAAGGCAGGCGTCCCAAAACTTTTGGCAATATAGTGTAGAAGACCAATACTAGCTTTGCTATTGCCTGATACATGATAAAAATTTGTACAATATTGTGATCTGAGCACAGTCAATAGCTAACGTGTATATATCTATAATCCAACACTGGTCTCCTGCCCTGTTCTCCACTGGTTCTCCTCACATCACAACTCAATTTGTCTCCTCTGACCATTGTTATGTCTAATCCTGGCCTGTCCCTGCTCTCTTGTCCACATAGCAGGCTAATTGTATGACTGTGGTCTGTCATACGAGTATGAATAAACATTTACAATTTCCTCAGCATCTGAACTGTCATTGCGATCCATTGTTTTCCTATTGTTTAAATTGACCGCACTCCCTCCCGTTACGTCACTTCCGGTTTGTATATATTGTACTACTGTATATATTAAGCAGCACAAACGGCATCTCCTTATAATCTTTCTTTTCAGTTGTCGACTCACTCAGCCTGAAGAAGCAGCCCACAGAATAATAGAACAGAATCTTGCCGTTGAGGCAGACCTACAGTGGATGCCGCCGAAGCGGACAACACAACAGCCCCTATACCTTCCGTGTTCCGAAGAAAAGAGCTATTTCAATAGCTAAAAGTGCAACTTAACTCATAAAGTTGTTTGTTAATTTCTCTCCATGAGTGTTTTCATGCAAAGGTCCCATCCAGTCATCCAACAGACCTTATTCAGTGTAGCGCCATGTTTAATTTTTGACTGGAATGAAAACGAGGCTGTGGGGGATAGAATTACAGTGTGTTCAATGGATTGTATTGTTTTTTAACAACATATTGATTGTTCAGCTGACAAAACACCTTTCCAAAAAAAAAAAAAAAAAAAACTTTCAATTGACATTGTAAAGACTAAGTTTATCCTTCACAACCTTGTTTTCATCTGCGTTAAATTTAATATGGTGTCTAACCTGACTAAGGTCTATGGGCACAAGAGTTGTGTCATCTGCCTGAGCCACTCTCATGCAGAGCCTGCTCTTAATGAGACAGAATGCCCTTATTATGAGGGCATGAGTCTCAGGATGCTGAGCTCAAGGGATGCACTCATATGGTCCCCTTCCTGTTCTTCATTATGTTCTCAGGAACCATGTACAAAGTGGCAGTGGAGCCGAGCAGAAGGTTCATAGTGATGAGCTCATGCCGGTTCAGGTCCCACGTGCCTCTCACTCTCCCGATCCTGCATCCTCAACTGGCCCACATCCTCACAATGTTCCACCCCTCAGCTGGAGAACATGGTTTGGTCACATTCAGTGGATCGGATGATGGGGATGATGCCATGTCTTTGGCAGCCTCCAAAGGTGTAGACTGGTCCATGCCATGGTGGAGTCCGGAGTCATGGTGGAAGCTGTTGTCACCCACCTGTGTCCATCAACTGCAGTCGGATGGTCACAAGCTGCCCATCACTGTGATCAATAGCACTTTGGACAGGGCAGATTATTTATCAGAGAGGAATGGGGATGGGCCTGGTTTCCAGGTGGAAAACTGTGATGACAGATGCATCCAGCCTGTGTTAGTAGTGCATCTGGTGCTCAAAGCGTTTCTACCAAAAGTCCACAATGCTTTCATATGGACAACACGGCGGTGGTAGCATACATAAATCGCCAGGGGGGTCAGGTTGCATTCACTAGTACCAGGGGAATGGGAGCTGCATCCCAAGACTCATCATGCTCCGATAGCTGGCTGCTCTTTTGGTAAGAATGAAGAATCTAAGGGGTGCTAGGAGATTACATCCTCCGCATTCTCCGACTCTATCTACATGGGATCAGGCCATAGTGCTGAAAGCTTTCAAAGGCCCACTCTCTATATATGGCCATGGGCCCATCCAAAGTAGCATGCTTGATCGCTATTGGCTAGTGAAATTTACTGCTATTGAGGCAATGTCTTGAGTAACCAAAGACGTTTTCACACATTTCAGGGGAATTAACTTAATAGCTGTTTCTGCATACTGAATTGGGATAGAACATTTTTGTAAAACAAAATTACAAATTTACAATTTATCACCTTTAAGGCAAACCACCAAACCATGATTTTCTACTTGCTAGTCGATTCGAATTTTATCTAATGAAATCACTAAGAGAAAACAAATGCACCAGGAAAAAAAATACTGAGGGAGAAAAGAGGAAAAGGATGAAAAGAAAATTCGACTGATAGTTGAGTAATGTTAAAGAGATATTCATGAGAGGGAGAAAGTGCATTAGCTGAGTGAACGAGAAATCAATAACTGGAGAAATCCCAGTGCTGGACAAGACAGTGACTGAGCAGAGCATGAGGATGAAATGAGGAACAAGAGAGGAGTGAGACTGAAAAATGAGTGCTAGAATGACCAAAAGTGAAGTAGGAGGAACTGATGCCAAAAGAACTATTAAGAGAGGATTGGTTTTCTAAATGATGTCTTTGTTACAATTATTAACAGAGAACATCTGTGGTTTCATGCACTGATTGGATGAGACTGGGATCTTTGTAGTTTTTACTGATGAGAGCGTTATTTGTATGGATGTCGGTGTTACAGTATCATGTGCTCTGGATTTGTGCATTGAGAAGCCCACTGAAATGAGCAATCATGTTGAGGATCACATCTGACACTGCTCCATCTGATCCATTCTAACCAGTGTCTATGATGGGAAACGACTTCATTTCCAAGGCTTGATGTGTTGCTATGTGTCTTGACGCTACACACTACTAGAAATACAACACAAACTAAACACAAACAACCCCATCAAATGAGGCTGAGATAAAATTGTGCAATTAAATATTCCATATGTGAATAATGCACAATACAATATGCTTTTTTTTGTTGTTTTTTTGTTTTTTGTTTTGTGGTTTATGAGTGTCTGTAATGTTACAGGTTGCTAAGGGCATATTGTGTCTCTGAGTGCTAGCCATGTTACATAAGCACTGACGCACACTAGCGCAATGAGACAGAGATGAGTTTAGTTAATGTCCACAGGGCCAAAAGTCATCGCTGTAAAAATTAACATATGGAAAAACATAATGGCTTACTACACCCCACATGAGAGCACAGATAAAACATGCTACATACTATGGTATATACTATATACCACACATATACTATATACGCTATACTTTAATAGGTATGTCAAAACTTGATTCGGTCATAAGTTGATATTAAAAAAAAAATTACCAATACCAGTCACTTTACAGAATCAGTAGAACCGACACTTTTCTATAACTAAGTGCAGACACTGTATTCAAACCATCTTCTGTTTGAGCTAAATCCTGTAAAACTAATTATGGTAATTACTTTTAATATAATGTTGTCTTTGTGCACTTCTGCAATTCTTAACCTTTACTTGAATATTTAATGCTTCTGTTAGATAACTAATAAACTTTAAACGAATTTGTATCTTTATTCTAGTGCTTGATGTTTCTACTACTTGTATTTTTTCTTTACTTTATTACTGAATATTAACTTAGAAATTAGCAAAATTTGATTTGGAAATTATTAGAGCAAAACTATAAGTTCAGAAAAGTAAAAAAGATAGAAGAGAGTTCAGAGGCTGAAATTCTTGAATATGTGACTGTTTTTATTTAATCTGATAATATATGTGTAAACAGAATTTCAGTGTTTTTTGTATTCAACCCTACTATATTAGGGATGCACCAAAATGAAAATTTATGGCTTTTCACACTGCACTTAACCTTGGGTTATCGTCATTCTTACCACCGCTTTTAACCCCGGGTAAAAAAGCATTTCAGATTTCAAGCATTTTCATTTTTAGATGTGGGGTTAGCACCGCCTTTTACCCAGGGTTATGAAACCCTGCTCCGGAGCAGGGCTAGCACCGCTTTTGCGGTGTTAACTCTGCATTGCAGTGCCAAACTTGTACAGTATGAAACGATGCGGTGTTAGAATGTTACAACTAGATGCTTAGCAACCGACAACCAATCACATGCCTTATATTCACGTGCTTCGGTCAGTCATGGAAACTGCGCAATGTATATAAACAGTCGTTTCTGCGTATGATAGGAAAAATGTCAAATGGCAATGGAAAATGCGACAATTGCAGTGAAGATGAGACCGTCATTCTTACCTTTATAGTTTGAAAAGTTCTGAAAAAAACTTGATAGTACAGTCAGCAATGAGGATGAGCAATGCTAGAGCCTTTATGTAAACAGGTCACGTGCTGTGTTTGTCCAGTCAGTAACACTGACACCACAAATATGCAAATAAGGCCTTAAACCAGGATTCAGGAATGTGCAGTGTGAAACGGCAGTTTATGAATACCCAGGATTAACTGTTAACCCCAGGTTTAGTATGAGCAGTGTGAAACGTGAATAAAGATAACCCAGGATTCCATTTATCCGGGGTTTAGAATGACCCAGGGTTAACTATTTCAAGTGTGAAAAGCCCTTTCTTGGCCAAAGCCGAATATAATGAAACAATTGGCCAACAATTTTTTTCCATTTATTTTGCCATTTTTTTTTCACCATTGCATTAAGTCAAAATATGCTTTTTACTATTTTGTCTTGCTTTTAAAAGAAAAAAAAAATCAATTACAAAAGACAATTTAAAAATATTTAACACTGAACATTTTTTTTAACATTCCAGCAGACATTATACCAACAAAGCACAATACACTTAAACTAAATAAATTAGTTTATAGTATTTTTATTTGGCCATCTTTGAGCCCCCCTTCCTGAATAGCCTATATTAGGCCTATAACTGACTACTGAAAGAATGTAACGTAGAAGGGGTGGGAATCTTTAGGCACCTCACATTCCGATCCGATTCTGGGAGTCACGATCCGATTCTAAAACGATTCTTGATCTAATTAATTAGTTTACCAACTAATTAAAATCTTATTTTTTTTTTAATTTTTTTTTTTTTATTACATATGTACTTTTAATTACATATGTAATTAAAAGTAATTTTTAAAAATAATTACAAATTAAAAAATTACATAAAAACAATATTGATAAACTAATCTAATAAATTAAATATATAAACTAATATAGCTTCAAAACATAAAAGCAAGTAAATAATAAAGAGAAATAAAGAAACAATATTACAAGCAATAAACAAAGAGTGCCTTCAGTATTTAAGAGTTGTGAGTGATTTTTCTCTTTCTTATTACTGATTATTACTGATGACATCATAGACAGTGGTAGATCTAATAAGCTGCATTCACACTAATGCATAGATCTCTTTTGAAATATAAGATGTGGTTTGTACTGTCTGTTTAATCCTTTAACATAACTGACTGTGTTTACATTAATTTTGCTTCAACAAAAAAACATTTTTAGATGCAAGTACATTTAACCACTTACATGGAGTCGCACACAGCCGCATGCATGAGCACTCTTCACAAAGCACACGAGCATTTGAAAATGAAAACAGCCTTCTGTCAGTGAGTTTCATATTTTTTAGTATATAAGCCCAATGCATTCCGAACAACATAAATGATGCCTTCATAGAGCATTTGTAAGGAAAATACGGGCGGGCAACACCGCACAGTGCAAGAGTAACATCAAGCAAAGTGAGCGTTTATCACAGCGCATATCCTGTGCAATAAATGTCCTTGTAATTCGCTTCAACCTTTCCGAATTTTATGAAAGATTATTTTATGCAAGGTTCGAGTGGCATGTGTGTGTGTGAGGAATTGGAAGCAACCACGCAGCGTTATCGCACATCTGCATTTTTTTTTTTTTTTTTTAAAGTGTCGGTAAACGGCCATTTTTGCATCTTTCTTGGACACTTTTAAATGCTTCCACACTGCCGACATGTGTGCTGCATTTATAAAGCATGCGTGCCTCTCACTCTGGTTGTTATTTGATCGTATCATCAAAAACGGCATTGTTGAGTAAAATTTATTCGGCCTTTTCACTTATTCAGTCAAACACCGAAAGTGCTTTTTTGCTATTTTTGGCAGAATAATTTCGGTTACTGAACATCTGGTGCATCCTTATACTATATTTTATACACTGTATACACTGCACTGTTTACTATGCACTGCATAAAAGGGCTGCAACAACTAATCGATAATAATCTATAATCTAAATAATCCATGAATTTGAATATCAATTATTTGTGTGAGTTGTTTGGAAAAAGTCACCAGTTTGCACTTTGTTTGGAAGACAACACTGGGCAGGATGTGGAATAACATTTTATTTTTTTAAATAAAATATAGAAAATAAAAAATGGGTTTATCAAAGAAATAATTGTCAATTTAATTGATCATCAAAACAATTGCAGCCTAGTATACTAAACTGTATTTTGTTTGCTATACAGTACACAGTATACTACATACTGTATATTTTACTGTACACTATGTACCATTACTATTTATGAGTCTACTCTTTATGCAGTACTACAGCCATATGGTACTGTACTATGGCCATATGGTACTGTAAACTGCATACTATATGCTATGGTATAGCATTTTGTTACAAGGTGATTCAGAGGGTCTACTGTCTTTTGGGACATATGGTTTGAAGTGTGTGCATGTGCATTTAATGTATCACAGTCCTACGAGATGGGGATTTTTGGATGAATCCACCCAGAAATCTAGAGCACTGAAATGCACAGAGAGGAAGAGAGAGAGAGAGACAGAGAGAGAGAGAGAGAGAGAGAGAGAGAGAGAGAGAAAATGAGAAAGTCTTTGTTCAGAGGCAGAAATTTTCAGGGGATAATTAGAGTGAGCACTAAGGGCTTGGGCCGAAGAGTGAAACTCTAAAGCTCCAAGCAGAGATTATCTAAACCAGAGCTGAACTTCTCCTGACTCTTCTAATCACTCCTCAAAGACAGCTAGTCGCAAAGCATATCTCTCACACTGCAGTAGCAAGCTAACCCACCCAGCCCCAGTCACTTCTGACTTTAGTCCAGTCTTGTGAAGGCTCTAGATTAGCTCTGAGCAGAAGCCGTTTGGATGACCTTCAGCCACCAGTAATTTCATCATCCCCAGCACCAGCACACTGATCCTCAGCCATTAGAATAAGCTAATAACTTCTTCTCATCTCACTAAAACATAAGTAGAGGGTCGGTGAAGTGCTGATTTCATTTCCCTCCTCCAGTACATGAAAGAACTGTTACTGTTAGCTGTCTCTTCCATTATCCGCTATGTGTGGGGTTGCTAGCAAAGTATAATTTGTTCATTTATGTAAATGTTTAGGTTTTTTTATCACTTTTATTGAAAGTAAGATAGGACAGAAAATGTGTCTACAGTGGTGTCACAACAACTTCAGGTTGTCTACACTTGATGTGTCATCTCAGAATGTTGACTAGCCAATCAGCTGTAAGCTTGCAGCTGTACTTAAAGGGCCCTATCATACACCCAGCGCAATGCGGCGCCAGGCGCGTAGATAGTCTGCTCGCACGCTTTAACCTCGCTAGAGAAGCGTTCAGTTTTTTCTGCTTGCAAATTCCGCCATGTAAATAGCGAATCTGCCATGGCATGAGCTGTTTTTTAAAGGGAATGGGAGATGAGACTCTGATTGGTTTATTGCCATAATGCCCAAAACACACCCATTACTCACTAAGAGAATAGGGACAACCCTTTTAGACCATGCGGCAGGCGCGCAACCATTTTTCCCGTTGTTAAACTAGCAAAAGTGAATTCAGACACGTCCTACGTGCACTTGCACCATACGCTTAGATCGTTAAAATGGGGCCCTTAATGTAAAATGAAAATGCAATCCTATTTTATTTTCAACAGCAATCCATTGTCAAACAATTTAGGACAGCAAAATCATTTCATGTAATTTCAATCGTAATATTGATAACTGTAGATTTAGGGGGTCAGAACATCTAGCATCTTCTAGTATTTTAAAATAAAAAATATATAAAACCACAATTTTGAAAATTTGCTATTGTTTTAGGAAAAAAATTACCATCAATGTACTAGTGACAATATTGATTGATTAAATGATTTTGTATATTTTTAACTGCATAATGTTAAATTCTAATTTCAGTTTTGACATGGAGACTGTGTAGAAAAGTGTAGAAATCTGTCGATTTTAAAGGGAAAAAATTAGTTTTGTTTTGTTTCGACACAACAGAATGCTACAAGAATTTGCTCAAATCACAAAGTCACAACTAAAAGTGAAGAAAAAGTTAAAGACAACAGAAAAGAGATCCAAGAGGTCAATTTATATGAAAGGTTCTGTCTCAGCGTCTCTGGTTTTAAAGCATAAATATGCTGTGGCGTAGTAATACACTCAACCTGTCCCTAGAGTCACTGACTCAGCCCAAAACACAAGCCCTCTCTGAATGATATACTTAGATATACAGCTTCAAAATCCAGCCTGTTCATGCATTCAGCAACACAAGAACCTCAGAAACACAAGACACTGCAACATTATATGCCTCAGAAATGGAAAGCATTATTTAAATAAATCAACACGCTCCAGACAGACACCACCAATACATCTCCATATCATCGTGAATTAGATGATTCATCTATTTTGACCGCAAAACTTGGTTTCATAATCAGCGTTCATGGATGGGCTGTCTGGACAAGAAGATCCCAGATCCCAAAGACTCACTAACTTAACTACCATATACTGCAGAAGGTAATGCTAATCTGCAGTAGCTAATAAGGCCTACTAATATAATAGGGAAAGCATGCAATACCTTTGTTTCTGCCTACATAGGGGTTGGTTGAAGAGGTTCCACAGAGACAAACAGGAAGGGAGATGTCAACAAGAAGGACAGTGGGAAAGAGAGAGACAGGGACAGTAAATTGTAGGATGAGAGTTGTGCACACATACATATTCAGGACAGATTCACATGCACTTTAGAATAATGAGAGCATTCATTATCTGACTTGATTTGCCTTAGAATTCCCTGTATTACAGAATTAATATGAATATTATTGTTACCCCATCCATATGACTTGAACTAAGGTGGGGGAAAAAACATGCTAGTGTTTCTCAAACTAACAGAAGCTCAGGGACAGAGTTTGGCACTATTTTGTATTTCTGGTCTGGAAGACAGGCATATGTTGATTCATATATTTAGCTGTATCGTTCTCCATAAGGACTAACCGGTTCAAAGGCTTTCATGTCAGGACACGAGTGCTTGAATGAAGGACATATAATGGATTCATGTCTGAGTGGCTGTCCATCTCCACTGAGAACCCACCACAGGCATGACGCACCCAAGAGAATTGTACACTTCTGTGCCAAGTGACCTTAATTAGTAGGTGGGATTTGTCCGTGAATATGCTTTTTAGGAGAGAGAGAAAATACCGGTTTTCTTTTCTTTTTTTTTTTTTTATACATAATTTGTCTATTTTCATAAGGACAAATTTTAATAACCAAAAACATAATATTTAGCTGTGCTTCAAATTTTTGCCTGCAACCCTGTTACCGCATTATTTTCCATTGGACATTGCTTAAAATCATGACAGCCAACAAGTAACATCATTTGGAGCCTTTCAACAGCATGGCAGGAAGACGAGTAAATAATCTCATTCCATAAATCTCATTTATTTTGTTTCTACAAATTGTAGTGTTGACTACATTCATCAAGCTTGACTATTTGTTGCCAGAACTTTTGTATGAAAAGAGATCAAACATTTTTTTAATAACTATAAACCAACATTTAGGCAGAAAGAAAGCTCCTACTGAGTAACACCTTAATTTAGTTTAAATTTGCTAAATTTGCTAACATGCTATTTGCAACCCTGTTATCCATTCTGACAGATTTTAGTGTTTTCTTTTAAAGTTGCATTTGCATTTTATGTTTAATCCCAGAATATATATATATATATATATATATATATATATATAAAATATATAAATATAATATAATATAAATTAAAAAGTATTTGTCCCATTTTGCAGTCCTGTTACTGAAATTAATGTTCAAATACAATTTAAAAATCTGATTTGTGATTTATATATATATATATATATATATATATATAATATTTAATATTTATATTAAATAATATTATTAAAAAACTATAATATAATATTTCATATTAAATAACAATATAATGTTTATACAACTATAAAATTTAGTTTGACCTTCACATGTTGACAACCAACATTTTCTGAACCTTCTTTCAGTATTTAAAAGTTGATGAAAAAGTTAGTAGAAGCCCAGAATTTGGGACAAAACCATCATGGCAGATCTTCCTATACCACACATTTAAAAAGAAAAATCTTTCAAACTATTTAAAAGGAATCATTCTATTAATATGCCCTTTTGCTTCCTTTCAGCATGGTTCATTTAGAGAAGAGCTGTTCCGTTTAGCTCAGGGATATATTATTTATAGCTGCATAGTAATTCTGCCAGTCTATGAATGATATCTAAGTAAAACGGAGGGCAGATCAGTGATTGTACATTATGGGTCAGTTGGCACTGCAGTAGTCTAACGTATGAGAGAGAATGTAACTTGCTATGACATCATGGGGGGAGTCAACCCTGAGAAAACAGCACTCCTAACCTGTCAGTTCACCACAGTATCACAGAGAGAAATTACATAATTCGGCAAGAGACAATAATCATGCAGTCACGAGGGCAGAGCCAATCACTGCAGGGAGCTGCATGCACGTGCAAGAGAAGTCGCAATAACAATGTAAACACATTGGAAAATGTGCAATAAGAGAATTTAGACAGTGCATACCTTGTGGAGACTTCACCATATGCGCGAACCCTTGGGGAAGAAAATGAGAGCGATAGACAGAGAAAGAAAGAAAACTTGAGAACACCAATACCAATACTGTTCAGGTATTGAGACCACTCATAGTTTGCTGACAGACAAACCATGGCTATCACACTAAAGCTGAAGCTTTCTGCAATTAAAAAAAGCTTCATACAGAAAGAGAAATTAACAATAATATTTCTAACTCCCTAATCCAGGACAACTGTGCTAACATTAATTAGGGCTGTCAATTAATTTAGTACAATTATTTATATATATATATATATATATATATATATATATATATATATATATATATATATACTTGCAACAATCAAAGTATTTAATCATGCCCACTGAGCTGTATGTAAATTCTAGAATAAGGAATTTTACAGCCATTGGAGCAATTTAAACTTGAAATATAATCTAAATGCGAACCAAGTTTTTGTCATTCTGTTGTTCAAAACAGCTGGACAGAGCACAGAATGGTAAGATGTTTTGAAGTTTTTGAAAGAAGCCTCTTATTCTCAACAAGTCTGCAAATTTTATTTGATCAAAAATAAGTATAAATAATTACTGTGAAACATTATTAAAAATGTAAAACAGCTGTTTTATATATATTTTAATAA
This sequence comes from Mylopharyngodon piceus, assembly GCA_039654765.1. Lineage (NCBI taxonomy): Eukaryota > Metazoa > Chordata > Actinopteri > Cypriniformes > Xenocyprididae > Mylopharyngodon > Mylopharyngodon piceus. The sequence continues at coordinate 23,141,713 of CM077456.1, forward strand.
TTTATTGTAATTTATCCCTGTGATGACAAAGCTGAATTCTTAGCAGCCATTGCTCCAGTCTTCAGTGTCACATGATCCTTATAATATCTTCATAATCTAATCTGCTGATTGGTGCGCTTGTAACATTTCTTATTGTTATCAATGTTGAAAACAGTTTTGCTGCTTCATATTAATGTGGAAACTGTGATACATTTTTTTTTAATTTTTTTTTTTAAGGATTCTTTGACTTTTTTGTAACAATTTGAAAGGCTTTACTGTCACTTTGGATCAATTTAATGCATCCTTGTTGAATAAATGTATTAAAAAAATCTTACTGACCCCAAACTTTTGAATGGTAGTGTACAGAATGTGATTTTATTATTATTTTTTTTATTTTGATTAATCAACATAATGTAATCAATTTGGTGATTTTTATATAATTGACAGCCCTAATAGTAATACGTTATTGTAATATAAGCAGATTGTTTAATCTGACGCTTTCACACATACAGCCTTTGCCAGAAATTTAAATGTGTAAATATACATTTATATTCGAGTATTGTGCCAGCTTTGAGGGTTTTTCAACTTTTCAATCACAAAGTTCTGAAGGAGCTAATGCAGTAAGTCCAAGTCATTTCCTTTTATCATAACAATTTAGCCACAAAAATCTGCAAACTTGTGCATTCAGCTCCAAATAAATTATGCTCTCCCATTTTTCTAGTAGAAGCAGGGGTGTTGATGATTATTAATAGGTGATTGATTCATTGTTTTAAATACTCTGATGGATTTCTAGAGAGCATGCATAGCTTATGTATGCATAGTCACCTCCACGACACAAAGCCTTGGCTTGTAAAAATGGAATGAGCTCAACTTAATGAGGTGTGGGAGTATTTCACAACAAACAAGGATTATGTTAACTGCCAGCACTGTGCTGAAGTACAACATGACAACAAACACTATGATCGTCTGTCAGGAGAATTGCAAGCCGAGAGGAAATGACCAGTGTAATGTACACACTGTTAAACACTGTACACACAAGCAAGTTATAATTCAGTGTAATTTAAAGTTCATAGCCAAAAGTAATGTCCATAATAATTTATGTAGCTGTATTTTTATTTTATTATTTTTTTTTATTCTATGTATTAATGGTAATACATTAATAAATTAATGTATTTATTTTTTTTGTAATTTTATTATTTTTATTATTGTTATTAATGGTAATACATTTTAACATTTATTAAATTAATGCACTGATACAGCTTACTGAAAAATTATTAATAGAGGAAAACTGTATGTTAGGGTAAGTGGGGTACATGCACAAGGTATTTGGAGTTTTATGCAATTTTATGGCTACATGTGTGAAAGTGACTATTAAGTGAATAGAACATTATTTTAATTCTCTTCATCTGACTTTTACCCAAGTTTATACAATATGTGATGAGTTTTCACAGCCTAAGACTCACTTACCGGGAGTTTTGTTGACAGCTTTTGAGAAGATGGCACAAAGGGGAAGGAAGACAGAGAAAGTTCAACTGTTAGACACACTTTTGACTTTGCATGGAGGCTGTCATGCAAAACTTTTTTTTTGAAATATAAACAAACTGGTTTGTCATGCAAGGGATCAGGACTGTCCCTGTGCATGCCTATTACAACAACAAAAAAATCCTGTGGAAGAAAAAGTGCATAATATCTGTTCCATTTTTTGAGAGAAACAGATTGACGTTATTGTTTAAAATCACTCCATCACATTGAGAATATCGCTGCAGAGATATTGTATCTAATGTCCAGAATGCCACAGTGTTCCTCACATACTCTGGATGAGGCCATAAATCCAAGCAGGTTACTAAACCAGCTGTCCGATGTGGACCACGTGGATTTACGAGGTTGTTAGGTTTGTGGATTTCTGGACACGCTGTGGACACAAAGAATTACTCTCACTGAAGACTCATGTGTATATAGCTATCCAAGTAAATCATCCAAAGTTGTTTCATTTTTCTGAATAAAGCAGTTTAATGAATGCACACTGATTGCAAGAGGAGAACAGCACAGTTCAACCAAATAATCACATACTGTAAAAACTTAAACCAGACATTTGAGATTGTAAAGCTTATATGAATCACCAGTATTAAATAAAATCCGACAAACCAATTTAAATCAAAGAAATAACTTCAATCAAGGCTAAAATATATATTTTTAAAGCTGCAGATAAAACCAAAGCATGCTGATGGACTGAGAAACTTTAGACTAAGATCAATTACACTGTGCATTTTTTTTTCTTGCAGGATTGTACGAAACGTTTATGATTTTTTCAAACACAGACACCTTTGAAAAGTTTTTTTTTTTTTTCCTTCTTCTTCTACCTGGGAATAAAGTCAACAACCTACCAATTTACATTTTATGCATTAGGCAGGTGACTTTATCCAAAGTGACTTGCACTATATTATATATACACATATACGAGTTCTCTGGTAACATTCCCTAGAAATTAAATCCATAACCTTGATGTTGCGAGCAGCATGTACTACAAGCTGAGCTAAATGTTGCATATCATATAGACAAGTTAGCACAAACATTTTTAACTAACATGGCATGCCTGTCCCTGCTTCATCAGAGGTAATTCGACAAAAAAAGCAATTAATCGGCTATCATTGAGCATGTCACACTAAGCAATCAAAGAATGATCATTTTACCAAATGAGGAAAGAAATATTTTATGATTCACAAAATTTGCCATCTTAGAAGGCAAAACCATGGCAAAAAAATTGTACAATGTGCACCCTAGTTAACATTCCCTCCTTCCTTTCTGGCTGGGAAAAAAATCATATGGATTTTCTGAAGGCCACGCAAAATCAGATATCTCCATCTGTTAGCTTGAGTCTGTTTTCCAGAGCTTTTTTGTCTCTTTCCTGTCGTACTTTCAGGGTTGGAACCAGAGGATGATCAGTTTATTTTTTCAATAATAGCTGGTCTGCCTGGCTTATTGCATTTACAATAGGCTTTTAGGGCACACTTGTCAAGCTTTTAGGATTCGCTGGGTTTCTTGGCTTATAGCACTTTTGGTAAATTTAATCGACAGAGACAGTCTGATATTTCATGTCTAAGTTTAATTGCAAAGTTGAATCGACCAGCATACAGTATAATGTGTTTAGGATGCTGGCTGCTGGTGGCCCCACCATATTTCTTAACTAGCTTATCTTTCTTCTTTTCAGTATTGTAGTGCACAAATCTGAGTACAAGACCATATTTTCATTGTCCTGTTCTTGTCATGGACTCAGGAGCCTTTTGACTTGTCCTTGACTCAGACTCCAGTCATGAGTACTACAACAAAAATACTTTTTGTGGTCTGTGCCGACTCGTGCATACGATCTGCTCTGTGCTATCGTATCTCTGGACTGGAGCACACCATGTGTGAGCTGCAGAGGTTCACATGACACTGACGCAAAACCAGGCTTGATTCATCCCAGAGGAAAGCATAATTTCACTCTCTGAATCATTTAGACCCGATTTGACTACACTCACTCAACCCTATTCTGGTATCGGTCTTGACTTGGTCAACCTACTCATGTCTCGGTCTCTGACTTGAATAAACTGGTCTCGACTACAACACTGCCTCATTTATCAACAAAATGGCTGCCTCTTAGAACAATACCCCTGCCTCCACTGTTAAATAAAAACACAGAAGAGTGCAGAATCGGATTTCCAGACAGTGTCACTTTGGCTGGTTACTTGAAGCATTTGAGAGAGAGAGAAAGAGGGTTTATCACCTTCACGTGACCATATCCCTCTTGATGACATGCTGCTCAGCTTTAATCCTTTGCTCTATTTTTCATCCCCAAACATTTCATCCCAACATTTGCCTGCATTGGGTCAAGAGACACAAATGCCCTGTGTGTCTGAATCTGGATGCTAGTCCTTTTCCACTTTTTTTTATTGACCTACTTTTGTAGTAAGATTATAGTAACTGTCATATTTCCATGTATATTTATTAATCCTCACAGCTAAGCCCACAGCGATTGTTTTGACTTTTTTTTTTTTTTTTTTTTTGCATGCTGTTCGGCATTAATTGCTTTTTATCTTGTAAAAGGCTAGGTTAAAAATGTGCAGCTCGTAAGTGAAGAAAATAAGGTGCAGCTAATCACAGGAAAATTGTTCTTTTTCATTGAGTCTCTTAATAATTAAAGCATCATTACTGAGTGACTACACTTCTTTTTAATGCAGTGTCTTGCAAATAAACTAACAGAGATTAAACAGATGGAAAGCTAATGGATGCATCTAAAATGTGACGCACAGAAACATCACAGGATTTAATATTTTGTTGCTGGAATTCACAGTAAAGTGTTTGTGTATGTAATGTGGTCTCTGTGATCTCAGTAACTAAATGCTGTGGCACAGTTTGCCAATGATACCCTCTGATCCACATCGTCAGCGCAGACTGAACATGTGTTTTACGGCTAAACGCATACTGTTTTAATCTGCCTGCAGTTTAAGACCGATTTCTACATGATAATACAGGCGGTTGTGCGCCTGCTGAGGTGGTGTGGCCCGTCTAGCACTTTCATACACGCTGAGGTATGCAGTCTGCTTTCCTGTGCCATCTGCATGCTCTGAGGGTCTTTGCAAGCCTGTTGCCATGTTTCTGCCTGTTTGCATGTAAAACAAGTGCAGGTTGGACAGATTGCCTATATTGCTCGTTACCAAGGGCAAACATTAAACAATTTCTGAGCTCACATTTGTTATTTTGGTACATATTGTATTTGTTAAATTGCACCAGCAGTAAAAGATGAATTCACTAAACAGATAGGCAGTCCAGTTTCAATTCTCTGCTAATCGGGTGACTAGATCGCGATTCGCAAAACATGATTAAACATTGCATCCTTGTAGTGTTGTCAAAAGTACCGGTACTTTGGTACCAAGTCGGTACTAAAATTTTGAAAATGTGACGATACCAGCATTTCTGTAGTACCGGGAGTACCAAGTATCTGGGTATATTCGGTACCCACTGATAGGGCTGTGCCAGTATTTTACGTGAATATGTAAATATGTAAATATGCTTTGTTTACAGAAGAAATAGGCTAATAGGTCAGCAATTAAATGTGACACTGCAGCCATGGAAACATGTTGGTTCATGCCGAATGAGAGAGGTACGTGAGTCCATACATTTAAGCTTTGTCGGCTTTGTATTCTGTTTTGCGAATCGCGATCTAGTCACCCGATTAGCAGAGAATTTAACAATATTCCATTAGTTATTCCACTGAACATGGAATCTCTGTTTCTTTTTCCAAATCTTCACTCACGCTGGGGATTATAAACGTTTCTTCCTTTGGTTCGCTTTTAATTAGGCCTATATTCGCATTCTTTACTGTGGTACAGTAGAAAAAACACCGTAGGAAAGAAACCTTTTTGCTTGCACGTCAATTTCTATTTTACACAGTTTGTGCTTGTTATTAGACTTTATAAGGCGCGTCAAGTTTATTTGTATAGCGCATTTCACACATGCCGGTGATATATAGTTTCGCTTTCTCTGGCAGCGCAAAATCAAACATAGCCTGAATGTCTGAAGATAAAACTAGCTCTTCAGACCTTTTACAACAAGTGTCAGTTGCTTGTAACATCAGGAGACAACATGAAGATATTTGATCGTGTCCCACATCCCTCTCAAAGCGCAGAGCAGCTATATGACGCATCTTTGTGTTAAAATAAAAAACAAATGTTTTTTAGAATAATACTTAACTTTCTTATTATTTAGGTTACCATTATTTACTGATATTTATTTCATAGTTTTACAGGCTGTAGTGTGTCGTTTCACTGAAGGAATAGCTAAAATAAACACGCACATCTGTTTCAAAATGGATGTTTATTTATTTATTTATTTTTTTTATATTTCAAAATTTATTTCATTGAGGTATATATACACACACAAACATACACACACACACGCTCCAAATATTTATATGTATAATTACAATTTTTTTAAAAATAGGCTAGTTAAATAAAATAGTAAAATAGTTCCAACAGATTTTCCTGTGGTACCGAAATTGGTACCGAGAACCATAAAATTTTACTGGTATTGGTACCGAGTACTGGAATTTTGGTACCATGACAACACTAGCATCTTGATTATCTATATTAAGTTATTCTGGTTCTTTTTAGTACAAACATGCCTTATGATGTTTCTTCAGCTAAGGGCAGTTCTAACCTACTCTCATTATTTATTTATTTGTTTGTTTTTTGTTTATTTGTTTGTCATTCATTCATTCATTCATTCATTATTTCCAAAACCCATGAAAATTCCCACCACAGTGTCATTTCCACCACATCTCAAAAGCCGTTCTGTGGAGTAAATAAAAAAAAATTTAAAAAATGGTGAAAATTACATTTTTGATCTTTCATCCTACTAACGATAATTTCATACTATAGCAACTGTTTTAACAATTTAATGTATCTTTAATACACACAAAATTTTCACACTTTTTGCATATTTGGTCAAATTATTATTTTATATTTTAGTAATTACAGCTTGATTGGAAAAAATGGCACACAATAAAATATTCAGTGATATTTACAGTATCTTGATCAGTATCTTGTCTCCTTAGTAAGCGAGTACACTTTATCAAGGGCAAACGGTTCAGTGGTATTTAACAAATAGAACTGTCATTTTTGAAAAAGATATTTTCACACAATAAATATTGAAATGGTTTATGCTTACTTTAGTCTTTGTTTAGAATATTATAGTTTTAAACAATTTTCATAATAGATTTTCATATTCTACAACTGATGGTCTGGCACTAGGACTAGGGTAAAACAATAATACATAAAATAAATTTGAAAAGTAGCAAAACTAAATGATGAAGGCATGGTAAAAAGTCAGTTTTAATATGATGTTATATACAATTTCATATACTGTAATAAAAAATAAAAGTCAAGCACATTTTAAGAGAATGGGCATAGTCTGCTACATCCTCCAAAAATTAGCACTTCGAACCGGCTTGCAAACTAGGGAATTCATTTTTTGCCATGTTTGCACAATTATGTGATTTGCATAAATAATTTTGTGAATCGAGTGCTAAAAAACACAGATAGCATACTCAAATAAATGCTATAAATGTGTTCTTAGTGAATTCCCCCAAATAGTGAATTGACCCTAAACACAGCCATGCTGTGGGGTGCTGAGAGCGTGTCAGTCCAAGTTTAAGCCCATCATTTGCCCCCATCGCCCACCAGCAAATTAGCCATTTCTCTTTCGTTCCACCCCTAATTACGTAACGCTTCCACAGCTCAGCAGTGCAATCCGTTATCAGACACGTCCATTAATCTGTGAACACGACTGGGGCCTGATGAAGCCAAGACAGGCCGTGACGGCCCTGACAGCCACGCCTGCGGTCAAAGCATAGGACGGGCTGAGCAAAACCTTTGCTCTGAGATTAGAGGTCCACTAGCTCTACATTTATCACATCAGTTTTCCCTTGAGCAGCTGCTGACTGGCTCCTCATTAAGGGCACTTTTTTAGGCCTGCTGGTCGCCAGAAGGCCAGAGATGCAGAAACATCCTTCACTGGCCCTCCAGCCCCGAGCGCCCCTACTGATCCAAAGGTGATCTGATCATACAGCCTAATCTCCTGTCGCTGCCACTGAGGACTATCTCTTAATCTTTATAAAGGAGCACTGAGGCACAGGGCTGGTGTGATCAGTCTAAAGGGCTTGGGTTTGATCACGAAATGCAATAAGTCAGGCATTCAGGTTTGGGTCTACTGATTCCCCGCCTGACTGGATGCCTTTATATCCATGCCCTGAATAAATTGAGATGCTTGTGGAATTATAGACTATACACAGGGCACAACACGAAAAGAGTAATCTCTCATAACCAAAGCACCAAGTCTCTTGGCAATTCAGTGTGCATTCGGAAAGTATAATCAGTTTTGAGACTTATACTTTAATACCTGCTGGAGAGTCTTCAGTGAGAGTAATCCCAAATAGGTCTCAACACTAAAGTGCAGTTGAAAAAAGAAACTTAACTGTCTAAAATCAAGAAATTGCTCTTTTAAGGTAATAGAAATCCTAATCTCAGTTCAAAAGATTCAACTCTTGAAATTGTGGTGTACCTTCCATTGTCTGTAACGTGCAGGATCTGGATATTTAATGGAAAAAAGTATAATTTTACCTATAACAATGATCATATAAAACAATAAAAACCAAAGATGGATATCCCTGAAAAGGTTTGAAATGAACACAATATATGTAACATCATTGAAATCATTGCTGACATAAACTCAATCACTCGATCATATCAGCAAAATAATTGCTGAAAATCAAAACATTACTATTATTATTATTATTATTATTATTAAATGTAATAAAAAAAAAAACTGATATGTATTTAAGTCAACACCTTTAATTGAATTATTGACCACAAAGACTATCTGGACACTTAAACCACACTTAAAAATATATGCATTTCATTGCATTAGAACAACTGGCATCTTCTACTAACTTCACTTTTCTAAATATTTTACTGGATGTTTAGTGGAAGTCAGTTCCCCTCAACTTCAAACAGGTGTCCTAGGAACTTTTTTATTTTATTTTATTGTTAAATAATATTTTTTTAATGTTTCACTTGAAAGTGTGCGTATAATATCTTTAAAAAATTCAAGTGTCTAAATACTCTTTGGCTCCACTGCATATCATCATTATGTGAAAAGGTTATACTTAGCAGCTTTTGTACAATAAGTACAGTTTCAATGATAATTTCACAGATGAATGAGAGAAATTATACTAAAATGCACTTGGTAAGTGTGATTGGAGGTGTGTGAGGTGGGGTGAATGACATTATATATTAAACAGCATTTCAAACGGGCAATGTTAAAATCAACATGACATGGCATTCAAGACTCATTTACTTTCATAATGCAATGTATTTCCAGTGAAATTTGATGTGCGATCAAAAAAACTTTTGAACTGCAAAAATTACTTGATGATTTTTTAACTTGTTTTTCAGCAAAAATATCAAGACAAATTTACTTGAAAGGCAACACTGCATACAATATTAAGACTTGATTTCATATGTTGAATCTTGTATATAACTGTGTTTTATCTTACACCGTGTCTACACCGGATGCGAGCGGTGCGACACGTCACGTCAAAAGACAATAGAACCCATTATAATCAGTGATATTGTCTACACTGGATGCGGCGCGACACGACACGACACAAATTCTCAACAGTAAATGGATTCCCCGTTCTATTTCAGACATAGTCCAGGTGCTTTGCAACGGTCAGTTTGTCGCGTTCAGTGTAGACAGCTTTTAACTGTTGCGGTGCGATGCGACAACGGTCGCATCTGGTGTAGACATGGTGTTACTGCTCTGGCATGTTGTTTCACTTGCTTTTATTTAAAACAAGTGAAAAAAATTTGCCAGTATCAATCTGCCAAGACAAAATAGACTTGTATTATAGATGCATTCTCTGAAAAGTGTTGCTTCTCAGATAAATATATCTTGTTTCAAGGATTTTTAGAAAATTAGAATAAAATTCATTTTTTGCAGTATGGACAGAATCTGGACTTCAATCTGAATAAAACAGTGAATAAATAGCTATTTCGGTATTAGTTAGCTTTCTTCATGGTCTATATGGCCAACAGTAAAAAAGAAAAGTCATTTCAGAGCATGTATTGTCATGTCATGTCATGTTGACTTGAGTTGTTTTTTGTTGTTTTAAATCTTTTGCTTATGTTTTCTTGTAAATAGATCACTGAAATAAATTACATCCAACTATTGCCTAGACTTGTGTTGAAAATCGAAGGCAAATGTTTGAGGAGAAACATCCTTACCTTCATTGCAGTAACGACCTACATATCCTGTTTTGGAGCAGTCACAGTAAGCTTCACCGTCAGCCATGCTGCAAATGCCTCCATTTTCACAGGGGTTCTCCGTACACAAGCCTTCCATCTCTAACCGGACCTTTTGGCTTCCCAGGCGTGTTGGAACCTGATTCCCGTAACCCAGGTCTGTAATAATCCCCTTGAACGGTGGCATCTCCTTAGCCGCTGGTAGTGTTAGGGCAGTTGTCCGAATGTCTTGAGGCACACCTCCGAGATACAGGTCACTGACAATCTTCATAAACTGCCTCTGCGGTCTCACTTCGTCCATCTGGGATTCTCCATCCAGTACCAATGCTGTTCGCAAGTTGTGCCTGCTGATGGTAGCAAAGTGCCAGCGACTGTCGTTTACCATCTTGCCGGAGGTTATAGTGGTTTCTGCACAGTCCACGCTAAAATGCAACTTTAGCTTGCCTTCCTCAATACCTAAGAGCAGGAAGTCACAATATCCTCCATCGTCAAAGTAGAGAACCAGAGCGTCTGATATAGCTGTTTTGAATTGAAAGCTGAGGTCACTTCTGGTGCTGGCGTCCCAGCGAAGATAACGTGCCCACTGACCCTCTAAGCCTGTGAATTCCAGGCCCAAACCAAGACTCAGGAAGGTGCTGAGCAGCAATACTACACAATGAGGCCGGCAAAGGGGAGGCATGGTAACCAGTGATTATGCTACAAGGGAGCCTCTTGCAATGAACAAAATAAAATTCCTCAGTTATATTTTCTGGCAAATAACATGGAGGTCACTGAAGAAACATCAAATCCTTTAGGTGATAACCATATGGGCAAAGAAGATGAAGCCACTGAGGCTCTTGACACATGCTATCCTAAATCCTGTTGAGGGGTACCAGGATGAATTCCAAATGGACCGAGCAGCCTTCAGAGTAGAATTGGACAACTGCTCACCTTTTCTTTATCTATTAGAGAGGCTTTACAGATGATGCTCCCTTGAGCTGACTTCCTGGATTAAAACAGAGATGCTCCATATTGGTTCTGATTCTATTATATCGCCACATGTTAATTGCCACATTGGGCCTTTTTGCCTGATCTGTGAAGAGAAAAAAAAAAGACATTTTCATTAGGTTCATTATATACATTAAATATACAGACAAATATACCACAGACCGTAGGAGTGAACATGATTTCACCAAGTACAACATGTTCCAGGATCAACATCTTTGTTGACAAATATATCTTTATATTTTAATAAGGGATGTCACAGCCAGTAAAGTGAAGGTTTCTTTTTTTTTTTACCTTAGTGTTCAGAGACCATAATTAAAAAAGTTTTTTAGAAGGATTATAAGTTCTCCTGAAAACCATTTGAGTCCGACTCAAATGGTCAAATTCTGTCTTTTCTTTTTCATGTCACTTTCATGTGTTTGTTTGACCAATGGCAAATGGAGTGATAGGAAAACCTTTTTAGTTGTCATTATTTTTGCAATTCCATTTGAAAACACATACTTCACAGTAAAAATGCGTATTGATAGTGTGTTGAACAGATATTTTTGAACAGGGCCAATAGTAAAGCCTTTTACTCCAAAATAAAGCTTGCACAACTATTTCATAACAAAAATAAAACAATCACAAGTGTACAGTATTTCGTATTTAAAACTGCATTTGCATTTTGGCAAATACAAGTACTCACAAAAGCCATGGTAAAATATTTGCTGTTTACGACACCTGAGTATTTACAACACCCGCGGTCAGTTGACAGATGTCTGTTGGAGAGATACTGTACGTGTGTGTAGAATTCCATCCCTCCCTGCCCTGGCTGTTGCTTTGGCATGGCGCCCCAAGAGACAAAAGCCTCCCCAATCGTAGCTGTTCCACAGCGGTGCAACACAATAGCCCCTTTAACTACCTGCCCTGAATAGTTAATCTCTCCCTGGCAGCCAGCTATTGAATTAAGGCAACTGATACCAACACCGATGCGTGGACCATCCCTTGAGCGATAGTGGGTCTTGTCTGTGTTTCAATAGAGAATGAGCGCTCCACAAGACTTGAGAAGAAAGGTGAAAAGGGTGAGCCGAGCAGAACGCAGTGGCCACGGTCAAGACATTTACCATGCATGCCACACTAATAGGTAAGGCATCATGGAGAACAGGTTTTCAGAAGGACTTCCTGTTAAGTTTGCTTTACTGCAAACGGGCTGGCCTGAAACCCGATCGTCACACACGGCACATGACAACTGCCATTGGTCTGGCAGCAATCACACGGAGGATTTATTACAAACATAATACAGACTATTGTGTTACAAATGATATGGATCTGATCAGAACTCTCCAAACTAGTAGTCTATGAGAATTCTTGTTCAAAAAATATTTGGACAGGATTTTTGAGAATAAGCAAATACTTCCCATTTAATATGTTCCGGAATCCATAGAAAATTCACTCAAACAGAATAAGTGTTGCATTTGGTTCCCAACAGGCAAAAGAACATGAAAAGCTTACACATAACTATCAGAGGAAAAGTCTTCCATCTGCCTTGAATGATATACAGTCATTTCCAGCATGTTTTATGTGAGCAAGGCCAAGATGTGGGGTAGAGGAAACAACAAATAAATATGCTGATTATGTCTCCATATGTGCTTTCTCCAATGTCGTGTCAATCTCAGCTGGTTTCTCCAGCAAATGTCTTTAAAAATCTCAAAATCTGAATTTCTCTTTATCAAAAAGGCAATTTGACAACAAGTTATCCAATGCCTCCTGACATGCATTCACAAAGAACAACAAATGAGCAAGCTGTAGAAACCTGCAGTGTAACAGTAATGTGCAGCAGCACAGGAGTTGTGGAATAGAAATTATTCATCACACACTGTGTTTCAGATGGGATTCCCAATTAAAGGAATAGTTTACCCAAAAAAATTATTCTGTCATCACTCCTGTCTTTCAAAACCTGACTTTCTTTCCTCTCTGGAACACTAAAGCAGTTATTTATAGCAGAATGTTGATGCTGGTCTTTTCCATACAATAAAAAAAAGACTGCCATGCAGCTAACATATGGCCAAAAAACTGTAATATAGTGCACCGGTCTTATGAACTATTTTTATGATGCTTTACAGTTTTGTTTTGTTTTGTTTTTTTTCTTGACAGGCCCCGTTTCCATCTAGCTTTCCAATAGATCAGCTCAGACATTCTGGCAAACATCTTTTTCCCTGTTCCATGGAAGAAATTTTCAGGTCAAATGACTTGCCAAACCTTGCCATCTTTATATAAAAGTTACATGGCAGCATATCATCGGAAGGCTGCTGACCTTGACTCTGATGTATAAATCTTTTACATGTTATTTACATGGGAGATAAAAACCGTGAAATTGGAAATATAAGCAATATATTGAAGAAAGAAAATGAAATTGTATTATTGTGCCTCAGTCAATCAATTTGTCTAAGGTATTTTCATATTCCTGCCTATTAAAGGGTTAAGCCGGAGTTACATACTATCTTTATAGACTATATGGAGGGGAAAAAAAAAATGAAATTACCATTCATAAGGGCCATGAAAGTTTTGCACTATTAACTAAGAGGGGAAGGGAGTGAGAGAGAGAGAGAGAGAGAGAGAGAGAGAGAGAGAGGGGGGGGGGTGGGGGGGTGATCATGTTCATACCGCTGCATGTATCCTTCAGTCTCCTCTCTAAGCAATGACAGCAGATCTCAAATCCATTAATTATTTCAGAAATGTTTAGGACATGGGAATTATAGGATAAAATAAATAGTGTCTATCTCTTTCATGCTGTAAAAATGTATCTTAAAATTTGCATTAGAAGAATATCGCTATCTCAGGAAGAATACAAGAAAAATAAATGTGTTTATGAATACACAAATAGCAGAAATATAATATAACATTATATGATGTAATATCTAAACGCATTTGTGAAACTATCTGAATCTCTTAAAGTAGTTCTGCTTTACCTTATATGATGAAGATTGTACTCCACCGATAGAGAATCCGATTTATTCAAGAATATTTCTCGAAAAAACGTTAAATCCACATTGAGAGTGATGGAGCGCGGATGGAGTGATGCTGAGGTCAAATCCAGTGTAGTGGGATAATCCGCGCATCCCGAGCTCGCTCTCCTCCGCTCGACTGAGGTGCTCGAGCCTGTCCTGAGCTCGCGAGCTTCGCGGCTCCGCCTACTACTTATATTAAACACGCCATTTAAAGACGTATCAAGACAAATACAGCGGTTTCTGTCAGGAATCCCCTTCAGGTATCTTTACATGGGTGAATATCCATTTTTAATCCTAAATTTCACATCATACTTCCTCAGCAGATCTATCGTCTGCACTTAGACGAAATGACGAAAGTCCCGGATGTGAGCGGCTGTGTGGGAAAAAGCGTCGAGTTTTCTGGAAGACTGGAAGTATTTGGGGAAGTCTCCATGGTGCTGAATAGACAGTTTTTGAACTGCCCAGATACTAAACTCACAAGTAATGACAGTTCCCTAAAAATAATTTACATTTACGTTTAAAGGGATTTACATTCATTAAATAAATAAATAAATAAATAACCTAGACCCTGATCGACCGTTAATTGACATTATATTATTGTCATGCGTACTGCTGCTGTTTACATCATTCAAAAATCTACTCACTCCTGTCTGTCGACGTTCAGATCAAAGCTAGTAGTGTAGTGACATTCGAGGTAGTTCTTGCCGCCTCATTAGATGGAAAAGTTAATGAAAAGATCACTGACGCGGCTTAATGAGGCAGTGTGAGAGTCCTGTGGGAATACAAGAGAATGCAAGTGCACGCAGGAAACACAGCACAAAAATAACAATAACAATAATAAATGTATAAATAAACCTTTTTTTTTATGCCAGTAGAAAAGAGGAGGGAATTAATGTGGGCATATTTAAAGAAAATCAAATGATCGCTAAATTATGTAAACTGAAATATTTAATTTATTAGGGCTTTTAACCAAAATGATTTGCAGTGGTCAGAAACTTTAAGTGCCTTGCTTCAGAGTACGGTTATAGTAAATAGCCTAGTTTTTGGGATCTTCAGTACTCTACAGCCCTGGCATTAAATCCAAAAACATTTAAAAGCAGATGACACCTTTAACATTAATAGAGGGTCCAAAGTAAGACATTACAACACTTGTACTAAAGTGTTTTTTAGTGAAATTATAAAATCAGTTGTCCTCAAATTTACACAGGTGTCCTAGCAGGGTAATCACAAGTCTAGTTCATCACATGAACTTGTTCCACTAACGTTTGACAACAGAAAGTGCCCTGATACTTTTTAAACAGTGTTTTATCACAAATGTCTGTGTGTGACATTCTGACTTGTGTTTTACCTAAAAGTGTGCTTGTTTAATTTTTGTATTAGTTTTATTTCTTTTCTTTTTTTTTTTCTGACCAGCATGGAATATTCTGTATAGCTTTGTGCAAGTATTAACCATAGGATAGATAATTCTTACCAAATAAACATCAAAATAAATATTATTATTATTATTATTATTATTATTAAAGAAAGTGTCAGAGAATCAGTTGTATGGTATCACTTAATAAAAGTATAAATATAAATGAGTCAGAATTAAGTAACAGGCTAGCAAATTTATTCTAAATTAACACAACACCTTTATCAACTAAAAACAGTAAACTTTTTATGTGTTTTGGCCATTTATAAACTTTTTATGTGTTTTGGCCATTCATTTACACGACAACGGCATTTTGGTGTCCTGAAAACGCAAACTTTTGAAAACTGGTTTTAAAGTGCAAGTTCTCTGTG
The DNA here is from genome assembly GCA_039654765.1 of Mylopharyngodon piceus. Classification (NCBI taxonomy): domain Eukaryota; kingdom Metazoa; phylum Chordata; class Actinopteri; order Cypriniformes; family Xenocyprididae; genus Mylopharyngodon; species Mylopharyngodon piceus. Next base: position 23,157,284 of record CM077456.1, read on the forward strand.
TAAACTGCAAAAATGTGAATTTGTGAAAATGGTGCATCATGTACATGCGTATTACGTGTTCAGTCTATAGGCGCGTAATGTTTCGTTAAAAAGTCACATCAGCAACTACTGGCCAGGCAGCAATACAGCGTTTTTAATAGATTTCGCGGATCCGTGTAAACAGGGATCGTTTTGACAACGTTGTTTATATTTAGGCTTATATTCATATATAAATATTTATCACTGCACACATCAGTTGTGGTAAACGGAAGCTCAAGCATGTTTGCTTGACGTATGCGAGAACCAATGAGGTTCATTCTCGTGTGTTACGCAGCACATTTGAGCTTCCACAAGAGGTTTGTTCTCGCACGTCAAGCAGATTCGGCTGAGCTTCTGTTTATGTTCGCTGATCATGTTTATATGTGAATAAAAGCCTAAATTCAATCTGTTCATCATATAAGGTGATCAAGTCTCTTGAGAAAATTTGGACTAAACCACTCAATTCATATGGGTTAGTTTTACAATCTCTTTATGAACTTTTTGAAGCGTCAAAGTGGTAGTTGCGTAGCTGTCTATGCAGGGACAGAAAGCGCTCAGATTTCATCAAAAATATCTTTATTTGTGTTCCGAAGATGGACGAAAGTCTTACGGGTTTGGAACAACATGAGGGTAAGTAATTAATGACAGAATTTTCATTTTTGGGTGAACTATCCCTTTAAATTTATTTTGGATTAAAAAACATGGGATTAGTAACTATAAAAATGAATAGGACAACAAATTGTATTCTCTTTTTGGAAAGCTTTACAAACAGAACAAATGAAGATGAAGCATCTTCATGACAACCTCAGTCTGTGTGTACAGTATACTGAAGTCAAAATTAAATGAATGGTTAGCCATCCCCAGCCCGTATGATTTACAAGTTCTTTCCTGGTGCTTTGTTAACAAACTTCCATACAAGTGCCTCACACCTCACCAGCACACATGGCACTTGGCAACTTTGAGTGAATGTCAGCAGAGGAAACATCTTTTGTTTGTGTTATTTTTTAAGGCTTGTGCAGATGGGGATCTTCTTTCCCAGTGATACAGAGACAGCATTGTTCATCTTTCTTCAACAACACCTCTCCAAAGACACCTATACACTTTCCAGGACACCATCTGCTGCAATTCATTATCCCACAGAGCTTGTCTAACTACATTGCTTTTAGAACACCCCCAAACATCAAAGAAACACATAAAAACACGCTGCGAGTCAAATCTATTTCACTCAACTAGTTCCAAACTGTCTTCAAGCCCAGCTACTACTGCTTCATCAAAAATGAACCCATTACTGGGTCATGTTAGTACTGTAAACAGTAGGTCAGTCTAACAAGCTTCCAGTCACCACCAGAACATCTACTTGAATTACTTAGAAATGTCCAAATGTAGCTCTCTACAAATCAGAGAAAGTCCCACAAGAAGTGCCACACCAACCTTTCACCTAAATCTACCACAGTCCTCTTCTTTCCTGACATTTCTCCTGCCTCCATCCAACCACACAAATTTAAAGAAGAACATCCTTCCAGAACTGTTTCTTGACTCTTTTTTTCCCCACAGTGTGTGAAGCTAATGCTCTCAGCCCCGCGGCCTGAGACACCTCTGTCATAATTAGGAGGAACATCCTTCAGCCAAGGCAGGTGAGGAGCCCCCTGGGAGACCTTGTAAGAGAGCCACATTCCTGACACATGAAGAGAATGTCTTCAAGGCAGGACAGACACTCTCTGCTACAATATTATTTTTCACTCTGGTACAGCAAAAGGGCAGTTTGAAAAAAATGAATATGCATTGATAAAAATATCCAATAATTAAAATTAACATTGGCAAACTGTGCAGGTTATTATATTACTCACAGCATGATATAGTTTTACCTCTAATTGTTTTGATGGCTTAATGAGAATAAAAGATTACCTTACACACACCCCACCCCACCCCACTTTTATTCAGCAAGAATGCATTAAATTGATCAAAAGTGATAATAAAAACATTTATAATGTTACAAAAGCTTTCTATTTCAGATAAATGCTGTTCTTTTGATTCATCAAAGAATCCAGAAAAAAATTTACACAACTGTTTTAACATTAATAATAATAATAAACGTTTATATATAGTGTGAAATCTGTTATGCCCACTGGAGCCTAGGGCACACATGCACTGAATACCTCTGAAGTAAACAAGTAAACTAATCCTGGAACAACAGAACCTCCTCTGGAGAAGGTTATGGTCAGAGAAAAGGTTGCTATGGCTACTTACATACCCTGAAAGTTATCTCAGGTTTTGGAACCTGAAATTTGAGGTTATCCACCTAGTCTGAGTAAACTTACCAAGGTAAGTCGCATAACCTGCTTTCTGGAATACCCCCTAGGTGTTATCACTAATGGTCACACTGAGTGGTGTTCATGAAACATAGGGGATGTGTAGCATCCAACATTTAGCCATTTTTAAGCCAGAAAGTTAGTGATCCTTAATATTTAAAGAACATTTAAAGAATGTTGTTCAAAGAATGTTTTCTGCCAACATTATGAGAACATTCATCAAATACAATATATGGTGACTTCATGAACATTGTTTTGAAAGTGTTTAATTCTAACACTTGCATAACTTTTAGATAAATTTAAGAGTAAAGTTAGGAACTATAACTATGGGATAGGCTACAAAACTTTCCCACTTTCCAATGATGTTCTTTTAAAAGAACATTATTCATTTAAAGTTAGTTGTCATTTTAATGTTTAAAGGATGTTCCAAGAATGTTGTTCTAAGAATGTTTACTCCCAACATTATGAGAACATAAAAAAAAAATAAAAAAAAAATAAAAAAAATAAAAAATCTACAAACAATGAATGTATAAATAACGTTTTTGTGCTAACCTTTTGAGAACATTATTAAAGACCAGATAACTTTGAAGAAACATTCTACTGACGTTACTGGAAGAATTTTTGTTCATAACTTTGAGAGATCCTTAATTGCCAGAGCGTTAGCCAAAGTTCTGAGAAAGTTCCCTGCTAGCTGGGCTGTAAGTCTATCTATCACAGCCTCGTTTTCATCCGTCTTAAATTCAATACGCGGTCTATCTGACTAGATTCGCTGCGATTAGACCTTCAAAGTTTAAACACGTCAAAGCGAACGAGGTATTGCGATGCAACGCGCTACAATACGCTTCAATACCACACCATCATCATGCACCAGGTCAGAAAAACAAATGTACCAATTTATACTGTTTACTTTGATGTGTCTAGTGTAGACAGCCTCAAACAGTTCTATCAAAAAAGCGCCCGAGACAGATACAGCTATGTTAGATGGGTTTATTATAAGCTAGACGCTAGCGTTCCCTCAAGACAGAGTGTTAGCCTACTCAATTGCCTACTCATAACGCATAGCAACACAGCTAAAAGTATTCAAAATATGTATTTTTATTGAAAGTAGCCTACTTTTACCTGTTGAGACATGATTTCACAAGCACCCTTAAGAGCTGTATTTGTGATGTTTGAGTTGGGGGAATTGGCACGCGCGAATGTTGTTTGAAAATATGCTTTATTTTTGTAATTCCACTAGGTGCCGCTAGTGTCGCAGAAACCATATACAAAGGCCGCATACTCATTTACTACATGCCTATTGCACTGTATTTTAATAATGATATTGTTTTGTCTAAGTGTTCTGTTTTATTGTGTACATTGGTCAACCCTGGTTGTGTTTAATGGTGCTATATAAATAAAATTGACAATCACATTAGCCTACTATATAGTTGGCAAAAATCAAATCAAATCAAAATGTATTTATAAAGCACAATAAAAGCAACAGTAGTTGACCACTGTGCTGTACAATACCATACTAAAAGCATAATAAGTATATATATATATATATATATATATATATATATAAATGTAACAGTTATATGCCTGGGAGGAAAATGTATGTATGTGACAAAAGAAGTATGTCTGAATTCACAGTACAAGAGTATTACTTCCGTCGACGTTCAGAGGAGTGCATACGATGGACACTTTACTATCCCATAAGGCCATGGGAGAGGATTTAAGGCCCGGGTATACTTCACTTTCTGTGGCCGGACGCGTCTCGCGCACAGTCATGTCCGCGCATCTTTCAAAGTATCCACCTGTTTCCGCGGGGCTCTACTGTAAAAAAGAACGTGGGTACAACTTCCGGTGAGGCGGCGGAAGTAGCATACCAATGGTATTTTGTGTGCTAATTAGCGAAGAGGCTAAGTGTTTTTCGGATCATTGTTTACTTTGTAAAGTTGCAAACCTTAATGAGAGATGTCGTTACGGCACTCAGGGACATTTCAGTTTAGTACATTTATTAGTTAATATCACAATACAATAAACAGTTTTCGTGCCCTTAATTGTCCTTTACTTTACTGACCTTCCACAAAAGTGCTGCTGCATGACTACAAGAGCATCCTGGCCCTGCAACACATGAACAACCCGCTGTCTGTTCTTCACCTGTCACTGCTGCTAGCACCAAAGCCTTATAATGTGATATTTTACTCCTACTGGTGTCGTGCGTGCCAGAGCCAGTCGAGTTTCCACTGTCATATATGCGAAGGCTATTTATGTTAACCATTGCGATAATAATAAATACACACGTTTATGGAAAATACCAGAGACTGCTTGAGGAACGTAGACAATTCTTATATGATTATAATCGTGTATTTATTTGGTTTAATGTTTTATCTGTCTCTTCCCTGTGCCTTTGTTGATACCGAATGCATATGCATATCTTTCACAGATTCACACACTCCGGTTAACTCCTATAACTCATAACTCCTGTTTTCCTCTCATGAGCTCCCTCTGTTGCTCTGGCTGAAAGGATCAGGATAGATAGACAGGAGAGATCGCTCAAACGTCCTCGGATTGCAATCATCACATAATTTAGAGGAAAATGAATAGAAATGCTCAGAAAAGTGATGTAAACATAGGGTATGTTATCAATATATTTCTAAATGTGTAATTTAGACTTAAAAACCGTAATGGGGTTGTTTTGTGCACTCTTGTGATCGTAAATGAATGGAAGCAGGTGCAACTGAATAGGTATGTGTTTTCTTTTTATGTCAATATAAATATCAGTAGATTTAGCATGATTGATGTGCACTCCTGACATAAATTAATAAATTACTGTTACTGTAACATTTTTTATTGTAAAACATTGTTCAAATATTGATGCTGGAATCTTAAATCTTTAAGTAAAAGCCAAACGTTCTCAAGTTTGGATCGCTAAATCTTGAATGACTGTCAACTGTTGAATGAATGAGTGTCACGTCCAGCTTGTTTACTTCGAACCGGAAGACGCTCCCATTTTTGACGCAAGGCCTCATGGGGCGTAGGAAACTTGTGGATAGACCTTATGTAGCCCCGCCCCTTTTCTGCACTCGTTGTCTTTTGTCTTCCGGTTTGTATTTCCACAGCGAACTTACGTATTTATGAATGAACTGCCCGCTTTAAAATCTTCCCGGTTGACTGACATTTGTTAAGACATCTGTATCTGTATTTGAAGATCAAAGACAATATTATAAAGATGGCGGCGCACTTGTTTCTCTGGCGCATAAGGTCTATACTCAACCGCGCGTGGATGACCGAGTTCGACACATGCGCAGTACAATTTTTTTCTATACTTACTAGACATCGTGTCATCAACTGGACATTCGCTGGGCAGGATCGGAGAAGAAAAATAGTGCATCCACCACTGCAACATAGTTCAGAAGATACACCAAGAGAACACGAATCAAAAACGATGGATATGCAAAAAACGATGGATATGCAAAAAAAAAGGATATGCTTCTAAGTTTACTCGTCTTGTTTTTGAATCGCTCTTTCCACACTTTTCTTCGACGACTGTACACTGTGCTCAGTACTGTGCATATTGCCACCTAGTGGACTCTTCTGCCCTGCTTGCGCATGCGCGGTCTCGAAATTTGGGCTGCACGTGGACGGGGTGTGCGGATGGCCAAAGTATACTTTGGGCTTTATATGGCAGTGAAGAAATGCAACTGACACTGGTAGATCACATGATAGGCTAATGACAGCATGGCAAATGTAGTATGTACAGATTATATTCATACTACAAACACTCATACTACATAGAATGTACTTTTACTTTTTAGTAATTACTTATTCAAAATAAGTACCTTCTCAAGAGATTATGCAATTTCGGACCCAGCCCCTGTCTAAAATGGCACACTTCATACTGTATCTACCTTTTTCCTGAGCAAACTATGAGTGCCGCCATGATGGATTCTAACTTCTGTTTGGATGCTGTCCTGTTCTGGTCTCCATAAGAACTCATTGTTAAAACGGGGTAAAAAGAGTGAATTAATTGATTAAACAGAAACTTTTTGAACATAACTAAAAAATTAAAATGAGTGCAGGTAAGCTGTGCTGTTGTTGACTGCCACAACACTACCAATAAACTGAAGAAATTCCCAGAAAGTATGTGTTTTTAGCACCAGCAAATCTGAAAAGAATGTCTATATATGACGCCATATGCCTTGCATTTTATGCCAAAGACTGACAAAGAAAATGTGCTTGGCTTGCAGCACTTCAGTTAAAATACTCCCCATAAAAGGTATATGAGCTCTTATCATTTTGAGGACAAAACCCCCCGAACTTCACCTGATCGGGAGCTGTATGTACAGTATATGACTGCCCATCTGTTTTCAGTGTAGCTAACTTTGGGCAACTTCATGTCATACGCATTCATTAAACTTTGACGGATGAGGCACTGTAAAGTGATGGTACTATGAAGCCATGTGCTTTCTTAAACCATTTTCATAGGTTTAATGTTACATTATCAGCTTGGAAAATATGCTAATTTGACTAGAAACACTGGAGACCGTAAATGTAAAGGATAATTAAGCTATGAGTCGGACGAGACTTCCCCATTCAGGAAAAAGGTGGATAGACATAGGGTGCTTCTCAGTCAGAAGTCTGCATCCTTGTGAGGCTAGTCCAGTCCTTCGGAGGCTTGTAGGTTAGAGTCCTCTTCAGCATTAAACTCTAGAATGAGACAGTCTAGTAACTGCATATGGCTACATCACTCATGTTCCCAAGCCAATGGCTTTTTAGAAAAATACTTTGTTTTAAAATAAGCCAGTTAATATTAAAATATTTACAGGCTTTCTATTAATGTAATAATGAATGACAACTGTCAGTGGTCTCCTAGTGGCTTACATTGACAGTTTAGTGTTAAGTGATTCGTTTACACCAAAACAAAAGATAACATGTATGCCTTCATCTCGGAAAACATTATTTTTGTCTTACATTTTATAATGAACTCAGACAACCTTGGAATGTGTGCAGAGGATTGTGAGTGATTGAAGGATAAGAAGGATACACTTGATGCATCCTTCAAAATGAGCTGAATGAATGATGCAAAACGAAGGAGGTATATCCAGGCAGAACCCTAGAGAACAGAGGCCTCTCAAAAACGAGAGGCCTGACGACGCTCATATTAGCCAAGGAGGCTTAAAGAGAGCCTGACGACTTAGCAAATATAAAAATAGACTTGGCAATAAAAGTCAAGCTCTAGGAGCAGAGGCCTCATCATAACGACTCCCTTATCGAGAGGAGGCCTTAACAACGTTCCACACTCAGGATATCCAACGAGGAGGCTCACAGGGAGCCTGCAACCTGCAAATGCTAACCTGGCAGAGCTCTAGAGAACGGATGCCTCGATAAAACAACTTTCTCAAATGAGAGGGGGCCTGACGATGCTCAAGTTAGCCAGTGAGGCTCACAGAGAGCCTGACGACTTAGCCAAAAAATAACCAAGCTCTAGGAGCAGAGGCCTCACCATAACGACTCACCTATCGAGAGGATGCCTAACAACATTGCACACTCAGGATATCATATGGGGAGGCTCACAGACAGCCTTCAACTCAAACTGATATCCTTGCAGAGCTCAGAGAGCAGAGGCCTTAATAAGAAAACACTCAAACAAGAGCAGGCCTGACGACGCTCATATTAGCCAAGGAGGCTCACAGAGAGCCTAACGACTTAGCAAATAATCGCCGAGCTCTGGGAGCGGAGGCCTCAGCATAACAACTCCCTTATCAAGAGGAGGCCTAGCAATGTTACACACTCAGGAAAACTTGCAAGGAAGCTCACAAAGAGCCTTCAACTCATAATCGTTATCCTTGCAGAGCACTGGAGAGCGGAGGCCTCAATAAAGAAAACTCTGAGCGAGAGGAAGCCTAACAACGCTCATATTAGCCAAGGAGGCTCAAGAAAGAGCCTGACGACTTAGCAAATGGTAGCCGAGCTCCGTGAGCGGAGGCCTCAACATAGTGACTCTCTTATGAGAGGAGGCATAACAATGCTTCACACACATGATAATTTGCAAGGAGGCCCACAGAGAGCCTGCAACTCACAGCTGCTATCATGGTGGAGCTCAAAAGAGCAGAGGCCTCAATAAAGATAACTCTCTAAGCGAGACAAGGCCTGACAATGCTCAAATTGAAATAAAAGCCAAGCTCCAGGAGCGGAGACCTCAACATAAAGACTCTTTTAACGAGAGGAGGCCTAACAACGCTCCACACACGATAACTTGCAGGGAGACCCACAGAGAACCTACAACTCACAGCTGCTATCATGGTGGAGCTCAAAAGAGCGGAGGCCTCAATAAAGATAACTCTGAGTGAGAGGAGGCCTGACAACGCTCAAATTTAGCCAAGGAGGCTCACAGAGAGCCTGACAACTTAGCAAATAAAAGCCAAGCTCTAGGAGCGGAGGCCTCAGCATAACGACTCTCTAATCAAGAGGAGGCCTAACAATGCCCCACACTCAGGATGTCTAGCAAGGAGGCTCACAGAGAGCCTTCAGCTCAATCTGTTACCCTGGTGGAGCCCTGAAGAGCAGAGACCTAAATATAACTCTCGCTAGCGAGAGGAGGCCAGACGACACCCGTAGAAGCCAAGGAGGCTCAGAGAGAGCCTAACAACTTAGCAAACGTAGCTGAGCTCTAGGAGCGGAGGCCTCAAATGACAACTCACTTAATCGAGAGGAGACCTAACAACGCCCAAAAACTCAGGATATCCTGCAAGGAGGCCCACAGAGAGCCTACAACTTGCACTCTATATCCAAACTGAGCTCCGGGGGAGCGTAGACCTCAGAAAAATATCACCCTAGCGAGAGAAGGCCTAGCAACGCTAAAAAATAAAAACACTGCTATCAATACAGCATGATGCTGCTGTTAGCAGATTCTGTAAATGCAGTACCAAGGAGGCTCAATAAGAGCCTAACGACTTGACAACACTGCTAGAAAAAGCAGGGGCCTCACAGGCATAATGCGCTTCCTATAGTAACGGCTAAGGAGGCTAAAAAGCCTAACAACTCAGCATCGCCAGTAGGTGGAGCTCTATAGACAGAGGCCTCGAATATTGGCCTAACAACATCCAAAACACAGAAAGCTTAGTAAAACACACCCTGTTAAAACAAAATAGTCACCAAGGAGACTAACAGAGAGCCTACTACTCAGTAAATTACCTGGCGTCAGACAGTGCATTCACAGCTAGCTACTAATGCCGAACCATCAGTAAGGCAGATGTTAAAGTAAAAACAAACTGCCAAAAACAACATAGCTCCAGCTTCAGGAATAGATGTAAAAATTGTAAGAGCCCCTCCTGGCATAGCCAGGTCCTTCAGCAGATCAGCCTGGTAGGCTTGCAACACAGCCAAAGTGTGCATCACCACACCAAACTGACCTGCTGCCGTAGGGTGATCATATGTGCCATTTTCCCAGGACGCGTCCTGTCCAGGATTTCTAAGTTGCATAAAATGTCCCAGTTTTGGTTTTGTTTTCATATTTGCGGAAGGTAATGACTGAAAAATAATTTGACCAATAGCATGCATTATACATAATCGACCAATCGTGGCTTGCGAGAAGGCTGGATCTACAGAGAACGGTCAAAGCATTGCAAATACAACAACATTTTAATGCATTGCATGAAGATTGTCAATAAGAACAGTGGCTTGCACAGACCTCTGTGTAGAAATCGCGTTCCTAAATCGCGTTCCGGGGGCACATCGATATGACCACTTTCATGATTAAAGAGGCAAGGGCTCAAGCCATTTTAGGCAATTTAGAAATTCTGGACAGGACGCGTCCTGGGAAAATGGCACATATGGTCACCCTATGCTGCCGCATATGCTCTGCCATTAAGACGCGAGGTGACGCGCAAAGGTTTAGTAGACAGAGACGGAGCCTTTAACGCAGATGCCACGCCCATCGTGAAATAGCTGGCCACTGTTTCTTTGATCGGGGGCATCGACGCTTTCTCATGCACATGCTCCCCTCAACAACAGCATAAATCGTCTAAGTGCGATGGATGCGGGCAGAATATGGCTTTCTCTAAGATCTCCACACCTCAGTGTGATCTGGGAGAAAAGGAAGGCACGTACAAGATGGACAGTTATGTCCCGACAGGAAACGTTCATCGAGGTGACCGCGAAGGGGCTCAAGCTTCTCACGTTTCATATCTAATCTCGCCGTGGCGCGAGACATAACATCCAAAAACTCGTCATATGCGGGGCAAGCGGGCTGAGAGTGTTCGTTTTTTTTTGTTTTGTTTTTGTTTTGTTTTGTTTTTAAAAAACATCGATCAATCTCATCAGCCTTGTCTTGCTCATCATGGCCCGAAGCAAGCAAGCATGGATCAGATGATGAGAGATAACACACCATCATCCGGCAGCTCGCTCTCATAAATGAATGAGAAATAATCATACCTCTCTAATTCATCCGCGAGCTCCATCTGCGAGCCCCACAACTTCAGTCTCCTACTCACCTCAGCTGCAGCAGGTCCTGAACCACGAGACATAGATGGCTGGCCCGATTCCCTCGAAAAAAGGGCCAGACGACAGAGAAATTCCTCATAGGAATGTAGTGGTTTTGGATTAGCCTCACACGAGGGCACCACAATGTAGTGGTTTTATGGTCTTAAACATTAATATTAATATTTTGTATTAATATTAATATTGAGTTTTTGCGCCAGATAATTCCTTCCAGTATTTCGGGGCACCAGCCAAGGAGTCTCACCTTGACAATAAAGAACAACCATGGAAGATTGTTGACTGAATTACAATTACAGTATATAAATTGGAGAAAGTTCGTCATCTGAGCAATCTGAAGGATTTGTGAGATATCGTTATCATAGAGCCTCTTACTGTATTATCAACACAAGGAAGACACAAGTGTAATAAATGTATTTTATTAACAAAAGGATAGACAAAAGTAACTAACAACTACTGAATGGACAAAGTGCAAAAAAGATTGATAAATGCAAGTGAATGAGTTGGATGTTACTATGGCAGTTACAAGTTAATCTTATGGAAAGATAAACTGTAGTTTCTCTAGAAGAAAAAAAAGATTGATAAATGCAAGTGAATGAGTTGGATGTTACTATGGCAGTTACAAGTTAATCTTATGGAAAGATAAACTGTAGTTTCTCTAGAAGAAATAAGGTAAACCTTATTCTGAATTCAACAAATAAACCGAGAGATTATTTGTTATTAACTGATATCAGCTATGCAAGATCTAATGCAAATTAGATAATCATATACTGACAATATACACTAATGTATTCTATTCTTCTGTATGCTTCCCTGTCCATTATTGTTTTTCATCATTGTCTACTCGTATTATCTCTTCCTTGTTAAATGTACATTGTAAAGCATCCTTGAGCCCTGGAAAGGCGCTATATAAATAAAACTTATTATTATTATTATTATTAATGCCAAGGTCTCTAGAAAGAGGTTTGGTAAGTGAACACGCAGAAGAAGAAGCCTTGAAGGTTCTGATGTCTGTGCAGACAATCCTTATTCTCTGGAACACGCAGACGGAAGGATCTTTAGATTCTGAAGTCAGTGCAGATCCGGGCAGTTTGGAACACGCAGATCTGGAGGATCTCTGATGAGAGGATTTTGAAGTTGGTGCAGAAGATATTTTGAAGATGGGGGGCTAAGCTTGTAGTCGTTGTCTCCGTTGCAGTTTTCAAACTCCCCAAATTCACATCTTGCAGAACTTCCTTGTTTTTCTCTTTAGAGCTTCAGAGTCTTGAGAGAGCAACTTCACAACACTGTAGAGTTGGACTTAGTTTAGCATATCTTGGGACCGGAACCTTGAACCAGAACAAGAAACTGCAGCAACCCAACTGGAACAATTCTCTGTCTCAGAGAAAAGCCTTTTAATCTGTCCCGAGAAGGAGGGAGATGCAAACTGGCACCTTTCAGATCCAGTGTTTTGATTGGCTGATGCTGTCAGAGGTGGCCACTGCACGAGGTTCATTTGCACAGCTTAAAGTTCATGTTTAGAACAATGTCCTTAAGGTTTTTCCTATGCATAATTCACTTTCCAAACCAATTTCAGATTAACCTAGGCATCGTGCTGAAAACATAAAGACCAAACATCGTTGAGTTATATTGAACTTTTACCTATGCATTCATGTATACCTTAATAGGTAAGTTTGTATATTTTGCATGTACACAAACAGCACTCATTAAGTATATACAGTTCTGTTAATAGAAATAGAGAAGATTTGCTCCATGTTGTCCATTCTGTGTCCAATTTGGGTCCTTTGTGGCTCCAAGCCACATGACAAACCTGTTTGGTGAGTGGAAGTTAGTTCACACCTCAGGTCTTAGGACTGAGGGACTGGGGTGAACAATGGGGAAAATGGTGATAGGATTAATCTGCTCAATGACATGCAAATGTCATCATTCTTCCCTTGCACAAATGGTCAGGGTGATTGTCTTTGCAGGCTGATCTACTAGTCCATCTATTTCTTTGTTTGTGGATCTTCTCTTGGAGGTGCGAGTTTTGGGGTCCTGTGCTTTTCATTATGGCAGATGAAAGGGCACTATTGATGTAATGGTGGGTGTCTGCCCTCATGTCTGCCTGCTAATCACTACAGGAAGGTGCTCAAAATGCACGCAAACAGCCCCCTCAAAGGCTGAGCATGCATGCTCCTCACTCATGCGTATAACGCACATATCGTGTATGTCATCTGGTGTCAGATGAAACTGACATGGAGGAACACATAGTCTGAAAGACTTGGCGCTATTGCTTGCCATAATCCTAGATTTGTCTTGAATAAACACACGTTCAAACAAACCGGTATCCTGAAGACAAGAAAGAGGATGACGTTATCTCCAGGTGCCCTTTTATACTCACGGTCGCACCTGTGGTGACGTCATAGGCTGCCGCCTGCCAATGTCAAGGGGTGTGTCTCAATCAGCTCCCTAGCTCCCGAGCTCGTGAATCAGTATATACACGAATTCGGGCACTGGTAAGGACAGTAAAGGACACTGGTTCACTACACATTGGGAAACTTATGACTCTATTTCCGGCAACATGACAACGTCCTCATTGTACAATCACTACTGGTATTATGAACAACAGCAGAGCTGATATCTTTCTGACATTACTTGTAATGTTATTTAAAGTACATAAATTCTTTGCTTGTTACATATACATGCAACATTTCAGCCGTAAATAAATTATAAATGTTAGCTAGATTATGTTCATTACCTTTCTAGCGATGTATGTTTATGCTGAAATATAATAAAATAATGGTTTGTATTTTTTAAAACGCCTATCGCGCGTCGTTATGTGTAGTGAGTTGGCTCACGTGATTTAAGTTTCACGCTTCAGAACTTCCGTTAAGGGAGCATAGTGAGCATCGATGCTCCCTGGTTTTCACGATGCATTGTGGGACTTGTTAGGGAGCAAACGTTTCAGTGCCCTGGAAGGATTCTGAGTTTGAGACAGCCCTTAAAATGGCTGACTCCCTGATCAGTGTCCCAACTACTGAACTAGGGAGCTGATTGAGACACACCTAAGTTCATTTTTGTGTTTAGACTCACACTTCATACACCTGGCATGCCAGAGGCATTCCCCATAGCAACCCCTAGGGGACACAGCACGAGTTCCCTTTCGAAAGGGAACAGTAAATTTATGGTGATTGACATTGTAAACAGGTATTTGTTATCATATTTTTTTACATTTATTAACCTACTAATAAACACACTAGTTTGTAGAGCAAACAGTTTTACCGTTTACTGCACTTTGTTAAGTCGGTCACACCAGACGAGAAGCACCACACCGAACTGCGGTTAATGAGAATTATTATGTTAATGTATGTATGAGTCTCATACATACACAGAAAATATTCCATGTTGAAAAATAAGGTCTTTCTTTAAGGTAAAATCTTTCAATAAGTTCAAAATTGAATTTAAAACCAGAATATAGGGCCTCATATATTGAAAGAAATTTAAAAGATTAAACAACTAAATCATTCCTGAAAAAGTGCTCTAAAAGTATAAACTGCTAGTACACACAAAAAAAACGAGGGTTCTAGAAATGTGGTCCTAGAAATGCAGTCCTGAAACAGCCTCTGGTATTGCAAGAATAGCCTACCTTACTCATTTCAATGGGCTGTTATATGTAAGCCGTCTGCCATATTGGAATGGTCCGTGAACACTCGAGAGCAAGTATACTATGCGTCTGCAACCATAGCTATACGCATGTATGAATATCTATATCTGCAATAGCAGCACGCAATAGACTTCAGCAGATGATTTTCATGGGATTTAGTTCATCATTACCACAATACAAGACAAAAGCATTAGCTAACACAATATAAAAAGTTACCATAGTTTTTAAACCTGTAATATTGAGTTAACACGTATAAAAACAAAGTGTGGTATCTGTCAGGAGTTAGCAGCAATAAATATTTTTTGTGGTAATCAACATTGTCCCACAAATGTTTATTCAATGGAGGTGAAGTGAAAAATGTCTCCACAATTGCAAAAGAAAGTGAAGGAAAATAGCATGACCAAATTACTCAAGTTCAATCAGATCCTTGTGAAAGATCTCCTGTACCGTGAAATGCCTCAGGCTAACATCTCCACAAAAGCCAAGATGGTTCTTTTGCGTCTGTATTATGCACAAAAACAAAGCACCCTCTTTCGAAGAAACGTCTCTATATAATGGAGCAAATGTCCAGCACGATTGCATCCTGAGAAACCCAGAAGGGAAAATCATGAACCGAGCCATCACCATCATCAGGATCTGATCATTTATATTCTTGTGCTTGTCTCTGGGGAACAATCTCTCTCTGTTATAATGCGGTATGCAGAAGCAACCTTGCCCTGTGCCGGCAAACACATTATTACTCTGTTCCGGTGACAAATGATCTCGCCGCACAACATTGAAAAGGGGCCAGGCGGTGAGGACAGCTGTTAATGTTTGCTTTTAGATTTGGATGTACAGCTAGCGTGGCTTGCCCAAAGACAGATCAATCAATGCTGGGAAGGGGACGACAGTCAAAGGCTAAGATAGAGCTTTCCTTAAGCCTGTCTCCACGAGTGAGTGTATTAGAGTTTCAGGGACTGAGGGCGAGAGTGAAGCTAATGAAAAGCATGGAGGGATGGCTTTTTGTCACAGGTCTGTAATTGCAGTCTCGGAGAGGGCAATGTTTAAAAAAAAAAAAAAAAAAAATTTAAAAAGCAAGCCTCTCTTGGAGTAGACCGTGGAGGTTTTTTCAGTGGATTTTTATCCAGTGTGATACAGACTTTTCAGGAAATGAAGGTGTTTGTTGAAGGATAGTTTGTGCAGAAATCTTTAGTTCAACACATACCTTGGTTTCTCTCCTTTCTTGCCATGGTCTC
Organism: Mylopharyngodon piceus; assembly: GCA_039654765.1. Taxonomy (NCBI): domain Eukaryota; kingdom Metazoa; phylum Chordata; class Actinopteri; order Cypriniformes; family Xenocyprididae; genus Mylopharyngodon; species Mylopharyngodon piceus. Next base: position 23,172,970 of record CM077456.1, read on the forward strand.
TTATTCTCTGACCAGGGTTTACTAGGGAGAAAATTTGTATTAGTTACATTTTTCTCTCCCCTCTGTCACACAATCATTAGATCTCCGTGAGAGGGCGGCAGCATTTGATCTGCTGTGTGATTCACCAGGATTCTTTCTGATGTTCTCTCTTCCTGGCCATCACATTCTTGTTCAGCTCCTAATTGATTTGGTCATCTAATCTCTGTTGAACTGAGTGTAGAAAGAAAGCCATGATTAAAGAGTTCCCCTGTGAGAGTTGTATTGGCTCAGAGGTCAGGTGCTGGTTTGCAGGAGCAAAATCAGTTGTTGACTTACTGCATTCAGCTTCATCTCACTTGGCCTGTGTTTGGACAGGCCAATAACCAGCCCAGTTACCCAGTGACCTCCTCTGGGACAAGTGCCTGTGTAGTAATGTTCTATAATAGGAAGGAAGAGGACGGGAACCGGCGAACGTTCAACATAACTTTAATATATGAAATAAACAAATACAAAACGAATGTAATGCCACACAAACATAATAAAACATAACTTAAAGTCCAGGCCTGGTCCTCTCTCGTCCTTCACTGTCGTCACTCCCCTTTTATGCTTCCGGAGATCCTCCGTGAGAGATTCGAGACTGGTGCAACGCGCAGCTGACGCTCATTATCACTCGCGTCACCGGCCACGTGCCGTTCCCTCATGGCTCTCGCCCGCCCTGCTCGTCACAGCCTGAAAAAAATAAGTGAAAATGGAAAAGAAAGCAGATTCTGTTTTCCAGCTATACTGCAGCTACAGCTGCACAGTAGTGATGATATATACTGTACAGATTTGCCACTAAACTCACCAAATGGAATAGAAAAAATAGTAATTGTACTACCTCAAACTACTGTCAGTGGTTGAGCCGGTGTTGCTGTGTCAGGCTTGATGAGACCACATGAGACCCCATTAGACCTGATCAGGCTAGTTTTAGACCTCTTCAAATATCATTAGAACTGATCAGACTCCATTAGATCAGAGCTTATCCCATTAGACTTCATTAGACACTCATTAGACCTAGTTAAGGCCTAAGGTTAGATGTGCTGTTCTGGTTCATTATTAGAGTATTTTGACCAGTTACTAGGAGTTCCTAGTGATTCTTCTAACTTCTGACTGGTTAATAGACAATGTTAGTGTGTTCTTGCTGGCTACTAGAGTGTTTTAGCTGCCTGCTAGGTGTCATTCAATCAAAAACATGTTTAATTTTTTTTCTGTGAAGTCCACTTATGAAGTCCACTCAATAGTTCTTGCATGCATGCATCAAAAGACAAGATATACTGTAGTTTCACATCATTAGTTTTCACAAAATGAAACAGATTGTTGTGGTATAAGTACCATGTGTAAATTACCTCTGTTATAATTATCTAACCTTTTCACATATGTAATGAGTAATAATGCTGCTAAATTATTTATGGATAAAAATGGCTAAATGGTAGCTTTTATATGCAAAGACAAATAGGCATGTGACAAGGGGGCATATCAAAGGTATTTACCACCACACTAAAAAGTGTGTACTTTCATATCGCTAGCAAAGTAGTGCATACTATAAATTTACCAATTAGGTCACAGTTTTACATGGTAGATATCACAGACATTCAGTTATTTTTCTCTTAGTTTCATTTTCATGGGGTGCTTCTCAATATCCATCCTTGTTTCCTCGCTCCTCCATCCTCCATCCTATGACCCGGAAACCGATCAAGCTCAGCTATCTTGAAGGACTCTCAATTCTCTAATTGCACCGCGAGGAGGCGAGGAACGAGGAGTAAGGAAGCTTCCTGAGGAGTCATGAGCGAGGATACACAGGTGTATCCTTTGCGGAAGTCTTTCTCATCGAGAAACCTGACGCACGTATAAATTCTCCTCCCCCTTCATATCTGTCACAATAATTTAACTGTATGCTTTACTTTTGCAGTTTAAATAAACTTTACATCTCACATATTTCAACGGGGCATCTTGCTTTATCAATATTTATTATAATTTTTTAAAATAACCAAACTTTAACAACATATGGGGAGATCCCTCGAGTGCAGCTGATGAAGCTTTGAAGTGACGATAAAGGGAGCGAGGATATCATTTAACTTGATTCAATTCATCTGTCCTCGTGTCTTTTCCTTGTGTCCTTCCCTCGCATCCTGAAGGGGTGGAGCTAAGACGCGAGGAAAGGAAACGAGGATGCACAAATAAGAATTGACAAGCACCCATGGACTTTTAGTGTGTCTTCATTAGTTTCCTTTGTCTAGTTTTCCCACCACTTATCAGTTGTCATGGTGATTCATTTGATTTGCACAGGTGTTTGTCATTTTACCCTCATTTACCATGTATGCAGTCTTTTCAGTTCTCAGTTGTTTGTGCTATGCACACTGTCTCGCATGTTGGTATTCTATTCTGAGTTGTTTATTAAACCTTGTGTTATTTTTATAATCATCTTTGTCTCCATTGGACTATATGTGACAGTAGCTTAGTTTGAATACTTTTATTTCAATTAAGCAAGAGCAGTTTTCCACAATGACACCTGTGTTCCATGCATGTGGAATTTTCTATAATCCATGCAAAACATACGGTTTAACTGAAAAGCTCAAGCAACACTTACCATTCAAAAAAGATGACAGTTAATGTGGACACTGCTGAACTTGAGCACTCAAACACACAGCAATGTGACATCAAACCAGCATGAGATGTTCCTCATCTCCTTTTCCGAACTTTTTTATTTAGGAAAAAAGAGATGTCCCACCACATTCAAAGTGAGTTTGGTCCTCTTGACATTATGAGGTTAAGCACAAAGAGAAAGTTATTCGGGCTTAGCTGTGGTCTAATATGGGAATGAGAGCATGAAAGACGTTTCTAATCTGCTAATGCAAAAATCACATTAACTTCCCTAATTCATTTTCGCCACAGTGATGGGATATTAAAGGCTGCAACTCATGGACCTTTAATAGCAAGCTGTGGACATTTTTTCAAGCTGTTTTAAGTGTAGAAGATGTAAGTGTTTTTTGTTTGGCAGTTGGCAGAGTCTGTAAAAACACAACAGCACAGGAGCTCATATGGCAGTGGATTATCATTGAGGGGCTTTAGTGTGTGATGAGAAAAAACATTGTTGGGGTATATATATGCTATGGTCTCTTCATCCTCAGTGAGCCAAGAGCCAGCGAGAGCATCTAGAAAAAGACCAAAAGACACTGAGGAAGTGATTTTGGTCAAGTTTGTTCTGCTGGTTTCTGTTCATACAATGGAGCCTGACTTTTAGAAGCTTCAAAAGTATCACCAAATAAATGTCATGAAGCTTCTGGAAGTCAGTCCATTGACTGATATTGTATGAACAGAAACCAGCAGGACCAGCAAACTTGACCAAAATCACCTTTTGTGTTCAGAAAAAACAAAACAAAAACAAAAACAAACAAACAAACAAACAAACAAAAAACAAAAAAAAAACACTGGAATTGAACAACGTGAAGGCGAGTAAAAATAACTGAATTTATGTTTGGGTGAACTAAGTCTTTATGCCCCCAAATAGAAATTGTATGAAATGTATGTATGCATTTATATTAAAGTAGCACCTTGAAAAAGTGAACTTTAAGAAATAAGCATCTTAATTTCTTTATACTTATTTATATTGAGCGTTTATGCCCGAGACACTAACGATAAAGGTTTTACAAAAATCACATTTATATTTATGCATTTGGCAGATGCTTTTATCCAAAGTGACTTAAAGTGCACTAATTACAGGGACAATCCCCCTGGAGCAACCTGGAGTAAAGTGGCTTGCTCAAGGACACACTGGTGATGACGGCTGCAGAGGTCAAACCAGCAACCTTCTGCTTACCAGGGCTGCATTCCACTCCACTTTTAGACATGCACTCACAAACTTCCCTAAGCACTTCCCCTCGGCGGAATCCCTGCCGCCATTTTGAAGAGTGTTCCACTTCGTGAGGTGGACGAGGGAAGTTTATATGGACAGACACGGTTCATTTTTTTTTTATGCCCTTCCTTCGCTAACTTCCCTCAGTCTTGTTGACTCGGATGTATGTCATTGCTTACGTTGCATGAGTTCCCACTACTGGCGGAACCTTTGCAATGGGCTGAATTGGAACGTCCTAAGCCCTTGATCACTTGGAATCCGCTATCTATATGTATATATGTGTTTTAAATATTAAAAAAATAATTAATATATCATAGAATTGTTTGTGGTGGGGTAAATTAAACGCGATCTGCTGTGATGTCACAATCGTGTTGCATTGTGGTATATGGAGCTGCCTGAAGTGTACAAATGAAGTAGACTCTGGGGTCTGTCCATATAAACTCTGTCCATATAAACTCCATATAGGGTCTGTCCATATAAACTTCCCTCGTCCACTTCACGAAGTGTAACGCACTTCAAAATGGCAGCTGGGATTCCCCCGAGGGGAAGCGCTTAGGGAAGTTCGCAAGTGCATGTCTAAAAGTGGAGTGGAACGCAGCCCCAGTCTACTTCATATGTACACTTCAGGCAGCTCCAACACGATTGTGAAGTCACCGCATATCGCGTTTAATTTACCCCACCACAAACAACTCTATGATATATTAATTATTTTTTTGAATATTTAAAACAAACCCAACACTCCTATATGCATATATAATGCTGCATTAAACAATTTCGTAAGGGGAAAAAAATTAAATAATAAATCAACTCCTTAGTGGATTCCAAGTGATCAAGGGCTTAGGACATTCCAATTCAGCCCATTGCAAAGGCTCTGCCAGTAGTGGGCACTCATGCAACATAAGCAATGACGTACATCTGAGTCAACGAGACTGAGGGAAGTTAGCGAGGCAAGGGCATAAAAAAACGACCTGGAACGCAGCCTAGTTCAGTGGTTTAGCCCACTACACCACAAAAGTAATAAAGCTACAACAAAAATTTGCATGTAGTTGTAAAAATATGAAATAAAATATAGCAAGAAACGGAATGCTAACATGACTTGTAAAACGTTTTAACCTGTTTAAATGTTTTACAGGTCATGCTCATGGAGAGCGGGCACACAAATGTTTGTAGCAGACACAGCAGCAGCCAGATTGTCCTGCACATCTTCTCCCACTCTTGCTTCAAGGTTGTGGGGTTCAGGGGGGCCATCATCATGGTCTTCCTCATCCTCTGGATCAACAAGGTCCCCATTGAGAAGAGCAGCAATGAGGGACATTATGGATGGCAAAGAAAGGCGAAGGTGGGCACAGTGGTCAGCTGCTTCATCAAAATAAAGTTGCAGAATTGGCACAGCTGTGTTGATATGGCAGTAGGATGTAGGGATCACCGCCTGTAAATATGTGATTATTAGAACAATAAGTTTGTTGACAATAAGTTTGTGTTGTTGACTTGTATATGTATTTATTTATTGTGATGGTTACTTTTATTCATTCCTTTACTCATTTATCCATGTTTCCTATTGGTGTCAGTAAATAAAATATAAATGATGTTTTATTAACAAAGTTCGGGAGGAGCAAATTCAAATGATCTACCCAAACAGCATGGAGGCCTATAAATACGGCCTGTAAATACGTAGCCGACTCACCTATGTTCCTCGACAGTTTTTCTCCATCCCTCCACCACCCCATCTCCTCACACTTGCCTGGTTACTATCCTAACCAAAGATACGGGGGAGTACTCTGGGTTTGGGCAATATTCCGAGCTCAGAGCCCTCCCCCAGACAGCACGCCAAATAGGCATACTTTTATTCTATCTAATCATTTATAAGTGTGAACTCGTGAAGTATTTTATTAATTCATACATTAATTCATTGCTTGACTAAAAGTTGAAATGTATTCACCTGCATTTGTCTAGTGTGTATTCATGGTCAGCATTTATTATTATTATTTTTTAAGTGTTAGCATTTTTTTAAGTGTTGGGGTGGGCTAGCAATGCAATTCACTCTGGGGTAATTTTAATTTTTAAGTAGTGATACTTACATTTTTAAAGTATAAAATCAACAGTCTTCTCCAAAGACGAGACCTTTGAGCAGCTGCCCGATGTCTCCTTTGTTCAAACATGTCTCCTTTGTTCAAACATTGCAATGACAAGGTTAAATATCTTTGAATAATTCATCATAATGAATCAAAAAAAAAAAAAAAAATTTTTGTTATCTATAAGCCTGAGGGATGAAACGAGAGTTAAATTTAACAAGAAAAAGAAGAAAACAAAGGAGATTTAAGCTACTTTTGCTTGTGGATGAAAATTTTTGCATATAAAATAACATATTCAAGAGATCACGATTTTGGGTTTTCGTAATAAAAAATAATATCTTTAAAGATAAAACTGTGGGTCAGATTAGTAGGGTTAAAAGATATAAGAACTTAATTCAAACCCCAAATTTATTGGTTATACTACAATCACAAAATAAATGGGCAGCTGTTTCTTCAACAAGACCACAAAATGCACAAGTTTAATAAATATCAAGATATTTACAGATAGCTAAATTAAACCTGTCACTCATATCTTTTAAGTTGTTGCGTCAACATGGCAGATAATGGCTGCGTTCCACTCCAAAAAATTTTATGCCCTTCACTCGCTAACTTCCCTCTGTCTGGTGGACTTGGATGTGTGTCATTGCTTACGCTGCATGAGTGCCCACTACTGGCGGAACTCATGCATAAAGTTTAAAGGGAACACACTAAGTCCTTGATCACTTAGAATTCACTATGGCCGATTTATTATTTAAACCCCTTTTGTACTTATGAATTAGTTTAATGCACTATTCTATATGCATTTAAGTTGTTAGAGAAAATATATACAGTCCTATAGGTATATGAGCTGTTGGAGAAAAATAAAATTACACAAACGAAAAAAAAAATCAATAGTATAAACTTTGACTGTGAACATAAGGTAGCAACAAGTATTATGCTATTAAATCTCAACATATTTAATACAGGTATATTATACACTATTATGCGATTATTTCTCAAAATAATTAATATATAATACACTTCAAGCGCGATCTGCTGTGACGTCACAATCAAGTTGAATTGTGGGATATAGAGCTGCTTGAAGTGTACATCGGAGTAGACTCGCTCCCTCGGTCAAAATCGAGGTTGACGAGGGTCTGTCCATATAAACATCCCTCATCTACTTCATGCAGTGGAACGCACTTCAAAATGGCGGCGGGGATTCCCCCGAGGGGAAGCGTTTAGGGAAGTTTGCGAATGCATGTCTAAAAGCGGAGTGGAACACAGCCGATGTCCGGATCGCATTCATACTTAACGCGAAAAGGCTATATAGTACCTATTTTTTTTAGCACTCGTTAAGTAAGCACTTATTGAAATGAAGTACCTACTCAGTGAGTATGCAGTTTCAGATGCAGCCTTTGTGTCAGAAGAAGTGATTAACGCAACAAGTCTGGAGAACCATTAAGCTTGTCAAAAGGGGGTGGAGCCACTGCAATTTCCTGTTCTAGAAAAAGGCACAGTAGGAGCACAACAGATATTCTGTGGTTCTCAAGGTTTAATGATAATGGGATTAATGGATTTCATCAGTGTTGGATTGTTGCTGCTTGTTGCAGTTGGCTTGTGTTTAGCACAGTGGTCAGGATTTCAACAAGGCCAGGATCCATTAAGATTCCAACAACAACAGTCACCAGTTTTAGCTCCTCAACAAGCTGACCGAGAATCACTGTTATCAGCTTCTCTGGGGCTGCTGAGACCTGTGATGAGCCCTGCTGGGATAAATCCATGGAAGCTTCAAGAACCTGGAAGTAGTCAGTCTAAACAGCTAATGGAGGCTCCTTTGGCACCTTTGACCTGGCATTTTCCTATAGTTCCGGAAGAACCCCAACAGCCAGATGTGCCTTTTGAGTTGCATGTACCTACCCCTGCTCAGAGTATTGCAGTACAATGTGGGGAGCGCTCTGTGCATGTGGAGGTTAAGAAGGATTTCTTTGGGACTGGTCAGCTGGTAAATCCTTCATTCCTCACTTTAGGAGGTTGTGCAGCTGTTGGAGAGGATCCAGGAGCCCAAGTCCTTATCTTTGAGTATGAGCTCCAAGCATGTGGCAGCTCTCTGATGGTAAGTGGCTGCTTATGGGTCTTAACTATTGTAATTGAGGGTAAAAGCTGGGTTACTGCATAAACTAATTCTTGATGTTCTGGTTCCAGATGACCGGTAATGAGCTGGTGTATAAATTCACTCTCCTGTACACTCCTGAGGCTTTAGTAGGAACGCCCATTGTAAGAACTGATGCAGCAGCTGTTCAAATTGAGTGCCACTACTCAAGGTAATGAATGAACGAATGAATGAATAAATACTATTTTAAAAAGCAGCTTCAATACAGGTTACTGAACCTTGTTTTATTCCTCTGTTTAGGTTGCACAATGTTAGCAGTAGTGTTTTGAGGCCCAATTGGGTTCCCTTTGCTGCTACAAGAGTTGCAGAGGAAGTTTTAATGTTCTCCCTAAAGCTCATGACTGGTCTTTATTTTTATTTTTTTTAATATATAAATGCGCTTTATAAAACTGTCTCTGAAGTGTCACTGACCTTTGTCTTCTCTTTGGCTCCCTTGCAGATGACTGGATGTTTGAGAGGCCATCCAATAAGTACTACTTGGGGCAATTCCTGAATCTTGAAGCTTCTGTGAAGCAGTACAACCATGTTCCTCTGCGGATCTTTGTAGATGGTTGTGTGGCTACTGCAGTCCCTGATGTGACTGCTGCTCCAAGATATTCCTTTATTGAGAACCATGGGTTAGTAAGGATTAGCTCCTTGAACTCCCATGTGTGACCAAAGCCTAAGTGTTTCTTTTGCCTCAGGTGCCTGGTTGATGCAAAGCTTACAGGATCTACTTCTAGTTTTATGCGCCGAGTTCAGAATGACAAACTACACTTTCACTTGGAGTCTTTCAGATTCCAGCAAGCAAATAGTGGTTTGGTATGTGATGGTGCTGTCTCTGTAAAAGCTGAATATTTGTCCCATGTGTTTGAGTTTAAAAACCTTTTGTAGGTATACATCACATGTTCTTTGAGAGCAGTTATGGCTTCAACCCCTGTAAGTCCAGAGAACAAGGCTTGCTCTTTTGCCAATGGGTATGTCCAAACAGAATAAGTGCCCAGCAGATAAGATCCAATCAGAATGAGTAACTGTTTCTTTGCCCTTTTTATAGGTGGCTTTCTGCAGATGACAATGACCAGATGTGCATGTGCTGTGACTCAACATGTGGCTTTAGCAGGAAAGGGCGTGCACTGTCTGATTCAGGTGAAGATTTGTACCATTTATTTTTCCTCTGTATAGAACAACCATAAATGCCTAAACTCTTCCCCTCCACCTCTCTCTCCAAGGCCTTGTTTCAGAAGGGAAAGCAACAATTGGCCCCATTGTAGTCTCTGATAATTTACAATAAGTGTCTAATAAAAGACCTGGAATAAACACTGTGGCATGTCTAGTGTTCTTTCTAGAGGACCGTGTCGGATACGTTAGTTATGGTTGTGATCTTATACCTGCACATTTTTTTTTTTTTTTTTTTTTTTTTTTTTTTTTTTTTTGTAGCTCAACATTTGAGTAAACCCTTTATATTTATATTATTTTTAAGTTTACTGAGCGATATAAAGTGACGTCATCCATGTCACGTCGTTGCCGATATTACCGACGTAACCGTTATCAGAAGAGTTCATTCAACGTTAAACTGAGTTGCAGCAGATTTCAAGTTCCCAGCATGCTTTGCATCACACTCTGTAAGGGGGAATAAATGTTGGAATTGAGTTTTTGCACAAGATTAATATAGGGGAAGATGTGTTCTTGTTTAATGTTCTGTTATTTTGGTATGTAAAGGTGTTTGTGAAGTTTTGTAGGGTTACCATCATGGTGAAGAGTAGTGCCTGTGGATGGGTCAAGAATGGGCTGTGAAACATCAAGGCTATATATGCTGCATGTTGATTAACAGTTCATGCAAGTAAATAGTGATAGTCTCTTTGGTTACATTAGTGCATGCTGGTGCGCTGTTGCTAACTAACCCTTAACTAAAGATTAGGTGATTATTCAATATTTCAATTGAACTGTAATTATTGAATTTGTGTAGTAGAAAACAGTATTCTGAACTTCTTGGGTTTTATAACCACTGCATCAAAATAATTAACCTTACATGATAAAATAAAAAACATTACATATGGTAAACAATAGTTTTAAGTACAGTGGACTTAAACATTAAATAAAACTCAAATTTACTTATTTATAATTCCTTTTGAGTTGGGGTTTTTTTTTTTTTTTTTTTTTTTTTTTTTTTTTTTTGTAATCGGTGTCTACAATAGAGTATTCGGAACTTAACGGGTTTTACAGTGCAGATACTTTGGCCTGATGTTTAGTTACACTAGAATTGTTCCATTTGCAATGACTGACTTGAGTCTTTATATTCACATTTATAAAGTGTGGTGGAAAATGGTGAAAACCTAATTGTAGCTAACAAAGCACAACCAAAATGAAGTCTCCGTTCACTGAAAGTCCTGACTTCCTATTCAAATGTTTGTCATGCAGGTGAGAATGGGTTCTTCTGTAAATGCAAAGTTGGGCAGATGCCAGTGTAGTCTGGTTAAACTTTATTTTGATAGTCCACTTGATGTTCTAATTTGTAACTCTACAACTACATGTCAACTAAGTCTGAGTTTTGGTTGACCGTTAGAGTTGAATGAGTTGACGTACTTGCAAAGTTACTTTATAGTTTGCAGAATGTCTGTTATGGGAAATAAAACTTAGCCACACAACTTAACTATTGGTCATGTCCTAATCTTTAACATGCATTTCGTTAAATGCACGTTTTTATTTTTAGTGCTTATAAAATTGTTTAAAAGCAGCTTTACAGTGATTTAAACTGAGATGATCAGTGACGCAAAATGTATTCAATTCTGCTGTAAAGCAGCTCAAAAAAAAAAAAGTGTCATTCAGCTCAAATCAGATATTAAATCAATTCAGCAATAGGCAGCTCTAGAGAAGATGTGTTATTTTGAGTTCAGTGTTTTGATAGTTATTGTGGTGTGTGTATATATAACTTTTTTTTTTTTTTGTATCCTGTCACAGTTATGTTTCCTGTCTTGTCATGTGATTCCCTTGCTCCTCGTGTGATCTTGCCATGTGCTCCCCTTGTGATTGTCATGTTCTCATTGGTTGCTCAAGTCAGGTGACTCAGTTCTTTTTTTTTTTTTTTTTTTTCCTCATTGGTTCACTGTCCTGATTGTATTCACAGGTTCCTTGTTTTATCATTAATCTTGTATATTAGTAGCCCTCCTGTCACCAATGTCTCTTTTCTAGCTTTGTTCAATGTAACCCGCTTGTAGGTGAGTTTGGTTCATGGTTATGTAAAGTCTCTGTTTATCTTGTATTTGTTTGTGGTCTTTGGATTAAATAAACTGCACATGTGTTCACTTCAACTTGCCTGCAGTGGATTTGTTACAGTTAAGGTGATGATACACAGGGCAACTTTTTGAGCAATGTTGCCGTCAACGGGCAACCTGGCGAGACGCAGGGCAACTAATTAGGGGTACGGACAGTTGGCAGCAACCAGTCAGAGAAGAGCAAATTTATTGCCAACCCAATAAATACTTTATTATAAACACTTGTTAGGCACTTTATTTCAACGTTTCAAATATTTTCTTTGTTTTTATGAAATATAAATGCCTCTGATCTGATTTGTGATCGGAAAAGGGAGAAGAGCAACTTTGGCAATGGTGGATTTGAACTTTAGTTCATCCTGTCAAAAGCTACTTTCACATGCCATACGCCCTACAGCCTATGCCTCTACAGACGTTAAGCAGAACTTGTCTTTTTAGTGTTTAACTGAAAACATTCAATGGCTAAATTATAGCCTGCGCACATTAAATTGGACACCTGTTGGTATTAAGCATTAAATGAGATAAACTCCCTGTTTTGGGTTGACACATGACAACTTACCAGCATAAAGATACAATTTCACTCTCCTTTTCTTTGCTCCACTGTCGCTGAGAGGCCGCCATCTTGTTTTTTTTTTTTTGTTTTTTTTTTTTTTTCCTGAAATCTCCAAGCGGTCAGGTGATCGGCTGCTAGCATTCTGATTGGAGGATCTCAAAAAATTGCCCACAACCGATCTAAAGTATCCAGATAGAAATTTGTTGCCCTTTCTCAATGGGAAAAGTGCCCAAGCAACATTGCTCTGCAACATTGTTCAAAGTTGCCCTGTGTATCATCACCTTTATACTGTTAATATTGCAAAACTTGTCAATTATGAAACCAAAGCTGAATCAGCTAAGTTTGCAGAAAACAATTGTCTTCATCACCTAGCTCAATTCAGTTCAAGTTGTTCTCATTCAATAGTGTAGAGCAGTCAAAACAGGATTACTGAGTATTTGTCTTTTAAATGGCAAGTAAGCAAGCCAAAGATGACAGTGGCAAAAAAACCCAAACTCTGTCATATAAAATGGATGGAGAAAAAAAAATAATAAAAAAAACCTTGGTAGAAACCAGGCTCAGTCAATGGGCCAGTTCTCCTGACCACGTCTTGAAACCATGGAATGGTTTTAGTTACATGCATCCTGGCACCGTAAACCATCCTGTCACAAATAAATTTCTCCTTTACAGACTCTACGTTTTATTTACACTACTTAATTCTTCCTACTGAACTGAAAAGACAAATGGTATGTCTTTCATGTCGAAAGAACTGCTCATGTTTTTGCAGTCTAAATTTCTGAATGCAAATTGTTCTTATTGTGAATGATTCGTCCATGCATGTTTGTTTTTTTTTTTTTGTTTTTGTTTTTTTTTTTTTTTTACCTAACTATTTTTAATTAATATATTACTTGATCTACGAGTGAAACAAAAGATTTCTCTCTGGTGACTTCTCCTGTCATTTAGTCCACTTAAACCTGGCACCTTTCTTACAATGGACTGCAAGCTGGTATTCAGATCTGACGAATGGCAACTGATGGATGTATTTCACAATATGCAAGAAAAGATCTGTCACCACTTCCATTACATCAAAATTTTATTATATTTGTCTGACCATACAGCAAGAATTAAGTAGTTTTCTTTTTAAAGCATTCAAGGTTTTTTTTTTTTTTTTTTTTTTTTTAATTAAAAGTAGTGAAACACTATCTGTCTCATGCACACCTTTACGTTTAGTTCTTAGCATGTGTTTGTATTTTGGAACTAAAGTATATAAAAATCCTTCTCCACACCGCAAGATGATCAGCACTTTGAATATCCCCCAGAAATATGGAATATGGGATGCTCATTTCAACATACAATAATATGGATTTGCGACACAAATTAAGGCAGAGATTCTAAGAGTATGTATCAACCACAATGTGTTTTGCGCAATGAATTACTGGCTACCAAAAGCATGAACATTCAAGAGTTATTTAGAAACCAAACACTTATTTTGCATATCACTGGAACACTGCAGTTCACTGTTATATTAATCAAAGTCTGAATTAAAGACAATGTTTGTTTACTTCTATAAAATAAACATTTTTGTACTGTGCTGGGTCACTGCTTGAAGGATAGGTTGTATAGCTGGATAGGTTGTACTCTTTTGGGGTGTACAATGCTTTTAATGAAACAAGTCTGGAAAATCATTAAGTTTGTCAAAAGGGGTGGAGTCTCTTTAATTTCCTGCTCTTGAAAAAGGCACATCAGAAACCCAACAAGTATTCTGGAGATTTCAAAAATTTTCAGCAATGGGGCTGGTGGTTTTCAGTTGTGTTGGGTTGTTGTTGCTTACAGCAATTGATTTGTGTTTGGCACAGTGGTCAGGATTTCAACAAGGCCAGGATCCAGTAAGATTCCAGCAACAACAGCCACCAGTTTTGGCTCCTCAGCAAGCTGTCCAAGATCCACAGGCATCAGCATCTTTTAGGCCTCCAAGGCCTGCAATGAGCTCTGTTGGGACTGATCCATGGAAGCTTCTTCAAGAGCCTGGGAATACTCAGTCCAAACAACTAATGCAGGGTCCCACCGTGCCTCTGACATGGCGTTTTCCAGTAATGCCAGAAGAACCCCAACAGCCAGATGTGCCTTTTGAGCTGCGTGTACCTATAGCTACTGAGAGTGTTGCAGCACAATGTGGAGAGAACTTTGTGCATGTGGAGGTTAAGAAGGATTTCTTTGGTACTGGTCAGCTGGTGAATCCTTCATTCCTCACTTTAGGAGGCTGTGCAGCTATAGGTGAGGATCCAGAAGCTCAAGTCCTTATCTTTGAGTATGAGCTCGAGACATGTGGCAGCTCTCTAAGGGTAAGTGGCTGCTAATGGGTCAACTGTAGAAACCGTGTAAAAGCCAGGTCTGTCCAATAACCTGTCAATTGTGCTGCTTTCAGATGACTGATGATGAACTTGTGTACACCTTTACCCTCCTCTACACTCCTGAGGCTTTAGTGGGAACTCCTATTGTAAGGGCCGATGCAGCAGCTGTTGGAATTGAGTGTCATTATTCAAGGTAAAAAACAAAATATAAAGCTTGTCAAAGCAACTTTGCCAAATGTTTTGTTCTTAATCTTGTTTTACTACTTCCACTAGGTTGCAAAATGTAAGCAGCAATGTGTTGATGCCCAGCTGGGTTCCTTTTGCTGCTACAAAAGTTGGAGAGGAAGTTCTGGTGTTTTCCTTGAAGCTCATGACTGGTAATATGTAATGTTAGAATTTCAGAAGTGGCTGGGGAATGTTAACAACATTAGTTTCATTTCAGAGGACTGGATGTTTGAGAGGCCATCCAATCAGTACTTCCTAGGACAGTTCCTGAACCTTGAAGCTTCTGTAAAGCAGTACAGCCATGTTCCTCTGCGTATCTTTGTGGAACACTGTGTGGCTACTGCAGTCCCTGATGTGAACTCCTCTCCGAGATATTCCTTTATTGAGAACCATGGGTTAGTAGGGAATCTCTCCTTAACTCCTATTTGCAAACAACCGTGCCTAAAGTTTTAAACTCTCCACACCCCCTTTCTTCAGGTGCCTGGTTGATCCAAAGCTTACAGGCTCCACTTCCAGTTTCATGCGCAGGGTTCAGAATGACAAGCTCCAGTTTCAGTTGGAGGCTTTCAGGTTCCAGCAAGCTGATAGTGGTTTGGTATGTATTTTGGGCTATTGTTCTGTGGGTGACTTCTTATTGGTCATGTTTGACCGTCCTCTTCTGTAGGTGTACATCACATGTGCTCTAAAGGCTGTCATGGCCTCAACCCCCACAAGTCCAGAGAACAAGGCTTGCTCCTTCAATAATGGGTATATTACCAATAATTGGTATATTACTGACCAATCTAATGACTGAGGTGTTAATGGGTAACCAGTTTTCCTTCCTGTCTATAGATGGACCTCTGTAGATGACAATGACCAGGTGTGCATGTGCTGTGACTCCACATGTGGTTTTGGCAGAAAAGGACGAGCGGCATCTGATTCAGGTAATATGAAGTCTTAGTATTGCTCTTTATGAAAGGACTTTGAATTTCTTATCTGGTCTTCGTTTTCAGGCCTGGTATCAGAAGGGAAAGCAACCATTGGCCCCATTGTGATTGATAACTGATGCTGATGTATTGTGAATGGCAAGAAGTGCAAATAAAAGTCTTTTATATATTAGTGACTTGTCTTCTGATGACTTCAATGCATTTTGGGCTACTAGTTAACTGCTTTACTGTAGTTACAATCTTTCATAACTTTTCAGTGTGCCAAGTGTTGCAAAGCAAAATTTCTTTATCCAGTTCAAAAACCCACTTTTAACTGATTTTGTACATTTAAGTTCAGATATTCGTACACATTCAATTCATGCAAGAACTTGTTTGGATTTGCAAGCAATTTGAAGCTTCATTAAAATTGTGATAAAATGTCATTAAAAGGATGTTATTGCATTTACTACTTCTAAATCTAGAAGCTACTTCAGGCCCAGGTACCAAATCAAATCTGTGAGGTGGAGATGTAATGTGTAAGCACCACCGTAAGAATACCAATGCACTGTTTTACAAGTTATTAGTTTTACAAATTAATCATGGGTTGTGTGGGGGGGGTTTGTTTTTTTTTTTTGTTTTTTAAAAAGGCTGTCAATTGTGAGTCTTTGAATCATGTCCTGTGCCACTGGTTCTCTATAGTAGTATGATAATGCAGTTGGAGTTTAAATAAAAATTATCAAAGATTTTGGATACACCAAGATGGTGCACTCATGAGTTATGTTATCAGATTACTTTTTCAAATAACTAGTAAAGTAACGCATTACTTTTAAATTGATAAAATATTTGAGTTACTTTTTCAAATAATGAAAGTTACTTTGTTTTCCCATTGACCCACACTTCTCTTGTGTCCATGTCGAGAGAAATTGGGAGTAAGTACAGAGGTTGTGTGTGCGCTGGATCATTGAAGGATCATTTCACTTTTGGTATGAAGGGATTTGCCAAAAATAGATTTATTTAACAAGCCCAGCCCAGGTGAGGAAAAGTAACAATGCATAACTTTCCATTAAAAAGTCACTTCTAAAGCAACCTTAGTAAGGCAATTAGTTTTTTTTTTTTTTAAGGAGTAACGCAATATTGTAATGCATTACTTCTAAAAGTAACTTTCCCCAATGCTATAAATATAGGACCCTTGGCCATTTACGAATGTTAGTGCTGCTTTTCAGTCATCTCTCCTACTTTTTTTTTTTTTTTTTTTTTTTTTTTTTTACAAAGAGACACAGCATTTCATCTTTTGATACAGGATGACCCTTTAGTATATGAGGATGGGTGGCAAGGCAACTCTACAGTGTCATGAGAAACCGCTACATTATTACTTATTAACATTATTACTCAAACATCCTGCAATTATCTGTGTGAGTGCCCTATTAAATTGTTGGCCTGTTTCTCATAGACCAATCAAACTTTGTCTGACATTTGTTGGCTACCTTCACTTGGGAAAATCTAATTTCAGATAATGCCTTTTGATAACACCATCACCATTAAATAACACCGTCGCCATTAAACACTGAACTAGAATAGAAATTCATTTAATTGTGAATTGCTGTTTTGCAAGGTGAAAGATAAGAGTGTATTCATGGCTCTAATTTTCTTACCACTGGAATTAGACAGTAAGTCATGGTGCTGCTGAAAGATCAGATATTGTGTGTAGGTGATGGTGGGCAGTGGCTTATAAGCCTCTGGGAAATCAGGATAGGATCAGATTAAAAGACTTGGGCTGGGTAACACTTACTGTCTCACTGGTCTTGCATAGCCAGACCTAACACGATCTTTGTGAGTGGTTGTGCAAAAAAAAAAAGTATTGGGTCCCACTTTATATTAAGTGGCCTTAACTACCATGTACTTACATTTAAATTAATCATTTGATACAATGCACTTATTGTGTACGTACATGTTTTTACATTGTACTTATATTTTAAAAACACCTGCATGTAATTACATCTGTAATTAATTTCTGTAATTACATTTATAATTACACTGTTGACCCATCCCTTACACCTTACCCCTACCCTTAAACCTACCCATACCACCAAAGCTTTCCCTAACCTTACCCATATCCCACCTCAATAGCAGCAAAAGTGTTTTGCAATTCAATATGAACCCAATAAGTACATTGTACTTATTTTTTTATGTAAGTACATAGTAGTTAAGGCCACCTAATATAAAGTGGGACCAAGTATTGTGTGTTGTGTAGTGTAGTGTGTGGACTTAAGCCCAGTTCAGACCGCCAGCATTACGCAGCAACAAAACCTGATGATCCCATTCACTTTCAATTGAGAGCTAGCAACAAAGTTTATGCAAATGCAAACTTTATGCAAATGAAGAGCAACTTTTGTATTATTCCAGCTATAAAACGTGTATTATTCCAACCTGTTTATCCATATATATTCATATATAACATTTACAGAAAAACAAAAAAACAAAACATACTTTTCCTTTAAATCATAAATTTCCCTTTCGAATGGGAACTCGCACTGCGTCCTAGGATACTAATGGGGAATGCCTTCGGCATACCGGTGTCTGAAGCACGTGTCCAAACACGACAATGACATTGGCTGGCGACAGCCCATGACGTCACTACCGGTGTGACCAGAGTATAAATAGGGAGTCTGAAGTACACATCATCCTCTTTCTTGTCTTCAGGAGCGGTTTGTTTGTTGTGATGTGTTAAGGCAGTATGGCAGCTAAATCTCTCAGGAAGTGTGTTCATCCGTGCCAGCGCTATCTGACACCTGATGATACACATGAGCTGTGTGTGATTTGCTTGGGCGAGGAGCATGCTCGCTCAGTCCTCGAGGGGACTGAATGCGAGCATTGTGAGAGTTTTTCTATAAAAAAAAAAAAACAAACTTTGCTCTCGTTTGTCCCTTTCCTTGAGGGAATTGGGACAATCATCTGTTCCCTGCAGATCAGGACCTGCTTCAGCAGAGGCAAAGAGGAGACTGAGATTGTGGGGCTCTCAGATGGAGCTAGCTGAGGAATTCAAGAGAGGTATGGCTAATTCTCATTCTTCGGCAGCTGACGAGGGCGAGCTGCTGAACCAGGATGTGTTATTGCTCACATCCTCTGATCCGGCAACAAGTGCGCTCCTGGCTTCAAGCAGGATGTGGCTGTTGAGGATTTAGTTTATTTTTTAACAGGGGCAATGCACATTAATAAACATCACTGTAAATGTGCCAGAATAAGCCCAAAAGGCTATTTTTCATCTGTAGACCCTTGACAGAATGTTAAAAAGTCACCCTAAAACAAAGACAGAGCATCATTACACATATACACATCATAACCCCCCCCCCCCCAAAAAAAAAAAAAAAAAAAAAAAAAAAAACCCCACACAAATGCACAGTAAAAAGCGCTATTAAAATACAAAATATAAGTAAATTATCTAGACAAAATAAAAATATAAAGGAAGGAAGAGCAAGAGAGTAAAAGAAAGAGAAACAGAGAGAGAGAGAGAGAGAGAGAGAGAGATGGCAACAGGAGAAAGCAACATAGCCAAGAGCAATTTATACAAGAAAGTCTATTTTGTCAAGAATACAATACTAATGTTGACAATGCTGAGTTGTCAGTAACCATTTTTTGAGATGAAACTGAAAAGAACCAAAAGTATGTAATCTTCTAATTGCTGATGGGATGGAGTTCCATTCCCTTGCAGCTTTGACTGAAAATACAGACTGACTGAATTTACATCTTTTGAGAGGAATAATACAGTCCCCTCTTTCCCCATCCCTTGTAGATCGGTGAGCAGTTGTTCTAATATTCACAAACTGTTTTAGTGGTGAAGTCAGGCTGTGTATAGTCTTAAACAGTAGACAAATATGTACAAATTAAATCAATTTATCCCAGCTTAGCAAATTGTATTTTTTTAATATTGAACAATGATAAAACTGAACTGATTTCTGATCAAGAGTTTTTAGTGATTGTTTATACAAAGACTCCAGTGGTTTCAAAGTAGTTATATTAGCTTGCGACCAAGTAGTTAAACAGTAAGTGATATGAGAAATAATCATGGAATGCAAATACATCAAAGCAGACTCAGACGACATATAATCGCGAATAAATCTAAAATTTAATAGACTAAGTCTGACCCGGTTACAGACCTTTTTAACCTGAGCCTTAAATGAAAGTTTGGAATCAATCAGAACACCGAGGTACTTATATTCAGATACAACTTGTAATCTTTCCCCTGATACAAAAACATCTGGCACTACACTTAAACTATTAGTTTTGGTAAAGAACATACTCACTGTTTTAGAGATGTTTAACTGTAAACAGCATTGTTCTAGCCAAGCTGTAACATGAACCAGGGATTCTGTAAGTTCATTTGCAACTTGTGACACACTGCTTCCGTGTATATAAATAACAGTGTCATCCGCATACATTTGAATGTTAGTGTTAGGACAGACGGATGGAAGATCATTGATGTACAATGTAAAAAGTAAAGGACCCAGAATAGATCCTTGTGGAACACCAGTGGATATACTTAGAGGGGCTGACTTATAATTCTGTATACTAACATATTATGTGCGACCTGACAAATATGATTCAATCCATCTTAAAGTATGTGGAGAAAAGTTAAAACCTAATAATTTAGACATAAGAATTCTGTGGTTTACCGTGTCAAAGGCCTTCCTGAGGTCAAGAAACACAGCCCCGACAACCCCTCCTTTATCCAATAGAGACTTGACTTTTTCAGTGAAGTAGCAATTTGCCATCTCAGTTGAATAGTTTGCTCTGAAGCCAAACTGCATTTGATGTAAAGCACAAGAACTATTATTCAAGTGATTTGTGATTTGTGCAGCCATCAATTTCTCTGCAACCTTTGAGACTATAGGTAAAATACTAATAGGTCTATAATTATTAGCAGAGTGAGGATCGCCACTTTTGAATATAGGCACAATTACAGATGACTTCCAAGCACAAGGGAACATCCCCTGAGAAACTGAAAGATTGATAATTTTAGTGATAGGATTAACTAATGACTCACTAAGCTCTTTAAGCATTACCACATCCATACCAAATGTATCCTTTGCTCTGGATTGTTTAAGAGATGTAATTGTTCTTCTGACGTCTAATTCAGAGACTGCCCTTAGAGTAAGGGCTTGTTCCACTGATGATGTTGTTTCTGAATCCTCACAGCCTGCCTGCCCCACGTACGACGAGTTGCTGGAGGTTATGTCTCGCGCCACAGACAGATTAGATCAGATTAGATCTGCCGTGGCGGCACGAGAGATGCGAGCTCACTCGCAGCCGGTTAGACGAGCGATATCTTTCTGGCCATAATCACCCAGCACTTGTGAGCCCTCCATTTCTTCCCGATCTGCATGCTGAGGTGGAAAGATCGTGGAGGAAGCCATATTCGAAAGGGAATGTCTCGGGTTCGGAATGTAACCATGGTTCTCTGAGAAGGGGAACAAGACACTGCGTCCCACTGCCATGCTTCAGGCTTGCCTGCCCACGTCTCCTTCAGACAAGAAGTGGATGATGTGTACTACAGGTGCCCTATTTATACTCAGGTCGCACCGGTAGTGATGTCATGGGCTGTCGCCGTGTTTTGACACGTGCTTCAGAGGCATTCCCCAGAGGCATTCCCCATTAGCGTCCAAGGACGCAGTGTCTCGTTCCCCTTCTCAGGGAACCATGGTTACATACAGTGTAAAAAATGGCTGTGATTTTATCGGTAAAAGACTGTAAAAATGCTACGGTGAAAAACAGTGAATTGGTTTACAGAAAGTTTCCATACTATATACGGTGAATAACTGTAATAGATCTAACGGTACATTTAATGTAATTTTACGGTAAAATACTTTTAAATTTACAGTTTTTTGAAGTGAAAAATAACAAGTCATTGTATAATTTACAGTGAAAAACTGTAAATTGACATTCCCACAATTCCCTGCATGAAACTTCACATTTGCATTTTTGTTGAAATAACACTGTTTCTTCTTAGTTTTTCTTAGTTTTTTTTTCTAATCAGTTATGTACATTAGGGTTTTATGTTACATCTAATGTTGTTAAATTAATGTTTATTGCATTTTTAAAATTTCATATGTGTTACCATGATGGTGTTTAGTGTTTGTGTGAATGACACTGTGTGCACCTTCTATATATTAGTATTGTCCTTCTCAGCTTGTGGAAAAGCTGCTTGTGATGAACTTTGATTCACCATGTGACTCTCATCACCACTGTGTTTGGTGGTTGTCAGTGTATTACAAAGGTACAAAACAAATATTAGTACTTCAATAGGTTGGTAAATTAACATTATATCAGTTAATGAAATATGTTTTTTTACCGTAAATTTAACAGAATGTTTTTTTTACAGTGTGTAAAATAAATCGTTATGAACCATAATTGACAAAATAAACCTTTAAATTATACGGTTTTGAACTGTAAAATAGACATTAAACTAAGTGCTGTCCCATGAAACCTAAAACGTTGCTACCGTATTTTTTATGGTAAAGTTCTGGCAACCACACTTGCCGTTTTTTTACCGTAAATTTTATGTGATTTTTTTTTTTTTTTTTTTTTACAGTGTACATAACCCTGGACGATATTTACAGTTGAGCTCAAAAGTTTACATACCCCTTGCAGAATCTGCAAAAATGTGAATAATTTTAACAAAATAAGAAGGATCATGAAAATTGCATGTTATTTTTTATTTAGTACTGTCCTTAAACTATTTCACATAACAGCTGTTTACATAAAGTCCACAAGACAAAAATATAGCAGAATTTATAAAAATGACTCCATTCAAAAGTTTACATACCCTTGATTCTTAATACTGTGTGTCATTACCTGGATGATCCACGACTGTTTGTTTGTTTTGTGATGGTTGTTCATGAGTCCCTTGTTTGTTCTGAGCAGTTAAACTGAGCTCTGTTCTTCAGAAAAATCCTCCAGGTCCTGCAGATTCTTTGGTTTTCCAGCATCTTTTGCATATTTGAACCCTTTTCAGCAGTGACTATATGATTCTGAGATCCATCTTTTCACACTGAGGACAACTGAGGGACTCAAACACAAGTATTAAACAAGGTTCAAACATTCACTGATGCTCCAGAAGGAAACACGACACATTAAGAGTCAGGGATGTAAACTTTTTGAATTGGATGAACAGAATAAATTGTACTTTTTTTGTCTTCTGGTAAACATGTAAGTATCTTTTGTAGCTTCCAAAGGGCAGAACTAAATGAAAAAATGTTCTTTAAACAAAATAAAAAAAACTTGCACACCAACTTCTTGTTCAAAAGTTTTCACCCCTGACTCTTAACGCATTGTGTTTCCTTCTGGAGCATCAGTGAATGTTTGCAGCTTTTGTAATAGTTTTGTCTGAGTCCCTCAGTTGTCTTCAGTGTGAAAAGATGTATCTCAAAATCATATAGTCACTGCTGGAAAGGGTTCAAATATGCAGAAGATGCTGGAAAACTGAAGAATCTGCAGGACCTGAATGATTTTTCTGAAGAACAGAGCTCAGTTTAACTGCTCAGAACAAACAAGGGACTCATGAACAACCATCACAAAACAAAAAAACAATTGTGGATCATCCAGGTAATGACACACAGTATTAAGAATCAAGGGTATGTAAACTTTTGAATGGAGTCATTTTTATAAATTCTGCTATTTTTTTGTCCTGTGGACTTTATGTAAACAACTGTTATGTGAAATAGTTTATTAAGGACAGTACTAAATAAAAAATAACATGCAATTTTCATGATCCTTCTTATTTTGTTAAAATTATTCACATTTTGGCAGATTCTGCAAGGGGTATGTAAACTTTTGAGCTCAACTGTATATACTCTAGTTGCATTTTTACCATTTTATAGATATTTTTTTACATCCCTTAATCCTATCCCCAAACTTATATACCGACTTTTCATCAATATTAAAAAAACAAAAAAACAAAACAAAAAAACAAACAGGCTAATAAAACACAAAAGCTATGTAAGACAATAGCCAATACTGAATGAATATTGAATTTATATACAGTACATGTACTATACAGTATATTGATATAATACTCCAAACAACATGTAAATATTGTTAAGTTCACAATTCTGTTGAGTACAATTCAATATTACTGGACCACAGTACTGGACCATGCTAATTTGACAACTTGGCTGTGTCATATTTAACCCCCTATTCTGTGACCAGGGTTTAACAGGAAGTAGGAACCACACTCCCAAATCGCCCCGATACCCCTCATTCAGTATTCTCTATGTCAAGTCATAAAGTTCCCTAAATGAGAAAGGAGTTAACAAAAAATTGCACTGGTGTAAATTTTATGTGCCAGAGTGGGCTGTGGCGCTATCGCATAAAATCTTGTCATGTACAAGAATTCATTTGACGAGACCCTATCAATGCAACTGGTATAATCTAACCATTTAGCTACATAGGTTGTACACTTCTTATTGCAGTGCTTTTTGAGATTGATTAATGCACCAGATAATCTTCACTATGGTTTTTCACAAAAATACCTGTGATACCTGAAACACTGCATGATATAAGGGGATGGGATGATTTCAGTCACAGTGTTGGTTTCCTAGCAATATTTCCAATCCTTACTCTCTAATTCACACTCTCTCTCTTTCTTGCTCGGATTGTGGTTGCTGTGCACAGCCTACATACACATTTCCACTGGAGTAATGATACGTTCCTCTGAATAATATGTTCCCTTTCAAGGGAACTCACATATTGCTAAATGTCTCCGGTTATATGCTTAACCTGAGACATTTAGCAATAGCAGTATCCATTCTCCTTATAACGACAACCGTGAGAGGTTTCTGATAATCAAATATTCATCCTTGATGTGTAAATGTGGGTGGTCAGAAAGTCCAGAAATGACCCCCTTTAAACAGAGCTTGTAGCTAAAAGGTATAGTCACCAAGTGCACCAGTCATCTCCACATTTCATGTTGATTTAGGCTTAATTTGGCAACAGACATCCACAGTTTTCCACAGTGGCTATACTGACTTCAACAAACATCTACAGAGCAATAAATTCACTCTCAGCTTCTCCTCAGAGAGACATAACGGAGAAATTCTCAGTAGGGATCCCTCACCTCAGGCAGTTAGCTGTGAGATCAGCCCTTTGGTTGTGAACTGGCATTCACATGAACAAAAACAGGGCATAAAACACTTATGACTGATAAATCGATCAGCAGAGATGTCAGAGGGAGAAGAAAAGGAAAAATAACTATGGAAAAAGAAAGGAAACTATGTAAAAATGTATGGATATCTTTGTAGTGGAACATAATTACAGTACATATATATATTGCAATATGGGTCCTACTTTGTATTAAGTGTCTTTAACTACTATGTACTAACATTTAAATTAATCATTTGATACAATGCACTAATTGTGAACATACATGTTTTTACATTGTACACTTAACCATACCATGAAACCTGCAACCAAACCATTTACCCGTAACCTTGATAAAAAATAAAAATGTAGTCTAGTAAGATATGATTCAGCAACTCTTTTACAATGTCTAGTGAGCTGCCTATCTGGACAACATTGTGAAGCATCATTGGGGCTCTTCAGACTTTAAACATGAGATAGACAGCATTGCATTATCCTTTGCAGAGAATGCCATTTCAGAATGCATTATGAGGAGCTCTCTGAAAAAAGCTAAACTAAGATAGTGAACAGAATGTAAATGTATCAATACAACCTAAATGCATAAAAATATTTCATGCAAATAAAATATACTATTTTGTGTTATATATTTTTAATGCCTGTTAGAGTAGCAGATTGCTATTAGGTTTAGACATCCCCTAGACATTCTGTTGACTATACAGTAAGTAATGTTGCAACTACAAGTCAACTAACTCTCAATAGCTATTATTAGAGTGTCAGTAGACTGTCTGCTTAATATCTACTAACACTTTATTTTGATGCTCCCCCAACAGACATTCTATAGGTAACTTTGCCAGTACGTTAACTTATTCTACTGGGTCTAACCCGTTAACACTAACCCTGCCCCTAGTCTATTAATCCTCAACTAATACTCAAATGAGAGTTAATTGACATGTAGGTGCAACATTACTTAGTCAACAGAATGTCTAAAGGGCACCATCAAAATAAAGTGTAACCCACTGTTAGCTTAGCAACATGATACTGTATGGGAATCAATTCTGAATTGAGAGTCTCGCATGTGTCTTAATGTGAGAATTGTTGATTCCCTTTCATGGAAACATCAACGCTGCGTCGATACGCATTGGGATCACCTCTGCGTGATTACGTCTTGAAGCACTCGTGAAATCGAACCAATGGCGTGACGGGACGTCAGAGGCGGGTGACGTCACGGACCAGGAAGCTATAAAGCATACCGAGAACAAAGAACGCCAGCTTCTGTGTCTTCAGCAAGCGCTCTGTGTTATTGTGTGTCTTATTTGGTGTTGTCTGTCAGTTACATATACAGCTATATCTCTTCGTCTGAGGACAAGAGTATTCAGTACACCACAAGCATATATATATAAGACACGAAATGGCGAGCAAACAGCAGTTTGTCAAGTGTGTTCATCCCTGCACTCTCTTCATCATGGGTGGGGATACACACGAGATGTGCGTTGTTTGTTTAGGAGTGGAGCATGCCCAGGCTGTGTGCATTGCGAGAAGTTAACTCTTAGAAAACTCCGTTCTCGCCGGGCGCTCTTTGATAAATATGAAGAGGGCGCCGCGGCCAGTGTTCCCCGCGGATCAGGTCCCGCTTCTGCTGAGGCAGAGCGGCAGCTTCATTCGTGGGGTTTACAGATGGATCTGACAGAGGGGTTAGAGACGGGCCCAGCCCTTTCTCTGCCCTCACCTGCCAGACCCAGTGTCTCTCCTCTGGTGGTGGAAGCTATCGCTGCGGTTTCTTCCCCCCAGAGAGAGGCACCGGCACTTCATCTATCCAGCTCTGAGGAGGTGGATGTGGTGAGTGTCGAGGCTGGTGATGAGGACTCGCCATCCTCATCTCCAGCGTATGAGGAGCTGTTAGAGGTTGTGACCAGGGCAGTTGAGAAGTTAAACATCGAATGGCCCGCAGAAAGAAGTGAAGCGCGCCAGAAAAGTAAGCTTGATGAGCGCTTTCTGCCTGCCCGGTCACAGCCTCAGCGGCGGGGATTGCCGTTCTTTCCCAACCTCCACACCGAGGTGTCGAGGTCGTGGCAGAGACCAGTACAATATAGAGTTTTCAGCCCCCAGACCTCAGTGTATTCAAACCGTGGGGCTGAAACAACATGGTTATGGAGCGATGCCTCGGGTCGAAGAGATGCTTGCGAACTATCTCTCGCCCGAGTCCGCATTGTCCCTTAAATCCTCGACGCTGTCCACCAAGCCGCTAAGAACTACATCAGCACTGGTGGGCAAAGCTTATTCGGCAGCAGGTCAGGCTGCGGCTTGCCTTCATACAATGTCCATTTTGCAAGCCTACCAGGCTGACCTGCTGGGGGAAATAGATGAGAGTGGGGAAGCGAGCTTCGAAGCTTTTCAGGAGCTTAGGAGGGCCACTGATCTTTCGCCACGGAGAGGCATTTGTGGTTAAACCTCTCTGAGATTAAGGACAAAGATAAGAACGTCCTGATGGATGCGCCGCTGTCTCCCCTGGGCCTCTTCGGCGACTCAGTTACGTCTGTCGTCGAGAGGTTCCAGGAAGCCAGAAAACAGTTAGCGGCCTTCCAGAAGTTCCTTCCCTGCCGCTCTCTACCCCCCGAGGCTGCTGAGCGGGAGCAGCCTCGGCCGTCCACCAGCTCCTCAGCGCATTGAGCGCAACAAAAACAAAGTGTCGCCACCCGTGCTCCCCCGCAGAGAGCTTGGGGACAGGGACGGGCGACACAGCCGAAGCCTTCGAGGGGTAAGACAGATCTGAGGACTGTCATTATCGCCAAGAAGGCTTCGAAGAAGTCCTGACGCCAGTGGTGCGGGACTTTTGAGGGCAGCCCCCTCCGAAGAGGGTCCTATATCACATTACATGGTATCCGTCCCTCTTCGGTGCCCTCAGGGGGCCGTTCTGCCAACCCTGCCACCTCGTGTGATTTAGGGTGCAGCGGTCTCCATCGACCCCCCGAGGAGGGCCGGTCCACATTTGATTCGGATGTTCCCTGCCGGTTCACCGCTTCAGGGCGCGGGGTCAGATGCTCAGAAAACGTGTTTTCTTAGTAGAATTTTTGGCAGAATGGAAACTTCTCCCCAATATTTCTCAATGGGTGCTGCTAAAAATAGAAAAGGGTTACAGAATTCAGTTCGGGTCTCGCCCCCCCCGGTTCAGTGGGGTCCTCCCTACGGTGGTGGACCCCGAGCAGTCTCTGGTAATGGAACAGGAGGTTCTGATGCTAATGGAGCTATAGAAAGGGTTTCTCCTCCCAGCAAGCTGTCAGGGTTTTATAGCCGGTACTTCATTGTTCCAAAGAAGGATGGAGGGTTGCGTCCTATTCTAGATTTACGCGTGTTAAATTGCTCTGTTCAAAAGCTCAAGTTCAAGATGCTTACACACAGATCAGATCCGAGGACTGGTTTGTGACAATAGATCTGAAAGACGCTTACTTTCATGTATCCATCCATCCTCAGTACAGGAAGTTCCTCAGATTTGCTTTCGGGGGCGAAGCTTATCAGTACAGGGTTCTTCCTTTCGGCCTAGCTCTTTCACCCCGCACCTTCACGAAATGCGTGGATGCAGCTCTGGCTCCTATGAGACTCCAGGGCATCCGCGTGTTGAATTACATTGATGATTGGTTGATTCAAGCTCAATCCAAGCAACTGGCAGTCCAACATCGAGATGTTGTTCTGTCCCACATGAGAAGATTAGGGCTGAGACTCAATGCCAAGAAGAGTGTGCTTCTTCCAGCTCAAACTACCAATTATTTAGGGATAGTCTGGGATTCCACCACGATGCAGGCACGTCTTCTCCTGCTCGGGTGAATTCCATTCTCTCAGCCGTGAATGGGGTGAAACTAGGCCAGTCACTCACTGTAAAACAGTTTCAGAGACTGTTGGGTCTGATGGCAGCTGCGTCCAACGTGATACCTTTTGGCCTGCTGCACATGAGACCCTTACAGTGGTGGCTTAGGACGAAGGGGTTTTCCCCGAGGGGAAATCCTTTTCACATGATCAAGGTCACGTGGCGATGCCTTCGTGCCTTAGTCATGTGGAAGAAGCCTTGGTTCCTGTCCCAAGGACCTGTGTTGGGGGCTCCTTGTCATCGCGTAATGCTAATGACGGATGCTTCCCTCACAGGCTGGGGGGCGATCATGAGTGGTCGCTCAGCTCAGGACCATCTACTTTCCTGGCACATAAATCGGCTGGAAATGATGGTGGTATTTCGAGCTCTCAAATACTTCCTCCCAGACCTGAGGGGCCATCATGTGTTGGTCCGCACGGACAACATGTCGGTGGTCTCCTATATCAACCACCAGGGGGGTCTGAGGTCTCGCCAGTTGTGCAAGTTAGCCCATCGGATCCTCCTGTGGGCCCAGGGGAAGCTCCTCTCCCTGAGAGCAGCTTATATCCCGGGGCATCAAAATGTGGGGGCAGACATCCTGTCGAAGCAGGGGCCGAGGCCCGAGGTGGTGGAGCTCATTTGGAAAAATTTCGGTTGTGCAGAAGTCGACCTGTTTGCTTCAAAAGAAACATATCATTGCCCACTGTGGTTCTCTCTGTCTCATCCAGCCCCTCTGGGGTTGGATGCCATGGTGCAGATGTGGCCGAGGCTACGTCTGTACGCATTTCCCCCGATCACTCTGCTCCCAGGAGTTCTGGAGAAGGTTCGCTGGAACAGGGTCCGTCTCATACTGATAGCCCTGTTCTGGCCGACCCGAGTTCGGTTCGCAGACCTAGTGTCTCTTCTAGATGGCTCCCCCATGGAGATCCCCATCAGACAGGACCTTCTGTCTCAAGCGGGCGGCACGATAATTCACCCCCGCTCGGAGTTGTGGAAACTGTGGGCCTGGCCTCTGAGGGGGCTAGGCTCATAGAATCCGGTCTCCCAACCGAGGTTGTGGAGACCATACTCCACTTCAGAGCTCCCTCCACGAGAAAGCTATACGCATATAAATGGAAGTTGTTTTCTACCTGGTGTAGACAACGTCAGCTGGACCCGTTCCACTCCTCTATCAGTCTTGTGCTGCAATTTCTCCAAGAAAAATTCTCGGATGGCTTATCTCCTTCTACCTTGAAGGGCTATATAGCGGCTATTTCCGCCTATCATGCTCCTGTGGGGGACTTGGCTATTGTGTTGGAAGGGTTGGCTGCGGCTCCCTTCGAACCATTAGAGGAGGTTTCTGAGAGATTCCTCACTCTTAAAACTATTTTCCTGTTGGCAATTTCATCTCTCAAAAGAATTGGAGATCTTCAAGCACTTTCGGTTGCTCCCTCATGTTTGGAATTTGCGCCTGGCATGGTCAAGGCTTTCCTTCATCCTAGACCTGGCTCTGTACCCAAGGTCCTCACCAACATCCCAGGGCCGATTGTACTGCAGGCCTTTTGTCCTCCTCCTTTTGCTAATCAGGATCAGGAAAGACTTAATCTGCTTTGTCCAGTTAGGGTGTTAGACACTTATGTCCACAGAGCTGCCCTGTGGCGAAAATCTGAACAACTGTTCGTCTGTTATGGGTCTCCTAAGAAAGGGGGCCCTGCGTCTAAGCAGAGAATGAGCAAGTGGGTGGTCGAGGCCATCTCACTTGCTTATGAGTCTTCCGGACAGCCTTCACCTTTGGCTGTCCGGGCTCACTCTACTAGGGGTATGGCTGCCTCAAAGGCTTTGATCTCGGGGGTCCCCCTCCATGAGATATGTGATGCGGCTGGGTGGTCCTCTCAGCATACATTTATTAGGTTTTACAACCTCGACTTGGGCTCCACTCCGGGGTCTGCTGTGCTCTCGTCTCAAGATAACAGACAGGCACTAGGTTCTATGGCGTAGTTGGGATAGGGTTCCCAATGCGTATCGACGCAGCGTCGATGTTCCCATGAAAGGGAACGTCTCGGGTTACGTCTGTAACCCTGGTTCCCTGAATAGGGAACGAGACGCTGCGTCTCCTTGCCATACTCCCCGCATGCCTGTGAGCGTCTTGCTTTATAGCTTCCTGGTCCGTGACGTCACCCGCCTCTGATGTCCCGTCACGCCATTGGTTCGATTTCACGAGTGCTTCAAGATGTAATCACGCAGAGGTGATCCCAATGAGTATCGACACAGCGTCTCGTTCCCTATTCAGGGAACCAGGGTTACAGATGTAACCCGAGACGTTTTCAGACAGAGTTGCTACTTTAGCAGTGTTTTAAATTAGTTATGTCAGTCACTTATAAGGTTAACAAGTTTCACAAAGGACATAATCTTGGATTCCATCTGTGCTATTTTAACATTTTTGGTCTATGGCACAGCATGCAGGTCTAATATCCAGAAAGATGTCTTTGTGTCAAGTTTTGCTGTTTTTTTTTTTCATGTGGTCAAAGGTCACATTTTGCGCAACAAGCAAAGAATTAAACAACCCGTTCTCACTCCAAAGGTGTCAAAAACTCAAGCGTGTCACGATAAAGAAACTAAAGGTCCTGATATACTCCCCGCAAAGTTCTTTTTTGTTTCACTTAGGGGTAAAAAAAAAGTTACTGTAAATAACAAAAATGCCAGCAGTGAGAAAATGGAAGTTAAGAAAATCTGATCATAGCAATATGTTTGAACAAGCTCTTCAATTCGGCACTCCAGTCAAATTGTTACATCATTATTTATATATAGATTGCTTTAAAGCAAGCAGATTTACAGTATTAAACATGAAAAGACAGTGTCAGTGCCATTTCAATTAGAATTACAACTTCAATTTCTACTATAAAGCGGCTCTCCAGTGTGTTTATGTTTTTACTTGTGGATGTCCGACCTCGATGGACTGAACAAAAGTGAGAAGATTCCACGTCTATGAACGGACAGATTCCACGTCTCTGAGGCGGAGCCTCAGAGCCACACCTACCTATTACGTAATCACCACGGACCAATGGAATTTCGTGTTTTCGTGTTTCGTGTTTACCAGCCACAGCAGTTCGTTCTTCGATTATGCAAGTATATTGGATAAATGTACCCCCTGGCATCTCTATAATGATGAACTAGGAACTAGTCAGAGTGCAGTGGAATTGAACAGAAGGTGTGTTTTTATAGTTGCATTAGCTCCCATACACCGTTGCTAAATGTACACTATTTACACTTGAGATTTTTGTCCCTACCCGATATTCATCTGATTGGTTAACTGTTTCATTGATCTGCTGTTCTGAATATCTAAAGATTGTAACTTGATATTAGATCTTAAACGTATATTTGTGAATGTGAACTACAGGAATGTAGATCTCGTTTGGGCACCCCTGCTCTAATGAGAGTTAGTTGACATGTAGTTGCATAGTTACTTATAGTTAGGAGAATGTCCATCGTAAATAACGTGTAATCTGCCCCCTGTCGTATTTAGAATTTGCCAAATTCTTTCTTGCTCTCCCTATTGGTATGTACGGCATATGTTCTCCTTATGAAGAGCACAGCAAATTCACTTTGCAGAATAAACCAAAAACATTTAGGCTCAGCATTCTGGATTGCTTGAGAACTAATGTGATAAACACTAAACATTGCTGCATGCCTGCAAGTGCTCCACTCTCACTCTTCAGGGCAGGGCAGCATTTAATTGACTAACTCCCTCACTGTCTGCAACAACAGCTGCTTGCCTGCTGTGTTATTGAGGGTCTCTTCAGCTAATAAGTGAGGTTGTGGTCGAATGTGAACTGGGCCGCTATGAAGAGTGTCTCAGAAGAGCATCTCTGTATCTGCCTCATATATTTTTATTTGT
Source organism: Mylopharyngodon piceus (assembly GCA_039654765.1). Lineage (NCBI taxonomy): Eukaryota > Metazoa > Chordata > Actinopteri > Cypriniformes > Xenocyprididae > Mylopharyngodon > Mylopharyngodon piceus. The sequence continues at coordinate 23,205,170 of CM077456.1, forward strand.
ATATTCATAGTCATGTTTTGAGTAGAATGGAGTAAACTGTGTATTTTAATAGTATTTGTGACATTATTTACCCTCATGTCATTCCAAAATCATATGCAGTCTAATTTTTTTCTGTTGAAATTATTGAAGAAAATGTGCTCTTTATTTATTTATTACAATGCATTGATTTATTTTTCCTAAAATTCACCTTTAGCTCTGTTTCATTTCTTCAAACGACTTGAGGAAAAATATATATATATTCCATTATATATTATATTATATATTTTGTATTATATTCCATTCCATATTTTATTATATAAAACGAATATTCCATTATATTACAATATGCCACTAGTATTATTTTTCAGGATGTCTGATATCAGCTGAAATTATAACACACGGTCAAAGAAATATGACTTTTCAAAAAAAAAAAAAAAAAAAAATTAAGAAAAAAAAGAGATATAGAGCAAAAGCTTATTTTCACTATTGTCACTACTGTCAGTACTTAATTTAATAATTCATGGTTAATTTAATAATTCACAGTATCTTCATTCTGTTAGTTGACCTGTCATTGCATCATGCATTCATCAGCCTCTGCCACATATTGATTCAGGTGAGTCAGTTCTGAGCTAGCCAGATCTGCCCATATCATTGGCTTTTGTAAGTAATAAATGGCCAAACTCTAAGATCTAATCATCAATCTCTGAGTGTGTCTGTCAAGCTCTGTGAGGTAATGTACCTCAGTGACAGAACAACTCTTGATCTGGTAATGAAAGCTGCTCATTGCTCTCCACAGGGTCGCCCCGAAGTTGTTCTTACAGTGTTTGGAGCTGCAGGGAGCCACTGGGTGCCAGTAAAACAGAGTAAGTGGCATATAGCGCTGTGAGAATAATAAGTGGTGTCATAAATATGTCATTATATCTGCTCTGATGTCATTATGTCTGTTTAGCAGGAGTTGTTCTCTGTGGTTTGGAAAGCCATTATTCCACCCCTTGTTGCCTTTGTGTGTCTCTTAACTATCTTTTTTAATACAAAGACCGACACTATTAAAGACAAGACAGGAAAAAGAAAGTGTTTGTGGACTTCAAAGTTGTACATAATTTGGAAAGTCATACATAATTTAACATGTTAACTGTGTATTTTAGTAGTATTGTAGTGTTAAAGGAATAGTTCACAGGAAAATGAAAATTCTGTCATTTACTCTACCTCATGTCATTCCAAATTCATATGCAGTAAAATCTGTTGCTGCTGAATTTAAGAAAATATGCTCTCATTCATTCCTTTTTATGATGCATTAATTATTTTTCCTAAAACATAGCTGTTACTTTTTTTTTTTAACAAGAATTACTTTAGAGAATATATTGTTTCACAAAATAATGAAATAACAGTGCTTTTATTTCTGTTGCACTTTTAATTTCTGACCTTTATTGAAAAAATGATTAACTATTTGATTGATTGTTGTTTTATGTGTATACAGTATATTGGTAGGATTTTTTTTTTTTTTTTTTTAGCTTCTGCTCTCCTTTGAATGTAATAAAGACCCAAACAACAAGATGGTTTCCTGCTTAAATGACATTCATGGTGTGTTGCATATCATATCAGAGTATGAAATTAACATAAAAGAGCTGTACATGATTCAATATTATGTTACATTTTTAATCTGATATGAAAACTATGTTTACAATTGTTTGGATAAACTGCTGAAGAGGTTTTCTGAATGTTGCCACCCCTGATCTTGTCAGCAGAACAAAAACCCAGCCCAGGTATAAAAATGAACATTATTGGTCAACCAAGTATTACAGTTTTTTTCAACTGCTTACACACAAAATCCTTACTTGTCACACACTTTCTGAAACCTGACACTCAAACACCAGAACCACACACCAAATCTGCAAAGCCATACACTAATTCTCTGGCTTCGACTCAGTTTTCAATTTCATAAAACACTACATTCTCGGTGTAACATACAAAAATCTAACAGGAAGTATCCTGATTTCCTTTTTCAAATACAAACATTGTTTCTGTCCAACTACACATGGTTGATGTATTTATTTTCTTTCGTACTGTGCAATACTGTATTCATAACCACAAATGCTTACAGTAAAAAAATAAATAGTTTGGTTTTCGTGTTTACCATGATTTTTTTAACATCTCTCTGCCAATTACTTTCAATCTCGTACAGAAATGTACATAGGAGCTCATGAAAGAAGAGCTTTATGTTTTGAATAACTGTGTACATGATATATCCAAAAATAGAATATTATGGCAAAGGTGTTTGCAACGTAAGACAAATGTTTGCTTTTGAGATGTGTTTGTGATATTTTGAATGCAGTGCTTCATTTTGCAAGAGATGTGAAGCATTTTGCATTTTGTGTGTGCATTTCTTGGATTTGTGCGTAATGTTTTGAAAAAAAGAGGCAAAGTTTTAAAAATGTAAGCAGTTGAAAAAAACTGTAAGGAAGAGTACTGTTGAAAAGTAATGAAGGTTCTGGACTCACAGTATAAAGGTTATTTATCTCATGAGCTAAACAGTTACTGAAATCATCTACCATCAGTGTGCCCTTGAATTTGCCCCAGAAGGACTCTTCCTTTTGCTTTGGATAAATGGCGGCAGCCGAATGGTTACAGATATGGGCTATTACAGTTTTTTTCAACTGCGTACACACATTTTCAAAACTTTGTTTCTTTTTTTCAAAACTTTACACAAAAATCCAAGAATTGCACACACAAAATGCAAAATGCCTCACATAATCATAATTTCATAATTTGAAAAAGGTGAATATTCCAAAGGAATGGTGTGTATGTGTGCCCTGGTAGGGGACCAAATGTCCCTACAGGTAAAGTAATACCAGTACATTTTGACTTTGTGGGGACATTTTTAAAGTCCCCATAAGGAAACAAGCTTATACATAAATCATACAGAATGATGTTTTCTGAACATCTAAAATAGCAGAATGTTTTCTGTCATGGGTAGGTCTAGTGGTAAGGTTAGTGTAGGGGGATAGAATATACAGTTTGTACAGTATAAAAACCATTATGCCTATGGAATGTCCTCATAAAACATGGAAACCCAACATGTGTTGTGTGTGTGTTTGTTGGTGGGCGAGATGGTTGGGTGTATCTCGGCTCCATCTCTCCTCCTGGCTGGGTCCAGCCACAATACTTCATCCACGTCACATACTATATTCTCTCTTGCGTATCCAACCTTGGATGGAAGCAGCGTCAGTGTCTCCACATGCCTCCTCCATTGCCTGGAGAAGTGTTATGTTGACAAAGGGACAATGATCATGCACTTTTCAGCATCATGTGGAGAAAAAATCCTCAATAGGGTTTAGAAATGATGAATATGGAAGCCAGTAGACAACAGAAAAGTTGTTCAAAACCTATAACTTGACCTTTGGCCTATTTATAGGCCTATTCTAAAGCCATGATTGGTTGGTGTTAAGTAAAGCAATAAGTGTTTGCGCATATGAGGAGTTAGTGTGAGGCACTGATGAATTAGTGTGGCATTTTGATTGGTTGTGTTTGAAAAAGGAAATCAAGATACTTCCTGTTAGATTTTTGTGTTACATAGAGAATTGTGTGTTGTGTTTTGCAAAAAGTGTTTTATGAAATTGAAAAATGAGTCAAAGGCTGAGAATTAGTGTGTGGTTTTGCAGATTTGGTGTGTGGTTCTGCTGTTTGAGTGTCAGGTTTCAGAAATTGTGTGACAAGTAAGGATTTTGTGTGTAAGCAGTTGAAAAAAACTGTAACACGAAGGTTGTAGGTTCTATTCCAGGTAAGGCTAAAAGAGGAACTTTGTTTAGACTGATCCATCACCAATGAACTCTCACACAAGACATTTAATCCCAGGTTGCACCAGGAAGACTGACTGTCAATTAGTTTACCGGAGAAGTGTTCATTAAATAGTAAGTAGCCATGATTTAGTATTCTTTCAGTTCACAAGTACAAACAATGTACTGTATAGTTCACCTTTCCATACTAACATACATAGCTTAAGGATCAGAATATCAAAAAACAACATGTGGTTCTGAAACAACATGAGGGTGAAGAAATATACTACAGTAAATATACTATGTTATAAATATAGTATAAATATGCAGTTGACCTTATCAATAAGGAAAGTATATCAGTGCAAAAGTCAAGCTGGTTTTTAAAACTTTGTTTTATTTCATTGTCTTTTGGCCAACCAGCCCTAACCAACTTCACCAAGATGATCCACCATGTAGTTGTCTAGCTGATCAACTATCTAAACCAGCTATAAACCATAGGGTACTTTTACAGGACAATGATGTACTAAAAATGGAAAAGATTTTCCTTTGTTTTTTTCACGTACAGACGACAATGTTGTCAAAACGATCCCGTTCATACAAATCTGCGAAATGACCAAAAATGCTGTATTATGCTGCCAGGCCAGTAGTTGGCGATGTCACTTTGTAAAGAAACACTACACGTCTATACACTGAACACGTAATATGCATGTGCATGATGTCACCATTTTCACAAATTCACATGTTTGTTGTTTGCACAGAGACGATAATGGGATTGGTTTCAAAAACTTGCAGATTTTGAGTTAGTATTTTCAGGCCCCCAAAATGCCATTGTCATGTAAATGAATGGCCAAAGGTATAAAGTTTTCAGTTTTTGTTGAAAACGGTGTCGTGTAAACAGCCCTTTAATCTGAATCAGCTTAATGTCCACCCAAAAATGAAAATTGTGCCATAATTAACTCATGTCATTCAGATCCTGATCAAAATATCTGTGTGTTAACAGGTGTAGAAGAATGTGCCGATTGGGCCCCAGGGTCCAGTTCTGCATATCTGCATATCTGCATATGGTTTAAATGAAAACAAAAGCATTCTCAACTCCTCCGGATGTACGACAAAAGATGCGTGAAAGCGCTCAGGGGTGACAACAGAGAAATGAAAACCATGAAATATTCATGCCTCACATTTTATCTAATATCACAGGACAATTAGCAGTCTCTCTGCCCACATTGATTTCCTTCAGAACAGAGAGGAAAAACAAGTCTGAAAGTCCAGTCATCAGCACAGGAAATGACTCTCTCTATTATGGCCAAAATGGGTGATAGCAAACACTGATACAGTAAACAACATCCGGCATGAAACATTTTAAGACCTATTTTCCTGACAACACTTCAGCTATCCATTGAAAGTTATTGAATTTCAATGTTTTGACAAAAGCCAGAACCTCCATGTTGTCTGGTTATTATTTGTTGCCTTTGTATGAGTTTGTGCCCTTATGAATGTAAATAAATGTCTCCTTTTATTTTTTATGACTAAAACAATGCCAATATCAAGTCTTAATTATTCTTAAAAGTACATTATTTTTGTATATATTTATGCATGCAAATACTTAATAAAAAAAAAAAAAAAAAAAAAAAAAAAAAAACACTATAAAGTAATTCAAGGTATGTTGTTTAAACATTTTTGGTGTAATGATGACACACATAAACAGCTGATCTTAGTGGAATGGTTTCTGTGCTTGAGGTTAGTAAAAGACCTCCCTCTGTACTCCACCCTCTTCATGTATTCTCTTCCTGGCTTTGATGTGGAACCTCAAAGAGGGACTTCAAAGCCTCTTCTAAGGAAAAGGAAGAATGTTTATGTGAAGAAAATGTCAATACATGGAGTCTATCGGCACAATCAAATTACTTATCACAGCTAATAAGCTTGTGGAGAAAGCAGCGCCAGCATTTTATCAACAGGATGATATGATCTTTGTTGCACTCAAGAGCTGATCAGGAATGTTGTTTGCCAAGGATCAGGTGTAAGCTGTGAGATGTGCTGGAGTGTTCCAGGGAGGCAAAGGTAAGAAACGGAGAGAGACAGAGAGATTGTGTTGGTTATACTTTTTATTGACCAGCACCTACCCAAGGACGTAGTAAATTAACCAGTACCCATACAACCCAATAAAATAATAAAACTACTAACCCAAACTGAATCCTGAACTTGCTCTATTACACTGCACATTATAAAAAATGACATAATGTTACGTCTGAAGACATATTTTGGTGCGTGTCTCACTCTTTCTCTTATCTTTCTCGCTCTTAGATGACTCCGCCCTAATTGGACGTACGAAGGCGCACCTGCTGATTCGTCTTTTTTTCCCCCATCTTTGTCAGTCTTTCTGTCTTCTAGCTTCATACCTTTTTCACTTCTTCGGCTGTACATGTACTGATTCTCTGGTTGTCTCCTCTAGTAAATTGTATGATAATAAGTTCTATTGTTCTATTGTCTAATTTTCGCTCTTTGTATCACAAAACAACAACTCTGCTTGGAAGGGGAATATGTTATTGGTTACCTACAGCGCTGAGAGTTTAGAATGCTTCTAGATTTATAGGTATTCTTGCACACTTCTTAACATATTAACTTAGTAGCGACTTGACCGAGTTTGGTTTCTCATTAGACCAGCGCTAACTTGATTTACATTTCCTGAGAAAATATAATATGGCCTAATATGAAGGTGCCTAAAAATAGTTTGTCAATATGAGCAGTTAAGTTTTTTTTTGTTTTTTTTTTGGAAATACAGCCATTCACCTGTCATGACTAATTTGCTCTTGCCTCCATTCTGCTGATTGATGCTCGCCTGCACTGCACCTGGCTCCGGCACATTTCTTGCGACCTGTCACCTTCCTGTCATTCAAATGTGAAACCCACAGAAACCAAAATAATGCAGCCAAGAGTTAGAGGGGTTGATCTCCCTCCTAAGCACTGACTGTTCTTCTCAATCTGTCAGAAAGAGCTTGTTAAGTCTCCTTATGTCCACCTCTCAGTCAAGTCCCTGCCTCAAAGACTGCACCCTTAATGGTTACTTCTGCACCCTCTTCACCAATGACACCTCTTCACCAATGGTCTGTGAAAAGACCATTTGCATTTGATCTCAACACAGGTGGATTAGGTTTTAGATCAGTTGGTTATGTACAATATTCCGACAGATTCTCTGTTCTAAAACCACGTGTGCTGTTTTACAATGAGATTTACTATGGTAATACATTATTTAATAAACTAACTATGGACCACAGTTAAACTATACACGTAAGTACTATAGAAACCTTTCATTATGACAAGTACAAAATAGAATTAAGAGCTTTAAAGCTTAGGCCTCCATGAATTATGAATAAAGCTGTCAGTTTTTCTCCTGTGTAAAATCTGTTGAGTTCTAATGATCTTTTATTTTAAGTTGCTGGCTTTTGTTTCAAGTTGTTGGCTTTCAGGGTGAAAAAAAGAGATGACAATACTACAATCTTTAGGAGGCTGATGAAAGAAAACTTTCTGTTAGGGAGCCCTAACAATCTACCTACTGTCAGAATATTTTAACTTATCTCTATATACTGATGTTTTTGTTGTAAGTCACATATGCATTTCAGCTTAAATTCAATGATTTACTGTCTTTATGTTATATTGATGTAAGCAGTGATAATGTTGCTATTATTATGCTGTCCCCACATATTTGACTAATACAGGTGATTCCAAAAAAGTCTGCATTAACATTGTCTTCCCATCAAAGGCTGCTCATGCTACACACCATATTGTGAGTCTCTTAGGTAACCCTTGTGAAGCATCTTCACAGGTAACCCATGTGAAGCAGACTTTTCAAAAGAGTTCTTATTATGGAAATAACTTTAAAAAATACTTGAACTTTACTTAAAGGGATAGTTCACCCAAAAATGAAAATTATCCCATGATTTACTCACCCTCAAGCCATCCTAGGTGTATATAAATATCTTCTTTCAGACTAACACAATCAGAGATATATTTAAAAATATCCTTAGTCCTCCAAAGTCCTCTAATAGTTGTGAATGGGGAGTGTTTTAAAGTCAAAAATAATGCATCCATCCATAAAAAAAAGTAATCCATACGACTCCAGGGGGTTAATAAAGGCATTCTGAAGTGAAGCAATGAGTTTTTGTAAGACAAATATCCATATTTAAAAGTTTATAAATTCAAATAACTAGCTTCCGGCTGACGACCGTACACAGAATGCGCAAGTCGATTTGCGGCAGAAGAGTATCCTTTGACCTGACGCACAACGTAATGACAAACGCGGAGGCACAGAGGATAGAGCAAAACAAATCACCGGTCACGGATTATAAGTCTAAAACGATAATTTTTAAAGTGAAATTTCGGAGGATTTCGATATAAGAGAAGAGGAGCTTAAATTTGTTGCACAGCGCTATTTGTTTGAACCGCGAGAGGCGTCTAAGCTTACAATACTCCTACATCCTGCGTCATACATCATGTCAGAGGATTACTCATTTGGCACAAGTCGACTTGGGCCTTCTGCTTAGTCGTCCACCGGAAGCTAGTTATTTGAATTTATAAAGTTTTAAATATGGATATTTTTCTTACAAAAACGCATCGCTTCGCTTCAGAAGGCCTTTATTAACCCCCTGGAGTCGTATGGATTACTTTTTTTTTGTTACAGTCGCTGGTTGTGAGCATTAACACGCACGACGAGGAGGATAGAAGTATAACTCTCTTTAATAAATCCACAAAGAAGGTAATCCACAGACAGGTAAAACGAGGAGACAACCACACCACACATGAACGATACCGGACAACACAAGACTGAAAACACAGGGCTAATATACACAGGATAACAAGGTGGGTGATGGAACACAGCTGGTGGTGATAATGAGGTGATCAGTAACTACGGGAACAAACTAGTGGCGGGAAATGGCACAACACAAGTCCAAAACAAGTCCAAAACAGAGTGCACATGTAACATATCGCCCCCTCCCGGAAAGGCGTGTCCTTGCGCCGTGGAGAGGGGAAGATGAAGATGAGATGCTGAAGATGGTGTAGGAGGCGGCTCAGGAGCAGGGGAGTCCAGGTGATGCTCCAGGCCACAGCCAGGACGGCGACCCATGGCGGCGTTGCTGGAGGGAGGAGCCGAGGTGGTGAAACTCTCCAAACAACCTTGGGGAGGCGTGGAAGCAGCGCAGCCGATGGAGGTAGAGCCTTGGGCGAAGACAGAGAGCCGAAGGAGCGGAGTGATGCCGATGGTCTCGGAGTCCGCGACGGAGTCGCAGCGACGGCCCCCCGAGGCGGAAGCAGGGTACCGGAGGGCTGAGGTGGAGCTGGAACAACTGAGGGCCGAGGCGGAGTCTGAGGGAAGGCGGAGTCAATCGGAGCCGTAGGGGTGGAGGGTAGGAGAGCCTCGAACGACCCGTAAGTCCGTGGCGATGTAATTGCGATGTCTGACCCAGGCGGAGTCGAGGGTCCGAGGGAGTCCAGTGGAGCCGAATGCTCGATGGTCTCTGCTGTAGACGAGGGTGGAAGGAGGAGCAGCGGAGGAGTCAGGACGATGAGCCGAGGTGTTACGACGGGATCTGAGGCTGGAGGCGGAGCTGCAGGATCTTCATCGCCTGAAGCTGGCTCACAGCAGGCCCCAGATGTAGCCACGCCACTGAGAGGAGGCTGGTGTAGAGCTGAAGGAGTGATGGGATACAGCGAGGGCTGGGTAGCAGGCATGGTTGAGGGCTGGAGAAAGGGCTGGTGAACAGAGGGACTGAAAAATAAAAAATCTTGAATAGAGGTTTGGAGAGGAGGTGGGAGAGGGAGGCCGGGCGGGACCAGTTCATCCAAAATAGAATAGACAGTCTCAGAAGGAATTAACGGAGGTAGGGAATCTACTCCAAACTCAAAACAACAGTCATTAGTGCATGCCTGGAACTCACTCTCAGTGGCGGGAGTGTGGGTGGGGCTCCATTCCAAACCCTCGTCTTCCTCACTGACTCCCTCGGCGATGGATGTTGCAGAGAACTCACACACCTGGTCAGACACGCTGTGCTCCGGCTCCGCGGCGATGTTATGCTCAGTCGTTCCACTCGTCGCTGGCTCTTGCATCGCGGTGGAGGCGGGCTCTCTGTCTTCGGTGGTGTCGCGCTGACTTTCCACGCCGTCTGGAGGTTCCTGGCTGGGCACTGGAGTGGGAGTGGGGCTGGCGTTGTTGTCGCAGAATCCCACGGTCATAGACGATCCACATGACGCCAGCACCCACTCCACGTATTCAGGGAAGCTCCCTCGAGGCCCTTCCCCGGACAGCTGCGCTTTGGTGGCGGTGTTGAGGCTGGCATACAGGAAGTTGCAAAGGCTGCTGTCCGGGAAATGTGTAGATGGTACTAAAAACAAAAAATCATCCAAATGTGCCTCGAGGGAGCGGTCCTTCTGCTCAAGGCAGATTAACAGAAATGCGGGTGTACATTGTGACGGGAACGAAAAGTGAAACACGAAAAACACTTACACATAAAATAACAAACACACGCCGCAATATGTATAACTGTTTGGGTCCGGTATTCTGTTACAGTCGCTGGTTGTGAGCATTAACACCCACGACGAGGAGGATAGAAGTATAACTCTCTTTAATAAATCCACAAAGAAGGTAATCCACAGACAGGTAAAACAAGGAGACAACCACACTACACATGAATGATACCGGACAACACAAGACTGAAAACACAGGGCTAATATACACAGGATAACAAGGTGGGTGATGGAACACAGCTGGTGGTGATAATGAGGTGATCAGTAACTATGGGAACAAACTAGTGGCGTGAAATGACACAACACAAGTCCAAAACAAGTCCAAAACAGAGTGCACATGTAACATTTTTATGGATGGATGCATTATTTTTGGCTTCAAAACTTTTTGTTTGTATTACTCTGTGGCAAAATTACAGCACCACATATTGGTCTGGCATGTATACTACATCGTTTTGAGTCAGTTTCAGTGGTTTCGTGTGTACGCAGATATTTCTTGAGACAAGGAAAAAAAAAAGATCGGATAGGGAAAGCTCTGGCTTCGTGTGGATGTGGCCTAAAAAAATTAGAAAGCCTTTGCATTTTGAGTAGAGAAAAAAGGAAAATGGTTCTGTTATTTCTGTTAGTAAAAGTGTTCTCTCTACTGCCTCAGGGCACACTATGAATTCTCTACCTCATCACTACAGTGAGTAAACCTAATCAAGCAATTTCTCTTGCCTGTTACCAGAAGAGGCATTACAGTCAGTTAAGTGGAGATTTCAAAGCTGACACAATATTACTGGCAAAATTGAAATGATTTTTCCTTTACATCCTTTGAGACTGTAGCTCTGTTCCAAAACCTAGAAAGCTGCCATCTTGGCAATATTTTTTAGGCATCATAGGCATTTCAAATGTAATGTTTATTCCAAACTGTATGCAAAGAAAAAAAAAAAAAAAAAAAAAATGCTGCTTTACCTTGTTTTTGCCAAAAAAATTAGGCAGCAGTGCTTAGATCCTTTGTGGACAGATTATAAATATGCTTATTCTATATTTCATTCAGTGCTTAAAGTATTAAAAAGCTCCATCTAAGTATAAGGTAACACTTTAGAATACTGTTCTGTCATTAAAGAATAACTACACAGGAACAAATGCGTAACACGATATTAACATAGTAACTGCTATTAAGAAACTCTGATTAACTAATAAGTAAGTACTAGTGCCCAGTTGAATGTGGTTGTTCACTATTGGCTGATCAATAACTACTATTTTTTCATACCTCCCAGTGCAGTTCTAAGAACTATTATATACATGTTCATAATTAAAATGTTAATAATGCATAATGTGTAATTAATTAGTGAAGATCATGGCAACACACTAGTAATGACTCGAGTATTACCAAATCCTTTGGAAAGAATAACTAATTATTTTAAAGTGAAAAAGTGAAAGTGACGTGACGTGTAGCCAAGTATGCTCGGAATTTGTGCTCTGCATTTCACCCATCCAAGTGCACACACACAGCAGTGAGTAGTGAACACACAGCCATTTTTGCTGCGGCGCTGCTTGCTCAAGGGCACCTCAGTTGTGGGTAATGAGAGTGGAAGAGAGCGCTGTTCATTCATTCCTCCCATCTACATTTCCCGTCGGTACTGAGACTCAAACCTGTAACCTTTGGGTCACAAATCTGACTCTTCAATCATTAGGCCACAACTGGCCCCAGTAGGAACAGTATTCTAAAGTGAAAAGCATAACTAGTAATGACTGAAGTCATTGTGAGCTTTTGAGGTTTTTGTAAGGTTTTGGATAGTAATTGCTTCTGATGGATTTGGTAACACTTGAGCCATTGTGAATGTGTTCAGCATTCTGCAATAAATATTTTTTGGATTTTAAGTCGGAAAGTGAGCAGCATATATTAATATTTAACGTATGGCTTCAGCAGTTGTGTATTATGATACTAAACATGACAGAGTCCTCCCCAGCTCTACAGCACCACATAATTTTCCAATGTAAATCTGTGGTGAAAAATGGAACTGCAGTGCACTCTAATTGAGAGCCATTGGGCCAGATTACAGACTGCCCCACTTATTTTTCACAATGCACTAGGTAATCCTCGCTCCAGACCAAGACGATATTAATCAGCTTCAGCTATGTGTATACATGAATGCATCAGGTCTGACATGTCTGTTCTTCGGAGTAGCGTATCCAATTAATGAAAGTATAAATCCTTTAGTTTAAATGTGCTCATGTGAAAAGACTTTTTATAGTTGTGTTTTGTTTTATTTGTTTCAGAATACACATGGTTTTCTTTTCCTCACTGGAATTCCTCCACAACTTGTAGGCTAATATTTTAAAACAACATTCCGAGGCAACATTCGTTCTGTGCGTGGGTCGTGCAATTAAAGCCTGTCCATCAACATTACCCGGGCTACAGGTCCATATTAGGGGTGTAACGATTCACTCGTTTTCTCGATGCATCGATCCTGACGATGCATATGCATGATTTGCTATTAAAAACGCGCGTTCTTGACGTGCGTTTACCATAACAAAAATGGGCGTCGAATTTGAGTCGGACAAAACGCTCGTTATGAACGTGTAAACAGGTTAATCAAACAGCCAATGCAAACATGTGTTTGAAGTGTCCAACAGGCGAAGACTACTGTTGAAATAAAACACTTTCATTGTGGTGAAACGTCACCGTTATTTTTTATAAGATAAAATACTCAAGTTTTACGGAAATGGGTCATACCATTGACATTACCTGAGCAGTTGAAGTAACGTTAAAACCCCGCTTATTCAACGGCGCGCATTTATTGCATGGACGGAGCAAACACATAATGTAAGTGTCTAAATGCATACGCACAGTTCCAATGAATGATAAATGAAATTATGAACTTAATGTCGTTAAACTGAATGCACGAAGGAAACTGCTGAAGTAACTACAACATTAACAACACTGAAATAAGAGCGCGCGGTTTATCTATCAGTCAGATGCGCGTTAAAGTTGCGTTCGTTACTACAGCAACAGTAAACAACCGGCGCGTTTTCTTTCGGAATCATCATAAGGGAGATGTTCCGTATAAAGAGAACTAAGAGGGCTTTTCTTACGATTCCGTTAAGAAAAGTTAGTTTAGGATTAGTTGGAAAAGTACATGATATTCTAAGGTAGTCTCTCAAGTAAGCATTACAGTAGTATGTTTAATGTACCTGGAACACTTTAATAAAGTTGTGTAGCCTTTAACACTATCCTACACTATAGTTAACATGAACTAGGCCTAACAACACTTTTAAAGCCTTTTAAAGTTTTGGCTTATGTAAATTTCCACAAATGCCAATTTTTATAGGCTATTAAAATAAAGTTATGTAGCATCATTAAGAACTAACATGAACTAACATTAATAATGGACAAAAGGGTTTTTTTTTTTTTTTGTTTTGTTTTGTTTTTTACCCCCACTCTCTAACCGCCTGAAGGTTGCTGTGTAGTTCTCATCCTGACTAAGACACACTGGGAGAAGCATTTCAATAACCCTATGAATGCATATTAAAATGGAGAATCAAATTAATCGAATCGCATCGAATTTTTATGTGAATCGTCTCGAATCGAATCGTTCTGAATTTGCAAAAATCGTTCTTGAATCGAATCGAACACCCATGAATCGTGAATCGAATCGATTCGCTGTATACCCAAAGATTCACAGCCCTAGTCCATATGCATGCACGATTAATCATTAAAATATTGCAATCTCGATTCAAACACACTCGCGATCTTATTCCTAAATGACAACAATTCCGCAGTCTATTAAACCTTCAAAGTTCTACACTACGCCATGTTGTACAACGTGTAGTACTTCATGTCATCGTGTAGAACGTCATGGCATTGTGTACTACGTCGCGGAAGTTAACGCTTTTTGGACGTACGTTGAATGCGTATGGCTGTCGTGCCAGAAGCTCGTTATTTTACTTTATAAAGGTTTAAACAAGGATACTTGTCTTACACAAACGCATCAATTTGCTTCAGAAGGCCTTTATTAACCCCCTGGAGTCGTATGGATTCATATTTTTATGGATGGATGGTTTTTTTTTTTTGGGTTTTTTTTTGTCTTCAGAATTTGGGCAGCCATTCACAACCATTATAAACCTTGGAAGACTAATGATATGTGTGATACGTGTTCGTCTGAAAGAAGATAGTCATATACACCTAGGATGGCTTGAGGGTGAGTAAATCAAGGAATATTTTCATTTTTGGGTGAACTATCCCTTTAATTCTTTAATCAGAGTTTCTTGTTAGTAAATAGGAATTACTAAAATGTTAATATTGCATTACTCATTTGTTCTTGTGTAGTTATTCATCAATGACTGAACAGTATTCTAAGGTGTTACCAAAAAAAAAACAAAAAAAACATAGACATTTACTGTGGTCCAGCTCAAGTGCAATGTTCTAGAGTTAAAAGGCAAAGCAGTACCTTTAACAATGAGGTGAATTGCTCTCTTAATTGAAAGACATGAGCTGCTTTTCTAGGGAGAGAGAAAATAAATTTCACCATGTACTTCTGTTGTTTGCAGATGGTTCATCCTATGAGTTCAGGTGAGTGGATGTTAATATTGACTCAGTGTGAGATGGGGAACTTTGGAGTCAGGGAGATGTGTCAGCAAACACTGGCCAATACATAATCGCCACCAGGCCATAAAACAGGATCAGGACAGGATCAGCATTGATCGGCAGCTTAATCGCAGTGTTCTGAGAGATAGAGATTGTGTGTGTCTGTGTGTGTGTGTGTGTGTGTGTGTGTGTGTGTGTAAGAGAGAGAGAGAGAGAGAGAGAGAGAGAGAGAGTGTGCCCAATGCCCCATCAAGTGTAAGTGGGTCATACACTCTGATTTATCTTCTCAAACCCAAAATACACCATGCACCATATCATGATACTCCTTGATACAAATAACAGCAGCTCCAGTAACCCCCAATTTAAGTCACACATCAAAAAAATTAGGCCACAGTGGCCGAGTTTTTACACATGCTATTCCCGAATCACTTTCTGCCCTATGATCATGAAGTTTGCCCGCCAAATGACTAAAATACATAGTGACCTGAATGATTCAGGGTTTTTTAATTTATGAATTTGGCAGATGCAGAAACACATTCCCAATCCTGGTATTTGCATGCAAATACCAAGAAAAATTAACCAGCTTAACTTTTTTTAGCTGGTCATAACGTGAGTTGTAATATATAACTTTGCACAGAGTTGGTAAGTTATTCTATCTTACCAGTCGCATGTTACCTTATTGTGGTTTTACTTCCTATATCATTGTGATAAATGTGTTAAAAATACTTATGTAAATTTGGTGGGGTTGCTTAAACCAGTGGTTCTCAACTCATGACCCCAAAATGGCTCGCAAGTCTGTAAGCAATAATAATTAATAGCCTAAAATGTGTTTTTCAACTATTTAATCATGACAGTCAGGATGGAAAATTATTTTGCTCATCAACTTCACATCCTCGAAAAACATGAACAAAACTACATAAAGTAAATGAAAATATATGTTGCTTATGCTGGTTATTAATAAAATGGTCTGTTTTTATTTAGCTATGTAATGTTAAAAATGTTTCATATGCCTATCCAGTTCATAGTAACTATAATAAATGTAAGTTTATATAATTTTAATCTAATTTTATTTACATTTGTACAATAATCAATTTGGTGCTCTAGTAAAATCTGGTTCCTGAATCATAACCAGTTTAAAATGGGTTTAAATATTTACTTTTGCTGCCTGCTGGTCTGCTAAACTTTCATTTTAAGTGTATTTTTTTGCAGCACAGGTTTTTAATATTCCTGTTCTTTCAATGCTCAGAGGTAAAAATTTTGTCCGTGGTAATCAACAGCATGCTACAAATGCAACACATGAACATTAGGTAAATAACCTGATACACTTTGCTCTAACAGCTTTGATACCAACTTTGTTGAACTCCTGATTCCCCATTCTACAAAAACTGCATAAGACAGCATGTATCTTTATGAACACCAAACCACTAAATAAAAACCCCTGAAATAGAAGAAGCTAGAGTAACTGTGAGGTTTACTTCTTGTTATTATTCTTATAGAAGCTCACCTGCCCATTTCTGAGCATGACCTTTATTTAGGAAAGCTGATAAATTGGCACAAAGGGATTCATGAAGAAAGGTGCCATCACTAACAGGGACAAGGATTGGTTCTACTGGTTATCATTTGAAGGTCAGTGCTAATTTGAGCTCTTCTGATGGAGGGTGTGTGATGGACAGACTGAGGTGGAGGTATAGTGTGAACAAGAGAGCAGAGTGATTGCAGAAGGCATGTAGAGGTACTGATAAAAGGATGAAGCCTTTCTCCTCTCGCTGTTGTCTTTCATTAGTCCTGTCTTTTCTGTCTTTTCTGTCTTTATGACAAGCTGAAGATGAGGTGTTTTGTGAGCCACATGAGCAAACAGCATTCACACAAACCAAACAGCCTAAACTCTGACATCAAACAGTGTATTTAAGCATGAACTGTACAAAATGATATTATGGAAATAAAAAGATTATTGGAGTATATTTTACAAGAAAATTTCAGTCTTTCCACTTAAAAACAAATCAGTGCTTGCCGTTTGTTTGTAATTATTTGTGAAATTTACCAGCAATTTCTGAGTGAAAATTGTTTCAAAGTAAATTCTACAATTTTTTTCAGTGTAATACTTACTGTTCATACATCATTAAAAAGTATTATGCATTAAAAACATGCAAAATTGGGTGCTTTAATGCATTTTACTCTTTTGAGAATGAGTGATTTCTACCTACGGAGCCATGCATATGACATGCAGGAAAAAAATAGTAGGCTAAATCGTGTGCATGCTTTACTAAGTCGTTCCCTCGATTTACTAAATTGTGCACACGCTTTACTATGTCGTGCACGATTTACTTTTTTCCCCTGCATGTCATGTGCAGGGCTCCGTATCTACCACAAGCATTTCAGACAAACATGTATCTTATGTTTTAGAAAAAGCATTTAAAACAAATTTGATTCCTGTCACAATCTGTGTGTTTAGTTTCATTTTCATGTTTTCTGATCAGTCACATGTTTTTGTTTGTTCTATTTTCTTGCCACTATCTGTTACCATGGAGATTCATTAACGATCACACCTGTTTGTATTAGCCTGGGTATTTAAGTTCTTCTTTAGTTCTCTGTCATTGTCCGGTATTGTTTGTGTGTGCGTGTTACATACGCTGTTACATTGCCTTTGCTATCTTGGATTATCCTATTTACTTTGTTTATTAAACTGAACTTTGATTATTATCTATCTTCATCTTCCTTTGACCTAATACATTACAGAATTCCAGACCGAATATAAAGATGGAATTTGCTGCAGCATTTTCTGCCCTTACCCAGGAAGGGCTTTCTTTCATGGTATATTCATTTCAATTTTGCCAGCTTGCCCAGCGGACTACCTTCCATGATAAGACTCTAAAGTCTCTGTTTTGGATAGGGGCAAATTACAACAACCCAGTAGCCCTCCCAGACATTAAAGGGGACACGGAGGGAAGCTGTCCTCAAATATCAGGTGAGCATTTACCCCCAACTGGAACTATCCGCCACGCAGCCAAGCCAAGAGTAAGACCCAGCACCTACGCCTACTGAACACACCGCAGACTGAGAGACCCAGCTGATTCCCGCCACGGAGATCATGCCTAAGCTGATGCCCACTACAGAGCCAAAGCCAGAAGCCACCATAACATCTGTTCCAGTGGGAGTATTGTTAAAGCTGGGCATTGATGAGTGGCTGATTGACTGGTAAAAGGAGGTAGTGCTTCCCACCCTGCCCACCCACGAACATTTTTTACTCCCAGTTCCTTCCTGTAAAGGTGTATGTTCGTCACCGCTGGTCCTGCCTAGCACAAAGCCTCAGTCATTGCCCTATATGGAGATTGTGTTGTCATCACCGATCACACTCAACCTCTCTCTCTCACCTATTCTTCAACATCCAGCCAGTCCTTCAGCCCTGTCCTCACTGGTTCCCTTCAGCCCCTCATCTTTTACCCTGACACATTGCTGTGAGGAAAAGCCTCAGGTCCTGCGGTTGCTAGCTTCGCCAAGTAAAGTGGATCCCCCGGCTTCACATCCAGCCACTGATCCCATCACTCCACCACAGCCTATCCCTTTGGCTCCTCCCTCCCTCGGTTCCACCAGAGACCTTTGGCCTTACGGCTTCACCGGGCTCCCTCATCCTGCCGGCTCCACCTTGGTTAGCCGTCACCCTGCCTACACCATGGACCTACGAACCTTCTGCTCTCTCCACCCTTTCGTCTTCAGCAGGCTCCACCTTCTCCCCGGCTCCGCCTACGTTCTCTGTCACACCGGCTCCACCGCAGTCCTCAGGCACTCTGTCTCTTCCTCGTACACTCGTCACCGCGGCTCTGCCCAGGTCTCCAGTGTCATTGGAGTCGCTCAGTCCCATCTGGTCTTGGTCTGCTTCCTGGGCTCCACTACCATCAGATCAATCGCTGTCAGTTGTCACCCTAGTGTTGTCAGCCAAGATTCCACCATGGCTCCTCCCTCCATCGACTCCACTGTGAACTGTCATTCTGCCAGCCATCTGGGTCCTTCCACCATCTACTCCACCCTGGGTCCTTCTGTCTACTATCCTTCCTGGTTCCAGCCCTTCATCCACACCCCTAATACCTGCTCAGCCATTTTATGGCATGAGGCCGCGCCTTCCTGGAGGGGGCGTTATGTCACAATCTGTGTGTTTAGTTTTGTTTTCATGGACTTTTAGTTTGTTTCACGTCAGTCACGCTTCCCTTTGTTCTGTTTTCCCGCCACTATCTGATACCATGGACATTCATGATCACACCTGTTTGTATTCTGTTCATCATTAGCCTGGGTATTATTTATGTTCCTCTTTAGTTCTCTGTCATTGTCCGGTATTGTTTGTGTGTGTGTGCAGACTGTCCTCCAAAAAACCCCCCGACCATATAGGTCGTTTTTTCAAGCACCTTATTACGACCTATATTTACGTTTTAAAGTCATGCACCCTCTAGCTGGCGTAAAAATAATGACAGTGTCGTGTTACATCGGTCGTCATGAAATGACGTATGACTGTCGTTACTAATCAAAATGCGTGTTCATTTAAATGCAATGTGTGGACTTTTTACACCATTTGTCCTATTTCCATTTAGCAAAACTCATTTTTTTATTAACGACTACACCTACCCCAACCCTAAACCTAAACCTACCCTTAGTGATTTATAGTGCATATACACTTTATGAGCACATACGTTCCCTGGGATTGAACCCACGATCACATGATCGCATATTGTTGCATATTGCAATGCTCTACCATTTGAGCTACGCGAAACCCAAAATATGACGCAGATAAAAGGGTACAATGCATTGAAACAAAAGTGTCCTGTTGTTGATAGGGGCGCAACTTTAGCAAACGCTCCTATGGGTTGTATTTCATGCATTAAAATGAAAGTGTCCTGTTGTCGATGGGGGCGCAACTTTAGTAAATGCTACTATAGGTCGTATTTCAGGGAAGTGACAAACAACCTTTATGGGTGTATTGGTTGGAGGACATGTTGGTGTGTGTGTTATACACGCTGTTATGTTGCCTTTGCTATCTTAGATTATCCTATTTACTTTGTTTATTAAACTGAACTCT
Source organism: Mylopharyngodon piceus (assembly GCA_039654765.1). Classification (NCBI taxonomy): domain Eukaryota; kingdom Metazoa; phylum Chordata; class Actinopteri; order Cypriniformes; family Xenocyprididae; genus Mylopharyngodon; species Mylopharyngodon piceus. The sequence continues at coordinate 23,225,073 of CM077456.1, forward strand.
GATTATTATTATACTCTGATCTATTTTTGTCTTCCTTGGACCTAATACATTACAACTCCATTGAGTCTGTAACAAGTTTCTGAAGCTGCTCAGAGATCAAACCTTATAAATCCATGAGCTATCAGAGGCTGCTTATAGATCAGTTATTATTTTTATTATGCATTTTTCAGAACACATGCAAACCATAGCATTGTTTATTCATGAAGAGTACTGACAACGACAACAACTGCTGTCTTTAAAACATCGAAAAAGGTTTTTTTTTTTTGTTTTTTTTTTAATTCTACCTCCCGAACACCAAAGGATTTCTTACAATACCTGTGTCTGACACTCAGGCTCTTTTCCAAAAGCTACACAGTATCACTTTGTAGGTAGCATGGTAACATCAAACTTTATTTGAATTAACTTTACATTAATTTAACAAAACCCAACTTTGACACCATATGGAACACACATGGTTCATACATTCTGATTCTGTTTGATTTATTTACACACTGCTGTGCTCAATCTTAAACACTTGTAACTTTTACACTTTTCTAATGATATAGTCTGGGTTTGATTTTTTCAGAGATATTGTTAGAGTAAAGTACATGAATATATTGACAAAAAACAAACAAACAAAAAAACACACAGGATCAGTACTGCACATTGATGAAAATATTTATTTCTCATCACATTGTAAAACCATTCAATACATCTGTCACGTATCCGGCGCCTGCTGTTTCCTTCTACTCCCCACCAGAGGTCTCCGTTTCGCCATTAGGACTTTTTCATGGCACACACGCAGTCACTTCACTCTGGACTACATTTCCCACAATCCCTCAGCTAGGAACCAATCATGCACTCACACCTGTTCCCCATCAGTGACCCTTTATAAGCTGCACTCACACACAAACAGATTGCTGAGTATTGTTTAGCCTTTGTTTGACCTTGTCTCTGTGTTCCTTGTTCCTAGCCTAGGCTGTGTTTTTGACCCTGGACTGTTTCCTTGTTGATGATTGTTTGCTGCCTGCCTTGACCTTTGCCTGTGAACTGGACTACTCTTTTGCCTTGCCTTCCTGTTTCTGTTTGCTGGTGTTTGACCTACTGCCTGTACGACTACGCTCTTTTTAATAAAGCCTGCACGTGGATCTCCCACTCCTTTGTCCCACTCCATCCATTACAGAATACTCAGCCAAAACCAAGATCCAGCGGCTTTTATGAGCGTTTCCAGCCACAACATGGATCCAGCAGTACGTCTTGTCCGTCTACGTATGTACCCTTGAGGACCACATCCAAAAGTTTCTGGACATTGCACATTTATCTGACTTGCCTGACTTTGCTCTCATTGATTTCTTCTGTCATGGATTAAACAAAGATTTTTTTAATCAAGTATGGTCCTCGAGGGTCATTTGTTGAATTTTTGGATTTTGCTCTACTGGTAACTGGCTCTCTTTTCACTGTGGGGGTCGCGGAGGAACGCGACATTACTTCTGTGCCTTTTAATGGTGGCTGCGCTAGAACCCACTCACAGAATGGTGGCCACCACAACATCAAGTCAAGTCACACTTGATCTTCGTGAGCTCAGTCACGTCTCAGAAGACCTTCCAGAGCCTCGCCACGTCTCAGCAGATCGTCCAGAGTCACGCCGCGCCTCCGCTGATCGTCCAGAGTCACGCCGCGCCTCCGCTGATCGTCCAGAGTCACGCCGCGCCTCCGCTGATCGTCCAGAGTCACGCCGCGCCTCCGCTGATCGTCCAGAGTCACGCCGCGCCTCCGCTGATCGTCCAGAGTCACGCCACGCCTCCGCTGATCGTCCAGAGTCACGCCACGCCTCCGCTGATCGTCCAGAGTCACGCCACGCCTCCGCTGATCGTCCAGAGTCACGCCACGCCTCCGCTGATCGTCCAGAGTCACGCCACGCCTCCGCTGATCGTCCAGAGTCACGCCACGCCTCCGCTGATCGTCCAGAGTCACGCCACGCCTCCGCTGATCGTCCAGAGTCACGCCACGCCTCCGCTGATCGTCCAGAGTCACGCCACGCCTCCGCTGATCGTCCAGAGTCACGCCACGCCTCCGCTGATCGTCCAGAGTCACGCCACGCCTCCGCTGATCGTCCAGAGTCACGCCACGCCTCCGCTGATCGTCCAGAGTCACGCCACGCCTCCGCTGATCGTCCAGAGTCACGCCACGCCTCCGCTGATCGTCCAGAGTCACGCCACGCCTCCGCTGATCGTCCAGAGTCACGCCACGCCTCCGCTGATCGTCCAGAGTCACGCCACGCCTCCGCTGATCGTCCAGAGTCACGCCACGCCTCCGCTGATCGTCCAGAGTCACGCCACGCCTCCGCTGATCGTCCAGAGTCACGCCACGCCTCCGCTGATCGTCCAGAGTCACGCCGCGCCTCATCTTCATGTATCGGCGCCTGCTGTTTCCTTCTACTCCCCACCAGAGGTCTCTGTTTCACCATTAGGACTTTTTCATGGCACACACGCAGTCACTTCACTCTGGACTACATTTCCCACAATCCCTCAGCTAGGAACCAATCATGCACTCACACCTGTTCCCCATCAGTGACCCTTTATAAGCTGCACTCACACACACAGATTGCTGAGTATTGTTTAGCCTCTGTTTGACCTTGTCTCTGTGTTCCTTGTTCCTTGCCTTGCCTAGCCTGTTTTTGATCCTGGACTGTTTCCTTGTTGATGATCGTTTGCTGCCTGCCTTGACCTTTGCCTGTGAACTGGACTACTCTTTTTGCCTTGTCTTTCTGTTTCTGTTTGCTGGTGTTTGACCTACTGCCTGTACGACTACGCTCTTTTTAATAAAGCCTGCACGTGGATCTCCCACTCCTTTGTCTCACTCCATCCGTTACAACATCCATGCCTTTCCAAAGGTTACATTTTGCACTGAAAATCAGAGCATATTCTAAATACAATATATTACACGAACAAAAACATTTGTGGAGACAAAACAAAAGCATGATTTTAAATGAAAAAAAGAGAAACACTTAAGCATCATCTCTTGGCCTAGCTGGATCTGGCTATAGCACTTCATCCACATCACAGGCGATGTCCTCTCTCGCAAGACAGCGAGGAAAGAATCTTCTTGAATGAATCCTTGCACAGACCCTGCATCAATTAGGTCAGGCCTTCTTCATGGCTTGAATGAGGCATATCTGGAGATTGTAAACCTTCCATGCCAAAGAAAAAGAAAAAAAAAAACCCTCCTCAATGGGTTTAAGGAAGGGACAGTATGGTGGGATGTATTGGAGTGAAAATTGTGGACGCTAATGAAACCAGTTTTGGACCAGAGCAGATAGGTGGAAATTTAATTTATATTGTCCCATATGACAATGTATCTCATCTGCTCTGCATCCATGTGGTCTTCTGCTGTGACGATTTTGTGTAGTCTTTCTAAAATGTGATTATGTGGGCCGTGTTGTAAGGGCCTAAGTTGGCATGCTGGTGGAGGACCCCATTCTGCGTGATTGCAACATACATTGTGATGTTACCACCACGTTGTCCCGGGACATTCAAAATAGCTCTGTGGCCAATGATGTTTCTCCCTCTCCCTCTTACTGCAACATTGCCTTCCATTTTCTTGAAGACACATAAACTCACCTTTAGCCTTTTTTATAGTACTTGCACCTGATTGTTGAGTTTACTGTTAAGCACCTAAGTGTCTGCAGACCTGACGGCCATGTTTGATCAATTGGTTTATAGGGGTGGTATTTTGGAAAGCAGTGTCTTGAAATGACAAAGAAGTGACATTGTGTTAGATTTCTGTGTCTAATGTAGAGATGTGTGTTTAGTGTTGTGCAAAACAACGTGTGTAGTGTTTTGCAAAAAGTGTGAGGCTGAGAATGTGCTTATAGTTCTGCAGATCTGGGCTAAGGTTTTGCTCCTTGAGTGTAGAGTTTCAGTAACTGTGTGTTATTTTTAATTTTAGTGTGTAAGCAATCGTAAAAAACTGTAATAGAAATAATCAATAATCATGTTGTATGAAATGTTCACATTTGCATTACATGACCACCATCTCCATGAAAGTACAAGCTGTCTCTAATTCCCAGGGTTAATTACCACATCGCATGTAGTTTGGGGAATACAGCACTCTGAACTTAATTATCGCCCAAGATGAAAAAATTACATAACACATAACCACAAAACTTCCCTATGGTTTGTCATTCTCTAATGTTGACTGTCATTAAAATGCAGAAAAAAGCAACACAAAGAAACAGAACTAATTTTATTAGTAACTGCATTCATAACATTTATATGAGGACATTTTTTCATTGTTTTTTTCAACTGCTTACACACATTTTCAAAACTTTGCCTCTTTTTTTCAAAACTTTACACACAAATCCAAGAATTGCACACACAAAATGCAAAATACCTCACATCTCTTCCAACGCTGCAAACACCTTTGCCATAATATTCTATTTTGGATATATCATATACACACAGTTATTCAAAACCTAAAGCACTTCTTTCATGAGCTCCTATGTACATTTCTGTACAAGATTGAAAGTAATTGGCAGAGAGATGTTGAAAAATTCACGGTAAACACGAAAGCAAGATTAAAACCAAACTATTTTTTTTTTTTTTACTGTAAGCTGTTACATAGAGAATTGTGTGTTGTGTTTTGCAAAAAGTGTTTTATAAAATTGAAAACTGAGTCTAAGCCAGAGAATTAATGTATGGTTTTGCAGATTTGGTGTGTGGTTCTGGTGTTTGAGTGTCAGGTTTCAGAAACTGTGTGACAAGTAAGGATTTTGTGTGTAAGCAGTTGAAAAAAACTGTAAAATGTTATTTGTGTATTGTACTTTTTATATTTTTAGTATAGTATACAGCAAAACTACAGCACTTCCAGTAGGCTATTTTACAGAGCTGTCAACACTAGAAACGAAACTCAGACGGCATGCCTTCAGTTGGCAAACACAACATGCATATATAAAATTATATGTTATAAAATTGTATATATATGTTTTTTTTGTTGTTGTTGTTTTTTTTTGTGCTCATGCTTCATCTATATTCTACTACACTATTTAGATCAGTCAACATTCAGAAACGTGTGCATATAGTTTTTACAAACAGTTTGTCTTCCCAGAGGAGCCCAAGAAGAGGCCCGGGGTCTAGCCGGAGGGAGTCAGCGGCATAGGTGGAGCCAAGGAGCTGCAAAGCACCAGCGGAGCAGGTGAGTCCAGAGAACTGCATAACAAAAAAAAAAAAAAAAACTTGCGTGCAAACCTTCCTGTGAGCGAACTCTTAGTGCAGTTCTAGCAACAAGGTTTCTTTGAAAAGATGCTACATGTGTTGTCTTTTTAAACATTTATAGTTTGTGGGATACAACTTTGTCCTCCTAAAGGCATCTTCACTAGCCCTTTTGAATCAAATCTTATGGCATAAACGAATAAGAGATAAGAGATGTCTACCTGTGTATGTCCTTCTATATCTCCACAATCAATGAATGATGCATGCATTTATCAAAAATTCACACATGTATTTTCACACACACAGTATGAACACAGATAATATAAACAGTGTGTGCTAAATCAATTCTGTCTGCAAAGATTCACATGAACTTCTTTCATACCTTCTCCATCCTAAAGATATTAAAATTTCCTTTGACAGAGAGAGAGAGAGAGAGAGAGAGAGAGAGAGAGTGTGTGCATAAAGAATAAAAACAATTTCCTTATCTCTGTTGCCTCAGGGTGGGAATTAAAACATTGAAGAGGGGTGAACATGAGGAACGCCTTCCAAATTGCTCTCATTACTGGATGCATTCACCATGGCAACCTGCCAGTTCTAAAACTCACTTATATTCCTGAAATGAGTAAATGTGTACAGTGACCACTCTTTGAACATATGCCTGCCAAATATTTCTCAGTGCTTTATATGCTTTCTCAGGCTTGAATGACTTTGAGACAAACTGACATTTTGTTTGGTGTTGCATAAGAATAATTTCAGTGAGGCATATCGTGTCACACAACACCTCAGTGGAGAGTGGTTGGGCTCTGATAAAGCAAATCCTGTCAAGTCATTTGGCTAACATTTTTGAAAATGAAACCTGGCCAACAATGACAGTTTACGTTTGGTACAAAGAGTGATAGAAAAATAATCTATTAATAAATAAAATTTCACAAAATCAGATACACAAATGCTTTTGTGGGTGCCACCGTCACTGTTATAGTTAGTAGATAATTGGTTTTATCTTGAGAGCCCCATCTCAGTCATATTGAGCTTAAGGTATCAGTGCCCAGAAATTTGTTTAGATAATGAGAGAAAAGAAATTTGGTCCTGGCTCACACAACTGTTATACACTATAATCCATCTTTATAGCTTCATAAGATCTCTATTTCCAAAGAACTTGTTATAGATTATCAAAGCCCTAGAACAACAAGTTTTTCTTAGAAATCAAAATGCAGATAAGTCCTTATAATCCTGCAAATTCAGTCAGTTCTTGGTTCTAAAAATTGTTATCTGATTGTGTACAATTGATTGCTGAAAACTTGGGAAAACAATGCTAAATTAAAATAATAAAATACATATTCTGTAATTATGCAAAAAAAAAAAAAAGAAAAAAAAAAAAGAAAAATCTATTTTTATTTTGATGTTTCATTTTATATAGGCTATGGCTATATATGGTATTTTGCTACAAATTCATCTGCCACTGCCACTTAGAAGTTGGTCAAGTAACTTATCACAAGTCACTAATCACAAACTTATCATGGAACAAATGCACACGATCATCTTTGCCTGAAATCATTTAAACAGCATATGCTAATCCTTCTGCTTTTTCTTTCTTGTTTCTATTTCAGGATGCCCATCCTGAGGTTACTAGAGACTTGACCAGCTGCAATTTAGATATTGTTTCACTTGTGAAGACTGCAGATGATGCCAACGATACATGGGCTTACAAGACTGCCATAATATTGTCCTTGTAATCGCAATCATCGTGATCACAAGCTGTTTTTACTGTCTTGATAATGCTTCTTTTATAAAAGTGGTGCTAACTACTAAGTAATGCTTAGTAGTAATGCTAATTACTAGTGTGAAACTAGTTTCTCTACCGGGTTAAACTCAGGGTTTAGAACAATAATAACCAAGGGTTAAGTGGAGTGTGAAAAACCCTATTGACAGGAACAGAACAAGGTTTAACAAACCATGACAAATATTACTGTAAGTTAGTTATGGTGTTTTGGAATAATTATGCTACTAATTTTTGAAGAAAAAAAAAAGTAACTGAATAAACAGTCAAGCATGTGTACTTTCAATCGTCAGATAAAACCTTGGTATTCTAAGCATACATTCTAGTGGAGATTTTAGCAGAGGCTCTCCATGGTGCCTCCTCTTAAACATCTTTCATATGGCTCTTCAAAAGTACTGGGCATCTTCTCTGTTTGGCTGTCAACTTTTGTTCTTTTTGAAAGGGAGGATCTCTTTATGAAGGTGAAAGAAAGTCATATGCAGGTCTCTGGTGGAAGACATGAAAGTGAAATTAGATACTTAATACTGTGAGACACGCAAAAGCCAAGAAGTTAAAAGGAATTAAATAAAAGAGACTGAATCACTGAATCATTATTGTTTGATTTACCAACTTCATAAAACATATGAAAAATCAATGGATGTGTGCTTTCTGATTACTTAATGTATTCACTGATAAGTCATCACCATGTTTGCTGATGATATTTAAATTTTTTAGACTGCTTTTTTCGAGAGTTTCAAGTTGCTTTTCTTTTTTTAGACTCCAAAATAAATAAATAAATAAAATATTAATAAAAAATCAACATTTTACTGTAGCCACTCTCACTCAGTGTTCGCTTATCAGCTGAAAATCAGGACAAATTAAATGACCTAATAATTAAAGGGTTCATGAACTGAGAAATCTATTTTTCCATCTTTTGACAAATAAGAGGTCATTGTACTATAAAAATATCCTGTAAGTTTTCAGAACTCAAAACAGCTTTTGTTGAAACCAACCAAACATATTTTTTCCTTTGTACTGAGTTAAATTTAGGTATGATTGAACTGTTGCAATTAACTTATTTTAACAACTAAAGAATGTTAAACATTCAATCTTTACTATTTCGGTTGCAATTTTTTGAAACAAACATTACAGTATAACTCAGAATTGATTAAATGTTCATTGATTATATAACATTTAAAGAAGTTTGACTAATCTTTGAACTATGTAGTTATCTGCATGTCTCATCCATGAGGATGCAATGAACAAGCTTTTGGGGGTGTTGAGAACCAGAACCAAGCTGACTGAGCAAGTTGAACTTTAGCTATAGCGTGAGTCACTTTATTAATATGCTCGACACCAGATAACTGATAACACTAGACATTCTCAAAAAAATTTATTCATTCCCTCCACACTGGCTACCAGCCCCTTAATACCGCCTGCACACTCGACACTGTTTATTTTAGCCTTTTTTTGGTTTTCTTAGATGCTCGGAACTCGCTATCACTTCCAAATTCGACCCAAAAGTCCACCCCGTCATCTCAGACTTATTAGTACTTAATAGAGAAACAATCACATATTTGATTAAACAAAGCAAGACAGACCAAACCAAAAGACCATTTTATCTATATTTTCAACCTCTCATCACCAATCCAACCATACCAGACCGTCTTGTGTACCTCTAATATAAAAGCTCTCAGGCTAAATCCCCTTTTAAACCTCTATTCATAGATGACTCCAACAAACCCGTTACATGCTTTTGGTTCCAAAAACACCTCAAATCCGTTCTCCAACAGTCAGGCATCCCAGCAAAAAATTTCTCCAGTCACTCTTTCCCCATCAGGGCAGCAACCTCAGCAGCCCAAAAAGGCCTCTCCCAGCAGCAGATCTAAGCTTTCGGAAGATGGTCCTCAAAAAAGCCCATCAAACCCTCATCGGTTAAAAAAAAAAAAAAAGCTTCTGTCCGGCGAGGCTTACCCATCCGATGCTGTGAGCCTTCATCTCCCGTTGGAGATGCGAGAGCCCTCCCAGTCAAGCGTCTATGTTTTCTCTTTTCTCCGTCCGGCTAGGCTTACCCGTCCGATGCCTTGACTCTTGATCTCACGTCGGGTGCTGCGAGAGCCCTCCCGGTCGAGCGGCCATGCTTTTTCTTTCCCCGTCCGGCGAGGCTTACCCATCCGATGCTGTGAGTCTTGATCTCCCGTAGGACGCTGCGAGAGCCCTCCTGGTCGAGCGTCCATGTTGGGGCTCACCCAACAAGGGCTCACCCGTCCAATGCCGTGAGCTGCTCCCGTCATTAAGCGGCGTGAGCCCTCCTGACTAGGCGTCCTAAATCATGTAGATCCGCGTTGGTAGCCAGTAGGGCCCAACCTGCCTGATGCCACGAGCTGCTCATGTCGGAGGTTGTGTGGGCCCTCCCAGTCAAACGATCAGGCTTCTTCTCAAAACGCCAGCCCCAAATCTTGGTGCTCATTTTGGGGGGTCTTTAGTCTGGCAGCTGTCCTTTGCTCATTTGTTTTATGGGGGAGTACTCTGGGTTCGGTCTATAGCATTGTGTTTCAGAGAAACAATTATGTGAACTTCGCATGTTTCCTAAATCTCTGCACTCATATGGTATTTTTGTGCTTTATTAGAGTAAAAAAAAAAAAAATAAAAAAATAAACTTTAATATTGGCCAAACAATATTTAATTAAAATGTCCATTTAATCTTTAATATTTGACCACTTCTTTATGATAAAAAATACTACAGCCACTAATTTCTTTTGTAAACACGTGGACATCAAAACATGCAAACTCAGAGCAAGGGTTTAAACTTTTATCTTGAAATCACGATGAACAACAATTTGTTGCTGTAATGAGGCAGAGGAGGTGTTAGAATCCATATGCAGTTGTTTAATAATATCCACAGCAAACAAGTCCAAGTCGGCAGGCAGATGGCATAAACGTTAGGCAGGCAGAGGTAAATACACAATAAGGCAGTCCAATCCAAGCAACAGATCAAAGGGGTAATCCAAGAGGCAGAAACAGAACTAAACAGGCAATGGTCATACACAAGATAAGCAAGACAATGAAAACAAAGGCGGAGGTAGCTCCCGGTTCTCGACGTTGGGGTCAACACCCGGGTGGACCGGTTTGAGGAGGGAAACATGGAAGGAGGGAGAGACACGATAATTAGCTGGAAGTTCCAACTGGTATGTGACCTCATTTATCTGTCTTAATATTTTAAATAGACCTACATATCTTGGGCTGAGTTTTCTGCATGGTAGCCGCAACTTGAGGTCCCGTGTGGAGAGCCAGACCCTTTGTCCAGGTTGGTAGGGAGGATGTGGGTGACGTCGCCTATTGGCCTGGATCTCCTGGTTCCTGATAGCCCTTTGCAGACGTACATGATCACTGTCCCACACCCTCTCACTACGATGAATCCAGTCATCGACTGCAGGTACCATAGATGGTTCTCCTGACCACGGGAACATGGGGGGTTGGTATCCCAGCACACACTGAAATGGGGTTAGACCAGTTGATGAATGTCTTAAAGAGTTCTGTGCATACTCTGCCCATGGTAGAAACTCAGATCAGCGATGCTGTTCACGACCACAGTATGACCGTAGATACCTGCCAATCTCTTCATTCAATCTCTCCACTTGACCGTTGGACTGAGGATGGTATCCTGAGGTCAAGCTGACATTGATGTCCAGCTGTTTGCAGCATCTTTAATCATGGATGGCCACCAGAATGAGTTTTGTGTGAGATGGAGTGTTCTTGAGATACCTGGATGGCCTGAGCAGAGTGATGTATGGATCCATTGCATGACTCTTATTCGAAAATTTACAGGAACATAGTGCTTGTTGGGAGGACAATCTTGTGGTGAGGGTTCATTCTGTTGCTCTCTTTGAATTTCTTCCATTAAATCCCATGTAACGGGTGCAACGATAACTGATGGGGGCAGGATGGACTCTGGTGTGGATTCTGTTTGCGGATGATCGTGTCGCCTGGATAGTGCATCGGCCTTGCTGTTTTTGCTGCCAGGTCGGTAAGTTACAGTAAATTGGAACCTTGTGAAGAAACGCGACCAGTGTGCTTGATGAGGGTGTAGTCTCTTAGCACTCTTGATGTATTCAAGACTCTTATGATCTGTGATTACCTGGAATGGGTGGGTGGAACCCTCCAGCCAGTGTCTCCATTCTTTGATTGCGGCTTTCATAGCTAGAAGTTCTTTATTGCCAACATCATAGTTACGTTCTGCATCAGTGAGTTTTCTGGAAAAATATGCACATGGATAGAGCTTGCCTGGTTGTCCGTGGTGTTGAGAGAGTACCACACCAATTCCACTGTCTGAGGCGTCGACTTCTACGACAAACGGTAGATTAGGGTCTGGATGTCTGAGGATGGGTGCTGTCGTGAAGCTGTTCTTGAGTTCAGTGAAGGCTTGGGTGGCATTTTCAGTCCATTTCAATTTTGAAGGTTTACCTTTCAGCAGGGATGTCAGTGGTGAAGCTGTAATGCTATAATTACGGATGAAGCGTTGATAGAAATTAGCAAATCCTAAGAAGCGCTGAAGTTCCTTGACTGTGGTTGGTTGGGGCCATTCAGTGACTGCTGTAATCTTGGAATTGTCCATTTCTTGATGGCTGACGTTGTATCCCAGGAATGAGGTTCGCTTGACATGGAATTCACACTTCTCAGCTTTCACATAAAGTTGATTTTCCAACAGTCTTGATAGCACAGTCTTGACATGATCCTTGTGTTCACTTTCTGACTTGGAGTATATAAGGATGTCATCAATGTATGCCACTACGTACTTTGTTCAAGATGTCCCTGAAGATCTCATTGATGAATGACTGAAAGACTGCCGGTGCATTGGCCAGCCCAAATGGCATAACATGGTATTCATAGTGCCCCCGGTGGTCAGAAATGCTGTTTTCCACTCATCACCTTCTCTGATTCTGATGAGGTTGTAAGCGCTCCTGAGGTCTAACTTGGTGTAAATTGTTGCCTCCCTGAGCTGTTCTAGGGCTGCAGGTACTAATGGTAGTGGATAACGGAATTTAACTGTGACATTGTTCAAACCTCTGTAGTCGATGCAAGGCCGAAGTCCTCCATCCTTCTTTTCCACGAAGAAGAAGCCTGCAGCCGCTGGGGAGGTAGATGGACGAATGAAACCAGAACTGAGGGCTTCTTCTGTGTAGTCTTCCATTGCCTGAGTTTCTGGACGTGAAAGGGGATAGATCTTACTTTTGGGAGGCATCGCATTGGGCAGGAGGTCAATGGCACAATCCCAGGAACGATGAGGTGGAAGAAGGGTTGCTTTGGTCTTGCTGAAGACTTCTTGCAATTCTTGGTAACACGATGGAATGGTGACTGGTTTGGATTCAGGACTTTCAATACTTGTGGTTAAACAAGGCTTGGTAACTAAGGTGTTTAGACAGTGGGTATAGCAGAATTGTGACCATTGCGTAATCTCACCATGGTGCCAAGAGATGACTGGGTCGTGAACAGATAGCCAAGGGTATATCCTAGGATGATTTCGTGGCGTGGGGAATCAATCACATAGAATGAGATGATTTCCATATGAAATAGTCCTACTTGAAGTTGCATGGGCAGAGTTTGTTGAATGATACCATCTCCAATGGGTTTATTGTTAACAGCGTTGACTTTGAGTGGTGGATTGCAGGGTTGTGTGGGGATGTTGAATTTTTTGATGAGGTCTTGATGGATTAAATTCAATGCAGATCCGGAGTCAATCAACGCTGTGAAATCAAAAGAATCACTTTCAGTAGTAATCTTGACAATGGTAGTGAGAGATTTGGTAGTAAGCGAAAGGTTTTCAACCCGGCTGTTAGCGTTGATGTTCCTCCGGGCTTTTAGTGGACATACGGCATTAATGTGGCCTGCCTCTCCACAGTAAAAACATTGTGTATCAGCCGTCGTGATCTTTCTTCCGTAGAGAGCCTTGTAACTCCTAGCTGCATGGGCTCTGGGTTGGTTTGAGCAGTAGGTAGGATTGGGTTGGGTATCTGAGGCGTTTGGTGGGTTGAAATGGTTCTCATTGATGGTAACTTGGATTTAGCAGGGTTATTGCGCATGAGATTATAAATCTTGATTGCCAGCGTCACATATTCTGAGAAAGAATGGTTTTCTCCCTTGCACGCGAGCTCAGCCTGTAGCTGAACATTCAAACTACGTTGAAACATGGCCTTGGAGTGCCACGTCACTCCAACCACTCTGCGCAGCGAGCGTTCTGAATTCAATGGCGTAATCGGCGGCTGATCGGCGACCTTGAGTTAACTGCAGGAGTTGTGTTGAAACATCCTTGCCATCCATCCTATTCAAACACATCTCTGAGTTGCTGAACGAAATATGTATAGGATGTTTCAAACAATTGATCCGTTTCCCAGACTGCCGCGGCCCACTCAATCGCTTTGCCAGTTAACAGTGACATGAGGAACGCACATTTATTCTCATCAGAATCAAAATCATCTCCTTGGTGTTTGAAAAAGATTTCTACTTGTCGGAGAAATTCTTTACATTGCTCTGCTGAACCATCGAATTTATCAGGTAAAGCAAAGCTTACCTTCTTTGGCATAGTTGGTGGTAGCGATCGTAGATACTGCGTGAGATATTCGTTAGCAGCTTGTGCTTTGCCCAGTTGTTCTTGGTATTACTTGAGGATGTCGCTTTGATAAGCAAATGCAGCCTGTAGATTAGAAACTTCTGCTGGATTCATCGAGGGCGAAGTATTATGTAATGAGGCAGAGGAGGCGTTAGAATCCATATGCAGTTGTTTAATAATATCCACAGCAAACAAGTCCAAGTTGGCAGGCAGATGGCATAAACGTTAGGCAGGCAGAGGTAAATACACAATAAGGCAGTCCAATCCAAGCAACAGATCAAAGGGGTAATCCAAGAGGCAGAAACAGAACTAAACAGGCAATGGTCATACACAAGATAAGCAAGACAATGAAAAACAAACGCTCGGTAAGGCAGGTAAACTGGCAATACTTCGCAATGGCCTGATAGCCAAGCCATGATTAAATGTCCCATTAACAGGAAGTATCTGATGAAGCAGAGGGAGCGGCACACAGTCAATACTCGGGAGAGGGCTCCCTCTGCTGGCGTGACGTTGCAGTTGCTGGCATTCAGACGTAAACGCGGAAGCACCGCGTTCACTGTGTCAACTGCGTAGGAGACTGACAGGGTAGAGAAGAAATTGTTGAATAAAGTCGTTATTTTAGTTTTGTTTTTTGCGCACAAAAATTATTCTCATCGCTTCATAACATTAAGGTTGAACCACTGTAGTCACATGGACTATTTTAATGATGTCTTTAATACCTTTCTGGACCTTGAATGACGGTAATTACATTGCTTTCTATGGGGGATAAAAAAACATCAACGTAAAGTTGATGTCCCTACAATAACAGACCGGCATGCATCTAATAAATTATTCATTCAAGAACAGGGACTAGGTTTGGAATGACATGAGGGTGAGTACTTAATGACAGAAATTTCATTTTTGGGTGAACTAACCCTTTAACCAAGCTGCTGAGACTCTCCACGCATGTAAATGATAACATTGCTACACTTTGCTTTGAAACACAAAGCACGTTAGAATTTATATGCGTTCCCAAATCCACATTATTGGAAACCCAAACAAACAGCACATCCCTTACGAAAAAGAAGTATACTTCAAGTTAATTTTGTGAAGTGCACTATGTGTAATGTTTAAGTATATTTTTAAGTATACTTTATGTAGTAAGTATAATAATGTCAATGTACTAGTAGTAAACTTGTTAGTGTACTATTTCAAATACCGCTTGGGACTAAATTGGCCCACTTTTAATATATAAAAGTAAATGTTTAAGTGTACTAAAAGTGAAACAGTAGTAAACTTTAAGTTCACAACTAGTTTATATTATGTTACTCATTTGTACTGCAAGTGAACTTATGAGTATACTAGTAGTATACTATTTTAATACTAGTAGTACATTTTTTAGTATATGAAAGTACACTTTGATGTATACTCTCGGTAAACTCGTTTAGTATTTTTATACTGCAAGTATACTTGTAAGTTTATTTTATGTGAACATCATCACACTTATAGTTTACTATTTATATATTATTTTTGCACTTTAAGTACTATTATATTCCTATTTAGGTATTAATTTTTTATACTTGAAATATACCTTTAACTGTACTTTAACTCTTTCCATTTTAAAAACATTTTATTCTAGCTTCATGCATCCTTATTTATCAACACTTGAATGTGGGTAAGTTTCATTTAACAAAGCAACATTTTAAACAAAAAGCTGAGAAAATCGCATTTTTGTCAAAGACTACATCCAGATGGGATTCAGAACAATGATCAAACCACAGATGGAGAAGATCGAGTCCATCAACACCCCAAAAGCTTCACAGTCTTATAGCTTGTCCTGGGTCGACATTTCATTCAGTAACATTAGGCAGTTTTGATTTACATGCTGTTTAATGTTTGATGATCGCGTTATTTTATATTTGCGTGAGCAATCTTATGGTGCATTCCAAACGGGATATATCGCCCTCCGAAGGGCACTTCGGAGTGAAAACAATCATGGCCGCCATATTGAAGGGTCGTTCCAAACCGAAGTGCTCAAAACTGGCCACTTCAAAGGGCCCTTCGGAATGAAGGATTTCGAAGGGTACAACTGATGGACACTTCAGGCCCCCATAATCCTTTGCACAGGGAAGTTGTTTGACGTCACAAAATGGGTACAGGAGGCTCGGAGTTCGATTTTACATATAAATGTATGTATAGTATTTTTCTATACTACTGTAATATTTATACGAGTTAGATTTGGTGCATTATTATGGTCAACATGACATTGTACTTCAACAAAAATACTTTACAGCTCCCTTTATCAGTTCATTCAAATGTTTCAAATACATAGACACAATATACATTATATTTAATGTAAAAGACCGGCAGTAGCTTATAATGTTACTACAGTAAATGAATGCGTATTTAATACAAAGAGTAAACCAGGGGGAAAAAGACGAAGGCACCTCCTTGATTGTCTCGTTAAGATGACGCTGAAGTGCGTTCCAAAAAAAGAGTTTTTTTGACCCCTACACCCTTCATCCCTTCAAAGCTCTCACTCCGAAAGGGGAAACCCTTTGAAGGGATTAGGGCATAGGGATGAGCCCTTCCGAATGGAATGCAGGGTTATATCACTTGTTTCAGCTTCTTCTTCTCCTGTGTTTTGTTGCGGAGATTCCGTACTCTTTCAGAAGATGCATAATAGCGCCCCCTGCTGTATAACAGTGAAAACATTGATAGCCAGAAACGTCAGTCAGTGGCGGGGAAAGAGTAAAGTAGATTTGAAGTAAATTCCTAGTAGCCTACACTACCAGTGGACTAGCCTACACAAAAATTCAGATACTCAGAATTAGGAACATATATATTTTTTTCTTTATAAATCAATATTTTCAAACAATGTAACCCTAGTTAAAAAAAAAAAAAAAAAAAATTAAGTTTTTTAATATCACTATTAATAAGGATTGTATAATCTTTGTATAATATCAGTCTTTAAATATTTAAAGTGTACCTAAAGTATACTTGCAATAAATGTAGTTCCAAACGTAGATTCGGGAGGAGCCTAAACATTCAGTCCTGTCAATCATCATTATGAGCGTATATAAGCAGCAGTCACTGCGTCATCCCAGCGACAATTCTTCCAGCATTTGGGCTCACCCCGTCGTTTGAATGCATGTCCCAACCCGACGAGCTCAAGCAGCATTTTACCTTCAACAAAGAGTGTTCCGCAGAATACTCTTCCGTTTTCAAGTTACACCAGGATCCTCTACCTCTGGTCCCCCTTCCTCACACAACAAGGGAATTTGAGCATGTCATCCTCGGCGTCCTCCTGCAAATTTGTTTAGGCGGCCATTAAAACCCGCTCCTCGGGCCCTCGACTAGGTGTCCGCGCACCCCAGCTCAGCCACTTTCATCCAGTCAAGTGATTTGCCGCAGCTAACTTCCAATTTCCACGAAAGACGAACAAAATCCCAGCTCTCTTTTTCCTCGATTCGCAAACGGGCCAATTGATCCGTCGCTCCTCGCGCTCCCTGTCTCTTCCAAGCATTTTAACCCGATGATTTTAATGATTTCATGCCTAAACGGTAAAACAATGATAGACCTCCCGAGCCGTTCGTTGCGTTCTGTCTTCCGGGTTGTATTTCCACACACAGCACGAATGTAAAAGATTTACGTTTTTTTTTTTTTATGAATGAACTGTTATGACATGCGCTCCAAACATTACAAAGCTCATGACAGCTTTCGTTAACTCCAAGCTATTTCACTTCACCTTCTAATTGCTCTTCATCAGTTGACTAGACGATGTTTTTCAAAAATACGTTTTCAACACTGCATCATCTTTGCTACACGATCGGATCCCGTAAGTCTATGCATCGCGTAATATTGTGCACAGGCTCGTTTGACTCAAGATCAACTGCCCTAAAATATTTACATGCGACATGAACACCATGAGCATAAGAGAAAAATTTTTTTGGGATGGTTCATATCAGATTTGTTGCTGAATTGAATCGTGTTATTTAAATGTTTGCAGTTTTTGCCATCTCAGGATTTTCAAATATATAGGACTTCTTCTTGGGTGTCCAAAATAGCTGCAGGCGACATCACAAATATAGCTGCCAAATGTGAACAGAATTTCCTTGACCGAGTCTTTACTCCTACCCACTGCTGATTTACTTGGCCTCGCCCAAACACACCCATCTCCGCTCCTCTCCATTTTCCTCTTCAATTCTTCCCAGCCATCTCCGGAGTGGCCCTTAGCGTGAGGCTGCCTCCGCAACAAGGAACTGCTCTGGCTCCTCCTTTCTTCCTATAACTTTCCTTTCAGTAACACTGAACCTAGCAAGAGGCTGCCTCCGCAAACAGTGCCTGCCTCTGCTCTACCCTTCACTAGCTATCCACTACCTACATCAACTCAAATGCCATCTTACACCCTCTTTACAGCTGCCCTAGTACCAACCCTGACCCACAACACCGCTATGGAACTTCTGCTTGTTTTCTTTTTTTTTTTTTTTTTTTTTTTTAGGAGCCTAAGCATCGTTCGCTGGACTTTTTGGCCCATATGTTGAGCATTCCAAAGATCTCAGATCCTTCTAAAAGAGAACAAATAGCATCTTGGCTGGTGGTCTGAGTACAGTTTGCTTTCAGCTACAGGTACATTACACTAAAATGTTCATCGTGAATGCAAATCACTCGCCTGACTTTTTTCCATTTGCTAATTCCAACTGGTTTGGTCATCAGATGATTCTTATACAAATCTTAATCATCATGGCTGCTGCTTCTGACAGATCTCTACAAATTTTGTTTATGACATGCATGTGCCAGCCACATCCAGATTGCAAGAGAGAGAGCCTCTCATGTTAATTTCGTGTTAAGTCCACAAGATGATATTTATTGATGTTAAACCACTGTGTGAATTTTTCTATGCTGATGTCACTATTGCTTTGTTCAATAAATAAACATGATTGAAGGAAAACAATCCAAAATAAATGTGACTAATTATAATAATAATTTGTGATCTCACCTTTTAGACTGTATATACAAAAACAGCATGAGAAAATCAGTGGTACCGCATCGTTCTGTTTCTAAAGATGGATTGCTTAGTTCGGGCTAAGTAAACCGCATTGGCGCTACATACTGGCAGCATGCTGTGATGCTACAAAAGTTTGGCTCATGATTGGAATCTAAAAAGCTATCTTCATAATGCCGTATCTACACCACCTCATCGATTACCCATTCAACAATGTAGCTGATACGTACCTGTACCGCATGAATCAATAACTCCACCTGCTCTCCTCCTTTCCTCTGCAATTGCAGGATTTCCACCTCCACCCTAAAAGCTCCATCAGCCTATCTCCATTCAAGTGGTGCAAGACTACCTAGCATGGGTTTCCCTTCAGGCTCTCCAGTTAGACTTTTATTTCTCACTGCCGCAGCAGTGATTTCTCCCCTCATTAAAAATAATCTTTTAGCAAACACCAATGCTAAATTTTCCATATATTGTAATTATTTTTCACCGCTTATAATAATTAATTTAATGAGCCCATTGTTTCTGGCGTAAATTAATACATTTTTAGATAACCATGTGATTTGTATATGTACATTTCTGAAATACATTACTTGGACACAGTGACCTCTGATAACAGACCACACTAAATTGTAATGTAGATACATGAATTTCTGTAAAGCTGCTTTGAATCAATACGTATTGTGAAAAGCGCTATACAAATAAATGTGAATTGAATTGAATTTTACTACCACAGCAGGTATTTTGGCCTGTGCTCTTGCAACCGCTTTCAGATTAAACTTTATTCCCCACTGCCGCAGCAGTGATTTCGGCCACCGCTCTCGGAACACTCTTCAGATCAAACTTTATTCCCCACTGCCGCAGCAGTAATTTCGGGCAACACTCCTCAGATCAAACTTTATTCCCCACTGCCGCAGCAGTGATTTCGGCCACCGCTCTCGCATCAACTTTCAGACTAAAACTTTATTTCTATCTACCACAGCAATGATATCTCCCCCACTGCTCTCTAAACTTATCTCACTGCCGCAGCAGCGATTTCAGCCTCCACTCTCGAAGTTGTTCTCCAACTAACCATCTGTAGGGACAGAAAAGTATCCGTTCCCATTCAGTCGGTCACGTTCGACGTACGTCGGACAGACCGACGAATAGGAATCTCGCTAGAGAGGCCAATCTACTTCGAGTGTAACTACAACGAGCCAATGCACATTGGCATGCAATCATATGCATCAGCTGCTCGCCTCGCAGCGCGGGTATAAATGAGCAGCAGGTGCGTTGCATCTTCAGCTTTTCGCTTCGGAGCCGAACCTTTTTGGGTGTCTACGGAGTGTAATTAAAAGAACGAGCCTTTGAAACTGCTCTTTGTTGGTGCAGGCGGACAGCACTGCAGCGGGGTCGATCTCTCTCTTTTTTTTTGTTTTGTTTGCCTTCGCGGTGCGCTGTTGAGCGCTGAAAGGCTGTTTTGACAGCTGGTAAGAGGAGCGGCTTCAAGGAGAGAGTGCACACGACAGGCTGCACTTTCCCTGTCTGTGCTGCAGCGGCCATTCCCCTGCGTGCTTCAGCACTTAAAGGAGCAGTCCCTAAAAGAGCTTACACAAGTAGATTCGCGTCTTTTTAAAGATGTCGTTCTACTTGTGTGTTTCTGGATGCGGTCGTTATCTGTCACCGCGGGATGGTCACCAACGCTGTATCACGTGCCTGGGCTTAAAGCACGCTGAGGCAGCGTTTGTGGACGAGTCATGTACCCATTGTGGGAAGATGACCGTCTCGGAGTTGCGATCTAGACTCCAGTTCCTGCAAAGGGGCGGAGTC
This sequence comes from Mylopharyngodon piceus, assembly GCA_039654765.1. Taxonomy (NCBI): domain Eukaryota; kingdom Metazoa; phylum Chordata; class Actinopteri; order Cypriniformes; family Xenocyprididae; genus Mylopharyngodon; species Mylopharyngodon piceus. Next base: position 23,245,415 of record CM077456.1, read on the forward strand.
CCGGTGCCGCTGCCTCGTTCCAATCCTCCTCAGAGGGTTGCTTCGGGCAGCGGTGCTGGTGATCTGAGGATCACGGTGAGCGCGCTTCCTTCGGGGAACCAACCCCCTAGGAACCCTCATCCCTCCTGCACTCCGCAGCCAGTAGAGCTGCCGGGGGAATGTGGTGGACCACCCCAGAGGTGTGTACCATCCGTATCCTTCGGAGCTCCCCAAGATGATAGAATGTCGATCGCTGCATCGGAGGGTGAGCCTGATATTTCGGGGGATGATGATTCGGCGCAGCTGCCTCCTTCGGGGGTGACAACTGTGCCCGATTCGGACCCGGAAATGATGGCTATGCTTTCCCGGGCCGCCAACAGGGTTGGGCTCGTGTGGAATCCTCCACCGTGTCCCGAACCCTCAAGGTTGGATGATTGGTTTCTCGGGGTGGCCAGGGCTGGTTCTCAGCCCCCCACCCCAGTTCCTTTCTTCCCGGAGGTGCATGAAGAGCTCACTGGCACATGGACGGCACCTTTTACACCTGGCGGGGGGAGCCGTCTCTCCCTTCCCGGGCCTGTAAGTACTCGTCGGATCTTACCGGCAAGGCTTATCAGGCCTGTGGGGAAGCCGCCTCTGCCCTGCACGCTATGGCGTTGCTGCAGGTCCATCAGGCCAAGGCACTGAAGGACCTGCACGAGGGTGGTCATGATCCACAAGTTCTCCAGGAACTTCGTGCCGCGACGGACCTCGCGCTTCGTGCGACGAAGGTTACGGCGCGGTCAGTGGGTCGTGCGATGTCCACGTTAGTGGTCCAGGAGCGCCATCTCTGGCTGTGTCTCGCGGACATGAGGGATACCGACAAGGTCAGGTTTTTTAATTCCCCCGTGTCCCAGACCGGCCTCTTCGGCGACGCGGTCGAGAACTTCGCCCAGCAGTTCTCGGCTGTACAGAAGCAGTCTGAGGCCATCAGTCACATCCTGCCGAGGCGGTCTGCTGCTGCACCTCCACCGCCCGCAGCACCTCAGGCTGCTCGTCGCCGAGGGCGCCCTCCCTCGGCCGCCCCCGCTCCCGCGCCCCAGCAGCAGCCCTCATCTAAGCGGCGCCGTGGAGCCGGTCGCGGTCAGGGTGCCCAGCCCGTCCAGCCCGCCCCCAAGAGGAAGGGTGGCAAGGCCAAGTCCAAGAGGCCCTAGGACGGGCGACCCGGAGATGGATGGGACTGCTCTTCGGGAGATGGTGACCGCACCACTCCTTCCCCCGGAGGAGGGCCAGGTGGAGAATCTTTTGTTCCCTTTTGTTTCTGTTCCGCCGCTGGCCCTACAGCCAGCGGTACCCAAATTCTCAACAAAAGAGCAGTTTCCTTCATCTCCGGGTCCGAAGAGGGTGCGGAGAGCAGTGGGAGGGCAAGAACCTCACCACTCTCATCCCCCTCTTCTGTCGCCAGCGGACAGCAGCGAGCAGCGGGCAACCAAAGCCTCGACTGCTCCCTCTGTCCATCCGTGGAACCAGGTAAGTGTTGCACACCACACTGTGACGCCGCTTCGGGCCGCCTCGCAAAGAGAGCCCCCCGGGCAGCGTCCCTGTGTTCCACCTCGCTGCCCCACTGCGGGTACGCCTGCGGTCCCTTTGGTCCCGCTTGTACGGTCTCTGGGAGCCTGGTTAGCGCTCCCCAGTCCGTCTCGCTGGCTCATTCGGACCGTCAGGCTCGGCTATGCGATTCAGTTCGCCCGGCGTCCCCCCAAGTTCAGGGGCGTCCACTTCACTGTAGTGAAAGCTGTCGATGCCCCTGTCTTGCGTGCGGAGATCGCGGTCCTACTGGCGAAGGACGCGATAGAGCCGGTCCCTCCAGCCGATATGAGGTCAGGGTTCTACAGTCCCTACTTCATTGTACCCAAAAAGAGCGGTGGGTTACGGCCTATCCTGGACCTGCGAGTTTTGAATCGGAGCCTTCACAAGCTACCGTTCAAAATGCTCACGCAGAAACGCATTTTCGAGTGCATCCGTCCCCAGGATTGGTTTGCAGCGATCGACCTGAAGGATGCGTACTTTCATGTCTCGATTCTTCCGCGACACAGGCCATTCCTGCGTTTTGCGTTCGAAGGTCGAGCATATCAGTACAGAGTCCTACCCTTCGGGCTGGCCCTGTCTCCCCGCGTCTTCACGAAAGTCGTGGAGGGAGCCCTTGTTCCCATGAGAGAACAGGGTGTTCGCATCCTCAACTATCTCGACGACTGGCTCATTCTAGCTCAGTCGCGGGATCAGTTGTGCGATCACAGGGATCTGGTGCTCAGTCACCTCAGCCGGTTGGGTCTTCAGGTCAACTGGGAAAAGAGCAAACTCTCCCCTGTGCAGAGGATCTCTTTTCTCGGTATGGAGTTGGATTCGGTCGAACAGATAGCACGCCTCACAGAGGAACGTGCTCAGTCGGTGTTGAACTGCCTGAATACGTTCAACGGCAGGACAGCGGTTCCACTGAAATTCTTTCAGAGGCTCCTGGGGCATATGGCGGCCGCAGCGGCAGTAACCCCGCTCGGTCTGCTTCATATGAGACCGCTTCAACACTGGCTTCACGGCCAAGTCCCGAGATGGGCGTGGCAACGCGGCACGTTCCGGGTGGCAATCACTCAGGAGTGCCGCCAAGCCTTCAGCCCGTGGTCGGACCCCTTGTTTCTTCGGGCAGGTGTCCCGGCATGCTGTGGTATTCACAGATGCCTCTGCCACCGGCTGGGGTGCCACGTACAACGGGCATGCAGTGTCAGGGGTGTGGACGGGCCCCCATCTGCATTGGCACATCAACTGCCTCGAGTTGCTGGCAGTACGCCTTGCTCTGAGCCGCCTCAAAGGGCCGCTACGGGGCAAGCATGTACTGGTCCGTACGGACAACACTGCGACCGTTGCGTACATCAACCGTCAAGGTGGTCTACGCTCCCGTCGCATGTCGCAACTCGCCCGCCATCTCCTCCTCTGGAGTCAGAAGCATCTGAGGTCGCTTCGTGCCATTCATGTCCCCGGTGTGCTCAACCGTGTGGCCGACGAGCTATCACGAGCTGCGCTGCCAGGAGAGTGGCGACTCCACCCCCAGGTGGTCCAGCTGATCTGGAGAGAGTTCGGAGAGGCTCAGGTAGACCTGTTTGCCTCACCAGAAACCTCCCACTGCCAGTTGTTTTACTCCCTGTCCGAGGGAACACTCGGGACAGATGCACTGGCACACAGCTGGCCCCGGGGCCTTCGCAAATATGCGTTTCCCCCAGTGAGCCTACTGGCACAGACCCTGTGCAAAGTCAGGGAGGACGAGGAGCAGGTCCTGCTAGTTGCGCCCTATTGGCCCAACCGGACCTGGTTCCCAGAACTCTCACTCCTCGCGACAGCCCCTCCCTGGCCCATTCCTCTGAGGAAGGACCTTCTTTCTCAGAGACGGGGCACTCTGTGGCACCCGCGTCCAGACCTCTGGAAACTCCATGTCTGGTCCCTGGACGGGACGCGGAGGTTCTAGGTGACTTACCCCCGAGGTACTTAACACCATCACTTCGGCACGTGCACCGTCTACGAGACGTGCTTACGCCTTGAAGTGGAACCTGTTCGTCGAGTGGTGCTCTTCTCGCCGAGAAGACCCCCGAAGATGCTCGATCGGAGTCGTGCTTTCCTTCTTGCAGCAAGGGTTGGAGCGTAGGCTGTCCCCCTCCACCCTCAAAGTCCATACTGCTGCTATCTCCGCATACCACGACCACATAGATGGCAAGTCTGTTGGTCAGCACGACCTGGTCGTCAGGTTCCTTAGGGGGGCGAGACGGTTAAATCCTCCTCGTCCTCCCTCCATACCCTCTTGGGACCTTGCTCTGGTGCTAAGAGCACTTCAGATTGCTCCCTTTGAGCCCTTGCAATCAGCAGACTTAAAGATTCTGTCCATGAAGACTTTGCTGCTGGTTGCATTGGCCTCCATCAAGAGGGTAGGGGACCTGCAGTCATTTTCGGTCGACGAATCGTGCCTAGAGTTCGGGCCGGGTGACGGCCACGTGGTACTGAGACCCCGGCCTGGCTATGTGCCCAAGGTTCCTACCACTCCCTTCAGGGACCAGGTAGTGAGCCTGCAAGCGCTGCCCTCGGAGGAGGCAGACCCAGCCCTGGCTTTGCTCTGTCCAGTTCGCGCCTTGCGACTGTACATAGACAGAACTCAAAGCTTCAGGACCTCAGACCAGCTCTTTGTCTGTTACGGAGGCCAGCAGAAAGGGAAGGCTGTCTCCAAGCAGAGGATGGCCCACTGGATAGTGGATGCCATCGCCCTGGCTTACCAAGCTCAGGGCGTGCCCTGCCCGCTCAGGTTGCATGCTCACTCCACGAGAGGTGTCGCATCCTCCTGGGCGCTGGCTCGTGGCGCCTCGCTGACAGACATTTGTAGAGCTGCGGGCTGGGCGACACCTAACACGTTCGCTAGATTCTATAGCCTTCGTGTCGAGCCGGTCTCCTCCCGTGTTCTCACCTCAGGTCAGAGGCACGGAGAGGCCCCGGCTTAGTGTCGGCTTGCTGCGCTACACGCGCTTTCTCCAGAGAGTCCCTACAAGGCAGACCCTGTTGAGTCCTCCGATCTCCCTTCGGCAGCCGACGTGGCGGAGCGTCTGGCGCCAGGCCTATACTCCGTTGCATCCTTGAGAACCGGATTTAGGCTGGGTTCCATATGTGTGACCCTACGGGGATCCCATATGGTTGGTTCCACGGTTGCTCCTAAACGAAGCCCGTGTCTTCCCTCTGGGAGAACCCACCTCTCATCGAGTTGGAGTCACCCCAGTACTTCCATATGTAGTACAGCCCTACAGGGTTAGTCCATATGTACTTCTCCACATAACTCCTTCGAAGGATGTGGCTTCCGCAGTGTTCCTTTCCCAACGGAAGGGTACGCTTTCCCAGCGTTATCCAATAGTCTCACTGAGTGGGTTTTGGGGAACAGCAGTGATCGACACTCTCTGTGTTAGCCCTGTCCCACCGTCCTTAGGCAAGGGGGTTCAGGTGGCTTACTACAGAGCGCTGGAAGGGGGCAGCTCCTGTGGCGCTTTGGTAGGGATTCCTATTCGTCGGTCTGTCCGACGTACGTCGAACGTGACCGACTGAATGGGAACGTCTCGGTTACAAAGGTAACCCTCGTTCCCTGAAGGAGGGAACGGAGACGTACGTCCCGTCGCCACAGTCCCTGTACCCCGCTGATGCTGCCGCCTATCTGGTTCGGCTCCTCAGCGAAAACCTGAAGATGCAACGCACCTGCTGCTCATTTATACCCGCGCTGCGAGGCGAGCAGCTGATGCATATGATTGCATGCCAATGTGCATTGGCTCGTTGTAGTTACACTCGAAGTAGATTGGCCTCTCTAGCGAGATTCCTATTCGTCGGTCTGTCCGACGTACGTCTCCGTTCCCTCCTTCAGGGAACGAGGGTTACCTTTGTAACCGAGACGTTCACCACCCCAGCAGTGATTTCTCTCTCTGTTCCTGCAGGAGCCTTTCGTTTTCTCTTTTAGCTCCCGCAGGAAATTCACCACACAAGCTTTTCCCCCAATATGGCAACAGCAAAAAATATTCTACTCATCTTTGGGAGGGAGAGGGATTAAATCCTTTAAGTCTTCTGTACTTACATTGCTGAACTACTCTTAGTTGACTGCCCAGCTTGCTGTCCTTGTAAATATCTTTTTGGGGGTTTAACTCGGAGCTCGAGCTGAGCCTCGGGTTCGAGCCTCCTTCGAGGACAGCAAGCCAAGTTTGTTTTACCATTAACCATTCAGACTGAATGGGCAGGCGAACTTGTGAAATGTAGTTCCAAACATAGGTTCGGGAGGAGCCTAAACATTCAGTCCTGTCAATCATCATTACGAGCGTAAATAAGCAGCAGTCACTGCCTCATCCCAGCGACAATTCTTCCAGCATCCCTCCTCCTCCCCTTCTCCTCCTCCCCTTCTCCTCCTCCCCTTCTCCTCCTCTATTTCTCTTATTCTCCCTCTATGTAGTACTGTTATAGGGGGGTTTAACTCGGAGCTCGAGCCGAGCCTTGGGTTCGAGCCTCCTTCGAGGACAGCAAGCCAAGTTTGTTTTACCATTAACCATTAACCAGACTGAATGGGCAGGCGAACTTGTGAATTCCACTTTAAAACAATCAAATATACTTCACTATATGTTTAGTTGGATCTCAGCACTACTTCTGCAAAAGTAAAGTGTATTAAGTACAAAATTAGTTGTTCCAATTTAGGAGACTTTAAGTATACCAGTTTAGTATACCAAAAGTACAGTTGTAGGGTATGTTTATTAAGCACATAAATATGTAAATGTATTAGTAATATACTCAGCACAAAATAAATGCATTTCAAATACATTTTAGTATATATTTTTTTATCACTAGGGAAGTTTATAAAACTATGTGTAAAACTATATGAAAAAGCATGTAATACCTCCCCATTTTCATAGTTCAAAAGAAGTATACTAATAGCACACTTGAATAAACTTCTTTTTCGTAAGGGATACAGAGACTTAGTTTGCATGGAGCAGCATTTAATGTGAACGGAGCTGCTCACACATGTAATTAAAGTGTTGTGCTTCACTCTGAAACCTGCAGCGTGTATATTTATTGAATTGAACATAAAATTCAACCTGCCAAAGTGGTTAGTGGTAGTGACTGGGTTGGTGGGTGTTAAATGTTTCACAGTCCACAAATGTTTCAACTATGTAACTAGATAAACACCTTTCTGTAACGTCTTTGTTTCAACTCTATGGGTGTGTTCACACTTGTCATGTTTGGTTCGATTAAAACGAACCCTGGTGCGATTGCTCTGTTAGTGCGGTTCATTTGAACGTGTGAACGCTGCCATCCGAACCCTGGTGCGCACCAAACAAGCAGACTGAGACCGCTGAAAAGATGGGTCTCGGTCCGCTTCCAAACTAACTCTGGTGCCTCTGGCGATATATGAACGCAACACGGACCAAAGACATGTAAACGAACCAAAAACAGGAAGATGAGACCCTAAAAAGGACAGAATTCTCATGCATATCGGTTTTTCTCGTCATAGTCGCGAGTTTGCCCATCACTGGCATCAGACGCGCGTCTCCACACAGCAGATCATTTGTGTGTGTGACAGAGGGATTCCTGCCTGGCCAGCTGGCCAAAATACCATCATATGCAGGCTACACACACACAACAAGCGCATTTATCTCAGCACACAGCATTGTTTCGGATGTATGGTAAGTTCCGTCTCAAAATAGGCAATACATCATAAAATCCGACCAATCAGGTTGTGAACGTATCGCTATGCCTTTAGGTTCGGTATCTTTTGGTTCGGTGATAAAATTGCCAATCTGAACGCTAATCGGACCAGGACTAAATGTTTTTTTTTTTTCTTTTTTGGTCCGGACCAAACGAACCGAACTACAAGTGTGAACGCACCCTAATATAATGAGATAAAATACAATCAGTTCAGTTGCCCTTTATGCACAGTGGCCTGTAGGGCAGCAACAAAGGTTCGCAAGTCCTGTCCGTTTTGGGCTTCTGAATAGTACCCCAGGTGTGGTTCAGAGCCTTCGGTTCTTGCTTCCACTGTTTAACCCCAGGTGTTCTTGGGTCTTCCTCACTTTGGTTTACTCTCTGGTTTCCAGAAGTGGGCAATATAAAAGGCTATATAAAAAAGACATTTATAGTTTGTTAAAAATCAAATTCCATACACTGATGTCTACGGAAGCTGCAATAATAACCCTTTCAATTATATAATTTGATGAAGTGTTTTATTCATATCAGATACACATTGTGTATGAAACAATAATGTTTCCTCTATTCTTCTCCCAGTTCACCTGCTATATAGCCTACTTCTACGTATTTCAGGGAAAATTTTCTAAATCCGACAGCTCTGAATTGCGGTGCCAACTCATCGCGTGACAAAACACATTCACTTCCACATATTTCACAATCAGAATATATCCTAAAATTCTTGATATAGTATTATATTCATATTATATTATATTCTTGATATGAATAAAAGGAAAAACGTTATAAACGCGATACCTACATATCTCTCAGCTTCATGACGCGTCTCCAAGGAATTAATACGTTCTAAAATAATGTTCTAAAATAACGGTCGCCTTAAAGGCCCGCTGAAGTGTCTTGGAACGCGTAGCATTATTCAATGTGTTGACGCAATTTCAACTGAAACAGGAAGACAGGGTGGGACATATCGCACAGCTCCGCCCCCTTTTTTAAATAGCCAATAGCGTTTCGTTTATACCACAGCTCGGCCAGAGCCGTTAAAACCCCCGTTTCCTTCTAATCTCTAACTGTTCCTCCTCCTAATACCTTCTACAGCACTTTAAAATACAGCATTCTTTGCAGAATTCAAATGGGTCCGATATCTTTTGTGGTCTGAGTCGACTCGCGGTCCGCGGATATGATCCACTCTGTGCTCTCGTGTTTCTGGACCAGAGGAGATTGTGCTTGCGCTGCGGCAGTTCACGTGACACTAACGCGAAAACGGACTTCATTCGCGTCAATGGAAAGCATATTTACACTGTCTGAATTGTTCCCTATCCTCCATAAAGTACACTGTGTGCCATTCACCATGTAGAAACTAGTAAATGTGTGAACGAATGACCGATTTCAGCCACAGCTTCAGCGTCTGTTTATAATGTAGGAGGGGCGGGACCTCAGATTCTAGAGAGCATTTGATTGGACAGAAGATCTGACGAGAAGCGATGTCATGAAAATCCATGATCCATTTTAGCGGAAGTGAGAGACTGTAAGTTTTGAATGCTTATATCTCCTAAATGCGAATTTTGTCATTGTTTTGGAACACACCAGACTATTCATCACCTTAAGGCTAACATATTCATACTAAAAGCTAAAAAACTTAAATTTTGACTTCAGGGGGACTTTAAACTCATGCTGGGGGCTCAGCTAGTATATAGAGCCTCAGAATATAGATAAATTACATTTTTTTTTTTTTTTTAAGACCACCGCTTTCTCACATAACACAGTGAAGCAGCCCTGCATAGAGTGAATTATCGATTCTCGAGCCATCGATATCAACCAATTCAGCACTACCACCATGGACAGCAAGGTATACCTTTAGAGTCTTCATAGCGAGCTAAGAGACAACGTTATCGGGAAATCCAGCCCAGAACCGTAAAGTAAGGTGGAAAGGACACAGCTCTCGTAAAGTCTCAGTTTAGTGTGGGTGCTATATTCTGCTACATTTAAACAAAACTAAACTAGCCAATCAGATTTCTTTTCACCGATTCCCCACCAATGCATGCACATACATACATTTTACAACTTTACAACACACAAACGCACATCTTTATTTATTCTCATTTTCTCTTGCTTTCTCTTGCTATGTCATGAGATATGGGTATGTGAAAGTCAAGTCAAGTCACCTTTATTTATGTAGCACTTACAATACAGATTGTTTAAAGCAGTGCCAGGTCGTCAGCAAAATCCAGTACTACCTCACAAAAATATAAGGAATAAATATGAAGAGATTATCAATTACCATGCTGTCGCAGACTGGAGTATCCTTGGTATTTAAGATGTACGTAGGTTTGTCTTCTGATTTGGGATCAGACTCTGGCTTAAATGTGTATGGCGAACATTAGAAGTTTTCAAAACTATTCCACAATTGTAGCGGGATGTTGAAAATGAAAAAGTGAGTGTTTCAAAGAGAGGGTCAAAAACAGGATAGAAAATGGCCGATTACTTCTAAATTAGGATGGTTTTTGTTTATGTAAAAATCTTGCTGACATTATAGTTGGCCTCAAAGAAGATTATACAGTTTTTTAAAAATGCAGTTCATGACCCCTTTTAAAGTTTATATCTGTGGCAGCTACAGTAATAGAATTCTAAAGTAAGAGAGAAGTTAAAAATATTGTCTTTTTTTTTTTTTAAACTTACAATGTGATATTAAAAGTAACTTTGCCAGATGTGGTCTAATGTTAGCAGATGGCAGTGTCATTTTTTTAGATACTTCAATTTACATGTTCAGAATGGACCAAAGTGTATGTAGGGCCAGATTACCCAATGAAAATTTGAACGGGGCCAGAGTAATCATCAGATCTTAGCACTGTCATTGTAAAGCCAAATTCACAATGGAAGTGTTTAAATCCCTGGAAGCAACAGAGTCTACAGGTTTGTGTTATGTACAAGTTATTTCTACTGCAGCATATCACTGTATGCACTCCTGATGGTAGTCTTTGCATCATTGCTCATATAACTAGTTCTACTTGTACCAATGTGAGTGGGATTTGAACCAGCATCAACCGGAATGGGAGGCAGGTGTGTTAACAAGGAGGCTGCAGACCACAGCCTAATATGCGTGCCTAAAAAATTGCTGGCCTATGCTTGATAAAGTAGGGTAGATGGAAAAATAACCAAGAGAAGTGTTCAAATATAGTGATCAAATGTCATGGTTCAAATATGACCATTGCACAAAAAACACTCTCATGTATCAGGAAGCACAATAATTTAATCAAAATCAGTCAGAGGGGCATATAAGATGAGCATTTTGAGGGGACAGATTTGGCTCTTGGGCTGCTAGTTGTATTTTTCCTACTTCTCTACAGCAAGTAACCTTAGGAAATGGCCCAACTTTGTTTCTTTAAGTATTGCAACGTAACTGGAAATCATAGTCTCTGTCAAACACACACTGACTCTGTAGGGAACTCTTCACACCCACACACGAGAACACTCGAGCAGCTTCACAACCCACTGTGCTCTGGCATTTAGTAGAAGAAGAAAAAAAATAGAGATGAAATACTAACAAATGGAAAGGACAGTGCCCACATTTTTCCATGATCTTAGGTCTGTTTCCATTTGGTATTAAGATGTTTCAATGATCCAATCACAAGTGGTCAGCCGAGATACATTACATCCTGTGACCCCTTGTGTTCGGATTTTGTCTACATCCTCCCCTCTTATTTCGTCACACTCTACATGACTTTCACAAGTATGGCACACAAATATGATTGAATGAATAAAGAAATTATGCTGCTTATTAGTGAGCTGGAAAGCAAATAAATGGAAAGGATACAAACAGTAAAAGCGATTTTGATCCCAATCTATGTGTTTTGGCATAATATAGCCAAGTTGGAGTCAATTGTTTTGGTGTTCTTTCTCAAAACATATAAGTTAACACAGATGGTCTTAGCTGTTTGATCACATTCAACCACATGAGCATCTACACTACAAATGCAATCCGGTAGAATCAATTTTCGACTACCTCTGGAAGTGGTTGAAAGTGGGCAAGCACAAAACTTCTTAGACACCATTTACACCTATGTTTAGCGTCATCCACTTGTGATCGGATCAACAAAAAGCATTTTAATACCAGGTGTGAATAGGGCCTAAAAACGTCCCACTGGCTTACTTGATCTTGGTTTGGGGAGCCACAATTGTCGAGTGTTTGACGGAATTCTCACCATCTTCCTTTCTGAGTTCTGTCACACTCACTGATTGAGAATGTAAGATAGGTGACAGACTAAACAACTACCTCTGATATTTGTCTGTCAGCCTCCATCATTTATTCCAACACCCCATTTTGACAGTAAGTCAACAAGTTTTCAGAAATAAGAACAGGGGCATTGGACAAACAATTTTTATAGGCTGAATTAGCATGCAGTTCATGGAATTTACTTTGTGAATGTGTGCAATTGTTTGTCTCTGTGGATGTTATATGTTCATGTGCAGCTTTAGATAAAAAGCTAAACACAAACTCTTCTGTCTCAATCACCATGGAAGAACAATCAGTGTTTTTAAGGGAAAACCAACCCAATCTCACAGGATTTATTATTATTTTTATTTATTTATTTATGTTATTTTCTTACGCGGTGGATTTTCGTGTGATGTGAATTGTTCAAAAACTTGTGATTTTTAGACAAAAAGTAAGCATGAAAACACACCCCTAACCCCATCCCTGAACATAACAGTCACTGGGGTGTAGGCTACCCAGATTGCACAAAAACTTACGAATAGGACCATACAAGTTCATACAAATTAGCCACCAATTTGTTAAAATGTAAAATAGTTACGAATTGCCATGAGATTGTGTTGGGGAAAACTTACGGTTAAGTATGGGAATGAAGACAACTTTGGGGAAAGTGGGACACTTGTCTTAGGAACAGTTTACATCTGGTATTACCATCTCAAATGTGTCTCCTGTAACCATTAGTGCTCATATTAAGGGGAGGGTTTCTGAATTCATGACTACATTAGTTTTATAATGCGTGTTGATAAAGTAAAAAGTCTGCACACTGTTTCTACTCAAAAATACTTGTTTTAATCTCACCACAAATGTGATTTTTCAAGTAGAATGTTCATTGTTATTTTAGCCAAGCACCTGAATGAACCTAACTCCGGATGAGCTTCACATGATCTGTTATTGCATGTCGATATCAGGCACTACATTTATGCATTTGGCATTTATGCATTTCCCTGGAATAACACAGGTGAACTCATACAAAAGATGTTAAGTGAGGTTTTGTGCATGTATATGTATGAGCTTTTCAATTGTATGGTTGCTTTTTTTAAGGACAGGTGTGGACTGCCTTTGGTGAGTCATCTTCCTTTGTTTTGGCACAGGGAATGCATGTTATGTGAGAAAACAGTTCGGGATGTATGGTTGAGATGAGCTGAGATGGATGTTGATACTTATGTAAATGGGGTCTTGGAAATTTGGTGTAACACAAATCTACATTAGATTCCTTGTGAGTCAGGCAAAATATACAGTAGAATAAACATCTGTGCAGTTTTGACAGTAGTGTCTATTTGACTCACATTTTTATTAAGCATTATTGGTTAGGACTTTGCATATGGCAGTTCATTGCTTTATGTGAAAGGTGGGACTTCATGCTGACAACCTCCACGCTTTAGAACTAATTCAACACAATGTCCAGCTGCTCAGCCAAACAAATCCACATGTACCATCTGTTACCAAGTGTCAGGCTAAACGTCTTTGAGTTGTCAAGCAGATAAGTTTTTCCCCACTAATCAATGTCTGTGGATCCCATTAGCTGGACATCATGCACATGGAATACAAATGGAAACCAAATGCCACATTTGTGCATACACAAGATGAAAGTATAAAAATCTTTTTCTATGACATGAGGAAAATGATCAATGTGTCAGTAACACTCTTCAGCTGCTCTGGTCTTCACTGGCCACAGGCTGTCTTGCATTTAAGGGACAGAGTCAATAAGAGTTTGAAGAAATTCCCTTGGAGAAGACTGTCTCTGCAGTGCTTGGCAACTGTAGCTGTCCTCTGCTGCTTTTTCTGAGGTAAGACATGTACTTGTCCTTGTTTTGCTAGCAGTGATGAATAAGCCATGGACACCTCCAACCATTCTGCCTACGTCTCCGGGTTTGGTCCGTTATGCCTGAGGCTAGCATGGTGGTGTGGGAGGACTCCTCTGTGATCACAGCCTCTAGCTTCATATTAATGCTAGCAAATATACAGATTGACCCAGAAAACTTGTATATTCCTATTTTCAGCTCTAGATACTACAGTATATGGATTGTAGCAACTGTATTAGTAGTTGCAACTTTTTCCAATTTGGCCTTACACAACAATACACTAAACCTTCTGTAGTAATTTTAGATTAGGCTCACACGAGGGCACCACAAATGTAGTGATTTTGGATTAAATATTAATATTAATATTTAGTATTAATATTAATATTGAGTTTTTGGTCACACATCACCTAAGGTGAGTGTGAGAGTGACAGATGATTCCTTCCCATAGTTCGGGGCACCTGCCAAGGAATTTCACCTTGACAATAAAGAACAATAATGGAAGATTTTTGACTGAATTAGAATTATATACATTAGAGGAAGTTTGTCATCTGACCAATCTGAAGGATTTAGTGAAATTCGGGCGAGCTTGTATAGCCTCTGATTATCAACACAAGAATGACACTGTTTGCAATAAAAATTAATTTATTAACAAAAAGATACACAATAGTAAAATATCACACTCACTAAATGCTAAGGAAAATGACTAAACTACTAAGAAAATTGAATCAATAATCAAACAGTAACTACAAACTAATACACAAATGGACATTAACAAAATGAATGCCAAGTAGATGAGCAACGGATTGGACGAAGCAATTAATGGGTAATTAGCAGTCTATGGGGGAGTCAATTGAGGTTTTTCTGGATGCTGGTATGAAATAGTAAATAAGCATTTACTATGAATATAGATAATGTGTCTGATGTACACTATATTGCCAAAAGTATTGGGACACCCCTCAAAATCTTTGAATTCAGGTTTACCAATCACTTCTATGGCCACAGGTGTATAAAATCAAGCACCTAGGCATGCAGACTGCTTCTACAAACATTTGTGAAAGAATGGGTCGCTCTCAGGAGCTCAGTGAATTCAAGCGTGGAACCGTGATAGGTTGCCACCTGTGCAACAAAGATTTCCTCACTACTAAATATTCCACGGTCAACTTTTAGTGGTATTATAACAAAGTGGAAGCACTTGGGAACAACAGCAACTGAGGCGTACAGTGCGCAGAAGTCGCCAACTTTCTGCAGAGTCAATAACTACAGACCTCCAAACTTCGTGTGGCCTTCAGATTAGCTCAAGAACAGTGCGTAGAGAGCTTCATGGAATGGGTTTCCATGGCCGAGCAGCTGCATTCAAGCCTTACATCACCAAGTGCAATGCAAAGCGTCGGATGCAGTGGTGTAAAGCACGCCGCCACTGGACTCTAGAGCAGTGGAGACATGTTCTCTGGAGTGATGAATCCCGCTTCTCTGTCTGGAAATCCGATGAATGAGTCTGAGTTTGGCGGTTTGCAGGAGAACGGTCCTTTCCTGACTGCATTGTGCCGAGTGTAATATAGTGTATCTATCTGTATACGCTGACCCTAGATAAACAGTCTCTACACAAATAGCAATCTCCTATAGCAACAACCTAATGCCAAGCCCTTTGGGAAAAGGTTTGGTTATCTTATATTTATATTTCACTTGGTCCACATCTTCCACTGGTATCCTTCCGTTTGCAGTGGGAGAGACTGGATTGCTTTCCAACAGTTGCAGAGCTGCACTGAGTGCTGGGGGTTTGCTGCTGGTCTTTGTGTAATCCAGAGTATTGTAGGTCAGATGGTGGTCATTCCGTAGGATCTTCTGTAGGTTGGAGGTAGGATCTTCCCTGGCGTGGCGGCCATGACGTGGCGAAGCTCTGGCGTGGCAGTCATGATGTGAACAGGCTCTGGTGTGGCAGGTATTGTGGGATTCCACAATTCCCAAAGTAAATGTACAAAGTTCAAAGTTAATATATTGGGCCGAAGTACAGTGTGATAGGCTAAAATGTAAAGATTCTTGACAAATTCAAGCCTTTTCATCTGTCTATGTCAATTTCACTAATGCAGTGATTTATTTCCAAATGTGTAGGAACTGCAGACCTCTCAGCTGGAAGCCCCTGACTGTCATATGCCCAAGTGCACTGGCTGCATTGGCCCAGTATTCCTGACTCTAGGGTCCATGTATCTACTGATTTATTTTAATTCACATAAATATTATTTAAATATTATTAGTATTAACATTTTTAATTACAAAAATATTGAAAATGTTTTAAAGTGGTGATGCCACTGTCTGAAGTGGATGCTGGCTAACAATCTCATTCCTGTTTCTAATGTCAGTGTGAACCTGAGAGTGTCTTGTGCCTGCACAACTGCCAAAATTGATTAACTCACTGCCAATACATTCCCTTCCCTGTGACCTTCTTCTTTTTTTAGCAGCAGGCACATACAAAAAGGATCTTGATACTGTATAACCATGCTCATTTTGACATGGTAATATGATAGATTTCTTTGAAGTACCTACCATTATACATGAAATACGCTCATAAGTGTGATGATAAAGTACTATTATCTCTGACACATTGCTGTTACACTATAGTGGTAGTTATAGGGGACCTATGAATGACAGCAGCGTCCCCATGTTACCCTGCTTTCAGGTCCACTTTGAGTCACATGACCAGGGCCATATAAAGACCTAGTAGAGTGCTGTTAGGGTAATATAAAACTGTCCATTTCCACTTCTGGAAAAACAGTGTCCTTTCCGTGACTAAGTGCACTCTTCATATAAGTGCACTATTCCAGATGAAGAGATGTAGTGTCATTAGATTTCTCAAGGCTATTGAACAAAACACATTATATCAGTATTACTGTAGTTTAAGCAGATGTTGATATTTTGCCCTGCATGGTGCACTAAAATGAAAAATTAAATAAAATAATAATACTAATAAAATGTGTGTAATATCTGCATTGCATGTGGCACCAAACAGAATTGCACAAATAATGATAGTTTTCAAGCAGGTTTATCCCCTTGTCTGAAATTGGTTTGGACAAACAAGTAGTCCCACCAAAAACTCCAGAATGAGCCAGAATGTCAGACTATTCATGCAAATGTTTCGAAAGGACCACTAAGTTTACACTGTTTAGAAACTCTTTGCACATTACATATGAACAACCAACCTCTACCCACACACATTCCACTCTACTCTTCCTTCTCTTCCCTCATAGACCCTGTTGAAAAAAACAGCATATGCTGGTTAGGTATGTTTTGAAGCTAGGCAGCTGGTTTGAGATGGTCTATGCTGGTCCTTAGTGGGTCCTGAGCTGGTTATAAGCTGGTCCTGAGCTGGAGCTAGTTGCTAAGAACCAGCTTAAGACCAGCTCATGACCAGCTAAGTACCAGCTTAAACCAGCTCAAACCTGCTGCCATGCTTCAAAACATACCTAACCAGCATATGCTGTTTTTTTCAACAGGGGAGAATGAGGTCTCCAATGTTCTTGGTGCTAGTCATCCTACAACCTGTCCCTATCCCAGTCTTATCATGCTTGAAAGGACAAAAACACACAAAATCTTTTGAAAGAGTAGAAAATCTCTGGAAACAGGAAAAAAAGGAGCAGAAACAAGTGATAAAAACATTGCTTACGCAAGTTGTAGTCTTTAAAAAAAAAAAAAAAAATCTCAGCTTTTTGTTCAAAATGTTGCTTTTTTATGAAACTTAAGCCCAAAGTATACTTTTTAATGAGGTTGTGTGAGAAAAACACAGACTTGGCAGATTCGGACGGGATTAAAATCGCAAAGTACGTCTGTGAAACACACATTTCTGTAATGTCCCCCTGGAAAACTAGACCCATCCTCATAGGGCTTTAGTTAAAAAGACAGAAAATCAGATGTGTGACAGTTCCGCATCATGTGCATCAGGTCTTAAAGTGACAGCAGCCTAATATACCTGCTGCAGTCTGTGTCATTTGCTGGATAACTTTTGTAGCTTTAATAAGGATTAATCTATATTTAATTTATACAGTGAAGACTGTGAAGTGTTATTTTACATTTGATTGGCAGTATTGGTATCAGTGATACTGGCTTTCATTTATAGAGCTTAGCAAAAAAGATGCCATTAAACATATTTAAAATAAATAATTATTATTAATGAAATTATTATATAAAAATATATTAAAATTGTAGATTAATTATGATTAATTACAGAATGTAATGTGATTAATTAGTTAATTTTTAATTGATTGACAGCACTAATTTAAATAGGACATTTTAACACAAATAGAAACACACGCACACACACACACACACACACAGAAAAAAAAAAAAAATGTAAACATAGGAAACATCCCTTAGGCAGAACTGTATGTAGCACTGTATTGGAATTATAGTGCAGTCTGTCTACATTTGTGGAGACAAAACAAAAGCATTATTTTAAATGAAGAAAAAAAACAAAAAAAAAACACCTAAGCATCATCTCTTGGCCTAGCTGAATCTGGCCATAGCACTTCATCCACATCACAGGCGATGTCCTTTCTCAAGCAAGGGCTTGAGATTGTAAACCTTTCATTCCAAAAAAAACAAAACAATACAAAAAAAAAAAAACCCTTCTCAATGGGTTTAAGGAAGGGACAGTATGGTGGGAGGTATTGGAATGAAAATTGTGGTCGCTAATAAAACCAGTTTTGGAGCAGAGCAGATAGGTGGAAATATGCATTGTCCCATATGACAATGTATCTCATCTGCTCTGCATCCATTTGGTCTTCTGCTTTGACGATTTTGTGTAGTCTGTCTAAAATGTGAATATGTGGGCCGTGTTGTAAGGGCTAAGTTGGCATGCTGGTGGAGGACCCCATTCTGCATGATTGCAACATATATTGTGATGTTACCACCAGGTTGGCCCGGGACATTCAAAATAGCTCTGTCGCCAATGATGTTTCTCCCTCTCCCTCTTACTGCAACATTGCCTTCCATTTTGTTGAAGACACATAAACTCACCTTTTGCCTTTTTATAGTACTTGCACCTGATTGTTGTGTTTACAGTTGAGCACCTAAGTGTCTGCAGACCTGACGGCTGTGTTTGATCAATTGGTTTATAAGGGTGGTATTTTGGAAAGCAGTGTCTTGAAATGGCAAAGAAGTGACATTATGTTAGATTTCTGTGTCTAATGTAGAGAAGTGTGTTTAGTGTTGTGCAAAAAGTGTGAGGCTGAGAATGTGCTTATAGTTGTGCAGATCTGAGCTGAGGTTTTGCTCCTTGAGTGTAAGGTTTCAGTAACTGTGTGTTATTTTTAATTTTCATGTGTAAGCAATCGTAAAAAACTGTAGTAATATATGCCTATAGGCGGGTCCACAACGCGTGTACACTCTGCTTGTTACACACACGTGCAGCAGCACACAAACATTTTTAAATATTAAAAGAAACAGATTCCTGTCCATTCAGTCTTCCCACTTGCAAATCGCACCATGTAAATAGTGAATCCACCATGGTGCAAGTGCAACTGGCTTTTAAAGGGAATGGAAGATGAGACTCTGATTGGTTTCTTGCACATTATGCCAAAACACACCCATGACTCATTAAGAAACTAGATTTTTCCGTTGTTAAACTAGCAAAAGAGGATTCAGACACGCCCTAAGTGCACCTGCGCCATGAGCTTCAGACCATGCACTTAGATCACTAAAATAGGGCTTAAAAAGCCACAATTATTTATTTTCTATTCATGGCAGAAATAAGCTTTCATAGGTTCCACATGTGTAAAGGGAAAAAATATAAAGATGGACAATCCAGCACACATTCTCTCCCCTAACTCTTCTTCTCCTTTGTCCTGATCCAACTACTCCTCTCCTCCTACAGCTATCCTTCTCCCTAACCCAGACATATATCTTCTCTCTCTGCACCTATGTGTTGTTCTGCATCCACACTGAACAAAACCAATTCAAAGAGTCCTATTTTACTGTATGTCTATGTAGTGAAAAGAACTTCAACACCTGACTATGCCTCCATCTGAGATTGGAATCTGCTATTTCTCAATATTTCAGTGATCTGCTGCTTAAAAAATGCTTGTCAGTTGTTTCAGTATTTGTTTTATATATTACTTTCAATACTTTTGAGCTGCTGTTGTTGCAGAAGTAGAGGTTTTATACTATATTTAAAGATTGGAACATTAGGTCTTTTCTGACATGCTGTGTTTAAGCATTTGTAAATAATATCAGAAAGATCCATGATTTTGGTATGGTGTAAGCTTGTATGAAAAGAAATTTAAGCATTTTAGAAACGTGTTAATTGATTTCATTTTGTGTGAAAATTACATGAATTGTGTTAATGGTATGGTCACAACAAACGGATGTTGTGCTAATTGTGTTTAGAGTTTTGAAAATGTGACTACAGATTGGACAAAAGTATGTTAGCAATTGAAAAAAAAAAAAAAAAAAAAAAAAAAAACTAATGCAAAACACAAGATTAAGGAAGATTTAAATATTTAAATGCAAGTACTGTAATATTAAGCATTATTGTAAGTGTACAGTTTTACAGTACAGTGCACATTGCTGGATTACATACCTGTTCTGTTTACAAAACGTTTGAATGATTGAGGACAACGTTGTTCTCCCAACATTCGGCTGCACCCTTCGATCAGCATTGGCTATTGTAAGGCCATGATTGAGAACATGGTCCACAATAGTGGGCCCCATTTTATCAGAAACATGCCTATATTCTTGGCCTCTTCAACCTCTTTCTCTGTTTTTGCCTCCCTGTCCTTCCACCACACACCTCTTCTTCCTGGTTTGTTTCCTTGTTCCATTGTCAAAAATGGTAACACTGTGTTGTGGTCTGTCTATATACAGCATGCTTGTCAATTAAATGTTCATGCAATGCCCCTCTGAGCTATTTTAGAGATCTGGTTGATCACTGGTTGATCCAACACAGGGGTGTCCAATCCTGCTGTTGGAGGACCACTTTCCTGCAGATTTTAGCTCCAACACCTGCCTGGACCTATCTAATGATCCCAAAGACCTTGATAAGCTGGTTCATGTGTATTTAATTAGGGCTAGAGCTAAACTCTGCTGGATAGTGGCCCTCCAGGCACAGATTTGGACACCATTGATCTAATGCTTTACATTCCCCTTCATTAATGAAAGTCACAATTCACCTGGGCAATTCATCAATTCAAGACACATTTACAAAAAAGTCTAATAGAAATGTATGTAAAAAATGTTTGACAGATTATGACAGCTGGTTCAACCATTTTCAATGTAATGACTTTTTGATAGACATTTTGAAGGGTAAGCCTATTCAACAGAAAACCAGTATAATATATTTTTATCAACATGACATAAGCAATTGATAATGTAGGTACCAGCAGACAACTGGACACAATAAATTGGATAAATGTACCAACGAATTGACAATTTGAGAAAAACAATGAGAAATTTCTTTTATGATGTCCACAAATGACAAGATGATGTGGAACTTGCCGTGTCATTGTGTTTTTTTTTTTTGTTTTGTTTTGTTTTGTTTTTTATTTATTTTACAAGACAAATATAAGACATTGTAATACATATCAGAGCATATAAAATAAAGAGTAACAACAATAACTAAAATACAAAAAGAAAATGTATACAAAAAAAAAATAATAATAATTAAAAAAAAAAGAAAAATAATAGGATAAAATGTGCTACATATTATTAGGGCAGTTACATGAATTTAAAAAGCTTTAGAATTTGTATTGTTTTTATAAGCTTTTTGTTTTGTGATCTCATGTTTGAAAGAGTTTCAAAATATATTGTGAGATCGGTGTTATAAAAGGTAATATAAGAGTGTCACACTTGGTTGCAGCAAATGATGAGATATAGGATCAAAGCACAAGCAGTATAAGGTTTATTGACAATAACTTTAAACAAAAACACTCTTCACTATGAAACAGAAACAGAACAACCGGGTTTACGCAACAGAAAACTGACAACTGAACTGAACTAAACACAGGGCTTAAATACACTGAACAAACAAAGGAACTAATTAACTAGACACTCCTGAACAACTAACTCAATCAGTAACCATAGAGACCAACAGGGGGAGAATGGAGGAATACAGGACTAACAAAACAAGAAAGCTTAGAACTCAAACAATGAACAGAAACACATTCATAACGAACTCAAAACATGAACAATCAAACTCAAAACGTGACAGTGAGGGTTTCTTTTGAGTTATTTTTGTCTTATGAATATAAAACTTTGCCAAAATAATTAAAAGATTAATAACATAATTTTGTTTTTGAGAAAAATATGGGTTTTGAAAACAAAGTAAAATGTCATGGGGTTCTAAATTAAGAGTTCTGTTTAATTTTTTTGTCATGTCTATTTTAAAGTCAGTCCAAAAAGAAATAGAAAAAGGGCAATTAAGAAATAAATGTTCAATATCTTCAGATGATGTGTTACAAAAAGTACATTTATCACAGACAGTATGGATATATCTACTAATGGCTGCATTTACAGGATAACTATGAGTATGAGTCATCTATGAGTCATCTATGAGTAATTTTGTAAATGATTTCTTTTACTTTATTAGAAATGATATATTTATATGGTAAGGTCCAAATGCTGTGCCAAGATATACAATGAGGTTTAAGCCATTTTAATTGACATGAAGGAATGGAATTAACATTAAAGGAATTTCTTATAAAATTGTTATTAAAACGTTTATCAAAAAAGGAGAGACCATTTACAAAAAGTTGAGGATTTTATAAGTATTATTATATGTATAAGGATTTTATATGTATTATTAACATCTACGTCTGAGAATTTGGTTAACATTATTATGCCATTGGGGATAGCCTTAATTACTTTGTTAAATTCTTTTTCATTCACAAAAAGAAAAAAAAAAAAAAAAAAAAAATATATATATATATATATATATATATATATATATATATATATTACAGTGGTGGTCAGAATTATTGGCACCCTTGGTAAATATGATCAAAGATGACTGTAAAAATAAATCTGCATTGTTTATCCTTTTGAGCTTTATTTAATAAAATTAGCAACAATCTAACCTTTCATTGAAGGAAAAGAATTGAAAGTGGGGGGAAAATCACATTATGAAATAAATGTTTTTGTCCAAAACACATTGGCCACAATTATTGGCACCCTTTTATTCAATACTTTTTGCAACCTCCTTTTGCCAAGATAACAGCTCTGAGTCTTCTCCTATAATGCCTGATAAGTTTGGAGAACACCTGACAAGAGATCAGAGACCATTCCTTCATCCAGAATCTCTCCAGATCCTTCAGATTCCCAGATCCATGTTGGTGCTTCTTCTCTTCAGTTCACTCCACTCATTTTCTATAGGGTTCAGGTCAGGGA
The DNA here is from genome assembly GCA_039654765.1 of Mylopharyngodon piceus. Taxonomy (NCBI): domain Eukaryota; kingdom Metazoa; phylum Chordata; class Actinopteri; order Cypriniformes; family Xenocyprididae; genus Mylopharyngodon; species Mylopharyngodon piceus. The sequence goes on from CM077456.1 coordinate 23,268,059, forward strand.
ACTGGGATGGCCATGGCAGAAGCTTCATTTTGTGCTCAGTGACACATTTTTGTGTTGGTTTTGATGTTTGTTTTGGATCATTGTCCTGATGGAAGATCCAACCACGGCCCATTATTGGATTTCTAGCAGAAGCAGTCAGGTTTTGATTTTTTATCTGTTGGTATTTGATAGAATCCATGATACCATGTATCTGGTACATGGTATCATGGATTACCACTCAAACTCTCCTCCTCACTGCGCATTAGGACGATATAGACACACGTCCTCTTCCAGGCAGATTTGTCACATCTTTAGTTGATTGGAACTTCTTAATTATTGCCCTGATAGTGGAAATGGGGATTTTCAATGCTTTAGCTATTTTCTTACAGCCATTTTCTATTTTGTGAAGCTCAACAATCTTTTGCTGCACATCAGAACTATATTCTTTGATTTTACTCATTGTGATGAATGATTAAGGGAATTTGGCCTTTGTGTTTCCTCATGTTTATACTCCTGTGGAACAGGAAGTCATGGCTGGACAATTTCATGTTCATGATCACCCTGGTGTGCTAAAAAAAAATGTAAATATGAATGGGAATATACTTCAGAGATATTTTACTCATAAAAAATTCTAGGGGTGCCAATAATTGTGGCCAACGTGTTTTGGAGAAAAATATTTATTTCATAATGTGAGTTTCCCCCCACTTTCAACTCTTTTCCTTCAATGAAAGGTTAGATTTTTGCTAATTTTATGAATTAAAGATCAAAAGGATAAACAATGAACAATGCAGATTTATTTTTACAGTCACCTTTGATCATATTTACCAAGGGTGCCAATAATTCTGACCACCACTGTATATGTATATATATATATATATATATATATATATATATATATATATATATATATATATATATATATATAGTTAACATACCCTAACTTTATTTTGAAATAAAGTTAGGGTATGTATATAATTGCCCATTCTTGTCAATAAGCTGGTTAACAATTAAAATGTTGTGTTGAACCCAATTATCCATGTACAATGACTACTTATTATGAATGATGTTACCATTGTTCCATATAAAGCACCTGCTAGGAGAAAAATTGTGTTTGTACAAAAGTGAACAGAAGAGTAATGCTTGTTTGTGATAATTTGCCAAAGCAATAGGAAGTTTACCAGTTATTATAAGGACATTGCAACAAATAATGTAAACCCTCAAGTTTTTCAAGTAAAAAATATGGGACTATATTGAAAATACTTGTTTGATTTTTTAAAAAGTTTTTAAGCTAAATAATTTTTAGAATTTGGTTGAAAATAGTAAAATTAAGAACATTATGAGGTTTTGTTAAGAACATTTATGAGGTTTGTTTCTCCAGATGAAATTAAAGAGTAATTTATCCATTTGTGAGCATATATCCTTTGGAGCACTAAGAGAAGAGAAAAGGTATGCTGCTCTCGAGAGACCTTCTGCCTTACTGAATAGAATTCTCCCTTGAATAGAAAGATCTCTTGTTAAACATGAGTTATATTTTTTTTGCATTTTTTCAATAACAGGCATAAAGTTAGAGTTAACCATTACATCAGTGTTTTTAGATATTTTAATTCCCAAATAGGTTACTATACTTTTAACAGAAATATTACACACATTGGATAGGTTGTTGTTTTCGAGTTGTAGGATCTCACATTTAGACAAATTTAAATTCAAACCAGAGAATTTTGAGAAGCTATTAATTAGATTCAGAGCCAAAGGTACCTCAGTACTATCATCAAGAAAAACTGTCATGTCTTCAGCAAGTTGCGATATTTTAATTTGCCTTTCATGAATTTCAATTCCTTTAAAGGGGTGTTGGTTTATCATATTACTTAACACTTGAGCTACAACTAAAAAAAGAAATGCAGAAACTGGACATCTCTGACGGATGCCTCAGTTTATTTCAAATCTGGGAGATGTTCTATTAGCAAATAAATTAATAGAGCTATTACTACCATAGTACATAGTTTTTTACACTTTTGATGAAATATTGTCCAAAACCAAAGAGTTTTAGGGAATCAAATATAAACTTATGACTTACTGTATCAAAAGCTTTTCTAAAATCTAGAAAAAGTATTAAAGGGTCTCCATTTAGTAAATTGTTATATTGTACTAAATCAATAACTAAATGATTAGAGGATATATGACGTCCTTTCATGAATCCACATTGAGTTTCATCAATTATCTCATTTAAAGCATTTTTCATACGTTTTGCAAAAACTGCTGCCATTATTTTATAGTCATTATTTAATAATGAGATAGGTCGCCAATTTTCTAGTATTAGTTTATCTTTTTGAGGTTTAGGGATCAAGGTGATGACACTCTGTCTAAGTGATGTAGGTAAGGATCCCTTGTTGATGGCTTCTTCATATGCCGCTAAGAGGAATTTAGATGTATCGTCTATTAAATCTTTATAAAATTCTGAAGTAAGGCCATCATTTCCGGGGGATTTGTTATTTTTTAGTGCTTTAATGGATAACTCAATTTCATTTAGAGAAAGGTTTTGGGAACATTCAATTTGACTTTCTAAAGATAGCATTTTTGAATGGAATTATCTTGATCTTCTTCTAATGAATAGATATCTGTATAATATTTAGAAACAAATTTAGAAATCATAACTAGGTCTTCAGTAACAATGTCATTAATTTTTAACTTTCTAATCAGACACATTTATGTATTCCTTTTTTCAAGACTAAAAAAGTATTTACTGTTTCTTTTACCTTATTCCATCCATTTCCTTCTAGATCTTACAAAAGCACCTTTGGCTTTTTCTTGATAAATATGTTTAAGTTCTTTCTGCTAATTTTCTAAAACATCATTATTGGGTGGGTAGGGTGTTTGAGTTAAATTTGAAATCTCTTTAATTATGTCTTGAATACGTGATCTTTTTTTCATAGCCAATTTTTTCCCAAATTGAATGCTAAATTTTCTTACTTTAAACTTTAATAGTTCCCATAACTTGCCATATTCCTTTTTAATATTTGCTTGTTTCCAGTATTTATTTATTAATAACTGGATTTGTTTCACATAATCTTCATGGTACAAAAGTGAATTGTTTAGTTTCCAATAGCCTAGATTTCTAGAATTATACTGTATATGTTCAGATTTAATCTTTAAAGTTAAAACTTTGTATCAGTGAGAATAGCTGGGGAAATTTTGGTTTGAATATTGACATTTTCTTCTATAGTTTCTAACAAATCAGAATTCAAAGAAGAGGAATTGTATCCATAAACATTACATAATATAAACAAATTACTGCTAGTAATGCCCTTTGACATCACACTTGTTACAAAGAATTTTCCCTCTAAAGTTGCCTTTTAAAGTGCTCACACTGGCTGAGTGATTATTTCCATGTGCTAACCAAAGATCATCACCCCACTGGTTCTTCCAAAACAAAACATCTTCTGCACTTGAGTGGGATTCTTGTAAAAAAAAAAAAAAAAAAAAAAAAATCTGCCTTCTCTTTACAAAACAAAAATATCCCTTTTCTTTATACAATATCTCGAATGCCCTTTACATTAAGTGAGATAAGTGATAACTCCGTTATGAAATATCAACAGGAGAAAAAAGAACAGAAGTATGAAAAGGGTTTAGTCCATCCTTAACTTCAAGAGCAGAACAGACTTGAAACAAACTCGATAAAATATAACTAGGCCACAATATGAACTCAATATGAAAAGTGTATTATATACAAACATAAATTATGAACAAAGAAACGTTGTTAGGTTTAAACATGATAAAACAGTGCCATGTGTTTGTGGCCATGCATCTAAAGGGTCTGAATGCCAGCTTAACTGTATACTGTTCAGTCTATCTTTTGGCCTTCCGCATTGAGCTTGATTTCAATATCTTCAATGAATGCCTTGGATCCGACATAGTAGGCTTTTCTGTTGTCTTCATGTGCTTTCTTCGCATGTGGCCATAGAAGCGATCGCCTGTCCTTTTCCTCTTTGGTTAGATCTTCCACGAAGCAAAGCTTGTGTTGTTTCAGGAATTCGCTGTTTTTGGCATTTTTCCAGATGGCATCTCGCACAGATCGCAAAGCGAATAGAACAATGACGGCACGAATTCTGCCCAATTGCAGCTTGCCAAGCCTGTGAGCAATGTCAATTACTTCAAAACCTTTCTTGCAAGACTCAGGGGCAACAACGTTGCAAATTTCAGCAACTTTCGCCTTCACATCTTCGTTCGGTTGCTCAGAGAGGCCATAAAGACATAAGCACCAGAGTCTTTTGTAACGTTCAGCATTGGCGACTCGTTCTTCCAGATTGACAAGAGATTTTTGCTACTTCGCAAATTTCTCACCCAGCTTGGTTTTGTCATCCTTAAGATCCTGAATTTCCACATGATTTAAGGATATTTTGAGTTCCTCAATTGTGAATTATTAATTATCATCTGCTCTAGTGAGTCTGCCCTTTGATTAATTTTCAGGGTAAGGACCGTGATGTTTTCCTGTAACTCAGACAGGGAGGGCTCGCCTCTGTTTTTCTTTGGCAGTTTTTTACACAGTGGTTTCAAGTTTGGGTTTTTTTGTTTGTTTGTTTGTTTTTTTAAGATTTAACACATGACAAGTCATTTCAAAGAGGATAGAAGCAAAACTCTACAGAGCGTTTCAACATACGTCTGTCTTGGTCGCCATCTTGTCTTGACCCCCCTTGTCATGGTGTTGATACTCTGAGAACGCTTCCAGTTTTTCTGGTCTCTGAAGCTCTTTTGAAAACAGATCTGATGACGCAGCATAGCACGTCATCAGGACTATAAAAGGGCACCTGCATCATGGAATCCCCAGCTTCTTTGTCTTCAGGAAGCTGCATATCTGCTTCAGTGTGATTGTTTGTCAAATTGTATGTCCTGTTCAACTGTTCAAATACTAATGAATGGCAAGCAAGCAATTCAGGAGATGTGTGCCGCCATGCACTGCTTTCTTACTAGGGTTGGGTACCATTCACATTTTAACCAGTATCAGTACCTGAAATTCGGTGCCGGTACCCAACGGTACCTTTTTTCAGTACTTTACTCTCTGTGTAATAACAAAAACATTTATTTCAGTGAAAAAATAAGTCCAAACCTCTCAATTTAAATTTTTAATTTATTTAGAAATTTTACACACTAGACAAAATAAACTGTTATGTGTGCGCTGTAGTATACATGTAGTATTACAGTGGAGAATTCAAATGTCACAAAAGACTGTTCCGTTTCTCACGCTGTTCTTCGCTTCTGCTATTCAGACACATGTGCCATGAGTGTATGTTTCCTCAGCACAGTAGCACAAAAGTTGTTTCATTTTCTCCACGGTGCTGTCAGAGCTGGAGTTTGACTAACAACACATGGAAAATATGACTGTGACAATATTTAGTATGTAACAACATGCGGAGCGTGCATGAGAGTGGTTTTTGTGCGGAACGCCACGATGAGATTAACAACGCTCGCAACGTGGATCATATTTCATATACGGACTGGAGTAAGCACGTTTCAAGTTTTTATGGACATATTGCAAATAGCGTTGTCTCAGTCTGCATCTAGTTTTGTGAAATGTAACCACACTTCCGAACGTTTAGCCATTGCCCTGTGTTGTGTTTGAACAAGTTGCTGGGGTGACGTTAGTCTCTCTCTCTCTGAGATGTGAATCTGTGAGATGAAGAATGTGAATCGGTACTCAGTAGTACCGACGTAATTCGGTCGGTGCCCTTAAAAGTACCGAGTTTGGTACCCAACCCTATTTCTTACAGGTGACGACGGTGTCTAGCATTATGGGTTGTCTGGTGTCAGGATAGGTGGGCTGGGATCATTGAATCTCTTTGACAAGAAGGGGGGTTTGTGAATTATTTATTTCAAGGGGGGAGCGCCGTACATCAATTTGTGGAAAAATTGGACGCTGCTCAGGTAGCCTTTGATGGTCCCAACTTGGAGGCCCTTAACGCCGTTAAGGCAGGAGAAAAATTAGGTGATTGAAAGGAGAAAAAAATCTGGAAATGGCGTGTTATACGAAAAGTGAAATGCTTTTAAACATCTCCACGCTGTTGCGTAGGATTGGAGGGATTGGAAACTGCTTGGAGGATGATATCGAGTGATGCGTTGAGGAGGGGTTTTAACAGTGGGTTACAGGAATATTAGTCCTACTTAATATAAAGTGGCCTTAACTACTATGTACTTACATTTAAATTAATAATTTGATACAGTGCACTTACTGTGTACATACATGTTTTTACATTGTACTTATATTTTAAAAACACCTGCATGTAATTACATCTGTAATTAATTTCTGTAATTACATTTATAATTACACTGTTGACCCATCCCTTACACCTTACCCCTACCCTTAAACCTACCCATACCACCAAAGCTTTCCCTAACCTTACCCTTATCCCAACTCAATAGCAGCAAAAGTGTTTTGCAATTCAATATGAACCCAATAAGTACATTGTACTTATTTTTTGACGTAAGTACATAGTAGTTAAGGCCACCTAATATAAAGTGGGACCAATATTAGTTCTGAATAGTGAGGTACTGGGGTTGGGAATTGGTCCGCCTCTGGAGCCAGCGTCCTGAATTTCTGAAACAGAAAGCAAGATTTTCTGACCCAGGGACGTGTTTAGCGATTATGATAAATTGATTGCACACTGAGATCCAGATTAGTTTTAAAACTGGGAATGGGAATGTGGAATGTCCTTTATTAATGCAGTGAACTGTTGCTTCGTTGTTGCAATGTACTAAAATCTTGCTAGTAGCCCATTCTTTCCCACACAGGAAGGCTGCTACAATGAGAGGGTAAAGCTTCAATAGTGCTTGGGACTGTGGTGGTGTGGTGTGTCCCATGGAGATGCAAACCAGCATCCTTGGTAAAAAAAAAAACCCTGAAACGACTGAGGGGGCTGCATCTGTGAATAGTTGGATATAGATGAGGAAAGAAACAAGATTGTTATAGAAAAAGGATAGGCCGTTCCAATATTTTCGGAATGTTATCCATAACCTGAGTTTGTCGCGGCACACCTGAGTTATGGAAATGAGGTCCTCTAGCCCATGAACCGAAGAGGCGAGTGAGAGGAGATGCGAAATGAAAGGGTGGCCTTGTGGAATGATGCGCATTGCGAAGTTTAAGTGGCCAAGCAGGGATAGGAGTTTGCGTTTGCAACAATTTAAGCTGTCTAGGAGTGTAGATGAGATGAGGATTATTCTATCGTTTTTTTTTTTTCCTTAGGCAGGGAAGCTTGGGATTTTGCTGAATCTAAGTTAATGCAGAGGAACTCGATGGATGTGGCGGGACCCATGATGTTTTCCTGGGCGATGGGGATTCCGGGCTTGGGGAAAACTTTTTGAACTGTGAGGATATGAGCGACTGGGATGGCGTCAAGAGGCGAAATGATTACAAAATCGTCTAGCAGGTGAATAAGGTGAGGAATTGCATAATTGTTTGACAAAATCCAGCAAACTGCTTCTGGTAACATGTCAAAAATTTTGGTACTGCTTTTGCTTCCGACAGTTAAGAGTATGGCGAAATAAAATTTCCTCTGCCAGCGTACCCTGAATAAGTGCCATGAATCTGGATGGATAGGCATCACTTTAAAAGCTGAAGTGATGTCGATTTTGGCAAGCCAAGCTCCCCGAACCACGATTTTTATCACATCGACTGCATGATCTATGTCGTGGTATTTGAGAGAAAATTTGTCAAGAGGGATCAAACTATTAATGCTTGGGAATGGGGAATTATGTGGAGCTGACAGATCGATTATATGGTGTTTTTTACCCCGAAAATGTTCTTGTAGCCACTCCAATGGAGCTAATAAAAAAACTTAGAATCATCAAAAGGGCCAATCATGAAGCCTGACTCGACTTCTTTTTTAATCAGGTTGTCTACGATGTCGGATCTGCGAGAGCAGATTGGAGATTATTACAGATGATGTTTTGGGAGAGCAGGCATTCCACGCCGGGTTTAAAATCGTGTTCGAGGCCAGTAGTTCGATAGATAAGCGAGAAATATTCACAAGAGTCGATAAGAAATTTTTAGATAATTTGTGAGCATGTCATGGTGGAATGTGCCACTGACCTGCAGATCACGCATGAAATGTGCCTGCAGCCTAGGTGTTGCTGTGAAGTGAGAATATTATGATTTTGATTAGAAGAGAGAGCAGACAGGGCTGCAATTGCCAGCAGAGGCCGCCTCATGCTTGAATCAACCTCTGGAGCTTGGGGAGGTAAATTGAAAGAAGCATGAGAAGGAAAGGTAGGATAAAGATGAGACATGTGGGTTTGTGCTGCAAGCGGAGGCAGCCTCACGCTTGCTTGAGCTGCTGGAGCTGCAGGCTATGGAAAAGGGTAGGGGTTAGTGACAGTCGAAGGAAAATGCTGAAATGCTTGTTGCTGCCTGTTGGCTGTCTTGGGGGCTGGAGTGGACTTGGGAGAGAGGTTGGCTGATTGCAAAGTAACATAGAGATTATACAGTTCTGCTTTATTCATTCTCTGCAAGAACTGCACATCAGAATTAATCAGCGCTTGCCTCAATCCTACTACTGTCCACTTCCTAATAGGTGGAATCATTGGGAAGGCCGAACGATAGGAGGACGCCGGGGAGGAAGTTGGATGTCTCGCCGGTGGAGGTGAGGGCTGGCTTTGGCGTCTTGGCCGGCAGGCAGGCCGGCAGCCGCACAAAGAAATCTGGGGCTCGGTTGCGATGTTGGACGGAGAAGGAGTGGTCCTGTGGCTGGCAAATTGTGGCTGAGGATCCGGAGAGAAGTTGGTCTCATCATCAGGTGGGAAGAGTTGGAGTTGCGACATAGTAGCAAAACGGGCAAACATATGCTGATAAACTGTCAACAAACTTATTGTCAATTGAGTTGATTAACTGAATGCCCATTTTGGATCTGGAAGCTCGCTCTTTCAATCCAAATAGAGGCCAATTAAAAATTAAAATGAATGTCCAATGCGTACATGAGTGCACTATCGAGTTTCATTTTAAGCTCGCTCCCATTTAGCATTCTTTTCAAGGGAAGAAAAGTCAGGGAGCTGTGAGGCAGGGGTCACGTGTTTGTCCGCATACAAATGAATTGTGTTGCATGCGATGATCCTATGTTAACCCGGAAGTTCTTTTGGTGTACATGATGAAATTTTTCTGAAACAGTATCTAATTTTGAAGAGTTAGATATTTATCATACAATATATTGGTGATGTTTCCACATATAGTAATAGAAACACACACTCAGTATATTCTCCAAACCGTGTAACATCTTGTCTAGTTTATTTACTAGCTGCATTTCTGGCATGACAACTCTCTGAGTATTTGGCATGGTAATGGGTATGACAATGTTGATATGTTTGGTCTTGGCGGAATAGAACTGCTACGCTGCTGCTGCTTTTATTGCTGTCGCTGCTGCTGCAGAGCAAGTACAGGACTTGCTACTGCCAATACATATACGACACACTGCTGTGAGCACATAAGACATGCTGCAGCTGTACAATACAGCGTACATGAATTACCCGTAGCAGATCTATACAGGTGGAGCAGGGGAAGGTGGTGGGTTTCTGAAGTGCATTGCACTGCTAAGGCAAAAGCTATCCAAGTATTTTGAAGATTGAGCACGCTCAATCATTGGCTACTGATAGAGCAGGAACCAATCAGCTGTGCCCTGTAGATAATGATGTGATTACAAGCAGGTTGAGTTAAAGGACCTATTAGCCTGTGCCATCTAGAGTTTCATGAAAGAACTTTGTAATTCTGACATGACAACTCTCGGAGTGTTTGGCATGGTAATGGGTATGACAATGTTGATATGTTTTGTCTTGGCAGAATAGATCTGCTACGCTGCTGCTGCTGCTTTTATTGCTACAGAGCAAGTACGGGACTTGCTACTGCCAATACATACACAACACACTGCTGTGAGTAAGTGAGACATCCGCTGCTGTACAATATAGCGTACATGAATTAATGTGTGTTTAGGATCATTGTCATGTTGGAAAAGTGCACGACGACCAAGGGCATGGAGTGATGGTAGCATCTTCTCATTCAATATAGAGCAGTACATCTGTGAATTCATGATGCCATCAGTGAAATGCAGCTCCCCGACACCAGCAGCACTTATGCAGCCCCACATAAGGACACTGCCACCACCATGTTTCACTGTAGGCACCATGCATTTTTCTTTGTATTCCTCACCTTTGCAATGCCATACAGTTTTGAAGCCATCAGTTCCAAAAACATTTATCTTGGTCTCACCACTCCAGAGTATAGAGTCCCAGTAGTCTTCATCTTTGTCAGCATGGGCCCTGGCAAACTCAAGGCGGGCCTTTTTGTGCCTGGGCTTTAGGTGAGGCTTCTTTCGTGGATGGCACCCATGCATGCCATTCCTCTGCAGTGTACGCCGTATTGTGTCATGGGAAATAGTCACCCCAGTTTGACTTTCTACTTCTTTAGATAACTGCAGTGAACTTGCATGCCGATTTTCTTCAACCCTTCTCATCAGAAGACACTCCTGTCGAGGTGTTAACTTCCGTGGACGACCTGGACGTCTCTGTGAGATGGTTCTGACTGATAAGTAAAGCTTTGCTGATCTTCTTGTAGCCTTCACCTTTCTGGTGTAAAGAAATTATTTTCTTTCTCAGGTCTTGTGACATTTCTCTTCCATGTGGTGCCATTGCTGACAGCATGAAATGGGAAGCGGTTTTAACACCCTTTTATAGTCAACTGTCTGCTGGACACCTGTGTAATGAATAATTAGACTCACATGTGGTTGAATTCTTGTTAAATTAGACATTTTAGCTTTGCTCCAGAGACTTTCAGTGGGGTGTACTCATTTTTGCATCACCCTAATTTGAGTAAAACTGAAAATTTTGTTCTCTAAGTTATATTATTAACCTTACTTTGATGTTATAAGTTAAACACATGTTATATAAAACTTAGTCTTGTCAGCATTTTGGAAATTGTTTTTGTGTTCATTGAGATATTGTTTAAAATGTTACTTTTCAAAGGGGGTGTACTCATTTATGCTGAGCACTGTATGCTTGGTCTTGGCAGACTAGATCTACCTACGCAGTATTCCCCCAAGCAGATCTAGCCGTTAGACGTGTAAACCTTAATGTTTCACGGTACATTGCTATTCTTATGGTGGAGACGTTGCTTACACAGCATCTTCATCAAACAATGCTTATTTGTTTTAGAAGGGTGTTTACAGTATTGCATTTGATGTAGGAGCAAAATACAGCATACAGCAGCAGCGATACACATCAAGTTATACAGCAGCAGCAAGCCCTTTATGTAAGATTACTAAGCATAGCGGACATGAGAAAATGTTCATGAGAAAATGTATAGCATTTAACCGGGGCATAGTTGCCATTGGAAAAATGCTCATTCTTAAAGCTATAGTTGCTATTGGAAGCACACTGTTCTTAAAGCTATAGTTGCCATTGGAAACACGCTGTTCTTAAAGCTATAGTTGCTATTGGAAACACACTGTTCTTAAAGCTATAGTTGCCATTGGAATCACGCTGTTCTTAAAGCTATAGTTGCTATTGGAAACAAACTGTTCTTAAAGTTATGGTTGCTATTGGATACATGCTTGTTCTTAAAGCTATAGTTGCTATTGGAAACACGCTTCTTCTAAAGGCTACCTAGTTGCTATAGGGAACATGCTGTTCTTAAGGCTAGCTAGTAACTATGGAAGGCAAATGTATCAAAAAAATGATTGTTACCTAAGCTTCTAGTGTTATTTCCGCATACTATTAGCACATGCTGTGGTAAGTTATTTGGCTACATGCTTATCTTAAAGCTGTTGTTTTAGACTTTATGCTCTTTATGCTATCCGATCATATTGAAACATTCTGTGTTAAGTTAGACAAATTCGACAATTCATCACAGAGGTCTCTTATTCAACACTAACAACGTCATAGCTTGATGATCCCGTAAAGGACTGTAGAATCATCATCTTCACTTCCACAGCCGAAGGAATCAGCCCGACGGGAGCAGAAATCATGTTCATGATGAGGAGGCACACTGTATTTCATTGCTTAGCTGCACGCTGCATCTAACTCAGAACTATTGCTGTGGGTGTATGCTTCCCCAACCAGACTACCATTAGTTTAATACTAGTCTGTGACTATACAACATGCTTGTTGTATCAGATTTGCTGCCACTAGGGGTGTAAGCTTCCCCCAATAGATCCTTCTCTTTGTGTGTTACATGCTAATGCCACAACAGGTTTTCGGAGCTATGCTGCAGGGTGTATGCTTCCCCGACCAATATACTAGCTAATATAGTTCTGTTTTATCAGGGAGTTCTTGCCCAGAACAGAACCATACAGCCAATACAAACTCTATGCAATTATCAATCATATTTGACGAAATCAATCATATTTGACGTGGTCCTGACAGAAATTAAGCGTAGCGTAAGTTCTGGCAGGTCACGTCAGATAAGCTCGCATCAGCTGACTCCCAGGTGACTCACGTCTACCTATAAGAATACGACTTCTATCACAGCATCCATATATAAGCTCCTCAGTATTATCAGCAGCTATTGCATTACTCAGGAGTTAATTACCCTCCTCCATCCCCAGTTCCTTCTCTCGTCAGTCAGGATTTGGCCTTCTGGTTCCCCTGAATCAGACTAATTTTTGAAATATGTGTACATGTTAAATTATTGACATTAATGATATCTGCACATATGTTGGTTCTGTTCTGTTTACCCTAAGGGGGGTTATTGCTGCTCTCCCTGCTCTTATCCATGCTAGGCTGCATGGATGCACAGGGAGTTCTTGCCCAGAACAGAACCATACCGCCAATACAAACTCTATGCAATTGTCAATTATATTTGACGATAGTGGTCCTGACAGAAATCAAGCATAGCGTCAGTTCTGACAGGTCACGTCAGTCAAGCTTGCATCAGCTTACTCCCAGGTGACTCACGTCTACCTATAAGAATACGACGTCTATCACAGCATCCATATATATGCTCCTCAGTATTATCAGCAGCTATCACATTTCTCAGGAGCTAATTACCCTCCTCCATCCCCAGCGAAAGTGGTCTTGACAGAACTGAAGATATTGCTATAAATTAAAGCAACACCTTCCCCTTTGCCTTTCGGATGTGGCTCATGTTTATAACAGTAATCTTGGGGTTTGGATTCATTTAAAGTAATGTAATCGTCTGGCTTTAGCCAGGATTCTGTCAAACACAGCACATCTTTCTTTCTTTCTTTCTTTCTTTATGTCCCCTAAGGGCAATTGGTTTTACAGCAAGACCAGCATACAAAAAAGTAAATTTACAATACATAAAAAAAAAGGAAAAAAAAGAGATAACAACAGGCCCAAACAACTACCTACTTCCACCTACTCCCCACTTCCACCTACTCCCCACATGCCCGAATTTATCAAAGAAATAGAAGTAGGAATAAATGAATGCTTGTACCTGTTACTCCTAACAGAAGGAAATATTAACCTAGATCCTGAGGGTAAAAACTGGAATAGAATAGAATAGAATAGAATAGAATAGAATAGAATAGAATAGAAACTCAGAATAGAGTGGATGGGAAGTAACCATTAAAATAGATTGGGCTTTTCTAACTACCTGGCAATTATATAGGTCAGTAGGGTGACTCTGCTGAACTCCTAAAATCTTACTGCTAGTGTTAACTATTTTTACCAATGCAGTCTCCACCTTCACACTAAGACTGCCATACCAGCATAACATTGCAAATGTTAAGACAGACTCAGTATAAGATTTGTAAAACAGAGTCATCAGGGATCTATCAACATTAAACATGGACAATCTTCGTAGACAGTACAGATGTTGCTGGCCCCTTTTACAAATCTTCTCCACATTGACATTAAAATTCAGCTTGTTATCAAGTACACATCCCAAATACTTATATGATTCCACAACCTCAACCTCCTGATCTTTAATAATTGTTCTCTTTATATCAATTTGATTACACCTAAAATCAATATGCATGTCTTTTGTTTTTAACACATCTATTTGTAGGAATGCATTGTCACACCACTGAACAAAATCATCTGCCACAGGTAGATGAGTGATGACTTTGATGATTGGCAATTGGCTTTTTATTTGGAAGGTGCGACTTCCTTAATTAATAATTCCTTACATTTATATAGCACTTTTCTGGGTACTCAAAGCGCTTTACATATGGAAGGGGGAATCTCCTCAACCACCACCAATGTGCAGCATCCACCTGGATGATGCGACAGCAGCCATATTGCGCCAGAACGCCCACCACACACCAGCTTATTGGTGGAGAGGAGACAGAGTGATGAAGTCAATCAGTATATGGGGATGATTAGGAAGCCATGATGGACAGAGGCCAATGGGCAAATGTGGCCAGGATGTCGGGGTTACACCCCTACTCTTTTCGAAGGACATCCTGGGATTTTTAACAACCACAGAGAGTCTGGACCTCAGTTTAACGTCTCATCCGAAGGACAGTGCTTTTTTTTTTGTGACAGTATTGTGTCCCCATCACTATACTGGGATGTTAGGACCCACACAGACCACAGGGTGAGCACCCCCTGCTGGCCTCACTAACACCTCTTCCAGCAGCAACCTAGTTTTCCCAGGAGGTCTCCCATCCAGGTACTAACAAGGCTCAGCCCTGCTTAGCTTCAGTGGACAACCAGTCTTTGGCAACAGGGTGATATGTACTCCTTTACTAGAGTTACCATATGTGATGGTGTGATGGTCTCTGTTTCCCTCGTGCTTTTGTTCCTTAGTCTCAGTGTTGCTCATTGTTTGTATGTTAGTTTCTTTATTAAAACCCCCTGCATTTAGATCCTCACCTCAGCTTGCTTTTTCCAGACATGACAGAACAACTGACCACCAATGGATCTAGCAGGGGTACAACTCATTCTTCTTCGTCAGGGCCAGCGTTCCCTCAAGGACCATATTTGTGAGTTTTTGGACCTTGCATATCATGCACATTCCCGGACCATAATTTGATTTCCTTTTTTTCCTCTGGACTAGATAAACCACTTCGTACACAACTTTGTAATAATGGTCCTCGAGGGTCACTTTCTCAGTTTTTGGATTATGGTGGGTGAAGTGGAGGAGGAACCGGGCTATCACAAGCTCCTACGGCCACGGAGCTTGGCCCACTGCAGACCCCAGCTGTCATGGCCACCACACCTGAATCCGTCCGCTCCAGCCCCTGAGTCCACTCCAGTGCTGGCTCCAGCCCCTAAGTCCACTCCAGTGTCGGCTCCAGCCCCAGAGCTCAGCCCAGAGAGTACAGCGCTGACCATCATGGCTACAGCTATTTTTTGTGTTTGGGCAGCACACACCTCTCCCGTTTATCCTAAGGTGGCGGCAACATTCACTTTTGAACTCTCTGTGTCCTCTGATGCCCCTGTTATGGCCGCAGGTGCCATTTCTGAACTCTGTTTCCCCTGACACCTCTGTTACGGCCACAGAGAGTGTTTCTGAACTCTCTGTTTCCCCTGACGCCTCTGTTACGGCTCCTGAAATTTCTGTGTCCCCTGATGCTATGACCCTGGAGGCCGACTGTGAACTTCCTGTCAGCCCTGACATGGCCACGGAGGCCGTCCCTGAGCTACCTGTCTACCCTGATGCGACCACGGAGGTCGTACTTGAACTGGTCGCCTGCCCTGACTTGACCACGAAGGTCATCCCTGAACTTCCTGTCTGTGTGGACAAGACCACTGAGGTCGCTCCTGAACTTCCTGCCAGCCTTGCTACGGCCCCTGAGGCTAACCCTAACTTCTCTGTGCCTTCTGTTACAGTTTCACCAGCTCAGCTGTGGTGGTCTTCTGCTCCGCTGTGGAGGTCTTCGGCTCTGTGGTGGTCTACCACTTTTTTTTTTTGTTGTATTCCTATCCTAGTGCCATTTTCATATATATATATATATATATATATATATATATATATATATATATGTGTGTGTGTGTGTGCGTGTATATATATATATATATATATATATATATAATATCTCAGTGTTGCTTATTGTTTGTATGTTAATTTCTTTATTAATAACCCCTGCATTTAGATCCGCGCCTCAGCCTGCTTTATCTAGACATAACACCTACAGTCTACTAATACTCTAATGAGAGTTAGTTGACAGGTAGTTGACAAGTTATTTATAGTTAGTAGAATGTCTAAAGTGGACCATCGAAATACATTGTAACCAATCAATGCGGTCCCTGCACCTGTGAAAGTGTCCACCATGTCCAACAAGACCAGCAAGCTAAAGAATACAAACTGGCTGTGTTCCAAAACCTTGTAAGCTGCTTCACTGTTTGCTGGGTACAGGCAGCTACATTCTAAGGTAGCATCCTAAATGAGAGACTGATTTGGAACGCTCTATATAGAAAGCAATTCCATATGTCACAGAAATTCCAATGAAGTTTGATGTTATCATGTTGCTAATCTAATGTCAAAATACTAATAAGCTTAGATACATCCCTCAAATATTGATAAAATTGGTTATGGTTAATTGATTAGAACACCAAACAATTTTTTTGCTGACTTTTCAGCAATCAGACTTTTTACTGGACATTCTATTCAGTGGAGCTGCGATCCTGTTCAAGCGCTCCAAGAGATGCAAATGAGGGAAGCGCCCTAGGTGCGCTTTAGGACTCCACTGCCGAGTATTCATCTGGCAAATCTCTGCTCCCTGGCAAATAAAACAGATGAACTATAACTTCTCACCTGCACAAACAAGTTTTTTTTTCAAACTCTGCTGCTCTTTGCTTCACATAAACCTGGTTGAACAAGCCATTCCAGACAGTGTGTTACATCTAACGGGCTTCCAGCTTTTCAGAGCGGAACGCATTGCAGAGTTGTCGGAGAAAACGAGAGGCAGTTGATTATATTTTTTACATCAACAAAGGCTGGTGTACAGATGTGATAGTGATGTGTTGCCCTAACTTGGAAGCTGTCTTCATTAACTGTAAGCCTTTTTATTTGCCACAGGAGTTTTACTTTACGAATTTCCTAAATAAAGACAGCACATCACATGCCCATCAGGGACAGTAACATACTGGACCATTGCTACACTGTTTTAAAGGATGCGTATCACTCTGTCCCCTGGACAGCTTTGGGACTCTCTGATCACTGTTAGGTTCATCTTCTCCCAGCCTACAGGCAGAAATTTAAATATGCCTGTAGTAAGGACTGCAAAGAGATGGACCAACGAAACAGAGCGGGCACTACAAGCCTGTTCAGACTGCACTGATTGGAGTGTTTTTGAAGCCACAGCCACTGATCTGGATGAGCTCACTGACACCTTGACATCAGTACATCAGTTTCTGCAAGGACATGTGGAGGAGTGTACAGGAGTGGGGACAAAGCCTTGTACACACACACACTGAGCATGTTTACATGCACACAGTACACCGATAACTCACAAAAATCAGCTTATAGAAATAACCTGTTGTTTTACCTGTGTTTACATGACTTTATAATTAATCAGGTTATTACCCAGTAGTGATGTCAAAACTTAAAGGGGGGGGATCACACACAGTTTCTGCCAATCTCATGTTAATCTTGAGTACATATAGAGTAACAATGAATCCTTCATATCTCCGAAAAGTCTTTAGTTTTGTCATATTTATAAAAGATAGATACACTAAACCGAGTCTTTCCGGAAAAAGCCGAGCTCCTGGAGGTGTATCTGCCGTCAGTGCTGTGGGCAGAGCTAAAGAGCACGCGCAGCTTCTGCGATGTCTGCTAGCTGTGACATCATTATAAATACAAAGGGAACAAAAGCGTTCATGTTGTTTACATTTTATGCACTTGCGCGGCGATTGCGAACAAAACACAGACATCTGATACAGCTGTACTCACCACCCGCGATCTGTAAATCCAGTGCCGAACTGGGACTTGTTTACAAAGTATTCATCACTGAAATCCCGGGAACAAACAAACATACGTGCACAATTCCGTTGCTGCCCCGGAAAAACAAACTTCATCCACTGTTCCCTTAACGCTGGGTTCTTTGGGAAGCTGAAAAAGGTAATCTTTCCCTCACAACCAAAAACACTCTCCTTTGGTGACAGGAGCTGTATCATTTCGGAGGCTTCGTCCTTCGGAGGTTGCATTTGAATGCTGAATACTTCATCAAGGATGTCATATTTAAGAAAAGTAACCGTAATAAAATTGACTGATATTCATTGTGAGGTGTAAAATACTGTAATTTCTTTCTTGCGTTGCAATCTAACGGTTATTTTCTTTAAATGAGACCGATGATGTATGCAGCCTTCAAAGGGTGCAGCCCCTGAATTGGGACACAGCCGTTGTTGAAAAATCTCTCGGCTTCCGTATCCCAAACGAAACGCATTGATGGGCGTGCTCTTGCTCTGGCTGATGTGTGTGCGCACGCTTGTCAGGGAGAAGTGTCTATACAAGGAATTCCGGTCTCTTTTGACGTCATACAGGACTCACTTGAAAAAAACCCTCCGAAACCTGTACCAAAACCGGAAGTAGTCATTTGGCACAGAAATACTTAATCATACGTCCAACTCGTGTTTTGAAACTTTGGCCATGTTTAGCATGAGAATCCAACTCTTCAACAGTGTAAATAAGTCAGAATGCATGAAATAGCATGACACCCTCCCTTTAATAATTTGCATATCTGAGTATTTAATTTATGTTGGTTGTGATGTTAAAGCATTAAAAACTGAAGAAGAGTATTGCAACATGTCAGCGGGAGACTTACGGCTCATATATTATCCTCTCATGCAGTTACAGATGCATTTTGACTGTACCACTTCTGCTTCAGGAGATGAGAACACATTTTTATTCTTTGGGTCAAGAAAGAGTCTGAGTTTGCTATATATTTCCTCCTCACTTACTGCAAAATTTTTGCTCTGTCTGGATGCACTTAAATCCACAGTAAGGACGCGTTCCTGTCACATATCACATGTGCACTTCAATAATACGACAGAAAGCATGTAAATGCGTTTACATGCTGGGTGAAATCGGTGTAAGGGGCAAAAATCTAGCTGCTATGATCGTTTATGCTTAAGCCGTTTATGACCTTACACCGATAAAGGAAAATGGGTTAACGGGATAACATGACCACGTGCATTGTCGGCTTATTAAGCATAATCAGGTTAAGAACATCCACGTAAACACACTCATTGACAAAGGAGATAAGAGTAGCTAAGAGAAGCTACTCTGAAAAGCTGAAAAAAACAGTTTTTAGCTAATGATCCTGCATCAGTGTGGAAGGTTCTGAAAGCCATCACCAGCTACAAGATGCAATCCCCCAACACTGTGGAGAATCAACAACAGGCTGACAATCTGAATGTGTTTTACTGTAGGTATGAAAAGTCAGGTCTCATACCCCACACCTGCTCTCGCCACACAACCTTTAACTTGTGGTGAATAAAGCTTACGGCTCATATATTCTGATTAAAAAATATTATAGTATATTTATAACTATCCTATATTCATAAAAATGATCTTACTTTGTCTGCTACCTTTGTTTTTTCCACTTAGCTCCCCTGCATCTGTATACCTGCTCAACTGTCTGAATTCTTCAATATTCATGATGCAGTATTCAAACAATCCACAGATGACCTACTGATGATCTGTTTTCATTGTTATTGTTAGATTGCAGGTCAAGTTAATGCTGATTAACTTACTGTAATAAATATGCTGTAAGTACATGGATGAAAAACATAATCCTCATGTAAATCATTTTGTGGTCGGTGTTGTTACACAAATCTGGGCTTAGTTTCATTGAAGTTTTTAAAGTTTTTATTAGTACCAGTGTTTTAATTGTGTCAGATTCACAATTGAATATAACCGTGTTAATCATCAATGAACAAATATTTGTAAATTTACTGTTATCATATGAAGATGAGGATCCACAGTCTTGTTGTGTAAACTCTTCACAAAAACAGAGAAATACTGAATGCCAAAGCAATAGTGTTAACTAAAATGTTGAGATATTTTAACAATGAAGGACAAGAACATAACTGCTATGAAAATGAATGTGTTTATATCCACACAATCCCATATAAATCATTTAAAGGGCCCATTTATAGGTGGGAGTGGAATACAGTTGTTTAACTCTCTGGCTTTTGGCTGCTGTTGATAGGAGATGCTGGCAGAGTAAAGGCAAACAAATTATTTCAGGAATAAAAAGATCAATAGCATCTTTACTAAATCTTCCCCTCAAGACTCTCATTACAGTAATCCAAAGTCATTTTTCTCTGCCAAATCAGAAATTGTGGAGACAAAGACAATATTAGCTTTACTGGCTGTGGCCAGCACTTGCAGCTATTTGGGATTTACTTAAAGCAAGTGGGGAAATGAGAAAATAGTGATTTACTATCTTTTAATTACAGCATCACTGTACTTACAGCAGTATGCAGATGTATGTCCAATGCTGTCCAATTTCATTGCACAGCATCTCAAATGTTGGTTTGGTCATTCTGAAATGCCTAAGCCAAGTCTGTTTATTGTGTTTCATATGTGTGCTCTGATGCACAAGTAATTTATAGCCGCTTTTTCCACCGTCGGGCCAAACGGTTCTCATTGTGTAACCGTTCCATTCCGTGCCGATCTGGGCCGGCTGGTACGGTTACGGTTTCATTTTCCACTGTAAGGCTGATACCGGCCACTCTTTGGAATATAATACAAAAGCATCAGTCATTGCCCTGGTAACGCAACGGTTTACTGATGATATGAGATGTAAATAACAACCGCGTTATGAAGGATGATCAGATATTTATTTAAATTTTATTATTATTTATTTATTTATTTATAATAAATGTATTATTTTAAATTTATTATAATAAATGTATTATTGTGTTTACGTCGCGCAAATAGAGCGCTTAGTCAGCTACGGAGAAACTGGTAGCCAGGCAACAAACAAGTGACCAATCCTGTGTGTCTACGTCAGTTCACGCATTCTACCAATACAATTCAGCACGGTTAGAAAACCATGCCGAGAATTCCGGGCCAAAAATTTGTAATCGTGCCGTGCCATACCAGGCTCAAGTGGAAACACAACTGTAACCGTTCCTTACCAATTTAAGAACCGTTCGGCACGATGGTGGAAAAGCGGCTTATGATGTACGAAAAAAAGAGCCACAGTAGCTTCAACGGTTGCAGCAACTTTAATTTTTATTACAGATATTTTGTGCCAATTTCCCAGGAAGTGACTATTTTGTTCTCTTGAACACATGGGATGGAAACAGTGCTTTATTCGCAAATGTTTTATGCAATATTTAAAGTTTGTGCATAAGTTAAATTCGCAACTTTGAATGGAAATATAGCTACTGTTAGGTTGGCAAAGGAGGAAGATGCTGAACTCCAGCCACAGTTTCCATAAGTGAGAAGTAATGTTTGTTCCAAAAGCCTATTTTAACACTGAGTCTATTTTTGTAGTGTGGTACACGCTGGACTCAGCAAAAAAAAATATGGTGAAAATGCCCTATAAACCTATTTATCAACAAAATCTTTTGCTGTAGGCTTTTATGAAGCAGCACAAACTAATGAAATAAACTATTCACCAATTGTTAAAAAAGCACAGCATTTTAAGGATTGTAAATACATTTTTAAATGAATGAAACAAAATTCTCAACTACCAACTCTTAATAACCATTGTATAATTTATGGTTGTTATTACAGAAAATAACATAGTTACCAAGAAATCACCTTTTTAAACAGAGGCTTAACTGCTAGGAACAATCAAGACTAATCAACAGGGAAAACTACAAAGGACTACAAACATGGCACAGGAATACAACTTAAACATAAAAGTCCAGGGACAGAACCAGATGCATGTTACAGAGCCCTTTTGCTACAAAGACGATCTTCTAAGAGAATTAGGTTTCAACAACCATCTCGGATCTTGGAGAAAGTTCTTAGAAGCAGAGTATTGGGGAAGTGTGCAGACATAACTTTGGTCATGTTTGCAGCTTAACTGCACCACCATTCCCCGGGCCTCAGCCTCGCTTCCTTTCTTTACCGAGATGACGTCCTATTTCCCAAGGGCCATGAGTGGGATGGCCATCCAGGACCGCATCCCAAGCCCATGAGGAGAGCATTCTTCATAACACTTGAAATGGCAATATGCCCCATGTGTGGGACCCAAGGTAAAAACAAAGGTCTGACCAAAAAGAGATAGTATGAAGCATCAGTGCACAAAGGGATACACCAACCATATACCTCCTCCAGAGGACATGCACTGGGAGGCCACTTACCAAGACTGTCCATTGCAATATGCCTCCAAGAGAGACTATAATCTGGGTGGTCATTCCAGACTGTATCCCAGTTCTTTCAGATCTGCCCTTTGGCAGAGGTTTAGTGCGCCTAGCTCCTCGGAGGCAGGGCCATGGGTGGCTGTACTTTCCTTCCTTTCCTTTACCTAAGGCTGAATGTGTCAAGGACCATCATTCAGGTCCTTAAGGAGGTCAGCCTGGTAGGCCTGCAACACTGCCATATTGTGTAGGGACCTGCCAGCCTGACCTGCCACCACATAGGCTTTGCCCAACAGATTGGATGTTATTCTACGTTTCTTTTCTATGTTCTATATTCTATGTTTTGGAGGGCAAAGCTGGAGCCTTCAATGACGATGCCACGTCAAAGGATAAATAGGCTGTTCAACCCTTTAAATAATTAAAAGAGGCAGAGGTGATGATGCAAGACTAGCTCGGGTTTCTCCATGATCTTGACACCTCGGTGTGGAGATCAGGGAAAAACGGAAGGCACCTTAGAGGAGATAAGATAAGATAAGTGCACAAGTTTTTATGCTGTATCACTGTGTGTTTTTGCATAGTCTGCTTTATAATTTCCTTATGAAGTAACCACACACAGGGTTTAATTCAGGTGTCTTGTCAACAACAGTCCTATTTTAATGATTAGGGTGAATTACTAAGCATATTATAGCAGCTAGCTAATATGCAATTTTGCAGTTATGCAGCAGCAAGCAGGCAATGTAATTGCCGTAAGGATACAGAGACAAGCTTTGCTGAACTCTTTAAAGTGAAATACACTGTAAAAAATGGTATGAGCTATTTACTTAAAAAAAATATGGTAACAACATTACAAATGATATTTCTGAGTAGTTTTTAAGGTTTGATTCTTTAATGGAATCTACCTGAATAAATCATGTAAAATCTCTTAAATTATTTAGTCTGTGACACAATTAACTTAATATTTTTAGTGAAATGTCCTTTTTTATTTTAAGTTGACTCTCAAAAGTGTGTGATTTAGAGTGAATAGAAATGACCTGTTTATATTTGATTTTAAGTTAGATTGTACAATTAAAAGAGTGTATTTTTTAAGTAAGAACAACCCTTTTACTGCACTGGTAATAGCAAAGTTTTTGCTCATTAAACAAAGCAACATGCTTCAAAGTATAAATACATGCAGTTATTCACAACCTAACCATAAGCTCTACTCTTCTGCACAATGGTAACGATCAAAACTTCAACATAACAGAAACTCTTTCAAGTGTCAAACATAACTGAACATTAAACATTAACAGATGTTTCCCTTCACTCAAAAACACATAAAATAACACTTAATTTCATATTTACTCTCCATTTCCAGCCATATGCAAAGCATGCTGGGAACTAACAATGCTGTCTCTAAATAAAACCGCATAATTGAGCTAATTCTCTTAAAATAAATAGGTAGCCTTCTTTCCTTAATTTTATTAGCTTAATCGGTTCCTTAATTCAAGTCTCAAAACTGTGCAAGTTTCCCTAAAAAAATTAGGAAAATGTATCTCTTGGGTTTATTAGTGAAATGTTCTCAATATTTTCTATACAACACTGAACCACAATTTTATTAATAAAATATACACATTATTTTTAATTATCACTTTCATTTTTTTAATGAAAATTACAAGACCGAAGACATTTTTTTTACTGTGTAGGCTTTCGATTATGTATTTGCATATCTAACGGAGCTACAGCAATTCCTGTTTTTGTACTGCAGCAGCAGCATGCATAACAAAATTAAATTGCAATGTTAGCGACATCAACAGCAATAGAATGCTAGTAGAAGTTGCAGTTGAGTAGACACTGTGTACGTGTTTGCTAATTTTAATGAGATGAATTTTGTGTTGGCTAATGAGTCAATCATGCTATTTGAACATTATCATGAATTAAAATGCAAACAATGTATTTATTCACCTTATTTACATATAAGTAAGTGAGCAGCTGCATTCGGCAGAATTATATTGGGCATATACTATTTCATAACTACAGGACAAACAGCGATTGCTAATGTGAGACAGTCGTTTCCGTTTACGACGCGTTTTGCAGTGGTGGGCAGTGTGGCCAATCACAGACATGTTGATGATCCTGAGCGCAGCCATCAGAGGTGTTATATCAGTCAGAATCACATACTGCTCAAAACGCTGAGGTATTTGCTTTAACAACAGGAGCGTAAAAAACAGGAGACTCCTTGCTGCTCATTGATATAGTGGCACTCCTGAGATCACTACAGCCTAAGATGAGTGAGCAGTTTTTGCACGCTCTCGCGGCTATATGTTATTCTCGTGGCTATGGACTGCCTCGCTGCTGAGTGGTTTGCGTCTGTAAGCTCCGTATAGCTTTTTGTTTTGAATCTCTATTTACTATCATTCCTTGTTGTTTATATTGTTAAATTTACTCATCACCATATATCAGATATTGTCTAATATTGCCTATCATATTAATCTGACATCGCTAGCTTAAATTTAATTCGTTATCGCTAGCACAACACGCTAGCATTTCGCTAGCCTGTTAACCCGCCATACATGCTTGCCGTCTTTTTTTTTTTTCTCGCGCACTTGCCCCTTTAAAGTCCATCAAATGACTGTGGTGAGCTGGATCAGTCAACAGACACGCTAAGTCATGTCATCTTCACCTGTTATTGTCACTTGCACTGCCTGCCACATGTATAGCATAGCTTTCTCTGTCTGCTTTGAGATTTACACATGTGATAAATGCAGGGAGATAGTCAGGCTGATGGAGAAGATTTCAGAATTAGAGACACACATCCAAACTTTAATTGAGGATAGTAAGAATGCAAAGGGCTTTAGATACTGCTTTGGATGTGACTAACTTAGTGAACTCTGTACATTGTTTGGTTCCAGCTGTAGAGCACGTGCAGTAGGGCAACTGGGTGATTGTGAGACGGCATAGTCACGGGACAAAACACCGCTCTTCTGTTCCGATTAGAACATCAAACAGGTTCTCCCCACTCACTAGGTGCGTTTACATGGAGCACTGTAATCGGTTTAAAAGTCCAATCCGAATGAAAATGCTCCATATAAACACTTCATTCGTAATAAAAATGCCCAAACCGAATGAAATTGTAATCGGTTTGAGAGGGGTGGGATAAACCTTTCTATAAACCAAACAAAATAAAAATTCTGCCATGTAAACACGTTAAACCGATTACTTTGCATCTACGTCATCATGTCAAGAGGTCGGGGTCGTCAGAATGCAAAATGGTGGTGGCAAAATCAAACTGGAGTAAAACTGAAACAACACATTTATTAAATACACTGAAGGAACTCAGTGTATCATTACTACGGACCTTCATCCACACGCTTCTGCTTTTCGGAGGAGGGATGGGTAGTATTGAAATGCTCCTTAGAGATGCACAGCCACCAAAAAGGTCAGCTTCCTGCGCCTGTCTTTTCCTCATACCTTCCAGCAGTAATATGCTACAAATTCACGCTGTTGCTTGATTAAGAGCAACACATTACATAAAAATAGCACACATAAGAAATAATGCAACTCCATGTTGACAGGAATAAAAGGCAGCAAACAGGACATAGGCTAATGTGCGCATGTCACAAAGCCATTCCGATTGAAAGCGCCAGCACATGTAAACACCATATCGGATTAGATAACGTCTCTTGTAAACAGTCCACCGAATCTTTCAATCGGAATGATTTTAATCGGAATGACAAAAAAAAGTGTAAACGTGGCTAGTGACTCACCCACTGAGAATCCTGTTGAAAGTGCCCTAGTTATTGGTGATTCTATTACACGGAACGTGAAAATAGAGACACCCGCCACTATAGTCACATGTTTGCCGGGAGCCAGAGCTGGCTAATGCAAACCGTAAAGTTAACAACATATTTGCATGTACAGTTCTCTGATGTCGGTTAATGGTAACATGACATGCAGGTAAACACATAAAATATTTTGAGTAAGCGTTTTATTTTGTTTTGATTTTAAATTTATGCATTTACAGTACATGGCTGCACGATTTGGTTAAATATACTGTATATTGTGATCATTTTTGAGAACCTTTTCCTCAGTCTACAGTGAAAGTTGACCGTTATGGTTCGAATTATGTGCATGCACACAACTTCTCCTTCCAGCCAATTTTCAAAATAGAACAAGCGTTATGAATATGATTTCGAAGAAATGGATCGGCGGTACATGTTGATGAGTCAACCTCATTTCAATCTTGAATGGATGTTTTATTTTCCAATCATTTTTTCCCGACGTCACGTAATTGTTTCTTGCAGTCAGCAGCCATTGGAGATGAAAGGAAATTGTGTCATTATCACCAGGCGTGGGTGCGTCTCGAAGGAAGTTCAACACTCTTATTTCTAAATCTAATCTAAATTCATTTTTGCTTATTAGTATGGTTGCATTAAATCATTGAAGGTCAGCAGCAAAGATATTGGTAAATAAAGTGAGATTAAATACATAAAGTATATTTGTGTAATTAAATATAGTTAATTACAGGATTGCATAAAATTCTGAGATTGCATTTCACTGTTTTTATTCATTTTGCAGAATATTGAATGTTTTCATGCAAGTGAGATGAGTAAATGCATGTTCACATTTAGTCTAGAACTGCAATAACCATCATGTTTACACAGCACAAGCAAAACCTCTGAGTATTCTGGTTGCGTAACTTAAGTTACTTGTAATGCGTTACCCCCAACACCGCTCATGGAGTTTTTAAGCCCTATTGCAAATTCCATGTTTCCTTCCCTTCTGAAAGTACTGTTAAAACTTCTTTGAGCCCTATCGCTGGTTTGTGTTTCTGACCAAAGGTCTTTTTAGTACCCCCCCCCCCCACACACACACACACACACACACACACCCACACACACACTTTTTTTTTTTTTTTTTTAAATCAAATTTATTAAAATCTGAATACATTTTTGTAGTTTGAGTTGATTATAGTTATTAAAGTAGGTGGTGAAGGGAGTTTGTACTGATTCAGTACAGTATTTGTGTTTAAAGTAAAACAGCTCAATAAAGCTCCATGCTACACTAAACTATTCTCACAAAAAGCATCAGAAGAAGTATTTATTCTACTTGAGCACATTGAGAATAGCGTAGACATAAAGCAATCAGTTGACAGACTGGAACACAAATCCTCTTGAATCGACCGCATGATTGGTGTTGTCTGTTGTGCCTGCACATATGACGTCTGATTTTGTGTTTATGCTATACACCAAAGATTGTATTCCTCTGGATGCTTTTCCATTATTACCCATAGTCTGTCATTGTTAATATCTGTCTTCAAACATTGTTGAATGCTTGTTTCTAAGGTTCTGTTGTGTTAATTAATGAACTGCATGGCTATGAAGTAATTTCAGGTTTGTTGACCACACTACAGCTCACTATTACTTTGTTGCATTCTTTCCAAATTCCCAGTTTCAACAATTAAGTTTCAACAATTAACAGAACTTCAAAAAACCATACAATGTATCATAGCACACAAGAAAGAAAAAAAGATAAAGATACTGGACAAGCAAATTGAACTAACAATTTAGTTTTTTAAAATATACAGAAAGCACTGCAATATATATTGTACATGTATAATTAGTCCTTAGCACCTTTCTTTCTTTTTTCTTTGTAATTAGCATTGTTATTTTCTCAAAGGTGACCAATTTTATAGCATTTTATTCTGTCACTTAAGTCCACATACAGTTTTAGTTATGGTTTCTTCATGACCATTTTCCACTCTCTTTCTGACTCTTATTAAAATGTTGTTTTTGGCACTGTACCTTTTTTTTTTTTTTTTTAGAGCAACTTACCCAACACTGATGATAAAATATAATAAAATCATGCAAAATTTCCTGGCCAGTAATGGGCGATATATTTCCCCCGAAGTTAATTTTGGATGCTGCCCTCAACCATGCACATTTTTGACTGAGCATTTTTGCAGCTTGGTTTAAGTAAATGGTTATGAACACATGAGAGAGAGTCTACACAGTACACGAAACCCATTTATTTCAAAAGAACAAGACAAATCCTGCTCTCCATGATATGACCCCTTTAAATGTCATTTTGGTTTATTTCTTTGTGAAACAAATTTCAGCACAGGTCAAAATATATCAATTCTTTTTTGTTCTTAGAAAAATTGATAGATTGTAAGTGTATTCTGAAAACAGTGCCTTATATCAGACATACTCAAAAATTTATGAAGTCCCCTGTTTAAAAACTCAGGGACCAGCACTTAAACCCTGTGTCAAGCCTACAAAAATATGTATCACTCCTCTCTCACTACACATACTGTTACCTGACCCCCTCACACACACTGCTCTCTTCTCAGAAAATAACCATGTTCTATTTCAACTGTAGGAACACCCACCCTTACAGTGGAAAAATAAATCGAAGGAGGGAGGGTAGAGAGGTTCAGGGCGAGAGAATGACTGCTGCTGACAGCTGTGGGTTTTACCGGGCAGGAAGTCGAGCGGGATGTCTTCTCTCATGACTAGCACCCACAGGCCTCCATTAGTGGAAGTACAATAACAAAAAATTTCCACATAGATTAAATATTTCATAACACTGTCGATACACACTCACCGTCATACACATGGATTTGCACATACTGAGGTCCTGTACCTATTTAAGAAACTCACTGTTTCTAAACATCTCACTGTTGTTGTTATTTTTCATCAGGTTAGATATTGATTATTAACCACTCAAACCCCTTTATCCAAACCTCACTATTTAACCGCTGGTCTCGCACATTCTCCATGTTTGTAGTTTTTTTTTTTTTTTGTTTGTTTTTTTTTTTACACTTTTTAATTGTGTTTGTAGTTCTGAACCAAATTCTGCTCCAAAGCGCAATGGGTTGGGCAATATTAACTGTTAGAGCGTGCATGGACCTTAACTTCAGAAATAATAGACCATCCGGGTATACCTTTGGGATACCCATTTCAACATGCTACGACTTGGGACACACTAATACTAATACTAACACTCTGAAAATTTCAGCCTCCCCAGGCAACATATGGAGGCAGAAAGGCAACATTTTTTTTTCAACATCTTTTATTAGACCATTATGCTGCCTCAGAAGCCCAAAATCATTTTGAGTGGTACCTTCATGCACAGCCTAATTCTATGAACATATCAAAATAAGAGTCCTTGCATATAATAAAACAGAAGACATGTTACAAGTATATACTGAAGAATTATTAGTTGCTTCAGTGTTGTTTTTGAAGCACAGTACAGATTGTTATAAACCGAAATACACTATCATTTAAACTGTAAATTAGAAACAAAAGAAAAAGTTTGTTAAATATGTATTTCTTTATATTAGTAAATAAATAGTAATAAATCTTATTAATACTCCATAACCATTACAAATATGAGAGCTTTATCAAAAGTTAGGAAACATTATAATTTTTTAATGTTTTTTAAAGAAGTCTCTTATGCTCACTAAGGCTGTTTATTTAATCAAAACACAGTAAAAACAGTAATATTGTGAAATATTTTTTATTTTACAATTTAAAATAGTTGTTTTCTTGAAAATAACTTTTTTTTAGAAGATTTTGCCATTAAAAGCCCTATAGAAAGACATCATTTCGTTCATTAGTCCTGTTTAATTGTAAAGCTATATGTATATCAGTGTTACATTTTGTTGAGTGCTAAATTGTTTGATGCATTCAAAGTGAAGTTAAATCATTTTGGCACTACAATTTACTGTTAGGTCTTTCACTTTTTCATCTTGTGGCTATTTTATGGATTATATTTTGGCTAATTATGTTAGTTGTTTCTTTTTGTCCAGGAAAATATCACAGTGAGAGCTTTAATTTGATGTGTAATACTCTCATTCACCTGACATGGCACATACCCTTTGGTATTACTGGAACAGCACAGTGCTGCAGATGAAACAAACAGGGTGAGAATTGGGTCTGTGATCCTTAAGAAGCAATGTCAGGAGGCCCATTGATCTGTTGTGCTTCCAGGTTAAGTGTCAAAGTAGAGATTTCAGCATCCTGATCAAAATACTAACCGTTCTTCCCCCTAAAGGCAGCTGGAGGCTACATGCCGGGATGATCAGATTGTATTTGTGCACCATACCTCCCCCAACCTCTTTCCTGATGTAAGAAGAACATGGCTTATTACACAGATACAACTCAAGAAAATCTGTTTCATGAATGTTTCCTCTGATTTAAAGTACAAATACTAAACATATTTAGACACCACATAATTAGACATGAAAAAGTGAATTATTTTCACCATAATAGTCCAAGTTTATATACAGTAACATTTGTTGCTGTAACAATTTTCTCTAAAAAATTGAGATTGCCAATTGTCATACAAGAAATTTTACAATGTTCCCTTTCACGGGAACTTGTGCTGCGTCAAAGATGCTGTGGGAATGCCTCTATGTGACTGCATCGTGAAGCATGTGTGAAATCAGTCCAATGGCATGACGGAACATCATAGGCGGGTGATGTCATGACCAGGAAACTGTAAAGCTTACCCAAACCAAGCAGTGCTAGCTTCTGTGTCTTCAGCAAGCGCTCTCTGTTGAAATCGTCTGTCTTATTTGGTTTTGTCTGTCCCACACACACACACACACACACACATATATATATATATATATACATGGGCGACATTATGGGGGGGCAAGTGGGGGCAAATGCCCCCCCATATTTTTCCCGATGTGAGCCAGTCCACTACAATTTGGAGAGGTTAAGGCCTGGGTATACTTCATTTCCCGCATTCCGATCCATCTCGCGCACAGTTGAGCGAGTGAGCTTTTCAAAGATACTCCTTTACCCGTGAGCACGCAAGCCTTTCAAAGATACTCACTTTGCCCGTGAGCGCGGAGGGACGCATGCACCGTCCGTGTTCACACAAATTTGTCTTCAGAGAGTCAAAGCTAGTCCACAGTCTAGTAAACGTTACTTGCTTGCACCGACTGAAAACACATGAGAAACATCATGAGACAGGAGAGACTCGGACATTGCAGTACTGAATATTGAATGGTCCACACATGTGGATTTGGATAAAAAAAGGTAATCGCTTTGATGCTGTGCCTGAATGCCGTTTATCCCTTCACAGTGGCGTATAGTGGACGGGCACGCAGGGCTATTAAATTATTCTTATTATTACTATGCTACTTTTATTATTAAATTAATATTGCAATTCATTTGCCCCGCAACATCATAGGGAATCACCGCATAACTGACGCGCTGCGAGGATAATAAAAGATTAGTTAGATAGCTTACTCCTTATTTAAAAAAAAACAACTTGTTTAACACGAAATACTTCTCGATTCACGAAAAAATACTAATTTTTTTCTCACTATGGGCCACAAGAAAATATAACTATATAATATAAATATTAAGAAAATAAATTAGATTCATCTCGCATAGTCTCTAAGAGAATATGTGCCGTTAATGCAGCGTCAGATGCCAAAAGCTCAGTCAGTTTTTACTTACAGTTTCTGTAGTGAATAATTGACTGGAGTTTGAGACTTCTTTACCCGCATAACTCTCACGCAAAGTTTGCACATTGTGTGATATCCACTAGCTCGCCTTCATGGTTTAAAATGGAAATATTTTCAATAGTGCGACATGGCATTTTTCTTTATCACCATTTGCTCGCAAAATGATGGACACTGATTCACATATCGTCTGTGTCATTTCCCGTGATAATAAATTAATTGAATTATTAAATAAATGTAATTAACAAGAAGTAAATAAACAACAAGCAAACTTAAACTTGTTTTGCCTAAAATTTCTATGAATAATTTGCTGATTCAGGTACAAAAAGACGTTTTGTACCTGGAAAAAAAAAAAATAAAAAAAAAAAAAAAAAATCTTGCCACCCCCACCCCCCCACCCCCCAACTTGAGAGTAAAATGTCGCCCATGTGCATATATATATATAGTTTAAGCAGTGTGTTCCTCCCTGCCCTCGCTACACCCACACAAGATTTGCGATGTTTGTTTGGGAGCAGAGCACGCTCAGTCAGCAAGGAGATGGAGACAAGTCAATCGGCCATTCTATGGTAGCCCTGGTGGCCACGGAGAGGCATTTATAGCTCAATCTGTCAAACATCAAAGACAAAGACAAGAGTTTACTCCTGGACGTCCCGCTCTCTCCTCCTTTTCTCTTCGATGACGCAGTCTGGCGCTGTTTGCATCTTGAGAGACAACTCACTGTCCACTATGGTATTCCCTCACCCCCCTGGACTCCATGCTGCAGACATGGCCGAGGCTACATCTGTATGCTTTTCCCCCGATTGCTCTGCTCCTGGGAGTTCTGGAGAAAGTGTGCCAAGACTGGGGCCATCTTCTGCTAGCCCTGTTCTGGCCAGGCTGAGTTTGGTTCTCAGACCTGGTGTTCCTCCTCAACAGCTCTCACTGGGAGATTCCAGTCAGGAGGAACCTTCTCTATTTTAGGCGGGGGGCTCAGTCCTTCACCCCCACCCGGAGCTATGGAAACTGTGGGCTTGGCCTCTGAGGGGACCTATATCATAGACTTGGGTCTCTCAACTGAGGTTGTTGAGACCATACTCCATTCCAGAGCTCCCTCCACGAGGAAACTGTATGCCCTGTATGTCTCTAGCGAGAGGAGGCCTAGCAACGCTCTGGTTCAAGCATAGTAGCCAAGGAGGCTCTGTGAGCCTAGCAACTTAGCCCCTGGCTGAGCTCATGGGATGGAGGCCTCAGCACTATGTCCTATGCCTGCCAAGGAGGCTACGTAATAGAGCCAGCAGCTCGACACAATATTGGGTGGAGCTCAGATGAGTGGAGGCCTCTAACAAAATGACTCTCTATAGCGAGAGGCGGCCTAGCAACAGTGCAGCCCTTAGCCCCTGGCTGAGCTCAGAGGATACTCAGGGCAGCTTCCAAGGAGGCTTACAGAGCCTCCTTGACATTTGTGCTTATTTCTGTTACTTATAACATTTTCATGGCTAAAGTCTGATTACACTGTATTCAGCACAAACTCTGCTACAATAATATGTGAGCAGCATGTATGTAAAAGTTTGTAGTTTTGAGAAAATGACGTTTATGCGTGGTTTGTGAAAAAAATATTAAGTCACTGAAATAAGGCCATAAAACCCATACTGAATATTTGTTCACAAGACTTTTGAAAAATGTATGTTGTAGCCTAGAATTATTGCAAAACGATGTGAAAATCATCCTGCCCACTCATTCACATAAAACAATATATTGATTTAAAATTTGTAAGATTTTTTGTGTCAGAAGGCTGTATGCTGGGAGGGCGTGAGGTTTCACACCTGGGAAGACAAAGACCCTCCCTTAGGCCTTATCAGGTGGGACTGTGAGGGAACTAGAACAATGAATGTTTTCTTTTTGATTGATTGTATTTTATTTACAACACAACATAATCCAAATATACATAACGAAGGCCAAAAAGACACATTATTGAGCACACTGATCTAAAGACAGAGACTTGAACAGTCACACACCTTTGTGCCATTCCTGAAACAGTTCCTGTTCAACATACCTGTCATTTCCAAGGTGTTTGCTTTTTCATTTTACCATGTTCATGTAGTGCAGCTTGCTGATGTTGGTACAGCGCTCTCAGAGAAAAACAGTTTGAAGAGACTTGAGAAAGTTTGAGTCAGCAGGACTCATCAGTGGCATCTGGACCCTGTACAAAAAAAAAAAACAAAAAAAAACAAAAAAAACAAAAACAAACTGTGAACATGCAGATATCGGGAGCAACTAGGGCTGCATCCAATTGTGATTTTTCTGGTTAAAAATTGTAATTTAAAATTCACAAAAAATATAATGAACACCAGGTTTGTTGTGCCGACTTGTAGGGCTGCATAATAATAATAATAATAATAATAATTTTACTTTACAGAAAACCTTTATTTTTTGGGAAAAATGCAGGCGGCTTATAACTATAAATCATTATAAATGTTATGTATGTTTAATTCATACTGGAAGCCGAAGGGCGCCCTTGCGCAGAAAGTCCAAATATGCCTCACAGAAGTAAAATAACATGCCATTCAAGGATAATCCCAAATACAACTATCACTGTAGCTGAATAAAAAGAAGATAGAAACGCTTTGACTTTTTAAATATGAAGACAATAAACACAAGACTGCGAGAGTATATGGTTTATTTGTGTTCTTCAAGTCATCTCGGATATTTTCATAAGAATAATCATATTTATAATGCAACTCTATGGGCGCGTTTACAGGTTTGCATGCCTTGCACATGGACAATTTGTGTGTCCAACACTGCGCTGCTCGTGGGTGTGGACACATTACAGATAATGAGGCCAGGCAGGGAAGATTATACCTTTCATTGGTTTCATATGAATTACATAAACAGAGAATATTTGTTTGCAATATGACAGTTCATTTAAAAAGTAGACACTTAAAGCTTTAAAGACACATCTCATATCTATGTGGCAAGTATTCACTTAGTTACAGTTCATTTTTGAAATGCATTTCAGAAAAAAGTTCACAGGGACTGAGACGGCAGAAAGCGCACCCCTGTTCTTTATTTTACAAAAGCACAAAGTTTTGTCGTTATTGTGAGTGTACACAAATAAAAGTAGACACTTATGTAGCATCTGGATCGATCAAACACACAATTGTAAAAGTCAATCTTCACAACATGCAGACTCCATAATGTCATTTCCCGCTTGGAAATTGCACCTTTCTCATTGGTCAAGCCAAAACTCAAAGGTGTGACTTCTGTAGAGGTTAAAAAGCCCCACGCAGATCTCTCTCCTCTGGTGGTTCTTTGTTCTTGCTGACTCTGCCGTTTGCTGTTCACGTGAGACATCGGCCACCCATTTCTTCATTCAACGCAGAAGATATTGATTACAACTTCAGCACCAAAGGACCGAACCATCAAGAATTTCTCCTGAGCCTGCAGATCCGGACGCTCCTCAACAGCTTAGGCATTTGCAATTATCGTACATTTGAATACTAAACGGCGATTTAGTATTAAGTTTAAGCTCCTTTGTTATCAAAGTTGCTTTATAGTGAGAAACTGATGGTTCTTCCAGATCATTAAATGACCCTTTTCATAGCTCCTTTCCCGTTACGCTACGGTTCACATTCATTTCCACTCTCTCATTTCCTATGTATGCGTGATTCATATGTCAGTGTGTGTTTAGTATGTTTATTCGTATGTTAGTTGTATGTTCGTGATTTAGTTAAATAAAACTTGTGTGCACATTCTTGCGAGTTGATTCTGATCTGCTTATTAACCAATGTCACTGATAATGATTACAATCACAGATACATGCTAAGAAAGAGTTATTTTTTCTGTGGCCATGGAAAATATCCTTTCTGAAGAGTTGATAGACGATCAATACTGTTGAGTGTTCGCTGGCCGAACAGATTAATTGATTGTAATATTAATTCAGCTACCTCAAGTTAATTTGATTAACTGATTCGATAACGTGTTATGATTAATTATTCATATTTCCCTTTTGAGCTAATTTGCTACACTTAACAGTTTCAAATGATGTATAACACTTATCTGTATGTCAAGTCAAGTCAAGTCATCTTCATTTATATAGCGCTTTTCACAATACAGATTGTTTCAAAGCAGCTTCACAGTGATAATAGGAAAATTAATTGACAGAGACTGTTTTGGCTTTACAGCAGCTCTAAGAAAATATTATTGAGCTAAAGTAGGTTTTTGATTGAATCACTTCTGTTGTAAAAATTGTAAATTATTAACTTAGGGGCCGCTTAAATGACACCTTTCCTACTGAAAACCGAAGACCTTTAATGCATTCTTGCCGTTCATTTAGATGTTTAGTCTATAGATTTGCACATTTGAATGTGTATGTGCGCAGTCGGAACTGGGAACACTTCCTATAACACCCAATGTACAATGTACGGATCCGGGCTGTATCCAGATCAGATGGAGGACCTTTGCCTAAACACGAGCACAACACATCTCTGAAGTGTCAGCAGAGATTGTGTCAACTAGACTATTCCCTGTGAAGGCCTCATTGACACGACATCCAGTGGCACAGATCCTCAACAAACCCGTCTCCATACCAGCGTGATGAATCCGATCTTAAACCAGATGGAACTGGATTAAATATTTTGAATGTTCCGATCTAATCTGATTTCTGACTTGTAATGCTTCCTGAATCATAAATTATGCACTGTCAGTTTGTTGGCCAGAGGAGAACTGGCCCCTCGACTGAGCCTGGTTTCTCCCAAGATTTTTTCTTCATTCTGTTGGAGTTTGGGCTTGCTTAGTCAGGGATATTTAATATTCAATATAAATATTGTATGAGAACTGAACTGAGCTGGACGATGACATCACTGTTTTCTCCAGTGCTGCTGTATGGATAAATGAACTAAATTAATAACTAATGATTTTTACAATAGAAATGAATCAATACTGAACTTACTTAAGCTGGACAATGCACTATTTTCTTCTAGAGCTGCTATACAGCCAAAATTATGTTTCCTGCTATTACTGTAAAGCTGCTTTGAAACAATCTGCATTGTAAAAAGCACTATATAAATAAAGGTGACTTGACTTGACTTGACATAATAACTCTCTAAAGCAGGAGGAAACCTACTATGCCATACACTCGAGACAGCTTCCCAAGGAGGCTCACAGAGACCCCAACAACTCGGAACTGCTGTCTCAGCTGAGCTCTAGAAAGTGAAAGCCTCAGAAGGATGATACTCAAAGTGAGAGGATGCCTAGCAACACCCCAGAACCCAAACAGCAGCCATGAGGCTCACAGAGAGTCAAACAAATTGGCACCCAACAACTCAGCACTACTGCCTGCCGAGCTCTGGTGACAGAGGCCTGAGTATGATGACTCTCTAAAGCGAGAGGAGGTCTATCAGCATCCTACACTCAGAACAGCTAACCAAGGAAGCTTTGCAAAGCCTAATAACTTGGACCCGCATATAGAAAAATGACTCTCTATAACGAGAGGAGGCCTAACTATGCTTCACTATTGTAAAGGAAGTAGCCAAGGAGGCTCACAGAGAGCCTAGCAACCTAGCATACTGCCCAGCTGAGCTCTGAGGACAAAGACCTTAGCATGATGACTCTCTAAACTGAGAGGAGGCCAAACAACATCCTTCAGTCAGAACAGCTTACTAAGGAGGCTTCTCAAAGCCTAACAACTCGGACCCACTATTCAGGTGGAGCTGTACTGAGTGGAGGCCTCAGAAAAAGGATTCTCTATAACGAGAGGAGGTCTAGCAACGCTCCACTACTGTAAAGGCAGTAGCCAAGGAGTGGGGAAGTTATGTCCAGACAGAAATTGTTTTCCATAAAGTCTGTCTCATGCTGCCAAATCTGTCATTGGTGCAGGCCATAACTTTCCACAACTCCTACACAACTACAACACTTTTCCTGTCTCTAATTCTTCAGAATTAGATACATAACATAGAACAATAGTATTATTTTTTTGAGTCAAGTAGAGGAGCCAAAAAAGGAAAACTTCCTGTTTGACTCGTCCGTGCCTACAATCCCCACGTTCAACCTCACCGTAATGGCACCCCACAAGACCCGAACCGTGAAGTGCAGGCACTCAACTCTCATCCCTCAAGACAGAGTGAAGCCCAGGTGGAACTAATTACTGCAACCACATTGCAAAAATCATGCATTTAACCTCAAGCGCACTAGTTCAAACATCACATTCTATCACTCTGAAAAGAATCATACAAGAACAGACACAAATGCATGGCTATGCGCGCCTTAAACTCCCTCAAGAGCTGAACGCACTCTGCAAATGCTAACTACTATCCCTCAGGAGAGAGCAGAAAGTCTCTTGTATTCTCTTGTAATCAGTCTTGTAAATGCATATGTAACACAGTTCGTAGATACGGGAAGAAGGAGGCGGGAGGCGGGAACCGGCGAACGTTTAACAAACTTTAATAAAAGATAAACAAATACAAAAAGAAAGTAAAATGCCGGCAGTCCCTCATGGCCGACTGCCGGCCACACAAACATAATAAAACATAACATAAAGTCCAGGCCTGGTCCTCTCTTGTCCTTCACTGTCGTCGCTCCTCCTTTTATGTTTCCGGAGCTCCTCCGTGAGAGATACGAGACCGGTGCAACACGCAGCTGATGCTCGTTATCACTCGCGTCACCGGCCTCGCGCCGTTCCCTCACGGCTCTCGCCCCACCCTGCTTGTCACAGCATCATACCTAGTGCATCCAGCTTCTTCGAAGAGTCGACAGCATTCCACCCAATTGCGCATCCCACATCCCTCGAGGATAAGGATGGCGCGAACTGAGATTTCATTGAGAAATCCTTGCAATGCGCGCATTCAGCTCCCTCAAGAGCTAAACGTGCTTGCTCCTCACTCATGAACATACAAACGGTCTCCTGAAGACAAGAAAGTGGTGCCCTTTTATACTCACGGTCGCACCAGCAGTGACGTCATAGGCTGTCGCCGGCCAGTGTCAAGTTCATTGTCGTGTTTAGACTCATGCTTCAGACATGATCATGCCGAGGCATTCCCCATAGCACCCTTTCGAATGGGAATTTAGTCCTGGTTCGCTTAGCGTTAACACTTGTCATTTTTTAAGACCGAACCTAAAGACACACACACACAAAAAAATATTATGTCATTTTGACCAGCTGAGAACTCATGAAGAGTTTATAAAATGTGTAAAGGAGTCAAAAGAGCAGCAGGAATTCCTCCAATGTACATAAACGAAGATCTGCTGCTGCGACGTTTCCGACACCTGTATCGAACTGTAATGAGCAACATTGGGACTATGACGAGAAAAAAAACAGGTATGCTTCAGCATTCTGTCCTTTCTGTCCTGTCGGTCTCATCTTGTGACATTACGTCCTGTTTTTGGTGGTTTGTCTTTGGTCCATGTTGCATTCATATTTTAGTCGAACCACACCAGAGTTAGTTTGAAAGCAGACCGAGAACCATCTTTTCAGTGGTCTTGGTCCGCTTGTTCGGTGTGCAACAGGGTTCGGATGGCAGCGTTCACACTTAATCAAATGAACCACACTAACAGGGCAATTGCACCTGAGTTTGTTTTAAATGAACCAAACCTGCCAAGTGTGAACACACCCTTTTAATCCCCATTTGAATCAACTGGATACACTATGTAATGTTTGTCATTACTCCACAAGTTATTGTAGACCTTATATTGTCTTTCTTTTTTTTATAGCAAATTTTCGTTCTGTACAAGCTGAAAATTTTTATAGTTGAAGAGACAAAAAAAGGTCATATATCGACCAAAGAATATATTGTGTGAGAAAATCATCACCATATACCCTGGTTGCTCCTTGTGACCTCGTGAGGCAGGCCAGTCTGTTTTGCACTGACTCAAAGAGCTCTCTTCTACCTGAAGAGAGCTATCTGTTAGCCTTCTCCTTCATCTCAATAGTAATTGCTATCAAAGTATGGTTCCCGCAACCTAGTCAGTCTAATGGAAAAACATGCTTTTTGCATACATATGTAATTATGTCATTTATACATCATACACTTTTCCTTACTTGTTGTCCTCTGTCTCTTGCAACATTGGTCTGTTTAGGGGATGTAACTTGGCTACTCAACTTTGATTGGTGCCCATAAGAACAAGCATGCAATATAGGAAACAAACATAATACAGCTATGTACTTAATCTCACTTAGAACCATCACCAGGCACTGAGATTTTCATTCTGTCTAAATGGAAAATCCAGATTTTTTCTTATATGCTTTAGTTCCATCACAAAAG
Source organism: Mylopharyngodon piceus (assembly GCA_039654765.1). Taxonomy (NCBI): domain Eukaryota; kingdom Metazoa; phylum Chordata; class Actinopteri; order Cypriniformes; family Xenocyprididae; genus Mylopharyngodon; species Mylopharyngodon piceus. Next base: position 23,307,929 of record CM077456.1, read on the forward strand.
ATGGTACTTAAGCAGCCAGAGTCACTTTATTCCTGCTGTGGTTTTTACATGCACATTATGTCTCAAGGATCTACAGTGCAAACAGCCTTGCGTTTAGAATCACTAAAGAGCTAGTCTGCCCAAGAAAAAAAGAGAGAAAGACTAAGCGAATTTGAGATTTGTCCTTTGCAGTGTGGGTGTTCATTGATAATATTTCGGTTGGTCCAGACAGGTATTGTAGACGTCTGATAAAAGACTGTTCCTGTCCAATGACACATTAATCTGTCTTGAGACTGGCCCAGCATGCTGATGGTATCAGTGCAGGAAAACAACCTTGGGGACAAAGAAAGTAGCTTGATGCTTAGCAGGCTAATTTCAATGCTTCAGAAACTCGCTTGCCACTGCTGACTGTATTAGCTTCACTATCATCTGTCAATCATAATACAAAATGTTTTAATGCAAAGTTCAAAGGACAAAGTTCACCTGTCTTGACCATTATGATCATGATCATTATGATTTTTGAGCAGAGTACCATTTCTATATTAAGATGGGAACTAATGTTCATGCGAACATTATTAAAGGAATAAGGAATAGTTCACCCAAAAAATGAAATATGAACCGATAAAAGGGCTGAAAGAAAAATTTACTTTAATAGACAAATCGTCCCCTTGGAATTATAAGGTTCTATTTGACATTTTTGTCAAAATTTAGTTATTCACATATTCTTATTCTGTGACAACTTACTTACATTGTTTGTTTTTTTTGTTTGTTTTTTTTTTGGTTTTTTTAATGTGTACATTTTGGGACTTTTTATTTAGAAAACAAAAAGGCTTTATCTACAAAGTCGAATGGAATGCAAAAAATTTGAAGCTCAATATCTCAAAACTACCCAGAATGCAGATAGAACCTTAGAATTCCAAGAAATGCAGAATTGTAACAGATAAAACATACTGGGAATATTTGTGTGACATCAATAAACATAACCTGTTTTTTGTCCATCAAGCATGCACATTTGAGATGCCATTTACTTTATTTAGTATAGACTATGTATTTGCATTGATCAATGTTTACATGTGAATAAAAGTCAGAATTAAATCTGTTCATCATATAAAGTGATCATGTCTCTTCAGAAGACTTTAATTAAATTGCTTAATTCATATTTATTATTATTACGATGTATTTTTGTACTTTCTGATGTGTGAAAGTTTTGGTTATGTGGACTTTCAATGGATGGACAAAAATTATGAGAGAATATTTCAAATGTTTTCATTTGTGTTCAAAGATCAATGAAAGTCTTATATGTTTGGAATGACATGAGGGGGAATGAATTATGAATTGAACAAACCCTTTAATATCTTTTACAGTTTAGCTTATAAAATCAATTCATCTTGTTTTTACAGCAGACGGCTTGCAAGTCCATGGCGAAGGCGTGGTGACATCTGACCAAGGTGGAGCTGGAGGGTCGAGGGAGCCCGGTGGAGCCGAATGGGCCGATGGTCCCAGATGGAGCCAAGGGGGGGAGGAGCCAGGGCGGAGGAGTCTGGACAACGGGCCGAGGTAGAGTGACTGGCTCAGTGGCGGGAGGCGGAGCCAAGAGATCCAAGCATCCAGACGGCGCTGTATAACAGCTGGCCCGAGGTGGATCCACACCACAGAGGGCTGGTGGAGGAGGGACCGAGGGGCTGACGGAAGCGGCGACTGGGCAGAGGAGCTGGCAGAGGTCTGAAGAGGAGGCAAGAGAGGGAGGCTGGGAGGCTGGGAGGGCACACTGGAAGCACTGAAGAGACGTAGTTGGGCGGAACCAACATAGAAACAGGAGAACTTTTGCTAGACGGAACCAGCGGAGACACAGGAGAACTTTTTCTGGACAGAACCAGCAGACACACAGGAGAAATATAGAGTGGGATCAGTGGGGGCAGAGAATCATCCTCTTCAAAACAGTCCTCTTTAAAAAATAAATAGTCCAGCGCTTGCTCACCCTCTGTGGTGGGAGTGTTGGCGGGGCTCCACTCCATCCCCTCGAAGTCTACGAGGACTCCCACGACGGCGCACGGTTTAGCCGGCTCAAACACCTGGTCAGACGATCGTCAAGGCTCCGGCTCTGAGGCGATGTAAAGCTCCTCACGGCAGACTGAATACCTCCATCTGCGGTGGGCTCTGGCTCGTTGTCCGTGTAATTGGCTGAAGGCAGGCTGGACTCTGGATTAGGAGCGGGGCTGGTGAGTTCCTCCTCGGCGAGGCCGATGGTAAATGGCGAATCACGTAACGGTGTGTAGTGATAGGCACGAGGCACGTAGCACGCTATCCTGTGTATGTGTTTATGTAGCTCAAGAGAGCAACCATACATTTGTGTTGGAATTAAATTTTTTTATGCTTTTGTTCATTTATTCTTTTATAATAATATAATATAATTCATTATTTAATCATTTAATTAATCCATTTAATAATATAATAATTTGTTAGGTATTATTTAGCCATTTTTTTATTTGATTGTATTACTTATTTTTCCTTGCTCTTGTAGTGTTTGTTGTTGTATAAATCTTATGATTGCATGGTTCAAAGAGATATTTGTCTTCACAAGTTAGAAATAAGGAAATGTCTCTGTTTCAAGTTTTAATGTCATGGTATGATGTTGTGAAGTAGTAATTTTCCATTGCTTATGCTTTGCTATAATCAACCTGGTTGAACTTGTGCTGGTCAGACAAAGTCCAGATGGAGTGGGGTGAAGTTGGAAGAAGTAGACAAAGTCTGACTGAGCATTAAAATTATTCATTAAACCCCACTCTTTCTTTTACCATCACTTTGTCTCCTGCTTTCTGTATGTAACAGAAGCTAACACAAGCTGATGTGCACAATAACTTAAAAATCATAAACTGCCAACCCAAGGTCTCATACTTGCACCTGCACAGACAAATTTATTCAAACATTACAATACAGACTTTACAATATGATACTCCAGATGCATAGCAAATAGCTTGTTTTCTATTGCAGTGCTAAACTACAGTAGCTGATGTAAGCTTTTGGTTTAATTAAACTTCAAAGAGAAATGAAAAGAACATTGTCGAGACATTTTCTTTTTGCTGCAAGAGTTTGCCTAATAGGTATTACATCGGTCTGAGAGCAGAGTATCTTTAGACTTCATGTCTAATCATTTCATGCCCCCAGGTCACTATACATAGAGCAGAGCGGAGCAGCAGATGCTTTATGAGAGCACACTCAACCTGGGATACGTGAGAAAGATACCAAAGCCACAGCTATAGCCTGGTGGATGCAATATTTTGAAATCTCTTCATTTGTGTCAGTTAATTTCGACAGCTGTGCAAGACCTTGTTCAGACCGCAAGGCTTAACGTTGGAGAATTCAAAGGACATGTTGTACTAACGTAGCCCTCATCAATAGGACCATAAGCCAGAGGCATTGAGCATGTTTACATCTTTTTCTAACTGAAGTCCATATTCTAAAAAAAAAAAAAAAAAAAAAAAGACATTGACATTCATAGTTTTTGTACTTATAATGTATAGACATACTTAGCAGAACTAAGATAGACACATTCCATTCCTCCTGTTCTCCATTACTCTGGCATTTTAGTCAATTTAGACAGTAATTTAATCAATTCATTAATTGTTTTCATGTACTTATGATGGTGCATTCAGTAGTTCTTTAGCTTTAGCATTTCTTTAGTAGTTCTATAGCATTAGCATCACTTTTCTTCAAAACTATATATATAATAAATATAACAAAGTAATACTTAATTGGGGAAAAACAGGATTATAGGAAGAAAAAGCAGAATGAACAATTGTATTTGCAATGCCTTTTCTCAAAAATTCTGATGCCATTTGTGACACTGGAAAACTTTTGCTTTTTGTCGGTTTGTTCTAAATGAAAATGAGCAACTGAATCCTTTCACAAGGAGCTGTAAAGACATTGCTGATGTGTATAAATAATTATGACTTCATTTAAGTAATTTGCCAATTATGATGAGTCTGGTAAAGTGCAGTGCACTCCATAGTGAGTAAACCATTGTGACCATCACTTTCAAATGGAATTCACTGCAAGACAACAGCAGAACAGTCGAACATAAATAGTGTGTTGATCAGTTTGATTGGCCTGGGATTTATGGATCCTAATTAGCTGATATTACTTTTTTCCACGTCAAGTTTTGTTTTTTGATGAAAAATTGTGGAAATAAGACAAAATCGTATGTTTTCTCAAAAATACAACCAATTGATTGAATGAGTATTTACAATCACATTAACAATATTCTCACATAAAAGCCTCACATAAACAGGAAATGGTTTGGGTTAGTGTTCTGCAGTGATTCCTTTCGACTCACAGCTTGTAGATAAATAGTAGACAATTGGATAAAATGTAGACATTTTAAAAAGGGCTATTACAGTATTCTGCATGAACTATTTCATGACATGGCAACCATCATTCAGCTGGTCTTGTAAACATCATGCCATATACTGCATATATATATATATATATATATATATATATGAAGACTTCAGTGCCGTCTGAAATTTTCTTCTTAAATGAGCATTTTTATGAAGCTCGTATGTATTAGGTTCAGTAATTTCACTTTAATGACAATTAATAGGTCCTTTTCATTGCCATTAAAGTGAAATAACTGAACATAAACATACAAGCTTGATAAAAATGCTCATTTTATAAGAAAATTTCAGATGGCACTTAGAGGCTTTTGCATCTGAAGTCTTCATATATATATATATATATTAATAAACTTGCAGTACAAGTATCTCTTATAAATCAGTCATTCTCAACTGTGCTTCAAGAACAAGTTTTTACAAAGGACAGGAAGTGGCCATCCAACACAGTATCATACAAAATCATTTGAAAGTACACAAAAATATCCTTAAAATCAAATTTTGAAATGTATACGCTACTATTACAAAAACTGATCAGGGCCAGCAATATGTAAAAAATTACATAGGCCTAATAGACAGCCAATAATACAACACACTTTGAAGTCAACTCATAATAATTCATACAAAATCATAACTTGTGAAAAGGTCATATTACAATCCAGGTTTGGGTTTGAGTAAGAGGTTGGACTTTACAGTTAGGTTTAGGTTTGGATTGTGCGTTTGTGAATGATTTCGACATCATGAGATTGGGTTGGGCAAAACATGACTTTCAATTCTACTAACAGTTCTTGAACGTGAACTGTGAACTGACCTATTTTGCATATACAAAAAATGTTTGTCCATCTACAGTAAGGTTCTGTTTCCATGTCATACCAAACAAGAAGAAGAAAAAGTGTGAGTCTGAAATCATACTGTGTAGTATACTACCCTGATAGCACATGTACATCTCGGAGACATCTATTAGATGTATGCATTTACATCTGCAAGAAATATTTTTTAGAGTGTTTGCTCATCTGCAATATGTCTCTTAGACATTTCCTGTCAGATGTTAAATAGACATTTAGAAAATGGAAGATGTTTATAATTAAGAGTGTATGTAAAACTGCTTTTTTCTTTGCTGTTTGTTGTTGTACCAAAGGAGTGAGTACAGCGTTAACCGAGGTCCCTGTCATCTTATATCTGCCTGGCACCCCAGCATAAATTTAATTTAAAGAAGGAAAGTGTTACAGTGTGACCTACCAGCATCAGCTGTGTCACTTCACTGCTATTCACAACTCCTCTCCTGTGGATAGTGAAGTATCTATTGAATGCATCTCCAGAATCTCAGCAGAAATAGGTCATCCGGGTACTTTTCAGCTACTGTTTTTTTTGAATACCATGAGTCTGTACCTATTACTCTACTGTTTCAGGGTTCTGCCACTTTGGTCTGTTTATTCTTGGTTGGTGTCAGAGCTCTGACACTCCTAATGTCTTGTTTTGTCATGGTGAGCGTGCGGTTCCGAGTTCGATCAGGCTGTTTGCTCGGGAAGTGCTTGTACACATGAATTGTTTCGTGTGCGGAGCGTGGTGTTTGGATCCCAGCACTTAAGTCTAGTTTGGTTTTGATTCTGTGTCGGGATTCGGACATTCATGATTTGTGTGTTTGTCTTCTGTTGTGAGCACATGGGATGAGTATTTGCTCATTCTCCGTGCCCTCTGTCTTGTTGTGTGAGCGTGCGGATTCGAGTTCGCTTGGACCGTACACATGTTTACTTCTGTCCACATGTTTGTTGTGTTTTTTCATAGGCCGCGTGCTTTCATGTTGTCATGTTCTGTGGACACGCAGTCGGTGAGAGCTCTTATTGGCTGCATGTTTTATTTGAGCACATGGTTTGTGATTGTTTGCACTGGCAATGTGCTCGTCATCTTTATTCCTTTGTGCCATGTGCTCTCCTGTCTATTGTCTAAAACAGAAAAGAACAATTAGTTCAAGAATCGAACAACACTACTGCCTGCCCAGTCCTGCTGCCAGTGTTTTCCCCTACGGGATACTTTTTGTTTAATTTTATTATTAAATAAAAAGCTCATTGTTTCTGCATCTTGAGTCCCTTCACCCAAACCTGACATTTTGGCGTACTGTTTTTTCGCATGCTAGTAGTAAGTAGGCATATTAAGTAAGGAAGGAAGAAGGCATATTTGGACGCAAAGTTAGTGTTCTTCTCTAAAACAGGAAAGGCTACTGGTAGATAGCCGGATCTCCATTTTGTGAATCTAAATGAAAATCTAAATGTAAATATCTACTAAATCAAATGATTTTGGAATCATTGAGGAATTAAAACATGAAAATTCCTTAATTGCTATCAGTAGATAAGACATACCATAAACTACATATATCCTTGTTTCAAGTGAACATGTATTTAATGTATTCTAGATTGTTTCCTCTTTTACATTGCATAGTCTTGTTCATGATTTTTGAGATTGAGGGCATATTACTAAACCTGCCCTTACGAAAAAGAAGTTTATTTAAGTGTGCTATTAGTATACTTATTTTAAACTAAAAAATAAGAAAGTATACTTTCAATCTACTTTTTATGTACTTCTCAGAAATACACTTTATGTACTTCTCAGAAATATACTCAAAATTGCACTCAAGTAGCCTATATTTGACATATACTGACAGAAAAGTCTAAGTATATTTGGCCCATACTTGTACTCAGTCTTTTGGTCGAGATATACTTAAAAGTATAATTAAGTAGTGTACTTGTAGTTACGTTTACTCTTTTGATTGAGTAGCCTATTAAATATATTTTTCACATAGTTTTACATACTGTCTTAAACTTACATTGTTTGAAAATATTGATTCATAAAGAAAACAGATATGTGAATAATTCTGAGTATCTGAGTTTTTGTGTAGGTTGTGTACTGGTAGTGTACATAGGAATTTACTTTAAATCCACCTTACTTTTCCTCGCCATTGACTGAATTTTCAGATTATCCATGTTTTCACTGTTATACTGTTACACTGCCTAACCTTACTGAATGAAATGTTGAACCCATGAAGAGGAAATGACTGTGAAGCTTTGGGGGTAGCGTTGATGGACTCAATCTACTCCATCTGTGTTTTGATCATTGTCCCCCTTACGAAAAAGAAGTTTATTCAAGTGTGCTATTAGCATACTTCTTTTAAACTAAAAATAAGAAAGTATACTTTCAGTCTACTTTTTATATACTTCTCAGAAATATACTTGATGTACTTCTGAGAAATATATTTAAAATTGCACTTAAGTATACTTGACTTATACTGACAGAAAAGTCTGGCCTGTATATTTGGCCTATACTTGGACCTATACTTTTATATCTTTTGATCGAGATATACTTAAAAGTATATTTATAAAAGTATAGTATAAAAGTACATTGTTTGAAAATATTGATTTATAAAGAAAACAGATATATTCCTAATTCTGAGTATCTGAATTTTTGTGTAGTCTAGTCCACTGGTAGTGTACATAGGAATTTACTTCAAATCTACTTCCCTCTTTCCTCGCCATTGACTGAATTTTCAGGCTATACGGTAAGAGTTAAAGTACAGTTAAAGGTATAAAATATAATACCTAAATAGGAACATAGTAATATACTTAAAGTGCAAAAATTATATATAAAAAGTAAACTATAAGTGTGATGTTATGTTCACTTAAAGAAAACTTACAAGTATACTTGCACTAAGCTAATAGTTTACTGAGAGTATATTACAAGGTGTACTTTCATATACTAAAAATGTACTACTAGTATTAAAATAGTAAACTACTAGTTTACTTATAAGTTCACTTGTAGTACAGATGCAGTACAAATGAGAAACGAAGCTGTGAATTAGTTGTGTACTTAAAGTTTATTACTGTTACACTTATAGTACACTTAAACGTATACTTCAATTGGGCCAATTTAGTCCCAATCGGTATTAAAATAGTACACTTACAAGTTTACCACTAGTACATTGATACAAGTATACTTACTACATAATATACTTGAACATTACTTAAGTATACTTGATAAAATGAACTTGAAGTATACTTCTTTTTCGTAAGGGTCTGAATCCAATCCGGATAAAGTCTTTGATAAAAACATGATTTTCTCAGCTTTTTGTTTAAAAAGTTGCTTTTTTATGAAACTGACCCACATTCACGTGTTGATAAAAAAAAAGGATACATGAAGCTAGAATAAAATGTTTTTAAAATGGAAAGAGTTAGAGTACATTTATAGGTATATTTAGTCCCAGTATATTTAGTCCCAAATATTTAGTTTATATTTATAGGTATATTTAGTCCCATAAAAGTGTAATACCTAAATAGGAACATAGTAGTACACTTAAAGTGCAATAATAATATATAAATGGTAAACTATGATGCTGTTCACAAAAAAAAAAAAAAAAAACCTTACCGTACACTTGCAGTATAAAAGGACTAAACTAGTAGTTTACTGAGAGATACTTCAGAGTGTACTTTCATAAACTAAAAAATGTACAAGTATTAAAACAGTAAACTACTAGTATACTTATAAGTTCAGTTGCTGTACAGATGCAGTACAAATGAGAAACATAGTTGTGAACTAGTTGTGCACTTAAAGTTTACTACTGTTACACTTATAGTACGCTTAAACTTATACTTTTATATACTAAAAAGTGGGCTAATTTAGTCCCAAGCAGTATAGAAATAGTACACTTACAAATTTACTACTATTACATTGATATTAGTATACTTACTACATAGAGTATACTTAAAAATATACTTGTATATTTAATAAAATGAACTTGATGTATACTTCTTTTTTGTAAGGCTGTCCATGTTTGCATTTAACATTTTTCCCCTGCTGTTCACAATCCAATCAGAACAGACCTGTTACTCAGTTTTGGGTCACAACCCACCAGTTGAGAGCCACTGTTCTAAACTATCATGGAAATGAATTTGATGCAGCAGAAATATGTGGTTTGGATGGAGTAGAGTGTGTCCTCTGCCTAAGTTGAGTGTGTGGATGTATGCCATAGTACTGGAGTGGCACAAGATCAAGCAGGGAGCTGTTGACCCCAAAGGCAGGTGAGAAGCAGAGAGGCAGACAGAACACACCTGATTCTCGAAACATCAGCGTGGAGGCATTGGTTCCCATGTGTGCATCTCATCACGGATGGTAGGAGAGACAGGAAGGGAGAGAAAACTCCATGAATACCAAAACACTTCCTGCAGCGCTGCATTCTAATCAACAATCAACTTATAACATAAATGCTGCCCTTCTTTACAGACAAAACATTACTGTATAGAATTAGTTGTACACTGTAAAAAAATGGTCAATGACTGTCAGCTACGGCTGCCAAACAAAAACCTTAAAATTAAAGTAAAATATTCTAATTTAAATAAAGTGTAAAAAACTTTAACAGAAATTCTCATAAAAAATTTTCTACAGAAAAACACTGTTATTTTACAGGTATTCCCTGAATTATTACAATACAACACCTTCACTGCAAAAAAAAAAAAAAAAAAAATATGGTCAAATGACTTTCAGCAAAGGCTGCCAATTAAAGTCTGTCAAATAAATGTAAAATATCCTAATTTAAATAAAGTGCAAAACACTTTCACAGAAAAAAACACTGTTGTTTTATACATATATCCTGAATTGTTACTAACAAAACACATTCACTGAATGTGAATCTCTTGTATTTAACCAGAAAGAGCACACATAAATGAATTAATGTAACTATATGTTACTGTCTCTAACACCAGTGTTTTCTGGCTCATCCTGGACTGAAGCACAGGCTCTACTCTCCAGCACAAAGGTGACCCACAAAACAGACGATACAGAAACCCTTTAAATCCCAACAGAACATTAAACACTAACAGATCTCTCTAGATCTCAGCATCTTCACTTATTACAATCCAGACTTTATTTATTTCATACTAAAGTTCTTATTGAGCATTAACAGAGGTTTAAATGTTGATGTTTTATTGAATAAAATAAAGTTTGAAGTCACCATTCTGGTGGTCAGTGCTTGCTTTAGTTGGGCTCTTGACCCTTGACTCTTTAACATTAGTATTTTTCTGACTGCTTTAACTGTGTGTTTCTGATACATGTTTGTTATAACAAAAAAAAAAAAAACTCAGATTGGATGATGTTGGTCACTTTTTAAGTGATGGTATAGTCATCATAAAGTGTTCTGATTCACTGATACCAGAGACTGGTCTCTGACTAAATTGTTTAATATTAGTTGTCACTCCACATGCCAATACTACCGCAGTGCTGTAATACTATAAACAATTTTATTAAATCATTATGCAGAAAATGTTTTGTCAAGGTTATGCAGACTCACACAGACTCACACAGACATCAAGAATCAGCGTATGAATCTCAACAATGGTGACCAAAAAAAAAAAAAAAAAAATCAGATCAACTCACATCACAAAACAAGCTACTAAAGTCACAAAAAAGCTTTGTTGATTGTCACCATTGTTGAGATTCATATGTTGATTATTGATGTCTCCCAAAAAAAAAAAAAAAAAAAAAAAAAAAAATGGCTGAAAACATTTTCTGCATAATGACTTCAGAATACCAGGTTGTCATAACATGATTCCACAATATCACAAGGTTATAATAAATCATATTAAATTAACAGTTAATATACTCAGAAATTTGATACTAAATGATACCAGCGAATCAGGCCACTTCATGATAACTATATCATCAATAAACAGCCAAAATCATCTGATCAGAGTTTCTCCTGCACTTTTTGCTATAACAAACATGCATTAGAAACACACAGTAACAACAGTCAGAGAAAAACTAACATGGAAAAAGTCAAGGGTCAAGAGCCCAACTAAAGCAAACGCTTATCTCCATAACGGTGACATCAAACTTTTTTTTTCAATAAAACATCAACATCTAAATCTTTGTTAATTCTCAATAAGAACCTTTGTATAAAAGAAATAAAGTCTGTAATAAGTGAAGATGCTGAGATCTTGAGAGCTCTGTTAGTGTTTGATGTTCTGTTGTTGCCAGTCATTTGAATCAAATCAGGAAACACCTGTAAAATAAAAGTATTTTTTAACATTTAAAGAAATTTTTTGTTAAAGTTTTTTTGCATTTTATTTAAATTAGAATATTTTACTTTAATTTTATGGTTTTTGTTTGGCAGCCATAGCTGCCAGTCATTGACCGTTTTTTTTTTTTTTTTTAGGATTTTTTTAAAGTGAAGGTAATAATTCAGGAAATACCTGTAAAATAACAGTGTTTTTCGGTTTATTTAAATTAGGATATTTTACTTTAATTTTACAGTTTTTGTTTGGCAGCCGCTGCTGCCAGTCATTGACCATTTTTTTTAGGATTTTTTTAAAGTGAAGGTATTTGATCATAATAATTCAGGAAATACCTGTAAAATAACAGTGTTTTTCGGTTTATTTAATTTAGAATATTTTACTTTAATTTTACAGTTTTTGTTTGGCAGCCGCTGCTGCTAGTCATTGACCATTTTTTAGGATTTTTTTACAGTGAAGTTATTTGATCGTAATAATTCAGGAAATACCTGTAAAATAACAGTGTTTTTCGGTTTATTTAAATTAGGATATTTTACTTTAATTCTACAGGGTTTTTTGGCTTCCATTCATTTGACCGTTTTATCATTTAACTGTTTTGTTACTGTTTAATTACTGATTATTTTTGTAATTTTACATACATTTGTTTGTAATTTAAGAAAACAGAAAAAACACTGTAAAAAAATACAGTAAATTTTCTGTAAAAAATATGTGAATTACTGTCATTTTTCATTAATGTCATAATACATAAAATAACAGCCGAGTTGTTAATTTACATACATTGCTTGTAATTTTACAGAGTTTTGAGTATAATTTAAAATAAAAGAAAATGACCGTAAAAAAATCACAGTTATTTTCCGTAAAATTAGGATATTTTTTTTTATTGTGTAGTCTTTTCAAATGGTCTGAATGGGCAATATGTGTATGACGATTCATCCTAGTGAACCCAATCTTTTGAATCCGATCATGAAAAAGATTTGTTCTTTTATTGATTCTCTGATACTTTCTGTAAGTTTCATTATTATTTCATGAGATCTTGACAAATGCTTTATTTTATTTTGAGTTTCACAGAATAGTCTAGAAAATATCTGTCACAAGCTGTTTTCTATCGTAAACCTTAACTGCCAAGATATATTTGGAATTACATTAAAGTGAACAGAGGGTGCTTAGCATGTATAAGCAAGTCTCTGCTTATACATGTGTTTTAAAAAGGTTTGTTTAAAACACAAACGGTGTTCAAAAAAATTAAAACATCCCAAATATGTGCTAGAAATTTTATATGGTTGATTTTATAGAGCCTGTATAATTAATTTGGTTAAGATTGTGGTTAATTTATAATAAAGACCTTGCAAACAAATCTAGCACAAACATGGCATGTATGAACGGGATATATGTAGGACAGGTCCCTAATGCCACGTTCTACCATACATCTTAATGTGGTCAGCCGTCAAAACCAGCTCCCAGAGTGCTCTGAGGCAGCAGCAAAGTTTGATTGGCTGCTAATGTGCCCTGGGATTGGCTTCATGATTGATGGACAACCCCACATGGTGAGATCAACAAAGATGACTCTTTTTTAGGAGAAAATTATTTTGAAGGACCATCATGTCGACAGTTAAACATTTCATTGTAACACAAAATTAATTAGTATTTAAAAGAACCATGTCATCTATGCTGTTTCCCAGCATTAAAGGGTTAACAATGAGTTCAAGAGAAAGAAACCATAATTTCTTGCAAGGACCCTTGCAAGAAATTATGGTTTCACTAAAGTGATCACCAAAGATGACTCTTTTTTAGAAGAAAATTATTTTGAAGGACCATCATGTCGACAGTTAAGTGTTTCATTGTAACACAAAATTAATTAGTATTTAAAAGAACAATGTCATCTATGCTGTTTCCCAGCATTCAAGGGTTAACAATGAGTTCAAGAGAAAGAAACCATAATTTCTTGCAAGGACCCTGCTGTGTCTGTCCAATGCAAAGTGCTTCTACAGCTATTAGTGGCGTGACAGCAATTAGATTAGAAACTTCATTGCAGTATTGATTCTTTGATAAATGACTTCAAACACATCTGTTTGGCTCTAATAAGCAGATGAAAATGAACAGCTTGGCTCTAAATTAGGACATCAGTGTGATATTGGGAAAACATTGTGTTGAAGTGGTTGTGGTGTCCCATTTTAAAATATTGGTGGAATCTTTTAAAGAGGTCATATTGTCCTTTCTGTGAATATGCTACAAAGTAGGGTCTTAAACTTAAAAAACTTAAAACTTAAAAAAAAAAAAAAAAAAAGGTCAGTAAAAGGAGGTGCTTAACCTTCATAAAATGCAGTTTCTTCTAAAATCCTTTTTTCTTTTCTTTAAATCTGCCATGTTATAGACATGGAGGAGCAACATTACTTATAATCAATAGAATGTGTTAAAGGGATCATCAAAATAAAGTTATTTATCATATTATTTTAATGTATTATCGTAATCATAAACGCGATGATTTGTAGCACAAATTATTTGACCATTTACTGCATTTTGTTATTCTTCCACTTAATTACTATAGCAGCTAATGAATCGGAAGTGCCCACACAATCATACTTCCGTGTTGCTACATAAGGTGAATAATAATATTGAAAAATAAACAAAAAAGCTACACCAGAATGGGTAACAGGGTTTTACGTAACAGGGCTGTACATTTAGCACAAAGTAGGAGCTAGCTTGGAACCAAATGTTGTTTTGTTATTATTGATAAACTTTTATTAACAATACATTTAAAAAAAATTAAGCGCTTGAGAATTTTTCTACCAATAAGTTTTGTAACAGAGTTAAATGACTGTGTTTGATGAATGCTGTCAACATTACTGAAAATGGCTGAACATGTTGCTGAGATTCCTTTTTTTTTAAGTCCAGATTTTCATTCAGTAAGTTCAATTTCAAATAATTTCTTTGAGACTAAGAGGTTGATATAGCCAAGTATGCAGAGAACAATGTAAACCCCTGTACTGATCACCTTTTTTTTTTCTCAGAAATGTTTTGACTACTGATGGAAACCACAGTGCCTGAGGGAGAATGGTTTAGACTGTTTGTTATATTATGTATGATAGCATAGAATTTTCTGGGTTTTTAGTGAAGAGCTAAAGGACAGGACCAGATCTGAAAATGAATCCTAAAGTGTTTATAATTTCTTCGCCTCTAGAGGCACCAAAAGCAAAATGACGCCATTGGTTGAGCCAAATATTGACATGTTGAGCCACTCTAACATGCAGAGCACTGTTTTGAATGTGCCACAGTGTTTACATTCTTCAGAAAACAGGAGAATGTATTTTAAAATTGAAAAAAAAAAAAAAAAAACTTTACAATTACACAATCAGACATAAACAGGTTTGCACAGTTTCTTAATTGTACAATTAAAATAAATAAATACATATTCACAGTCTACCTTAATAACTATTCACAGTGTACATCTTTATTGCAGAGCTTTGTTACAATGAGGTACATTATTGCTAGCACAGAGTGTTATGAGTCCAGATGGCTAGAGTGGCATTAGCAATCAAACACTGTCATCAATATCTCCACACCCCAAACTAGCACACGCAAATGCAATGTAGGCTTTTTGCCTCTTAATGTGGTTGAAATTATAGAGCATAGGTTGATGACAGTGAACTGGCCACATAGGGCATCAAATTAAATTGGGTCCTAAGGATCAATCATATCAAAGTTTGAGGGTCATCAAGGAAGCATAGCAGTTTTCCTGTGATATAATGGGGTCATTCACTCTATAATGAGCCCACTGATGGGGGTGGTGGATAGTCAGCAGGGGATGATATCTGAATTCACTATAGTAGTGGTGAGGACAGAAATCTCCAAGTGAACACTGTAGAAATATGGTGTACCTCTATTATGTGCCTAATTCTAAATTTCATTGTGAATACATTGAAGTGTATGTGTACCCCTTTAGGATTTACCCATTTTACACAACAGGGATCTGTTTCCCAGCGTGCAACATTACATGAATCTGCTTTACTGTCATCAGTTTGTTTTACTGATTATTGTTTTACTGTTTGCCCCTTTAAGTTCTGTCATGTGGTGTTACCTTAATGTGTATGTCCATAAATATTTGACCTAGTATAAATAAGGATCACTAATATTGTGAGAACACCTTTTACTATAATAAAACCATGGTTAATTTTCGTAAGGTCTTAGATGTGTAAAGATTCAGTCCTCAGTTGGTCTTTGCATGTCTGTGAATATTTCACTCCATTTACTGATAAATATACTAGAGACACTGTGTGTGTGTGTGTGTGTGTGTGTGTGTGTGTGTGTGTGTGTGTGTGTGTGTGTGTGTGTGTGTGTGTGTGTGTGTGACAAAAACGTATTTGTAATTTCCAGTTCATTAGAATATTCAGATAGCATTCTTTAGTTGACCAGCTGTCAGTCTTGATCAGGGATAGGCAATTCGGATCCTGGAGGGCCACTGTCCTGCAGAGTTTAGATCCATCACTAATCAATTATTAGAAATGGCGCTAAACTCTGCACAACAGTGGGCCTCCTAACCGGAATTGCCCATCCCTGGTCAGGTGGACCAGTGCCACCCTGTGCCTGTCCCACTACATGGAAATACCCACAAACTAGTTTTAACATGGAATGGCATACAGATAGATTTTGTTTGACCACTAAGGAAAAAGAGTCAAGAACAATGCAGTGCTTGACCTCCTCAAGGACATGGCAGGGGACACACAGCTAGCTGCAGGAAAGCACTTTAGGAAAAGAGAGCCACTGGTGCGGTTAATACAAAAAAAAAAAAAAAAAAAAAAAAAAAGGAAAAGGAAAAGGAGAAAAAAAGATGAAAGCACTCTAAAAGCCGATGATGATGACTTCTAAAAATAGCAGAAATGAAAGCGTGACATGTGGTGGGCTAAGCTAGCAGGCTGCTTCAAGAAGAAGGATTGCGCTTTGGAGGTAGCGTTTATTTGGCTAAATCACAGTGATTATAGCTGCAGACAAGAACATATCAGTTAATGTTCCAGCCAGCTAACAGCTAATTCTGAAGCCTATTGACTATGAATCTTTTTTTTTCTGAGAAAAATGTGTTATTTCAGGCATACCTGCATGAATTGCATGAAGGGAGGTGTATCCTGTGTATTTTCTATTAAGTTTGGGATTTATTCTTTTAAGACATTTTATAGGGCTTTATTTATTTATTTATTTATTTTTTTAACCATTAGCCTTTGGTTATAAGTAACAGTATTTGTTTGGACAAAAATCTGTGTCGTGCAAGATAAATCATCAACATTTTTGGTCCTTTCTCCAAGAAGACAAAGACTGTAGGTTTTAAATGCATAGATCTGCTAAAGTGTTTTATCTTTAAAAAAAATAAAGTGCCATCAGCCAATTAGCAATGTCATGACATCATTTTTAGCTGCTTCAGATTAGTTCAGATTAAATGCCATGTCAGATTAAACTTTATTTGAATTAAAATTTCAGTTTAGTCGTGTGGCGCTTTTGAAAATACATATTGTTCTAATCCAGCTTTACAGAGAATAGTTACTACCAAATCCCCCAGTGAGCAAGCCAAATGTGACAGTGCCAAAGAAAGCTTGTGTATATGATGATAAGCCTCAGCTGGTGAAGCCCTCCAAAAACTGAATACTGGTAAAATATCTTCTATTATATAAATATTTGTAATTTATATGTTGCTTGGAAAAAAAGAATTTTGTCAGAATACAAAATACTTTGTAAGAAGCTTTTTACCTGAATTTACAGCATCTACCAGCAGGGGCAGACTGCCAAAACAAACCAGCCAAACTTTGGTCTCACATTACAATTTATCTCACTGAATATCCTGTCATTCAGAAATATGTCAGATTACAGAAGAAAAATTAGTTGTGAGCAGTGTTTTATCTCAATTTTAATCTGTATGAATTTTCTAACAGATCATTATCTCTTCAATGTAATAACATGCTAAACAGAACTCCATCACACAGCAGTGGAAATGGAGAGTTCAGAGTCACATGAAGATATCCTTTCTTCTAAAGTGAGCTGAGAATAAATCTTGCCATCCTACGCCTCCTCCTCAAAGAAGTGTTGCCAAAGACATAAGGGCTCCCCTCTAGGCAAGCTGCCAAAGAACAGAAGCTCAGAAAAAGTACTTCCCACGACTAATAGGCAGCTAGGGCAATCAGACGGAAATCGCATGTTCTCACATGAGGTGGGATTCATTTCGGAGACCTTAGCATAAGAGGGAAGCCTATTTCAACGGTTGATATGCTGAATGTTGCCAGTCATTCCACTGAGAGCAGTGCTGTGTAAATATATTAAACGTACCTAAATCTCATTAAGATGAAGAAAGATGGCTCAATTATGCTCTCTGAAATATTATTACTGAAGCCATATGTACGCAAAGAGCAATACTGAGGCTCCATGAGAGACTGCACAGACTAATTCAGCACACTGGCAGCTGACGCAAGCAAGTTTTCATGGGAAATGATGGAGTCACGAAGCCAGTCGTGAATTAGTGTGACAGAGTGAGTTGAAGAGGAGGTAACCTTGTCAGACATGACAGTGTGACATACAGCTGAATTATGAGTCATATGCTTTGATCATGTGTGTCCACACAGAACTACTGTGGGTAATCACATGCTACATGAATCTGTGCATAGTTAACACCACCTATCAGCAAATGGAAAATATAAACATGGTGGAATGCTTGCACTCATAATCTGGTAGATTTGGAGAGGTGTATGGATGCCCCCTTTTTATATAAAATAGCCTTAGTATATAGAAAAATGCTCACATTATAAGCAAATATCAATTTTAAATTACAATTTAAGGCTCTAATTATTCTAGAAAAGGCATAAAGTACAACAAGAGTGACTTTTACCATGCAAAAACGGACTTGGAAAATGACTTGGAAATAATTGTGTGGTGCTACTCTTGACTTTTTTTTTTTTTTTTTTTTTTGTTCAAGGTTGGCTAAAACATACTCGCTTTATACCTGTTCCTGTATTTAAATAGAGTTGCTCTGTGTCATGGATGTTATGGTGTAGGTTGTATTTTTTCATTAACATAATTACATATGAGTCTGTGAAAAAGCAGACTCTTTTGAAGCCAACACAAAATGGACAGTGTGGATGTAATTGCACATGACAATGAAACAGCACCTCAGATCTGCTCCTCAGTCAGCAGTGTTTAATAATGTTGGCTGTTGTTGCCCATTAAAAGCTCACTAATTCAATTCAGAGGAAAAAACAAATTTACTTGGAAAAAAGGTTAAAAGCAACATTCTGCTGAAAGACTTAACCGAAACGAAGCAAGGTCAGAGCGAAATGTTGGCAATGAAAATAAATGAATTACCTGAAAAAAGAACAGTTAAATTGAAAGTTGATCAGAGTGACCTCAAGGAAAGAACAGCCTTGATTAAAAAATGTAATTCATTTGGCAGCATTCTTTTATTATTTTTAGGCCCTGATTTCTTTTTATATGGTTTACAGGCTTTTTATATTATTTATTTGCCTTCTAGTAATGCCACATATAAAATGTTCCTACTACTGTACCTGATGTTATGTACCTGTAATTTCTTGCAAATACATATATTTTGGCAATGGCAATGAAAGGCACTCTCATAAGACTGCACTGTTTCTACTTGCAAAAGGGCAGTACTGGTGAGAAAAGACTTCTTCAGATTTGACCTTGAGAAACAGGTTGTGCTATGGTCAGATGGACTAATGTTTTGCACCATGTTAATAAGTAATTGGTAATGTTATTAGCTCGGAACTCTGAGTGGGAGAGGATTAGTTATTCCAGAACTAACAAGATGGAGAGACAGAAGGGCAATTATTCTCTGTGTCACTGATAAATGAGAACCAAATAGATGATCCAGATAATCAAATACTTCATGTTACTCGGTAATCACAGAATTAATAAAAAAAAAAAGTCATTTTATAACCTCCCCTTTACCATAATAGCATTGACTGCATGTAGATATGTATATAGTATGTAGACAGGCATTCTGCATTTTTAATGATTTACCACAGCAGGGTTTTTTTTGTTTGTTTTTTTTTGTTGTTTTTTTTTTCCAGTTTTATGCTCTTTTGCAGATTTGTGAAATTATTTTTAGAAATAAATAAATAAATAGACATTTTGATTAAACATTGTGAAACATTAGACACAGTGTTACATTGATCAAGCAACTGACTAAAAGTGAACAATTAGATATTTTGAGGTATTTTCTGCAACCTGGTTTCTAGACCACATGGCAACACATTTGGATCTGTGCTCATGTGCTAAGGCTTTTATGCTTAATGGAACCTATAGACTGCACACAACTCCTTGTGAAAAGAAAGAGAGGCCGGTGCCAAGACAGGGGCAGAAGACAAGCATGTGACTTCGGACTCGAACACACTCATACATGTCAGATACAGATACTCTACATCCGCACAGCAGGACATGGACATATAGTAAGACAGATTTCTGTTGAAATTTAAAAAAGTAAAAAACGAAAAGGGTATAATTGGGTTCATTTAATTCATTTGATGATCTAACATTAGAGCAGAAAATTAGGTGATAATCTGATTCAAATTATACCTTTTCATGGTGTAATATGTAATATGTAATATGCAGTTTAATCATTTGATGATGTGAAAATAACATGAATATGAGGAAAGAAACTATTACAAGTAACACAGCCTGAATCTGAAAAATGAAGATAATTATAGGTTCATTCTAGTGCCATTTGTGTCCTTGTGACTTAATGATATAACATTCATAAATGTATTATGTAATGCAAGGAGTTAAAAATATTTATTTTTAAATATTTGTTTATTATTGCAATATCGTCATTTGGGTTATGTTGGGTTTTATCTTTTTCAGTATTTCATTCAAAAGATTCAACTACTGGCTGTGAATAATGTAGTGTCGTAAGATGATATTTGCTAGTTAAGGCCATTATCACAAATTTATTCATTTCTCAGTTATTACTTGTTTTTACAATGACCTTCAACACAGAAACCTTTTTAATGTCACAGGACTGGCGGGTTATGTTTTTTCGATCATGTGTGATTACAAGGGACACTGAATCTGAGTGATAGCCTACTATCAGAATTTTTTCAGTAATCTTTTGATTATAAAATAATATAATACAATGGTAATATAAATACCAAACTTAGCCTACTTATGGGTTTAAGTAATGTAAAGCTTTAGGGTTAGGTTTATGATTATAAACAATAACAGATACGAACAGTAACTATAAGGCACAATAACTAACTATATAAATATTGGTATTTTACAAGCCTGTAACTGTCACAATCACATTCAAGTTTGCCGTAGTTGTCATGGACTTTCAGTTTGTTTTCCTTAGTCACATGTTTCCTTTGTTCTAGTTTCCCGCCACAATCTGTCACCATGGACACTAATCCCAATCATCACAGCTGTTTGTCATTTGAGTTAATTATCTGTGTATTTAAGTTCCTGTTTTTCCCCTGTTCAGTGTTGGGTCTTGTGTATATGTTGGTATCAGGTGTGTGTCTCTAAGTGAGTTGTGTTGCTACTGCTGTTGGCTTACTCTTTGGGTTATTAAAGACTGTTAAGCTTCATCTTCATCGTTTATTTCCACACAACCACGTTACAGTAACTGTGTATTTAGGATTGAAGGTAATAGTGAATGAACACTTGAAAAGACTTGTGGCCCTATGGTGGTTCCCTGTGTGTCTGCATGGTTTGTACAACATCAGTACTGAGGTGAGAAAGTAGTTTTTTCAGAGTTTGTCAGTAAATTATTCAAGTTATTAAAATAATAATAAAATAACATGAAAGGCACAAATGGCATTTCCAAATAACAGGCCACTTATTTATGTGCAGTATCACTCTATTAATGCTATACAATTTAAATGAAGAAAAGCATATATTTTTTAGTAGTGGCAATTACAACTTTTTTGAATTTACTGAATTAACCACAATCTGAATTTGCTCAAAATTAATGTCTGTTTATTTTGGATGTTTCCTGTGCATGGCATCACAGTGATGCCTGCAGACACAGTAAGGTCAGACAAGAAAACAATGAAACTGACTCCATTCAGCTTTAGGGCCAGGAAACATTCCAGAACCTGAATATCTCTTCCAGCAATAAAAGCACTCAAGCTGCTTTACAGCTGGTATCAGCATGCAGCAATACTGGCAAATAAAGAGCTAAAGGACAGTCCATAAGAAAATTCCTTTAAAAAGTCCAAATTATTGTATGTATATTATCACCATCGCAAGTGTAAACAATAATTACTGCCATCACACATAACATCAGAAACAAGATTTTATCATAGTTCTGTAACTTAAAACACAGTGACAGTATAATTCAGCATTTTTACATACTAAGAATGGCAGACCTTATCATTGTATCTGCATGTAATGTTGTTCATACAAAGAAAATGAACACATTTCGTATTGCTCATATGAGTGAGAGCATGTAATTGTTTTCATGAATAATATTAACTAAACTTTCACATTTTACAGTGCAAATCTGGCTGCCATAATGCTAGGGATTTCTGGGTGGCTGCCAGGGCAATGCTAGGTGGTTACGAGCGGGTTCAGGTGCTTGCTTGGCAGCTGTTATGGTGTACAGGGTGTTTGCTATAGGGAGTTTTGCTGTGTCTTTTTTTTTTTTTTTTTTTGTAAGACTGTACCCTCCGGAAGTCGCATTTGTCAGCCGCATACATCATTGAGGCTGCCTCATTTCTGAAAAGTAACCATTACGTTCAAAAGTAAGAAAGAAATTACAATCATTTATGTTTCACAGGGAGCAGCAGTCAATTTTATAATGGTTACTTTTCTGAAATTAGACATCCTCGATGTATGTGGCTGACAAATGCTCTCCTACGGAGAGAGCCGCCATTCAGGGTTCCATGTTCAGGGTGGTTGTTAGGGCGTTGTTAGCCTATTTCTGGTGTGCTTTGGGAGGTTGTCAGTGTGTTGCTTGATGGTTGCTAGGGAGTTCTGGGTTGTTGCTAGAGCATTGCTAGGATATTCTAAGTGGTCCAAGTCTCTCCTTTTTGGTATATAATACCAAATATAGTGAAAGTATATGGGACTTTTTCACTCACTTTATCGATGACAGGCAAAAAAATCATTTTGTTCAAATCCCTAACCCCACGTATGAGCAATAGTAAAGTCAAGTGTTACTGTACACATCAATTCAAGGCAGCTTTACAGGAAGTCATACTGTTATGTCTACAATGTGCTTTACCATAGAGCAGGTTTTGGGTTGGGTGATATGACGATATAAAACGATGGTCTTTCAGACTTTAGATCAAGTATTATTATAGTGTTTCTTAGCACATATATCAGTGCTGCAGTGACTTGTCTGAGTGTTCAAAGGCAATTAAGCGATTTAATACTGGTCGGTGTTATTCTATTAATACATTTAAATGTTTTAGTCGGTTTTGTTCAAAGTGTGAGTAAGCGATTCTCAAAGTATTAATGAAAATATGATCGGATGTCACAATAGTAATAGTGACACTTGCCTTAGCAAACACCAATAATAATTATCAATAATAGAATATTGATCAGAATATTATAATAAGAATATTAATAAGCTGTGTAAAAAGGCATTCTATTAGGTAGCTGTGATACTTGTGGTTCACTGACCACTGCACTGTGTTCTCTCTGCCCAGTCGCAGGAAGATGGGAAAATCTCTCTCTCTCTCTCTCTCTCTCTCTCTCTCTCTCTCTCTCTCTCTCTCTCTCTCTCTCTCTCTCTCTCTCTCTCTCTCTCTCATTCTCTCTTCCTCTCTCACTGAAACCAATGAGGCATTGCACAACCATTTTCAGGTTCTGTTCCTCTGTCAGAACTACCATCTGAAGGTGTCCCCTTCTCCCTCCCCCTTCCTCTGCACCAAACCAGACCGGTCTGGATAATGAATTATGTAATGCCTGCTTTTGTAATCTTTGCCTCTCCTGCCTCCCGGCCCAGAGAAAAGAGAGAGAGAATTACAGTCAGTGAATGTGTTGCATTAGGGATAACAATCACAATAAGGGCTCCACAAAGCTGTTAAATAAAACCCATTAACCTCAGAGACACTGGATGGTTTTATTGGGATTCCTGCAAAATGGTGTCACCTTGGAGTCTGTGTGTGTGTTAACATGTCAGTTCATCAGAGAAAAAAAGAAAAAAAAACCTCAAGGTCGGGGAACTACTAGAGTACTAGACTCTGTGATGCAAGTAAAAAGACTAGTCCTCATATATCGCACGGCTATCAGCCAGTCAGATTTGAGAACCAGAAAGAACTGTTGTATATCTATCTATCTATCTATCTATCTATCTATCTATCTATCTATATATATATAATTGGCGTTTCCTCCGAGGAAGCAAGAGAGGCAGTGCCTCCTCAGAAAAAAAAAAAAAAAAAAAAATAGGATGAGAAAATAATCCATATTACATATAAAACAACACAAATATTACAAATTATGACATTAAAAAGAGCGCAAGTCACTCGTATTTTTTAAGGAAGATTGCCCAACAGCGACACCCGCAGGTAAAGTTACAGCAGGAGTCATGCCTCCCTTTGCTCTCATAGAAAACCATAGAAAACCATTAGACCCCCCACGTGCGGTGGGTTTTGTGCGGGGTAATAGAGAATGAATGGGGGAAAGTCACGTGAGAGGAGGCAATGTCTCCATCGCGCTATGATTGGATGTAATTGGTTATGATTGGATATGATTGGTTTGTGCGATAAATCCCGCCTCTTGTTGACGTGCGCGTTCCGCGCGTCAGTTTGACTGAACAAATGATGGCGTCAATGGGAAGACTAATTGAAAAGTAAGTAAACAGATCACCCAGTTAGATATCACTGCTTTATGTCACGTCAAAATCAAACTTGAAATGGACTGAAAGCATGATGACTGTGGGGTTTTTTTAAAGTGCAATCAGCTTGGTGAAATTAAAAATACAATTCGTGTCTGTGAAAGACGGTGTTTACTCAAAAGTTTCAAAAGTACTCATTGTATTAACCTTGTTAACCTGACTTGGTTGCTGTTGCGTAAACGTGCATTTAAAGGGGATAGTACCCTCGAAAATAAAAGTCATTATGGGAGAATATAGGTAATCAGACTTGTTTTGGTGACCATTGTCTTCCATTGTATGAACCAAAAAAAAAAAAAAACATCTCAAAACATCTTCTTTTATGTTCTACAGAAAAAATGAAAGTCATACATTTCAGGAAGAGGGTGAGTAAAAGACCAAATTGTAATTTTTGGGTGAACTACAGTAGTGGCCAAAAGTGATTTGTTTTGAATGACCCAACAAGTTTGATTAAACCATCAAAATATAAGGAAAATATTTTATATTTTTAAATATTTTAAATATGAGTGAAGAACAAAACACAAAACTTGGTTAAGGTATTTATCTGACAAAATTGTTTTGGCAAAAAAGGGGTAAACTACAGCTACAGGTTTTATTTTACTATGCAAAAAAGGTGCATAGAAAAACAAAAATAGCACAGGAAAAAGCATACATAACTACAACATAATCAGTTATTAATATTTAGTTGGTTCTCTCTTGTTTTTGCATGTTCATAATTTCTTTGCCTGACAGCCTGACCAAAAATATATGTCCGCACAGTTTGGCATGTTTCATTACGTTATCACAAATAAAACAATTGACTCCAAGCACAACTATGCAATATGCTTACAAAATCTTTAACACTTTTTAAATCATTTTAATTTATTTGAATTAATTTGAATAGATATATAGATGTCAAGGCAGATGCATCTCTGGATTGTGTGTGGCAGACACAGATGCTGAGGCAGTGCAAACATTACGGGGATGTGCAAAATGTTGGCAGTAAAGAGACAGCATCCACAGTGGTGGAATACAGTATGAGGTAATGTCTTAGTCAGTAATGTTGTGTAAGATTTCAGGGGTGGTGTTCTATTGTAGGGATGTGCGGGGGAAATTGTGTCCAGAGTTTAGCTAGGAGACAGCTCTGGGAAAGAGGTTGTTTCTGAGCCTGTTGGTGTGTGCTTGGAGTCTATAACACCTTCCAGAAGACATGAGGGAGAACAGACTGTAGCTCCTGACAGTGCATGTTGTTCAGTTCTTCAATGGCCAGTAGCTTGATGCCAATGATGTATTGTGCAGTTTTGACTACCGGCTTTAGGGCTTTTCAGTCCAATGATGTGAAACTGTCATACCAGACTGTAATGCAGTATGTAAGGATGCTCTCAACTGTGCACCTGTAGAAATGGACCAGCAGTCGACTTGGGAGGTTGAGTTTTTTCAGCTTTAAAAATGTCGATGAGAGGTTCTGGAGATGGGTGCCAAAGCACTGCTAACCCACTCTATTTTTCTCTGTAACTCTGTAGTGTTCTGTAGCTCTACATTTCTTAAAGTCCACAAAAGTCTTTGTGTTGAGGGTCAGGTTGCTTTCAGCCTCTCCCTGGCAACCTGTCCCTGGCAATCAGTCCAATCACAGCTGTGTCATTTGCGCATATGATGATGGAGTTATGGGCAAAAAGACATGAGTGAAGAGTGACCACAGGAAAGGGCTTAGAACAGACCCTTGTGGTACTCCAAAGCCAGGATTGGTCACTTGTCTGTTGCCTGGCTACCAGTTTCTCTGTAGCTGGCTAAGCGCTCTATTTGAGCGACGTAAACACAAATTAAAAATAAAATCAAAAGAAATATCTGATCATCCTCCATAACTCGGTCATTATTTCATTACATCTCATATCATCAGTAAACCGTTGCGTTACCAAGACAGCGACTGACGCTTTTGTATTACATTCCAAAGAGTGGCCATTATCAGTCCCACAGTGGAAAATGAAACCTTAACCGCATCAGCTGCCCCAGGTCGGCACGGAATGGAACGGTTACGCAATGAGAACCGTTCGGCCCGACAGTGGAAAAGCGGCTCAATGTTCAGAATAAGAGTGGAGGAGTACTGGTTTCCTAGTCTAACAGTCTGTCCATTGGAAAGGAAATTTAGTATCCATTTGTACAGATGAGAGCACTGCAATTCAATGATCATGACTTTTCCAGTTGACTATACTAAGAAGTAGTATTAAAATAAGTAATAACTTGCAATTCCTCTACAAACAACAAGCCACTGTAGCCGTGTGTGAGGACTAAACTGAAATGTAAATTGTTATTGACTATAAAACTGCAGCTCTCAAACCAAATTACACCAGAAAACTGAATATCACTGTTTGTCACATAGTATGAAGGATAATGATTTATCTTCCTAATTGTGTCCATTCTAATGAGTTTCACTAGAGCACAATTTACATGCAAGGTGATTGTTTTTCTCTTTCTGTGGTTTATCTCTTTTTAATGTACTGCATTGTTTCCAACTTTAGATCATCAGATAGGATGATACTGATGCCAAAACAGGTTCTACAGGAAGGTTAATTGGTTCCATGAGTGTTGGTCTGCTAATCAATGAATGTATCTCTGTATAGCTTTTTATATCCATTTTAGAGCAATTTCACAGTACTTACCGAAATCTGGGAGTCACTTCCTAGATATGTCAACAGCAGCCTCTACATTGAAGCTTTAGATCAACTCATAATCAGCATTGCCAAACACATCACTTTAGGCATTCCCAGCAAGGACCTTAAGTCATCCAATTTCCTTTGGAGAAAACAGCTTACAGGTATCAGGTGGAAACATCTTTAGAAGCCTGTCAAAATAAGCCTTGTGGCATGTCACTTCGGAGATAGCACAATGCTAAAGCGAGAGAGAGAGAAAGATGAGACAGTATTGCTCTTCAGAAGCATACGAGAGGTCAAAAGAAGATATGAATTTCTGGAATTCTTTCTTCATCTTCTTGTATATGTTATAGACTACTTTGCTGGAAAGGCCAACATTTTCATTAAAATATTTTGCTGTATGACCTTTTTGATTAAAACCTGTGGGGATCTGGTTTAAATCCTTTAAAGGGTTAGTTCACCTAAAAATAAAATTTCTGTCATTAAAAATTTCATTTTTTGGTGAACTAACCCTTGAAGGACTCACCAGTATCTATCTACATCGAATGTCACTACATGGAGTACAATGCCAGATCTTCAGCTAACAGAGGGGCACATCAATCACTGGGTCTTTCTGGACTCCAGATTGATATATAGAAGGTGTACAATCTTGTGGTGTGATGAGGATATCTACAGTGACAGTTAAACACACAGAAATCAGCAAATTAATTATAAATACACGAAACATTTATCTCAGTAACACAATACATTATTGATTTACACAGCTAATACATTTTAAGACGTTGTAGAAAAGTCCCTTTCAGGCAAGTCACTTCACTCAAGTCCACAAGTACAGCTATTAACTGCTTAGGGAAAGGCCAACATCTGTTTGTAAATATGACACTTAAAGACATATTTATTTATTTATTTATTTATTTATTTTAAAAATCAACAATACCCAGCAAACCTGCCACAAATGGTATCATAAGTTTTGCTTCTTTAATTCAAATCACCCTAAAACTGGTTTTTTTTAGGCTGTTCCAAGTCGTCACATACTGTATGTATACAGTAATGACATAGTAATAAACAGGAAAATAACAGTCAATGCTGCAAAGTTCATCAATTGCGAAACAAATTTAATTAAGCTATAAGCATCCATCTACTTCCCCTGCCACTTCCATCTTCTTCTTTGTAAGTAAAAGGGATGGAGGCTTGAGGCTGTGCATCGACTACCGAACTCTCAACTCATAAACCATCAAGTTCTGGTATCCTCTTCCCCTGGTCCCAGCCGCCCTGGTACAACTTCAAGGTGCCCAAATATTCACCAAGTTGGACCTCCAGAATGCTTAAAGTGTCATGAAACCCCAGAACACATTTTTTGAGAACAGATATGTACAGGTTGCATGTCACTGAAAACACAAATAGCACTCATAAAGTTTATCAACAAAGTGGAAATTGGTTATTTTCACATTTTTCAGAGCAATTTGTTTTGAAAAGCAAAGTATTTTTTCAAGCAGATTTTGTGACAGCCTCGGAGTGTGTAGATAGGCTTGCAAGGGCGAATCTACGTCACCAGGGAGGGGGGTGAGTTCCAACTCTACCTGAAACTTGAGAAGTGCGAAATAAGTTCCATAAAGTTCCATAAAGACACCATCCACTTCCTTGGTTATGTCATCAGTAAGGACGGCATCCAGATGGACCAGGGGAAAGTTGAAGTTGTTGAGAACTAGCTACAACCCAAAATTGTTCAAGAGCTACAATGTTTACTTGGTTTTGCCAACTTCTACAGATGATTCATCGCCAATTTCAGTAAGATAATTTCTCCACTCAACTCACACCTCTGTGATCTGAGTCTCTGTCCTGGAACCCGGAAGCCATTCAAGCATTTTATACCCTCAAGGAATCCTTCTGCACATCTCCTACTCTTGCGCATCCCAATCCAGAACTGCCGTTTATTGTTGAAGTGAATGCTTCCACCACCAGAGTAGGAGCTGTGCTATCACAGTGGCAGGGGGACCCTCCCAGACACCCATGCTCTCCAACACTCGATTCAACTTCACTGTTACATACAGACCTAGAAGCAAGAACCAAAGAGCTGACGCTTTGTCTAGAATGTACAACCCTGAACCACAACCCGGGAGGTCCTGAGGGGCGGATTTTCATACCTACATCCATTCATCCTCTCACTCCTCAGTAATTGATACTAGTGGCCTAATATGGCCGAAGACGTCTCCCAATACATCAGAGGATGCTAAGTCTGTGCCATGTCGAAGGTTCTACACCACCTGCCTGAAGGGAAACTGGAACCCCTACCCATACCACGGAGGCCCTGGTCACATCTGGAAGTGGACTTTTTGTCAGATCTTCCTCAAATGGACACTTACACCTGCATCCTGGTAGTGGTTAAACGCTTCTCAAAAGCTTGCAAATTGATCCCACTAAGGAGTCTATCAACAGCTTTTGAAACAGCTGAAGCACTGTTCCAACAAATCTTCTGTCACTTCGGAATTCCTGAGGATATCGTGTCAGATTGAGGGCCTCAATTCATCTCACGGGTATGGTGTGCCTTCTTCCAGCTACTGGGAGTGTCAGTGAGTCTGACGTCTGAGTACCATCCTCAATCCAATGGCCAGACTGAGTGGAAGATTCAGGAGATTGGGAGATATCTTCGGTCATATTGACACCAACACCAACATAGCTGGAGCAAATTCAAACTGTTACACCCAATACCATCTGGGACAAAGGGTCTTTGACAGTATCAACTTCACACGTGCACCTTTGTCTGGTCTCGTCTGTGCCTATGGGAAGACTTACCAGACTACTCACCTTGGAAACTTACCAGTCTTCAGTCCGTCTTCATATCCAGTCCATACTTCGTCTGCACTGCATACCAGTCAGAACCTGCAACAAACAAAGAACTGTGAATGTTCAAGTTAAGTGCAAACCTGCTACTTTGACCACGCTGCTTCATTGAACTTCCTGTGAATAGACAGACTTCTCCTGCTATTGTGACAGTAATAATTAATTATAAATATTTGAATCAGTTAATAGAATTAACTTGATGTAGCAGAATTAATATTACAATCAATTAAAACGTCAAGTGAACACTCAGTATTAATCGTCTATCAACTCTCAGAAAGAGATATTTTTCGTGGCCACAGAAAAATAACTCTTTCTTACTGGGCACAGTGCTACTTAGTTTGTAGCTGAAATGAGTCAGTTAACCACCTGAACAGAACCATCAGCACCTTGGTAACAAGGGGTATATAGCTTATACTAAACCTCTGTTTAGTTAGTTAAATGTACACTATACTTGCATGCCTTGGCCGTTGAACGAGCGTCCGGATGCAGTTTCAGGAGAACGTCTTGATCTTTCAGTAGTTCAATGGTGGTGAAGTTGTAATCAGATTCTTCCGGGTTAAATGAAGAGATGACAAACTTGCGATATTAGTCTGACTCGGTTATGGTCGAGGAAGTTACAATAGGGCTGGTTGTAACTTGAGGCCCCTCTGGCTGTGCGGCTGTGTGGCTGCGCACAGGGGGAAAGGCCCCGTGGTTGGATGTCTCCAGTCTTTTCACATGAACAGCAACCAGAAGAACCAGAGAAGAGAGGGAGCTCACTCAGACAATGCCCTTTAAGTTCTGTGGAGGTCACACCTCTCGAGTTTGGCTCGCCCATTGAGAAAGGTGTAATTTTCAAGTGGGAATAGTTATTTTGTTTGGAAGCTGACTCTTTTGCATGATCAGAGAGAGCTGGCAGTTTTGTGTCCCTTTTATATTCTGATTAATATAACGAGCATACAATGCATGTTATTAGGAGGTGATATACACCAATGTGCAAGGCGTTAAACAAGGATTAATTTGATAGGAAGCATGATATAGATGAGGTTACATTATCTAATAGTTCTATCATAAGGCATGCATAAAACAGTATACAATACAAAAAGACAATGTACAAAACAGTAATGATGCACACAGTGTCCTGGGGTTATGCAATGGAGAAAATTGCATTTTTAGGCCTATGTCTATCTTTCCTGTGCTGTGTTGTTGCATGTGACCACCTTCCATAGTTGTTTTAAAATGGAAATATTGCACATTTACATTGATTTCTGTGTTTGCATTTCCTGTGCGTTTTGATGCAGTTTGAGGAGTATAGATCCTGTTGTTTCTTTTTTGTTTGTGTGTTACCCACACAAACTCCCCAAACAAATAATTACAAAGCCCTTCTAGTAGGCCTATTTATTTTTACTGGAAAAATTATGTGATTAATCATGATATTATTTTAATCAATTGACTGCCCAAAAAATATATTATTGTTCTTCTTTCGGTTGCACAAATCCATTGATTTTGAGCTAATGCATTTACAGTTTGTTATGGTTCTTTCTCCCTTTTCTGTATGTTTAAAAGTTATTGACCATGCATGAATACTGTTGAACAGTACCACTGATTCGGTAGCTGGTCAAATTTCAACAAATGTCCCCTGATTAGGTTTGATTTTCTTCAAAGCTTTTACTAATGAAACAGAAAATCTCTGGCAACAAGAGTTTGAGATTTCTCCTCAGCAGGTGAGATCATGCTGTTCGCCTGGATGGGAAGCCAGCTGCGTTTTCAACACTGTGCTATTCAATAAATTGTCAATAAACGCTGTAGTTATTGACTCACTATTCATAGACAGCGTGTACTCAAGAGTGCTAGTCAATGAGCACTAATCTCTGTTTTATATTTTCAAATGAATGCACAATTGATCAATGCACCACAGTCTCTGTCAGAAACCTTACGGACATACAGTGTGGCTTTTAAAAACCCTAAAGAATGCAAGCACCTGCAGAATAAAAGGGAATGTGACCTTTTAACTTAATGATTAGATCTACATTCACACTTAAAGATGTTCATCTAGTCATCTTTGCATTACTTTGCATGTTCCTTCATCTATTCATTCACCTATCAAGCATTTATTAGCTAGCATCACTATTACACATAATGGGTAAAAAAAAATCCCATTGACTTACAATAAAGGAAGGACAAGAGTCATATCTAGAGACAAAAGAAAAATAGAGATTTGCAGACATGGGCCAGTAAGCAATTACATAGTAACAACAAAAAACACTCCAAGCAATCAAGTAGGAACACCCTGGCAACCACCAACAATATCATAGCACTGTGGTGATAAGTTTTCCTTTTTTTCGGCAGAAAACATCTAGTTAATGACTTTATTCATCATCAATACTAGCAATGCTGATTGAGAACACATTTCAAAGCATTCTAGTTGGAGGCATTGACCTTTTCAATAATTTAATCATCAGTAAGGTTATGAATATATGTAATTGCCACTGAATGTATTCACTACAGAATGACAGCAAAACGAAATACTTTAGATAGTATAGATAGATCACTGAGCCGTGCACAGAAATGAGGTCTTTGATGTGAGAAGTCAGTGTCAATAGCGTGCTGTTATTAGATCAAATACATGAGCATCTACCGTGTTTTCCCCCTTTTATGTTTTTGCAGATTAGCATCTGCAGCAAACCTCTCAGTTGTTCTATTGATTTACCCATGTAAATCACAACAATTGAGAAATTTTTCAAATGCAAAATCTTCAAAGCTTTCTTTTGAACATTAGTCTGTGAAGGTCTCAACAGCTCACAAAGCCAATAACATAAATACAAATTCAAAATAGCTTTACTGGCATGGTAAAAGAAATTTTTACATTGCCAAAGCATTAATATCACTGTACAATAAAAATAAATAAATAAAATAATAATAATGAAGAAAAAAAATCTAGCAATAAAAAAATGCAATAAAAATGTTCAATCTTATAATATTTATAGAAGTGTCTATAGGCATATAGTGAGTGTGTTAGTAGTTCTGTCCCGCTAGAGGCTCTTTCGTTGTGACCGGACCTCACATACCTGTCGGCCAGGTTTGAGCTTGCTGGGCTTTCTCCTAGCAGGTATGGGAGTTTGTCCATATTTGGTTTCTGATGGAAGTCTTTGTGGTGAGTTGTGAAATGGGGATAGAAAGTGTCCCTAATTTGTGCATATTTAGGTCAGGATGTCAGAAAGTGCAGTTCTGTTTCGACTTCATTCTCTGTGCAGTGGGGACACAGCCGGTCTTCCTTTGGTAGCCAGGTCTGTCTGTGTCTGCCTGTCTCTATGGTGAGATTGTTTTCACTGAGTCTGTACATGCTCAGGACTTTTCTAAGTTTAGGGTCGCTTACTGTACTCAGGTATCCTGCCAATTCATATTCTCTGTTTAGGGCCAAATAACATTCCAATTTACTTTGTAGGGCACATAAACCATCTGCTACTACACTGTTAAAAATTATTTCTTAAAACGTCTGACTCGTCCCTTTGACTGGTGACAATAATTTTTTGATATCTCTACTTGACCTAATTAATTTAAGCAATTATACTTTGGTAACACTTTATTTTGATGGTCCCTTTAGAACATTCTGTTGACTATTAGTAACTTTGCAACTTCATGTCAACTAACTGTCATTAGAGTATTAGTAGACTGTCTGCTTAATATCTGCTAACTCTTTTTTGTGATGGTCCTCCAACAGACATTCTACTGACTATAAGCAACTTTGCAAGTACATGTCAACATTCTAACCCTAACCCTACCAATACTACTAATACTCTACTAACACTCTAATGCATGGCCGTGAATTACATCTAACAGTTTTAAACATAAAATTTTTGAAAGGTACACAAATAATACAGCCAAATTTGTACTTGTAAGGATACTGTGTACACAGAGGAAAGCCTTACTACTATTATTATTATTATTATATTGACACCTAATTGTGTGGATCCAGCATCACATAAAAGCAATCATGTTCAGTTGCCGTTTCCATTGTAGAAATATGCTTTTCACATTCAATTTAATAAATGTATTCAATTTATCCTACACGAAACTTACAGTAATGGGTGCTGGCTCCATGTAAAATAAAACCTTGCACCTTTAGAATTTAAGCTGTAACTCATATTGTATGGCTAATTGAGTCCCCAGCATGCACTGCTGCATGAATGCAGCATGCTGTTTTAACTTATGCTGATGTTTTTGTGTTGTCTCTGTTATTTGTCATGTGGTAATTATTAAAAGCTCATTTTATTATTGTTGATGTCAGTGTGTGTCTAGTTGAATATTCTAATGCATTGTTTCCTTGATTTGTTCAGATCATTTCAATGGGGATTTGCTGACTGAATAATCTTTCAAAGCAATGACGAAACAATGAAGAATCCAGTCAATGTAGAATCCAGTCAATGTACAACTGCATTCTGAAATTCTAATAATGAATAGAACTACTTGATTCTACTTATGTCTTTAATGAGTAAATTTAAGTGTTATCTTTTTGAGTATTAATATGTATTAATGTTAAATCAAGCCAGCATTGATCCGTAATGTTTATCTTGTCATCTGCGATCTGTCAGATGAGGAAGCGCACACTCCAGTATTTGACTAAACTACTTGGCATACAAATATATATGGTCCAGTATATCTACGATAAAATGAAATGAATAATGAAACATGCATGGTTGTGTGAAATATCACTCAGGCCACTGGTGAGGATTACCCTGAGAGTATGCTCGACTCATCACGGCTATAATGTGAGTCATTATCCATGCAGTTCCACTTCATCTTACAGCGCCAGCTCTCGGTTAGTCAGTCTTATCGGTAAGGACGTTATTCCAGCTTCGTCATCATCACCCATCATCGCCGTCATTTATTTCCATGTGAATGGAGCACTATAGTTTATTCCACTAATATTGGAGAGGAGCATTTATCACACCGTCGCTTGATGAGGCGTCTCCATGACGAGCCTGAGTGATTAATCATTTATTTCCCGTCGTGTGCAGAGGTAGATGAGAGCGGCAGTGACATTTGTGTCTTTGAGAGCACACTGGGTTATTAAAGCTGGTAAGAATCAGGATTAGAAGAGCAAACGCCTGTGTTTTTCAAAGCTAGGCTTACGGTCTATAGAGGAACCCTTCAGAGAGAAAGCGTTTTACCATCCTGGTCTGTTAATTACAGCCTTTAATAGTCTGTTGACAGTGAGGTTACAAAGTTTTTACAGACAGATTTTAAAGCCCCCAGGTCAGTGGTCTAAAGGTGAAGTGTGTAATTACTGTATCACAAGTGTAACCAAACCAAATTTTAATCTGTTTGTTTGAGCACCAACATATCGACAGTGGTGCAGAATTACGTTTGGCTGACCAATGGCAGATGGTTGGTTCGAAACTTATTCATTATTTTTGTATAATTCTGTTCGGTGATACTATTGGCACAGAAATTTTAAGGTTCCCTTATTACAGTGTAATTATACAAATTAGTACTGAGTAATACTAATTAGCAACTTTTTAAATTTACTAAAATTAAATGTACTTACTACATATAATTATGTTTAGGGTTTGGTTTAGGGTTAGTTGCTTGTAATTATGCGTAATTTACTCTTATTACTATAGTAAGTACATGTAAGATATGTAACAGGGACACTAAAATAAAGTGTTACCAAATTAAGCACTTCACCTTTAAGCTGATCAGGAAGTAGCTGTATTAGCTGCCAAGTGTTCATGTGGAGTCCAATTGCTCTCAAACTGTTTTTGTTTATTTCATGACTAATTATGATGGTCTGAAACCCAGGTAGTCTGATGCTTGTTTCATACAAAATCTGCATGAGCTGGCTGAAATCACCCATTCTAGTTTAATTGCTTGACTGCTATGCAACTTCAGGTTCTTATTAGTCTGCCAAGAAAGGTCATGTTTAGATGGGATCAGTGGTATTATTTGAAAGATATTTAGAGTTTGGTTTGAGAAACATAGTAGCAAACTAGATATCCTTATAGAATATATATAATTTTTTATTTCTTTTTGGAAAGATGAAGTCCACATGCATTTCCTAATTTCTTCTGTTTTAAGTACAACTGTTCAAAGGCTGCGTTTACACGGCAAGTCTTAATGCACAGATCACAGATTATTTATATAATTCACGTTGGGGGGGGGACATGATTATTTGCCAGCATGGATAAGTTCAAAGCTGTCATGGATGTTTGCAGCTCAAAATTTGACTGAACGGATATAAACCGGAAAATAGCGATTATTTTTGTTTGTTATTTTATCTACGGCTTGTTAGATCTAGAATTCTGAAGTGAAATAAAGATTTATTTGAATGAATTTGAATGAATTAACGAGAGAGAGAGACTGTGAGTGTGAATTACCACCATGCCTCTGTATGTATTGTAATAGTGAAGCTTGTTAGTTTATTTACAAAAACAGTGAAGTTATCACCTCATTGTCGCGAAATATAACGTAGCTTTCAGTAGCGAAGCTGTTTTATTTATAAAATTCACAAGTCATAAAACCAGTTTCTATGCTCCTGAATTTTTCTGTGTGTGTGCAATTTCCTAACTATGAAGTTTTCATCTCAGTAAAAATAGTCTGTGAGTTTTAGTGTGAGCGCATGCATGCACGTCTGCTTCATAATACGTCATTAAAAAGCTATCTTTGTGGGCAAATGTGTCGCCCTGGCTTGGAATTCAAAGGGGAATCGGATATATATGTGTTTAGATGTATGTCAGATGTCCAGATATCGTATATGCATCTGAATTAAAACCACATTTGGAAGTGGCTCAGATCGGATGCAAAAAAAATCAGATCTTGTGCTGATTTTTGTTTACAAATGTACAACAAATTCCGATCTGTGTCAGATGCGAATAAAAAAAATTGTGCCAGTGTTAACGCGGCCAAAGAGGCTGTTATTTGATACTACTTTTTAATTATCCTGTTATCATTGTTGTCATAATGAACTGTGAATGCTCGCTTTACTTGTCATTCAGATGTTTAAGTGGATGGTTCTTGGCCAAAATAAGCTGCAGAGTGGACCAGACTTTATGCTGGTAATCGAAAGTCTTTGCTAAACCAGCTTACATATAATGGACAGATAACATCATCTCAAACTCAAGACCTGAAAAACTGAACAGACCATGGAAAAGCAACACGTTACCCTTCAGAATCTGACAGTCAAATTAAGTGAAGTTTAAATGCTAATGCAAAACAGTGGAAGAGAGAGAAGGTATGCCACCATTTGTCTTCATTAGTGTACAGTGCAACCTGAGAGAATATGAGGGCATCATGCATTGTGGGTGCAGTCACAGCAATCCTCATATTCTCTTCCTTCAGGAATCACAACAATCTGGACTGACATGCACACAGGCAAACTCAGGCATCAAAGACACGACTGCTACACTTGACTGCATGTCTGCAGTCACCTTGAGTTTGTGGAGAGTGTTCTATCAGTTAAAACATAAAAAAGCCCCTGATAGGCCATGTTCTTTACAAACATCAAAGCTGAAGTTGTTGGTTTTATACAGAACACCTTACACTATGTTCTTCAAAGAGTATACTCTTAGTCAGAAATACAGAAGAAAAGAATGAGTGATCATTGCCAGAGGTCTCTTTGTGTTATGGGAACAAACTTACACCCACTCTAATGTTCATCTCCTCAGATAACAGAAGTTTTACTCTATACTTCAGTCTGCTCTTGGGGAACTGGCATACTGATGGTGAATCATTTTATCACCTGTACGCCTGGGCCCTGTTTACCTCAGAGCAATATGAATGTTGAATCCCAATAAAGAGTAGGAACTCAAAAGAGTCTTCATATGTGTAAAGTATCAGAGCATGATCTGACTGGCAAAAGGTACATATTGTAATGAAAATGATTTCAGAAGCCCTCTTGGTAGGTATTGCCACTGTTATGGTTTATATTTCAAGGTTTAGTTAGTTAGTTAGTTAGTTAGTGGGAATGTCCCTGTCAGAAAGGGTGAACAGAGGACTCAAATGCAGAGGGTTCATGAAACAGAATTTATTTGAACACTTTGGGGGAAAAAACAACCTCCAAAGTGAAGTGACACACATGAACAGATATAACGAAATATATGCGAGCCAGGCCTGGACTGGGGCTAAGTGTTTGAAAGCAGGCATCTATCAGCGGATCCCTAATATATCCGCTGATAAATGCCTGCTTTCAAACGCTCCTGTGTGTATCTGTGTAAGTGCTCGGTGAAGAGCGTCATTGATGTCTATTTACAACATGTTTTTGAAGCATTGATCATTGTAGCCAATCACAGACATATATGTTGAGAGCGTGAACACAATGGCCAATCAGAGGTCTTTAAGAATCCGCTCAACAGCGCTCAAAATGCTAGGAGGAAATGCTGGTATCGTCACAATTTTTAAATTTCAAAAGTACCGACTTCGTTACCAAGTCAGTAAACAACCTTATAATATGTTGTATCATCTTATAAATAATCATAACAACAGGTACAATACATTATAATACTTACCTTTTTGTGGTTATAATTTTTTAAGAGTACAATGCATTATAACACCAGATAAAGATTATAATTATAATGCATCATAAGGGTATTCTTAATGCATTATAATACACACATAATGCCTTATAAACAACCTTATAATGTGTTGTATCATCTCATGAATAATCGAAACAACAGTAATAATACTCACCTATTTGTATTTATAACTATTAAGAGTATGATGATTTATAACACACAATGAACATAATTTTATCCACTTAAGTTATAATGGATTATATATCTCATAGCTTCATATCTTGACATTGTTTACTTAAGATCTGCACAGTATCATATTACATCTTATGAATGGTCTTTTACTGCTTAAAGTAAAGTGACAAAAACAAAGTCTTCTTTTAGACATCTAAAAAGCTTTATAATGTGGTCATAATATTTATAAGTGGTCTTTGTATGCTTTAAATAAAGTAACAAAAGTTAAGTCTTCTTTTAAACAGCCATAAGATATCATGAAATGGTTATAAGACATTTCACTTAAGGTAAAATCAAAGCTGTGTAGAAACATCCATGAAACTGAAATATTGTTTCAACAACAATCATGTTTTATTAAAAAAAAAAAAAAAAAAAAAAAAAAATATATATATATATATATATATATATATAAAACAAGGTTTTACAAAATCTAATACCTATATAGTAATATATGGAAAAACATGTACATTTAATAGGTAGCTTAATATTTATATGTTCAAAAAGAAACTAGAAATTAGGTCATTCCTATTTTAACAAACATTTTCAATTGATATTTAGAAGCGTTATAACACAAGTGTGTGTGCAGCTAACTGTTATTTTTTATTTATGTCCAGCTTATTGGTTATTTTTGTTATTGTCCTGAAAATGATGAGCTACATTTAGCTACATTTACATTTAAATATACAATATAAACACAAAAATATGTTCTTTTCCAGTATGGTTAACCACATTCATGTTGGTTGTATTTTCTAATGTCATGTGTAAGGCGGCCAAAAATTGCACTTTCAGTGGTTCACTGTTACTTTGTTCATATTTGAGTGTTTCCTGTGAGGCTAGTGTTAATTTCAGTGTGACCTAGTTTAAAGGGATATTTCACCCAAAAATGAAAACTCTGTCATCATTTACTCACCCTCAGGTTGTTCCAAACTGAGTTTCTTTTTTCTGTTGAACACAAAAGAAAATATTTTAAAGAATGTTGATAATCAAACAGCCATAGTAGGAAAAAAATACTATGGAAGTCAATGGCTACCATTAACTGTCTGGTTACCAACATTCTTTAAAATATCTTCTTTTGTGTTCAACAGAAGAAAGAAACTCATAAAGGTTTGGATCAACTTGAGGGTTAGTAAATGACAGAATTTTTATTTTTGGGTGAACTAACCATTTAAGCTCACTGGAAACTCTTTTACTGTACATTTAACAATACAATACAAACAATACAATATTGTTAAAGTTGATTTTACATATGGAACACATTTTATTTTCTAAATATTGCAATAAAAATGTTCAAAGCAAATAAAAAATGTTCAAAGCAAATGTCTTATAACCACTTCATGATATCTTATGGCTGTTTAAAAGAAGACTTAACTTTATTTAAAGTAGACAAATACCACTTATAAATATTATAACCACATTATAAAGCTTTTTAGATGATTAAAAGAAGACTTTGTTTTTGTCATTTCATGAGATGATACTGCACATGATAAGGTTGTTTATAAAGCATTATGTGTGTATTAGAATACCCTTATGATGCAATATAAATGCAGGCTGGTGTTATAATGCATTGTACTATAACAACAAATAGTTAAAGCTGCTGTCCGTAACTTTTTTTGGTTAAAAATGATCCAAAATCCATTTTTTAGCATGTACATAACCAGCCAGTGTTCAAAACTATTTCCTTACCTTAGCCCGATCACAATGGTAAGCTTGTAATAGTGTTTTATAATTCGGGTGGTACTGGTGGGTTTCCGCGGGAAATTCGAGCATGTCTTTGTGTCATTGCGTCACGTCTGTCTACATTAAAGAACAGGTCCCAGCTAGTACACTACATTGCATGTGAGGAGGATCATTTATAGCCTTTTCTCACAGCAGCTGCAATATTTAAACTTATCATTTCGATGGCGGATTGTATGGTATGACAAATTAATGTAACGCTAATACACAGCTGTGTCACTGCTCATCTAAGTGTCCTGGGCACAGCAGCAAACAGAGGTAAGGCAGAAATAACACACAATAACACGAGATGAAGCACAGATGATCTACTGACAACAAGGGGCAGACAAAGCAGAGAATATAAGGGAAACGGGAACAAGCGACAGGTGAGGGCAATCAGCTCGTGATCAGTCAGCACTGACTGCCTAGGTCACAAGCTGCAGAAAATGACAGGACAAACACAGACAACAGGGGAAGCCAATGATGCACCCTGAACCGTGACAGACTCAGGCTGGACTGAAACCCAGCACCCCACAAACACAACAGCTCTTCATATATCAGAAGCAATGCACCACCCTCAGTGCCAAAGCTGACTTTAATATTTGGTTCTATAATAATATAATATTTGGATCACAGTGTCTGCCAAGTGAATAAATGTAAAGTAATCATGAGTGTAACAACCACTATAACTTTTAAAAAGTTAGTCAAGAATTCCTTCCACACACATGTACACACACATTTTGGGAGATAATTATTATATTTTTCATGAGTTTGTTTGCCCATACAATCTTTTAGCTATTAAGGTTAAACGTATTTGTCTTGCTGTCCGCAGTGGAGGGGATCAAGGAAGCAGCTTCAACTTGAGCTTTGATATACCCCCCAGTGGGACTACTAATGCTTGGAAGATGAGCAAGATGCCTAAATTATGTTAGTGAAGTTAGGGAGGTGGAAGGATGCCAAAACAGCTGATGCCGAAGAAAGGTAAGAGGCTGCTTATATGCTCTGGCAGTTAATTGAAAGATTAGTTGGGTTCACTCCTCCCTAAATTACGTTTAAGAACTTCACTAAGTGTTTTATTTTGCATGCCCACAAAACAAAGAAATAATGTAGACTTTATGACCAAGTGGAAGCCTCTTACTGTCAAATTGTAACACACATAGATAATAGTTTAGCATGTAGAGAATGATGATTAGATTGAATTATTACTTTTATTGGCTGTTTTTAATAGTAATTATTATTCATTTAAATAATAACAGTAACAGTAACAACTGTCCTTCTGCACCACTTCCAAAGGGATCATTTCAACTTTTCAAAACTTCAAAATTAAAAAGCATTTTTTACCCTGTAAATCTAAATTAATTACTGTTTCCGAACAAGTTACCCTGTACGACAGTTATGACTGTAACCCTTGCTCCCTGAGAAGGGAACGAGACGCTGCGTCGGAATGACACTTTGGGGAACGCCTCCAGTGTGACAGCGTCTGAAATACATATTGAACTAGTCCAATCTTGATTGGTGTTGCATCATGACGTCCCGTGTGATGCGTACATGGAAGCTACAAAGGGGAGCCGGCACACAATAGTGTTAGCTTCAGATAGGTCGAAGCAAGTCATTCTCAGGCACTCAGGAGGTGTGGCAAAGGGACGCAGCGTCTCATTTCCTTCTCATGAAATAAGGGTAACAATCGTAATGTGAGATGTTCCCTTTCGATGGAACTCGTGCTGCGTCGGAACGACACTTTGGGGAACGAAATACCCACTGCGCCACACCGACCAGCCTGTCCTGGTGTGAAGCTTGTCAGGCACAACTCAGGACATGAGGACTTGAGAACCTGCCGTGGAGGGCAGATCCAAGCTGTAATATCTTATGAACGTGTACAGGGAGGCCCAGCCAGCTGCATCACAGACCTCTTGAAGGGAAATCCCCGATAACAGGGCCTTGGAGGATGCCACTCCTCTAGTCGAGTGGGCTTTGATCAGGAGAGGCGAGGGCAAATTGTGCACCTCATACGCTGAAGAGATAGCCTCCACAATCCACCAGCTAATCGTATGCTTAGAGGCAGGGGAACCTTTCTTAAGTGACCCAAAGCACACAAGTAGCTGGTCTGACTTCCTCCAACCTGAGGACTTATGTACTTAGGCCTCCAAGCCTCTAACAGGGCATAATAAATGTAGCTTCTCATGATCAGCCCACACATGTGGTGAAGGATAAAAAGCCTGCAGAATAACAGACCGTGCCACATTCGATGGCACCTTGGGCACGTAGCCCGGCCTAGGGTGGAGAATGGCCTTGACCCGCCCAGGAGCGAACTCAAGGCAAGAGGGAGCAACAAAAAGAGCCTGCAGGTCCCCAATTCTTTTAAGGGACATAAAAGCCAGCAGGAAGGCCACTTTGAAAGAGAGAAACTTCTCCACCACCTCGTCAAAGGGTTCAAAGGGTGCCAGGGATAACCCTTCAAGAACCACTGCCAGGTCCCAAACAGGAACCCTGGCTTGGACAACAGGCCTCATCCTCCGAGCGCCACGAAGGAAACGAACAATAAATGGGTGTTTCCCCAGAGGGCCATCGCTTAAAGGCGTGTGGAAGGCAGCTATGGCCACCACATAGACCTTAAGCGTGGATGGGGAAAGACCATCAGAGAAATGGCTTTAGAGGAACTCTAGCACTAAAGCCACTAGGCAGTTAACTGGGTCCAACTGTCATTCACTCCACCATAAAGCGAACCCATTCCACTTTAGGGCATAAAGTTTCCTTGTGGAGGGAGCTCTAGAGTTTAGAATGGTCTCAACAACCTCAGTTGAGAGACCAGTGCTCAGAAGCACTGGGTGAT
The DNA here is from genome assembly GCA_039654765.1 of Mylopharyngodon piceus. Classification (NCBI taxonomy): domain Eukaryota; kingdom Metazoa; phylum Chordata; class Actinopteri; order Cypriniformes; family Xenocyprididae; genus Mylopharyngodon; species Mylopharyngodon piceus. The sequence continues at coordinate 23,350,905 of CM077456.1, forward strand.
GGATTAGACCCCCGGCTTGTGACAGCAGGTCTTTTCTGATGGGGATCTCCCAAGGGGTACCTGCTAGGGGCACTATGATGTCTGAGAAACAGACTCGGGCCGACCAGAGCCCCCCCAAAAAACCAAAACGGGCAGTGGGTGTTCTCATGGGAGGCGAACAAATCCACTTCCTCCAAATCAGCTCCACTGTGTCAAGGTGGAGCATCCATTCCCCGGGCCTCAGCCACTGCCTCGATAGGATGTCTGCTCCCAAATTTTGGTCCCCAGGGATATACATCACTCTGAGTGAGAGCAGCTTCCCCTGGGACCACAGAAGAATCTGATGCACCAGTCTGCACAGAGGGCGCAACCTCAGGCCCTCCTGTCGATTTATATAGGACTCCACCGAAGTATTGTCTGTCCGTACCAGAACATGATGGCCCCTGAGGTCTAGAAGGAAGTGCCTCAGGGCTAGAAGCACAGCCATCATCTCCAGGCAATTTATGTGCCACGAAAGATGATGCCCTTTCCACAGACCTCTGGTAAAGTGGCCCTCCATGACCGCTCCCCAGCCTGAGCTGCCATCTCCTCAAACTGAGCTAGAATGAGCCAGTCGTCAATATAATTGAGTATGCGAATGGCCTATAGTCTCAGTGAAGCCAGCGCAGCATCCATACACTTCGTGAAGGTGCGAGGGGACAAAGCTAGACCGAACGGAAGAACCCGATATTGGTACCCTTTTCCCCCGAAAGCGAACCTCAGGAATGGCCTCTCTCTCATTACGAGGAATACATTCTATGGCCTCCTTCGCTAAGAGGGACTGAACTTCTAGCTTCATCACCAGATCCTGTTTGGGGCTGACAATGGTATGCACCACCCCACGAGAGGCAACACTCTCCTTCTGCTGTTGCAGGTGTGAGGAGCTGGCAGCTTAATTTGTTTGGCTGCTCCCTGGCAGCCTATATATGCCTATATAACACAGATGTAGTGCGGCAGGGTTTGGTGGGCAGCATCGTAGCCTTAAGGGATGACGCAGCGTCGGGTGAGCGATATGAGGCCAAAGTCTCTTCAACCCCTGGCATCACCCCATAGCCGTTCTCTCTTGACCCAGGATGGAGGAATAATAATGGATAGTAGGGCTCGATAATCTGGACGAGAACGGCTTGTTCAACGTTCTTAACACCTCGGTGTGGAGATCAGGAAAAAATGGCAGACTCCGAGACTGCAGGAAGCGTTCATCGAGTTTACTTCTCTTTTGCGCTTCCTGCTTCTCTGTTGGCCATTCGATGTTTAATCTGGCCACTCCTCTGGTCACAACCTCCGGCAGATCCTCAAAAGAAGGAGATTGAGGTGGTGAGTCCTCAATTTCACCTGCACCTGGTCCTCATCCTGGGCGGAAGAAGCAGCAGACCGGCTGAATGAAATGAAAACGATCCCTGAATGAAAACATCGGAGCTGGTTTCTGAAAGCTGAGAAAGGGCCGAAGCCGTCTCTACATCCTTGACCAGCTCCATCTGCGACCCCCATGATCATAAACGCCGCTCTGCCTCAGCAGACACAGATCCCGAACCACAGGGAGCGCGAGCCTGGCCTGCCTCATCAAACGAAGCCAGATGGGAGCGGAGAGTTCTGAGCAGCAGCTTACAGTTTGCACAGACAGCACCCCCGAGTGCTGCCTGTGCATGCTCCGCTCCGAGGCACATAACACACAATGAATGTGTATCTCCCTCCGGAATATAACGTGGACAGGGAGACGCACACTGCCTGAATTGCCTCTGACTCGCCATAATATATAATATATATGTCATATAAATCTTTACACTGGGACAAACACCAACACCAAATAAGACAGACAAGAGCAACACAGAACGCTTGTTGAAGAGTAGAAGCTAACACTGTTGTGTGTCGGCTCCCTTTTGTAGCTTCCATGCACGCCATCACACGTGATGTCATGATGCAACACCAATCAAGATCGGACTAGTTCAATACGTACTTGAGGTGCTTTCATGCTGGAGGTGCTCCCCAAAGTGTCGTTCTGATGCAGCGCGAGTTCCCTTGAAAGGGAACATAAAATCCAGCATAAATTACTATTATCAATGACAATTAGATCACTTAACCTCAAACTGTTCAGTAAGAGTAAATCTTACAAGTAAACCTTACATTCAATAATTGTGTTGAGATGAGACATCTATGGTCAAGAGGACAATTGTGCATGAGTGCACAGGACACAGGTGTGTGTTCTCTAAAGCTGATTTACCAACCATCCTGACTTTTTTCCTATGACCCCATAAAAAAGACGATTAACTTTAATGAAGTAAAATACTCTATTCATTGCATTGGTGTAACAATGTCTAAAGCTTTTTTTTTTCTTCTTCTTTTTTTTTTTTTTTTTTTTTTGCTCTTTTATGATCTAAAACCTGACAGTAAAAGAGAAAAAGAAAAAAAAAATGAAAACAGTTTGCTGCAACGGCAGACTTACCTTTGCCTATAATCAACTTTATTGCTTCAGTGTGTTGTTGACCAAATCTACACTGGTACAGCAAAAAGCATTTTGGCAGGGGGCTGCTCCTACATTTGTATAAAGGTTTATGAGGGACAAAAGCAGGACTAGTTTGTTGACTGCTGTTTGGCACCGGAACAGAGCTGAGGTACTGTATATGTGTCCCTTGTGATGTTATTAAAGGATGTTCAGACTGATGCCAATACTCCATTAAATCAAGGTCTGCCTGATCATTATTCCTGTCAGGCACCAGTGCGCCACTTCTGCAGAGGTTAATGACTGTTTGCCCCATTGTCTTTAGGGAAGATTTATCCTGATTAAAGGCCTGAGGAGGTCAAAAGGTCATAACGTGAAAGGATCCTGGGTGCTGTAGTCTTAAACAGGGGTGGAAGGCTAAAACGTCAGTTTGAAGATTAGCATCAAATATCAAATTGTCTTTGGTTTCCTTTTTAAATAATTACAGAAGGGTGTGTTCATGTGTGCGAATAACAGAAAGAGATAGATTCAGTAGACTTTTAAGTTCCAGTAGACTTTTAAGTTCAACGATTATGTTTCCCGAAACCATAGTTCCAATGAACATTCGCAAACAGCATCACAAAGTTGTGTGGTTGGAACTACAGCTTTCGACCTGTGGTTAGAAGCATAGTTTCTTAGTATGATGTGTGGAATTACAGTACATAGATCATGTTCTTAAGCTTAATAAGCAAGCAACATACAGTACATTCTATATCTTTCATTCCAAATATATACAAATTCCATTCTACGTCTTTTAGTTTGTAAAGAGAATTAAAGCACAGTTTTTGAAGAGTGCATGTGCGTACGTGCTCTGGTATGCCGAGGTAAACCCCGGAATCAATGAAACATCTGAAAATAAAGTAAATCAACGGAGAACACAAATAGCGAAGTAATCTTCAGATATCATGTTTGTTATTCATAACAATAATCTGACATTAATTTGATCTAGAATTGATTAATTAGTAGATGTTACTTCACCACCTGTGTGATGTTATTAACTATATTGTTGAACAAAAGTGGTTTGAACGTCGGATGTGCAACAAAGTTACTATGTTTTTGGGAAACAACGATGCAATGACAGATTTGCAACAATACGGTTTCGGGAAACAGTCGTGACTAGCTAGTTGATTTGTTCAACTATGCATCGTACTATGGTGGTTAAGCTGCAAGTTACGTCGTTGTACGGGAAACGTACCCCAGAACGGTTCTGGGGTGCGTTTCCCATACAACGACGTAACTCGCTGCTTCACTTCCATAGTACGATGCATCGTTGAACAAATCAACTAGTCACGACTGTTTCCCGAAACCGTATTGTTGCAAATCTGTCATTCAGCCACGTTGGTGAATGATGTCATGCAGGTGATGTAATAAGTAATAACTTATTTAAATGAATCCATTTGAGATCGAATTAATGCTAGATTTTTTGCTATAAATTACGGACATGGCATCTGAGGACTACTTCTCGTTTTTCTCAGTTATTTTCCCTTATTTCCAGATTCAATCAAAGGTTCGTTCTTACACATGCGCACTCTTCAAAAACGGTGCTTAAAATCTCTTTACAAACTAAAATATGTAAATGACATTTGTATGTATTCGAAATAAAAGATATACATTGTACTTAATGTCAGCTTGCTTATTTTGCTTAAGATAACGATTTATTAAGTCCACATGTCATAAAAACAAGAAACTATGCTTCTAACCACAGCTCAAGAACTGTCGTTCCAACCACACAAGTTTGTGATGCAGTTTGTGAATGTTCGTTTGAACGATGGTTTCGGGAAACATCAAAACATTGAATTATGTTAGTAACGACGTAACTTGCGATGTTAGTTGGCTAACAATGCTTTTGGGAAACGTACCCCAGTTCAGTCATTTCATAAAAATATATCTGATTCAAAAGATCGATTCATTCATAACTAAGGCTGTAACCATGTCTTGAATACTGTGGGTGAGAAAAACAATTTGTTTGTTTTATTTATTTGTTTGTTTGTTTGTTTGTTTGTTGTTGTTGTTTTTTGATTAGTAATGTAATGTCCTTTTTATTTAAATTAATTAAATAAAAGATTTAAAGGACTATAAGAGAATAAGATCCATCAGTAAAATATCCATCTGAACTATTTTCAAATAACATTAAAATATGCACACATTCACTCTTAAACCTATGCCTTTATTTCAAGTTGGTGCCATGGATGGATGTCTCGATGTGGAGCTCCACAGTTGTTTTACTGTTTTTGTTAGTTTGTCCTGTTTTTAGTTATTCCTCTACAATTAGTTTCACCAGGGATGAACTGCTGAACATTCGGTAAAACACACCGCCCAATCTTTCACCACTTTTCAATTATTTGGATGTTGATGGACATTGTAGTTGGAGGGGCAGTGGCGCGGCTCAAGCGCTCAAAGACGAGCGAGCCAGCGAGCTAGTCAAGTTCAGACAGCGCAGCTTTACTATGAATGTCCACTACAGCAGCAAAACTCTGCTCAGTGCCACAGACAGCACTAAAATGTCTCCACTTTCACGAGTTCACACTTACAAATAATCAGGTAATAAATTGTATGCGTAATAGTATGCGTATTTGGCGTGCTGTCCGAGGAGAGGGCTGCAAGCTCGGTATTTGGCCCGAACCCAGAGTACTCCCCAAAAATTGCAAACCAATGTAGGATAGCAGCTGGGAACATTACTGATGACCCCCAAAAATTGCAATGCGCAGCTGATCGTGCTGTTTGGAGGGTTAGTTAAGGACCGGGAATTTCTTGCAACATTGGATGGAGACATTACTGCTGCGGCAGTGAAGGTAAGTTTGAGCAGATCTGGGCTCCTGCGGGAGTGGAGGCGACATCACTGCTGCGGCAGCGGAGAGATTAGCCAGAATAACTGATCTCCTGTGGGAGCCGAGGGAACATCACTGCTGCGGCAGTGGAGATATTAGCCAGAGAAACTGAGCTCCTGCAGGAGCCGAGGCGCATCACTGCTGCGGCAGTGGAGATATTAGCCAGAATAACTGAGCTCCTGCGGGAGCCGAGGGAACATCACTGCTGCGGCAATGATAGAAAAACCCCATTTTATTGGAATAACGGTATTAGTTGAGTTGGATATGGTGGGCTTGCAGGTATGTGTGAGAGAACGAGCTGGAGCTGAAACTAGCTGATAAGTTTTCGTTGGGCTTCTTTAATGTGGAAGCGATTTGATCGGATGTAGTTCTTAAAAGCTTCTGATGACCAGCGACCAAGTGTTTGAATCTGATGCTGGGAGAGGCCTTTTTGGGCAGCTGTAGTTGCTGCTCCTATGCGGAATGAATGACTGGAAAAGTGGTCTGCTGGGATGCCGGATTGAATCAAGATGGATTTAAGGTATTTTTGGAACCAAAAACGAGTGACAGGGCGGTTGGAATCGTCGACGAAGAGTGGGTCAGATGGTAATTTAGCCTGAGCATTTCTGAAGTGTAAATAAGCTGAAAGGGTTTGGTATGGCTAAATTGATGCAGGGAGATTAAAAATGTAGATGAAATGGCCTTTTTTCATTTTGTCTGTCTTACTTTGTTTGATGAAGTAAGAGATGGTGTCGTCGTCTAACACTGATAAGTCTGTAATTGTGGGATGGATTTTTGGGTTAAAGCTGGACGTGATGGTGAGTTCTGAACATCTGAGGAACCCGAAAAAGGCCAGTATGAACATGGCGTCAAGAGTGCGGGCTGTATTAATGGAGTGGTAGCCTCTGCAGAGAGTGGAGATGCATTTGGTGAGGATGTCTAGGATAATGGGTTTTCTTGCGTCTTGACATGTGGGTTGGGTTCTTTGGATGCCTTTGATAAGAAGGGAAGTTTGTGAATTGGCTATTTCAGGAGATGGTGAGCCAAATATAAGTTTATGGAAAAATTGGATTCCGCTTAGATATCCCTTAATGGAGCCGGCTTGGAGGTTCTTAATGCTGTTTAGATAAGATACGAATGAAGTAATTGTGAGAAGAGAAAAATCAGGAAAAGGTAAGCTGTAAGTGAGGTGAAATGACTTGAAACATCTCCAAGCGGTCAAATAAGATTGTAGGGTTCTGGGGGAGACGGCTTGAAGAATGTAGTTGAGAGAGGTGTCGAGGAGAGTTTTAGTAGATGGTTTATGGGAATATCATCTCTGAATAATGAGGTACTGGGGTTGGGAATGGGTCCACCTCTGGTGCCAACAGCTTGAATTTCTGAAAAGCAAAGCGAGAGAGGGAGTCAGCTATTTGATTTTTGGATCCAGGAACGTGTTTGGCAGTTATAATAAATTGATCGCATGCTGAAATCCAAATAAGGCGTCTTAGGAGAGGCATCAGCGCGGGGGAGTGCGAACGACCTTTATTAATGCAATGTACTGTTGCTTCATTGTCACAGTGAACTACGATGCTGTTGGTAGACCATTCTTTCCCCCACAGGAAGGCTGCTACGACGAGAGGGTATAGTTCGAACAGCGCTGAGGAAGTTGCAGACTGCTGTGCATCCGAAAGCTGAGTGGGCCATGTAGACGCGAACCAACTGCCTTGGTAAAATCCCCCGAAACCAATGGAGGGAGCTGCGTCGGTAAACAGTTGAATGTCGACAGGGAGAGAGAGCATATTATTATAGAAAAAGGAAAGACCGTTTAAGACTGTTTAAGGAAAGTTATCCATAAACTAAGCTCGTTGCAGCATGAACTATTTAATAAGATTTGGTCTTCTAGTGCGTGAATTGAAGACGCAAGTGAGAGGAGATGTGAGATGAAAGGGCGGCCTTGCGGGATTATGCGCATTGCGAAGTTTAAATGGCCGAGCAAAGATAGCAGTTCGCGTTTTGAACAGTTTGGACTGTCTAGGAGGGCGGATGCGATCAGAATTATTCTGTCAATTTTTTCCTTGGGCAGTGAAGCCTGGAAATTAACTGTATCCAAATCAATGCCCAGGAATTCGATGGACGTGGCTGGACCCAAGGTTTTATCTTGGGCGATTGGAATCCCAAGCTCAGCGAAAGCCTTTTGGACTGTGATAAGATGTGCGGCTGGAATGGCTTCGGGAGGCGAGATGATTAGGAAATCGTCAAGCAGGTGAATCACAGGAATTGAATAGTTGTTAGATAGCATGTCGAAAATTTTAGGGCATCCAAAAGTTAAGCGGACGGCAAAGTAAAATTTTTCGTGCCAGCGTATGCCAAATAAGTGCCATGAGTCTGGGTGGATGGGCATCACTTTAAATGCAGAAGTGATGTCGACTTTTGCGAGCCAGGCGCCGCGACCGGCGTTTTTAATCAATGTTATTGCTTGCTCAATGTTGTGGTAATGAAGAGAGAATTCTTCGAGAGTGATAAGGCTGTTTATGCTCGGAAAAGGCGAATTATGCGAGGCTGAGAGATCAATTATTAAGTGTTTTTTGCCCGAAAATTTCCTAGTAACCACTCCAATAGGGCTGATATGGAAAAAATCGAAAGGGGGAATGTTAAAAGGGCCGATCATGAAACCTGATTCTACTTCTTTTTTGATTAAGTTGCTCACTGTGTCAGGTTCAGCAAATGCAAACTGAAGATTATTGCAAAGTATATTTTGAGTGGGGAGGCTTTCCACTCCGGGTTTGAAACCATGCTCGAGACCAGACAGTAAATACTCAGTAAAGTTAGTGTCAGAGTGGTGAGACAATTCGGCAGACAGACGAGAAATATTCATGGGAGTCGACAAGTAATTTTTTGAATTTTTATTTTGCGATCTCTTTACAGGGCATATGGTGCGGGAATGAGCCACAGTAATTGCAGACGTGCAGGAAGTGGCACCGCTGTCGTGAGCATCCCCACATGTTGAAGTTAATGCATACTTGATCACGGAAGTTGAAAGCAATTTTCTTATAATCCTTGGCTGAAGAGTCGAAATGTACTGGTCGTGGGACGTAACTCATAGATCTTTCCTGGGATGGAACTGGGCAAGGGTGAACTGAAGGATTAACCAAAGGACATGATATGGTGGAGTGAGCGAGTGATCTGCCGACAGCACAAGATATATTACGGCAACCCAAGAACACCCTGTTGTGAAGCTCTGTGTCCAGAGCTCCCCAGTAAGGGCACTGGTTCCATTGGGAAAGCAATTATCGCGAGATAATCGCTTAGCTCTCGTCTCCTGTGGGGAAATGTGGAACAAATGATTTCGCTGAAGCGATTAAAGGTGATGGAGAATTCGGAAGAAAGAAAGGAGGCAAGATGGATTAAGAGGAAGAGGAAGAGGAGAGTTAGGCCTGGCAGCCGCGGAGTCTGGGGCGTGGCCCAAACTTGCCGAAGGCCTGCTGCTGCGGCCTGATGCGCGAGGAAGGCCCGGTCTTGCGAGTGAAGGAGATGGTGTTTTTTGCAGACGCAAAGACGGGGCTTTGCGACTCATGCTCACTTTAGCGATCTTGGAGGAAGGAGTGGATTTGGGAGAAGGTAATGATTGCAAGGACACATACAGATTGTATAATTGTGCTTTAGTCATTCTCCTAGAGAAATTAATGTCTTAGACTTACTACCGTCCATTTCTCTATTGGAGGAATTGTTGGATGGGCCGAGACGTAAGAAGACGCTGGAGATGCTAGTTGGTGTCTTGTTGGAGGAGGCGATCGTGGATTCCCGTGGAGTACGGGAAGTGGCCCGAATGGGCTGACGTCCGCGTAGAGGCTCCAGGGATTCCGTAACAATGTCCAGTGGAGCGCGGGTGCTCCTGACCTCGGTGGAATGAGGAGAAGAATCGTGGGAGACAAGGGACTTGTCATCGGAAGGGAAGAGTTGAATCTCTGACATTACAACAATTGGGCAGACCAAATGCTGGAAAAAACTGTCGAGGAATATGGGTGAGTCGACTGTGTTTATATATAGGCCTTCACTCATGCTGAAAGAGGCAAGCTTTGTTTCAGAATGCCCTAAGTAAAGATATGCTGTTAATTTTATAAACTTTTGTAAACCCAGCCAGTAACAATGAAAGCATCCAAACTGCAACATATGTGACCCGTGCTGGCAAAATGAGTCGCAATGAGCAAATTTTCAAAAATGAGTTATTGTTATTCTCACATTCTCTATTAAAAATTCTTCAAAATGATATATGATTTGTTGGAATCCGCACAAAAAAAATGACTGAGCTACACCTGTTTGAAGTCAGAAAAGTCAATTTTGAGAAAAATCGAGTTAAAGTTTTCTGAAGGTTCCAAAACAAAATCACCTAGCAACCCTACCTTAAAATCCCTGGTAATACCACCAAATTGAGGCGTCTTTGTGTGCACGCTTCAGATCTGTCAGTCAGCGTGTGTAAGATTGTTTTGTTTATGTCAGCAAGAGTTTGAAAATCACATTTCATTAGTTCAGACTCATGCCATCAAGAATTCGCTATGAATATTCACAAATTTGGAATGCTACGCTTTACAGCGAAACAAAACTTGTGCTGAGGGAAGTGCCAGTAAGTCGAGAAGGGGCGGTGGGACATAATCATGAGGCGGTGGGACATGTTTCTACATCAATGAAAGGTGGTGTACAGATGTAACAACATTGAATAAGATGTGCTGTTCTGGTCTAGAAGCACTCTTCATTAACTGTAAGCCTTTCTGCTCGCCACGGGAGTTTTCCTGGTTCATTCTTGTGTTTACATCCCTCCGCAATCGCTTGTGAATATAGCGCTGCAAGAGCTGACTGATCAGCTCTCAGACATGGAGCAACAACACGCAAACTCTGTTATAATAAATAATAAATAATTAATAAAGCTAATTTCTCCCATGAACTGCCAAAATACAGACAGCAAGTTGCATGTCCTACCAGAGACAGCAATATACTGGACACCATAATAAAGAATGCATATCACTCTGTTCCACGTGCAGCTTTGGGGCTCTCTGATCACTGTCTGGTTCTTCTTATACCGACCTACATGCAGAAACTTAAATCATCTAAGCCTGTAGTAAGGACTGTAAATAGATGGACCAACAAAGCAGAACTACGAGCCTGCTCCGACTGCACTGATTGGAGTGTTTTTGAAGCTGCTGCCACCAATCTGGATAAGCTCACATATTCTGTAACATCATATATCAGTTTCTGTGAGAATATGTGCATTCGTACCAGGACACATTTATCATACAACAATGACAAACCATGGTTCACAGCAAAACTCAGACAGCTTTGTCAGGCCAAAGAAGATGCCTACAGAAGTGGGGACAGAATCTTGTATAATCAGATTAGTATATATATATTATGGAGTCATAATAGAAGTAGTTCATATTCATCACTGGATATTACCTCACACACTTTCTTCGTTAAAATAGAAGCATTCTGCTGTAAGTCATGTTTGGTTTCTGTAGCATTCTGCTGTAAGTCATGTTTGGTTTCTGTGATCAGTAAAAAATATGCTAAAAAAAAAATAACTTGAAACACTTTTTGCCATCCTAACAACACAACAAGTAGTACATAATGGAGTGCAGCAGAACAGCATCAAGAACATGAAGAAACCCAGCATTAACCAGCATGAATTCCATGTTGGTCCAGGCTGGTTTATGCTTGTTAAAGCTGGTATAGTGCTTCCTATGTTGGGAACCAGCAAACCAGCATCCCATGCTGGTCCCAGCATGCAAAACATACCTTATGCTGGTGACCAGCAATGCTGGATTTTTTAGTGGGTTTGCCCTTGGCTAACCTGAATCAGAGTTCTGAATCCAACTGTACTGTTTAGCTTTTGACCTGAAAATGAACCTGACAATCACTGACCAAATATCTCTAGCATAATGCTAATTAATTCGGAAGTCTTTTAATACAGAACTAGCTTGAGAGGTTTTGTGTGTGTGTGTGCTCATTCTGGCTGACCAGCAAAATCATTTACCTTCAAAGAAATGCACAATATTATGTACGAAATCTGTACCCTAGTGTTTATTAGAAGGAAAACACATACAAATGAATACATCAGCGAGTAACGACACAATGTGTGGGGGAAGATGAGCTGCGAGAGAGCTGCGGTTAATTTCACGCCCCTGTATTTTCCCGTCACGCCTGGCTAATTTCTGTCATGTTCTGCCGACATGTTGAAATACTCCGTCTGCGAGCCTCTGGTGGTGTTTTTCAGAGAGTCTGGACTGACTAGCACATCAGCAGGGATGCTTCCATTTAAAACAGCCGGCATCTGAACACACGGCCACGAGAATGAGAGGCCAGCTGGCCCCAAATGCTTGGGTTGCTGTTGACTGACGCTTCAATGCGAGTTTGATTGCACAGCGAAGAGTAAATGCATATATATGTACCAGTCTGCACTTTTCTTGAATTAATTAACACCTTACTAGGCTTTTTTCTATTAACTGAACAAGAGATGAGGTTTGCGGCTTTGGTCAATACCTAGCACCTTCTGCAGGACTAAAATGCATTCTGATTAGAAAATGCATATTTCATTAGTAAAATCAAAGACTTGCTTGGCTGGACCTGAATCCCTTTTGGCTTTTTTCATTACAAACAGCTGATCTCAAATAAACACATCCCTGAGAAATACCTTTAATTTTTTTCTGACCTTCACAGTTAGTAAATGACAGCCACCTGCATCAGAAACAGTATTTTCCAGGCTGGTCCAGCTACCCTGCCGAAAAAATCCAGCATTGCTGGTTGGTCCACCAGTTAGGCCAACACTATACCAGTTCAAACTAGCATAAACTAGCCTGGACCAACATGAAATTCATGCTGGTTTATGCTGGATTTTTCACCAGGCGCAGGTGGAAAAAAATCTGGATCTCAAATGAAGTGCTAATGAACAAAGATGGCAGCTTCCGTTCATCCTGCACCAGACAAGCAACTTCCATTGAGATGAATGGTAGTATAGACGCGAGATGAACAGATTGCAAGTCTGCTTGGCCGGCCTGCTGTTTGAACTCTACTCACTACTGTAAAGTTTAACAAGCCATACGAGAACACCACTGTCAAAAAATCCTCATCATCTGTCAAAAGCAGTTACAAACTACAACAGATCTGTCTGGCTGTTGTCTAGAGTTTGGCCATGTTTCCGGGTGGGCAGCAAAAACATTGTTTATGAAAATCAGCTTATTTTCCAACTACAGGGCAGCCTTAGGGTAGCATGCTTATAGGCACCATGGGGACCTGTACAGTATGCATAAGGTTTAGGGCAATGCCCATTGAAATTATATAAAATAGCTAAAACAGCAGTATGATGTGATGACAGACTAGTCAACATCAATTTTGGGAAAAACAAAAGGTGTTTGGAATTTCCCTACTAAACAAACCTGGAGTGTGTGTAAAAACATGATTAGTAGTGTATTCTGTTGGAAATAGTCACTTGAGCTCCAATTAGAGCCCACATGCTCTTTAAAAATGTGTTGAATTCACTGGAGTAGGAAATGGGAGGTATTAGCATTCACTGGTGATGCAGTACTTGAGAGATCCTGTTTTCCTCTAAAACATTTTGGTTAGTATGAGAACTGAACAAATTGTATTTCAGGATTTCACTGTGAGTAACACAATCAAAATATAGTCAGTGAACCTTAATGCATAACTATATCAAATATTAGTTTAAATATTCAGTGAACGCCATTTCCACCTTCCAGAGCTGTAACTATGGAAACAGGCTCTTGCTCGCTAATGACTACGTCTATTGTAGTTATGATTTCTGTAATTGTACTAAACTAATTGTCCTTTGAATGAATATTCATGCTCAAACTGTAGCTTTGCAAAGGTTGTGCAATGTATAGTTTCTTTGATGCAAAGTGCATGCTATTCCCTCACAAATAATTTTAAGCTACACTAGAATAACTTAGATGGAATTCCATGGTAGTGGGCTTCCAGGAACACAATGGGTATCCACTGAAGGGGGAAACCTTATGGGAATTCAGTAAAATGAGGTTGGGATGAAGGTCCCAGGCCATGCAAGATAAAAAGATAAAAGCATGAGTCACTTTTTCATCATTAAAAGACTATGGCCTGGTTTCACAGACAGGGCTTAGATTGAGCCAGGATTAAGACTTAGTTTATTTAGAACATTTAAGTAGCTCTTATAAACGTGCCTTAGAGAAAAACATTACTGGTGTGCATCTTGAAACAAAACAATGGCACTGACATTTTAAGATATATCAGTGCAAGTTGCTTTCAGTTAAAATGGCTCAAACATGCATTTTAGTCTGGGACTAGGCTTAAGCCTTGTCTGTGAAACCGGGGGTAAAAGTGCTTAGTGCTTAGCTTTGCTAAGTTGAAGAAAAAAAAAAATTATATTAATCTTTTATTTATTCGTAAACAGTATGTCATCATGATGACATCATCTCATTTTAATGAGTAATTTTGCTGGATTCCTCTTTTTAGGAGAGAAAACATGAAATGTATTCTCCATTGTAATGAGACATCAGGGTCTAGGCACTCGGGAACTGCTGACTGCTTTCTTTGACATATGCTGCATCTTTTCTAACCTATTCAACTCAATGCACTGAAAGAACATGAGCTGTAGATACTGTCATCTGGCATTCAGGTGGTTCGCCACTCAAAATATTTGCTTTTTTCAAGATCCATTACTTGATCACATTTGCAGAGAGAGTGCTGTCTGCTTCCCTGGAGTATCGCATAGCAAGACATTTGACAAGCGTCTACACAGCAGCTAGTTCTGGACAAGAACTATAAACTTTTAAAGAGGAAGAAACCATCTGACTGACATGTAAACCATGTCACAGTTCAGTTTTTACATTACATTTAGGGGTGGGTGGGGCCCAAATGATGCACTATACACACTGCGCTTTTACACTATGTACTCAACCATGCAGTGTATGAATTTTATAGGTATGAAGTGTTCAACATTCCACACTTTGTCTTTTTTTTTTTTTTTTGTTGTTGTTGTTTTGGTTAATTAAGTTTATCATCTGGGTTCAGGAATACCCTATGTTCTGGAGACAAAATGTCTGTTTTTTAATAAATCATTCATAGGAACATTCTGTAAACATTCACATTTAGGATCATTCTACACATTTTTATTAATGAGGCCCCAGGATATTTTTCAAATATTTGATGCCATGAAACCCACTTCTTGGAGCGCTCATTGTAGCAACTTGTAAACACAAGTTTGTTCGGCTAAAAACCTGTACACCCTAAAAACTGCCAGACATTCAACTTATATATTGCTGTTTTGAGATAGCAATTGCCATTTTTGCGTGCAATATGCATCAGATGGTCTGTGGGCAATCCATGACCATGAGGTGGAGATTAGCTTCAGCGAGTGCTTCGAGCACATTAAATGAGGTTCATGCAAGAACCCCCAAGATCAAGATGCCCTTCTCAGCTCACAGCTCAGTTCTATTACGGAGACATAAACCAAATGGACTTTCATTGGCAGCAGCAGTACACTTGTTTATTTGAGTGTGATCTGCCTCCAAGTAATTGAAGGAAAAGCCTGTCGATGTTTGCTGAGAGCATTTTAATTAGCCATCTCACTGCATCCAAATGAGCACTCGTGGAGTGATGAAGCAATTTTGAGTCAATTAGGAAATGAGTAATTTTTCCCTACAAGGGGTAAGCATTCATCACATTGGTAGCAGGTTCTTGGAGGGCTTGTTTTGTAGAGTGCTTGCTTTATGTAGGAGTTTAGAGATTAGTGAGTAAGGGAAATGGACTCCGAGTAAAACACTACAGCCCCCTGCATTCTTTTTTATTCCTCGCTGTTCCATCCTGCCGCCCGTAATTACATTTTTGGCTTTGATAAGATTAGGATTCTTGGGCTCCCTTCCTTTAAGAAATTGCTGTGTGGTGAGATACCTGCAAAATGCCTCCTGGATGCTTACTATTGACAGAGAGACAATAGGAGGGAATAGAAGCAGTCATTTGACCCAAGTAGGTTGTCAGACTTCAGTCAGTGCTGCCATCTGCTGGTGTGTAAACATTGTCATAAGATTGATGAAAACATTTGCTAGTCTATATGCTAATGATTTTTTTTTTTTTTTCATAGCATAATAAGTGACTGGCAAATCAAGATATTTATCATGTATTGTAAGCAATTCTTCATATGTTGAGTGCTTTAGTAAGTCAGGAATTGCTTCAAGCTTTTTAGTTGTTCACATTAGTAGCACGTATGAAACACATCTGGGTAAAACTTTATTTCCATAGTCCACTTTAGACATTCTATCAACTATAAGAAAATTTAAAACTACATATGTCAACTAGCTGTCATTAGAGTATTAGTAGACTGTCTGCTTAATATCTGCCGACACTTTATTTTGATGCTTTCCCAACAGTACAAGTAACTTTGCAGGTACATGTCAACTTATTCTACTAAACCTAACCCTAACTTAACAGTCTAATAGCCTATTCTAAGAGTTAGCTGAAAGGTAGCTGAAAATTAAAGAGAGCGAGTTGACTTGTACTGTAGGTACAAAGGTATAGTTAGTAGAATGTCTACATTGGACTATCAAAATAAAGTTTAACCCACATCTAGTATATGCAGCAGTGGTCCACCCCCCACCTCCTTTTAAAATACAAACTACCTATGGATTTTATATACATATTTTAATATTACATAAACTACACATTCAACCACATAATAATATTTATTCAAATCAAATTAAGCTCTAAGCTATAAAATCTTGTTTGGTACAGAGGAGTGCATGTTAGTAATCACTGTGTGTGTGTCTATATATAGTCTATATTCTCTGTACTTGAAACTTAACCAGGTATAGGGGATACTTGGAAAGATTCTGCTTTATTTAGCATTTGTTTTGAATATTAAAATTATTAATTGAATCTCATGATTTTTTTTATAGTGAACACTTTAACAAGAAAATACATTTAAATATTTATATCCGCTCATATTAGACAATTACAAAAATGACAAAAATAATAAGGATGCATATGTTACAAAAAAAAAAAAGGTTATGGATTCACATGTCAGGAATTATACATATCCATTAATGTTTAGAGATAAAGATAACAAGCACTGCTTCACGGTCCTACCAAAAATAGCTGATACAGAAGAACAGTATTTGCTAACTGTTAGCTCACGTCAAGACAATGCACTTCGGGTGTATCTCAATCAGCTCCCTAGTTTAGTAGTCAGGGCACTGATCAGGGAGTTGGCCATTTTAAGGACTGTCTCAATCACAAAATCCTTCCAGTGCACTGAAATGTTCACTCCCTAAAAAGTCCCACAATACACTGTGAAAACCAGGGAACATCAATGCTCACTATTAGTTCCCTTAACAGAAGTTCTGAAGCGTGAAACATAAATCTCATGAGCTAACTCACTACACATAATGTCACACGATAGATTTTTTTTTTTTTTTTTTTAAATACAAACCATAATTATATTTCGGCAAAAACATACATCACTAGACAGGTAACAAACATAATCTAGCTTACATTTATAATTTATTTATGGCTGAATTGTTGCACATTAATGTTACAAGCAAAGAATTTATCATAATGTACTTTAAATAACATTAAAAAATAATATAATAAAGATATCAGTTCTGCTGTTGTTCATGGTGATGTTGTACAATGAGGACGTTATCATGTTGCCGGAATAGAGTCATCAGTGTAGTGAGCCAGGATTCTTACTGTCCTTACCAGTGCCCGAATTTATATACACGATAAGCTGATTCACGACCTAGGAAGCTACCGAGTTGATTGAGATGCACCCTTAGTTTAGACTTCCAAAAAGAAAGACTAAAAGCCTGACACTTGTGACCTAGACTGTTAATACAAAAGGGACTGATAAACACTGCCCTAACCATCTGTGTGTAATGCTTGTGCCAGGATCCGCCACTGTCTGTATTCTATTGCAGTGTAACATAGTAACCTTCGAGGAATTTATTTTTGATTACTGAGAAAACTTGATTATTAAAGAAAATTAAATTTCAGCCTTACAGGAAACAGATTGAAAACAAATGCAATTATAAAATCCACTAACATGAGAGACAAAACACAGGTCTCTTCTTGTTGTGTTTCGCATGGCTTTAAAGGCCAGCTATGGCCAGTTTATTTACTCTTGCAAGCTTTTACAAGCCTCTCCTGACCTTGCTTTCCTCTCTTACGAGCCTAGCAGTTCTTTAGATAAGGTGGGTGTTCACAGGATTGACTGAATTGACCTTCTTCCTTTCATGGTGGAAAACACAGGCAGAGCTTTAATTGTTTTATTAGAGGCTGGAGGTCCCTTCGGAGCAGGGGAGGGAACATACTGGCGGAGCCAGAAGGGTGCCCGGGGTGGCACTGGACACCCCTGACATCTGATTGGCCACCCCGGGTTCCACCCCAAAAATTAGTATGTTACTTCAATTTCACCTCCTGTTGAAAGAAGCATTTATTTTGACATTCAGTGGTGCGGCACATTGTTAACGTATTAACGTTGAATATTTAGAGAATATTAATATTAGTTGTCAAACACAGACGATTAAGAATAAAGGGGGTCGCACAAGCAACCACAAGTGTTGCCATTTTTACAGCAAAACACACCGATGCCACTTTTTTCATTCTTGAAGTGAACTTTTTGCCGTATGGTGATTAGATTCACTGTTTTGCACTGCCGCCTTGAACTTGAGAATGCAACGCATCTGGTGTGAGGCATATGGCGCTTCATCCATAACATGTGGACAGAGAGCGCACGAATACTCTTCTTGCGCTTGAATGGACAAATACACATAAAAGTATAGCAAAATAGCCATCTTGGTGAGTATCATAAAACACAGCCGGATATGTCTTAACAAACAGTTGAGGAAGAAATTTCTTGTCAATATATTGGATCCGTTATATTGCATTCAGTCTTAAAGTGACAGCAGCCTAATACAGCCTGCTGCCGTCTGTCACTATTATGTTCTGCTAGCTTCATTTATCAAGGACTTTTAGTTTGTTTTCATTCTCATCGTGTTCCTTTGTTCAGTTTTCCCACTCTTCATTTGTGTGCTTGGTTTCAGCCGTGTTCTATGAATTATCCTCGTTTGTGTTGGCTTTATAAGTTGATCCCTCACATTCATTCTCTGTTCAGTCTATGTTACATTTAGTGTGTGTTGCCCTGCCTGTCACAGTATTATTTGTATTATCCTCATTAAACCTTTGTGTTGGAACTATATTCGTCGTCTTAGTCTGCCTTCCTGCAACCACCCGTGACACAATCTGTGTCATTAAAGTTAATCAAAGAGCAAAAGAAAAAAAACACTCACTGATCTTGACTGAATAACTTTTGTAGCTTTAAAAAGGATTAATCTATATTTAATTTATACAGTGAAAATTATGCAGTGTTATTTTACGTTTGATCATTCAATTTCTGTACCTGAATTAGCCTACTGTTAGACCTGAAAAACTTTAAGCACTTAATTCTTAGCACTGTTCTTAATTTATTACTGACTGTTTACTTGTATTCAATAATGTTTTAAATTTATGTTAGTTAGGCTTGTAGTTTTTGCTGTGAAATGAGAAATGTGAAATTTCACTGGTATCAACAATTTTGGTTGCTTATTTATTAGAATACAGTGGGTCAAAACAATGAAAACAAATAATTATTACACATGATATACTTTCACGGTCTATGGACCCCCTAAAGTAGCCTTGGCCACACCATGTATAAAAGTCTAGTTCCGCCTCTGACTCTCAATAGCTAAAGTCTCCTTGTTTACTCCATTAGTCAGCATTCTCAGCAGCGGCCATGTGAATAGTTTGAATTGATGCCAGACACAGAGTCTTAATCACAGAGCACAACTGAATGATTTGCATGCCATTAGCTGTTAATTTTTAATTTTATTGTCGAAACAGATTAATTAAGAGGGTTAAATACAAAACAAAACCAACAATATAAATGCCGCATTAAAAAATAACTTTTCAATCATTTGAACTGTACATCTGGGAAGTAACAAAGGAATTCAAAGAAGTAATAAGCTTTAGCAAATATGCACATTTAAAATGCCTTTATCTTCTGGGAAAACAAACCTACCCACCCCCACTTTTGAACAAATAAGCCCTAAATATATCCTAAACAGTTGCAGCTTGATAAAACAAATAAGTTTTAAAAATGTAAAAATAAATAAATAATAAAAATAAAAAAGTGATAAAAGTCATTTCTTCCATGTTCTTCCAAGTATTTGTCCTAACCAACCACAATAAGCAACTGTTTTTTTATTGCTGGCTTGTTGGTGGGTAGTCCAGCCCACAGTGAAATCTCATTGGTCCAAAATTCACTGTAGTTTGCACATAAAAAAATCTTCTAATTCTGATCATACCACATTGCAAAGCAGTTTCATGTGTGGACAAATTACATTGCATCCGTTTCCACTATCTCAAACATTCCATATGATTATCAGATCCCCCAAATAATATTCTCTATTGTAAATGAAATAGTAGAAAACCATGGTTTGCACCTGTGACATAAATTAAAGGCTATTGGCTTTTTTTTAATATGTCCCACATCAAATTATTGTTTTCAACAGTCAAGCCATTTCATTGTCTTTGTAAGCAATAAGGTACGAGAGGCTGTGCTGTGCTTATCTTCTCTTTGAATTTTTTTTTATTTTTTTATTTTTTTTTAGGTTTATTATACAATGAATTATAGGCCTATAATTAAAATTATTAAGTCTATAATATTTCCTAACACAGAGCAGCTTTACTTCAAGCATCAACTTTAAAAAACAACCTGTTTAACACGAAATACTATTCTTCTTATTTGTTTCACACTTATTTGTTTCTCTATATTTACGGGCCACAAGAGAAAAAATGGATTAAATTAAGACAGTTAGGCTATAGGCTATAGCCTACTGTTATCAGCATATTATGCTGAAATTCGTCTCTCATCACCTTTGAGAGAAAATTCTCCGTTAATGCAGCGTCAGACAGCGCCGTCACTTTTTACTTTCACTTTGAATACTGACCGAGGTTAAGACTTTTTCACCGGCATAACTCTTGCGCAAAGTTTGCACGTTGCTTCTTGTGTGATATCCATTGGCTCGCCTTCTTGGTGTAAAACAGAAAGATTTTCAATATTGCGACTTTACCGCCCCCCCAACACCCCCCCTCCCCTCCTCCTTGGGGGGCCACGGACTTTCGGCTCACGGGGGGGCCCCGCGGATTTGCGCTACGCCACTGGGCAAAGACTGTCTTTATGAGTGTGTCAGTCAGTAGCAAAGACTTTTACATTGAAAAGACTGAATTGTTGTGAACACGGAACAAGACGCACCTGACAAATGCTTTGACTAGCGCTGTCAGTCACAGGAAAACTCCTTAACTGTTAAAAGGACAAGACAGAGTCCTGCACGGGTCCTGTTTGATAAACCCGCACCCGGCCCGCACCCGCAGTTATTAACAGCACACCCGACCCGATATCCGACAAAAACAATAATTTTAGCCCGCACCCGACCCGACCCGTTTGAAAATAAAAACCGCAACCCGACCCGCACCAGCATTAAATCTCCTACATGAGGTACAAAAATCATTTTCTCATGTAGCCTAACACAAGCAATAAAACATTAGGCATTCTGTGTCGCTGCATTTAATTAAACATTGCGTTAAACAACACAAGTAAAAATAATAAAACAAAGAATGTTTTAGTTGGCCTATTTTTTATATTTTATCAGATTCACTCGGCATTTAAACGCGGTTGTCTCTTCTGAAACTGAGCATTGTTTACCTGTCCTCTGGTCCTCTTTGTAGCAGCTCGAAAAATATTCTAAAACTTTTATTCAAATTGTGAATAGCCTATATTAAATACACAAAGCGAGCAAAGCGCGCTCCCTTTAATATAAATCACTATAGCTTTCAATCAGATGCCGCGCGATTGGCTACAATGCTCAGCGCTGCAAATCGTGCTGTAAGCCTTTAACGGTCTTCAGACAGAGCGTGAACACAAATAAGCACTGGACCATTTGAAAGCAGCTGTTAAATGCACCGAATTGATTTGGAATAGTCTTGGCTATTGGACCCGCAGTCCACCCGTGCCTACTAGCGTCCGACCCGCACCCGCACCCGACACATAAAATTTACATTAAATTTGGCGGGTCACCCGTCGGGTATCCGCCCACGTGCAGGACTCTGGGACAAGATAATACATCGGACATTTAAACAGGTTTTTTATTATGAACACAGGACTGACCTGAAGGAAAATGCTAAATCTGAATGCAGGTAATAAACTTGCTCAATCGATCTCTTTCTCACAATACTCTTATAGTTCTACATGATACAGTAAGCTTCAATTCAGTTTACGTTGCTAAGAGTGGTTGCTAAGGGTGTTGTGTAGTGATACACAGAACCGTTGGGTGAAGCGGTCATAGCCGTGTTTTATCGTGAATAAAACACAGCTATTGACCAATCAGAATCAAGGACAGGAATTAACCGTTTTATAATATTCCATAATCAGATTTCTTGGATATCTTTAGTCTCTTTAATCATCCTGATGCTGAAACAATAGAGGATGTTAGCTTTGACCCAGTATCATTTCTTCCTTAAGGACAAAAGTCTTTTCTCTTTTCTTATGGGACTTTACTTTACCAGACCCACACCAAGCAGACATCTGACAGCTCTGATCCAGAATGAGCGAAACACCAAAGCTCCGCCCCTGGCTCAGGGAGAGAGTGTTTCAGCTGTATTACTGTGTGTATAGTTCTCCTCCTCATCTGTCCTTTAGATTTATGAAGTGCAAGGGCTGTACTGTTAGCTCTCGGCAGACTCCCCGACGTGTGTTTAAACTATATCATACCGGAGAAGCAGACACCACTTGAATACCAATAGATGTGGATGTAAAAGCAAAGACAAGGCGTCAAAGGCTCACTTCTTGGAATGTGGGTAGAGCTAAACAGGGTGCAAGGTGTAATCCAACATTCAGAAATCCGTGCCTTAGTATTCCGCACAGGATATAGACTGCGGAGTTTATTGCCAATGTTCTGATGGGTACAGTAAATACAGGAATGAAAGGAAATGTAATGGGGAAAAAATGCAGTAAACACTTTTTGGTTGAGTGGGCTATCAATCACTGACATCTACAAAAAAAAAAACATATTCATGCTATCCACCTTATTTAGGCTATTTTCTTTGAATGTGCGAGACTTCTGATTCATTAGCTGCTATAGGTAAATAACTAAAAAAATAAAGTGCAGTAAACTGTAAAATTACAACCAGTTACAAACAGGTTAAAATACAAACCAGTGTGTTCATGTTTATGATAATAAATTAAAACAATATACAAGGTAACAAATAAAGCAGCATAAGAACCTGTTTTTGTACAGTTAAAAAATTTTAAACTAATGACACCAGAAGCCTTGCACATTCGAGTTACAAATGGCTGCACTCTTACATAAAAAATAAGTTGGATACATTAATATGAATCTAGATGTTTACATTTTTGAAGCGGGTGCCATGGTGCTAGTGTGTTGTCGGTGGCTGTGAGGGCATTGCTATACAGGTTCAATGTTCCTGGGTGGTTGCCAAGTTAAAAGACCCCATTTTTTAGTCTTTATGATATTCTTGTCAGAACATAAGGCATGGGTCCCTACTTCAGTGTAAGTCTATAGGATTTTTTTGCTTGTTTTATCCTCTGCCAGGTGAAATCATTTAGTCTAAGATTAATTACTTATAGATTATGGAACAACTCTCATTAAAGGGTCATGACTTCAAAATATCTAATGAATTCTACCAATAATAAGAAAAAACATTTGTTAGACCGTTAGTTAAGCACAAGGGTAATGTGATATTTTAAGCAATAATCAAAATTACAGAGCAATGGTGAAACTGTGAGGCAAAAATGACTAAACTTCATTAAAATGCCCACGGTGTGATCTAAAGTTCAAATCCCATGTTGTTTCCTTTTCTTGTGCACATCTTAGAAATCCAAATGTGTTAAGAACAGCATTACACTATACTGAGGGAGGGAAGGACCACGGAGGTGTCAGTGGAGGTAGAGTCCACAGGATTGGAGGAGGCCATGGCAAAATCCTTCGACCATGGTTGAGGACTGTGCACTGTAAAACCTGATAAGTCCAGAGTACTCAAAATTATTGTAGACACTGATTACCTCAAAAAATTTAAGTAAAGCAACTCAAATCTTTTAAGTAAAGAATAATTATAAATAATTAAGTCAAACTGATTTTTTTAATTTTAGTTTTATTTAATGTTTAAGTCCACTGTACTTAAAACTATTGTTTACCATACGTAATGTTTCTTATTTTTCAATTATTTTGATGCAGAGATTATAAAACCCAATAAGTTCAGAATACTCAAAACATTTAAGTAAACAATTTAAAGATTATTTTAGTAGAACCTAAAAAATATTATTTTATACTACACAAATTCAGTAATTACAATTTAATTGAAATATTGAATAAACTAACACCTAATCTTTACAGTTAAGTGTTAGTTAGCACCAGCATGCCAAATGTAACCATCAAAGAAACTATCTCTATTTACTTACATGAACTGTTAATCAACATGCAGCATATATAGCCTTGATGTTTCACAGCCCATTCTTGACCTATCCACAGGCACTACTCTTCACCACGATGGTAACCCTACAAAACTTCAGCATCACAGAAACACCTTTAAATACTAAAATAACAACATTAAACAATAACACATCTTCCACTGTATTAATCTTGTGAAAAAACACACAAAATAACACTCATTTTCAACATTTATTCTCCCTTAAAGAGTGTGACGCAAAGCATGCTGGGAACTCAGTTTAATGTTGAATGGACTCTTCTGATAACGTCTGTTATGTCGGTAACATCCACAACGATGTGACATGGATGATATCACTTTATATCGCTCAGTAAACTAATTAAATAATAATTCAAGTATAAGGGTTTACTCAAAAATGTTGAGCTACATAAAAGTAAAACTAAACTCCTTGTTCAGAAAATTTAATTGTTTTAAGTTGCATCAATGATTTAACAGACTTTAATTGCAGCGTACTCAATCTTTATAAGTTGTTTATAAGCTGTTCAGGTTTACAGTGTGGAGAGTCAACCGATCAGGATGATGAGGCGCAGACAGAAAATTGGGTGAAGCCAGGGAATCAGACAGAGCTAGGGGTGGAGGCGGAGCCAGGAAGCCAGGTGGAACTGGTGGAAGAGAGCCGGGCGGAACCGACGGAGACAAATGTGCTAGAAGGCATCCTGGCCAAATTTGCCCATTGGCCTCTGTCCATCATGGCCTCCTAATCATCCCCATATACTGATTGGCTTCATCAATCTGTTTCCTCTCCACCAATAAGCTGGTGTATGGTGGGCATTCTGGCGCAATATGGCTGCCGTTGCATCATCCAGGTGGATGCTGCACATTGGTGGTGGTTGAGGAGATTCCCCCTTCAATATGTAAAGCGCTTTGAGTGCCCAGAAAAGCGCTATATAAATGTAAGGAATTATTATTATTATTATTATAGAACTCAGGGGTGGGGGTATGAGTGGGAAGTCATGCCGGGATGGGAAAGACATGGCAACAGGCTTGGGCTCTGGGATGAATATGGCTGCTGATGCATACCCCTAGTCTGTATCACAAATGGTGCGGAGGTACACAAGGATGTTCCATGCTTAGTATTTGGGGTTTGTTCAAATCCATAAACCTGAGTATGAGTAATAATTTTGATACTTGGCTTAGCAAGCACTATTAACTAAATCAACATGGACCTAAAACGGAGTGAGGATGTCAGCTGTATAGGTTTATCATGCTGATAATGAGGCAACATTATTGGCTAAGGAGTCTTACCTGTTTCTTTAGGTCTTTTTAAAAAGACTTCAGCTAGGTGCAGCCAGTGCTTGCTGGAAAACTCTTAGCACAGTACTAGGTAAAATTCTCCCTAGACAGCAGGTATGACCCACTTTTGTACTAACGCTTCGTTCTTCATTCATCTCTTTGCAATCTAAAGCCTAGGAGCATTTACCTGTGAATCAATGAGAAATTAATCAGAGCTGACATACAGGAACTGTGCAGCCTGTACAAAATGTGCTTACAAACTTTTATACTAAAGGGGAAAAAAACAGAAAGACACATGCACTGAAGGTGTGTTATAGAAGGTCAGTAAAAATTTGAAAAGTTTAGACTATAGCATATTTCAGGCATCCTGATAAAATCAAGAAAGTTTTTTTCCCTTCACCCTACTTTGATTGCTATAAATAAAACACATCATACTTTTTCTGACATAGGAAACCAACAAGAAAGGAATGAGTAACCAAAAATTAAAATTCTGTTATTTACTGTATGACTTTCTTAATTCTGTGTCAGCTACAGTTGCAACAAAGATGAAAAAATGTAGGATCTAATCACAGCAGTTAGATTTTATTAAGAAGGAACTCAAAACAAAATACTCAGGATACATATAGAATAACCAGGAACAGAACAAACACAGGCAAAGTAACACATGACAAAACCAAACAAGAACTCAGATATCCCTTACACTCGAAAACAAAAGAAAGCACCAAATAGGACCCAAAAATACCATAACAGTATCACAAAAAAAAAAAAAAAAAAAAAAAAAAAATTCTAAAAGTGGCCCATATGACTTAAAAGTCTTCTGAAGCCATTATTGTCACAATCCCTGCCTGTGTTCCCTGTGTCTCCATTGTTGTTTTTCACATCATGTTTCCCTGCCACTCTATGTACTGCTCCGAGACACAAATGGTTGAGGATCCAAACGCAGTTTATTGAAGGATAATCCACAATCGTAGTCAAAACTAGGCAAAGGTCATACACAGCCATACAGTCCAAACAATAATTAAGTCCAAGGAGCAGGTGAAAATAGTAGTCCACGAATGACAGGCAAAAGATCAAAAACCAAGACACAGGAAACAGGGAACAAGGGCTGGGAGATGCAGAACACTCCAGCTGGTGATCGTGACAATTATAGATTTGTGATGAACAGACCAAAATTTAAGTTAAACCACAATCTTTTCTTTATGCAGAGCTAGTCTTTTTCCTTCTTAGAATTTTGATTGTCACAAATATACCACAAATTGAATGTATTTATATTTTTTTTTATGTTTTTTCTTTCATTTTTTGACCACAGCTGCCCCATGGTACACAAAATAAAAATGAAATAATTAAATAATGATAAAATAATGACAGAATGTTTGTTTATTTATTTATATACAATTTAAAGTTTAGGCTTGGGTAAAGAGATGTAATCTAAATGAGTTAAATGCGGCACCAGAAATAGAAAAAGAACAGATGATATTTTTATCATGTCAAATTAGGTAGAATTAAGAAAATGCATGTGATTGCATTGAACATATTTAAATAATCCCACTGAATAAATAGCCTACAATAAATCAACCAATACAATATAATCAACAATCAATCAAATATGTTAATAATGTATGCTTCATTAATAATAGATAATGATTGATTATGATCACTATTAATAGTAGGTTGTAGTCTATGTAAGGTTTTTTCTAGATAGACTTTACACAAATTTGTCAATTTAATGCGTTAATTTAATTAATAAGTTATGGAAAAATAACGAGTTAAAATGATTTAATGTACCCGCCCCGCCCCAGACCTATAGGTCATCTTACATTTATTTCATTGATTGGTGACGAATGATACAGGGCAACAACTCACTGCATGATGTATAGAATGCAGTTAGAATGTCCCTAAAATTCAAGATATCAAATGCCCCTGTATGTTGTCTCATATTTTAATTATATGATATAGTTAAGCAATATCACACGAGTAACGACCGCAATATCACACTAGTGCTGTTTTTGTCCCGAATAGCACAAGTGCAAATGTGATATAGATTTTATACAATAAATAAATAAGAAGTTAAAATTGTCTGGTTTTGCTCAACGAAAATTTTACCTGTAAAGCCAGAACAGAACTGTTGTACGTCTCCGAGAAACACACAGCGGTGTTTCATTTTTAAATGAATCCGTGTTTTGAGCGAACCAGTCGGGTGAACCAATGATTCAATGGCCCATTTATAAAGAGAGGCATTTATTGTTTGAACGAATTGAATGAATGAATGACTAATCATTTAGACATGTACCGCCTCCTACTGGAAGTTTTAGTTTCTTATCTAGAGTATCATTTTATAAATAAAAAAGGTCAGATTTAACCAAGACATTTTCAGTACACAATGTTCCTTTAATTTCCTGTTGCAAACTTGAATCACCTACATTGCTACTGTGCAGCATGTTGAATCACATTTACTACCCACCAGCCAAGGTTCATCTTTAGACCATTTAATTTTGTTGTGATCATGATGTGTAATACATTCCATAACGATTCAATTACCTAAAATCCAATAAGTACCAGGTAGTCTTGTAAACTCTGAAAAACCATTCCTATTGAGGAGCAACTCTGTGAGTGTGGCCTTGCCGCTGAGGATGTGGTCAGGAGATGATTGGGTCTATTAAAAGTGTGCTTATCCCTGCCGAGGCTGTGTGATTGATCTCAGCTGACACGTCCTTTTACCCACTGTCACATTAATAACTTGGTGTCTCTCATGAGAATGACAGACTGCTCAGTCCTGGGAGAACACGTTGCAGGATGCTCAAGGTTAGAGCGCTCGCTCATCACAAATCAAGAGCCCAAGTGTAGCTAAACACAGTAGAGCATGCAATTTTCCTTATTCATTCTACAGAAACACTATGGTGTCTGATCTATTGTACACTGAACTTGTACACTGAGCAGTAAGTATTCATATTTTATTCATGTGGTTGGCTAAACTGCACCAGGTAACTTTAAATGGTTGTGTTCTGACTCCTGTTGATTGGTTTAGGCTCATGTATAATGCTCCCTAAGGGTGGCATTCTGCTGACTTGTCTGCTAGGACACCCTGAGAATGGATATGTCCAGTTTTTGTCTTTGAGGACTGTTTCACGCTGCATGGATAAGTAGCACAAAAGTGGTGCATATTTATTTTATACCCATTTTAACAGTTCACAGCATTCACACTGCATTGTAAGTGTGGCGCCACAGAGCAGTAGCTAAGCACACCTTGAAAATGGACTGTAAACTGATTTATCAACACAGTTTATTGCAATATAGGCTTTTATGCAGAAACATAAAATAATGGAGTGAGCTATTCACTCATTGTTTGAAAAAAAAAAAAAAAAAACAGCTTGTCAGGCTTGATGCAAGTTCCACATGCAGGGATAGGCACACAGACAGCACTTACTATTTACTAGTAAAGTAATTACTATTTACTAGTAAGTCTGAGTGAATCTCAACAATTAAGCAGCTGATGGGTGTTGCATTCCATTCAATGTAGATTAATTACTGTTTAAATGTAAATGTGGTCCCCTCCTCATGTAAATTAGATTTCGTAATAGTTTTCAATGGCCCACTCCCGATAACTCAATCCATCCATTTTCCAAACCATTTGTCCAATAGAGGGACGCTGGGGGATGCTGGAGCCTATTCCTGCGCCTTGGTCCATAGGCTGGGAAACACCCTGGATGGGTGGCCAGTGCATCACAGGTACCACACACTCACACATTCAAACTCTCATTCAAATCTATGGGCTACAGTTTCCAGTTCAACTGTACTGCATGTATTTGGGTTCTGTTTGAAACTGAAGCACCCAGAGGAAACTCACACCAAACAGGAAGAATAAAACTTGAAGAGATGCCATGGTAGCTTTTTCTTGCATTAGGTTCCTATGTCTTTCCTAAGTTGTCCTTTCTGGGTCAGGTCTGAAATAGGGCAGGCTAGAAGGGAACTTCCAACCCAAGAGGAATAACTACTTTTTCCCATGTGGCCTTGGGGAAATCCAAAACTACTTTCAGTTTGGTTTATTTGAAGGGGACATATCATGAAAATCTGTCTTTTTCCATGTTTAAGTGATATAATCGAGTCCACGGTGTATCTACCAACCCAGAAAACATGAAAAAGGACAACCCAGTAAGTTTGTTTTGGCAAGCCTTTCTCTGCAAGCATGTGAAAAAACGAGCCGCTCAGATTTCGCTCCCCTTGTGACGTATAAGGGGATCTTATTATAATATTTCCGCCCCTTAATCTGCACGTTTCCACCCATGGCATCGTCATTTCGTTTTCACAAGCTAAAACGGTGTACCAGTTCTAAGGCCATGGCAAAAGTTAGAGAAAAGCATGCTAACTGTGCTGTCGTAGGCTGCACAGACGAGCACAGAACACTATTTAGAGTCTTTAGCTTGTGGATAGCTCAATTGCTAAAAAAGGAGCATTTCTGTCCGAGCGATATTTTGGAAAAAATATTAGACCATTCACAGCATTTGATAGCAATCATAAACATTAGCCTGGTGTGTATGGCTCTGTTTGGCAAACAGGTCTGCTATGTATAGTATATTTTGCACAAAAGATTAACATGATGGCACATGTTAGTCGATGAGTTGAAACAACTCAACAGCAACTACATAATTTTATCCACTAACCATTCAGAAACATCCAGTTGCATTCTAAAAGTTGTAATTTCTTCCTGAGTCTCTCCATCAGTGTCCGACTCAGGTTTGAACAATGTAAGGCTTAACACCGATACTGACAATCGTCATTTTGGCTGCGTGATATTCTCCAGCTTTGTTGTTGTTGAGCAACTGAAGCGTAAGCTGTTAAAGCTCTGCCCTCTTTTGGAAAGCGGGCAGGTAACAGCAGCTCATTGCATTTAAGTGGGACACACACAAAAACTGCATTTTTTTGCTCATACCCAAATAGGGGCAAATTTTACAAGCTATAATAAATGATCTGTGGGTTGTTTTCAGATGAAACTTCACAGACACATTCTGGGGACACCAGAAACTTATATTACATCTTGTGAAAAGGGGCATAATAGGTCCCCTTTAATATACAGCTAATCTGAAACCCCACATAACCCATCTAAAAACACAATAGTTGGCACTTAGTGTACACTAAGTCTACAGGATTGCAGGATTGGCTTAATCCCTTCTCAGGAAGGAAAATATGGATCCCACATTTTTATCAGTGAACTGCCCCTACCAGGAAGACATAGCAGAGTGAACATGGTTTTCTGGGCTTTGAGCAGGTTGATCTGTGTCTCATCCTGCCTTATCAATGATCAATATTTAGGAGGGATTCCAGTGTAAATGCAAAGAGATCCCAGTGTTACCTCCTACACAAATAAATGCCTGTGATCAGACAGAAAATCGGCAGCAGCTTTTACTTTTCATCATGCCTGTTGCCACAAGATTCCCATCTCTGATCTTGAAATACTGAGAGGGGTGATGACCTGATTGACAGGACTTCCTATTTCTAATGCTGAATTGTCCCCAGCAGTTATGTAGCTTGTCCAAATCTGATACTTGAATTTTGGATAAACCCATCCCTTTAAGGTATAAGAAGTCATTAAAGGAACACTCCACTTTTTTTGAAAATAGGCTCATTTTCTAACTCCCCTAGAGTTAAACAGTTGAGTTTTACCGTTTTCGAATCCATTCAGCCGATCTCCGGGTCTGGCAGTACCACTTTTAGCATAGCTTAGCATAGTTCATTGAATCTGATTAGACCGTTAGCATCTCGCTCAAAAATGACCAAAGAGTTTTGATATTTTTCCTATTTAAAACTTGACTCTTATGTAGTTACATCGTGTACTAAGACCGACGGAAAATGAAAAGTTGCGATTTTCTAGGCCGATATGGCTAGGAACTATACTCTCATTCCAGCGTAATAATCAAGGAACTTTGCTGCCATACCATGGGTGCAGCGACGCAATGATATTACGCAACTGTTTAACTCTAGGGGAGTTGGAAAATGAGCCTATTTTCAAAAAAAGTGGAGTGTTCCTTTAAGGCACGCTCACACCAAGGACAATAACTATAACAATAAAGATAAGCTTCTAAAATCATTCTAAATATAAAAGAATAGCAGAGTCCACATCACAACTATAATGATAACGGCACAGAGAAACAATAGCCTATCGTTGGAATCACTTTCAGAACAATTTACTTAACGATGATGATTGATAATGAAAGCCAATCAGAATCCATCCTGCTTTAAAGAGCTGGAGCATTTAAAGTGGCAGACAACATAACTGCAGTGTGCTTATAATAAACAGAATGATATTGTCTGCTGGTGTGCATGATAATATAGTTATCATTATAATTATGATCCGCTGTGGTGACCCCTAACCAGGAGAAGCCGAAAGAAGAAGAAAATTATTGTTATCTTTATAGTTATCGTTCTTGGTGTGAATGGACCTTTATTTAATCAGACAGAACTTTTTGTCTCAGTGGCTGGTTCTTGGCCAGAATAAACTGCAAACTGGACTAGATAATCAAAAGCCTGTGCTGGACATGCACGATAACTCCTAACAGGACCAGTGCCAGAATGCAGGTCCCTCGAGATCTTTTACAATAGGTTTACATGCATCCAAGGTCAAAAAACACTTTTTATTTTCTCATAATATACACTGCAGCATCACCTCTTTTTTAGGTCTCTCTAAACCTACTCTGCTCTGATTGGTCAGATGATCCAGTCTATTGTGAGCGCATGTCGAAAAACAAAACGGCCATTGCCATATCTGAATTTCAGCTTCGGATTCTTCCTCAGCACTTTTTTACACAGTGATACAAACAGTAACAACAGCATCCTTTGGAAGTGCATGCAAAGTGGATTTGCTTTCGCAGCGAAGAAAACAGCGTCTTTAGCAATATGTCGAAGACACAAACCAAACTCTTCCAGGCCTCAGCTAATTACAGTGTTAACGGGAGGGTCAAAGTAGACGTTGTTTGCTGGCAACCAGTGAAGACCATAGGTTGGCATTATGCAAATTTGTTTACCTATAGGTTTGTCTAGGAAGTAAGACTTCATTTGAGGCAGTTCTGAATCGGTTCTTTCTTTTGGGAGACAATAAATCCATTTATTGTGCACTTTGACCTTTTACATTTACAAACAGCTACAGTATATAACACACATGAAAGGTAATATCGGAAAAAACATAACAGGGGAACTTTAATGTGGCAGGGGAATGAAGAAGCAGACATTTATCAGGAACCAAAGACATGGTAATGCAGTGTCAGTTTAGTGGGTTCTGAAAGAAGGGACAGGGTGAGAAGCATTAGCAATAAGTACATTAAAAAAATAACAACTCTCAATGACAACTTATCAGGTTGAAGCTAGTTTAATTTTGTCTGCCTACCTGTCAGGCTTTACTGTTGGATCTCTATATCCATGGTACTGGAACCATGCTGAATCAGAGGAATTGAATAATATTTAGCTTTACGATATTCTGTTAAGTACAGTTACGGTCTGTTTCAATACACTGTCTATGGTGTGCAATAAAGGCAACATTTTCAAATGAGCCAAAGTGTTGGAAGAAGGAAGCTATCTGTCTAACTGAAGAACAGGGCTTTGTACTGAGGGCAGAATATGTCGGTAGTTTTAAATGGAAACTGACATTTGGCATGGCTGGAGGAGTCCCTTGTGGCCATTTTGCTGAGATAATGGTAACTGTCTTCTTTGGTTAAACTGCCTCATTGCTCAGTGCTAACACAGGGTGTAGGAGTCCAGCACATCAGTATTCTGAGGCTTCACACAGCTCGGCAGCCCTGTGAATTAACACTCAATCTGTCATCTGCAACCAGTGAAATATCCGGGAAGGCTAATGCAGATGGATGGGAAAGAGATATTAGCTGAGGAAGTGATGTATTAACACAACACTGCTTATGTCTCTAAACTGCTTTATAGCCATAGCTTTTTTCTGTAGTTGAAACAAAATACCACCTTTCATGAAGCATAAATGCATTTAGCAACAGCATGCTGCCATGCTGTCGCCAAGACCAGATTTTAGTATAATGGATGCTGTGGGGTGGTGGTAGGCAGCATAGATTTTAAGGCTCTGGGCTGTTAAGTTTACAGGTCAGACACAGATGACCCATTAAAGGATTAGTTCATTTTCATATAAAATTTTCCTGATAATTTACTCACCCCCATGTCATCCAAGATGTTCATGTCTTTCTTTCTTCAGTCGAAAAGAAATTAAGGTTTTTGATGAAAACATTCCAGGATTATTCTCCTTATAATGGACTTCAATGGCCTCCAAACGGTTGAAGGTCAAAATTATAGTTTCAGTGCAGCTTCAAAGGGCTTTAAACGATACCAGATGAGGAATAAGGGTCTTATCTAGCGAAACGATCGGTCATTTTCGAAAAAAATGTAAATGTATATGCTTTATATAAACAAATGATCGCCTTCCAAGTGCTTCCGCCAAAACCGTACTTTCGTATTCTTCAAAAAGCTTACGCTGTATGTCCTACGCCTTCCCTATTCTACTTACGGAAAAATGTAACTGGCACTGCGTTCGTTCCGTAAGTTGAATAGGGAAGGTGTAGGACATACAGCGTATGCAATTAGCATACAGATACAGATTCTAATAATTTTGAGATTGCTACAGATTGGCTCTGCTGCACAATCCTTCTTGATGGTATTTTGAATCTATCCAAATTAGGCTGTTGCTAGCATTAGCAGTTTGCATTAAATGCCTTCATCTTCAAAAAATATGAACAAAACTATGGAAGGTAAAAGAAAATATAACCCAGACTACAGGTTCACCTGCAACAAGGATAAACATGGTTTAGAGTTGGATTCAGTGCAGAAGTGTCCTATCCATCATGCCATGTGCCCCTCAGTTTTTTTGAGCCATGTGTTTTTTCAATGCAACTTTGGGAATAATATAAATATCATGATCCTTGTTGAACACTGTTACAATGTAATTTGGTCCATTCTAGTCACACTTTCCATGGATCATTTTCTTAAAACTAAAAATCATCTACCCACCCTCATGTCACTTGAATGACTACCTGTGGAATGCAAGAGGGGTTGTTTTCAAAATGTCATGAATACACCTTTGACATCAGTAACAAAAATGTGGGAGAGTTTTCTCCTGCCTTTTAAAATGGGAAAAAGTCTATATATTTTGCTATTCTAACTATTTTCACGTTTACATTGTAACCCACCAACTGAGATCCATTACATTCAGTTAACTACAAATGAGAAATACAAGCTGATGCTGTTTTAAATGGAAAGTAATTACTGCTTGAATTTAGGCTTATATTCACATGTAAACATTCATCAACTCACACATCAGTTGTGGTAAACGGAAGCTCAAGCATGTTTGCTTGGTACGTGCGAGAACCAGTGAGGTTTGTTCTCGTGTGTTGCGCAGCACGTTTGAGCTTCCGCAAGAGGTTTGTTCTCGCATGTCATTCAGGTTTGGTTGAGCTTCTGTTTATGTTGGCTGATCAATGTTTATATGTGAGTAAAAGCCTAAATAAAATCTTTTCATCATAAAAAGCGATCAAGTCTCTTCAGAAAATTTGGACTAAACCACTCAATTCATATGGATTAGTTTACGATTTCTTTATGAACTTTTTTAAGTGTCAAAGTTTCAGTTGCGTAGCTGTTTATGGAGGGACCAAAATCTCTCAGATTTCATCAAAAAGAACTTAATTTGCATTCTGAAGATGAACGAAAGTCTTACGGGTTTGGAACAACATGAGGGTGAGTAATTATTGACAGAATTTTCATTTTTGGGTGAACTAACCCTTTAAGCAAATTGTTTTTAAGCAAATTGACTGGATTGATCAATTGCCTGAGTAATTGGATCACATTGGACTTCTTACTTCTTGACTTTTTGTCATGAATTCAATGACAGTGTCCCCACAATAGGATATCACACCATTTATTGATTTCACAGATGGAAATGGATGACTGACAGGAAGACGAACATGATGTGACAGCTGTGATTGTTGAAGTTGATGGTGTGTGCTGATGTGATGACAACATCTGTTCTGTCAGTTGTATCTTATGTCATACTCTTTTATAGAAGATAACGTTATTTTATAGGAGAAAAATTGGGGTGGTTTAAATGGCTGTACTGAACAAAGTTGTGTGGTATAATGAATGACTATGCTCTTCTTAATTTTGTCATTTCATCTTAATCAAACTGCTCAAGATGGGGCCGCGGATGGCTGCCTCGGTGTGGAGCTCTCCAGTTGTTTTACTGTTTTTGTTAGTTTGCCCTGTTTTTTGTTTTTCTTCTACAATTAGTTTCAGCAGGGATGAACTGCTGAACATTTGGCAGTACACACCACCCAAACTTCTACCTGTTTTTGATTATTCGGGCGTTTTGCTGGACGTTGTAGTTGGAGGAACAGCAGTGTTGTTCAAGCGCCCCAAGATGCGCAAGTGTGGGAAGAGACACGTAAATTTAGGTAGGGCAGATTCTGGGTCTTAGCGCTAGTTTATGATAAACATTTTGTACAATTTATATTCTAATCATTGAACACGTGCAGAGTGACAAACTTTTTGGCAAACTTTTTGGTCTAGTGTCCTTGCATTATTCAGCCTGAGGGTGGTGCTCTGATGTTAATTGACAGGCTTTAAAGGGGACCTATTATGCCCCATTTTACAAGATGTAAAATAAGTCTCTGATGTCACCAGAGTGTGTATGCGAAGTTTTAGCTCAAAATACCCCACAGATAATTTTTTTATAGCATGTTAAAATTGCCACTTTTTGGGGTTGAGCAAAAATGCGCTGTTTCAGTGTGTGCCCTTTAAATGCAAATGAGCTGCTGCACTCGGCCTAAGAGGGCGGAGCTTCAAGAGCTGATTCTCTGGTGTCAGGATTCAGTCAGGATGCACTATAATGTCAGCATAAACTGCTAATATATGCTGCATGGAGATAGAACAGGTATAGTTTAGTTCAATTACGGTTATAACTTATATTGTCTTCTTGTTTTTATCCACTATATTACTACAAGCCTGTTGTACCGGACCAGACTGTTCGACTTTACCGATGAGTTTTATGATGTTTATTGTACTTCACACAAAAGATGAAGCGTCCGTTTTCACTCTAGAAAATCACTGTAAGAGCTTAATAAAACACAGTGCAAGTGTGCATTAAAATATTATCCATAAACTCTCTCTGTCTCCCTTGCATTATCATCAACATACACAGCGAAATGCACAGAAACACTCATTACAACTAACAGTAAACAAATATATAAAGACCTTATGCCTTTTCGGGTGGTGCTTAATAAATTGGTAAACTTTATATCCGTAAATCAACTCCGATGAACTGTAATAAAGTGCTCTCACCTTCATTACTGCCGTATCCAGTATCACTCTGGAGACTATAAGCTGGATCACGAACAGTTTACTGATCTATCCTTGAGTAACAAATTTTTAGCACAACCTCTGTTTTGTATTGTGTCTTTGTATTGACATTCGTTCACAAAGAAGTCCGGTGTGTGATTCGCGCAGACGTAAACGAATTTCGGTAGAGTTGAGGGAGCATTTTCTTCGAAAACAAAATTAATCCACCTCGTCTTCAGCGGCTCAGATTTCGGGAGTAAATGGAGAGAGCTATGTGGATTAATCCATCCAGCTACAGAACACCTAAAACGCTTGAGAGACGTTCTCATCAGTGCAGCAATAGCGGACTGTACAACTGGCTGTGAACTCGCACAGGGCGGTTCTATGTTAAAACGGCAGTCTCTGTCAACATTCGTGGGCGGGGCCTGTGGCTAATGTGACGTCACACTGCCAGGGATCTGGAAACGGCTTGTTCTGGGACACTGCTTATGATTTATGGGGATTAAAAAAAAGGAGAGGTTGGATTTTTATCATTATAGGGTGGTTGTGTACACACACTGCCAACACACATTTATAGCCAAACACCATGCAAAAGTGAATTTTGCATAGTAGGTCCCCTTTAAAGGGTCAGTTCACCCAAAAAGGAAAATTCTGCAACAAGAATACTTTTTGTGTGCAAAAACAAAACAAAAATAACGACTTTATTCAACAATATCTTCTCTTCTGTGTCATTCTCATATGTTGTTTACGTCCAGCACTTCCAGGTTCTACGTCCGAACGCCGACTCATTATTGGCCGGCTCCTGCATCAGCATCACACACATGCATCGTGCTGCTCACGTGTGAAGCTTTGGCAAATACTGAGACGGCATTTGGACGTAAACACGGAAGCCTTCACTGTGCTTACTACGTCACCTGCGTAATGACAGGGAAGAGAAGAAATTGTTGAATAAATTTGTTATTTTTGTTTTGTTTTTGCGCACAAAAAGTATTCTCGTCGCTTCATAAAATTAAGGTCGAACCACTGTAGTCACGTCGACTGTTTTAACGATGTCTTTATTACCTTTCTGGACCTTGAAAGTGTTGATTATATTGCTGTCTATGGACGAGTCATATACCTCTCGGATTTCATCAAAAATATCTTAATTTGTGTTCCGAAGATGAACGAAGGTCTTACGGGTGTGGAACGACATGAGGGTAATTAATAACAGAAATTTTCATTTTTGGGTGAACTAACCCTTTAAGTACACGACCAGAGGTGGGCAAAAGTACACAACTCCATTACCTGAGTGAAAGTATAGATAGCCTACTACTTGTCAAATATTACTCCATTGCAAGTGAAAGTTGTAAAGGCAGATTTTTACTTAAGTAAAAGTACAGAAGTTCTTGCTTTCATTTATGTCAACCCATTGTTTTATTATTGTTGCATTATTGTACATTATTGTGGTTTAAGCCAGTCAGAGAT
Organism: Mylopharyngodon piceus; assembly: GCA_039654765.1. Taxonomy (NCBI): domain Eukaryota; kingdom Metazoa; phylum Chordata; class Actinopteri; order Cypriniformes; family Xenocyprididae; genus Mylopharyngodon; species Mylopharyngodon piceus. The sequence continues at coordinate 23,388,810 of CM077456.1, forward strand.
GCTCCATCCGACATGCTAGCATACGACTACCTTGAACTCATTTAAATACTTGTTTAAAAGTTATAAAGCTCTTCAGTCAAAATAATACTAGAAAAGAAAGGTTTCTACATTGTGTTTATTTGACAGGGTTATGCTAAAACATTTCTGAAAGGACTTCAGTTAACATTACTAGCCCAACTACATGTTTGCATGCTAACTAACTTCATTGTCGAACCTTACCTATGTGCTAGCGGTGTATCCACAAGGCTATGGCAACTTGGGGGGCAAATCCATAAAAAATCATTTGACTGACCACTTCATACTGAAACTTTAGCTCTAAAAGTACAGACAATTTCGATTTCAAGCTAGTTTTTGAAGGCTGTGATATGGTTAGTTTTAGGCAAACAAAGCAAACATTTAAAATAATACAAATCTTTAATCTTTTCAAAAAGCTGAAACATACTTTATAAGTATGGCCCCAGGTGCACACACTGCATAGAGGAACCGTCTTCTTCTGTTTTGCCCCCGGTGAATTCCGGTGAGGAAAAGATTGTCTATTGTCAGAACAAACAAAATAAATATAACAGAACTATATAAAGGCTATTCACATGAGCACGTTTAAACTAAAGGATTTATACTTTGATTAATTTGATACGCTACTCCACATAGGAAGAACAGAAATGCCAACTAGTTACAGACCTGATGCAGACTAATATAGCTGAAGCTGATTAATATTGCTTGCTCTGGAGCGAGGTTTACGTAAGGTAACGTGAAAATAAGCAGGGCAGTCTACAATCTGCCCCAATGGCTCTCAATTAGAGTGCACTGCAATTCCATTTTTACCACAGATTTACATTGGGAAAACTGTGGGGTGTTGTAGAGCTGGGGAGGTCTCAGGCACCCTCTGCCCTGCTTAGTATTATTATACACGCCACCCGAAGCTATACATTAAATTTCAATATATCCTACTCACTTTACAACTTAAAATAGTCTAGAAAATCCCAAAAATATTTGTTGCAGAATGCTGAACACATTTACTATTTATTATTTATTCAGTTAGAGGTCTATGTTTTTCATGAATATTGAAAAATATTATATTGAATCTCTGCCCCACCTGCGCTTACAGATGAGCCGTGGCTGTAGCTGATGAAGTTCAACTTGCCACAGGCGCTGCTGATGCAGTTCTACTCAGCCATCATTGAGTCTGTCTTCTGCACTTTAATAACTGTCTGGTTTGGCTCAGCTAGAAAATCAAACATCAGAAGAATACAGAGGACGGTTTGAACTGCTGAGAGGATTATTGGTGCTCCCCTGCCCAACCTCCAAGAACTCAACTGTATACATCCAGAGTGAGAAAAGGGGCTCATTTGAAAAGGGGAAAATAACTCTGGATCTTTCACATCCAAGCTAACTTCTCTTTGAACTTTTGCTGTTGAACTTCTTCCCCCAGGCAATCTACCTCATGAACAGTTAAATGTTATGATAACTATGCAATGCAATGACGACTATGTGCAATATCAATTATTTGACAATACCCTATTCCCTGTTAATTATATTCTATTTGTATATAGCACACCTGTACAGTGTACATACAAATTTGTCTATTTTGTTTATTTATATTTACACATATGTATCTTATTCACATCTTTATTTTATTTATTTTTTAAATTTTACTACCTGTGTGTAGTCGTCTCTGTGTACTGGAAGCTTCTTCTGTCACCAAAAGTTCTTTGTGTGTGCAAACATACTTGGCAATAAAGCTCTTTCTGATTCTGATATCATATTTGTGAGATTTAGTCAGATTAAACCGTTTTGAGGTTAATTAATCTAATATTTTTGTAAATCACTGTATTAATATTTAATAATTTTATGAGTTCAGTGTCTTTGCTATTCATTAAAAAGCTAATTTAATGAAATCATTCAATTTGAATTTATCATGTTGCTATTACAACATATCTTCAATTAAAATATGGGCAGTTAAATAATATATATTCATATAGGCCTACTTTTATAAATGTTCCTTTCAGATGAATCGCTTTCCCTGGGATTTTGCCTCAACTGTCATCGTATTCAATTATTAACTTATAATTTATTATTTAGTTTTTTTATAGCCTAGTAATGACACTTTAAAAATATGTAATTATTAATAAGAATGATAGGTCTATGATAACAGTTCTGTAAATGTTTACCAGGGGCTTCTTGGCCTTCTTGGCTAGTATATATGCTAAACATATATCTAAATATATTATATATATATATATATATATATATATATATATATATATATATATATTACAATATCGTTAAGTATATTCGTATCAATATATGCACCTTTTCATTGAAGTAGCAGCCTACCCTTCTCTTCTCCAAACATCGCGAGACGTTATCTCAGTGGCGTGACGTCAGAACGTGCGCACAGAAACGACAAGATGTCGCTGGCAAGGTAAGTAACACTGAAGCTGTTTTTAAAGGTTTTTGTTTCCAGTTTTACATTAAAGCTCAATATAAATAGGTTTACGTGTTTTTATGTGTCCACATGTGAAGTTTGTTTATAATTTGCGTTCTTTATTACCTGAATTATATTATTTGATGCGCTGAGGCCTGCGGTGTTGTGCTCTTTGTATCACAGTGAGTGCTAAGAAGCTAATGCTACGACCACAGCAAAAGCAAAAAAAAAAAAATAATAATAACAACATTTCTGATACATACATGAATATCAAACTCGCGATCTATATCCACGCTCATACAATTCTTTATAAAAAGGCTTAAAATGCATTTATTACATCTCTGTTCCTTAAAGTAAAGTTAACAGGTATTCTCTTGTACTTGGTTCAGTTGAGCTTTAATTTGAATAAATGAAGTTTAATTTGATAATTAAAATTTGCCTATGTTAAGGAAACATTTGTTGTCGCCTTTAAATCCAGTTTCTCTCTGTTTGACATGCACAGTGTTTACAGTTTCTACATCATACACCCACATACTGCTGTGTATGGATGTAAGTTTACATCGAATTAATAGGGATCACCTGATGAATTAATAGTTTCTGTCAACCTCACTTAGCTCTTTTTTTTTTTTTTTTCCCTCCAACTTGTAGTTTTCTCCCTGCACCCACCCAACTGTCCCAGGACCAACTGGAGGCGGAGGAGAGGTCTCGTGTTCAGAGGTCGCAATCCACTGCTTTGGTCTCCACCCGCAGAGAACCTCCTCCCTACGGCTTCAGAAAATCATGGGTGCCCCGGGCACTAGAGGTACTGCAATAGAAGACTCTTTATGATTTGATTAAATATTATTTTTGCATGCGCATATGTATGTATGTGTATGTATATATGTGTGTGTATATATATATATATATATATATATATATATATATATATATATATACACACACACACACACACACTAGGGTTGTCACCTTACCATAAACATCTGTCCAATACTCTATTCTGATTGGCTGAAAGATGTGTATTCAAATCATTGAATGCACAGGTAGTTCCAGTCAGTTTAATCACCGTTCTAAATTAATGTGCACACAGAGATCACAAAGACAGAAAACTTTTTGTCAACTGAAGAGCTGCATTATGGGCCTGTCCCAATACCCACACATATTTCTTGTATTTGGCTTAAGTCGGTGTGAAGACCACAAGTGTATGTGGAACTTTTGATTTCCTGATGGGACACACTTGCAATTGATGTTTTACAGATGACAGTTAAGCTATGTTGTAATTGCATTGCATTAGATGTGTATAACAGCCAAAAATATTTGTAATTTATTAAATGTCAAAATGTGAACCTGGGGTGCTTTTGTGTTCCTCATGCACAACAGCATTTCACATCAGGCTAATCTGGGGCAGGTCACCCTCCACAGTGGTAGGTAGATGAGGAAAAATTATCTGCCGCTGTGAGGGGGAAAAAAAAAAAAAATGGATTTGCCTGGTGGCAGGTGTTAGTTTCCTACTCTGATTAAATCATACTGTAAATTGCTTTGGTAATCTTATATTATTTTTAAGGATTTTGGAGATGGAGGAGCTTTTCCAGAGATCCATGTGGCCCAGTATCCTCTGGAAATGGGTAGGAAGAAAAGGACCTCCAATGCTCTCGCAGTGCAAGTGGATGCAGAGGGCAAGATCAAATATGACGCCATTGCTAGGCAAGGTCAAAACAAAGACAAGGTGCCTCATTTTCTTCTGCTGTTGAATTGTTCATATATTCAGTGGATGACACCTGGAGAGGATGTTTTCATTCTTTTATTTGTTTGTTTCAGGTCATATTCAGTAAATACACAGACATGCTTCCTAAGGAAGTACTAAACGAAGATGCTCCTGAGCTGCAGAAACCCGATGAAGAGGCAGTGAAAGAGGTGAGATATAACCAAAGATTATAGATATAGAAAGACTGTTCACATGAATAGGAGAAACGGCAACGCGCAATATGGCAGAATACATCACGCCTTCTAAGTAAATAGCCATTCGCTAATTGATAAAGTCACTGCATCACTGCAGCTGTCGTTAGAAGCTCCGGTTCCCATAGAAACCTGAGCCTCACACTTAGGACTGCACATGCGCATTGGCTAGTCTAGCCTGAAAAATATATATATTTTTTTTTTTGGTTTTGTTTTTTAACGCTATTTGAGCATAGGAAACAACATTTATGAGACAGTTCATGTCAGATTTTTTTGCTGATTTGAAATATGTTATTTAATTGTGAGTTCGCCAAGCAGTTTTTGAGATTTCAGTATTCCTCCATTCAAATAGATAGGACTTGGCCTTGGATGCCCGAAATAGCTGCCCAGAGGCGTTGCAAATATGGCCGCCGAGTGAACAGACTTTCCTTGAAAGGGACTTTGATATAAGACAGCCTCGTTTGACTGAGAACAGTTTAAAATGTATATATTTACTACAGGCTGAAATAGGGCTGTCAAAATGGCTGAAAAACTAAATTTGAATCTTTTACTTAAATTTTACTAATATTCAAATTATATTTGAATTTAAAAAGGCATCATTTTAATTTGGGGAAAAAGCTTTTAGAAAACAAAATTTTTAATGCCCTGCATTACATTATTCAAAGCAATTAAATGGCATGACTAAAATAAAATTGCATAGCATTTAAATCACACTTCGTAAACTGCATAAACAGTTATTAACAAATGTGGGATTTTATTTTAAATTCAACAAATTTTCGAAATTGGAATTTTATTTTGACAGCCCTAGGCTGAAATAGGGTTTTGACAATAATAGCATTTTAGTAGTCAATACCTATACCAGTGGAATTTCATAATCGTTAATGTCAGTTTCGCTATCCCAGCAAAAAATAGAGTTCTAATGATTGCTATATGTATTCCTTTTTTAAAAATATTAAATACTATAAAATATTAATACAAATTGAAGGCTATATGTAACTTTAAATAAGGTAAACAGTGTTGCGGAAAAGGTTTTTCTTAGTACCAGTAGGTTTTTGAAGTAAGAAGAAGCAGGTTTATTAGGCATAATTTACACAGTAATGTGTAATGTACAGATGCTGGTCTGAAATCACTAACTTTCAGTGGGTTTTTGTTGGCTGGTGTTAGAATGACATGAACAATGTTGGTACTTATGTTGTTATTTTTAATCAGTTTTAATCAAACAATAATCCTCATGACTTTCAATAATTATGAAGCCAAGCCTGCATGAATTAACGTTCCTATTTCCTCCTGCTGTAGATTACAGAAAAGACCAGAGCAGCTCTGGAGAAACAGGTATCGCAGAAAATTGCAGCGGCCATGCCTGTACGTGCTGCAGACAAACAGGCCCCAGCACAGTATATTCGGTAAGACCAGTTCCACTAAAAGTCAGTTATTTTCTGTGGTAATCGACGTTATGCCTCAGATACTCTCGACAGAGCTTGTATTGAACCTGCAAAATTCCTTTAAAGTCAGTCTTGGGAATTTCGGTGCAATTGTTTGCACTGCAAGATGTTGCCAGCATTTTTAAATCGAGTTGTTTGAGTTCACAAAAGTTCCATAAATTGTTCTTATATTTCTTAAAGGTACACACCCTCCCAGCAAGGACTTGCATTTAACTCCGGAGCAAAACAGAGAGTCATCCGTATGGTGGAAATGCAGAAAGATCCAATGGAACCACCGCGATTCAAGTATGTCAACTTAATCTGAGATTTAAGTGAGATTGAGTGTAGTGTGTGGGAAATGCACAAGAAACTCAATGTTTGTGTTTTCTAACAGAATCAATAAGAAAATTCCTCGTGGACCTCCATCCCCTCCTGCTCCAGTCATGCACTCTCCAAGCAGAAAGGTAGGAGTCTGGTTTCTGCCAACTATCAATCCCAACATTGATATACATTGGCTTTGTTTACACTCAGAATCCACAGAAACCTGTCTGGAGGAAACATTTCTAAGAACATCTCAACTAACCTCAAAACATTCCTGTTTTTTCCTCCTTTTTTTATAGATGACAGTGAAAGAACAGCAGGAGTGGAAGATTCCACCCTGTATTTCCAACTGGAAGAACGCAAAGGTAATGCTCAGCCTTCATCAATTATTCAGCTGTTTATTGTTGGTTTAAAATATTGACTATGAATACAACTGTGTTGCTTTCTCACACCTCTGATTGTTGCTTCTCAGGGTTACACCATTCCCCTGGACAAGCGTTTGGCTGCTGACGGACGAGGCCTGCAGACTGTCCACATCAATGAGAACTTTGCCAAGCTGGCTGAGGCTTTGTACATTGCAGACAGAAAGGTAGACTGCTTATTCCTGCATCCCTTAACACTCTGAATCCCACATTGCTAAGTTTATGAACTTTTAAGAAGTAAAGAAACCTTCACAACTCTAGCAACATTATAGAACAGTTTCTCAGACCAAAATGATGTGTGAAGCACTATTTGGGGTAACACTGTCTCAGGATGACAACTGTAAAATAATAAAAATAAATAAATAAATAGCATGGTTCCTCTGATAAATAGCATTTATAGATCTAGCTTTATTTTGGTTGGGAATGCTCGCTTTTTACAATGCAAATAAATCCCAATAAAATAAAGTTCTTTCTAGGGCTGTTCAATATTTTTTTAAACTGTTTTGATGCTGATGTTGTTGGTTGTGTGATGTGTACAGGCCAGAGAGGCTGTGGAGATGAGAGCTCAAGTGGAAAAGAAGATGGCCCAGAAAGAGAAAGAAAAGAAAGAGGAGAAGCTGAGAGAGTTGGCTAAGATGGCCAGAGACAGGAGAGCTGGTATCAAAGCCCATGGTGACAAAGGTACAAAAAGACGTACACACGCCATCATTGAATGTCTATGAATTACACTTACACACGTTATCATACACGGCATATGTGGTATTTTCCTGAAAAATTAGATATTTGTCTAACAATCAGTGTTTGAAATACTGCCTACACTTTAAAATTTATTTAATATTTATTTTAAATGTTTTATAATTCCTAAATTGAAAATGGCCCTGGTTTTGGTCATTAGAGTGCTGTCACTATTGGCGAGATCACATCTATGTCTTTGATTTCTTTTAGGTGGTGAGGACACAGAAGTCAGGGAGCGTGACGAGATCCGTCACGAGAGGAGGAAAGAAAGGCAGCACGACAGGAACATCTCCAGAGCCGCCCCTGATAAGAGGTACATGCATTTTTTACACTCTTGCCCTGAATCATTCATGGCTGGTAGAACTGGTGCACACATTCCATTTTAATGTACGTAATTTTGCGTTATTTTCTGTCCTCTGATCTCACACAAGTCCCACCGGTGTTTGTTTTTACATCAGGCACCTTTTAGTGAAACAAACTGACACATCCCGTATTCAGACCAGTCTTGTCATACTTAAAATGCATTTAATCTGTAGTTGGAATAGCTTGAATTATTCACGCTTTTTCCTCAAAAGATTTTCGTGTGAGAATTCCCCGAACTCCCAGTTTGAGACGTGTAATGTAGCGTGATGGCTCTTTGTATGAGGTGTTAATGTGGGTTTAGCTGATGTCAGTGTAATTTTGGTCTGTCCAGGTCGAAGCTACAAAGAGATCAGGACAGGGACATCAGTGAGCTCATTGCCCTGGGTCAACCAAACCCCCGTACTTCCAGTGAGGCTCAGTATGACCAGAGACTCTTCAATCAGAGCAAGGTAATCAACCCTCGGGCTTTGCTGATCTCAAATTGGTCACCTTACCGATTTTTAGGTCAGTAAGGAGATCAGTTTAATGGTAAGGTGCTTTTAAACACAGGTGTGCAATTAAACACATTAAAATAAAGCTATACTTGTAATGATTGTGATTCATCTGCGTTTAGGACAAAGACAAAATTCATAATCCTTTAGCTCCTTTATCTGCCTCTGTAATTTTTTTAATTTTTCTGTTGATAAAACTTAGACCTTGTTTGGCAGGGAAAGTGTTAATATCAAAGCCTGTTTTACATCATCCAATCTAATATTGGATAAAATCAAGTCCTGCTTTGCATCATTCCACACAGAGGTTTTTTTTTTTTTTTTTTTTTTCTCCAGACCGTGGGAAATTATTTGAAATCTCTAGTGCATATATAATTTTAGTTTAAAATATTTTGACTGTAAAATGTAAAATGTAAAAAAAATAATAATACAAATGACTGTAAGATGCATATTTCATAGCTGTGAGGTTTGAAACTCACTGGTTGTTTGTGGTTTTCAGGGGATGGACAGTGGTTTTGCTGGTGGAGAGGATGAGATGTATAATGTGTATGATCAGCCCTTCAGAAGTGGCAGAGACATGGCACAGAATATTTACAGGCCCGGTAAGAGTGCGGATAAGGACATGTATGGAGACGACCTGGACACCCTCATGCAGAGCAGCAGGTATGGATACACCTGGACTGAATATTTGCATGCATTTTAACTACAGAAAAACACACCAGATTTTTTTTTTTATAAAAAGAACACATCAAAATTTCATCTAATTAAAATTAGAGATGCATCGATTGACCGGCCAGGTATAGGAATCGGTTGTTTTTCCTCATGAACGGCCCGAATCGGTGACCGGCCAGTCAGTCTCGCGTCTTTCTGATTCTGAGCCGATCTGTTTTGTTACCAGAGGCACAGGCAATAAACGTCAGCTGCGTGTTCTCGCGCTCTTCTCTCTGACGGCGAAATGACACTCACCCACCTCCTCTCTCTCACTCGTCTCATTCGCTCCGGTTAAATAGTGCTTGTATTGCGCATAATTTTAGTCTTTCCCGCAGGTTTCACGCTCACATCAAAAGAGCACGCACCACTGATATATATAAGTGGAGCGTGCAAGCTGCTTCTCAGTCTCAAACATTGTGAGTCACAAGTACCAAAATGAGTGGCTTACTGTGCTTAAACGGTCAAATACATACAAAATTGTCAAAATGCTGATGTTTGCAATTTGTTCTTATTTTATTACTGACTTTTTACTTGCTGTTTTTTATGAAAATAAAACTTTGCGTTGAAGAAAAGTAGATTTTTGTTTGTACAGTATCTCACAAAAGTGAGTACACCCCTCACATTTCAGCAACCATTTTATTATATCCTCTCAAGGGATAATTCTATAGAAATGAAAATTGGATATACTTTAGAGTAGACAATGTGCAGCTTGTATAGTAGTACAGATTTACTGTCCTCTAAAAATAACTCAACATACAGCCATTATTGTCTAAATAACTGGCAACAAAAGTGAGTACACCCTAAGTGAACATGTCAAAACTGTGTCCAAAGTGTCAATATTTTGTATGAGCACCACTGTTATCTAGCACTGCCTTAATCCTCCTGGGCATGGAATTCACCAGAGCTGCACAGGTTGTTGCTGGGATCCTCTTCCACTCCTCCATAATGACATCACGGAGCTGCTGGATGTTAGACACATGGTGTTTCTCCACCTTCCGCTTGAGGATGCCCCACAGGTGCTCAATGGGGTTCAGGTCTGGAGACATACTTGGCCACTCCATCACCTTCACCTTCAGCTTCCTCAGCAAGGCAGTTGTCATCTTGGCGGTGTGTTTGGGGTCATTATCATGCTGTTCGGCCCAGTTTCTGAAGGGAGGGCATCATGTTCTGCTTCAGAATGTCACAGTACTTGTTGGAATCCATGTTTCCCTCAATGAAGCAGAGCTCCCCAGTACCAGCAGCAATCATGCTGCCTTAGACCATGATGCTACCACCACCATGGTTGACTGTAGCCAAGACACAGTTTTCTTGGTACTCCTCACCAGGGCGTAGCCACACATGCTGGACACCATCTGAGCCAAATAAGTTTATCTTAGTCTCATCAGACCACAGGACATGTGGTCTGACTATACAAGCAGCACATTGACTACTCTAAAATATATCCAAGTTTCATTTCAATAGTATTGTCCCTTGAGAAGATATACTAAAATGGTTGCTCAAATGTGAGGGGTGTACTCAGTTTTGTGAGATACTGTATATGCTGTCAATTATAGTTCTTAGAAAGAAAATCGGAATTGGCAAAAATCGGTATCAGCAGGTCACACTAACAAAAAACTCAGAATCGGCCAAGAAAATTGCAATCGATGCATCTCTAATTAAAATGCAAAGGTGATCTTTGCAATCTTGCTTAGGCCCTATTGAATGTTTTAAATGATAGAAATATGGATAGAATTGGGGACGCCACTTTTTCCAGAACGAGGCCGATACTAGGGATGGGCATTTCAAGCAAAAATAATATTCGATGATCGCTGGGAATTGTTCGATTATTATTCGAAAATCGCACCCCTCCCTCATGTGCGTGCACGCACAGGCTACACACACGTAAGAGAGAGAGGGAGAGAGACCATTCACGTTGAGCTTCCATAGGAATTAACTGAAAATGCTCTCTCTGCGCCAGTGGACACGCACCATTATGAATGCCCGTGTGCATTTTACTTTCACTTTAAAATTAGCGCCAATTCAGGTGCAGTGATTGCTTGAATGGTGGGTTCATTATTATTCTTAATGAAAAACACAACAACAAAACAGTACAATTACAAACTCACTTAAATGGGTGCCTTTACATTTCCAAAAACCAAATCTTCCGCCGTCGCCTTGTCAGTCAGGTGCTGCATTAAGCCTACCTCAAGCCATAATGATTTTAGGTTGCCTAAACGTGTAGGCAATATCTAGGTATATCTAGGGCTGGGATGTGATTTAAAAAATTATGTAATTAATTACATGATGTGGTGATTAATTAATCTAATTAATCACAAATTTATCGTACATCATATTTGGCTGAGAAATTATCCCCAAAAGATCATTTAAAGTCATTGTGAAAAGCATCAAACAGACATTACAAAAAAGTCAGAAAGAAATATTTTATTTGATTCAACATAGAATTATGACTAAATTTTAATTTTTGGGTGAACTATATCTTTATTTTTTATCAATATGGAAATATGAAAATGAAAGCAAACATATAGTCATCTGATGTTTTATGAATCATTTTCTTAGACAAGTTAATTTACTGAAGGCTACCAAGAAAGCTAGGTTACTAAGTAACTATGACACATGTATCACTTTTATTTCATTTTTCCTTTTTCATTAAAATTATTCACAAACTTGTTAACTATAGCCCATCATGAACTATAGGCTATATAGGCGCTGAGCACCCACAGAAAAAATGAGATATTCCCCATTCATTTTAACCAATAAAAAACGACTGCAGCTTCCAGACGCGACGTAATTTTATTATTTTTTTTTTATTTTATAGTTCACTTGAGGCAGTTACTATGGCATTTTTTTTAATGACACATGTCTAGTGTGCATCAATGTAATACATTAACGCGAGAGCGCATCAATGTAATGTGCAGCACGAATCTCACCACAAAACTTGCGCGCTCTCAAATATAGTGTCCTCATGGCTCTACTCTGGCTCAGATATTGTGTGTGCGTGCTCTGTTTTGAAACTTAAAATAAACGTTATGTGGTTGAACACTGAATAGTTGTGATATGAAAAGCACTGAGCGCGTCCATATCTGGCACGTTTGAATTTAACAGTGAACATTCTGATGTCACGCCATCGCGGTTACATGAAGGTGTCACCACCGCATCAGCACTGACAACATGGGGAAATTAATTGCACAATCTATTCGATATTCTATCATTAAATCAACTAATATTCGAAAATCGTGACGCATCCCTAGCCGATACCAATACTTTCTTTTTTGGTACTTACCGATTCATGTATTTTCACTGTATTTGTAATATTAGGTAGAGAAACCAAAAGAATATGAATCATATTCGTTTATTTAATTTGTTTAGCAAATATAGATTTCCTTCAGTTATTTTCATGCTTAATTTTGATACTATAGCAAAAACTACTAGCCTAATTAATGTAAATTTAAAACATTATTAAAGACAAGTAAATAGTCAGTAATAAAATAAGAAAAAAATAATCAAATTACAAATAGCACAAATACAATAAAACAAAGATTCAAATTAAACTGCTTTTCAGGTTTCAGTTCTAACAGTAGTTTTCAAATACAGAATTTGAATAAAGTAATCAAATGTAAAATAACACTAGTCTTCACTGTATAAATTAATTAAAGCTGAATCTTTATTATGCGTAACCAATGAGGTTCATTCTCGTGTGTTAAGCAGCACGTTTAAGCTTCCAGAAGAGGTTTGTTCTTGCGCGTGTAGCAGGTTTGGTTGAGCTTCTGCTTATGTTCACTGATCAATGTTTACATGCGAGTAAAAGACTAAATTAAATCTGTTCGTCATAAGTGTTCGATTCTCTTCAGAAAATTTGGACTAAACTACTCGATTCACATGGATTAGTTTTCCAATTTCTTTGTGAAGTTTTTGAAGCGTCAGTGGTAGTTGCAAAGGCAGTCAATGAAAGGAAATCTGACAGCATTCCGTCATCAAAAATATCTTAATTTGTCTTAATTTTCATTTTGGGGTGAACTAACCCTTTAAAGGATTAGTTCACTTCAGAATTAAAATTTCCTGATAATTTTTTTTCACCCCCATGTCATCCAAGATGATTGTCTTTCTTTCTTGAGTCAAAAAGAAATTAAGGTTTTTGAGGAAAACATTCCAGGATTTTTCGCCATATAGTGGACTTCACCAGGGTACAACGGGTTGAAGGTCTGAATTATAGTTCACTATCTGAGATGCGGCTTTCTGGGTGCACGTGTCTGATGTTGCGCACAGTAAATTATTGCAGCTCTTGTCCTGTAATAATGTAGGGAACCACTTGTTATACATAATCATGTAACAGTTTTTACTTGCATATACGATTTGGTTTTAATCCAAATGAACGCATGTGTGCTGAGTGAGTAATCAGCAATCAAGAACATGCAACAGAAGTGCTCTCTCTCTCTCTCTCTCTCTCTCTCTGTCAGTTAACGGTAATAATGTGCTATTGACATTTCTGACCGAACTGCAAACTTTCCAGCGATATCTGCAAAAAAAAAAAGGGATGTGCGCTCGACAAGCTCTCATGTCTGTGCCGCTTCGCGCTCAGTCCACTCTGTGTTTAGTTTATCAGCTCACACACAGCTGCTATTAGGGCTGAGCGATACAGCTAAAAAAAATTATCACAATATAATGTTTCATATTGTTCGGTATCGATAATTATTGAAAAAAATGTAAAACTTTTTTCAAAAAAAGGACAGTACAAAAAAAAGTTTGAATTTAACCAATGCATTTTTAATTAATGCAAATGCAAACAAATAATTTTAAATAAAAAATGTAAACGAATCTTTCTTATTTTATAAATTTAGAGCTGCACAATTCTGGATAAACTTTTTTGTTTTGTCAAACTAAGATCACGATTCTGAATGACAACTAAACAAAAATAACATGTAATTTATTACTAGAGGTTCTGACAAAATATTAATTGCAGCAGTCTTTTAAAATTTTTGATTTATTTGAATTAATTATTTTTAAAAAATCTGTTTGGATGTATGATTCAATGACTCGCTCATAAATACTCGTTTCATTACTGGATGAATCAGTGTATTTGAAAGAATCTGTTGAATGAAGATTCAACGTCAAATACATTTTTTAACACTCACTTGTCGCCACCTGGTGGTGAAACAATGTAATCGATAAATGCGTCGTTTTCAGCGCCAAGTTTCTTTCAGAAGCTGATTTGCTCAATTTTGATCGATAACATAAACATTACTGTTTATATCTTAACTATAAACTTTTATCTCAGTATTTATGTGATAATTTGAATATTTGTAACACAGAAATAAAGATACTGTGTGGTTGAAAACACTGCTGTTTATACCTACATGACAACTGCTCTCTCAAGACGAACTTTGAAGTAGATTAACTGTAAGACGTAAGGAAACCATGAAACTGCCACACTGACAAGCTGATATGTCCTTTTTTTATTAACAATCTCCACGTCGCTGGTAGGTACAGCACTCATGTATTTTCGTGTGTTTGTGTGTTCTGATTTCACGTGGCGATTGCGCAACTGAACTCTACAGCAACTTGTTTGCGTGACGTTCACTTGTAGCGCGTCTGTTTGTGACCCAGGGACAGAGCGAGCTTGAGAGTTGTTCATGTAACCGAACTTCATGTCCGTTTACATTTTAACGCATTTAAGTGAAACTAAATCGAACATTTTTTCTATCGTTATCGATTAAGACGTACCGTCAATAAATATCGATACCGTTTTATCGCCCAGGCCTAGCTGCTATATAGGCGTAGATATTTCATTTAACATTAATTCAATACATTTACTTCATAGACATCCTTCTCTGGTATATCCATTCTTTCTTTGTCACAAGCACTGTACTCTACACGCTGCATGGTATCGGTTGTTGGTACCGGAGCATTTTACAGAGTATGAGTACAGGAGCGGGCCCGATACTGATACTGCTATCAGTGTATCCCTAATACTAGCCTCCTGGTGCATTCAATTGAACCATTTCCCTTCTCTCTCCAGGTTTGTTCCTGATCGGGAGTTCTCAGGTGCTGACCACGGCCCCCGCCGTGATGGGCCTGTGCAGTTTGAGGAGGATCCTTTCGGTCTGGATAAGTTCTTGGAGGAAGCCAAGCAGCACGGAGGCTCCAAAAGGGCATCAACTAGTGGGCGTTCGAAAGACTACGACCACGAGAAGAAACGCAGGAAGGAGTGAGACACTTCCTCTGTCCACAGCTGCAGGGTCAAATCCTCCCCTCCCCCTATTTTTTTATAGCTGTAAAGTGAATGATGAACTATTAGTAATATGGTGTTTCATCCTCTCTTTTTTTCCTTTTTTTTAATTTTTTTTTTTTTTTTATCCTCTTAAATCTAAATGTATTCTCCAGTCATGTTTTCTTTAACTCAAAAGTGTGAACTTAAAACTGTTGTACTGCAAAGCCACCCTAATAAATGTCTTGTAGAGGATTTCATTGAATGTGAAAGATTGTGAAATTTGTCTAAAGTAATCTCTGACTAGTGTTCCAACTACTTTGGTGCTGGTGAAATGAATTTTAAATGACTCCATTAGTCTTATAAATCCAGTGCACAGTGGTTTCATCTGCTGAGTCTGCTGTTCACACCCTAGAGCGAATTAAGCCTCGACAAACGTGTGCTTGCCTTGAGTTTGTTCAAGGGGGAAGATTAGTATTGTTTAGTTAGGTCGAGAGCTTCATAAAGAATGCATAGCCTACAGTTTATGCAAAAAGGAATCCATAAGTTGGTCCTCTATTAATAATAATTCTTTAAATAATTGTATTTTTCATAGGATTGTTTCAAATGGAGAAAATGCTTCCTTAATGTTTTAAAGGATAATAATACTCTTTCTGATTAAGAAAAGGGTAAATGTGCCAGAGTTGGGCTTGGACTTGATATTCAAAGGCACTATATGTAAAATTTTTGGATTAAAATATCCAAAAACCACTAGAACAGTGTTATATATTTTGTTGACTTGTGTACTTACATTGTCCCAGATGTTTCCAAGAATGTTTAAATCCAGAGAAATAAGGAATTTTAACCAGGACACAGACCATGTTTGTGCGTCGCCTATCAATGACATACCTGTGTTACCCTCGATTTCTGGTTTTATTTATTAGAAACCATGGAAACACCAAAGATGCTTTAATATATTGTTTTATTAGACAAGGGAACAACTGTTTGGATACATTTATAGACAAAACTAATCATTGTTATATAGCTCAACACGTTTAGTCTTAGGCCTGTTGTTTGAATCTCGTTTTCTTGATTTTCTGTGAGTACCATGTATTTATCATTCTTCAGAGACAACACTATTTTGTCAAGTGATTAACATAGCATAATCAGATGCAGCTTTATTTTTAGTAACAGTAATACAGCATTCTCTCCTTCATACAATGTTTTAAAATTAATTGTATGCCATTTAACAACACAAGCCATCCAGCATTTATAATCTAATATCAATCTAACTTACTGCAGTGTCCAACTAGTGTCTCATATCAGCCACCGAGCGAACGCACAAGGTAACGTTATGACATCATTTTCAACACACTCAAATGTATCTAATATTATGAACAGCGTTGCGTTACCCCATACGCTTGACAGGAAGAAGCGGAAGCAGTGACTATGGCATAATAAAAGTTCCGCTGCTCGAGCTGTGTGTCGCGCTTGTCTCTCATTAGCAAACATTCCAGCGGCCTCGTTCCGCTCCCACAGCACTCGGTCTTGCTCTGCTTCATACTACAGTAACGTTAATAATCTCATCCATGAACATGATTTCTGCCCGACTCCCGTCCCAATTCTTTTCTACCGGCTGTGAGGAGACATCTCCCATGATTCCGTGTTCAGTCGCGGCATTATTAAGCTACGCCTTTGTTTTGAATAGGCGACCTTTAGTGGCAACAATTTACATATTATGCCTTTAAAATATTATGTCAATATCATTAGCATTTTTACAGCAAATAATCATTGTCCGATTCTGCTACTTGCATCACGCAAAACATTTAGGAAAAAAGAGCAGGTGGCTGAGTAGCGATGATGCAATAATTTTCATAATCATAATCTTAGAGTAACTTTAGCCTTAATAGGTGTGATTATCAGAATTTTTTTAGGTTTATTGACTCTTACAGCTACAAATACTTACCTTTTCTCCAAAAAAATTAGAAATCTCATTGCATTTTATATCAAGATTTACATGATTGTTGATCTTTATTCCAAGACGTGATAAGCGTTTTAACATAGTTTAAATCAGTTTAGTATTTTTCAAACTTTCAAGTAGTATAAAGTGCCCCAATACAACTGAAACTGCATAGTTTTGATTCATGATACTGCATTATTTCCTTATTAGGCTGTAAGTTGTAGATGTCCAATGTAGAAGGTTCTAGTGTGGTTTAGGTTTCCTAAGTGAAACATTTCAAGAAGTTTTATATGGCTAGAGTTGTATGATGTATTTTTTTTCCTACATTTTAATTATTTCTTGAAAAATGCACCCAATTTACATAATGATTAAATGTCCTGAATGAATTTAAAGGGCCAATAAATAAGAGCAACATCTCTGCTCCACATCTCTGTTTGGGGATTTATGTGTTGCTTAAAGCAACGCTAGTCCCATTTATTATCTTTGATTACTATTAATGTATCACTGGAAACTTAGCAACCACCAGGTCCACGGTTTTAAAAATGAGAAGCCAATTTACAGTTTTATTACATATAATTTTGAATGTCTGTGGAACTTGGGGTGGATGGAATGATAAGGCCTGGAATGGTATCATTTCTCAAGAGTACAAACACTTAATGTATAAAGCATCATCAAAGTTAATGTTTTTGTGCCAATAAGAGCTCAATTTAACCCATTTAAGCATATTATAAAATATTTTACTCTACTTAATTTTCCTTGTGTGGGGAAATACAGAAATGTGTTTTTGTGGTGTAGCTTGGGGACTGCAATATGACGAAGACGTTTTCATGAGATTCACCCAAAAGTTTTATTTCTGCTGTAATTCTCTTTATATTGCTCATTAGGATCAGTGAAAAACAAATAGGCCTATATGCTTTATGCATCAATGTAGAATCTATGTCTTTTTAAATATCCTTTCTCATTTTGTTTCTCATTTCTATTCCAGCATTGTCCAGGTGTTCAGATGTATTTAGTTCTTCAGGACAGGCAGATAATGAGTCCTTACTTTTCTGTTGTTTGTATTTCTCAATGAATGGAGCAAGAAAAATGAGTTTCTCATTGATGACAGCCTAAGGAAATTGGTTCTTTTGCAAGCTTTTGTATGGTTTGAAGAACAAACAACCAGCACATTGTTTTTGTGTCATAATGGAAACTTTGGCAAGCAGACAAAAGCTAAGATTGATAGGTTCTTATCTGCTGTCCACGGAGGAACAAACAGCAATATTCCAGGCTGGTTGTTTCAGGCGATTGAGCAAAAAGCTTTTTGTTCTTTTGGAGCAGAGACTAAAACACCATTTAAATAGCATTCAGCTGCACGTCTGAAGCTCCAGAGCGCTTCAGAAAAGAAAGTAATGGTTATGTCAGTCAAACAGATGCCTCTTTAAAATTAACCAGTAAATAGCCATGTATATGTTTACCAAGAAGTCTTTACTGACTGTTTATTGATGATTCTATGTGCACTTTTGGCCCTGTGGAAAAAGGCGCCATTCACGTTAGGCTGAGCTTTATGTTTGCTGATCAGTGTTTACATGTGACTAAAAGCCTAAATTAAATGTTTATCATAAAAAACGACCCAGTCTCTTCAGAAAATTTGGACTAAACCGCTCGATTCGATGGGGTTTAGTGTATTATTTTAAAACGCCATGGAGCATTAAAATTTTAGCGCCACTCACCGGACATTTAAATTCAGAACTGCGGTAAAACGTTGCCAGATTCACATTCATGTTTCGGATAAAACTGAAAACGCTTTTTAGCGCCACTCACTGGACATTTCACTTTGTGGTCGTAGGCTCGAGGTTGACACGTGACAGTCTATTCAGAGCTGTTCACATCCTCGGACTGAAAATTATGCATTTATATGGCATCATAGGTATGTTCGACATCGGCTGCAGCTAGATGTAACCATAGACTGTAAATAAATATGGACGGAGTGTCCGTGACGTCTCCCATAGGTTACTGAAGAACATTTTTTAAGCCTAAAGTGGGCCGTCGCCATCTTGGCACCGCATCACCACACGTCACTCCCGGATAACTGAAAATGGGCAAAGAGGTGGGACGTGGGTGGAGCTGTGGTGCCTGGTTGCTGAAACCACGCCCGCCTAGCTTGGCGTGACCAAGTTAGCTCAGGCTCAGCTATCTGTCTATCTTATGCTGCCTTCACGTGCTATCGGAAATTTGATAATTCCCACTTCTGAAGTCGTGATTACAAGCTCATCGTATTCACGTTTCGAAATGGTAGGGCTTTCATGTGCAATTTTTACCTAGGAAACTTGTATTTACGATATTTCCAAGAGCACGTGAACGCAGCATAAGATACTATCTAAAACATTAATAAACATAAGTTATATCATTTGAAAGTTCTAAGGGTTTACTGTCAATCTACGGTGTTTGTTTTACGATATAGATGCTCCAGCAACAGTAATATTTTAATTTGTGTCAGGTGTGCAAATGACAACACGCAAATCAGGACTTCATACCTTTGTAATGAAATAGCGATCGCGAGATGAATCCAATCCATCGCACTTGGATAAAATGTCCATGAGCATCCATTGAAAAACATCCATCAGCACTTTTTGTCCACAAAAGCCTTAAATCCATGAAATATTGATATATTGTCCATTGTTTGCATCACATTTCTTCTGAACGATCTGCTCTCCATCATCATTCTTCAAGAAATTATGCAATCTGAGCAGCGTTTAAAACTGTTGTAAAACTGTATACAATCATATACATTGGACTCTCACAAACAAATGAGCCCACGTCCAAAGTATAATTTTTCAAATAGTGCAGCAGTTTTAGTTATAATATCCCAAGCAGTGCTGTCGGATTTTGTGGTCTTGAGAGGCATATTCTCCAGCCATTGTCACTGTAGTAAATCTGACGGACAAAACTTTTAGCCAATGCCAAGATGATCCAACAACGTGTGTTCTGTTTATCTTCCGCATGCGTGCACATGTACACAGACGTACATGTCTCGACCATTAACTGCACAGCAAGCCATATTATTTGATAATTGTATGAAGTAATCCTGAAAAAAAGCAAACACGGCAGAGATGCCAAGTTCAGCGGCTGGAATTAGCTGAGGTGACGTGACGGTTTTAAACTTTAAAGTTTAATATAAACAGATGAGTTATAAAAAAAATTCACCCCCCTCACAGTTGTCATGAGGGGCAAAATTAGCTGTATAGACCAAAACCACTTTTTGTACCAGGCTGTCAACTTATATTTTTCTGCTGTAAAGTTAAGCATTTTAACATGGGGGAAATACAGATTTGACTCCCTTTTGGAGCCTGTCTCTAGCGGCCAGTCGATGAATTGCAGTTTAAGTAACTTCCGTGTTGGCTTCAAGAGAGACCGCGGAAGGTTGCCACTTGGATGTAACTGATCGGTGAGAGTAGCAGCTTGCAGTCGGGGAGGAGCTGAAAACGGAGATGTGAAGTCGGACACTTTCTGCTTCCCATAGTGACGCTCACGCTGTTTGCATACTTTATCACAGCTGAAGTGAAATAAATGCAATATTTGTCAAATACACAGATGTTTCAGAGACATTTTAATTCAATACTTTATGTACTGCTTAATACAGCGTCTGTTTGTACAAAAATAAAGTTCAACATAAGCCTATATTATTTAAATACCAATGAAGTGGGGTCTACGTTTTTTTATCAGTTTTATTTTGATAAACATGACACAGTATAACATTGCGACTACATGAAAAGAGGTTTTACTGTTATAAAAATACAGATTTGTGAGCATTAATGGAACTGAAGGTTTCAGAATAAACACAAAACACATGATTGTTGTCATGCGGTGAATCCAGCCAATCGTGGAACAGCTGTCGTCATCAGAGCCCGTACAGCCGCTCTTGAGAAGCTGCGCCAAAGCCACTAGATGACAAGCCTGCAACCAATAGCCAAAAAAGCGTGCTAATGCTAACGCTGCGGTTCACTGCATTCACACGGAGCGTCGGCGTCAACGCTTGACGGAGGGTGTGTCTGAAGCTTAGTGTTGATGCGACCGTCATAGTGACAACAGCCAATCACATTACATTCTGGTGTTGCATGAACACAATTGGCTAGCTACTGGTCTAGGGTATTTGTATAAGGCGACCTGATTGGCTGATGCCTGCGTTGGTGCTTGAAAAGTTGACGCGGCAGATCTCGCCAGCTGGTGGCAGGCTAGTGTAGTTCATCTTGAACAAGCCTAATCTCTGGCTGCGCCGGCTGACTCAGCCAACTGCTCTCGAATCGCTCTTGCAGTACTTTGATGCCATACGTCACAGTGACATGGCATCAGCGCTGTCTCAAGTTGGACAAAATTTCTAACGGCATTCAAGTCAGCCACCGATCGGTCTGCGCAGCGCTGCATGAAGTTGAACAAGCCTATTCTCAATGCCTAAATGAATCTGCAGCGGTCAGGTACACAGCGGTCACGTGGTACAAGTAGGAGCTCTCGTGCTGCATTTACACCTTGCTGTAATTACCGTAGTCTCAAGATGACAACACGTGACGGTATGTTCGGAGCTTTTCACGTCCTCGGACTGGAAATTATGTTTCTATGGCACCACTATCAATGCCTAAATTAATCTGCAGCGGTCAGGTAGTACAGAAGTCACGTGGTAAAAGTAGGAGCTCTTAGACAATTCCCATCTTACAAGCTGTAATTACGAGCTCTATGAGAACATGAACACTTTTTTCAAGTTGAAATCACGTAATTACAACATGGCGTGAACGCACCTTTGGAAAAGTCCCATCTTACAAGCTATAATTACGAGCTCTTCGAAGACATGAGCACTTTTTACAAATTACGGTAATTTCAACATGGTTTGAACGCACCTAAACTGAAGGTGCCGAAATGTTGCCACAGTTTTTCCAATGAGCCTGGACTGCATAAAAAACATGAAAAATAGCAAAAATAAATGATGAGTCATGAATAAAGTTTTAATATGACCATTATAAAAAGAAAAAAAAAATCTGTTTTTAATAATCCCTGGAACATAAAAGTGTTCAAAGTAGACAGAATACACTTGTATACAATGTACAAGTATGGTTTGCTAGATTTTATAGGAAATACCAGCATAAATCTGCAAAAAATTACATAATTGATGGCTACTGGCAATATTGTGACAAGTTCGGGATGAAGGACAGTGTAACATTTGTCACTGCCACATTTGTCACAACATTGTTTTAGTTTTATTCAGTACTCTCTCTCTCTCTCTCTCTCTCTCTCTCTCTCTCTCTCTCAGATTTAAAAAAAAAAAAAACATGTAGAAATTCATGTCCCACAAAGAATTATTACAGTATATTTTCTTTCAATCTCAGCTCTAAATCAGAGCCTTTTCTCATTTTGGCTTGTAAAAACACTGGGAAAGATGGAACCATTAATCTTTGCATTGATAAAGAAGGGAATTCAGACTGCAAATGGACTGATATGAAAAGATTAGTTGGCAGACCTGCTTTTATTGTTCGCTTATTGCATCATTTGTCATGCTGTATCTGTGTGTGGGGTGTTCAGTCATGATGAATGTAATGCTGTATGAAAACATGCTTTCACAGAAACTGATGTTCACTGAGCTCTTTTCTTGAAAGGAGGATGTGGGTTGTCCAGATATTCTCATTAGGAACTCTTCCAAAAACAAGGAAACAATCACATAATCAACTTATTTAAAACCTTAAATACCTCCTATGTTACAACCACCCACTGAAGTGCCCATAATCTCCACTAGAGGGCACTCCTTCTGTCTCCTTTATCTCACCATAAACTATATTTCCCTTAACCCATTGCCTGGACTAATCATGTTCTAATTACTTTCATCTGAGTCTCATCATCTTGTTAAAATCTACCTAAGCCCTGTATTTTCACTCATTTTTAGTGAAGTCTTGAACATTAAGTGTCACACTGCTTTTCTTGTGCCCTCCTCTGGTTTCCCGTGTTTTGGTTTTGACTTTCTGCCTAATTTCTAGTGGTGGTGAGATGAAGCATCATGAAGCATTGAAGCTTCATTGAGGCTATTAAATGTGTGTAAATCATTTCATTCATCATAATAGGCAGGAGGGGCAATATTATTATTATTCTAAAACCACACATTTTGAGGGGATCCCATGGGTTTATTATCTGCCAAAATGTCGCGGCAAGATTCGAACCACTTCCTGAACCAGTCAGGCGGAAGCGAGGCTTCGGACGTCATCGATGATGTCATTGGTATAAATCGATACAAGCCTCGATACGTGCTTCACTGAAAGCTTCCGGGATTTCTTGACACACGCTCCGAAGCCTCGGCACAGAACGTAACATCACTACTGATTTCCCTGTTTGCCTGTGTTTTTCTGCCCTGTTTTCTTGTTGGATTATCTGCCTTGTATTTTGACATATTGCATGTTTTATGGATTATGGTTCTGGATTACCCTAATAAACGATTGCACTTGGATCATCAACCCGTGTGTGTCAGAGAGAGCAGTTACAGTTCAGATGTTTGATTAGGATTGAAGCAAAACTCTGCCGGACTGTGGTTCTCCAGGAATGACGCTCGCCACATATACTGATATAGATGGAAGATAAATAGAATATTAGTTTATCACCATAAAATTCCATTTTCACATGCCCCTTTTTAAAAAGGTAGGCAGTATTCAGTGTATGTTGTGAGCAGCATTACATCACTTCACAGCCCACACGGTAGTCATCATACGTCGACATGACATGGAATGAAGTGATCCATTTGGGACAAGGCCAAAGCCATGGACTGGTGCAGGCTTGTAGCATAACAATTGGCACACAATTTATACAAGGGAAATCGTGTAGATTAAAAATGGTAGCGGGCTGAAAATTGATCCCTGGGGAACACCCCAACTTAGAAGTCGATTTGAGGATTTGTGTCTTTGAAAATAAACTGTTTATCTGTCTGTAATTCAGATAAAATGAGAGCCGATGAGAAGACATTACAGGCCCATGAATTTTTTAAAAAGGAAATGCTATACTAGAACGAACTATACAAAGGACAAAATGCAGACTTAAAAGGATAATATAGTTACTTGAGAGTACATATAACTGTAGTTAAGGGGCAATGTTACTTTAGCCTTTTAAGCTCGGGGACCATTTTGGGGATTTCCGCCTGGATTTGGCCTACCTAAATTGAAAAGCTTCCCATACCCACACACAGTGCTCTAAATACAAAATTTTGGTGTCATTTTACAGGAAACCCTTTGCAATTACATAATATGCTGAAAGTGATAAATTATAGTACATGTTGACTGTGCTATAATAAACAAACAAAAAAGAGGTGCTTTTTGATCTTGATCAGTTTTATTCTTTCAGGAGACACAAGATTCTATAAATTATAAAATATATGTGGTCTATTACAATCTAGAACAGGATCTACATCCTCCAGATTTGTATAATTCCTTATATGTGCATCATTTTTGTCACCTGTGTTGAGCATCACTTGAGCATCATCTCAGCATCACCCGGCTGCCAGTTGTCCCAGCTGCTGCTGCTCACTAATCTTCAACAGCAACTGAAACAAAAAAATCACTGTTTATGCACAGTTTTTGCACTGTAATAATATCCATTTCACAAATATATTTTCATGAAAATATAGATTTATTGAAATGGCAGTTTCATTCAAGTCTGCATACTTGCAGACTGCTGTGCAAGCAGCCTTGTCATATCCTAAACGTAGTTTTGACTTTCTTTTCTTTTTCTTTTTTTTTTTTTTTTTTGTCAAATAATAGTTTATCAGTTTGGTTGCTGTGCTTTCACATTTCAAAATAATAATAATTGTATCAAAAATGATTATAAGCATTGTAAATGCTATAATACAGTACCAAACGCGCAGGGTCCTCTCCCCTCCAGTGTGTCCTCATGCGCCGCTGGCCGAGGCAATAATCACTGTCGTGGCACGCATTTATTTGTTATTTCTTAGCACCATCTTGTGGCAGTTTGGTGTAACAACAAAGAATGTTGATGACTGTGAGCTGTTTTCTTAGTTGTTGGTTTAGGTCATGTGACTCTTGGGTTAGAGGTTAACCAGGAAATAACTGCAGTGTTCCAGATTCTTTCCATGCGGTTGGCCAAGAAGTCTCTCTGTTTCCTTTACTTTTTGTGCCTTGAATAGGCTTTGCCTGTAAGTTGTTACCTTTTTTCAGTGTTTATATGAATGTATGTATATATTTGTAATTCATAAGTTTGAGTTTAAAAACAAACTATTCTGCAACAATGGCAATTCATGAACAACAATAATACTAGGCAAAGGTTAATATAGCCTTTTGTTTTGCATGTTCAAAGAACATTGTAAACAGTGGAAATCCATTCTGTAACAAGACATTTGTAATCTTTGTATGTTTCAGTTGTACAAAAAAAAAGAGAAAGAAGAGGAAAGAACATAACAGTAAAAACCCTCAACTTTACTCCTGCGTCTGACCTTTTCTGACTCCTGTTAGCAATCAGTCAGTTTTGCGTAGATGAAACACGCATCTGGGACAGAATAGTCAAAAGGCATCCGCACAGCAGGCACTACATTTCAAGGAAAGCAAGCTCTAACTCCATTATTCACATCTTGCACTTCTAGATAGAATCAGCGATACACAATGGAAGCTGCACGGGCCAAGGCTTAATTCCTTAAAAAAGAATCTGAGATCTTGATTGAAAAGGCTCAATTGAAAGTGACGGAGGCTCGCATGGAAGCATCTCTATCAGCGCTAAAGCATGAGAGTGAGGTGGCAGCAGCCCTCGCTGAGGCAAAGGTGTTGGAAGCAGTGGCAGAAAGTGAGCTCGGAGAAAAGATCTCATATGTCAGAGAGGTTTCTGATCACACTCGTGATTACGTTGTGTGTCAGTCTCAACTGGAGTTATCGCCACCTGTTGGAGACGAACCATACCAATCACCTCTAGAGCCCATTGTCCATGTGTTGAAGCCTGAAACACCTCCAAGGCAGCATCGCTTTACCGCTTGGGATGTCAGAGATTCCTACAATAAACATGATGCTGAGAGTATGATGCAGCAGCCTCAGAGGTCAGTGCAAACTACTAGCCATAAATTCCAAGCATCGCCATTCACTTCCTCACCATGTAAAACAACACAACAGCCATCGTTCAACAACGACGCTAATGTGAGTGAGATCGCCAGGTACTTAGCCCGTAGAGAGCTTGTTAACTCAGGTCTTTTCAAGTTTGATGATCGCCCTGAGAATTATTGGGTGTGGAAGTCATCTTTTGCTAATGCCATTGAAGGTTTGTACCTGTCAGCCACTGAACAGTTAGACCTTCTCTCTAAATGGTTGGGAGAACAGTCTTCACATATGTGCGAAAGATCAGAGCTGTGCATACAGGTAATCCAGACACAGGCTTAAGAAAGGCTTGGGAGCACTTGGAAGATTGTTATGGCTCTTCAGAGATTATTGAGAAATCCCTCTTTGACAGGATCGATAGTTTTCCAACAATCAGCAACAAGAATGTCAAAAAGCTTCGAGAGCTCGGAGATCTTCTACAGGAAGTGGAGTCTGCGAAACACGAAGGCTACCTACCCGGACTTACTTATCTTGACACCGCACGAGGTGTAGCCCCCATCGTAGATAAGTTACCTTACAGTCTTCAGGAGAAGTGGATGGATCAAGGTTCTCATTACATAACTGTACATCAAGTCACCTTTCCTCCATTCTCATTCTTCTGTGATTTTGTCTGCAGAGAGGCTCAAACACGCAACGATCCGAGTTTTGCTCTGTCTAAGGGAATCAATAGTGTGTTGAAACTGGAGCAGCCAGTCAAGAGGCAAATGAAAAGCCCAGTCTATGCTCACAAGACGGAAGTGTCATCAGGTACTGTGAGTCAGACAAGCAGCTCAAACTGTGAGTTGGATGATGTGGATAAGACCTGCCCAATTCATAATAAGCCCCACCCTCTCAAACATTGCAGAGGTTTTAGGAGCAAACCTTTAGACAAGCGTAAGACTTTCCTAAAGGAGAAAGGGGTTTGCTACAGGTGCTGTGCTACTACCATCCATCTGGCCAGAGACTGTAAAGCAGCTATTAAATGTAAAGAATGTGGCAGTGATGCTCATGTTGCAGTGCTTCACCCAGGACCACCACCTTTAACTTTATCTGAGCATGGCGGGGAGGGAGAGATAGACACACCTCAACCTGCTGTCACTTCCAAATGTACCGAGGTCTGTGGTTCTAACAAAAATTCATGGTCCTGCTCTAAGATTTGCCTGGCTAAGGTCTACCCAGAAGGCCGCCCAGAAGAAGTGGTCAAGCTTTATATGATCCTGGACGACCAGAGCAATAGATCACTCGCTAGAACCAAGTTCTTCGACAAAGGAGAGAGCTCAACATACACCCTACGTACCTGTGCAGGAGTGACAGAGACCGCAGGGAGAAGAGCCATTGGTTTCGTTATAGAGTCTTTAGATGGAGCAACGAAGGTGAAACTGCCAACTTTGATCGAATGCAACAATATGCCGGATGACAGGGCCGAGATACCGACTCCTGATGCAGCATGCTGGCACACTCACCTAAAGCCCATAGCCCATTGCATTCCACCTTTGGATCCAGAAGCCCAAATTCTTCTTCTTTTGGGTCGTGACATCCTTCAGGTTCATAAAGTACGGGAGCAACGTAATGGACCTAATAACGCACCCTATGCGCAAAGACTAGCCCTAGGCTGGGTTGTAGTAGGAGACGTCTGCTTAGGATCTGTACACAGGTCTGCAGCACTTAGTACTTACCACACCCAGGTACTTGGACATTCTTCCCTACTTCCTCCATGTCCCAACAAACTCAGAGTCAAGGAGAAGTTTGACATCAAGCCTATGCCTGAGGTATTTTTGGCGTTGACACCTTCATCTTTGACGACTACGCTATAGGGGATACCATCTTCGAGAGGTCAAAGGATGATAGCGAAGTCAGATTGTCCATTGAAGACAGGCACTTTCTGGACATCATGGATAGAGAGATGTTCATGGACGAGAGCAATAGCTGGGTCGCACCACTCCCAATCAGAACACCTCGCCAGCGACTCCCTAGTAATACAGACCAAGTATTAACAGGCCTATCCTCTCTTCTGCGCACACTGGAAAAAAAGCCTGAGATGAAGTCTCATTTTGTTACCTTCATGCAGAACATCTTTGATCGTGACCATGCCAAGGTAGCCCCTCCTCTTCGAGAAGGCCAGGAATGTTGGTATTTACTTATCTTTGGGGAGTACCACCCACAGAAGCACGGTCAGATCAGAGTTGTCTTCGACTCCAGCGTGCAAAGACAGGGCATCTCCTTGAACGATGTTCTTCTCTCTGGTCCAAACTTAAATAATAGCCTCTTGGCAGACTTACTGCATTTCCGAAGGGAGCTGGTAGCTGTAACTGCGGACATCAAGCAGATGTTTAACAGCTTTATTGTGAAAGAGGAAGAGTTTCCTCTGGTTCAAGGAAAATGACACCAGCAAAGAGATCATCGAATACCGCATGAGGGTGCACATGTTCAGAAGTAGTCCATCTCCTGCTGTAGCCATTTATGGTGAGGAGTATGGTTCAGATGCCAAACACTTTGTAGAGAGAGAATTCTATGTCAATGATGGACTTTTGTCAACACCCACAGCTGCGGAAGCAATCGACCTGTTGACACGAACAAAGGAGATGCTGACCACTTTGAATTTGAGACTGCACAAGTTCGCTTCTAATAGCAAGAAAGTAATGAACGCTCTCCCAATCGAAGATCATGCGAAGGGATCCAAGGATCTCAACTTGGAAGTTGACCGTACTCCCATCAAACATAGTCTCGGACTTAGCTGGGATGTGAAGAGAGACATATTCACCTTTCATGTTATAGACATCAAGAAGCCCTTTACTTGCAGAGGGATACTTGCTACTGTCAACAGTCTCTTCGACCCACTTGGGTTCATTGCCCCTATCATCATTGAAGGGAAATTCCTATTATGAGAACTCCCAGGTGAGGCTCTTGACTGGGACTCTCCTCTCCCTGAAGATAAGGAAGAAGCATGGAATGCATGGAGGAAATCCCTACAAGATCTCAAACAGCTGGAGATTCCCAGACCATATGTCCATACTACCCTCTCTACAGCTCTGAGAAAGGAACTTCACGTTTTCTCAGATGCTTCTGTCAGATCAATGCAGCAGTGGCATATCTTCGTGTAATCAATGGCGAAGGAGCGTGTCACACTGGGTCCGTCCTAGGGAAGGCAAAGTTGGCTCCACAAGCTGCTCATACAATTCCCAGACTGGAATTAGGAGCTGCAGTTCTAGCTGCAGAGTTAGCAGAGACAATCATGAATGGACTTCTCTTTAGATGCTGTGGAGTTTTACACGCATAGCAGAGTTGTCTGGTTATAGATTTATCCCAGGACAAGACGATTCTACGTATATGTAGCCAACAGAGTGCAGCGTATCCGCAAAGTGTCAAGCCCAACACAATGGCACTATGTCTCTACGAAGCATAACCCTGCAGACCATGCCACCCGTTCTGTTTGAGCAGCCCTGTTGAGCACAACTACCTGGCTTACAGGACCCACCTTCCTGTTGCAAGTGCATCAGAATTTGCCACTGGAGGAGAAATTCAACCTCACTGGGCCAGAGTTGGATGTGGAGGTTCGTCCTCTTGTTACTACCCTATCTTCTGATAATTCTCATCTTGAATGTCAACGATTCAAGTGATTTTCTTCTTGGAGGTCATTAGTCAGAGCCATAGGTTCTCTCATACATGTTGCCCAGACTTACAAGTCATCTGATGATAGAGAAAGAACCTGCAGATCATGGCACTATTGTGCTAAGTCTCGTACAGTGAAAGAGTTGTTACAAGCAGAGGAAATCGTAATCAAGAGCGTGCAGAGGAGAGCTTACCAAGAAGAGCTTACCTGCATTGCCAAAGGAAATGACATTCCCAGGTACAGTGCTCTGAGAAAACTGAACCCTTACATGGATAGTAGAGGCCTTCTCAGGGTAGGAGGTCGGCTTAAGAATGCAACTCTGGATCTCAAGGAGAAGTTTCCTTGGATCATTCCAGGACGCAGTCATGCTGCAAAACTTCTTTTCACTTGTATGAGTACTCGCGCCATACACATCGAGCTAATTGACTGCATGGATTCATCCACCTTTATAAATGCCTTGAGAAGGTTTTTTGCTCTGCGAGGGCCTGCAAAACAAATTTGTTCGGACTGTGGGACCAATTTTGTAAGAGCCTGTAAGGAGCTAGAAATTGTACTAACCAATTCTCAACAGCCTAGTGTGAAGAGGTACCTGGGTGGAGAAGGTCGTTCATGGGTCTTCAATCCACCTCACGTATCCCACATGGGAGGAGCCTGGGAGCGGATGATAGGAGTCTCCAGGCGCATACTGGATTCCATGTTCCAGCAGATCAGTCCTTCCTGCCTGACACATGCGAGGAATGGGACAATCAAGATATTCCTCAGACTTATATCAGAAACTGTTCTTCTCATGCCAACAGAGGACTGATATTTTGTGAGGTCTTATATGAACATTTGTTTTATCTCATTTGGTTATATAGTGGTATCTAAACAATAGGGAGTGTCGTGGCATACATTTATTTGTTATTTCTTAGCACCATCTTGTAGCAGTTTGGTGTAACAACAAAGAACGTTGATGACTGAGTTTTCTTAGTGGTTGGTTTAGGTCATGTGACTCTTGGATTAGAGGTTAACCAGGAAATAACCGCAGTGTTCCAGATTCTTTCCATGCGGTTGGCCAAGAAGTCTGTTTCCTTTGTTTTGTGCCTTGGAAAGGCTTTGCCTGTAAGTTGTTACCTTTTTTCAGTGTTTGTATGAATGTATGTATATATTTGTAATTCATAAGTTTGAGTTTAAAAATGAACTATTCTGCAACGATGGCAATTTGTGAACAACAATAATACTAGGCAAAGCTGAATGTAGCCTTTTGTTGTGCGTGTTCAAAGAACACAGACAGTAACATAAACAGTGGAAATTCATTCATGTTTATTTGTGAACAAGACATTTATTCTGTAACAAGACATTTGTAATCTTTGTATGTTTCAGTTTTACAAAAAAGAGAAAGAAGAGGAAAGAACACTCTTTTGCGTCTGACCTTTTCTGGCTCCTGTTAGCTATCTGTCAGTTTTGCGTAGATGAAACACGCATCTAGGACAGAATAATCACTTTAGTTTCGCTATCAAAGATCTTTTTTATAGATGCCATCGACGCTTTCCCCCTTTCTAGATGTGATTATTGAAATAAAAACAGTCTAGGACTGTAACGATTCCTCGATTAAATTCAAATACTCGATTTTAAAAAATCCTCGATTTCAATTTGCCCGTGTCGAGTAACCGGTAAAATACCGGAAGTGGCGCTTTCCACGGACGAGAATCCATTAAACGCATTATTAGACCGCATATGCTATCTCTGCATATGCTGTGAGTTTGGATTGCTTTTAATGTTCATCTGCAAACGCAATGTGCGACATTTAATCAGATTTGTAAGGTAAGTCATCTATAAACCTTAGCAAACGCAGAATACATTATACAGTATATGTTTCTACTTAGTGCAATGTGCTACCTGCTCGTCGCGATTTCAAAATAAAAGTTTAAGCCCTCGTTTAAGTCCACATGTTCTTGTTCAAGAAATTACAGTGGTTGTAGCATTTCTGTCATAAAGAAATGGCAATTAAAGATTCATTGGACATTTGAAATAAATGTTGTAAGCCAATATTAAACAAGGATTAGATCGTGTTGTAAAGTGTAAAAACAATCGTCAGGCCACTGGCGCCCTCTGCAGGCATTTGTTATAATACATAAAGAACATTAGTTGTCCAATTCAATACATTATGTATTTTGACAGTTTTGTTCAATAAAACCATATGATTAATTGCTTTTGATACTTTAATTGAATCAATTATTATTGTGTTATTGCTATTATATATATATTTTTTAAGTCATGTAAGTAGGGTTGCCAACTTCTGGAAAGGAAAATAAGGGACAATCGTGGTTCTTTATAGGAAAATAAGGGACAGAAGAAGGGACGATCAAAATATGTGTACTGTACCACACAATGTATGTCATTTCAATATCTGCAGTTAAGTATGTGTATAAAAGATGTATAAAAGGTTCTCAGACATAAACACTTTTGGGAAATTTCGTGTCAAAATCAAATTTCAGAAATTAAATCATTATTTTATTTTTACACAGAGATTGGTAGGCCTGTTAGTTAAATCTGTTGACGTTAGCAATCTTTGTTGCATTATATGCCAACAATTCAAAAATCTTGTGTTTTTTGCCCAAAGTTTAAATTTCTGTAACTCATATTACAGATATCTTAAAGGGGTGGTTCAGTGGTTTTTTCTAGGCTTGACTGTGTTTATGGGGCGCAGTTTACATGTCTTAATGCTTCGTTTTTAAACGCCGTATTTTTCATATATTTTCCTTTATTCTACACCGCAGTTTCCCTTCTCCTAAAAACGCTCCGTTGAGTTCCTGGTTTCATGAAGCTCCTCCCTCAGAAATACGCAATGGACTGAGATTGGTTAGCTGGCCCTGTGTATTGTGATTCACTGTCCGGAATACGTTGTCACGATTCATGTTGTCCGGAAACGCCACGCCCCTTACCATTACGGGCCAAAGTCTCATGTGCTTCGGTCAAAGTCCAGTCGCTTCGGTGGAAATGTAAATAATGGCGTCAATATTGCCGTATTAATTTGAGCCCGAATCAGACCCAGATAGCAG
Organism: Mylopharyngodon piceus; assembly: GCA_039654765.1. NCBI lineage: Eukaryota > Metazoa > Chordata > Actinopteri > Cypriniformes > Xenocyprididae > Mylopharyngodon > Mylopharyngodon piceus. Next base: position 23,421,518 of record CM077456.1, read on the forward strand.
TAATGATGAAGAGCGTCAAGCAGAACCTCTGTAAGCACGGCTTTTAATGGACGTTTATGAATGTTAAGTATTTTTGTTTGTATTTGTCAAAGTGTTTAGATATGCTGTCACTTGTAAATGTTACTGCTGCCCCATAGTGTTCTGATTAAAGCTTTACTGTTGCTGAATACATAACTGAGTAGTAGCATTTTTGTAAAGGTATTGTTTAATTTATAGCATGAACGAGCATGTGGGTAAACACAACATAAAAACTGTAATGAAACAATGCTGTACACTGATAATAGAAACGCCAACACTAACAGAAGTTTGCTGGTGTGATTACATATAAGTTTGTTGGAGAAGTATGAAATAGAATTTAGCTAACTGGCTAGCGAAGCCAAACCGCGTTGGTCTTTGTTTACGTCCCAGAAACTATATAACTTTATAAAAAAATAAAACATACTTACAGGTTGGGGCCCATAAACACCAGCTTCTGCTTTTAAAGTGGGAACTGCTCCATCTTTCAGTAATAGCCTTTGTGCAAATCCAGCATTGAACTCGTGTAGATTCTGGAAGCTGTATTCCGTAAAATGTGCAGCACAGACAGCTAAATTAGCACTATAATTGTCAGGAGCAGAATTAAACATAAATTTTAAACATTGTTCCCGAAGTCCAGCGTCCCTAGGAAGAAGACTTGTATGCACGCGACATGGCCTCGCCCACTTTGTTGCACATTCCCGGGGGCAGTGTTTATGTTAATTGCAGGGTTAATGATGTCACCAACCCGGGAAGAAGCTTGTTGTAGTCCAAACCGGTCGTTTTTGTAGGCATTAAACTGCCATAACTTTAAAAGACAATATCTCCGTTTGTCAAGTCAAGTCACCTTTATTTATATAGCGCTTTTTACAATGTAGATTGTGTCAAAGCAGCTTTACATTGATAACTGGTACATTATTTGGCTGCACAGCAGCTCTTAAAGAATAGTGTCAATGCAGGCAGATAAAAGCACTGTTGAATATCAAATGTCAAGTCAAATGTCAAGTGTCCCCAACTAAGCAAGCCAAAGGCGACAGCGGCAAGGAACCCAAACTCCATCAGGTGACATCAGGTGGCAGACAAGTGGCAAATAGGTGTTTAAATGGAGAAAAAAACCTTGGGAGAAACCAGGCTTAGTCGGGGGGCCAGTTCTCCTCTGGCCAACAGTGCTTTGTTACGATTCAGGTTGCCATCGTAAGTCCAATAGGATCGCAACATGCAAAGTATTTATTCCAGTTCCATCCAATTGAGGATCGTATTCATCACGCCGGTATGGACGGTTGTTGAGGAACTGTGTCGTGGCTGTCGTGTCGATGAGGCCCTCACAGTGGATGATCTAGTTGACTCAATCTCTGCTGATACTTCAGGGCTGCGTTGTGGTCGTGTCAAGGCGCAGGTCCTTGGTCTCACCTGGATACGGCCCGGATCCGGTTGACTACGGTGAACCTCGGGATAACCAGAAAGACTAATATTAGCGTAGATGCCATTCTTCTTCTGATGTAACGAGTACATCAGGTGTTATAGGAAGTGTTCCCGGTTCCGGCTGACCTAATTTATGCAGCCTAATAATCCTTTAACGGATTTGAAAATATAAATTGGTAATGTGTTATGTGTATGCCAGGTTAAAGAAATGCGTTTTTAGTCTAGATTTAAACTGACAGAGTATGTCTGCTTCCCGAACAATGCTAGGAAGATTGTTCCAGAGTTTAGGTGCCAAATAGGAGAAGGATCTACCGCCTGCGGTTGATTTTGATATTCTAGGTATTATCAGCTGGCCTGAATTCTGAGATCGCAATAGACGTGAAGGACTATAATGAATTAGGAGCTCGCTCAGGTACTGGGGAGCTAAACCATTTAGTGCTTTGTAAGCAATTAGCAAGATTTTAAAATCTATACGATGTTTAACAGGAAGCCAATGCAGTGTTGACAGAACTGGGCTAATATGGTCATACTTCCTAGTTCTAGTAAGAACTCTAGCTGCTGCATTTTGTACGAGCTGTAGTTTATTTATCAGGCGAGCAGAACAACCACCCAGTAAAGCGTTACAGTAATCTAGCCTTGAGGTCATGAACGCATGAACTAACTGTTCTGCATTTTTCATTGAGAGCATATGTCGTAGTTTAGATATATTTTTAAGATGGAAGAATGCGGTTTTACAGATGCTAGTAACATGGCCTTCAAATGAAAGATTGGTATCAAAGAGCACACCCAGGTTCCTAACTGACGACGAAGACTTAACAGAGCAGCCATCAAGTGTTAGACAGTATTCTAGGTTATTACGTGAAGTTTTTGGTCCAAAAATTAGAATCTCTGTTTTTTCTGAATTTAGTAGTAGGAAATTACTGGTCATCCAATTTTTTATATCAGCTATGCATTCCGTTAATTTTGTGAATTGGTAAGTTTCGTCAGGGCGCAAAGAAATATAGAGCTGAGTATCATCAGCGTAACAGTGAAAACTAACACCATGCTTCCTAATGATATCTCCCAAGGGTAGCATGTACAGAGTGAACAGCAACGGTCCTAGTACTGAGCCTTGTGGTACTCCATATTGAACTTGTGATCGATATGACATCTCTTCGTTTACTACTACAAACTGATAACGGTCAGATAAGTCTGATTTGAACCATGACAATGCAATTCCACTAATGCCAACATAATTTTCGAGTCTATTTAAAAGAATATTGTGATCAATAGTGTCAAATGCAGCACTAAGATCCAGTAACACTAATAGAGAGATACAACCACGATCTGATGATAAGAGCAAATCATTAGTAACTCTAATGAGAGCAGTCTCAGTACTATGGTACAGTCTAAATCCTGACTGGAAATCCTCACAGATACTATTTCTTTCTAAAAAGGAACATAGTTGTGATGATACTGCCTTTTCTAGTATTTTTGACAGAAAAGTGAGATTTGAGATCGGCCTGTAATTGACTAATTCTCTAGGATCAAGTTGTGGTTTTTTAATAAGAGGTTTAATAATAGCCAGCTTAAAAGTTTTTGGTATGTGTCCTAGTGATAAAGATGAATTGACGATATTAAGAAGAGGATCTATAACCTCTGGAAGCATTTCTTTCAATAGCTTAGTCGGTATAGGGTCTAACATGCATGTTGTTGATTTTGATGATTTAACAAGTTTAGACAATTCTTCCTCTCCTAAAGCAGTAAATGAATTGAATTTTTCCTCAGGGACACTACAATGCAATCTGACGCGATACTGTAGTAGACGGTTGCATGGTTATAATTTTTTCTCTAATATTATCAATCTTGCAAGTAAAGAAGTTCATAAAGTCATTACTGCTGTGCTCTTTGGAAACATCAGAAGTTGAAGCTTTATTTCTTGTTAATTTAGCCACTGTATCAAATAAATACCTAGGGTTGTGTTTATTTTCTTCTAAAAGTTTTGAAAAATAGGCAGATCTAGCAGATTTTAAGGCCTTTCTGTACTCAATCATTCTCTCTCTCCACGAAATGCGAAATACTTCTAGTTTTGTTTTCTTCCAGCTGCGCTCCATTTTTCTGGCTGCTAACTTTAGGGCCCGAGTGTGCTCATTGTACCATGGCATTGGATTAATTTCCTTAATCTTTTTTAAGCGCAAAGGAGCAACTGAGTCTAATGTGCTGGAAAAGACAGAGGCAATAGTTTCTGTTGCAACATCGAGGTCTTCTAAGCTTTCTGGTATGCTAAGGCGATGAAACTGATCAGGAAGATTATTTATAAAGCGATCTTTAGTGGTAGAAATGATGGTTCTACCATATTTATGGCATGGAGGCAGTTTAGCCGCCTTGACTAAATGTAGTATACACGAGACTAGAAAATGATCTGAGATGTCGTCACTCTGCTGCAGAATTTCAACGGCATCAATATCGATTCCATGTGACAATATTAGATCTAAAGTATGATTACGACAATGAGTGGGTCCTGACACGTGTTGTCTAACTCCAATAGAGTTTAGAATATCTGCAAATGCCAATCCTAATGCGTCTTTTTTATTATCTACATGGATATTAAAATCACCAACAACAAGGACTTTATCTGCAGCTAGTACTAACTCCGATAGAAAGTCAGCAAATTCTTTGATAAAGTCTGTATGGTGTCCTGGTGGCCTGTATACAGTAGCCAGCACAAATGTTAACTTACATAATGTTACGTAAAGTACCATCACTTCGAAGGAATTATATTTGAAAGACTTCTGACTAATACTGTAAGTATTACTATAGATTACAGCAACACCTCCCCCTTTGCCTTTCTGACGGGCATTGTGTCGATAATCATAACCTTGAGGACTAGACTCATTTAAAGTAATGTAATCATCCGGTTTTAGCCAAGTTTCTGTCAAACACAGCACATCTAGATTATTATCTTTGATAATATCATTAACAATAAGTGATTTTGAAGAAAGGGATCTAATATTTAACAACCCGAGTTTTATCATTTGTTTAGCATTATTATCTCTATTTTTTATTTGTTGAACATCAATTAAATTTTTAACATTAAATGGGTTTGGAAGTTTTTTGTTTTTACTAATTCGGGGTACAGACACAGTCTCTATTTGAAAATATCTAGGTGTAAGAGTATCTATGTGTTGGGAGTTATCTGAATTATCTGACTTCTGTAACGTGAGGCAGCTAGCAGACGGTCGGTTTAGCCAGTCTGTCTGCTTCCTGACTTGGGCCCCAGTTTGTCATGTTTCAGCTCTAAGACTATGTGCCATATTACTAGAGAGAAGAGCAGCACCATCCCGGGAGGGATGAATACCATCTCTTTTCAACAGGTCAGGTCTGCCCCAAAAACTTTTCCAATTGTCTATGAAACCTATATTATTTTGCGTACACCACTTAGACAGCCAGCCATTGAGTGATGATAATCTGCTAACTATCTCATCACTCCGACGAACAGGAAGGAGGCCAGAGCAAATTACTTCTCCTGACATTGTACTTGTGAGTTCACACACCTCTTTAATGTTAATTTTAGTGATCTCCGACTGGCGAAGTCGAACATCATTAGTGCCGACGTGAATAATAATCTTAGAGTATTTACGATTAGCATTAGCCAGCACTTTTAAATTTGCCGGCAAACATGTGACTATGGTGGCTGGTGTCTCTATTTTCACGTTCCGTGTAATAGAATCGCCAATAACTAGGGCACTTTCAACAGGATTCTCAGTGGGTGCGTCACTGAGTGGGGAGAACCTGTTTGATGTTCTTATTGGAACGGAAGAGTGGTGTTTTCCGCGGCTAGGCCGCCTCACCGTTACCCAAGTGCCCTGCTGCGTGGGCTCTACAGCCGGAACCGAACAATGTACAGAGTTCACTAAGCTAGTCGCATCCAAAACAGTATCTGAAGCCCTTGCATTCTTACTATCCTCGATTAAAGTTTGGATGCGTGTCTCTAATTCTGAGATTCTCTCTATCAGCCTGACTATTTCCCTACATTTATGACATGTAAATCCCTCTCGCTGACAGAGAGAGCTATGGTGAACGTGGCAAATGGAACAGGTAGCAATGCTGGGAGAGGACGACATGACTCACCGTGTTTGTAGACTGATCCGACTTACCACAGATGTTTGAAGAACGCGTTGAAAAAGGAGCGCGTGAGAGACTGTTAACAAGTTAACAAGCTAGCGCTGCAAATGCAAACGCGTTGTAACAGCGATTTAGATTCAAAGATTACAAGCTAGCGACGTCAGATTAGTGTGGTAGGCAATATTACATATAAGGTAATAAAAAAATAATAAAGTAAAATAAGCAACAATGAATTGAACTTTCAGCACTGTAACTTTGCAGATACTGTTTATGCTCAAGCAGCAACATTATACACTAACTAAAGTTAAAAAAGTGAAATCGCAATGAACCACCCCTTTAAATATACTTTTAGATTCTAATTCTTAACAAACTTTTCTTTTCTTAATTTTTAAGGCCCAATATGGTTAATTTCCAGAGATAGGGATCTCAATGCGCCTCCATGAGTAAATTAGTACACATTTTCAATGGTCGCACATTTTTCTGAAGAAAAAATAATGTTGAAACTAGAAATGTATCTTATTTTTTTCTATCAACATAATTGAACATTCCTGTCTGAGTGCCATAAATAGTATTTTTCCAAAGTTTGTGTGCCTGTAATTCTAAAAGTATTAAAGATACTGTATCTCAATATCTGTCTATATTCTCATTCTTAATAATTTTTTTTTTTTTTTTTGTAATCTTCATTTTAAAGGCCCTATAATATGGATCAATCCCATAGATATAATGTGGCTCCATGTTCAAATTGTTGAATTTTACCATTTTCTAAACAATGGAACTTAAAAGTTTGAACTAAATGCTGTTGCAACCATGTATGAATAAATGAAAATGCGTATTTTTTTAATTAAAAAGAAGTAGAGAACTTAAGAGATTTAGCCTAGTATGGGCTGCTTTTGGTGCTTGAGACTTTATTATTTTGTTTCAATAATGAGGTCCAAGAATAGCCTATACGCTACAAATTAGGCTATAAAGCGTAACATGTTTTTTTCTCTATTTAACAACATTAGCAATAGTGAAAGACGACTTCCCTTTTTGATCACGTCTTCCCTCAGGGAGACAGCATGTTTTCTTGCGTGGCTGAATGTTGCTGAAATCAAAACGCGAACAGTGAAAGGATTTGCCGTTAGCGCGAGACCCGCTCGCTGTGAAGCAGCGACCAGCCGGCAGAGGAGTCTGCTCGGTCTTAAAGCCTTCCGCGAACGGCTATATTCGCAAATTTGTCTCAAAGGAATGATTAATTCTCAATTTAGAGCGTATGCCTGCGAATACGGGACAAACTGCATTCCGTATGCCTTTCATACGGAACGCTTCATTGATGCCTTAAATACGGGACGATTCCGTATTATACGGAACCCTATGTGTAAGTGAATGTGTTTTGTTGTGCAAGCACCTTTATATCGCGTTAGTAGTTGAGCTATATGCACGACGAGCGCCGCCATTGTTTACGCCGTGGTCAGGAGAATGTCTGTTGGATTTACAACACGTGAATCCACTTCTTTCGAAACACACAGATGTAAGTGTCCGGTGACACCTCCAAACTCTAAATGTATTGTTACTAGTACTTATGTGTATTTAAATATCTGAAACCTAAAATAAACATCATGTGGTTGAAACACTGAATAGTTGTAATAAATGCCAAGCACTGAGTGCATCAGTCTCTGGCTCAGCGCTGGCGCTGCCCGCGCCCGGAGGGGAGGGGCGATTACTCAAGTAATGTTAGAATAATCGAACGATTACTCGATTACCAAAATAATTGTTAGCTACAGCCCTAAAACAGTCCATAAACTATAAATCCACACAAAAACTTAAGTCTTCAGGCTGGAGTGTGTCAACCGGAACTGAATCTGAGAGATCAGCCTCCTGACCATGAATTGTCAAATTTTCTAAATGAGTTTCTAAATGGACGGTCGCCTTGATTGACATGTCATGTCAGAGCTGAGTTTACGGGCATGATTTATATATCATCGACATGTCCTCAGAAAACACTAGAATGCTTTGAGATGGCTTGGAGATCACGTGTTTCTCCGTTCGAGAGCGCATTTCCTGTTCTGGTTCATCTACGACAAAACAGTTGATTATTTACGAACGAAAGCTGACAGAAACATGGTCTCATTTGAAAGAAAATATCCTAAGCTAAAAGATGATATAGAGTTTGTAGCTGTTTCTGGCTGATTGAAGCAGTCATTGGAGTTGGAATGTGATGCTTGTCTTTGTTTTCTCAAAGTAATGATATTGAAATATCATTTGAAATACTTGCTCTGCGTGATTCTTTGGACGATCATTCGATCTATGATTGTCACACAATGAAATAAACATAGGCAAATTCCTTAGAATGAGAGCTTTATTGTGATATATGACTTGACTGTTTTGTGAAAAATATTAAAAATACATATTCGTAGAAAATTTTCTTCCCTATCATTAAGCGGAAATTCGTGTCTGGAACCAATGCATATTTAAGCTCAATTTTTTTTACTGCTTTATGTATCATAAAGTTATGGTTAAGTTTAGATTCTCAGCTTTCAATTGATACCAAATATGGGGTGATACCATATAGGGAAGCCTTTAAAATGGATGTGTAAAACATTATAACGTGAATTATGACATAGTTTCAGTCCCACATAAGGGTCCTTGGAGTTAAAGAGAATAACTTTAGAATTAAAATGGCATTCTGAGAAATTAAGTGTTCTTCCGCAATGGTGCATAAAATGGAAGTTTATGAAAAATATATCATAATTTCTCCCATTAATGTAAATATAAACACTATACAGTATATATTTAAATACAAATTTCTATAGGTGAATAAAAACTTTTCTTAAAGCAGTTATATGAATTCCATTCCATTGTAATTCTGCATCTATTCGATTTACAGTTTTGTTTGCTAACTCATGAACTGAATTGCAATACATTTTCATTTTTTATTTATGAATGGCACACGACCCTGAAGGACACAAGACAAGCTTTCTTGTAAAACTACTTATTGCGTTTATAGTCTGGAGTTCTGCAGTGTTTCAAGGAAAGGAATGAGTGGGTATTGAGAGGGTATTAAAAATAAAAAGGTTCCAAAAGGGGGTTTTACGCAGTGATACCATTAAAGAACCATTTGTGGTTCCCCAAAGAACATTTCAGGGAACATTTTCTTTTCTTAGTGTGAAGAACTTTTTAATAATCTGAAGAACCTAAGAACCTTTTGTGGAATGGAAAGGTTGGAATGGAAAGGTTGGAATGGAAAGGATATGGTTCTTAATTTCCTTTCCATTGATGGCAATATTTTTCTGTGATTGTGTGGGCACTTCCGATTCATTTGCCACTATAGGTAAATAACATGCTGTAAAAAAAAAAAAAAAAAAATTGCACTACAAGCCAGTGTGTTTATGATTACGATAATAAAATAATATCATAAGTAACAGTTTACAGTACCAAGCAGCATAACAGACAGTATTTGTACAGCTAAATTAAATGGAAGCGGATGAGACCGGAAGCCTCGATACAATCAAGTTACAATGGCCACGCTTGCTCTTACGTTAAGAATAAGGTGAATACCAAAACTAAATCTAAATTCAATAAACAAAAGGTCAGAAATATTTATCCAGTCAAGACAAATATTTGTGTTTACAGGGCTGACATGACATAGAGAGCAGTGATAAATGCAGTGTGACATATTCCTTCTAAAACTACTTTAAACAACATTTTTCTTTTTTTTTTCTTTTTTTCTTTTTTTTTTTTTTTTGTTGTATACATTATTAGTACATGAAGTGTTTATGTACTCGTTCTACTACACGAAACTGCATGACACATCACTGCTTTTCAAAATTCTTTTGTTCATGTTAAAATACTTTCTCCTATCCTGGCTCAGTCTGCAGAGACAATGATAAGTACAGTAAGTCATTTAGGTTTATTTCTGTGAAATGTGTAAACAACAGGTTCCATATTACAAATATAGCCGCAAGCGGCAGTCATCGGGGTCCAAGCATAAATGGCCCATGTGGATGATAGTTTGTGTTTGATGAAGCAAGTCAGCAATGCTAGTGTCAAAAGGGACAACTGTCTTCCAAAGGAAATCACTTATTTCAGCCTGTAAAAATTATTTTAATAATTTAAAATATTTATGTCTGTGGCCCAAGTTGGGATGGACTCCAGCCAAAATTTGAAGTTGGCAAAAACTTCTTTTTCCAACTTCTCCTAAACCACTTGACTGATTCACATGAAATTTTGCATGTATCATCTGTAGACACTTATGACAAAAAGTTATCAAAATGACATGTTATCAAAAATGTATTTTTTCCCTGTAACAAAACTTTATTTTATAACAAAAGAGGCAGGTCTTGAAAGGAACTCTCTATATTTACAGGTCTCAACGCTAAGGTTCATTCTGGTTCAGATGGTCCCCCCCAAAAAAGTATAATTAGTATTTTAATAAATATAAAGATAAGTAAAATGTCAGTAATAAAATAAGAACAAATAAACAAATTACAAGCAATAGCACAAATAAATACAACCAGGGCAGGACTGAGGGGGGTGGGGGCCCCTGGGCTTGAGTTTATGTTGGGGCCATAGGCCTACCTACTCTGCAAATGACCTTAACTAGAACAGAATTATAAAGTAGCAAAAATACACAAAAATTAAAATATGCTTTGAGGTTTGAAGTTTAGAGTTAATATTAAATAGACATTACAATACAATAAAATACAGCATGTGCTCTCTCAGTTGAGAGAAGATCAAAAATCTAAAATAACACTGAGCAATAAAGCCAGAGATGAACAGTATTTTTAAACGTATTGTCATATCTGTGTCCTCTTATGTCAGAATCTTACATTTAATCAATAAATTCAATCAGACGACACTGCGTGGCTATAAGATAGCTAGTAATTAATTATTTTTTTTAGAGTAACTTACCCAACACTGTGGAGATTAATGTTTTAAACATAACAGTTTTAATGTATAAATATTAATTGATTGGGAAAAATAAATAACATAAATAATAGGCTACTTTTTAAATATGAAACTAAAACCGCCAGTAGGAGGCGGCAAGCCACTGTATTAATGAGTGAGTGGAATCTTTCATTCAACCGATTTGTTCAAAGTGCTGATTTATTTAACTTAGCAAACGACTGTATTTATGAATGGATAGCCTAATTGAATAATTTACTCATCTGAGGGATTCTTTGAGGATTCTGCTGTTCCGCGTTCTTTGATAGAGCAAAAACAGAATGTCTAATGTTTATTGAACTGTTGTATTAATGTCACATTTGGGATCGTGCTCTTGCTTGTGTGATAACTCATATATCATAGACTCGTGTTATACAGTAAATATATATATAAAAAACAAAAAAAAAACAACAACAAAAAAAAAAAACAGGAACTCATTAAATTGATTCTCTGGCCCCTCCGTGGAACCGGGTCTGGATTTGTTTATCTTCCATTTTTGAGAAATACAAGTTTGTCAATAACTAAACCAACGTTTGATGCCAAAGCTCTGTTGGCATAAGATAAGAAATGTGGCACTCAATTCTGGACACAGGTGTTTATAAGCAATGTCCTGACCTGAGCATAAAAGTGATTATGACTAATCAGTCTAGAGCCACAGGAAATTGTGTCATAGCAATGATGATTGGTTGATGGCACCATGAGAATGTGCAAAGTCTCAAGCCCTGCACTTGCAACTACGAGCTCTGACACTGCTTGCAAAATAATAATAATAAAAATAATAAATAAATAAAAATAAAAAGTCCACAGAAAGTGTAGTTATGGCCTCCACCAGTAGAGGGCGATGCTAACCATGAGCTACCCTCTACAGAGTTCGAGCATGCTATATTTTATATAAATTTTTGTTTATGTTGTGCTGGCTATCTTGGATTTATACTGATACCTAACTATGCAAAATCATGCAATAGTTTTCTCTTCTGGATGCCATTGTAGAAATTTACAGTCAACCATGATTAATACATTCTCTGAGCGAAAGTAATAATGGGATACCAAGATATAGTAATATTCAGCTGGTCATATGGCAGCCCCCCTGAGGAAACCCACTCCATTTAAAATAAAATGTAAAATATGTAAAATATCATCTAATTGTAGATGATATTAAATAAATGAGGATAATGGTGTAAATTACTGAGTGCACTCTTGAATCTGCTAGCTGTTACCCATTCTGACATGGTTTTTTACTATTAGCCAGATAACTGAGATTGGTTGATTTTATTTGATTAATATTTTATTTTATATTTCATTTTTATTATGTTATGATCTGTTTTGTTAAGGTTTATTGCTAGAATCTAGCGAAGTCACGCAAATCAAGGTTTTAAACTATAATCAAAATGTCTCAAATTGTGTTAAGGTTAAATAAAGGTTAAGTCCTTGTTGAAAAATAACAGAAACTAGACTTTATTTATTTATGTATTTATTTATTTTGTTTGTTTGTTTGTACCTTATTTGTGAAAAGTGCCTAGAGGTGAAACTCTGAAAAAGAGAAATTCTGAAAATCACTCTTTTTTTTTAATTCACTTTTCTTTTTTAAGCATAGACATGAAAAAGTAAGTTTCATGGTCTTTTTCACAAAACAGCTAGTATAATAATGCTTGCATACAGTTAGATATTTAACGTATACTGTATGTCAGAGTTTCCATTACTCTCTAGAGCTTATCTAGTATCCAATAAAAAACGCATAATGTGTGACGTAAAGGTCAGAAGGTTAGTTGGTTCACGCCCCTAAAGGGGTTGCTATAGGCAAATGACGTCAGTCGGGCAATAAATATTCATTACCAACCCACGCCCACAAAACGTTCCCCATCTCTCCATTGGTTGTGAGTTTGTGTGGAGGGCGATGTCTTTCCTGTAATCTAGGAGTGGGCGTATCTTTGTCATTCGACGGTTTGGTGGATACTGGAACTCCAGTGAGATTATACAAGTGAAGCAGGAGACACAGCACACATCGCCGGCCTGCCATGACGCAAAACTCCGCTAAGCTTCTAAATGGAGATACCTTCCACCGGACGAAACAAGACAAGAAAGCTGGCGGAAATGGGTTCGTGAAAAACCACTGCTTGTTTCAGCAGCAGCAGAAGAGATACCGCCGCCCGGCGGAGAAGGTGAGGCCGCCTCCTGCGCTACATACACCCGGAAACACGCTCCAGTGTATACACAGGAGCCTCCTATTCTATTTACAATGAGTTAAATCACAATAGATAAATAAATTCTATTTAATATAGGAATTATATTGAGTTACGGATATTGATTTAGGAACGGAACGTTGATCTGGTTTATTTTCGTTTGTAGGGAGGGGGTGTTTGGGTGTGTGTGTTCTCACTAAACTCTATCATGGTTTCAGGACTTTTCTTCTGTTCAAACAGTTAATCAGCCGAAATGAAATTTAATGGAATCTTCTAAACTAAAATTCCAATATCATCATATTATTCGTATTTTTACTATTCATATTTTATGTATTATTTTTTTAATAACTGTTAAGTTAGTAGTTAAGTCATATTTTAACTGAAATGATTAATTGTTAAGGGGCAAAGGAATTTTTAATAAGTGGCAGGTCGGACGTTATCTGCTTATAATTTGCTGAAAGCAGTTAATGAATCAAATAATAGCTTTTAATACGTTTAAAATACAGATGACACACACACACACACATATGAGATTATAATTTCAGCTCAGTAATCATGATTCACAAAAATATCCCAGTTTAAGATAGCTATGTCTTGTTTGCAATCACTTTTAACTCAAGCATTATAGTTATTTAAATATAGGCCTACCCTTAATTTGTGATAACAAGCCCAGGTCTCCTCATTTAAAAAACGTAATTGTTGAAAGGTTGTGAGTGACTAAATTTTAGAGACACACGATACTAAATTTTTCCACCGATACCGATAGCCAATTATCCAGAATTGTATCTGCCGATAATGATAGTTTGATTTTCTTAAGGAAAAAAAATCTCTCTCAAATAATGCTGTGAACTCTTCAGGGACATTACTATAATATTAGACATTAAAACTAACAATAGAGCCCAAACTATTACATTACACTCAAATAAAAAAATGAAATGTTTGTACTTAACTCAGTTGCACATAAAGTAGTTTTCATAAACACTTGTCTTCATGACAAATTTATTCAAATATACATATATAATTAACAGTAAAAAAAAGTTCCTCTCTAGTGTTTTTTATAGCTAACTAACAAACTGTGAACACTAGATAACTTTACTGATGTAAATGCAACGGTAAGTGACATATTGTTCACAAGCTGTTTTATTGACATCTTTCCGCTTTTGAAACACAGATTGAGCGATTACATGACATGACATATTTCAGTAAGTTGTACTGTATCTTTCAACAAACCTTCTGATGTGCATTCATGTATAGTTGTGCTATAACAACTTGTATTAATATGGAATAGATGACTCGAACTCCACGTTACCACTTGAACTGAGGCGCTACCGCTATCTGTCACTTCACATTTAAGATTGTCAAAAATGCCATTTATTGTTTGACTTTCGTGATAAAATGGACAGAATTTGAGAGCTGAGACTTTGTGTCTTATCAGAAGTAACAAAGCATAAAGCTCCAAACGATTATTGTATGGGAGGCTACAAAATGGTGTAGGGAAAATCCTCAGACCTGGCAACCCTGGCTTGAACTATGGGTGATTCATAGGGTCAAATAGAGCCTTTTTTAACTTCGCTATTTTTTAATTGTTAATGCGTTATTGTCATGTAGACAGCCCTAAATTCAACACAAGAGACATTTTCTTCACACACAGTATGAGTTGCAGTCTGACACGTTTTCCACACCTCCTTGTAATTGGCCCCCGATCATCGGTTTTTAAACATTTGGCTGAAGGCTGATAGTGAAAATAATTGCTTTGTATCGGCCAATAATCGATAATCATATTGGCTGATAATCGGTGCATCCCTACTAAATTTACTGTATAGAAAATTTACTATATAACCTAAAGTGTCTTATTGCTTTTTCTTAACAGCCAGGGTACTAAATCATAAAAATATTAGAATAGAATATTAAAATATTAATATTTTTGTTATGCAAATTTTTAAAGTGCTATTCTTCTGCTAGAATAAACTGTCCCTACCCTGACCTGTTAACCGAGGTTAGTGGTTGTTCTCTATGGGTCTTGTGTACATATGGTAAACTGCTGTTTCATGTCATAGCTGCTACTGTGTTGTGAATTTTAGCACAGTCAGAGCTATATATTAACCAATCAGCACCCAGAACTACTCGTGTTATAAAACAAATCTTTAGTCAGTGTGCATTAAAGCGGTTGGAAAATTTGCTTTAATATATCTTCAAGTATTTTCACATTTAAATGTACATGAACTACTGTATGGTAAACATTATATAATGTTTGTTAATGACTTAGTTATTATTAAGTTATTTTATAGCTCCCACTTATAATGCTGAAAAGCATCAACAGCCCATTAAATTGAGATGAATGGTTATGAGAGGGATGGAATGAATTGTTTGGGGTTAGTGTTCACTAACTTGCTTTGCTTGTCTCTGTTTGTATTGACACAAGCTTGGAAAATAACAGTGTAGTGTTCTGTCATGTAACTGGATAGCAGCGCTTTGTTCTTTGCAACCTGAGGATGTTTGCCCAGAACACATGGGAGCAACAATTTTTCCAAGAACATGAGCGTGTTGTCAAGCTAGTTTTTCTCGTGCTGGATCCTAATCATACAAATGGACCTTTGGGTCAGGTGTGCTGTGCAGCATTGTGTGTTTGTTTTTTTTTTGTTTTTTTACTGGAGCTTTCAGTAAGCTAAACGCAAATGCACATGCACAGACCATAAGTAGGTCTGGTCAGTATATTGAGTATTAATATAATAAATTGAAAATAAATAAAAAAATTAATTGAATTCAAATTTCAGTTCCAAAAATGATGTTAATGTTAGATTCCTTTCTGTGAATCGGGGGCCGGTTGCATAAACATAGCCATTATGTTAAGACTGTCTTAAGTACTATTATGACCAACCAGCAGTTAGCCAAGGGGCAGTCAGTCTTACTTTTTAATATCAAATTAGGCCAATCTACATTTTTATGTAACTGAATTAAAACAGTTATGAAAAGTCTTAAAGGTGCAGTAAGCGATTTCTGAGAATCATTGTTGAACACTGTTGATATTTGAAATCAACCAAAAACAACCCCCCCCCCCCCATTGCTCCGCCCCCAAAATGAACAAACACGCAATGCAAGAGTGGATGTCTCTTTATCATAGCTGAAGCGAAGCAAAATAATGCTTTGTGGAAAAAAAAGTGAAGATGACACACAAATGACAAGAAAGAACATACAGTGCACAAGAGTATATAAGCAAGAGTTGGTTGTTAGTCGGTAGCAGCACACACACTCAAAACCATTTGTTACTCACGTACGGAGCAGAAACAATGCGTCTTTGGCGTCCATTTTCAGGCTTTCCCGCTTAGGTCTCTCCAGCGCTGGAAAGCTTTTCTAATATTAACGTGGGTCTTAAAGCTCTTGCCTGATCATAACCCTTCTTTTTCCAGTGATATTCTTCTGACTTTTCTCTTTTGTAATGTCTCTCAGCCATCTCTCTTTCTACAGTCTTTCTTCAAATCTCCCTCTCTTGCTCACTCTCTCTCCTCCCCCATCATGAGTGTGTTCGCCCCTGACTGCTACAAGTTTGTTGTGGTGCTCAGTGCGATCCCACTTTCAACAGCATTTTTCATAAATCGCTTGCTGCACCTTTTAAAGAAAAAATGTTATGACTAATGTGTAAGACTAACGTGTAAGACTAGTCTTAGCAGTTTATGCAACCGACCCCAGCTCAAACTGTCTGTTTCAGTGAATTGATTCAAAACTGATTCTGAACAATTTGTGTCATAGTTTAAAAATGTCACGCCAGTCTCTGTGTGGCATTTTTCATGAATGGTTTTCACTTTTTTGGCCAATATCAGATTTAAGTTTGAACTGGTCACACTTTAACTGATGCAGAACAATAACAAAGATATGGAATTGGTCCAAATCAGAATTGAAAAGATCAGATTCCGTGTTACTTATAATCAAGAAAATCTGATTTTGGTTGCAGTCATTACATAGCCCATGTATGGGGGTGAAATAAGTCTAAGCCATTTCAGAAGAAATGCATAAATAAAGGGAACATATATAGTCCAGCCCTACTATAAATAGTTTCAGTAGTTTAAGGTAACATTTCTAGTCCATATTAAAAGACGGCTTTGTCTGCCTTGTTTCAGTTTTGATAACTGATAACTGACTGACTAGAAAATGGGCAAATATAAGACATCCCCATATTTAGCAATGTAGGTTTTCCCCACAACGGATTTCATGCTCAGCACTGCCACAAACTGTGTTAACCCTGCCTGACTTCTGCTTTACGTAAGAAGGCTGATTCAGGATCTGGAATAGAGGGATCAAGCCATTCCTTACTGGAAGGACTGGTTTTAGAGTAGCGTGACTGTGACTTGATCACATGCTGTGAACAGTTTCAGTCCCAACTGCAGTTTCACATTATCCATAGAGAATGTGAGTGGGTGATTCAACTGTTATTCAGTTATGCAATTTCTAAAGTGTTCAGGCTTTTGTTAGTTGCTTACTGTCCCAAGTTAAAAGAGCCCATCCCTAAATTTCACTATTATTCTCATCTCCAATATTTATATACTCCTTCAGTGCTCCACCTACACTGAAATGATTTGTCTGTGATCTAGATTACAGATTATCAAAATAAGTCTACTGTAATCTCAGTTTTATCAGATTGGCTGTACATTAATGTTGTTTTTATGCTGTTGATGTGTGCTTTGTTTTAAATTATAAGGGCCACTTTGTAATCAATCAGTTGTTATATGTTTAGATATGCTTTTTTTCCCCCTACAGAACCATCATGCTTCATGCACTTCACTGCTTTACAACAAGCCATTTGTGGAGTCGTTTGAGGAGACGCCACTACTGGTGGCCGTCCTCACTTACGTGGGCTACGGCATCCTTACCATTTTTGGCTATCTGCGAGATTTCCTGAGGGACTGGAAGTTCGAGAAGTGTCATCTGGCCAGAGAGAGAGAACAGCAGAAGGTAGAGTTGAAAGGTTAAGATTTGGTTTGTTTGTTTATGGTGCTTGCCTTTTTAATAAAAATTGCAATTTTTATTTATTTAGTTTAGCGCTGAATAAGCCATTTCACATAACAGATGTTTAAATAAAGTCAAGACAAAATAATAACTGAATTTACACAAATGTCCCTGTTCAAATTTTACACGATTTTTGTCACCTGGATGTTCAATGACTGTTTTTATGTTTTGTCATAGTTGTTCATGAGTCCCGTGTTTGTCCCGAACAGTTAAACTGCCCACTGTTCTTCAGAAAAAACCTCCAGGTCCTGCACCTATGTTTGTTTTCCAGCATCTCCTGCATGTTTGACCCATTTCCAGCAGTGATTGAATGATTTTGAAATCAGTCGTTTCACACTGAGGACAATTGAGGGACTCATACACAGCTATTACAAAAGCTGTAAACATTGATGCATCTGAAGGCAACTCAGACCAAGGGGTGTAAACATTTGAACAGTGTAAATTGTCCTTTATTGGTCTTTTGGGAAACATGTAACTATCTTATGTAGCTTATAAAGAGCACTACTAAACAAAAAAAAAATAAGAACTTATGGTCAAAATAAGAACAATTTACCTCAATCACCATGTTCAAAAGTTTACACCCTCAGCTCTTGTTATATTTTCTTTTGATGCTGTGTTCCCAGGATTTTGTTCCACTGTACCAGGACTTTGAGAACTTCTACACCAGGAATCTGTACATGAGGATTAGAGATAACTGGAACAGGCCCATATGCAGTGTCCCTGGAGCCAAGATGGACCTGATGGAGCGGGTCACACCTGACTACAACTGGACCTTTGAGTGAGTGTTAAATTGTGCTGAGCCCAGGATGTGATCCAGTCTACCAGATCCCGTCAGAAGACATCTGTTTGTCTGAAATCTAAAACTAACCAACAGGATTTTGGCTGAAACCCTAAACCAGCAACTTTGTCTGATTTCCAAACTAGTCAGCACAAAGTGATGGTAAATATAAGCAGAGTTTATTGAATGATCTTAGTTGCGTCTTTCTCAGTGCTCAGTCGGAGTTCTTTTAGTGTTATTTTACCAAACCAAAGGCAATGGAAAAAGACCACTTCACAACATCGTGCCTTGACGTTAAAAAAACCTTGAAATGGAGACCTTTCGCTTATAACTTATGAAGGCAACACAGAACATGTGTAAAAAATATATAAAATGATTCAAATGAGTATAAATACAGAATTATTGGCACCCTCGGTAAATATGAGCAAAGACAGCTGTGAAAATAAATCTGCATCGTTTATCCTTTTGATCTTTCATTAAAAAAATTCACATTCACAAAGCTTTCATTGAAGTAAAACAATTAAAGTGGGGGGAGGGGGAGTACTCACATCATGAAATAAATGTTTTTCTCCAATGCATGTTGGCCACAATTATTGTCACCCCTAGAAATTAAAATATATCTCATATCTGAGATATATCTGAAGTATATTCCCATTCATATTTACATTTTTTTAGTGCACCAGGGTGACTAGGAGCTTGAAATTGTCCAGCCATGACTTCCTGTTCCACAGGAGTATAAACATGAGGAAACACAAAGACCAAATTCCCTTAATCATCCTTTACAATGAGTAAAACCAAAGAATATAGTTCTGATGTGCAGCAAAAGATTGTTGAGCTTCACAAAATAGAAAGTGGCTGTAAGAAAATAGCTAAAGCATTGTAAATCCCCATTTCCACCATCAGGGCAATAATTAAGAAGTTCCAATTAACTAAAGATGTTACAAATCTGCTAAAAAATCAAAACCTGACCGCTTCTACTAGAAATCTTATAATAGGCCATGGTTGGATCTTCTATCAGGACAATGATCCAAAACAAACATCAAAATCAACAACAACAAAAAAAATGTCACTGAGCACAAAATGAAACTTCTGCCATCACCATCCCAGTTCCCTGACCTGAACCCTACAGAAAATGAATGGGGTGAACTGAAGACGAGAAGCACCAACATGGAGCTGGGAATGTGAAGGATCTGGAGAGTTTCTTTATGAAGGAATGGTCTCTGATCTCTTGCCAGGTGTTCTCCAAACTCATCAGGCATTATAGAAGAAGACTCAGAGCTGTTATCTTGGGAAAAGGACGTTTTAATAATTGGGTGCCAATAATGTGGCCAATGTGAACTAGAGAAAAACATTACAAAACAGAGACATTACAAAAGAGAAAAGGTCAGAGGAATATCACTGGAAAAAGAAGGGTTAGGATAAGGCAAGAGCTTTAGGACCCGCGTTAATATTAGAAAAGCTTTCCAGCACGGGAGAGACCTAAGCGGGAAGGCCTGAAAATGGACGCAGAGGTTGCGTTGTTTCTGCTCCATACGTGAGTAACATTGGTTTTGCTGTGTTACACAGAAACAAGATATGCTGTTGTTGTAATATTAGCTATAGTAACGAGACAGTTTTGAGTGTCATTGATTGTCTGGAGCTGGTGTGCTGCTGGTGACTAACAACTAACTCTTGCTTGTATATACTCTTGTGTTCTTTATGTTCATTTTATAAAACGGATAGTTCCGGTCCTTGATTATTATGGTTGAGCCATGTTCGAAGCCATTGTAAATCACAAACATACACCTGTGATCGCATTACATCAGTATTACTGCACCACTGTGTCTGTGTGTTGCTTTTGAAACCATTCTGTTACTTCGTTTTATTTTTCATGAAGCATTATTTTGGTTCGCTTTAGCTATGATAAAGTGACATCCACATTTGGGGGCGGAGCAATGAAGGGAGGGGTGTGTTTGTTTGGATTGATTTCAGATATCAACAGTGTTTCTCAGAAATGGCTTACTGCACCTTTAAAGGTGATGTTTGTCATTTTTATTAGTATTAGAATTAATTAGTATTTTTCAGATGTTCAGGTTATTCCATGTTCTTTCCTGCAGACACACAGGGAAGGTTCTGAAGGATGTTATTAATATGGGCTCATATAACTACCTGGGCTTTGCTGAGAATTCCGGCACATGCGCTGATGCTGCTTCTGAGTGCACTGTGAAATATGGCGTGGGGGTGAGCAGCACCAGGCAGGAGATAGGTAATAAATCTCTCTCAATCTTTACAGCCGTTACTTCTCTGGTATAATAAGGGACGAATAATGGTCTGACACTTTTTGGGTAGGTTATAGTAGATTGATCAATTTTAAAGGACCATATACTTGGTCCTCTTATAATATTACGACTTTGTTCTTAATTTTACATTGCCATGATAATTTTCTACCCTCTCACTGACCCTTGGAATACTTGTTCATATATTCAGTTCTTGTTAAAGTCATTCATCCCATGGGATAAGGATATACTTTTATGGTGAAATGGTGGAAAAGAAATGTGCAGCACTATGAAAGACTTTTATTTCTCATCAGACCATCATCGTGTCCCTGCAACTTCTTTGGTGGCAGAGTGCTAAGAAGCTGATTTTCATCACTTTTTTTCCTTTTAAAAACATGTTGCTCAGTTTACTTAAAAAAACATTTAACAAATACTTAAAGGGACAGTTCACCCAAAAATGAAAATTCTGTCATCATCTACTTACCCTCATGTTGTTCCAAACTTGTATGAATATCTTTCTTCTGCTGAACACAAAAGAAGATATTTTGAAGAATATGGGCAGTTTATGGGCCACATTGACTTCCATAGTATGAAGAGAAAAAAAAAAAAAATACCATGAAAGTCAATGGCGCCCATGAACTTGTTTGGTAACCAACATTCTTCAAAATATCTTTTGGAACTTGAGGGTGAGTAAATGCTGATAGAATTTTCATTTTTGGGTGAACTATCCCTTTAACTACAAAATTACTCAAAATGCCTATTCTTAGTCAAAACTGTACTAATTTCTGAACAAATGTATTTTTAAATAACAAAAAAAGTGTAAAATTGTTTTACATTTATCATAAATGGCCTGTGTGAACTGGGAGTTTTAAATCCAATATTGGATTATGATGTCTGCATAATGAATCTT
The DNA here is from genome assembly GCA_039654765.1 of Mylopharyngodon piceus. Lineage (NCBI taxonomy): Eukaryota > Metazoa > Chordata > Actinopteri > Cypriniformes > Xenocyprididae > Mylopharyngodon > Mylopharyngodon piceus. The sequence goes on from CM077456.1 coordinate 23,443,106, forward strand.
TATAATAATAGAGCTGTTTTGGTGGTTTGGGTTTTAATTGTTGCATTATTGAGCTATTTTTTTTAATCTCTTACAGGAAATCTTGACAAGCATGAGGAGCTGGAGAAGCTGGTGGCCAGGTTTTTAGGGGTGGAGTCATCCATGGTGTTTGGAATGGGCTTTGCTACAAATTCCATGAATATTCCTGCACTCACAGGAAAAGTAAGGGTTTTACTATAAGCTCCAACATTAAATGAAATGGAATGCTAAAATTTTCCTTTATACATCAAAACAAAGTAGGGTGGGAAGGTAAAATACTCCAGTGACCATATCTGTTCCATGACAGATTTCTTTGGCTCACACTGGTAATTTGTCACCTAACATGTTATTGAAAGCCTTTATGCTTTAGAATGTGTGTACACATTCCTGGTTTCATTCACAAAAGATTTGATTACTTTTGATTAACATTCCAACTTGTCCTGCCAAATAGAATATTAAACAAACATTTTTCCCCACCTGGAAATCCTGTTAAATCAGGATAAGAACTACTTCAGTGGGCTTTAAAAGTACACACTGATTTTGAATCTTCAAAATGATTCAATGTAATTTGAAGAAGAAAATATCAAAACAGAAACATTATGATGTTAAATAAATAAAAAAAAGAAAGAAGGTTCAGCTCTATTTCTGGGTCACTAATCAAATAAGCAATTTCCATTGGGCTAAACGTAAGGCAAAATACATAAGAGCTTGATGAACTTTAAAAACATTCTGTAATTTTCAGAACACAAAAGGGGCATTTATTGAAACTGAGCTGCAAAACTCTGAAATTTTGCAATTTCTTGTTAGAAACCTGAATATATTAACACATGACTGTCCATGTCACACGTCAATGACGCTTATTCTTTGTTCAGAAACTTGACTCGTCATTGTAAAGTAATGAGGAAGTACAGATACCATTATTTCTAAACACCAGAAGAACTGATAAGATAAAAGGTACAACTTTTGGCCCTGCATGCATTTTGCGGTAGAACATTGTTTTGGTTGTGTTTCAGCTAGGGGTGACTGTGCAGATGAATATGGTTCTTTCTCATAACTAAATTCTCATATCCTACTCCTCATAAAACATTCACTACTAGGCTCAAGAGATATAACCAGTTTAGTTAAAAAGGATCTCAAGCTGACTTTATTGCAGCTATACCCATAAATAGACACGGTACTTCCTTGAAAATAAATTCCAGCACAGCTTAACAACCATAATCAAATGATGCTTCACAATAGATAATGCTTTACGAGCTCTGTTGGAGAGCTACATATTGTAATTTATCTGTTCAATAAAATACCTTACTAACCTGTTGAGTAATAAAAACGCCATCTCCACTTTTACAACATTTCAAATTTCTCGGATCTCGCCATCTCTGAAAAGCCAAGCCAATGTTGATTCTTGTTTTATTATGAGCATAGTCGCATTCTTTTTTTGCCAGCAGACTCTCCTCTGTTCAGCGTGTTTTTTTTTGTTTTTGTTTTTTGTTTTGTTGTGATTCCCCGGAGTTTTGAGATTTATCTGCTCCTTGTCAACCTTTCTCACTCGTTGTGACAATTAACCTAACCCGCTAACCTAACCCAACTAACCCGCTCCAACACTATACATGCATCAAAGTAGCCGGAGCAACTTTTCGCTATTTTTTTCTATATGACGAGACATGCACGGGTGAGTGACGTTTGTACGCAATTTTTCGCAAAAACTATCCTGTCCAGTCTAAAATAGAAACACATATAATAGGCTTACCATAGTGAATCAGGGTAACAAAAAAATGTTTTGGATGAAGGATTGATGATGTATTGAATGTTGTAAATTTTGAACAAAAAAGTTACATAGTGTACCTTTAAGTATATCAAACCTTGTGCTGCTACCGGTTGTGTGTAGCACCTGCAACTCTGCATATCCTTCTAAAGAATCCCAGTTCACTATCATTTGAGTCAAAAAAAAGTGTGAAAAACGGTTATGTGAAATGTTTATTTTTATATCTTCAACTCAGCATTGTGGACTTCAGCCATCCGCTTATATTTAATGTGCATTCTTGCTTTTCATTAAAATGTGTGTGTGTGTGTGTGTGTGTGTGTGTGTGTGTGTGTGTGTGTGTGTGTGTGTGTGTGTGTGTGTGTTTTAGGGCTGTCTGGTCTTAAGTGATGAGCTCAATCATACCTCTCTGGTTCTGGGTGCCCGTCTCTCTGGCTCTACCATCCGCGTATTCAAACACAACAGTAAGTTCATGCTAATTTTTTGTCAACAATGAAAGTAAAAACGCTATGCAAAACAATCAGAGCCAAATTAGACAATATTTGATGTTTAATATACAGGATTGTGGACAAATGTGAATTCACAGTGGGCACTCCCTCATTACTGAACACTTTTGGTTGCGGAATAAATTAATCGTAGGTGATAAATGTACCTGTGAATAGGCATTTTGTAATATAAGTAAACCTCTGAGGGAAAAAAAGCAATAAAATTATGCCTTACTTTTTGTAAACTGCTCGCTAAAAGAACAGCATCTTCAGGTTGAGATGCATGGTCATAAATACTAATTTTTAACCATTAATTTCAGATATGCAAAGTCTGGAGAAGTTGCTCCGGGATGCTATTGTGCATGGCCAACCTCGAACCCACCGGCCCTGGAAGAAGATCCTCATCCTCGTTGAGGGAATTTACAGGTACAGCAGAAGTCTTTTAGCACCCATTCACTCTGTATACTCGTCTTTTCAGACTTGAGCAGTAAACTGATGTGGTTTGTGCAAAGCATATGCAAAGGGAGGCTGGTTTGCATACATTTTTCTGGTTTAGAGGAAGGCCATTACAGTCAAAGAACTGCTAGAGGCAAGCAATAATAATAATGATATCATATTTACCGGGACAATATAAAAATAAAGCTGAAATGTAAATAAGAGAGTTTTTAAATGTTTCAAAATATTGTATACTTCCTGGCTATCAAATAGTTCAAAAGCACAAAATCATAAAGACTCTATTTTCACATATTGCAATATCTAGTCCTCAATGGGTATACATTAATATTGCACCTGCATTCGTCTTTTTAGCATGGAGGGCTCAATTGTGCGACTTCCTGAGGTCATTGCTCTAAAGAAAAAGTACAAAGCTTACCTGTACCTGGATGAGGCCCACAGTATTGGGGCACTAGGACCAAGAGGCAGAGGTGTGGTGGACTACTTTGGCCTGGATCCATCTGACATTGACATCATGATGGGCACTTTCACCAAGAGCTTTGGTGCTGCTGGAGGATACATCGGAGGAAAGAAGGTTTGTTGCCAATTTAGCTGTCATTCCAAATTCCAAAGTTTATAAAGGGTGTAATGAATAATTCTCTGTCTTTTGTATTTGTTTGTTTATAGGAACTGATTGATTACCTCCGTTTACACTCTCACAGTTCAGTTTATGCTATCTCAATGTCCCCACCAGTCACCCAGCAGATTATCACTTCTATGAAGTGCATAATGGGAGAGGATGGCACCACATTAGGTGAGTTTAGAATTTTATTCTAGATCAGTTCTAATAAATATTACTTGGTTGGAATAATCTTTGTGGCTTTTATGCAAAATAATATTTTTAGGGTAATACCTAATATAGTAGTAATAGTGATAGTGTAATTGTAGATTTAAAGAATTTATAATGTAAAAAAGAGCCACAAGATGGCAGCATTAACTCAGAACACTGTTGAAAAATTCAGTGTCCAATTATGTAACCAGGGCCCAGTTGTTCAAAAAGTTTAATCTGGATCAGAATAATCTAGATGTGGAAATACCATGTTTTGCTATCCAGGATCAGGTAATCCATCTTACTTTTGTGCTGGTTTGGATTGGATCACCCTGATCCAGATACACACCTTTTCATATTACCAAATCTGGAGTAACATTGCTCCAAATGGGGTTACATTTCACAATGTAGGCTACTAGCTATGTAAAGAACAACAGGTAGAAGAATCAGTGTGGGTCACTTTAAGTGTTTTTATTTAAAGAGAAAGAAAACAACGTATACAAACAAACAAACATCCTCTTCCTTTTTCAGTTTCTTTTAAACAATCAGACCACTACGGAGGCACTAAAGGGATGTGGCAATGGTAGAAAAATTATATATTTGCAAAGAACAAACATTTTGAGAGTGAATGCAGTGTTTCTTGAGAGAGCGCAAAAGCATTAAAATTAAATTTTCCTCCCATCACATATTTTTTCTCCCATCACCATCTTTTTTTTTTTTTTTAAATATATACATGCAATAAGGGATTCAATTGTTAGAAACTACTTTTAACTGGTTCACAAGCCTCTAACTACATGCCAGATCTAAGTTCAAGATAAAATATTAAAAAGATTTAAAACAAAATTATGGTAATTATAAAATAGTTATAATAATATTAAATCAGTTAAAATTAAAATATAACTTTATTGTCCATTTTATCATTCTGGTACTTTTTTTTAGGATCACAGAGGATGGTTTGTTTTGTAATATACACAAAAACACACAAGAATGTACACAGGTGAACAGCATGTGTGCCAAAGTACATCATGCAACAATGTTTGTTATATTATAAATAACCACAACTCTTCAAATACAATATAAGGCATGTGCGAACACATGATTAACAAAATATTCACATGTTAATAGCATTCAGCGAGTACTAGTGAAACAAATGAATTGCCTGGGCCCAGTTCAAAAGTAATCTGATAGGATTTCGGCTTTGGATCAAATCTTGAAAAAGAGTTATTCAAAAAAAAAAAAAAAAAAAAAATTCTGAAATTGATTAGAAATTGATCTAATCTGATTAGAAATTGATTAGAAATTGATCTAATCTGATTCTGAAATCAGATTAGATCACAAAATTTTGATTTGGATAAAATCATCAGTTTGTGTTGTACAAAACTTTTTAGTAAGATTGGGATACCTTTGATCCAAAAAATCTGGATTATACTGATCCCATCAGATGGGTGGATTTCAGGAACAAAAATGTAATAACTTTTTTTAAAAATACAACATTTTTATCATGTAATATACATACACGCGTATATTTTTTATATATATATATATATATATATATATATTTTTTTTTTTTTGTTCTTGATTAGTTTAACTTTTAAAGTAATAAATTAGAAGTAGACATTAGGCTATATATTAAGCCTTTCGGTAACCTACCGTAAAGTAAAAAAGAGATTTTGGTGTCATAAATTAATACCCAAACAGCTGTAAATATCAAACTAAAATATTATATTTAATTCAAAGTATTTTTTGTTTTTTTATCACTGTTTGTAAACTATTATTGGCACAATCATAAGAGATGAACCAGTCAGAAGTTCTTTGCGAGCGAATGCAGTTTCACGGGTGAACGCTACGCAGAACTTTTCTGAGAGAATGCAAAAGCATTGAATTTTTTTTTTTTTTTTTTTTTCCTCCCTATCTCATATTCTTTCTATCACCATGTCCCTGTAGGGGCTCCGTAGAGCACTAGTATTCCAGATTTGGTAATCTGAAAAAGTGTCAGGGTGATCAAATCCAGTTTTGCTTTGAAAAACCAGCACAAAAGTAAGATGGATTACCTGATCCCGGATAGCAAAACATGGGATTTCCAAATCCAGATCATTCTGATCCATATTAAACTTTCTGAACAACTTGCCCCAGGCTACCTATTAAGCCGTACAGTACAGTAAAGTAAAAAAAAAGAGATTTTGGTGCTGTAAAATAACCCCTCAAACAGCTCATAATTTGTGTTGAGCTGTGTTGTGGCTAGGCATACATATTGCCCCAACATATCTGCAAATGCAGATAAAAATGCTTGATCAATGCACAGCAAGCACACAGCACTGTTACTGTGGTAGTAACAAACTTCAGTACCAAAAGGAGTAACCTTCCAATGTCTCTGCTATTAAAACAAATGTGTTGTTATTCAGGAAGCTAGAAATAATCTGAAATGACAGTAGTTGACCTGAAAGAAAAAAGATTATAGAATACATATTTTGCATATTGAACTACCTTCCTGATACATTTTGGCATAAAGTGGCATCCGAAATTGAGTTGCATCAATTTACTTGAATTCCTAGAACTGCATGAAAATTTCCACTGTTGAAAAGTGCTAATTATCAGCAGTCACACAATCTTTTTGAGTTTTGGGTTTGTTTAGGAAAAGTAAACTTGATGACTCAGCGTTTGGTTACACATGCTAACTTCATCTCTGCTGACAGTTTGAGGCAGCAAACTCAGTTTCACCCCTGATTGATTTAGCAGGGCGTTCGTTTGGAAAACCAAATCAAATCTATACCCCAAACATGCACACACACCGCATCTGGAAACTCTTCAAGCCCTTGAGAGGTTTTAATGTGAGAGAAAGAGAGGTGAGCTTTCCTCTCTGTGGGATAATGGATGCTGATGGACCTTGAAGACTTAGTGAGTCCCTTCACTGCTAGGGCAGTATAGTTCTTGAATGTATTGGAGAGGACTTATGGTATATTTATGTGGAGGGAAAGATTTCTGAGGTTCTCAGCAGAGAACCTTAAAGAAACATCTCATTTCCACCTGATTTCTGTAGCTTAACTTGTAGAGCACAGCAGTAGTAGCACCAAAGACAGGTTCAATTCCCAGGGAACACACATACTGATAAAATGTTTATTTGCATTTTTCTTTCTTTTATTGATTATGCTCAGAAAGTGAGGAAAGCGCTAACTTTAGAATCACTGAAGCTGTCAATTATTTCAGTTCAGCACGAGCTCACTGAGTTTTGCTCTTTCGCAAAAACTCCTGTTATCAATGAAGCTTACGAAACTGCATAATGAATTTCTTATTTACATCATGTCTACACTTTATTGGTTATGAGAGCTGTCGAGAGAAAGTGTAGAACTATGTCAGTGAGCTCGCACTGAACAAAACTATGCCGTTTTAAGCGGATTTCTTTTGTGCAGTAACTCATTTAAGCGCCTCTGATTGACCATTGCGTTCATGCGCTCAACAGGCACGTCTGTGATTGGCTTCTCAACACTGCAAAAAAGCATTGTAAGTTATATCATTTGATGCAGCGGAGGTAAATGAGTATGATGCTGATGCTTAGACTTAAGTGCAAACAATAATTGCAGCCAATTAAAGTACTCTCTAAATATTCAAAGTGCAAATAGACCAAATTTGTCTTCAAGCATGATAGAGAGCTAAGGTATCTTGTGGCACGAGATCTCGTTACAACCCTAATGATTAGGTAATCGCGGCAGCTGTAATTGAGATATGAGGTTGAGAATTTTTCCAATTTAATTGTGCAGCCCTAGTTCCTGTTATGCTGAAATACAAAATGTAGTAACATCAGACATGGCAAACCTGTTCATCATATCACTGCGCAACCATAGAGAACAACTTTTAAAGTCAGCATGAATCAGAAATTGTGATGGTCTTTTATGGTCTGTTGTGATGTATGTCTGAGTAAAACAGCTTGAACAAGAAAAAAATGTTGGGCTTAGGACTTAATGTAGGACTTAATTTTAGGACTAAAAATCAGAAATTGATCAGGTTGTTCAATCGTTGTCACTTTCTAATCGCTGTGATCGTTTTATGTGAGTGACAGGTGGAGTGGATTGACTGTAAATGTCAACTTTATTACCCAGCCCTCGTGTTGAGAAGAGATGTTGTTACGGAGCACATTAACATTTTTAATTAAAGATTACAAGGACATATTTAGTTTGATTTGTAATAAATACTGCAACATTCCATGAAAAAAGAAAAGTAGGTTACACTTTATTTTACAGTGCCGTAGTTACATTGTAATTACTTAAATAAGTACTGACTACTATTAATTAACTACATGTACTTACTATAGAGTTACAGTTAGGGTTTGGTTTAGGGTTAGTTACTTGTAATTATGCATAATTTACTGTTATTACTATAGTAAGTACATGTAGTAACATGTAACTACGCCACTGTAAAATAAAGTGTTACCGAAAAGTATATTGATTTCATGGTGATTTTAACTTTACACGTCAGCTTCTACTGGAAGAATGGCACTTAATTTACTAATAAAATACCTTTTGAATACTGTTGGAACAGTTGTTCCATTGTGGTTTAGGATCAAGACTAAGTATTTATTTCTAAAACTTACGAGCAACAGAAATAATTCACAAGGTTCAGATTGAGCTTAATTTAAAAAGCTTCAGACTAACTCGGTCACTGTTATTTTGCCAAGTAAGACATGTTCCTGGATCAACATATTTTGTTGATCTTGGAACAACATTCCTGTCTGCAAATTTAATCCTAATCATATCCCTACCCCTAAACCGAACCCTATCCATAACTTATCCCTAAAATCAGAGGGAAATGATAGGTTAATAACTTTGATGTAGAAGCACCTAACCCTGGTTGTAAGCCTAAACTTGACATAAGCTTTAAACTTGTCCCTCATTTCTGATTGGTTGATTGGAATGTTGTTCCAGGATCAAAAAAAGATGTTGATCAAGGAGCATGTTGTACTTGCTGAAATCACATTCACCCATTTCCTTGTAGCTGCTGTAGGTTGAGTTGAACAGTTTTCTCTTCAAGCCTCTACCAATATTCTCAATCCTGAATATTGTGAGAGAGCTTTCCTTTTTCAGGAGCCCCTCACAATGAATGGAATGTCAAACAAGTGAAAACTAATACTGGAGAGTATATCTCTACCTCTCCCCAGAGGATCATTCTGCAGTGTTCAAAGTGGATTTGAATTCCTTTGGCTTCAGATAAAACGGCTTCCCCATTTTCATTTGCCATGTGCTAGTATGGAACTTGTGGAGGTAGCATGTTTGCAATTTAGCTTTTCATCATTCCTGTTGGATATGAATAATGTATGAATGATGCAATAAAAATGACAAAAACCCTGCTTTTATTTTTTTTTTTTTTTTTTTTTTTTTCGCCAGGTGAAAGTTGTAAGTCTGAGCACTTACAAATGTAACCGCACAGCTCTCTCACTTAACAAGCCACTCAATTTGAGCTATTATTCATGTCCGTGCTACAAAAAGTGTGGGATGAGTTACACACTGAAATTTACTTCTTATGATATGAAGTATGAGCTATAGTAAGCACTCAGCCAAGCAAGCACCATTAATGAATAAATAGCAAGGACACAATGTCTTGGAAAAGGTCAGAAGCTGGTTTTTAACAATGATAATTATTTGTATTTTCTCTTTTATGCAGGTCAGGAAAGACTTTGTCAGTTGTCAGAAAACACAACCTACTTTCGCAGGAGATTACATGAGATGGGCTTTATCATCTATGGGAACAATGACTCTCCTGTTGTACCCTTGATGCTTTACATGCCAGCTAAAATCGGGTCAGTGTCACTTTTTGTTCAACTGAATCATGGCTATTGTATTTGATAAGATGCTAGCTAGAGGATGAAACAGTTTTTTTAAATGATTAAAAAAAAATAAATAAATAAATTCTACTTGATTCCATCTTTACAGGATGCAATTTTATGCCGTGTGTGTGTTTTAATTAATTTATTTGTATGTTTACTGTTTAGAGCATTTGGGCGGGAGATGCTGAAGAGGAACATTGGGACAGTGGTGGTTGGGTTCCCCGCCACACCCATCATTGAATCCCGAGCACGTTTCTGTGTTTCTGCTGCCCACACGAGAGAGATGCTGGACACAGTGAGTATCACATGAACACTAAAAAAATAATAATTGCATTAATTAATTTTCTTTAATATAATTTCTTTTTTTGTTTTTCATTTTGATTTTGGGATAAAATAGCATCCTGAGATGTTCTTGATAGGTTTCATTAGACTCCATCAATGTGATGCATCAATCTGTTTGTGTTAGGCAAATGGAAAGAAGAGAACATGCAAAAGATGAAAATACCCTTCTTGTTGGCTTTCTTACAAACTAGTTCTCAACTTTACCTATTGGCTCTCATAAACAGTGTTAATTTTTCAAATTTTGATTTAGTTTGTCATGTTTTAGACATCTGAATTGTTTTAGTTTTAGTCGGCTAAATATCAAAAAGATTGTCAACTAAAATCTGTCAGTAAATAAGAATATAAATGAAATAAACAGTGCTTAACGTTTGTCAGGTAGGTCTAACAGTAGTATTCAGGTAAGAAATACTACCTACAGAAATTGAATGAAGTAATCAAATGTAAAATAACAGTGCATAGTCTTCCTCGTATAAACCCTTATTAAAGCTTCTAAAGTTACTCAGTCAAGAGTAGTGAGTGATTTCCTCTATTTCCTTTGTTTGAATTAACATTAAGGGCTCAGACAGCAGGAGGTTTATTAGGCTGCTGTCACTTTAAGAACTAATGCATGGATCCAATGGCACACATTCGATTTTCTCCCAACTGTTTACGTTCACTTAAGACATAACCGACTGTTATGAATACTCGCCATAACAGGCAGTTTGATATATTTTTGTGTGTATTTGTCCTCAAGTGCAATAAGATGCAAAAGAGAACGCAATTCAGCAATGGTACGCTGTCAGAGAGTCACCTTTCTGTGTGTTTGGATGTTTGCAAGTGTGCGCACAGTTCTCTTTCATGTCTTCTTGCGCTTAAATCGCTTACAATTGCTTTAATGTTTATGTTGGCAAAACACATGCAAATGCATGGTAAACTTTTTGTCAATTCCTTCAAATGTCCAATGGCCATTGTGCAGTTCTGTATTGTATCGCAACTTTCTTTGTGTTTTCCCAGAGATTTTCGCTCCACACGGTTTACAAATGGTCTGTTTTCCTTGACATCACATGTGAAACTTATCCATATGTCTGTTTTTCTCTTTCTCACAGATGTTGACATTTTTAAATGTTTTATAAGACATGCAGCAAGTGTATGTTAAGCTGCCAGATAGATCAGTACGTTCATTCAAATGTGCGCATCTAACCTCCCTAGCACATAGATTCATTGTGATTGAATCTCTTCCCAAATCGTCCCTCCCTAACATTTCCATTTTGTTCTTATTCATTGACGAAAAGGTCAATAGATTTTTTTTGTTTTTGTCATCAAAAACTGTTTTTTATTCAGTTATCGTCTCGTTTTCATCAGGGAAAAAATGTTGTTGACGAAAACTAATGAAAATAATTAGTCAACGAAATCAACACTCCTTGTGAAGGCACTTTTATGCAAGATCTGTCCTTATTCAACTCCACTGCTAATGTTTTCAAACCACATGAAGCAGCAGAGACCACAAATCATTCATCTGTGAAACTCTGACTCACCTCACAGTCCACCAGAGTACATAAACATTAAAGGAATAATTTACCCCAAAAATAAACATTCTGTCACCATTTAGCAGTTACTCATCATCATGTTTTATCAAACCCACCATACCAAACATTTATTCAAGTGTTAATAACCCCAGTGTCTCTTCTTTACTCTCTCAGGCTTTAAATGCCATCAGTGAAGTTGGGGATCTTCTCCAGCTGAAATACTCAAGAAAAAACAGGCCCGGGAGTGAAGGAACTGACTGTTTTTCATATCTGGAGAGCCACCAGGACTAGCACTTTCTCACGATGGTCTGACTGTCTTTCTTCCACCCCAGAGCCACATATTTTTCCTGTTTGTCTGTTTCATGTCTAACTTATACTTATTCAGCATTTTCATGTTGATTCATTTCAGTGTACACTCATTGAAGCCCACTAATTGACCAAATTTCAAGTCTTACCTCTGGGTTCAGTAACCAATATTCATTTCGGTATGCAATATCAACTTAATAGAGACTTGACGTCTCTGTGTTCAGCATTAGAAATGACCCAGGATAAAAAGTGAATGCTTTGGTGTCGGGACTAACATATATGTGCATTAGCATGTTGTTCAACCTTCTACACAGTATAAAAACACATCAGAGTATACAAAATAATTTTCTGATATTTTATAAAAATATTATCAGCGTTTTTGTCTTGTTTTCCATTAAAAATATCTAAAACAAGATGAATTTACGCAGAATTAAAGTTAGATACTATATATATATATATATATTTTTTTTTTTTTTTTTTTACTCCATTTGCAATTGATGCTTTGTTAATAAATATAAAGTAAAAATCTTACAAAATTTGTGTTCTCCATTGGCATATTGTTTTTGTTTTTTTTTCTTGTGTAAAGAACAAATTTTGTAAGATTTTTAAACTTAAACTTAATTCGAGACATATATATTATCTGAAAAGTTTTGCTTTTCAAGGAAAATTTAACTATAATGCTAGAAAACAAGACAGAAATCCTGATTATGAAAATGATTTTTGCAGTGTACAGACAGTGTACAGTCACCCACACACTTACACAGAAATGACACCTTTATATATGAGGTGTTTTTCTACATCAAGTGTCATCATTTAATGAGAAATAAGCTTTAAAATTATATATAAACATGAGAAATCTTCTGAAGGAGATAATTTATTATAGCTAAACAGTAAATAAGAATGTGACAATTCATATCCATATAAATATATATCTATAAAAATACTGACACATATTTATTAATACATTGTATCTGCATTTAACATAACATACTAGCTTTGGTCTTTTAGGTCTCCAAATCTTAATCTTTTTAAAAATGCAAATTTCATTGCAAAGGTGAGTTAGCGACGTCTTAATGAACTTATACAGAGAAATAACTCTGTTTAGTTTTTATCAAAGCTTTCCATTATGGAAATCTATGATGTTTTATCTTAATTTGAGTTGTGGTACTTTCTACAAATAGGGTACAGTTTGGTGTCCCTCATCTGTATCCTCCTAATTTGTTCCTTAGTTTTGATTTAACCAAAACAAGGGAACATATTATTATAGCATGGCCATGATTTAGTAAAACCAGAGAACAAGTTATTATATCGTTTGCATGATTTACTGGGAACGAAATAGTAAAATGTGCTGACGTTTTAGTAAGTCGTGGGAACGAATTGTTAATTTGTAGACACAATATACATATTTTTTCCCCACGTTTTGTGCGGGGCTCCGCAGCTTCTAGACAGATTTATATATATATATATATATATTAAATTTAAAAAATAAAAAAAAAAATATATATATGAGTTTCAGGTCACTATTTGTACTCTATTTGTGGAAAGTACCTTTATGTCTTACTTGAATATGTTACGGTTTGCATTTCTCGCGATTCCGCTTGATATCTTAGCCAGGGCATTTCAAAAAAGAATGTCAGCCTATTTCTGTTGGCTCAATGAAGATTTGTTTATTCAACATTTCATTATGCCTGTTGTTAACAGACAGCATTGAAAAGATGTTCATGTTGATTTTGAGTTGCTATTTTAACATGAAGAGTTAAGATAATCTATTTTATATAATCTATTATTTAAACCTGTCTTGTGTTCTTCTAACAAAACTTCTAAATACGGGTCACTGATATATGAAGAGCTTTGTCAAGTCTGTATGTATGATGATGTGGCTTATGAATGCCTGTCGGATGTACATTTTTTTTTTTTTGTTTGTTTTGTTTTTTTTCACCTTAATGTTTATGGGGGTTTTTTCCATTCCCTTTTTGTGTTCTGAAGTCTTGTTCTTAATCGGAAAGGCAGCTCGAAATATGTCTCTGAATGCAGACGTATGTAAGTGGGATTATATGACCTCAGAGCTACTGATGACTGTTAAGAGATGCAGGTATGACGTTGGCATATGCACTATAAGCAGCCTCTATAAATGCAAGTAATGCCACCGAACTGCGACTGTGAAACCAAAGGGCATTCCAAGTTTTTCTGTTTGTTTCTTATCCATTTTGAGTTGTATTTTTCATCAAAAACACATGCTATCATTGTCAGACTCGTCCATGCAAAAAAAACGGCATTCATTGAAAGTTACTGAAGATAATTAAAAAACATATCTTGACCAGTTAAAAAAAAGGTTGTTGTTTTTTTTGTTGTTGTTGTTGTTTTTGTTTTGTTTTGTTTTGTTTTGTTTGTTTTTTTCAGAATCCAGAGTAATTATCAGATCTTAGAATTAGCAGAAAGATCTTTGCTTTTATGGTTTTTATTAAAAACAAAGATAAATCTTTTACTGGGTCAGATTCAGTATGCAGAAATATTTGATCACAAAATGCTGCAACTGACCCATCACAATCATGTATTGTAAAGAACAGTAATAATTCTAAATGTTATTGACTCAAAATAAGGCACTGTGTTCATAAGAATGGATTATGCATTGTAAACAATTACAATACACCGTAAACCATAGATGTACACTGCCCAGCCCAAAAAAAAAAAAAAAAAAAAATCGATATTTGAATTTAAATAGGCAAATGCTTAAGAAGCAAATGTTAGCATGTTATATGTTTGGCAATAGTTCTTCTAACCCTAATTGATGTAGTGTGTAGCTTTTCATTTCTTAAACCATGCATGTAGGAAGACACATCATAGCCATATTCCAGGATGACAATGTCAAGATTCATCAGGCTCAAAGTGTGAAAGGTTGGGAGGAAGCATGAAGAATCATTTTCACACATGAATTGTCACCTCTGAGTCCAGACCTTAAATTCATTGAAAGTCTTTGGGATGTGCTGGAGTAGACTTTAAAGAGTGCTCGACTCTTGCATTGTCAATACAAGATCTTGTGTAAAAATTGATGCACCTCTTGATGGAAATAAATGTTGTGATGTTATTTCCATCAACAGGTGCATTGTTTATATATATATATATATATATATATATATATATAATATACACATATACATGCATTGTATGTATGTGTATATATATGTGTATATATGTGTGTATATATATATATATATATATATATATATATATATATATACACACAGTATCTCACAGAAGTGAGTACACCCCTCACATTTTTGTAAATATTTTATTATGTCTTTTCATGTGACAACACTGAAGAAATGACACTTTTCTACGATGTAAAGTAGTGAGTGTACAGCTTGTATAACAGTGTAAATTTGCTGTCCCCTCAAAATAACTCAACACACAGCCAAATAATGTCTAAACCGCTGGCCACAAAAGTGAGTACACCCCTAAGTGATGTCCAAATTGGGCCCAGTTAGCCATTTTCTCTCCCTGGTGTCATGTGACTCATTAGTCTTACAAGGTCTCGGGTGTGAATGGGGAGCAGGTGTGTTAAATTTGGTGTTATCACTCTCACTCTCTCATACTGGTCACTGGAAGTTCAACATGGCACCTCATGGCAAAGAACTCTCTGAGGATCTGAAAAAAAGAATTGTTGCTCTACATAAAGATGGCGTAGGCTATAAGAAGATTGCCAAGACCCTGAAACTGAGCTGCAGCATGGTGGCCAAGACCATACAGCAGTTTTTTTTTTTATTGCATCTTTTTATCAGTATTTCAACCATTTACAAACTAAACTAAAACCAAACCAAACAGACAAACACACAGAACCCGGCAATTACAATACAATGGGGAAAAAAAAAAAAAAAAGGTACAGGAGCATTATGATGTACCATATTTCAAAATATTACTTAAGGAAACATCAATACAGTCAAGATATGGAGTCCAGACCTGATGGAAAGCTTCAGTTGACGAATGAATAACATGTTAAGAATTCTAATGGAATCATTTCTCTAATAATGTTATGCCATCCTTTCAAAGAAGGGGGTTTATCACTGATCCAGGATAACAATACATTTTTCCTGGCAGCAAAGGCTAAGATGTCAAACAACCGTCTAGCAAATTTATTTGACAAATGTCTAATTGGAAGACCTAAGATCAAAGACAGGGGATCCAACTGAAGCTTTAGTCCAAACATTCGACTCAAATATTGAACAACTTTTGACCAGTAAGTCCTAATTACAGAACAGTCCCAAATACAATGGGTATAATCTCCCACTTCTACCTTACATTTAAGACATAATGGAGAATTACTTGGGTCAAACTTACTCCTAAGGAGCGGTGTGATGTGCAATCTATGCACAATCCTGAGCTGAATGGCTCTGGCCCTGTTGCAAACAGAGATCTTATTTGCCTGACTCCAGACCCGATCCCAATCCTCCTCTGTTATGGTCAATTGTAACTCCCCCTCCCATAATCTTCTAAGGTCTTGCGTAGTCACCACTTCATATAAGCAAAGTGCATTATAAAAGCAAGAGATCTGCTTACACAGTGGGGGATTTAAAAGAATCTTCTCAATGACCGACATGGATGGGTTAGTAACAAGATTAGTACTTTTAAAAATATAATCCCTAATTTGGAGAAATCTGAAAAAATTTGATCTAGGAAGTTTGTATTTTATAACCAAGTCTTCAAAAGATAATAGGGAACCTTCATTAAACAAATCACTAAGTCTACATATCCCATAAGTATACCAAAGTTTAAAACCAGAATCTGAGAGGCTAGGCATGAACTCCGGGTTATTGTGAATGGGGGCCAGTAGGGAAGACATACCAGCCCTGCCCTCAATCCTACGTATAATGGACCAGGCCTTCCATGTATTAAACACGATTGTATTCTCACATAGTGCCTTGATTATCTTAGAACTTCTGACAAATAGCAGATTCTGTAGAGGGCATGACAACTGTGAGGCCTCTAGATCAAGCCAAGTAGATCTAGGATCCTCTCTAAACCATTCTGCAATAAATCTAAGCTGACAGGCCAATTGGTATTTTCTAATGTTTGGCAAACCCAGACCCCCCTTAGAGCTGGAGAGCTGCAACTTTGAAAATTTTAGTCTTGGTTTCCGCTTATTCCATATAAAAGAACTAAGCCATCCAGTTAATTCCTTTACTCTTTTATTCGGCAATAAGATTGGAATCATCTGTAATGGGTAAAGAAGCCTGGGCATTATATTCATTTTAACTACAGCAATTCTTCCGAGCCAGGAAAGAGGGAGATCTGACCATCTATTTAAATCATTATGGATTTTATCAAGTAATGGGAAGAAGTTAACTTTGGCCAATTGACAAACTGTAGGTGTAATGCTAATTCCCAAATATGTGAAACCAGACTCCGACACTTTAAATGGAAAGGACATCAAATTAATTACACTAGTGCTTGGGTGTCTTAGATGCAAAGCAACAGATTTGGAAAAATTTATTTTATACCCTGAGAACTTCCCAAATGAATTAATAATATCTATTAAAGCAGGCACAGATGAATCAAGGTTAGACAAAAAGAGCAAGATATCATCTGCATAGAGGGAGATCTTGTGTTGTTTAAGACCAACCGAAACACCAGAGACGGCCGCCCCCTCCCTAATCGCCTGAGCCAGTGGTTCTATTGCTATCGCGAAAAGCAACGGGGAGAGGGGACAGCCCTGTCTAGTGCCACGGGACAGAGGAAAGTTGTCCGACCTATGACCGTTAGTGACAACTGCCGCAAGTGGAGCAGAATAAAGTATGCGCACCCATCTGATAAAATTATCACCGAGGCCAAACCTCTCCAAGGTATAAAATAAATAAGGCCACTCCACACGGTCAAAGGCCTTCTCCGCATCTAACGATAAAATAAGGGTGTCAATGTTACTTTTGTGAGAAATCTCAATGACATTTAGAAGCCTTCTAATATTGTTACTCGAACTTCTACCCTTAATGAAACCAGTTTGGTCTTCATCAATAAACGGAGGAAGTATTTTCTCCAACCGTAATGCAAGGATCTTAGAAAGCAATTTAAAATCCACGTTCAGAAGAGATATCGGCCTATATGACCCACAGAGCTCTGGATCTTTTTCTTTTTTTAAAATGAGGGAAATGTTGGCCTCTCTAAGCGATTGTGGCAATCTATTTGTCATAAATGAATGATCATACATAGATAACAGGGGATCTATTAACAGATGCTCAAATTCTTTATATATTTCACACACCAGACCGTCCGGACCAGGGGATTTGCCCGACTGTAGACTACGTAGAGCCATTAAGGCTTCCTCCCTTGAGATGGGGGCATTCAAAGCCATTCTCTGTTCGTCAGATATACTAGGAAGCGTTAAGTGATCAAAAAAATTTACCATAGCGTTATATTGTTGGGGTGAATATTCAGTATGATATAGGTCAGAATAAAACTGCTTAAATGTAGCATTTATAACCCCAGAGTCAAATGATTGCTTACCAGAAGAATCCATAATAGAAGTGATAAATTGTGGGCCTGATTTGTTTTTCAATAAATAAGACAAATACTTATTAGGTTTATTGCCGTGCTCATACAGTCTTTGCTTTGAAAAAAGTATTTTAACGTTGGCCTGTTGCGACAACAAAGCATCCAGGGAGGCACATATTATGGTCAACTTCTCCAAATTAGCAGGTGAAGCATCATTCACATGATCTTCGGTAGCCCTTTTAAGTTCTAGCTCTAAGCGTTCCTGTTTCTCTACTTGTTTCTGTTTTTTAGTAATGGAATAAGATATAGCTAGACCCCTTATATAGGCTTTGCAAGTCTCCCATAACAGAGATGGATCATCGACCAAAAAATCTTAAATTCAGAATTAAAGTATGAAATAAACTTGTTGTCTTTAAGCAATAACGTATTAAATCTCCAGTGCTTAGTACGTTTTGGAGCACCTTCCACTAACAAATCCAATAGCACCACAGCATGATCGGAAACAACAGTATTAATTATGGCACAACGGGAGACATACTGCAGAATTGCACTAGGAACAAAAAAATAATCAATTCTAGAATAACACTTATGGGGAGGGGAATAAAAGATCAATTCTGTGCGCAGAGGGTTAAGGGCGCGCCAAACATCAGAATAACCTAACTCCTTACATAAAGCGGATAACGTTTTAGATTGTTTAGATGGAGTGCAGTTCTTTGAAGGTAGTCTATCCAGTAAAGGATTCAACAAACAATTAAAATCCCCCCCTACAATTACAGTACCAGAAGCAGTCTCTAACAAATCCAAAAAAGCTTTTGTGAGAGGCTCAGGAGAAAAGTTTGGTGGGCAGTATATATTTAAAAACGTAATATGTTCTCCATACAATAGCCCTCTAACAATAATGTAACAACCCCGTTTATCCTTAGTGCTATTTAAAATCTTAAGGGGCAAATTTCTGTTAACAACGATAGCTACCCCCTGCTACTCGTTGTAAATGAAGAAAAATAAATTTGACCAATCCACCTATGTCTGAGGCCAGCGTGTTCCTTATCATTCAAGTGGGTCTCCTGCAACACAAAAACCTTCCGAATTTTAATTTTACCGTGTAGACCCCTTACATTCCATGTAGAAACTCTTAAATTATTGATATCCATCTATACATAATAAGTTTTAATATCGTAAATGTATAAAATAGATAAATAAAATAAACAAGCTGAAGCTTTACCTTTATACAATCTCCTGTACACAAGTTTTACATACAACGAAAAGACACAAACATAATAACAAAAGTACAACCGTTTCCGGGCAATGGAACATTTGGTAGAACTCGAAAAACAAAAGAAACAAAACAATAAAATAAGAAAAAGGAGGCGTTTTCCCTTCTCAAAAAGGGAACTCAATACACAAGAGAACATCCCTTCTGTTCAGTCCGAAACAGAAAACTTTCACAAAACTTATTCAAGAAGTAAACTTGAGTAATCACATCGTCCGCACTGTCCCGCAATAACAGCAGTGGATACCGAACGCAAAATGGAAAAAAAGAGGAAAAAGAAACGCAATCAGGTCACAGTCATTCGTCCATCACAGGTGGACTGTCAGCTGCCACGGGTCAAACATCCTGACCAATCTCCGCAATAAACTCAGAGACCGCTGTCGGCGAGCCGAGGATCTTAGTGGTATTCCCAATGGTTACTCGCAGTTTAGCTGGATATAACATTGCATAGCGGGCCCCGATCTCCTGCAAGCGGCGTTTAACCGAATCAAACTCTCTACGCTTTCGGAGCACTGCAGCGGAGAAATCTTGAAAAAAGGAGATTTTGCAGTTCTCAAACCGCAAGTTTCCATCCATAGACAACTTTCTACTTGCCTCAAGAATCCTCTGTCTGTCTCCGAAGTGATGCATACACACCACTAGCGGCCTAGGTCTCTCCTTGGCACCTGGTCTGGGAGGTAGAGTACGATGAGCCCTTTCGATCTTGATGTAGGCTCCCTCGGTCTGCAGCTGAAGAAACTCTGGGATCCATATTTGGAGGAAAGCCACCGCATTTGAGCCCTCTGCCCCTTCTGGTAAGCCGACAATACGAATATTTTTGCGCCGTCCTCTGTTTTCCAGATCATCAACGTGCTCAGTAAGCAACGCAACTTGATTTTCCAGAGTCGAAACACGAGCCTTCATGCTATCAGCTAATTCCTCCGCCGAAACGATTCTTCGCTCGGCTTCATCCAGTCGAGATTTGCAGTTTTCCAATTCCTGGGAATGAGCATGTATAATCTCCGCTAAGGGATCAAGTTTGACGTCTATTGTCTTCGAAATCGACTCCGTCATGTGTTGAAACGCCTTGGCCATGGCTGGGCTTAGCTCAACCTCGTCGTTCTCTTCACCGTCACCTTGTTCCGGCGAAATATCCAACACGGCCGAGGAAGATTCCTTTTTCTCTGTTTTTTTGGTAGAACGAGGCATTTTCGAAAAAGATTGTGGCCAAAAAGATTCCAAAGACATACTACAACACTGACATAACCAAAGCCACCGAGTTGCGTCCGAATTAACTTATAAAATACAGATAATTAGCTGAGTGGTGCGGGAGCTAGTGAAAGTCACTGTTACTCCCTGGCCGCCATCTTAGAACCCCCCACAGCAGTTTAACAGGACAGGTTCCACTCAGAACAGGCCTCGCCATGGTCGACCAAAGAAGTTGAGTGCACGTGCTCAGCGTCATATCCAGAGGTTGTGTTTGGGAAATAGACGTATGAGTGCTGCCAGCATTGCTGCAGAGGTTGAAGGGGTGGGGGGTCAGCCTGTCAGTGCTCAGACCATACGCCGCACACTGCATCAAATTGGTCTGCATGGCTGTCATCCCAGAAGGAAGCCTCTTCTAAAGATGATGCACAAGAAAGCCCGCAAACAGTTTGCTGAAGACAAGCAGACTAAGGACATGGATTACTGGAACCATGTCCTGTGGTCTAATGAGACCAAGATAAACTTATTTGGTTCAGATGGTGTCAAGCGTGTGTGGCGGCAACCAGGTGAGGAGTACAAAGACAAGTGTGTCTTGCCTACAGTCAAGCATGGTGGTGGGAGTGTCATGGTCTGGGGCTGCATGAGTGCACTGGGGAGCTACAGTTCATTGAGGGAACCATGAATGAGCAGAGCATGATCCCCTCCCTTCGGAGACTGGGCCGCAGGGCAGTATTCCAACATGATAATGACCCCAAACACACCTCCAAGACGACCACTGCCTTGCTAAAGAAGCTGAGGGTAAAGGTGATGGACTGGCCAAGCATGTCTCCAGACCTAAACCCTATTGAGCATCTGTGGGGCATCCTCAAATGGAAGTTGGAGGAGCGCAAGGTCTCTAACATCCACCAGCTCCGTGATGTCCTCATGGAGGAGTGGAAGAGGACTCCAGTGGCAACCTGTGAAACTCTGGTGAACTCCATGCCCAAGAGGGTTAAGGCAGTGCTGGAAAATAATGGTGGCCATACAAAATATTGACACTTTGGGCCCAATTTGGACATTTTCACTTAGGGGTGTAATCACTTTTGTGGCCAGCGGTTTAGACATTAATGGCTGTGTGTTGAGTTATTTTGAGGGGACAGCAAATTTACACTGTTATACAAGCTGTACACTCACTACTTTACATTGTAGCAAAGTGTCATTTCTGTCACATGAAAAGATATAATAAAATATTTACAAAAATGTGAGGGGTGTACTCACTTCTGTGAGATACTGTATATATATGTAACAGAGCTTAAATTATATTAGTTAAATTCAGCTTAAATTGGGTAAACTCGCCATTGGCTGTTGCGTTGCTCGCATTTTTGCACAATATTGAGGGGCGGAGCTATGTAATCGGCAGAGCCGCATATCTCGTCCTGCTGGTCGCATCAAGTCGCATCATTAATTGCTGTCTTTATAACTAAGTTTGAATTGTTTTCAAGGCCAAGTTTGAACTGTAAACAACACACAAGTTTACTTATTTTGTCTGTCAGCTCCTAGTTGTGTTAGTCAAGTCAAATATCTGTTATTTGTGACGATAAGATGAAGAGTGTGTTAATTGGCCTGCTTGTGAACTCCGAACTTGTGTTTATTTCATTTAGTTAAGACATCTCATGCAACACCAATGCACTGTATGGTAATCAGCCTTTTGGTGCTGTTTGTCCCAGGTATGTGTTTTATTTGGTTTTGTCATGCTCTGTGTTAAAATAATATTAGCCCTAGTTGAGTGTTAGCTATTAGCACAGGTGCTGTATCCTCTTGCACGTGCTGAAGTGTGTAACTGCACCATTTTAGGGCTGCGTTCTTCTCTCTATGTATTTCATTTATACAAAATATGTAAAATATTGGTTACTTAAGTTCATAGTTTCACTGTATTAATGTGAATTGTCGGTATTAGTGTTTTATTTATTTTCTTTAATGTATGTTTTATTTAGAATTTTGTCCACTATATGTTCACAATCACTTTGAGAAAATGTAATCAGCAGAGCCGCATATCTCGTCCTGCTGTTAAGACATCTCATGCAACATCGATGCACTGTATGGTAATCAGCCTTCTGGTGCTGTTTGTCCCAGTTTTGTCTTGTCCCAGGCCCAGTAAAGCAACTATGAGTGACCATCCACCTGATCTCAGCCTGAATTATTCCATCCAACACACACAGAGTCACACATGTTTTATATATATATATATATATATATATATATATATATATATATTTATTTATTTATTTATTTTAATGAAACTTACCCACATCAAAGTGTTGATTAAAAAAAGAATGCATGAAGCTAGAAAAAAACATGTAATTGCTTCAAAAAGATATGGGCTTTCACAAAACAGATATGTTAACAAAAGAATGTTATCTGGCGATACCTTGCCCTATCTCCTATCACTAGCTTTCTTTTTGATGATCCAGTTATCAACATTAAAAGCCTCTGTCCCACTTCATTAATTATTTTGTTAAGCATAAATGAGTTTGTTTCATGTTGACAGCGCTATTGAGAAGAAATTTACTCTGGTTTTCTAACAAATATGTTGCTTTTCAACAAGATTTCACTGAATCTCATGAGAACATACAAAAAAAAAAAAAAAAGCTAAATAGGTTTACTCAATATTTTCAGGGGTGATTCTCTGTATTTTATTCAGTTATAGCCTACTTTATTACTGTATGAATGTATAAATAACTTTAAAGTGTAAAAAATATAATACATATTCAGAATCAACCATAAATATGTAACAATACATATTTATGGCAGTTACACTTTGTTTTGATGGTCCACTTTAGACATTCTGCTAACTATAAGTAACTTTGCGACTGTCAACTAACTCTCATTAGAGTATTTGTAGACTGTTAGGTTATAGATTAGGTGTTAAGGTTTGGGTAGTAGAATAAGTTGACATAGTTGCAAAGTTACTTATAGTCAGTATATGTCTGTTGGGGAACATCAAAAATAAAGTGTTAGCAGATATTCAGCAGAAAGTCTACTAATAGTACTCTATGAGAGTTGACAACGGCAGTTGCAAAGTTACTTATAGTTAGTAGAATGCTTAAAGTGGACCATTGAAATAAAATGTTACCTTCATGGCTAAGTCATGCTGAATCATGAGATGAACTACAAAAAATGCACTTAGAGTGGATTTTTTTTTTTTTTTTTTTTAATTTCTTTAAATTTCATTTCATTCAAACTCTACTTTCTTAAATTCAGTTCGAACTTAGGAAATTAATTGGAATTTAAAAGGCATTCTTTCTGAATGGGGCACAAACACTTTCAATCTCACCTGAGCGGAAATGAATCATCGTACTCGCACACACCTGTCAGATCATCACTGGCTCTGTCACTCAACATGCGAGAAAATGATTCTCCTCCCATGTTGACCCCTTTGGAGATCAGACCATCCTGCGGTTGTATCACTGCTGCGCTGCGCACACAGCTTTACAGCTCAACTGTAGGCTATACCTTTTTATTTTGGTTTCTAAGATACTACCATTTACCATAGTAATGTGTCACCAACGACTCTTTACTCTGACATCTTATAGGATAAGAGAAGACAAACTTTTGTAATAGCTTAATAAGGATGCACTGGTGCGGACTGAAGAGCATGCAGCGCGTGAGTGAGACCTGCAGTAGCTACTTAAACTGAGAGACTGAGAGTCCATATGGGCGGACAACAGTGCAACAAGACGTTTCGAGTCACGTTTCATGTATTTGTGAAGGAATGAACAGGTGAGGGTTATCTGTCTGAATATATAAAATGTTCATACCTGTGCGGGTTTTAATGAAGTTTGGATGAAGATGACGAGCAGCGCATTGAAGAAGATATTTGTCAGGAGGGAAATTCACGGAGCTTCCTAAGCAACGATTGCACATTTAAGACTGAGAATATTTTAGCTGTATTTAGTGGACAGATACGCAACTGTGCAAAATGCTAAGATCGCGTAAAAGTTTATGGGTGCTTTTAAGTGTGCTGCTGGCTGTCTGGATAGAACGCGCGATCAGCTTCCCTGTGAGACATCACACGAGATCCAGACACGGCGTCTCTGTAGAGGTGAGTACAAGTGGATCTAAATCATTGATCTCATTTTTAGGGTTGTTCTTCAACGACAGCGACTTATGTCACAGGGGTTAATAAAAATAAAAAAAATCATTCCCTTTTAATTTATTTTTGCTAATTTTCAAATTTATGTGTACATTTTATCGTTTTACTCTTGTGTCAGAATTAGATTTCAGTCTTAAATATAACATGTCTTGATAAAATCCATTAGAAAATATTAATTACATTTAATTACAAAAAAAAAAAAAAAAAAAAAAAAAAAAATCTAAACGAATGAAATGTGTCCTTGGTTATCAAAGAGATAATATTTCAATAATGTGTAAATATCTCTTGTGAATAGAATATTGTTATTGTGCATCATTTCCAAACAAGCTGTAAAGCTGTAGCCTACTTTAAGTTTTAGAATGTGTGAAAATGTTATTTGTGTGTATTTGGATATACGTAAAATGCTAGAATATAATCATAACAAATGAGTCAAGCCATTTTATTCCAACTACTCATTTATAAACTTCTCATTTACAAACACAATGGAACACAGTGGAATTAACATTTGTTGATTCAGAAAAATGAAAATTCATAAGAAAATTACAGATTTGCCCTATGATCTATGTACATCCTGTTAGATTATTTATCTATTAACAATGTCCAATGATTGTGAAAAGTGTGTTTTAAGAGAGTTTCACAGAGACAAAAGTGCCCATAGTTATGCACCATGTTATGCACCATGGAATATAGAAGTCAATCTGGAAGACCTAAACGCAAACAGACCAAATAGTGCAAGTTATATTCATTTCAAGTCACAATGAAATTGTCAATTCTGTTTTTGTTTTGTTTTTAATAGAATATTGCGGTATTTATATAATAAATCATTATTTATTAAAATTTCTGTGCCCTCATAATCTTTCATCAAATTAACTTCCCCTCCCTCTTGCAATGACATCTCTTCTCTGATGATGGGACAACCTGTCACTCAAATGAGATCCACTAATAGCAAAAGATGATCCAACTATCCAATCAATTCCCAAAGGACAAAATCAAGTCCTGCCCTACATATTTTCCTGTCCGAGAAGCTGTTTCACTCATACATCACAATAGGGAAGAAAAGACTAAGACAACATCCGTTACATGCCGACTTTAAGCATTAATAATGTATAATGCACAGTCATTTCCAGATAAATTAATACAATTGAATATACAGTATGCTAGGGATATATATAACTATGCTCTCAGAAAATCTAACAGTGTTACAGTTAGAGGCACAATATGTAAAATTTTTGGATTAAAATATCCAAAAACCACTAGAACAATGTTATATATTTTGTTGACTTGTGTACTTAAATTATACCAAGTGCTTCCAAGAATGTTTAAATCCAGAGAAATAAGCAATTTTAACCAGGACTCGGGACGTGTCCATGCGTCGCTTATCAATGACATCATACCCGCGTTACCCTCAATTTCTGGTTTTATTTTGTAGAAAACATGGAAACACCAAAGATGCTTTAATATATTATGTGTTTTATTAGACAGGTGAGCAACTGTTTGGATGGATACATTCAAAGACAGAAAACGTCTCAGGTTACGTATGTAGCCATGGTTCCCTGAGAACAGGGAACGAGACACTGCGTTTACTGCATATGGGGAACGTCACTCGTGAACCGGTGTCTGAAAGCAATGTATCAAATCCTGCCAATCCTATTGGCCGGCGACAGCCTATGACGTCATCAAGACGCGGCCCGGAAGTATAAAGGAGCCGCCAGTGAAGCAGTCAGTATCTTATCGTCTGAAGGGACTGTTCAGCAGGCAGCCCCGATGCATGGCAAGGAACGCAGTGTCTCGTTCCCTGTTCTCAGGGAACCATGGTTACATACGTAACCTGAGATGTTCCCTTTCGAAAGGGAACTCAACACTATGTTTACTGCATATGGGGAACGAAATACCCACGCCACCATGCTGAGGGGAGTGCATGCCAAAAAGATGGCTAGACAAACGTCAACAAACAGTTTCGAATGAAACACCAGAGCAACTCCCCCTTGGGTCAAACAAAGGCTGTCAGTGACAGCATTCCCAACGGCCAACAACCCCAGCTATAAGCCTCAAAGAGGCCTTCCACAGAAGGCCTACCAAGGCTGCTCCAAGGCTTCTGGGACCGAACCTTCCGAGGAAAGAGGGCCCCTCTAAGGGAATGTAGCCAGGGGGCCCGAAGGAACCCCAGCCAGTCACTAGAAGGGGAACACAGTCACCCAAAATGCCACCAGGGAGGCCAACCCGGTCCGATAGCAACCTAGTCTTGGCCAGCAACCTGTCTGAACACAGAGCCTCAACAACGCATTCTTCAGAGAAGATATCCAGTAAGAGTGACTGCAAAGGGGCAGTAAGCAACTCAGACCAGAGCGTAGAGACGGGCATCCTGGAGAGCAGGACTCAGCTAAGTGCTCTTAACCCTACAAATGAGGAAAGTAAACTCTGCTCAATCCTAGGATCTACTCAGCGCCTGATTATTTGCACTGAGAAGGCTGTGCACTCAAACACCCCAACAAGGGGAGCACATTAATCAGCCTGGGGGCTGGATCACAAACGGGAGGCCTCATAGAGGCCTTCAACCACTGACCAGCTTAGGGAGCTAAGCACTATGCAGAACGACCCTAACAAGGGGAGTACAGAGCTCAACCTAACAGATAGACCGTACTGTAGGCACAAAATCATGGAGGCCCAAGAAGGGGCCTACAACATGACAACAGTTCTACACAGTGTAGAAAAATATATATAACACAGCAGCCTTGCTAAAGGCCACCATGTGAAGCTACATGTTTAATCTGCTTAAGTTTCAACACCCAGATGTGGGGGTGGGAAAGCCTCAAGGGCGGCCTGTTAAGGCCACACACCTCAAACAGCTAGCTTGCTGAAAGCAAGAACCCACAAACATGTAACTCGTTCAGAATGAAACCGAGTTAAACCAGCAGATAAGACTGTAGAGTGCCCACATAACAGTCCACCTAACACAATCCGACAAGCAGTGTACTCAGTAAAAGCACCTTTTACTCTTAAAGCAAGAGGAGTACAACATACGCCATCATGTTCTGTAGGAGGCCCAAAAGGCGGGCCTACGACTTCAGACAGACACGTAGCGCCAGCTCGCGGCAGTGTTCCAGGCTCAAAGGGAGCAAACATAAGAAAACCGAACCAAAGTGAGGTTAACTAGATAAACTCAACCTGAGCCAACAGCCACTCAGCAATGTACTCAGTAAAACACCTTTTACTCTTTAAGCAAGAGGAGTACAAAGACATACACCAACGTGCTCTCAAAGGAGGCCCAGAGGGCCTACAACTCACAGACACGTGGCGCCAGCTAGTGGCAACTAAAAGTTCTAGGAGCCATAATAGAACCAGACTTACTTAGTGAGGTAACTATTTAGTTCGACTAGAGCTTAATAAATCCAACACAAACCAATAGGCCATGTACTCAGTAAAACACCTTTTACTCTTAAAGCAAGAGGAGTACACACTCCGCCAGCATGCTCTGAGAGAGGCCCAAACCGGGCCTACTATAGCAGACACGGGCGTAGCCAGTGGCAGTGATAGCAAAACCAACACAGAACTGCGCCAGCATGTTAATTGACAGAGGCCCAAGCGGGGCCTGCGACTCCAAAAGACACGTGGCATCAGCTAGTGGCTTCACAGGTGACCAAGCTTAAAGGGAACCAGCTCTAAACCCAACAAACAATTGTGGTTAACTAGCTTAACTCAACCTGAGCTCAAGTCTACACATTCCAACAGGCAATGTACTCAGAACACTAAACCCTAACAGAAAGGGGAGCACAACAACATATGCTACCATGGTCTGAAGAATGCCTGAAGTGGCCTACTACTTCGGACAGACATGGGCATAAACCTGTGGCAGTGCTAAATTAAGTGAGCAAAACTCATGAACATCTACCAACAACACTTGTGAAACCACAAGCCATCGTGCTCAGAAGGAGGCTCAGATTCACCCGAGCCTTCAACTCCACAGACACAATAAGCTGTTGTTGTGGCAGTGATTAACTCTAAAGGGAGCTAAAAAGAACCAAACTGAAAGTGAGGTTCCCTACCACTCAACCTGAGCTATGCAATCCATCAGGTTATGTACTCAGTAAAACACCAATAACCCTAAAAGCAAGGGGAGTACAAATAGTCACCATGCTCTAAAGGAGGCTAGAAACAGGCCTACTACTCATAAGAACAGGTGCTAACCTGTGGCAGCAAAGAGTTAAGCTCACACATGTGTAGGGCAAAACTAGAACCCAAAGCAAACACAATGCTTTGCTATTCATACATACCATCCTGAAAGAATGGATGCTTTCACCAAACAGAAATAATACATCTGTACTGAACCCTAGAGAACGGGAGCTAAACCAAGCTAACACTGTAACCTCAAACTTGAATGCTAATTCAAGGGGAAAGACAAATTCAGTATGAATGAAGTTCTAGAAAAGTGGGACCTAAGCAACATAGCATACACTTATCTAAACAAAGATAAGGGCCTACCACCTGAGACAACGGCACCAGGGAGGCTAGTGACAGCCTGCTACCTTAGCTGCTATCTAACTAGCACCTACACCAAAGGGGTAATGGGAATTTGGCCTGACAACTCAGATAAGAGGAGGCCAGAACTAGGAACTATACAACCTGACAAGGGATAGTAGCAATAAAGGGTGAATGCTTTAGTAAATCACCTAAACCCTAGTTCTAGCCTAGGCCGGCTAAACTGTGGGCCTATAGGACCGTATGAAGCATAGATCTGCCTGGGGCTTAAACTCAACCTCTGAACTCATCCAGAGAAGAGGAAACCTAAGTAAAGCAAAGCTCAACAAGCAAACAATGCCAGGCGGCCCAGGAGGCCGACCCAGACATTAGATCTATCTGAAGTAAAGAGTGCTAACTCAAACATACTCTAGCTAAAACCAGAGGAGAAGCTACTCTACCAAAGGTGGCTGAGAGGCGGTCATTTTGTGGCCAACACAGTACAAATAAATCGTTCCAGCCAACCTAATGGAACTTCAGTGCCAAAAAAAACCCTATCTTTTTCCATCTACATGCTCAGGAAAAACTATACAGGAAAAACAAGGTCAACATATTTTTAAACATAAATATAGACCCAGCTTACCTTTTAAGCCTGTAGGAGGTGCCCGAGAGGCCACGCTTGACTTTTGGCCCTGTCTTCGATCCTCAGATCCAGACGGGCCGGGACCTCCTGTCTGTCTGGGCCCAGATTCAGATCTGAGCGGTATGCAGGTTTTAAATGCTGCTGAGCGCGCCTTCACCTCCCTGAACTTTCCCACCACCACCTCGACGGAGGTGCCGAAAAGTTCGGAAGGCGAAACCGGCGCATCAAGGAGAAAGCCCTTCTCTTTCTCCCCAATGTCCGCCAGGTTCAGCCACAGATGCCTCTCCGTGGCCACCATTGCCGCCATCGATCTTCCGATCGACGCGGTGGTTTGCTTGGTGGCCCGGAGAGCGAGATCCGTGGTGCGGCGCAGCTCTTCTACCGCCTCAGGGAACAGACCCTGCCCCGATCCAGATCTTTCAGCAGGTCGGCCTGGTAGGCCTGTAACACCGCCATGGTGTGTAAGGCCGCCCCGACCTGACCCGCTGCTGTGTATGCCCTGCCATTTAAGCGAGAGGTGGTCTTAAGGGGCTTAGAAGGCAGGACCGGAGCTTTCAGTGTCGGTGCCTGCCTCGTGACGAGATAGTTCGCAGACGTCTCATCAATAGGAGGCATCGACACTTATTAGAGGTGCAGAACACCACACAGCAATTTTTAGGCATTGTACCAAGCAAAAATCAGTCGTTATTATTACGAAGAGTAAAGATCAAGCGTCTTACAAGGTCTACCCGCGTTAATTTGAATGGTTTGCTTTCCCCCACGGCATAAACGGATATGACGTTTATGCCGCATTTCCCAGTAATGCCGACCAAGTCTATAGTGATAATGGCACTTTAAGTTATATAATTTAATGCTATCTCAACATATATCCAGTTTTCAGTACTCAATTGTTTACTCTACTACAACATGGTAAAATGGTTGACCATTTAAAATTATCTCCATGTGCTTTTTGAATGATCTGTTTACATTATTGAGTGCTCATTCGCCATGGGTTGTTGTGTAAATGTGGCAGATATCATGAATATCTTGGTTGGAGGAAGTGTCTTGACTCATAACCACCCCACAGGTGAGCATTGGATCTTGCTCCGCTAATACAAATCTATTTGGAACAATCTGTATTGTATAAAGCACTATATAAATAAAGGTGACTTGACCTTTATCTTAAGGTCTGCCAAAAATGTTAAGTTTCTAATTCATCAACAACTGAGGAGTGTAATAGAAGTGCAACTTTTTTTGTTGTTTGCTGCTTATAGATCAATATATTCAATGGCACCTTTTTTTTCCATTATGTCACCATGCAAAGGGGGCCAGACTGAAGAGAGGCTCCATACAGTAGAGCAGTACAATAGTAAGGCCTTACATAATACTTGTCAAAAAACAAGTTTCAATCTCTCACGAGGTCATAGTTCAGCTCTTAAATTGTTTTTTTAGCCCCTCTTCTGTGTTAATGTGGAATTTCCTGCATTCTGGTCTCCTTGATCTTGTGTGTGTGCACAAGGGGGTTATGTCTAACCTCTCCAAGAAAGGTCCTGCTACTCAGTTTTGTATTACTAAATGTCTCTTTTGTTTTTACATGTGGGGCAGGGGTCGTCAAAGGGAAAAGGAATGGGGGGTCTTAGTTTATTGTTTTTCTTCACTGGTTTGGAAATGGCGTGGTCCTGGGACTTTGATATTGGAGGTCACATAAATCTAGGCTGCACTGCCGACTGCTTTCCCAAATGCCCCAACATAAAGTGTGTGAGCTGATCGTATCCATGTGTCTCACCAGAGAGCTCAATAGGGGCTGTGTGTATAATGCATGGTCTTTTGCTAGCGCATAAGGCTTTGTTTCGGGTTCTGGAATTCATGCCATATGTTCGTGATGGTGAGAAAGCCCACTGGCAGCACAGGCCACATTCCACCGACGATTTTACAATGAATTAACAATACAGAGAAAGACAAGAGATGGCCTCAGGCAGACTAAGGATGTAAGGAGAGATTAGGTTTCCATTCTGAACACTTAGGAAATTAAACTCTCAGTCTGATAGTCCATGTTAAGAGTCTTTATTGAATAACAGCAACTACTCTTTCACCTGGCCCCTCTTGTTGAGACTTCCAGGAAGAAAAGACTAGATAACATTGAGAATAAGTCTTACATAGAAGATCAAATACCCCTGTGTCTCTAGAAATTAGACTTTAGACACCTCTGATTCACCATTGCGTTCATGCTCAGAACTGATATGTAACCAGTTGGTTAAAATGCTCAACCACATTTTGTAACCTAAATAAAACATTTTGAACAGGAGTAGACCTAAATGTTATTGTAAATGATTTTTACAATGTTAATTGTGACATACAAGTGTTCAAATAGCGTGAGATGCACCACAAAGGCCAAAGACGCAGTCACACAGTGATAGTAACAGCATCCAACAGGCGTCCAAAACCCCTGTTACACATTGTCCACTGAGTATGAACCTGTAAAACCAACATCAGCACCTCTCCACCTCCCATCCATGAGCAAAGTATGAGTTTGATGGCACTTCGCAACAGACGGTCAGTTAATGGACACCTGGTACTTGTAATAAAACTATTTAACATACAAAAGTCATATTTAAAGTATCTTAATAAAACTGATTTGGATGTTAGAATGTGTTCTCAAAATTTGAAAGGAAAAGAAAAAGTCTGTGATAGGCTGTCTAATCAGTAGAAACTCTGGCTGGTTCTGAGAAAGGTTTACAGGTCCCCCAACGAGCACTGGCCAAGAGAATCAGCAGCATCACAGTGAAAATTGGTTACAAGTTGACTAATTATAAGCTTTTCATCACATGTGATCCTTTTCGCTTGAGAGTTATACCTCTAATCATGGGGCAAAGTCATTGTCAGCTCTGTCACCATATGAATGACTTCTCTGAGGAAATATCATAATAGTAACTAAAATGTGTTTTTCAAGTAAAGGTCACTATAGATGTTCCAAAATGCTGCAATGCAGGTGCAGTTAGCACTTATTGTTGCATGTTATGTTTGTTTTTCATCAGAAACATCCACAGACATCTTTGAGAGTCATTAGCAATGACCATGATCTCCTGCACCAGCAGAACCAGGTCCAGAGTGATTTGGCAGACTCGCATTCCCACCAACACAGGTGGCTCCAGCATCGCTCTACAGGTGTCCTACCACAGCCTGAGCCTGAGGAAGAATCAAAACCCTTTGTTCTAGACCTGAAAAACTTTCCAGACCTGGCAAATGCTGCCATTGGCTCCCAAAACCCAAACATTCAGGTGAGAGCATGCAAGGGTTGGTAGTCATATCTGTGAAATGCTTTATGATGTGATGTTAGTGAGTTCCTCTTCCAAAACTTTGGTGATTGAGTGGGGCAAGTCATAATATGCAAGGACGGATATAATAAGCTATTATTGGGTTTCTCTTCTCCGAGGCTAATGTCTAATCCTGTCTAATCCAAAGTGGATTTATCAGCATCCATAGTGAGTCATCACTCTTTATAGGATGTAATTAAGTGTAATAGGTCTTGAGATGAGGAGGAAGTAATTCTGCTTGATTTGATATTGAGCCTGAGCTCAAATCAAGAGACTCGATCAGTGACTCACTGCTGAAACAACTGCCACTGACTGTTCTCCAGACTAGAAGCATGATATTACTCATACAGGATTTGTCTTTGTTGCCTTTATTAGGTGTGTGTTTTAAGTTCTTAAAATAACTCCCAATGTCCTATTTTGATTCAATGCTTTTAATCCCTGTGTACTTTGCATCCTTGGTTGTAGGTGACCATCGAGGTGTTGGATGACCCCCCTATGGAAGTTGAGATGGACCTGGTTAAAGAATGGAGCAATGACTGGCCCACATCTTCTCCCTCCTCTACTGTAGAATGGCTGGGTGGAAAAAAGCTTTTCTGGCCTTTATTTTGGGGCTACACGGATGCAGATTCCGGTGATGATGGTACTGGCCAAGCAGTGGAGGAAGAGGATGACTACACACTGGAATATGACAGTGGGGAGCCCCTCCCTAGTGGTCTGGACAAGACAGATGGCAACTGGGAAAGCCCATGGACTCAAAGCTATTATGGTGAGCGCTCTCTTACATATAGTATTAGCTGTTTCTATACACAGGTCTTGAGCCTTTAGAAGTAAGACTATTTGAACTAAAAGAGTATTTGACTAAAATTGGAATGGAGAATAAAGCAGCTGTTTTTAAGCAAGACCAGAATTTGCACAATCAGAACTTTAAGCAGATAAAGATGGTGTCAGGCCAGAGGAATAGAAGAATTTAAGGAAGCTGAATTGCCAGAAGTCAGATAAAGGTGATTTGGAGCATAGTTGAAGAGAAAGAGAGATGTAGATATTGGGGAGGAAGGGTAGAGCAAGCTGGTAAGGGCTAAACTTTCAGCCAGCGACGGGGTATTTGTGAGTGTCGGACCTTTGAAGTAGACACTGGTCCCACTCTGCGGAGAAGACGGCTGTTTGAAGAGGAGCCCGATCCGCTCACTAATGGCAGCGTGAGTACATTCTCTTGAACAAATAAGCCCATGCTTGTGTTCAATTAGAGCGCAGATCGGGAACACAGAGTGAGAGGGGTCATCCGTTTACTTTTTATGTCCCGCGGGTTGGGCCCCAGACCCTGCATCCCCCCCTCCACCCCCATCCAGCCCAGAGCGGCTGGGTCTTTTAAGCCTGTTCAAGAATCCTAGGCTTTTCAAGGCCATGCATAACATTACGCCTCTGTTGCTTTTTTGTTTTTCTCTCTAGGACATGTCTGTTTCATGGTGGGAATTGCGCACTTTGCGCTGTAGCTATACGGTCTTGTTTCACTAGAGACAAGGATAATATGGGATGGGGATTTAATTGGAGGGGTCAGGGAAAGACATTGTGATTGCGATTAAGATGGCCTCAATCTTGACCAGATTCTCATAAAACATTCAGATCAGTGTGATGAAGAAACAATCTTGTCAGTAAAGTCTAATATTACAGGAGAAAGCTATCTGTTAGAATTCCCATTGATCACAATGACAGTTGCTCAGCTGCTGCACGAGGCCCAAGAAGAACACATGGACAAAATATATTTGAACTAAATAGAGTACCCTTCTGCCAAGTTCTTTCTGCCAAAGGAATTACTTTGGGGTCCTAAACAGACTCGATATAATAGCCCATTCAAAATGTTCTTGATTCCGATATCTTCTAGCAGGGGTAACTGCTAATGCTAAACATCCAAATCTTGACCCTCTGGATTTAGTGGCAATTCATGCTTTGATTAACCTCTGATATAAGACTAGCCCTGTGGCTGTTGTGGGTTTCGCAATTTGGCACTTCTACAAAGCCAACTAGAATAGTCGCTGAGCCTACGCCTCCTTTTCATCATTCCTTAGTCTGTCTGTAATCAGGGTGCCATCACTGTGTGTGCAATATCGTTGGCACCCCACCCAAATTCAAGTTAAATGTTTAAACAAGCTAGTCTCTAATCTATAGTCTTTATTACAGAAGAAGGAAGAAGTCATTGTGTTTGTTTTAATTCATTATCTGCAGTCTGTTTTTGGTAAAGAGTTTTGAGGAGTGTTTTGAGATCTCCCCCAAAGCTAATCAACCATTTGAGGTCTGTTTTCCTTTTCTGGAGGCTATATTAGGCTTACTTACTCAGCTTACCGGTCGGTGTTTGTCCGTGGAAAAGTTGCCATCATGGTGTTAGAGTGTTGTTGGTGGTGGTTTCCAGGATGCTGCCATGCTATGGTGTTCTTGGGGTGGTATGTTTGAGTAGCGAGTGGTTGTTAGTGTGTTGCTATACATTTGCTGGGACTATTGTTAAGACATTGCTGGAGTAATTGCTAGGCCACTTGGCTCAATTTACACCTTGCATTAAGATCATTTTTTTGTCAGATGCAATCACTGAAGCTCTATATGGAGGTAGTCAGAAACAAAATAAGCGGGTGAATCTTGACAACACAAGTGGTCACAGGCAATGCTTTGGAAATGCATGTTAATACCATGTGGAAAGGTAATGGATCTCAGAGGACCACTTGTCATTCGATCACTGAAAAGTAGTTAAGTTTGGGGTTAGGGGTTTCATTCAGAACCTATAAAAGCAATAGGGGTGCTTTTCTTAGCCAAAACCACAAATAAATATTTAAAACCATGAGTCTTTTCCTCTTAGAAGAAAAAGAGGAAGAGTGGAGCGCATGGAGTCCCTGTAGTGTCACTTGTGGCCATGGCAACCAGACCCGCTCACGTTCATGTGGAGATTTCTGCACATCCACTGAGTCCCGAAGCTGTGACCCTGTTCCATGCCCAGGTTACTTCAGTACTCAAAAATGTGTCTGTTTTCAATTTTTAATTCAAACCCATTTTTATGTAATGTTATGTTAATACTGATTTTTTTTCAGATGATTGGAACAGTGTGGCACATGTCTTTCCATTTGAGATGGAGAATGGTACAGAACCCTTTGGCACTGGTAAGTTTAATTACGAATAACAATCTATTGACATTTATTTTTAATAAATATTGCACAAATACATTTTTCAGGCAAAATATTTTTAAAAAATAACTTTTTCGATTATTTTTAAATTTAAACAAAGCACTGATTGTCAAATGTTAATGGAACGTGTACACCTGTGGAGCGGGGGAACTGACTCTACACGTCAAGGTTGCCAGGTTTGCGTAACAAAACCAACCCAACTGCTATTCAAAACCCGCCCAATTATGGCCAAAACTAGCCAAAACTAAAAATCGCGTTCTGGGGGGTAAAAAGCGAGTTCTGAGGGGGGGTTGTTATCGGTTCAACCCACGGACTACAAAAACAACCCATTCCAACGGTGTAAAAGTAGCCCAATTCCACGGGAAAAACCCAGACTTGGCAAAACTGCCACACGTCCCCCAATAAATCACCTTAACACCAGTTGGTTACGAATTAACAGTTTATTTTGTTTGTAGGTGATATTTCGTGTTTGCAGTTCAGACTCAATGATAATTAAATTCTGGCATACCAAGATGGCAAATAACCAAAGTCCCATTTGGATTGGATTTATAAATAAACTGAGAAGCCATTGCCATTGAAAAGCTCTTAAGCCATTTTCTGCCATTTTCTGGTATTGGATTGTTGTGTGTTTTTAATATTTGTCTTTAGAAAGAAGACAAACCTGAATTAAGCAGTTGTGATGTAAATTAGATAAATATGTGAACTGTGTTAAACAGTATAAGACAGTTTCTTGTAAGTTAATACTTTTTGCAATAATATTGTCTATATGAACTTTGCACACAGTTACTCATATCAGAACATGTGAATCTTTATAATCTAATACAGAAAACTATCACACAACATTTTAAACTACTATTAGGCAGATGACACTATGCTACAGTTGATTTGACTAATATGTAATGGGTTTGGTTGTTCTGCAGATGTTGACAGCTGTGAGAAGTGGTTGAATTGTAAGAGTGAGTTTCTTCAGCGTTACCTGCAGCAGGTATTGACTGAATTACCCAGCTGCCCATGCACCTATCCTTCAGAAGCCTCCAACAATATAGTCAGTCTACTGGATGCAGAGCATGACCGAACCTTCCAATGGAGGGATGCTAGCAGCCCAAAAGAACGGCTGGATATCTACAAGCCCTCGGCACGTTCCTGCTTGCGTTCTGGCCTATCAAAAGATGGCACCACCCTGGCTGCCCAGCACTGTTGCTATGATGACACCAAGCATCTAATTACGAGGGGCAAGGGGGCAGGTACCCCCAACCTAATAAGCACAGAGTTCTCTCCAGAGCTGCATTTCAAGGTGGATGTAATGCCTTGGATACTGTGCAAAGGAGACTGGAGCAGGTTTCATGCAGTCCGCCCACCCAATAATGGCCTGCATTGCACGGAGAACCCCCAACAGGATATTTTCATGAATGAATTGGAGGAGGCCAGAGAATATTAAATCATCAAATTACTACCCGTCCTCTGACTCACCGTCCTGCTGTGGTGCTTAATCCCATTAAAAAAAAAAAAAAAAAAAAAAAAAAACACCAGCCATCCGCATAATTATGCAGTATAGAGCCAGTCTTGTGTTGTGGGACGCATTGCCATAACTGTGTTCGCAACGCCTCTAGCTTTTATTTTGTTTGGAATATTGTGGAAAATTTAAGGAAGGATCAATACAGCATTTTTGTTGTACAACAACAGTTGTTGTTGCTGCTGCTGCAATCACATACAGTGGGGTGCAAAAGTCTGACACTGCTAGTGAAATTTTTTTTTTTTTTTTTTTTCTTTTCAAATTTAATACAGTTGTCTTACTATTTATATTATCAGAATAACAATTTGAATGAAAGTTGAATTGAAAAATTAACATGAGTTTCAGAATTTATTAGTATTTTGGTATGTCCCTTTTGTTTGAATGACAGCAGAACTCAAGCTGACATGAGTTCCACATTTGTGCAAAACCTGATGATCATGTTATCCTGCATGATTTGAGAATGTTCCAAAGAGTATCTAATGTGCTTCAGTCTGACCCTTTGTACAAAAGAGTTGCTCATGTGGTCAATGTAATTTGGTTATTTGATTACCCTAGAAATAGTATAGAATCATTTTTTTCTTATTATTCATCTTAATTCATATATAAAATATTATTATTTGTTTTAATATTAACATTTAATCCTAATAGAATTTGAATCCCATATATTCACTGTGGTCTCAGAACTTTGTACCCCACTGTATTTATAAATGAGAACCTCTGCTCTAGACTTATGGGGATGTTTGAAAGTGAATGGGCACAATTTTACTGCCAACTCAGGGGAAATCTTTCCATAATAATCAATAGTCAATTAGTTCTTTAATAGTGTCAACATTTCAGAAAGGGAATGAGCCGGCAAATGTAAAGCAAATATTATAATGTGATACATAATATGCTTATGTAAATTTTTTGCAGTTTAGCTGTTCTGCAGATATGCATTTGCTGTGTTGTTAATGCTGATGTTTTTGGAAACTGTTGCAGGGGAACTACTTAATACTTGCTCCTGACCTCTATTTTGAAATATTATTCATAAGAGTATGCAGACAGAATATGCACATGCTACGGCTGGCACTTTATTTAACATTTATTGAAATGTATATTTGCGTGATGAAGCATTGTTATCCGTGTTTCTGGTGTTGCTGTTGTGAAGAGATTGCTTCCTATATGGTCATTGTTACATTAATGGCAAGAACAGTATTTCTGTGTTGGCATGTGATGTACAGTATTTATTGTATTTTTATCGTACATTTGCTGACGCTTTGAACCGATCATGCATTCAGGTGGTGCACTACCTAGAGTCCTCCAAGACAGACTGACCTAAAAAGGGAAATCATGTTCTCAAACACCTCTTTAACGACAATTAAAACAAGTCAATGTTTGCTGTTCATTATCATGTGTACTTAATGATTTTGCAAGTTGCAAATTCTATTAAAAATACAAAGATGAGTTTGAAAAAACTCTCGCTTGTTTCTTTGAATAAAATGCATACGTCAGTGTTAATTTAGGTAATTTAGGTTCTTCAGGTTCTTCACATCTGGACTAACTTATGCTAAGCACTAACACTCCGTGGAGAACTTTTTGGCACTACCAAGCAAATACCTGTCATACATTTATCTGAACAACCATCAGCCATTGGTCAGTTAGAAAACTCATCAGGGCTCATGTTTTTGATTACTCTGTTTTTCCATTTGCTTGGCTTAAACTAGACACATCCAGCAACTGGAAACTCATCTCCCCCTGCTTTTTTTTCTCTTCTGAAATCTGTTTTCAGTTAGAAGATCCAAGTTGTTGTTTGAGATAGATAGATAGATAGATAGATAGATAGATAGATAGATAGATAGATAGATAGATAGATAGATAGATAGAGTATCTTACAGAAGTGAGTACACCCCTCAC
Organism: Mylopharyngodon piceus; assembly: GCA_039654765.1. Taxonomy (NCBI): domain Eukaryota; kingdom Metazoa; phylum Chordata; class Actinopteri; order Cypriniformes; family Xenocyprididae; genus Mylopharyngodon; species Mylopharyngodon piceus. The sequence continues at coordinate 23,482,628 of CM077456.1, forward strand.
ATTTTTGTAAATATTTTATTATATCTTTTCATGTGACAACACTGAAGAAATGACACTTTGCTACAATGTAAAGTAGTGAGTGTACAGCTTGTATAACAGTGTAAATTTGCTGTCCCCTCAAAATAACTCAACACACAGCCAAATAATGTCTAAACCGCTGGCCACAAAAGTGAGTACACCCCTAAGTAAAAATGTCCAAATTGGGCCCAATTAGCCATTTCACACAGACTTGCCAACATGTACGCATTTTGCGTAGTGGGTACACATTTTGACCTCAAAGTACGCTGGTACGATTTGTCACTCTATACTACGCAAAAACCTGGCTCTGTGCACACTTAGTACTCAAATCCAGCAAAAGAAAGGGTTCGACCAATCATAGCGCTGGGTTCATTTCCCCAAATAGCAAGAGGGGATGATTGACAAATGCGTACGGCCTATCAATAAAAAGACTGCAAATCGACAGCAACACAAAATCCCGCTCGATCACCCTCCTTCCACTCCCGCCGTCTGACAGTGACTGAATTCTCAAGCGACTGAAGCGAGGACAGTACAGTAGTCACGGTACTTCTAACTCCTTAAGGTAAACGGGTATAAAATGCTCAAGTAATGTTGAACAACAAGTCTAAATAAAATTGAAATCGCTATATGGCTTAGTGATTATGAAAATGCTGTGATGTGTGACTGACTGACAAGCGCGAGTCTGGAGAAACAGGCGTTTATTTATTTATTCTCAGTGTTAAGAAACGTAGCGTACATGTGTTGCGTTATTGTGTTAATACTAACTAAATTACCTAATTATGTTACATAGCCTACTTATTTTGTATGAAAACTAGCACATTAGTTACTTGTGCATTTAAAAGTACCGTTGTCTCAGTGCTGCGCGAGCTCTCTCTCATACACAAACGCGCGCGCACACAGAGAGAGGGAAGATCATTGTAAAATGAAAATTGCCCTGCTTGGTTTAAAATTTGTCCTTGCTTGTGTTATTTTTCTGTCAGAAAACATTTTGAATTATCCTTCCGAGTTTTTAAGATTCGTTAAATGACGGACGCTTTAGTTAACACAACCCCTCGTTACAGTAGCCTATGTCGGACTAACTTATACTCGATATTCTTGAATACTCGATAGTCGATAGGCTACGTTTTGCTCTTATTGGTCCTTTCTATTCATTGTCAACTGTTTTCTATAAATATGTTTGTATTGGCTAACCTTTATTCAGCGAATGTTTGTCTTGTTTATAATGTGCAATGATCACCCTAGTGAAAAAAAAAAGTATACTTTATTGTATTTTAAATATATTCCCTTTTTCTATAGTACATTGCCAATATACTAACAAAAAATGTACTATCTTTAAATATATAAAAAGTATATTAGCATCATATTTTCACAATACAACTTTTAACACACTTTAAAATAATTGTACTTTAGTATATTTTCTAAAAAATATATTTTAGAAAAATATAGGCTATTTGAAGTGAAAGTTCAGTTTATGTTTTAAAAGTGTATTTATTTGCACTTTATAAAAATATTTGAGGTATATTTTAACTGTGTGCTGAAAATGATCATTGTAACAATGCACTGAAAGTATATTTAAAAAATACATTATTTAATATCCTGAAGTTGTGGTGTATTTAAAGTTAAATTTGAGTATATTTTTTAAGTTTACTTATTCATCCTTGGAATTCATTTTATTACTTGTGCTTATTTATTTCAGTATGACTAATGCATTAAAAGCCCATTTAATATATGCAGTGTAGCCTACAATTTCCAAATATGTGTAAATCTGTTTAATAAGTTTACACTGGCAGAATCATTTTACAATCGTACACACAAATCTATATTAAACAACACACCAGCAGCACAAGTAACGTTACATGCGAAAAAAATATGTTGAGTGGTTGAACTTGAGACTTATCGGAATTCAAATGTCTCTTCAACTTGGTCTGTGACCAATCAGATTTTGTTTCTCACTGCCTTCAGCCAATCAGAGCCGCTGACGTCACGGTACTCGTCTGAATTCCCCTCGCTCAGTCACTCAGGGGGCTTTCAGGTGAAGTATAATGTTGCAATGTATAATTTATTTAATAAAACACTGAAAGCGCAATACATCGCTCAATCTTGGGAATTCTGACCTTGATGGTGATGACAACCGGCTAGGAATTTAATGGCCTACGCGAGAAAAGTCCTGCTATTTGGAGGTAAGTTGTAGTCTACCAGTTAGCAAACTTTTTTTTTTTTTTTTTTTTTTTTTGATTTCGGCTAAAAAGAGCGAAATTTCGGCTTGATATCTCCTTTTTGAGTTTTTGTGTGGTGGTTTATGGCACATATATGTATGCAGCACCAAAACACCCCGTTCATATGATTGGTCAAATCGGCCCGTATTCTGTACGATATTAATTCATAAAGTGTTGTATGCTTGACTATGTACCGAAAACAATATCGACATACCATACTGATACGGTTCCCTGCTGCTAATCCTCATTTACTGTTCAAAAATAGTATTGGTTCAATGTTCAATCAGGATTTAGACAGACTATTGTAAACGTGAATAAAAAGTTGAACATGCTGTCTGACCTTATATCTTTTGTATATTCTGTTAACAGATGCTGTTCTTCATGAGTTTCTGCAGTCAACTGCCTCTGTGTAAGCGGCTATCAGACGCATAATGAGAAACTCATCAGAAAATTAAATATAATGTGTAATTTGTATTTGTGTATAGAGGGTCACCATTGGTCCAATAATTTTTCTTCTTTAATGAAAAACATGGTAAGTTTTGCTGAAACCATGTTAAGTTTAAATAAAAACCATTGGATTTGTTAATGAAATATGTCTCTTCATTAGTGATGTTGTTACATTTTATTTATTTTAATGGCCTTGAAAACAAATGCATTCAACTTTGGGAAAATGTCACCTAAGTAATTTGTTAAACGGTAGCACAATTATAATACTGTATTGTGTGAGATTATGTAATTCAAAGTACAGTAGTCAACATTTAAAGTGGATCAAAGTTCAGCAAAGTTGTCCTAAGAAGAAGGTTTTAGGACAACTTTGATTAAAGGTTTTGATCCACTTCAAATGTTGACTATATTATACAAAGTATAAGTAATAACAAAGTGTATTGTTATTGACTGCAAAGTGTGTAATTTTTAGTATTTGGAATAAGCCAAAGGTACTGAGCATACAGTATATACTATTACCTGTAAAATAATATATTCATAGTATATTGCTTGTGTGTTCGGAAGACACTCGTAATTAATTTGTAATGTACTTAAATCACAAATAAAGTGTACTTATAACACAAATTAAGTACACTTATAACACAAATAAAGTATACTTATAACACAAAGTATATTTATAACACAAATAAAGTATACTTATTACAAAAATTAAGTACACTTTAATATCACTAATCAAACATGTAATTAGTCCCTACACAGGCATATACTTAAAGTGTACTAAGTATACTTGAAGTTGTTCCAATTTAGCATACAAAAGTACACTAAATATACTTAAAGTTGTGTTTTTATACAACTTAATTACAACTAAAATATACTTAGTACAAAATTAGTTGTTTCAAAATAGCACACTTCAAGTTAACTAATCATTAACACACGTGAAATATACTGATAATTAGTCTGGCTGCAAGTATACTTAGCATACTTTTTTTTTCACTAGGGCAAATTAAAAGATGGCACGTTACAAATAGAAACTCTTTTTTCTGTGGGATTTAGTATCATATTTGGATATTGGAATAATAAATTAAGTATTTTAAATGAATCACATGTAAGCTCAATGTTTTTACTGTTTTCTAAGGGTTTCTTAATTTTAGACTAGTTTTCATTACAAAACCTGTATAAACGACGCAACTGTCAGGTTAGTATGTAAATATAGCCTACTTGAAATTGCAAACAAAATAATTATTTTAGTCCATATTAAATAATTGAATGCGATTCACTTGTGGTTGTCAGTTTGTATAAGCACACATTATGCAATGCAATATTAATCATGAATTAAAAAAATGCTTTTGAGCAGGTGTAGTGAAATCTTTGAATTGGGTCAAATTCAAAAAAATTTAACAGTCAAAATTAGATTTACGAAGATAGGTGTGTGTGTGTGTGTGTGTGTGTGTGTGTGTGTGTGTGTGTGTGTGTGTGTGTGTGTGTTTTGTGTATTGTATTCTCAAAAATGTAAAAAAAAAAAAAAAAAATGTCCAGTCACACTGGTACTCAAAACAATTTTCCAAGGTTGGCAGGTCTGCATAAAGTTTGGGAAATAGACGTATGAGTGCTGCCAGCATTGCTGCAGAGGTTGAAGGGGTGGGGGGTCAGCCTGTCAGTGCTCAGACCATATGCCGCACACTGCATCAAATTGGTCTGCATGGCTGTCGTCCCAGAAGGAAGACTCTTCTAAAGATGATGCACAAGTAAGCCCGCAAACAGTTTGCTGAAGACAGGCAGACTAAGGACATGGATTACTGGAACCATGTCCTGTGGTCTGATGAGACCAAGATAAACTTATTTGGTTCAGATGGTGTCAAGCATGTGTGGCGGCAACCGGATGAGGAGTACAAAGACAAGTGTGTCTTGCCTACAGTCAAGCATGGTGGTGGGAGTGTCATGGTCTGGGGCTGCATGAGTGCTGCCGGCACTGGGGAGCTACAGTTTATTGAGGGAACCATGAATGCCAACATGTACTGTGACATACTGAAGCAGAGCATGATCCCCTCCCTTCGGAGACTGGGCCGCAGGGCAGTATTCCAACATGATAACGACCCCAAACACACCTCCAAGACGACCACTGCCTTGCTAAAGAAGCTGAGGGTACCTAAACCCTATTGAGCATCTGTGGGGCATCCTCAAACGGAAGGTGGAGGAGCGCAAGGTCTCTAACATCCACCAGCTCCGTGATGTCGTCATGGAGGAGTGGAAGAGGACTCCAGTGGCAACCTGTGAAGCTCTGGTGAACTCCATGCCCAAGAGGGTTAAGGCAGTGCTGGAAAATAATGGTGGCCACACAAAATATTGACACTTTGGGCCCAATTTGGCCATTTTCACTTAGGGGTGTACTCACTTTTGTGGCCAGCGGTTTAGACATTAATAGCTGTGTGTTATTAAGTATAAGTGAGTTATTTTGAGGGGACAGCAAATTTACACTGTTATACAAGCTGTACACTCACTACTTTACATTGTAGCAAAGTGTCATTTCTTCAGTGTTGTCACATGAAAAGATATAATAAAATATTTACAAAAATGTGAGGGGTGTACTCACTTCTGTGAGATACTGTAGATAGATAGATAGATAGATAGGCCAGGCTTTTTGTGCATGTTGTCATGTCTGTCAGTATGTTCTTAGGCAGGGATTAAATAACAGGGACTAGGAGGTCAAAGAGCAAGGTAACAAAAATCTATAGGATTAAGATTGCAGAGAAATCTCAAGGATCTTGTTCTTCTATACAGATCTTAGAAATCCATTGATTTATGCAATAATGTGCAAATTTGTCACCAAAAGATATTATACCAGAGGTCTGCAACAACATTACTTGGGCTCTAAAATGTTGTCTGAAGGAAAAGGTTTGTATAAGTTTCTGTCATTTCAGGATGAAAACATAAAATAATGTGCATGTACATTTTTGAAAGGCTACTCTCAAAATCCATCAGTATTATTGCTTGCCAGTTTCATAAGTCAAATTACCATTGTGAATAATGCTGGCATAGTGCAACACAATGACAAAGTTACAAATGGTTTATCCACATCAGAAGTGCGGGCTCTCCAGGCACCCTGCCAGTACTTGATGGCTACAACGCTGTTTACTCTCTCAGGGATGCAGGGATCTAAAATTTCCTCTGTTTGTGTGGCTGTGGAGCGCCTTCAGTACTCCTGCGCAGTCTGCCACCCACTGAGACCACAGATGTAAGTGATACAGGCCACACATGCTATAAACCCTCTGAGTGGATGCCCGATTATAGCATTCAAACAGCTTTTTTTTTTTCTTTTCTTTTCAATTATCTGTGTTTGAAAGGATCACCACAGTACTCATTCTTCAAACAACCAGTTAGAGGCTCAACTCATTGGAGGGCATGGCGTAGGATAAATTTAACTACAAATTTAAAACCAGTTCATTAGCTCTTTCATTTCATAACAGTACATGAGTAGCCATTTGATTCTAATATTTGCTGCTGAAGACATGTGAAATGTTATTTAAATGGCCAACAAAACGACTTATAATTAGGCTTTAGGTCAAAAATCATATTACACAAATGTTTTCTTGAGCAGTGGTTTTGAAATCTGAAATCAAACACCTAGCTCAAAACTTGGCTAGGCCTTAATAGGTTTTTATCCTATAAAGCCTGCTGTCTCATATTTGATACTAAAATCTCTAAATGATCAACATGATCAAAACCTTGCTGAAAAAAACTGTTATAGCTACACAATCTACTAGATGCCTTCTGTCATCTGATTGATAGTTTATCATTTTTAACAGGTAAAGAGCCTTTTAGTATACCCTTACAAAAAAAAAGAAGTTTATCCAAGTGTACTATTAGTATACTTCTTTTAAACAAAAAAATAAGATAGTATACTTTCAGTCTACTTTTTATATACTTCTCAGAAATATACTTTATGTAGGCTACTTCTGAGAAATATACTTAAAATTGCACTTAAGTATACTTGACTTATACTGACAGAAAAGTCTTTTGATCGAGATATACTTAAAAGTATAATTAAGTATTCTAAGTATACTTGGCTTGTAGTTGTTTAATCTTTTGATTTAGTAGCCTATTAAATACATTTTATCACATAGTTTTACATACTGTCTTATCAACGTACATTGTTTGAAAATATTGATTTATAAAGAAAACAGATATATACCTAATTCTGAGTATCTGAATTTTTGTGTAGGCTAGTCCACTGGTAGTGTACATAGGAATTTACTTCAAATCTACTTCACTCTTTCCTTGCCGTTGACTGAATTTTCAGGCTCTGAAAGAGTACAGAATCTCCAGATCAAAATGCAGGAGAAGAAGCTGAAACAAGCGATTGAAGATTACTCACGCAAATGTTAAATAAAATGATCATCAAACATTAAACAGCATATAAATCAAAACTGCTTAACGTTACTGAATGAAATGTTGAACCCAGGATGAGCTATAGGACTGTGAAGCTTTGGGGGTGTTGATGCACTCGATCTACTCAATCTGTGTTTTGATCATCATTCTGAATCCCATCCGGATGTAGTCTTTGACAAAAATGCAATTTTCTCAGCTTTTTGTTTAAAATGTTGCTTTTTTATGAAACGTACCCACCTTCAAGTGTTGATAAAAAAGGATGCATGAAGCTAGAATAAAATGTTTTTAAAATAGAAAGAGTTAAAGTACAGTTAAAGGTTTTTCAAGTATAAAAAAAATAATACCTAAATAGGAACATAGTAGTATACTTAAAGTGCAAAAATAATATATAAAAAGTAAATCATAAGTGTGATGTTATGTTCACTTAAAATAAACTTACAAGTATACTTGCAGTGTAAAACTACTGAACTAGTAGATTACTTAAAAGTATATTTCAAAGTATACTTTCATATACTAAAAAAAAAAAAATGTGCTACAAGTATTAAAATAGTAAACTGGTATACTTATAAGTTCACTTGTAGTACAGATGCAGTACAAAATATAGCTGCAAGCAGCAATTCGGGGCCAAGCACCGAAGGCCATTGAAAATAAGGAATAATTCTGAGAATGAGAAAAATGAAATAAGGAATAAAGAGAAAAATGTTTGGGTTGTAGCGCAGTGCGGAGCAAGAAGAGCAAAAACAGCAGAAATTGAATGTACATGAAAAAAGGTGGTTCAGAAGTAGAGGTGAGAATGAACTCAAAATGAACAGAATAAGACATAAGAAATAATAAGAAAAATGTCTGGGTTGTAGCGCAATGCGGAGCAGGAAGAGAGAAAAAAAGACCAGAAGCTGAGATGAAAATAAACACAGAATGAACAAAAATAGATTTAATTCTAATCAGAAGAAGAAAAACCTAGTACAGTACTTATTGGGATAATAAAGGAATTGAAACGACACATTACAAACAATTTAAAAGTCGCCCCACACGGGACTCAAACACACAGTCTATGGATCTGGTGACTGACACTCAGCTCATTGCACCACTGGCCAGACACTTACACACACCTGCCAAACTTCAGTAGTTCATGTGAGAATGATCTCACAATGAAGATGTTTTTATAAAAATGCAACACATGTTATATTTATTAATTTTACTTTAGATCATTCTAGGAAACACTCAATATCTGGAACAGAAGTTTTTTTTTTTTTTTACAAAACAACCAATTAGAATGCTAAGCTAACTAGCATAAGACAACAAACAGAGGCAAGGTCACATTCAGAGACAAATATCTCGGGAACGGTAGCGAATATCAAAAATCCATTCAGTCATTTCTGTGCAGCTCGGTCCAAAGATCACATGAGCTGATTTTGGACAGAATTGAACAAAATTTGTAGGAGGAGTAGCGAAAAAACTTTTTTCATTTACTTCAATATGGCGGACAGGTACATTTTAAAGAAAATGACAAATGACACATCGGCGGAATCGGCATAAGCCAGGGAATAAAATGACATAAAGCATACGCATTTTGGAAAATGTTTTCAAAAGTTATAAGCGTTTTTGAAAAAATCGTTATATCTGCGGAACACTAGGTGGCGCTGTGTTCAACCTTCTTAGGTCCCTTCAGGATATTCTGATGATGATGATGATGATGATGATGATGATATGTACCAATTTTTGTGAAGATATGTCAAATTGTTTAAAAGTTATTGCAATTTATGACAAAATTCAAAATGGCGGACACGTGGTTCATCCGATATTGACAAAATCGTCGGTATCAGCATGATCCAAGGAATCCATAGACACTAAGATCATGATTTTCTAACAAACTGTTCAAAAGTTATTAGTCAAAATAGCAATTTTCCAGATCTCATGAACTGTAGGTGGCGCTGTTCCCAAATTTGGTATGTTACCTCAGATCATGGTTCCGATGAAGCGCACCAATTTTGGTTTCGATTGCTCAAAGTTTGGCCGAGATACAGCCTCTAAACTAATTTTGGGTCAACCTCGTTAACTTCATGACATCATAACTTTTTTTTTTTACCCATAGAAAAAAAATTCTGTTCAGTCATTTCTGTGTGGCTCAGTCCAAAGATCATCTGATCAAAGTTTGGACAAAATTGGACAAATTTTGAAGGAGTAGCGAAAAAAACTGCATACTGTACTTTTCAAAATGGCCACTACTGTAATGGGCGGAGACTTAATGTAAGATGTTCATGGAATCAGCATGAAGAGATGAATCAGATGTACTAAGTTCCATTTTTCTAGAGCAAATGGTTCAAAAGTTATAACCTTTAGAATAGTGAAATTTTGAACTGGTGGTGGCGCTATAGAGTTGGTCATAGAGACTCCAAATTTGGTTCAATGACTTTTCATGAACATCTCTACAAGTGTGCCAAATTTCATCACTTTCTCATGTTCCATTGATAGGGCTGCCATAGACTCCCAGTGGGGAAAAATAATAATAATAATAAAACTAACGATTACAATAGGGGCTATAGCACCTTCGGTGCTTGGCCCCTAATGAGAAAGCTGTGAACTAGTTGTGTACTTAAAGTTTACTACTGTTACACTTACAGTATAGTACACTTAAACATATACTTCATTTGGGCCAATTTAGTCGCAAGCGGTATTGAAATAGTACACTTACAAGTTTACTACTAGTACATTGATACTAGTATACTTACTACATAAAATATACTTAAAAAATATACTTGAACATTACTTAAGTATACTTGATAAAATGAACTTGAAGTATACTTATTTTTTCGTATGGGTAGTTCTCCACAGTACATTGGTTTTCCTTTGGAATGAAAGATTGGAAGAATGCTAGTAGCTCTATGGTAGCTACTGCCCTCTTACGTCCACAACCATTCAAAACAAGGTCCAGAGACCCGGAAATTAAATCGTTTGATATTTGATAGCAGTAGGCAGACGTACATTATACACTGCGCTACTGCACAGCACCATCATGATCTCAGAATGGGTCTCATATATAATGTTTTACCTGCTCGCTGCTGTTTTCAGTGCATTTCTTGCATATTGTCTGTATGTTAGACATGTTCATCAGAAATATGATCATATACCTGGACCTCCAAGAGACAAGTAAGAAACTTTAAGGATTTGTTCTCTATATGATTGTGCTTGATACAACTAAATAAACGGTATTGCAATAAGTCAGTCTTTGTTTTTATGATCAAAGCTCAGATAAATTAACATGAAAACTGATATTCTGACAGTTTTCTGCTGGGGCATATGCCAAGTTTCAGAAGAGTGATGAAATCGGGAAGCCTTGTACACGACTTATTTCTTCAATGGTAAGAACAATCCTTTTGTGTCAACGCATAAGATTATTTGCAAAATTTACTTGACTAATGTCTTGTTGATTTGACCTTGCACCTACAAAACATGTTTCAAGTGTTACGTACGTAATACCGTGTTATCATATCCCAAAGGTAGGCTAGTGATATTGCTCTCTCTCTCTCTCTCTCTCTCTCTATGTGTGTGTGTGTGTGTGATTTGTACTGTTTAACATTTTTACTCAGAAACGTCAAATAATTCCATGTAATTTAAATATTTTTATAGGTAGTACACTTACCTAAAATTATTTGAACTCTTTTAACGCTTAAGAAATTCTGAATGTTATTGCAACATGTGAATTCATCCAGAAACGGAATACATGTAATCGTAAATCAAAAAACGTAGTAATCAGATTACAGTTACATTTTGAAAAAAGGGGGAATACTATCAGGATTACATTCGTTTCATTTAAAACTAAATAAATCATTATTTTGCCATAATAACACCATGTTGCCAGTGATGACTCACGCGAGCCACCCGCTGGTGCATGCGCAAATAACACCCGTCTACAATCTCCTCAGACGCAGATTGAATCACTGCTGCTAGTTGAAACCTGGTTGAAACGATGCTGCCCGCGGGGAAAAAAGCTTTCAATTCATGAAAATTTCGCTGCTATTTTGTTTTCAAAGAAGAAAATGCAAACAACATGGTTGTACAGTGCAAACTCTGCCTTCCAGCTACGAAAAAAAACTTTCATTATCAAAGGACTAAAAAATAATCTGTAATACCATACTGTAGCCACTAGATGTCTGTATAGCCCTTTACATATATAGGATATTCAGGGCTGTGTATTCCAAAGTTGTGGAAATGAGACATGATTGCTTAGTTTTAATAGGTTTTAAAAGTAACCAAAATGCTAAACATTAAAATTAAAGCAGAACAAACATAAACAGAAATGTTTGATCCGAGCTTGTTCAGTTTGGTTATGATCTGATGTCACTTTTATATTTTTAAGCTCTAAACAACAACAGCAACAACAACGATAATAATATTGCAATAGATAATTTATCAGATTTATATATATATATATATATATATATATATATATATAGTTGAGACCCATTCAAAAGTACGGAACGTTTCAAATTTAAAAACTTGCAGAAATTGAGAAGGAAAAATTTAAAATTAAATTTAAAAATGCAATTTATCTAGTTCTTTCTTTCTTTCTTTCTTTCTTTCTTCATATAGGCCTATGTGACGTTGAAGTAATCAGATTACATTACTTTTATATTGTGGTACTTGGATTACGTTACTGAATACTTTTCTTATGAAGTAATTTGTAACTGTAACGGAATACATTTTTAAAGTAACCCTCCCAAGCAATATCAAACCATGTTCTGGCATGTAAGCTTCTGAGAAACTGCTGGAAAATAATAGTTTTATGCTTTACAATTCTGTCATTTTTTTTTCTCAACACTTCATCAATATATACATTTACTAAACTATAATAAAAAACACAGTCAGTTTCACTGAATAGCTGAAGTGAGGAAATGCCTGCTAAAGAAATATATAGATATAGGCAGGGCTATACTGTTTATTGAAGCTCTAGGGGAATTTTGGTAAAGCGTTCTCACCAATGTGACCGTGTTCTTGTTTTTAAGGGGAGAAAAATATGGCCCCGTTTACAGGATGAACAGTTTTCATTATGTCGTCATCATGGTTCATTGTCCTGAGGCTACAAAGGTAAATACTGAATCTTTTATGTTTTTATGAAAAGAAAAAAAAGTATCAGCCACAAAATCTAATAAAAAATATCTCTGCCCTGTTATTGTAGACAATCCTGATGTCACCTAAGTATCTCAAAGATCCTTTTGTCTACAAACAGTTCTTTAACGTGTTTGGAAAAAGGTATGTTTTTTTTTTATGTTTTTTTTTTTAATTGTTTTTTGGAAGGTGAATGGGAAACAAAAGTACAACATCACAATAATAATAATAATAATAATAATACAGGGTTACAGATTTCTACAGGCACAGTTGGAACATTAAGGAAAGTACAATACAAGACATATCACCAAGTGTCAATCTATTCATTCTGAGTCGTTACTGTAATATATGTCCAGAACTCTTCCCAAGGAGACAACCCATCCTCTTTGACACCATTTACTCTATTAAGTATAGATTCGTAAGAAGCAATTTCTATCATTGCACTAGCCCAATCTTTCATTTCTGGGGCTTTCATTGTCTTCCAGTGTCTCAGAATAATCCTGGTAGCCATTGTAATACCATTATAACAGAAAGTACACACTTAGAAACATTTGGTAATTGAGACTTGTCACCTAATAAACACAGCTGAGGTGTTAGAGATATTGTGGAGCCATACCAGCAACTTACGACATCTACTGTATAACTTGTTTCCAGATTGGTTTAACTAGGCTACACTCCCAAATACAATGTTTCCAACTGGCACTTCCAGCACAAATTGTCCTTCATCAATTTCATCCTGTAAAGTCTTACCAGAGTGTGGTGGTATCTATGAAGAATCTTATGTTGAGTGTACTTCCCCCTTACTTCTTTTATATATTTACCACATGCACCCCACCAAAATTTCTGAATCAATTTCTTCACCAATGTATGGAAAAAGGTATGTTTAATTTTTTCTGGGTATGGTGCAGTCTAGTCTCAGTATTATAAAAACTTTCAACTAGGGCTGTAGCTGAAAATAATTTTGGTAATTGAGTAATCGTTCGATTATTCTAACGCTTACTCGAGTAACCTCCCCTCCTGGTGCTGAGCCAGAGACTAATGCACTCAGTGCTTGGCATTTATTACAACTATTCAGTGTTTCAACCACATGATGTTTATTTTAGGTTTCAGATATTTAAATACACATAAGTACTAGTAACAATACATTTAGAGTTTGGAGGTGTCACCGGACACTTACATCCATCCGTGTATTTCGAAAGAAGTGGATGAATTCACATGTTGTAAATCCAACAGATATTCTCCTGACCGCGGCGTAAACAATGGCGGCGCTCGTCGTGCATAGCTCAACTACTAATGCGATATAAAGGTGCTTACACAACAAAACACATTCACTTACACATATGGCTTAAAATAAACATATAATAGCAATAACACAATAATAATTGATTCAAGTAAAGTATCAAAAGCAATTAATCGTATGGTTTTATTGAACAAAACTGTCAAAATACATAATGTATTGAATTGGACAACTAATGTTCTTTATGTATTATAACAAATGCCTGCAGAGGGCGCCAGTGGCCTGACGATTGCTTTTACACTTTACAACACGATCTAATCCTTGTTATATTGGCTTACAACATTTCCAATGAATCTTTAATATTTGCTATTTCTTTACGACAGAAATGCTACAACCACTGTAATTTCTTGAACAAGAACATGTGGACTTAAAGGAGGGATTAAACTTATTTTGAATTTCGCGACGAGCAGTTAGCACATTGCACCAAGTAGAAACATACTGTATAATGTATTCTGCGTTTGCTAAGGTTTATAGATGACTTACCTTACAAATCTGATTAAATGTTGCACATTGCGTTTGCAGATGAACATTAAAAGCAATCTAAACTCACAGCATATGCAGAGATAGCATATGCGGTCTAATAATGCGTTTCATGGATTCTCGTCCGTGGAAAGCGCCACTTCCGGTATTTTACCGGTTACTCGACACGGGCAAAATTGAAATCGAGGATTTTTTAAAATCGAGTATTCGAATTTAATCGAGGAATCGTTACAGCCCTACTTTCAACACATAAATGTATCTAATATGATAAAACAGTGCTGCTTTACCACACATACTTTTGACCGGAAGAAATGGAAGTGGCGACTGCGGCATAATAAAAGCTCCACTGCTCTCGAGCCGTGTGTCGCGCTTGTCTCTCATTAGCAATCGCTCCAGTAGCCTCGTTCAGCTCCCACAGCACTCAGTCCTGCTCTGCTTCATACTACAGTAACGTTAATAATCTCATCCATGAGCATGATTTCTGCCCGAGTCCCATCCCGATTCTTTTCCACCGGCTGTAGACGTGAAGACAACACATCCCATGATTCCATGAAAACAAGGCGCCTTTGTTTGAAATAAGTGACCTCTAGCGGCAAAAATTTACATATTGTGGCTTTAAGTGTTCCAGACTAAGCAAGCCAGAGGCAATAGTGGCAATGAACCCAAACTTCATCAGTGACAAAATGGAGATAAAAGGAGAAATCAGGATCAGTCAAGGGACCAGTTCTCCTGGTCAGACGAAGGAACATGGTGTGGTTTAATTCCAGGATGCATTACAAGTCAGATTGTGGATTTATATTATTCAATATATTTCATCCAGTTCCTTCTGCATGAAGTTCGGGATACATTACACCAGCATTTGGTGTGAAGGGAGTTGAAGCTGGCTGTCTGGTTCTCATGGTCTTCGTTGATCTGTGGCAATGGCTTTCAAAGCCATTTGGCTTTCAAATGAAAGATTGCTATCAAATAGCACACCCAGGTTCCTAACTGACGACATCAACTTGGCAGAGCAGCCATCAAGTGTTAGAGAGTATTCTAGGTTATGTGCGTTTTTTTTTTCAGAATTTAGTTGTAGGAAATTACTAGTCATCCAATTTTTTTATATCAACTATGTATTCTGTTAATTTTGAACTTTGTGAATTTATGTATGTTTTGTCAGGCCGCAAAGAATTATAGAGTATCGTCAGCATAACGGTGAAAACTAACGCCATGCTTCCTATTGATATCTCCCAAGGGTAGCATGTATAGGGTGAAAAGCAATGGTCCTAGTACTGAGCCTTGCGGTACTCCATACTGAACTTGTAATAATGTAAAATGCATCAATGTATCAATCTTAAGTTATAAGTTAAGAAATTCATAAAGTCATTACTGCTGTGATATAGGAACATTTAAAAGAAATCTCATCTAACCATTTCATGGGATCATTGTGATCAAAATAAATGTAAAAAAAAAAAAAAAAAAAAAAAAGGGCTTGCGGTTGGAGCGAGGCGCGTGATGGCAGCATAAAACTATAGCTCGCGGTCACTGAGTTGAAAAGCACTTATACTCAGAAACTTTCCAATTCAAATACGAGAAACGAGTATAAAATGAGTGGGGCAAAGCCTAAAAAAGGATTTGTGAAACAAAAGACAGTGGAGGAGTGTAACGAGATGGTTAATGACGACGACAAATCTGCACCGGAGAAAGATGGCGCAGAAACTTTACGAGCTCTGAGGGCGCTCAGCAAAGATATCTCCGACTTAAAAACAGAGTTGAGAAAAGAATTTAGCCAATTCAAGGAAGAGTTTAGGGAGGATATTAAAACTGAAGTTGAAAAACTGAAAAGAGACATAAACCAGAGGCTGCAAGATATTGCCGAGGATATTCAGTCACATAGCACAAGGTTACATGAGACGGAGGAACGAATTACTGGACTCGAATCTGAGAACCTTGAACTGAAAGACGCGCTACTTCATGCTTTGAAGGAACAAAGGACAATGCAGGACAAGATCACGGATCTTGAAGGTCGGTCGCGGCGAAATATCCGAATCTATGGCATTAAAGAAGGAGCGGAGGGTGCGTCCATGTTCAAGTTCATCAATGGCCTACTGAAAACGGAGCTTTCGCTGGATGGCGATTTAGACCTGCAGATACAGAAAGCACATAGGTCTCTAGGCCCGAGGCCTCAGAATGATGCCACCTCGAGATCGATCATTGTCAATTTCCTGCAGTACAGTAAAAGAGAACAAAATTCGATTCCAGACCCCTTACCCTGCCAAGATGCGGGAGACAGGACCTCAGCTTTATGACAGCGCAGCGGAGGCGGCAAAGGACGTGAACAAGAGAGGGTATGCTGTGGACTTGACGGGGATATCTGAAGGATCTGAACGCCCGTGGGAAGAAAGGTTGACGCGACATACCCAGTGGGAAGTGAGAGGAAGTGAGAAGAAGCGCTCACAATCGCATTCGAGAGAAGCTCCGGAGCTTCCAGAGACAATCACCAACATCGGATTAATAATTGAACGGACATTATTGAGCTGAGCTCTGAAGAGGTATGCAGATTTTTGGTGGACTGAATATATTTCATTTTGAGTCAGAACACTCCTCTATATTACTAATCTTACGAGTCTTTATGCTTATGATATCATTGAACTATATAAGGCGATAACTGGACATTTGAGAAAACTGACCGGGGACTGTCATTTGACATGATTGGTGATATACTATTAAGGGAGACAATCCCCCATTTAGGTGATAGCGAGGGTCCCCTACCAGTAGTAGGACTAGATCCCTCATCCCAAGATTGGAATTGGGATTTATCAGGTCATGTTTGGACCTTGATTGTGGAAGTCATTGTTCTTGTGTGTTCAGTTTTATTTCAGTTATATGTTCGTTCTAAAGGTTGCCAGCATTTGTTATTGAACTCTAAATCTCTATGCAGCGATATGTTAAAATCGCATCGCTAAATATAAATGGGTTAAATAACCCAGTTAAAAGGAATAAGGTAATAGCCAAGTTAAAACGTGAAAGGAGCCAGATTATATTTTTGCAAGAAACTCCTCTCTCCATTTGAACACGATAAACTGAAAAAATACGGGTACAGACTAACGTTTTACAGTTTTTTTTAAAAAAGTTTAATAAAAGGGTGTTTCCATATTAATACATAATTCTTTAAATTTCGATCTGTTGAAAGAGATATCAGAAAAAGAATGCCGATATGTTTTGATTCAGGGAAAATTGGATCAGCATCTGGTTACACTAGTAAATGTTTATGCACCTCCTGGAAGTAAAACATTTTTTTTCAACACAATTTTTGATCTTGTGGTCACAGAGTCTCAAGAAATAATGATATGCGGTGGTGACTTCAATATTGTTCTTAACCGGCAATTAGATTCATCCAACAGTAAGAGAATTAAGACAACACAATCAAAAAAATTTAGGAATTCATTAGAAGATTTGGGATTAATAGATGTCTGGAGAGACCTTCATCCCTTAGAATGTAAATATTCTCATTATTCAGCACCCCATGGTGTATACAGTAGGATAGATTATTTTTTTATGTTTAATAAGGACAGACACAGGGTAAGAGACTGTACAATAGGAGCGTCAGATATATCAGACCATGCAACAATATGTCTCAGTCTAAACTTGTATGATAAATTCACGGATAAAATATGGAGGCTTAATACAAGCATATTAGGCCATGCGAATGTGGTGGCTCAGATTAAATCAGAAATTAAAATATACATGGAGAACAATGATAACGGGGAAGTAAGTCCCCCAATATTATGGGATGCAGCCAAGGCGGTGTTAAGGGGTAAAATCATTTCCATTACCACAGCCCTTAAGAAGGCAAGAGAACTTCGTTTTAAGAATCTTGAGGATGAATTACAGTGTCTAACAGAACAACATGCAATTAGCAATGATACCCAGATTCTGAAGCAGATTAAAGATATTTAAAGTAAGATAAATTATATTTACAAGGAGGATATAGAGAAAAAATTAAAATTTCTAAAACAAACTTTTTATGAAACAGGTGTGAAAGCAACTAAAAGATTAGCATGGAAACTCAGAAAACAACAACAAAAGGCAACAATATATATGATACAGGACCCTGTCTCAGGAGGCATGCTGTATAACCTGGATAAGATTAAAGAGGCATTTGAATTATACTACAAATCCCTATATTCACAACAGACACAGGTAAATAGTGATTCAATTAAAACATTTTTAGACTCTCTCGACCTTCCTTCTATTGGACGGCATCAAAATAACCTTTTAACGAAAGAAATTACACAGGAGGAACTAGATAAGGCATTAAACAATCTTAAGAATAATAAAATGCCTGGTAATGATGGTTTGCCTTCAGAGTGGTTCAAAACATTTAGAAGAGAGATTTCACCACTTCTTATTTCATCATTTAATTGGACCCTTAAAGAAGCAGTTATTCCTCCTTCTTGGAGAGAAGCGATTATCTCAATTATACCCAAAGAAGGAAAGGACAAAACCCTGTGTAGTTCATATAGACCAATATCAATTTTGAATGTAGACTACAAGTTATTTGCCTCCATTTTAGCAAAAAGACTTGAGACGTTTCTGCCTGATTTGATAGATGTAGATCAAACAGGGTTTATTAGGAGGACGTCAGACTCATGATAATATTAGAAGAATGCTTCACATAATACAACAAATCCAAAAAGATCATACTAAAGCAACTTTAGTTAGCCTGCACGCGGAAAAGGCATTTGATTGTGTGAAATGGGGATATTTATTTCAGGTTCTATTGAGGTTTGGCTTTTCAGAAAACTCAGTTAGAAGTTTCCAATCCCTGTATTTCAGACCCGAAGCTAGGATTAAAATAAATGGTGGCCTTACTAAAAAGATAAACTTGGAAAGGAGAACACGACAGGGATGTCCTCTTTCTCCCTTATTATTTGCAATTTATATTGAGCCTCTGGCCCAGGCAATAAGGGAAAGTAATACAATTGGAGGGATTACTGTCAATAAAGTAGAACATAAAATAGCGTTATATGCTGATGATGTGTTAATTTATCTTTCTAATCCAGACATATCACTTCTTAAGCTATTTGATTCTCTTGAAGAATATGGACGGTTCTCGGGGTATAAACTAAACAAAGAAAACTCAAATGTTGTCATTTGGTTTCAATCCAATAAAAGAACTTAGACAAAGATTAAATATTAATTGGAATCAAAAATCAATTAAGTATCTGGGTGTATGGTTAACTCAAGATTTAACAAAGTTATATAAGAAGAACTATAATATAATCAATAGAAAAATTAAAGAAGATCTTAAGCGTTGGTCTTCTCTACCACACCTGGATTTTAGTTCAAGAATTGAAAGTATAAAAATGAATGTACTCCCGAGACTGTTATATCTCTTCCAATCTCTCCCTGTGGAAATACCACCTAAGCAGTTTCAAGAATGGGATAAACAAATCTCGAGATTCATTTGGAATGGAAGCAAACCAAGAATTAGATATAAAACATTGCAATTGGATAAAAGTAAGGGTGGCATGTCACTCCCCAATTTGAAAGATTATTATTATACCGCCCAGCTGAGACCATTGGTGTGTTGGTGTGATTTAGAGGTGGAGACGAAGTGGAAGGAAATAGAAAATGAGTTTCAAGGGATACCAGTTCAAGCTCTAATAGGTAAAAAATCTAATTTTCAAAACCAAATCCAATATGTTAATCCAATAACACAATTTACTTTAAAAATGTGGTTTACTATGGTAAAGGAACTTCACTTGGAGAAACAAATCCGGATTTTGAATTGGGTGGTGTACAATCCAGATTTTAAACCAGGGACAATGGATCATAGGTTTACGCAATGGATTTATTTAGGAATTTCTGCACTCTGTACAATTATAAACAATGGCAATATGGAGAGTTTTCAAACTTTAAAAGACAAGTTTGGTCTTGTAAATCAAGACCTATTTAGATATTTACAGGTTCGTCAGTATTATTTGAAAGAAATAAAGGACAATGCTGAGATTAATCAGATTGTGCAGGTTATCATACAGGCATATAAGAAAGGTACAAGTAAGACTGTATCCAAATTATATAAAGCGATAAGTAATTCAAGGAATCATTCAATAGAATATATAAGATTAAAATGGGAAAAAGAGGTTGGCATTTCCTTATTACCTGATCAATGGAATAAAATATGCACTATTCCACATACCTCAACAAACTCAAGAATATGGCATGAGTTTTGTTGGAAAAATCTGACTAGTTTTTTTATCACACCAAGACTTAAGGAATTACAAACAAGAACCTCTCACCCATGCTGGAGGAGCTGTGGGGTAGAAAAAGCCCATCACACACATATTTTTTGGCAATGTCCAAAGGTGAATGGTTTTTGGGAAGCTGTATGCTCTACTATTAATAGTGTTTTCACTCTACATATACCAAAATCATTTTCTGTTTTATATTTGGGAGATATTCCAGATGAGGTTGGACAAGATGACAAATATTTATTTAAGATTTTACTGGCAACAAGTAAAAAGGCAATAACCCGGAAATGGTACAAAGTAGACCCACCTACAAGAGAAGACTGGCTTTAAATCGTAACAGAGGTTAGAGAAATGGGAAGAAAAAAAAAAACAAAAAAACAAACACATATAAACTTCGGCTGCAAATGCAAATCTTTGAGAGCAAATGGAGGAAATGGTTACCATGTCCCTCTTTGGTTTAGATGATTTTATTTGTAAAGTGTATATAAATGTTTACGGATATAAGGTTCTGGTGAAATGACTAAAAGGTTTATATGTAATTTATGACAACTTTTTGATGTTCCTTAAGGTTTATATGTAATGTATGGCAACCTTTGTAATACCCTTGCTTTTTCTTTTTCTTTTTTCCTTCTTTTTTTACCCCCTTTTTGTTCTTCTGTTTTCAACAACAAAAAACTCATAAAAAATAAGTATTAAAAAAAAAAAGAAAGAAATGAACATACAACAGGGATACAAACATACTTGCAGAGTAGTAAAAATTGTGAACATTTGTCTCAGAGTGTGATACATTTGAGGAAATACTGTAGTCACTTTTCACTCATTGCAAAGCTTTGCCCACATTTAGTCTAATGATTACCCCATTACAAATGACTGAATGTTTAATTGTTTTTAGAGTAGTGTCTGCTTATTGTCAAGTGAAGCAAACAATGCTGTTTTGCAATTCATGGGCTCCGGCACATTTACAAAAGCAATGTTCCAATTTTCAGGATGAAGTGATTTTTTTCCTCCTGTTTGTAGAAATGAACTAGATACAGCTAGCAAATTTCCAGTTGGTTCAAGTAGATTCAACAATTTCAGATTTGTTGCCTGTCCACAACAAACAAGACTCTTCTTTTAAACAAGTAATTACTTCATAACTACTAAAAAAAGTAAGTTCTATGTAGAATGGATGTAATCTGGACATACTACATTTGCCATGTAATTGTCAATGGACCTTCCCGCATCAGATGCATCGCTTCACTGCCATTCACAAATCCTCTCCCGTGGCCCTATAAGGCAGTAAAGTGTCCATCAGATGCACACAAAATCTTGCCAGACGTAGTAGGTCATCTGGTTACTTTTCACTTACTGTTTTGTGAATTCAGACAAACTGCTCTTTTCACATACTGTTTTTCACGTTTTTGGATGTAGCCATACTATTTATATAGTAGGGCTGTCAATTAAAAATCAAAATCATATTAATTACATAATATACTGATTAATTCATCAAATTAAAAGAAATTGCAGCAATTAGGTTTGCAAATCCTTGTTATGGGCATGATTAAAAGAATACATTTTTATTAATTATACTTAATTGTACTAAATGAACACTAAATTGACAGCCCTACACTTTTACACTACACTTCTCATTCCACTGACTTCCATTCATACGAATACAAATGCAGGAGACCGGAGGAAGTTTAAAGGACTGTAGACTATTTTTACACTATTTTTTGTATTTATTATTATTTATTATATGTTGAATTTATGTTTTAAAAAAAATATGTTGAAGAAATTTTTCATGCTCAAAGTCTAATGTGACTGCGGCTTAATTCATATTTGAATTTGAATGTTTTATGGGATTTGCTTTGCCAGTGGTGACTATATAGTTGAATAAGTCACATGACTCAATCTTCTCAGGTTCTTGGGAAACGGGCTAATTACGGCAATGGACCATGACACCTGGTACAGGCAGCGTCGCATCATGGATCCTGCCTTTAGCAGCTCGTAAGTGAAATACAGAAACTCTCTGATATACTGAAATGTGATACAGATGCACCTCAGCTGATGCGGTCTCATTCATCAGATACTTACGAAGCTTGATGGACACTTTTAATGAGATGTCAGAGCGCCTAATGGACAAGCTGGATGAAATGGCAGTGAAGAAAACACCTGCCGTCATGCATGACCTAGTCAACTGTGTCACACTCGATGTCATTTGCAAGGTTTCACTCTCCTTTCCGCTAATTCAATGGAAAGTCTAATAGAAGGGAAGTCAAATCAGCTGTTGATCAATACTTAGTAGTCATGTTTTCATCCACAGGTGGCTTTCGGTGTTGATTTGAATTTCTTGGCGCAAACTGACAGCCCCTTCCAGAATGCAGTAGAGCTGTGTTTAAAAGGCAGTGTAATGGATCTCAGAGACCCATTTTTTAGGGTAAGAATTTATCTAAAGATACTTATGTCACCCTAAAGTAGTATAATGCTGTATAATCTGTTTTTTTTATATGTGGCACCTCAGCTTTTTCCCAAGAATTGGAAGATTATACAGCAAGTTAAAGATGCAGCTGAACTCCTGCGTAAAACGGGAGAAAAATGGATAGAAAAAAGGAAGAGAGCTATAGAAAATGGAGAAGATGTCCCTAAAGACATTCTTACACAAATCCTCAAAACGGCAGGTATGTGGGTCTCCAGTGGCTGTGACATTAAATGGTTAAGTGTATTTTCATTCTTCCATTTGTTATACAGGTAACTGGGCTGCAAATTTTAAAAACTGTAATTAATCATTTTAAAAATGTTTAAAAAAATGATCCATTAAATCATACCGTATACCACATTTAAACCTAACAAGTGCAAAAATTTGATAAGTAATTTACCATTAGAGCAATAAAAAGTTCAAATACAAGTTGCCCAGAGTGCAACCGAGAGGAACAGATTACAGGAGTCAGACAAAGTTAAACTGTGTTTGTAACCTTTAAACCTAATGAGTGTGGAAAAACTGGTAAATAATTTACCACTGGAGCAGTTCAAGTTCAAATACAAATTGTCCAAAGATCACAGAAAGGAACAGATTACAGGAATCAGACACATCTGAAAAAGTTAAACTTTATGTAACTTGACATTGTCTTAAAAACGTAGCTCTCATGGTGCGAGATGCAACTTGACAACTAAAGACATCCATGTCCATCTAACATGTTAACATAGATCATCAGCAATTATAAAAAAGCACAAACTTGATTACAAAATGGGTTGTTGGCTTATGTTCAATAATATGGAAATGAAATAAACAATATATTGACTTCTGAAGTCACTTTTAAAAATGTCTGTTCAGTACTTTACTCATCTACTTTTGAATTATCTTCATGTTTTCTCAGCAAAAAGTATATGTGCCTTTTTTAGTGATTCAAGGCCCGATATACTCACAGCAAAGTTATTTTTGTTCCTCGCTTAGGGTTAAAAAGAAGTTCGAAATACGTGACGTCACACCAGTTTGTTCTTTGATTTTGCTTGAAGTATATCCGGGCCTTAAAGTGGTTAATCAGCATATTATGTAATTAATTGGATTCCAAATTTTAATCAGTTAATAGCCCCAATAATAACGTATTCAAAACTAGGTAGAGTTACTTAACTATTTAACACTTTCCATTTTTGCTGCAGAGGAGGAAAAAGTTAATAATGCAAAAGATGATGAGGTGATGTTGGACAATTTCGTGACTTTCTTCATTGCTGGTGAGTTACGGCTTTCTTTGATTTCTGCTCATAAACTCCTGCCGTTATAAACAGCGCTTGATTCTTTTGCAGGCCAAGAGACAACAGCCAATCAGCTCTCGTTTGCAATCATGGAATTAGGGAGACATCCTGAGATATATAAACGGTAAAAAACGTCTTGGAAATGTGGACCTATTTCACATTGTCTTGTATTACAATGCTCTAGTTTGAATTTCTTTTCATTCCCAGGGCTAAAGCAGAAGTGGATGAGGTTCTTGGGACAAAGAAAGACATTTCATATGAAGACCTTGGAAAATTCACTTACTTGTCTCAGGTTGGTCTACTGCAGGGGTGCCCAATGCTTTTCCTGGAGATCTACCTTCCTGCAAAGTTCAGCTCCAACCCTGATCAAACGCAATTGAACCAGCTATTTAAGATCTTCAGGAGCACTTGATAATTACAGACAGGTGTGCTGGATCAGGGTTGTATATGAAATCTGCTTATAGGTAGATCTCCAGGAGCAGGATTTGGCCCCCCGGTCTACAGAGATGTTGTTTTACATGCTACAAACACAAATGGTTCTGTATCCATTTCTTTGAATGGTGTATTATTGACTCAATGCATTAGGTATTGAAGGAAACACTGCGTCTGTACCCCACTGCTCCAGGAACCAATCGCTGGTTGCATGAGGACATGGTTATAAATGGGCTGAAAGTCCCAGGGCACTGTTCTATTGCTGTGAGTATCGCCAAATTCCCAGTAATGCTTGTGGCCATCATGGTACCTGCCTGGGGCAGCTATTTCTAGTCACACAAATATAGCTCCTGTCTACTTGATTGGAAAAAAATCTTCAACATTGTTTGGATATATTATATTTTAGTTAAAGGGTTAGTTCACCATTTACTCACCCTGGTGTTGTTCTAATGCCATATGACCTTCTTTCTTTTTCAGACTACAAAAGGAGAATTTTTAAAAATGTCCAGCTCACGCTTGTCCATATAATGGCAGTGAATAAACACCAGCAAGTTTTTGAAAAAATATGCAAAAGTATCACAGAATGATCCCTTGCAACACGTGTCATAAATTCTGGGTGTTCTAGGCATATCCGAAATTTTATGTATCATTCAACGAAAATCCTGACCTTGGCCATTGGTATTCTGTGCACAGCAGTCCGGAGATGTTGAACTCAGTGAAGAAAGTACACGGATACTTTTTGGGGGGATTTCTAGGCGTTGTATTTAATGACGCATTTTTATTAATCTTGATTTCTCATAAATGCGTGTGCTTTTTCTGGGTGAGTCGGAGTGAACTGCGGCCTTAATAGAGTCTGTGCAGTTGTGCACAGAGGTCAGGATTTTCATTAAACAATACATTAAATTTCAGTTTGATTTTTACCAAACCTATTATAAACCCCCAGAACACATAGGATATATACGACACGTTACATGGGACCTTTCTGTGTTACTTTTGCTTTTTTTTAAAAAAAACAAAAAAAAAAACAAAAGCTTGATGCTTGTTGCTATTCAGTGCAATTATATGGATGATGCAGAGTGAACATTTTTGTAAAATTCTCCTTTTTTTGTCTGAAAAGGAAAGAGCGGCAGACTGCATTAGAACAATGCCAGGGTGAGTAAATGATGACTTAATTTCATTTTAGGGTGAACTATCCCTTTAATTATCAAATGAAATTTCAAATTAGCAATGAATTCAGACAACAATGGCGTCATCAATTTTACTTATTTAATTGTATTTAAATACATGAATATTTTGAACCATTTTCACCTTTTTCCATACAGTTCAGTTCTTATGTCTCTCAAAGACTGGACAAGTTTTTTAAAGATCCGTTGAAGTTTGATCCTGAGAGATTTGATGTGAATGCCCCAAAGTAAGTCATTATCACCTATTCACAGTCTCATTTTACCCTATGTTTTAGTAGTTATTCTGCATTCACACCATGTCGTAATTAACAACCTGTAACGTTCTACTTGGAGTTTCAGAATTATTAAACAACACTTTTAATGCAGTGAATCATTAGGCAAAACCACAATACAACAAATAACAGTCATTACTTTTATTTAGCAGGATTTTTTTACTCTGTCCTAGCTACATTCAATTGTATTGTATGTTTTTCGTTTATTTACAGATTATTCATGCATTAAGATATTAAAAATAGTCAATTAATTTTAGGAATTATTAAACAAAAATATTAAAAAAAACTACATTTTACTGCTGAAGACACTACCATTTTTTTTGTTTCCGCATGGCGTTACAGCGGTCAGGTGGTACAAGTCTGACTTATCAAAAAATACAGAGTTTACAAGCTGTAATTATGAGTTCAATGTGGATGTGAACTCTTTTTACAAGTCAATATTTCGTAGTTACAGTATTTATGACATGAATGCACCTTAATGTTGTGAAATTGCTGCATGAAATCTGTTGATTATCAAATTGTGTTCTTATCTGAAAGGCCTTATTACTGCTACTACCCATTTACACTTGGCCCACGAACCTGTCTAGGGCAGGTCTTCTCACAGGTGATGAAGCACACACACAAACACACATTTGCACCTCCTTTTCTCCTTCAGAATTTTTAGACATTCCAAGTGCCACATTTGCTGTGATCATGACAACTCTGTCGTGTTTCTACATTCAGATGGAGGCAAAAGTTGTGCTTGCCAAACTGCTTCAGAGATTTGAGTTCATTCTGGTTCCTGGACAGTCTTTCGACATTAAAGACACTGGAACTCTACGGCCCAAGAGTGGAGTGATCTGCAACATTAAACCATGCTCATAGGACATGTTTAAGCAACTTGTTTTGTGACAACTCTTGTGTACTTGTGTCTTCATACATGATCTTGTATTATTCAAACACTAACCTGAGCACAGAAGTTGTAACAGGCTATGATACTCCATCTGCACTTTTAATTGATTCAGTTTTATATTGCATCATAATCCTTCATTATGGTCATGTTAAATCTTTGGTTTAATACATTATGTAGAATATATACAGTGCTGGGTAGTAACTGATTATATTTAATCTGGATTACGTACAGATTCCAAAATTAAGTACTTGTGTTTCGATTATATTACGTTTTAAAATACTCATAAACAGAGTACAGTTTCTTTATTACTGATTACATGATTACATATTATTCACACAATGGTAGTAAATTATTCATAATTTATTGATTTTCCCTAATTCTTCTTTTTATCTTTTTAATTTTAATTTCTAAAAAAAAAGTATATATATATATATATATATGTTTGGAAAGTCTTCTAGATCTAGATTAACCACACATTTGCATGTTCACGGTTCTCTGTTAATGGTCACATGACTTGAAGGTAAATAAAGTAATACATTGTTTTTAGTAAGTGTTTTATTTTGAATGTTTTTATTTTTAAATTATTCATTGATATTAATTTTACATTTTTATGATTGAAATATTATTACTATTAGCTTTTCATCACCTCACAAACCCCCTTGAAGTTCCTTCACAAACCCCAGTTTGAGAAAACCTGACATAATATGTTTAATGCAGTTCATTTTGTTGGTTAACAAAGAATTGAATATAATTTCTTTCTCTTTGTATTTTTATATCAATATGGTAGACGATTTCTAATCAGTAACAGACTACAATTTGTAAGTAATCTACCCAGCACTGATTATATAAATGCAGTATGAACATTTTAGAAACACAACAGGCTTGACAACAATGAAAACCAGTGAAACTGGTGAACTGAACATGTTTCTGTTCTGCTAGTTTAATTCTTTTTTTCTTTATAAATTATATTATCAGCCAAATCCTAAAACTTTTTATTAGATTTTAAATTGGTCTCATATTACAAATTATATACCACTTAACCAAACAGATTAAACAGAGTGAATTAAAATCATAAAAACTGTTTTACGTGGTGTCCTTTTTCTTTTTTGCATTTTGTGAAACTGTATCACTTGTTCTTGTAGTACAACGATTATGTAATATGAATATGTCCAAAGAAAAAATCTTTGCCTCACAGGCCCCAGCGAGGATCGAACTCGCGACCCCTGGTTTACAAGACCAGTGCTCTAACCACTGAGCTATGGAGCCAGCTGTGGCAGCAATCCCGAAAAGTATTGTATTTAATCATAACATGGTATTTGGTAGTGTATGCAAAATTGTCAAGCACTTTCTTTTTTTAAGCTGAGTGACATGCCAAAAATATAACTTTACCACATTCGGTGATTTACAACATTTTTATAAAAAATATACGAATTAATTGAGATTGAGATTAATTATTAAGGTATTCAAGTTTCATAAAATAAAAGACGAAGGATAAAGAGGAAAGATTTTATGTACCAAACCGACCAAAAATATTTTTACGTCGTTGTTTTCATAACCTCGAATAGCCTGTAAGCAGTACCCGGATGGAAATATAATTTTTGGCCACTGGAGGGCAACGTTCACTAACAAAACTCTCCACAATCACGTTCTGCAATAACAGAGAAAAAAATATTTTTTGTTGTCTAAACTGTTAAAGGGATAGTTCACTCAAAAATGAAAATTCTGTCATCATTTTCTCAACCTCAGGGTGTTCCAAACCTGTATGAATTACTTTCTTCTTGTCAGTAACCAAACAGATGATGGGGCCCGATTGACTTCCATATTATGGAAAAAAATACAATGGAAGTCAATGGGGCCCTGTTTGATGGGCCCCAGGTTTGGAACAACTTGAGGTGAGTAAATGATGACAGAATTTTCATTTTTGGGTGAACTATCCCTTTAAGGTTGAACCAAAGAGCGGTTCTTTATGGTTTTGAATCTTTATGGTAGTGAATGCTAGATTTGCCGACACTAATATTTTGTGAGAAAATGAAAGCTTGAGACTGGACCCAAACATAGGTGAATAATACCTTTGAACATGTCAATTCGAAATAAATCATTGATACAGATTTTTCAGTAATTTGATTCTGCAGTTAATATTAACTTTTAGGTTTTAAAAAGTTAGGTATATTTGACTTTCTTCGAATGCACAATATCTCTGTCAGGCATCTGCTCCTTTCTCACTTTACATCATAAACAAATGGGTCTTTAAAAATTGATAGTAATGGCACAGTAGACGTTCCATGATTTACTTGTTTCCTTCACTTATAAACAAACATTCAAACAAACAAATAAATAATAGTGGGTAGTTTGGGTGGAAAAGAATTTACAAATTCTAACAAACAACCTAAAAAAACTCGTGAAAAGTAATACAATTTAAATAATTATAAATTAATTATAGTTAAAAATTTAATTATAATTGAAATAGGTTTTCTATAATACCTTAAGAAATCGAATAAAAACCAGCCTGTTTGTGTATCTTGGGAATGTGGGCTCTGTCTCTTTAAGAGGGCAGATCCTGCTTTTTGCCTCTCATCTCTGAACCTGCTCAGATCCGTTTGGATCATTTCACACCAGTCCAGGGGAAGAACTGAACCCGGGACCCTGAACATTGACACATGTGAGGAGTTAAACTGCAAACCCCTTCTGATCTGATCTTTGAAGCTTCCGATGAATTTTAACGTGAATGCAGACATGTTTTTTTTAAGAAGGCGGTGTTTATGTTTATTATTTTTTTAAATATTGCGCTTGAAACCTCTAAGCTCATTCTTGTCTAAAGGAATTTTTTCATGAGAAAAACCGCGTTTCATTTACTACGATGCTCGTGGATTTATATATCGCGCACATTTTAGGATATTTAAAAACATGTACGATTGCAAAGTTAGTGGTAAGTGAGGCGTTAATAAAGGTGATAGTTTGAAAATAAATTTTCCGGAATAAAAACCAATTTATGTACAGTCCTGTTAATATTTAAATCATTTACTACATGAATCCTTTGGTTTTTAATGCGTTTTTTATATTGCGCTTTTTTGGAGGGATTATGTTAGATCTATGTTGAATATTTCACCCTGAGACTGTTCCTCTTTAAAGAGTCATGATGGCAAAACATTGTCCTAATGATGACCTGAGTAAGATCTCTGATGATGAACTGATCAGATGGAGCAAAGAGGACTTGATAATGAGACTGAGAAAGGTTGACAGTGAGAAGATGAACCTGATGCTGGAGCATGGGAACATGATGAAGGACATCAACCGCAGACTGCAGCTGCACCTTCATGAGATTCGTAATCTAAAGGATATCAATCAGAAACTGCAAGACGATAACCAGGAGCTCAGGGAACTCTGCTGCTTTCTCGATGATGATCGGCAGAAAGGTAAGAAGCTGTCTCGGGAATGGCAGAGGTTTGGGAGGTATACGGCAAGCTCCGTGTGGAAAGAGGTGAGCACATATCAGCAGAAACTCAAGGACCTAGAGGTTAACCAGGAAAACATTCTTCGGGAGAACGCAGAACTAAAGGAAATCATTCTCATGTTGGATGAAGATAGGAATGGAGCTGGATCTAGGAGTTCTATTGACAGCCAGTCCAGTCTGAGCAACCTAAATGGAGGTTCGGGCACTGTCAGAGATGTAGGTGATGGGAGCAGTACCTCCAGCGGTGGAAGTGCTGGCAGCCCAGACCATCATCATAATCATATACACAAGACTGTAGAACCCAAGATTGGCACCATAAGACGATCGATGGATGATCTCTCCGCTCCACATCATCACAGGAGCATCCCCAATGGACTCAATGGTGAGTACAGATGACCGTGTTTGCATCATTGTTTAAAAATCAAAATTGGAGTTTTGTGGCTTTTAGTGCATGTCTTTTAGTTTTAATGCCATTCATATATTAGAACGCCCTTAAAAAGTACACATTAAGTCTTTGACTTCCAGAAAAACAAACCAAAAATACTGATGACTCATCTTGCACTCGTGGGTGTGTCCAATTTTTTCTCCAATCAAATTCTGTCTAGAATGAGAATGTCCCACTTACTTAATAAAGAGCTGGAGTGCTCATGACATCACTGCGCCACTGTATTGGGATTTCCACACATGCTACTATCTTAATTAGTGGACATCTGATTTAAATGTGTGAACATTACGCAACCAGTCAGTGTTTTATATATGAAGTTTCAGTGGAATGCCCCTCCCCCTAAATTATAAACGCCACATGCCTCTGATTATCAATCGCAAGCAATAAATCATGGTTCATAACTGCGGCATAAACTGAAGTGTATTAGCTATTAAAAACAATATTTCCAAAAACACAGGAGAGAAAACTGCACTTGTCAAGCCATTTCATGGGGGTTTTAACAGTATTGCTCACGAATCTGAGGTTGGTGGTTTATGAAGGTATAAAGGGTTAGTTCAGCCAAAGATTCTGTCATTAATTACTCACCCTCATGTCGTTCCAAACCTGCAAGACTTCCGTTCATCCTTGGAACACAAATGAAGATATTCATATATTGAAATCTGAGAGCTTTCTGTCCCTCCATTCACAGCCTACGCAACTACCTCTTTCAAGCCCTAGAAAGGTAGTAAAGACATCATAAAAGTAATCCATGTGACTCCAAGTGGTTTAACCTCAAATCTTTGTTTGCTTAAAAAAAAACATAGTTTATCACTTTATTTACAAAATATTGATCTCCAACGCGCGTTCACGAGAGAACTCGTGTGTTTACTTGAGAGCAGACGTTGTTGCATGAACATGCGTTGGAGAATAATATTTTGTAAATAAAGTGGTAAATTATGTTTTTTGTGCAAACAAAGGTTTGAGGTTAAACAACTGGAGTCACATGGATTACTTTTGTGATGTCTTTACTACCTTTCTGGGGCTTGAAAGTGGTAGTTGCATAGGATGTCAATGGAGGGACAGAAAGCTCTCAGATTTCATTAAAAAGATCTTCATTTGTGTTCTGAAGATGAACGAATGTCTTACGGTTTTTGAACGACATGAGGGTGAGTAATTAATGACAGAATTTGCATTTTTGGGTGAACTAAACCTTTAAGATGCTCATTTGAAACCGAAGTTAATAACACTTAGAACAATACTAGCATTATAAGCATCAGTCATTTCCTAATGCTTTAGTTTTAAGTTCTTTAAGTAATATGAAACTAGAGGAATAAAATGGCTCAGGTGAACTAATGTAAATGATTCTATTAATAGTATGTACTTAACAGTAAACGTAAGTGTTTAGATCTTACAATATTACTGAAGATGTAGCTAATTACCCCTGTGGTAATTACTTAAATCACCTCAGATCAATAAAACAACAGTATCGCATGTGAGTGTGGCTTTGAGTGAAGGTCTAGTGTTAATTGCTTTTACAGTAGATTGGGTATATGGATTTTGGATTTGCTGATGGTCTTTGTTTTCTCATGGTGTGGAAGGGCTTACAAAAAGAAATCAATGTGATCACCTTATTCAAGCCCTAAACACCCACATGAGCTGACTGTTTGATAGCTGTAATGAAATGGTGTGTTAAGCCTGGCTTTAGCTGCACTCCAACAATGCCATGATTTCAGATGAAAAAGCAGTATTGTGCTTTTGAAGTGACATCTGAAAATGCTTCCTGTTGAGTTGGCTAGCTTTTAACTTTGAGTCTGCGTTGAACATAAATGCCAATTGACACTGTTTAGAAACTTACGTGTAAGCATAGAATGACCTACTGTCAAATATGATGTTGGCCTCTGATACATTTAAAACATCAATGTTGGACAATGTATAATTTTTAGGTCTCGCTTCTGCTGTCTTATGCTTACGAAGCCTCTCAAATCATATTTCATCCCAAAATCAAAATTAATAAATTATATTTTGCTTAAAGGTAGGGTAGGCAATTTCGGAAAGGCTATCAATAGCAAGCTAGTTTTGAATCCCACTTTCCCTTCAGAGCTCTCTCCAAAGCCACACCTCCTCCAAAAGACATGAACATGCACAGCAGAGTCACGATAAGAGAGACAGCGTTAAATTACCTCATGTCTCAAAGCACACAACATTACAGTAATATTGAACGTAAACTACAGAGCTCTTACTTGTACCACCTGACTGCTGCAGATTCATTTTGGCATTGATAGTGTTGACATAAAAATATAAATCCGAGCCTGAGAAAGTGAACAGCCCTGGGCAGAACGTCACAGGTTGCCATCTCGTAGTAACGGTTACGACATGGCGTGAACACAGCATAAGCTCGTTGTTTTGGTTCAGGAGGAACTTTAAAAGGCAGCTGCTGTTTGTTTGTGGCACGTGTAAACGTCACATCCTTTTGATTTTCCCAGCAAAAATGGGTCCTTCACATAAAAATCAGTCTACAGGCTTTCTTAGGGTGCATCTCAATGATCTCTATAGCTCCCAAGCTCATGAATCAGTATATTGTGTACACTGGTAAAGACCCTGGCTCACACATTGGGCCAGGGTCATTAACAATTAACAATTATAAATGTTAACTAGATGTGTTCACTACCTGTCTGGCGATGTGTGTTTATGCTGACATATAATACAAAAAACGGTTTATCTTTTCAAATCTTCTATCGTGTGTCATTATATTTATTCAGAAATGTGACATAATTTCCGATAAGGGAGCATAGTGAGCATCGATGCTCCCTGGTTTTTGCGGTGCATTATGGGACCTTTTAAGGGAGTGAATGTTCCAGTGCAGGAAGGATTTTGTGATTGAGACCCATTTCAACTACATTTAATGGTGCAAGGCAAAAATATTTAGTAGTTTGTAAGTTGTAACTTTTCTCATTTATGTCGCAACTAGGCTGTTGTAACTTACGTACAGCTGGTGCAACCGGCGGCCTCATATGCTTTCAAATAAGTTAGAGATGAAAAATGGCTTTTTTTGTCATTAAAATGTCACAGTGCAAAGACATTTATGACAGGTTTCATCATATTCACTAATTTCCACCCTGATAAACTCTCCATGGCTTGTGCACAACATGGTGGTCTACTTTGATCTTAAAGAGGCCTGTCGCTATCCCATTTGTCCGATCAATGAAATAAATTTGATCATGGTTAAGCCCCTGGGGTCAGTGTGTGTGGCCTGGATTCAATGTGTGGTGCAGTGTCATTTAATATGATGGTCAGGTTGAGTGCATATATGTTTGGAGTGTGTATCTTGATTCCACAGGGATTCCTCAGACATGCTAACAGCTGTAGGAAGGTGATAAATGAGTGAAGTGGGACCTGCGGAGGTATTTGCCGGAGATATTGGCTGGAGTACGGCAAATAGAGAGTGGATGGTTTGGAGAGTGTGTGTGTGTATGAGGTCCCCTCCTCTCTTTCCTCCTTAAGGGGTTTCATCAATCAGTTGAGCCGTTGGCCGTCCCAATGCACAGATGGTGCTGCGGTAATCTTCAGAGACAGGTTCATATTTCATCTCAATGTTCGATCCCAAGCTGTGTTGCACAACTGCTCACAACTCTATGGTTTCAAGAGTTGAAGCCTTCACACACACAATAAGTAGTGCTACATTGCTAGCATATTCTAACACTGGTTTCTGTGGGCAGTATTTTTGAAATTATCTACATTTTGATTGCAATTCAGATTTTGAAAGTTAAAGAGTCAAGATCCTGTGAATCACTGTCCAACAAGTGCCTTCATGATTTTCATGCATGTAAAGCATGTTAAGGGATTTAGTCATCATCAGGTTCTCATTCAGATCTCCTACAGCAATGTGACACCTGTGTCAGTCAACCTGGACTTTTGTCAGTTGAGATTTCTTTTATTATTATTATTATTATTATTATTATTAATAGAGTGCTCAGTGCAAGTCATGGGTTCCCATTGGAAATTCAAACCTTTTTTTTTTTTTTTCAGTGGCAGTTTTCAAATTCAAATTAAAATAAGTCTATGGTTAACTTTTTGTTTTGCAACATAAATTACAAACAGTCTTACCTCAAACATTATAAATACCCAACCCATGGAAAAGACCCAATCTCAAAATACCAATCTCAAAATACCCAATACAAATACCCAATCTCATGGTAAAACATAACTACTTTACGAGGTGGTGATTTCATCACATTCGTACGAAAATGTACACATGAGATTTGGACAATTTTGGCCACCAGTTTGCCAAAATGTAAAATAGCTAAGAATTACCATGAACCGTGTTGAAATACCAAAAGAAGTTTATGTACTTGACAAATCAGACAGATCAAAGTTGTATGTCCATTTCAGGTACCAAACAAACAGACGTACAAAAACAAAATGTTAAAGCAAAACGGGAAAATCACTTAAAGTAATATTAACCAGACCTTATTTGACTGCATGTATCTATACTTTATAAATTGAAAACCACTATTACACAACCCAACTGGAACTCATGATAAATTAGCCTTCTGGGTTGATCTGAAATTTGACATCATGTCTGAAGAGCTCTATTAAAAAAAAAAAAATTATAGTGACATGACATAAAGGACAATTATGGGAACCCATACCTGGAATTTGTCCTCTGCATTTAACCCATCCAAGTTATTGCACACACATTAAGAGCAGTGAGTCATGAATACACACACACACTGCAAACCGTGGACACACACACACCCAGAGCAGTGGGCAGCCATTCGATGTGGCGCCCGGGGAGCAATTGGGGGTTAGGTGCCTTGAGGGTGGAAGAAAGCACACAGACAGCAGTGAGTATTGAACACACACACACACACACACACACACACACACACACCGTGAACACACACCCGGATAAAAGGTTATCAGACCAGTGGGGGGTCCATCTGTTGTGATCTGTCCAGGGAGGTAAATGTTGTGAGTTACTGAGTAACTTCTGAATGGATGTGGGAATCTGGATATCATTGGCCTCATGGAGAGGTTGTGCTGCATGAAATGTGAAATGACCTTGCTGCAGAAACTTAACCAAGTGTCACAAAAGTGTCACCAAGTATCTTGCTCATAATCCCCATACTAACATGTAGTAATCTTGGTCTCAAATTCCAGTAAAAATTCTGCAAAATTGAACTTGCAGCAAATAATTACCACAGTCAGTGTCTGCATCTCTTAAACACCTAATGCAATCCTAAAGCTTTAGAAACACAATTAGGGCTGTACAAATAAGCAAAATCAAAATCGCAATATATGCTTTTGCAGTTAGTAAACCACAAAATCATATCTAAGCAGCAACATGATTATTTATCCAAATGTTTATCATATTGCCACATTTTTAATGCAGCCCTAGCAGCAGTATGACAATTATCTGAGTGTTGTGACTGATACTTGGGGTTTTGGTTTATCGTGATAGATTAGGTTTAATCCTAACAGGTTAAATTTGCCAGTTTTTAACATGTTTGATGTGGCATATGACATTAATGGCTGAGCTTGTTAAGGATGTAGATTATATGGTTTATTAAAGAAAAAAAGAATCTCTCGGCAGCCCGTACAATCTTTTTTACTTATGTTGCTGTTGCCTTGAGATAGCTCATGAGGGATGTTTCGCCTTGTGTAACGGGCACTAAAATCACTGAACCCAGTTTAAGAATGAGGGCAGTGACCCAATAAGGGTTAAAGTTAACCTGTGAAACGAGTTCAGCCAGTTCTTCGCAACTCACTCATTTGCCAAACCCACAGATTGCACCTTAGTGTGGTGATGACGCTGTATAATATTCATGGAATTTCAGTCTTTAAACTTCAATGAAATGGTAAACAGTTATTTTTTCTATTATTTAAAGGTGATATTTTTATTATTTTAAAGCAGGGGTATCCAATGTCCTGTTTCTGGAGGGCCACATTCCTGCATAATTTAGCTTTAACCCTAATTAAACACACTTGAACCAGCTAATCAAAGTCTTCGATTACTAAAAACTTCCATCCATCTTCCTTCCATCTTCGAGCTAAGCTCGGAAGGTGGACCTCCAGGAGCAGGATTGGACATTCTAAAGTATTTTAAAAATTAAAATATTACATTGCCCTATAACTTGGCAGAGTGCTTTAGCCAGACTTGTTTCTTTTCTTAAATATATTCTACAAGTTTAAAGGGTGTGCCACTCAGCTGACCAGCGTCAGAAGTGTTGCTCTTTTAAAACTTGCTTTTCCAGTATGTACAAGACCGATGAATCACAGCATGGTATTCTTAAACAAAACTTCCTATCTGTGCTGTCAAAGCATGTAGGACATTTGGCAGAATTAAAGGGAAAATCTATGCATTATTCTTCACTTTGTTTGTGGCTCTGCAATAGTGGAAGGTCTTTCTTGGTTTTTTATTGGCCCAGGAGTGCAGACATGAGATGGCGCAAGCAGGCTCTTTCAGCTGGCTTGGCCGACTGTCCTGAATTCCCACATTCTTACTTAAACAATAGTCAGTCCTTTCTCAACAGCCTGAATAAAGAGACATAAGTGAGACTTATACTGTGAGCCACATGAGACGACAAGAATTGAGATGGAGAATTTCCACTTCTACAGTGTATAGTTTAAATAACCTTTGGTCTGCTTTCTTAGTAAATGGTTAAGTAAAATATCTGTATTTGCTCTGTGTGAAACTCTTGAGCTGGACAGCTGTCTTTGAGTGGGCAACACTGAGCTTTTGAGTTTTCTGGTTTTATTTGTAGGTTTATATTTTTTGGGGGGGGCACTGGTGCTTTTAAATGGCATTTTTATTTACAGTAGCATTGACAACATGCTGTTCTTTAGTTGGTAGACAATGGATATGGTAAAAGTGTCTCTGAGAAGTGTCTTTAAATGAATCCCCTTGAATGAACCATAGCTATTGTACAGCCATAAACATACAGATAGACATCTTTGGATGTTTCTTCACAACTTGCACTGTATTTGGAGCATTTTGTGCCATTAACTTTGTTTTTTTAAGGGATACTCCTTGATTTATCAACTGGGGTTGTATGGATTCCCATCATATTTACTTTGTGTGGTTTTTGAAGCGTCAGCTTTGGGGGACCCATACACTTGCATTAATATGGACTAATATGGACTAATATTGCATTAATCAGAGATGGATTGTTTTTCTAAAAATCTTTGTGTTATCTGAAGAAAGAAAGTCATATACAGTACATCTGGGATGGCATAAGGTAAATAAATGATTAAACAATTTTTATGTTTGTGTGCAGTATCCTTTACAGATGTATGGAAAGTTCAACTTGCATCTCAAGACCTCTGTGTTCTGTTCCATTTCATTGCTTCTTGTTGTTTTTGAACACAAGAGTATGTCCTAAGCTATTGTGCCTAAATAAATGTGTCTGATCATGGATCAATTGAACCCAAATATCAGCCTTATTATTCTTATACCTATTCCTGAAGACCAGTAAATCAACTGCCATTCGGGCTACTCACAGAGTAGGCAATTAAAAGTTTTGCACATCTCCACAGGCAGTGTTTCTAACTAGAGCTTGTTGAGCCATTTCATGGGCTTGTAGCATTAATCTAGACTTTGTCCAGGTGGGAATGCATTGATTGTCTGTTTATTTATTGCTGCCTAATGAAATGCAGTGTAATGAGGTTGTTAATGAAGTGACCAGGTGGCACATTGGCAGGGCACTAGCTGCTCCAAAGCACACATTCAGCAATCCGATTCTGTTGACGCAAACGGTGACCTTCATTTCATGTCAGGCAAAAGTTAACCAAAGTGTCTCCAATGTCATCAGAGGCCAATTTAGATGGAGCTCTTCCTGTGAGAGTCAGCTGTTTCTGCAATCTGCCAGGAGAATAGGGTATTCTCTTCACCTTTGACATTTGATTTGACAATTATATTTCAATGCTTTTGCATTCCCTCGCAAAACTTTTGTGATGGAACTAATTAGGGATGCACCAATGTATCTCTCAATAATCGGTATCGGCTGATAAATGCAATAATTTTCACTATCGGCCATCAGCTGATTGTTTAAAAACAGCTGATGATCAGGGCTGATTATATCATGTCAATCAAAAGGGGGTAAAAAAAAAAAAAAACGTGTTCAGACTGCAACCCATACTGTGTGTGAAGAAAATGTCTCTTGTGTTGAATAATAACGCATTAACAATTAAAGCAGAATAGCGACGCTAAAACAGGCTCAGTTTGACCCTATGAATCACCCGTAGTTCAAGCCAGGGTTTCCAGGTCCACATTTTTCTCTACACCAAACATTATTTGTAGTGTGCCTCCCATCCAATAATCGAAACCAGCTTTGTGCTTCGTTACTTCTGAACAAAGTCTTCTAATTCTAATTCGTTTTCTAATTCTGTCCATTTTGTCACGAAATTCAAACGGTAAAAGGCGTTTTGACACTCTTAAATGTGCAGTGACAGATTGCTGTAGCGCCTCAGAGTCTTTTCTTCCACTTTGATACAAGTTATAGCACAAAAAAAACAAGCATGAACATTAAAAGGTATGTTGAAAGATACAGGACAACTTACTGAAATGTATCATGTCATGTAATCGCTCAATCAGTTTCAACCACGGAAACACGTCAATAAAACAGCTTGTGAACAATGTCACTTAACGTTGCATTTACCTCAGGAAAGTTATCCAATGTTCACAGTTCATTACTTGGCAATAAAAAACACTTGAGAGGAGCTTTTTTACTGTTATATATATATATATATATAATTATTATATATATATGCTTGAATAAATTTGTCATGAATACAAGTGTTTATGAAAACTACCTATGTGCAACTGCGTTGTATACAAACATTTCTGTTTTTATTTAAGCGTAATTATTAAGTCTTAAAATAAATAGCAGTTGAAAATAATAGTTTGGGCTCTGTTGATAAAATTTTAACCTCTAATATTTTAGTAATGTACCAAATGAGAGGGTTTCCTGTATAGTTTACACTACAGCATTAGCTGGGAGAGATTTATGCTTAATAAAATCAAACTATCAGTATCGGTAGATAGATATCATTCTGAATAATCAGTTATTGGTATCGGCAGAGAAATTTAGTATCAGTTTTGTATGGGATATTTAGTATGGGATATTTAAAATGGGAGGAGTTGGATCCAGATCCAGGGGGTGGAGATGGGTAGGTTTAGATCCATGGGGCGGAGACGGGTAGGTTTAGGCTAAACCTACCCATCTCCGCCCCATGGATCTCGTGTTCTGCAGTGAGGGGCTACTGCCTTGTTGGCGTCTCAGTTCTCATGTTAAACGACAGGATTGGAGAAGTGTGTCTCCTCACTGGTCTAACTTTGGCCTTATTTTACCAAATCATGGGATGGACTTGAATACTTTGGAAATTTGCAGAGCTTTCTGCAGAATTGTGCATCCACTGAATTATTGAAAATTAATGCCTTGAGTTGGCAATCTGGCCATGATGAAAAGTGTTTTTTAGGTTTTCATCCCTAAAATATTTTCTTACCTCATTAAGCATCCTGCTTGAAAACAGCCCAAGCCACTGTTAGTAGTTTGGAAAATCTCTAAATAGCTTGTCATCAAATTTTCTTGACCACTGTCTTGTCTTTTTCTGGGGGGGTTTCACTCCGGTGTTTGCTGTATTCAGTCTCCAGCAGTCTAAAGAGCTAATCTAAAAGCCAAGTGGTTTTACAAAGTGTAGGATTCATGAAAGGACAACATCTCTGAATGATTATGCCCTTAAACTAGATTACACTGTTTGCTTCTGCTCTTAGGTGAGTTATTCTCTCCAAAGACTGAAGTGATCTGTATGCATTAAATCTATGTTTTATCCATGCAGCATCATTCCAGAAGCATTCCAATGCATTTAAGGAGCTGTGAGACAGACATGCCTTTATAAACCAGTAAATAAAGAGCAGATGAATGAGTCCATCCTCTTTTGTCCTGCAGGGAACATCTATATCAGCTTAGGTGAAGCTGTTTATTATCAGCTATTAACTCAAGAATTTGATTCTGTCTTGTTTGCAAAAAAGGTTAAATTAAATCACTGAAATGGCTCTATCCACAAGTATTCTGCAGTTCACATGAGGTGAACCCACCAGACTCATCCCTAAATTTGTTTGTTTATTCCGTTTTGTTGATAGAGGTCAAACTCTTTAGTTTCTGTCAGCAAACGACCCTCTCAATTGAAAATTATTTTAATTTTAGGTTACACTTTATTTCGATAGTCCACTTTAGACATACTACAACTATTAGTTTAGGGTTCGGGTTAGTAGAATAAGTTGACATACAGTCGTAGTCAGAATTATTGGCACCCTTGGTAAATATGATCATAGAAGGTACATTATGAAATAAATGTTTTCTCCAAAACACGTTGGCCACAATTATTGGCACCCCTAGAATTTTTTTGAGCAAAATATCTCTTTAGTATATTCCCCTTTATATTTACATTTTTTAGCACACCAGGGTAACTAGGAACATGAAATTGTCCAGCCGTGACTTCCTGTTTCACAGGAGTATAAATATGAGGTAACACAAAGGCCACATTCTCTTAATCATCCATCACAATGAGTAAAACCAAATAATATAGTTCTGATGTGC
This sequence comes from Mylopharyngodon piceus, assembly GCA_039654765.1. NCBI lineage: Eukaryota > Metazoa > Chordata > Actinopteri > Cypriniformes > Xenocyprididae > Mylopharyngodon > Mylopharyngodon piceus. Next base: position 23,523,793 of record CM077456.1, read on the forward strand.
AGTAAAAGATTGTTGAGCTTCACAAAATAGAAAGTGGCTGTAAGAAAATAGTTAAAGCATTGAAAATCTCCATTTCCACCATCAGGGCAATAATTAAGAGGACACAAGTCTATATATTGTCTTAATGTGCAGCAAGGAGGATAGTTTGAGTGGCCAAAGACTCTCCAAGGATCACAGCTGGAGAATTGCAGAAATGAGTTGATTTACCAACAGATAAAAAATCAAACCTTGACAGCCTCTGCTAGAAATCATATAATGGGCCATGGTTGGATCGTCCATCAGGACAATGATCCAAAACAAACATCAAAATCAACACAAAAATGGGTCACTGAGCACAAAATGAAGCTGCTATGGCCATCCCAGTCCCCTGACATGAACCTTATAGAAAATTGAAGAGGAGAGTGTATCAACATGTACTTGGGAATTTGAAGGATCTGGAGAGATTCTGTATGGAGGAATGGTCTTTGATTTCTTCTCAGGTGTTCTCCAAACTCATCAGGCATTATAGGAGAAGACAGAGCTGTTATCTTGGCAAAAGGAGGCTGCAAAATGTATTTAATAAAAGGATGCTATTAATTTTGGCCAGTGTGTATTAGACAAAAACATTTATTTCATAATTAGATTTCCCCCCCCATTTTTGTTTTACTTAAATGAAAGGTTTGATTTTTGTGAATTTTTTGAATAAAAGGTCAAAAGGATTAACAATTCAGATTTATTTTCACAGGCTACTTAGTTCATATTTACCAAATGTGCCAATAATTCTGACTAGGACTGTATAATTACAAAGTTACTTATAGCAGTGGTTCTCAATTCCAGTCCTTTCGCCCTTTGTTCCCTTGTCCCCTATGCCGTTAACAATGCCCTTTGAACTTGAAAAATCTGCAATAAAGCTCTATATCCAAGCGAAACACTCCTGCATCATTTAAGGTCATTCAGCTCATAGTTTTATATCAGCAGTCTAACCTCTCCTCCGTCACAAACTGTTTTCAACTCAAAATTCAAGTAAGAGTGAAGGGAATGTTTCTTATGAGTAGAGGGATTCACAAGGGGGCAAAAGATGAAAGTTGCTCTTCAAGGGGGTTGGGGTGCTTTTTGTGGCGAGCTCAAGATTAAGTCTCAGAATCCGTCAATTTTGCAGTGCAAGCAAGACTGTTAAGTCTCTTGTTGCTAGGATACCATTTTTTTGTGTTTTTGGAGCGTGCACTATCCTCTCCCACGGTATTGTCACTTTGCTATTTTTTAACTTCAAAGGAGGTCAAGGCTTGTTTTAAAATCACCATCAGACCCTCATTTACGAACAAGCTTGAGCAATGAGTAGAACAACAGCTGCCTCTCAAACGAAAGTACATATTTTGCTAGAAACAAGCCTGAAATGGATATATAACAACATTGCATCACACAACAGATTTGTCTGTTCATAGAAAATGTCCTTACACCAGGGACACTGTCCCTGCTGTTCTAAATACTTGGAATGAGGGTGTTACATAACCCGCACTAATTGGGAAACTCATGAATTCGGTGGAAGATATCACCACTGGTTGAGCTCAGTTTTTTCTTCACCACAGATGTGTCAGTCAGGGCTCTGCAAAAACTGCACTGAAGCCGTTTCCATCAGATGAAGTCAGAGCTTGCCTGAGGTCTCCGCATTGCGGTTTCATCTCTGGCTCCACCAGTGTGTCTCATAGCTGCCCAGTGGGACCAGTGAACACTTGGTGGTCAGAGATTAAAAAGGATGCCGGCTCAGGGGTTGGTACCAAGATGGCAGGATGTGTTGGAATGCAACTTAATATGACCTTTTTGCAGGACCTGCCAGAAACTGTAGGTCCTGGATCTGGTGTAGAGATTAAGGCATGCTTTTTAAAATTCATACCTCCAATATCTCACAAGGCCCCAGAGGGATGGAGACTGCAGAAACAGAAGTCATACTACATGCACTTTTATGTTCCGATGGCCTTCATGGAAAGACATGGCTGTGGTTCATTAGCATGTTGAAGTAATGTTTTTCCAGGGTCAGTTGCATAATATGTGGGAAGATAATAACAAGGAAACCTGACCATAAAAATAAACATAGGCGCCGTTAAAAATGCCCAATCTAAGGTCATAGACTTATGATTGTTTTGGAGTATAGACTTGATTCCAACATTGTAGACAAGAGTTTATGACTTCTAGCTCTTTGAGAAGATTGCGGATAGTGATTGTGTAAAATTCAGATAGATCCTCTAAATTAAACTGAATTGTTATAGGCAAGAATCAGCACTTGCAGAATTCTGCAGAAAATGGACCTGTTGTTTATTTTCAGTGGAAGGCTTGTCTACACATGATTAAAACATAAATGTAATGGATTTTTTCTTTTTTCTTTTTTTTTTTTTTTTTTTGTTGTTATAAAGATTACAAGTGCTAAACATTTAAACGGTAGTGTGTATTTTATAATAATTAAATTATTGTAACATGTTCTGGTTTTCAAACCTCAGTGGAACATGTCCATATTTAATGTGATGAACAACACCTGTGGTTACTTTACTAGAACACGGGGAACTGAATTCATATATCAACTAAATATCATTTTGGCACCAGTGAGTTGAAAGTCTTTCCAAAAGAGGCTCAGAAGTTAAGATTGTTCTGAAAAAGTCTTGCATCATATGTGTGACACTTGTTGTGATAATTAGTTATCTAGAAGTGTGACTTGTACACACTTGTACATTGTACACCTTCCTGCTTTATGATCTTCTAATGAGCTGCTAGTCTTCTAAAAAAAAAAAAAAAAAACTTCAGATTGTCTCAATTGAACGCATTCAGAAAGAGTGGCAAGTTCTACTCTCAGTAGTAGTGTTCCTCTACAGAATGTGAATTATTCACTTTTCTACTTTTACTATTCAGGGATATGTGGAAGGGTTTTTTTTTTTATACTTTCTCTCACTACACAGCCAAGTGGTCTGAGAACAGCAGTAGAACTTGAATATTCCCCAGTTGCCTTGTTAAATTTTTTGTGAAACTGTCCACTGCAAGCATCATACATTGAGATCGTTGCAGAAAAATCGGCACATAACTACAGTAGACACCAAAATGTTCTGAAATGTATTTAAAAACAAGAATTTAAGGGACATATTTGGACATGCTCACACATGTTATTCTTATTCCTTTGAGTCAAATTCCTGCCTGGGAGCCGTTGAGAAGTCAAATCAGTCTTTTTGTCTCTTAAATTAAACCAGGATTAGGCCTTAGTTCAATTAGGACATTTACATAACTTTTATAAACATATGCCTCAGAAAAAAGCATTACTGGTGTGCATCTTGAAACAAAACAATGGCACTGAGATATTTTAAGATATGACAGTGCAAGTTGCTTTCAGTTAAAATGGCTCAAACATGCATTTCAGTCTGGGACTTGGTTTACGCCTTGTCTGTGAAACTGGGGGTAAATTTGCCAAGTTGTTTTTTGCCAGTTGAAAACTGAAGATTTAATTAGTGCATTTATGATTTATGTTTATTCACACTTCAGTGAGGTGGAGAATAACACTGTGCTTCACATGTTCATCTTCAGTTTTTTGAACAGGACAGAACAAAGATGCTGTCTGACCTAACGTAGTGTTTACATTAACGCTAAATAAAGTGATCTAGTTGATGTGTGTGTTACGTGCTTCAGATTTGATTTAATCTTTTGATATGTGCACATCACATAAACATACTAAACATCATCCTGCCATCGGAGCAAAGGACTGCTGGGACAACATTTTCCTATAGCACTTCACAGACGATGAGTGGAATGACAATTTTAGATTGACACGACAGTCATTTATTACACTATATTACTATATAACAACAAGCTCATTCCATGCGTCCTTTCCATACGTCATTACACCATTTCTACATCATTGCACATATCATGTGTTTCCAGTTTCAGTTTTCAATCCGATCAAGTGTTTACTTGGCCTATCAAACGGATAAGAACAGGTTTAAACCACCCCTTTCAATTGGATTTGACCAATTCATTCCGATTGACGTGGATACATGTGACTTTTTTATTCCGACTGTGCAACTTGTCCGATTACAACAGATTATTAGGGTCCATGTAAACGCAGCTATTATCACAGATTTAAACCCACAGTGGCTACATTTACATGCAACCAAATAATCAGTTAGAAATCAGAATGAATTCTGATTGAAACAAAAGTTGTGCATGTAAACATAACCACTGTCAATAATCTATGCATTGTTGATTTTGATGTAGACAACAATTGTGCTAAACTACCAAATAAAATCACACAACTTCCAGTAAATATCTTATGACCACTGTCTCCCTGAACTCTGAGATCATGGTTCATGGTTCAGATGGAGTCTGTGGGTCTTTTTGACTTGCTACATCACATGCATATTGTAAAATACTTTTAGTTTTAGTTTTTTCTCCAGCGACCTCTGCAATGTTAGTGATCCATGGTGGAGGAGAAGAAATTTGTACTTGCCCAGAAACAACACAGATAATTGAAGCTCATGTCTTCCTAGATAAACACATTGGCGTCTTGGGTTACATAAGGGTTCCACTTGCCAGTGGTGAGATCACACCCTTTACCCAGCTTAGAGGATGCATAGAAATTCTGAGGCTTGTGGTGTCAGCATTAGTTAAAACTGTGGAATCCGCTAGAATTGAACCGCAGGCGCTCTTCTGGCACCCACCAGCAAACAAACAGCTTAAATACTTCAGTCTGCCCTATGTGTGTGTGTTTGTCTGTTCTTAAGAGAATTAAAAGTGGAAGGCAAGTTTACATGTGATTTACATGTGAACATAGTGGATAGGCAGGTCATTTTTTTGAATGCACAGTTTTCATAATTACTATGTTCAATGAAAAACAATGTCACTAGTTCTAACACACCACATAAGGTGTGACCAACCATGGTCACACCTTATGTGGTGCATTAGAACTAGTGACAGCACTGTAAAAAATTGCTGCAAAAAAACGGCCAAATTCTGACAGTAACATACTGTTTTCCATTAAAACAGTAATGTGCTGTAGAAAACAATGCATTATGGGCAGTATTTTCAGGGTAAGCAACTACTGTTAATTTACAGCCCATTTTCAACAGTAATCTACTGTATTTATGTATTACGGTTTTGTACTGTAGTACGCAATGCATTGTGGGCTGGTGCATTTTTGAAATAATAGCACAATGGCGCTGAACGGGTGTTTCACAGGAGTTTGAATATGAGCTTCCTATTCGTGTTCGCGGCACTCATGACAGGAATATATGTGGAAAATATAACTAGTTGAAGCAGAAAGGAGAGGGAACTTTGAAAATGACTGCAGCAAGCGCGTTCTTTTAAAACTGTACCGCGGGTGATGAGCGGGAAGAACTAAAGCTGAAAAGGCGGCAGCTGAATCAAACTTGTTCGTGGCACTTATGACGCTTCGAATCCCTACGGAATTTTGAAACTGACTGCAGCGAGGAGCGCATTCTTTTTAAACTCGACCGGTGACTGTGGTGAGCGGGAAGAACTGAAACTGAAAGCGGTGCCCGAAACGAGCTTTTGTTCGCGGCGCTTATGACAGCAAGGAGCGCGTTCTTTTAAAACTGGAGGTTTTGATCGGAGTGTTTTTTCTCACATCCAGATCACTCGACCGGTGACTTTGGAGCTGGAACTGAACAAGCCAGAATAGCGCTTGAGTGTGAAGTGAGTGATTATGAAAGGATTAAACGGAGAGTGTATAAAAAGTCCTGTCGATTCACTGTAATTCATAATCTATTCCCAAATTTCAGTGTTTATTTAGACTTTCAGACTGTGTATTTCTTTGTGGTACTCAGCCTGATGGTTTTGGCTGTAGTGCTCGTTGGCGGGAGAGAAAAAAAATAGGCTATAACTGGTCAAATTTGTTCTTAAACATTATTGATTAATAAACTTTTAAAACGCAGTTTCGTTCAACTGTATAACATTAAGCTATTTAACAGTTTTTGAGTTTGTAGGCCTATTCTTTTCTGCAATTTTTCTTACAAATGTTCATGTTGCTTGTACTATATTTTGTCCATTTTGGGTGTTCTTGCTTATCAATAAATGTTAACATTTTTTATTAGTCTGTTACTGTTCCCTGTTTTTTACTGTAGTAATTTCCTGTGTGATTTTAATTTCCAACTTATTTTGGGGTTCCCTTTTTGACCTAGCTCAGCTGTGTTGCCAAAATGACTCAAATTGGGTTGTTTTTACCTCACCATTGTTTAGAGTGAATTGTAAATTGAAAATCACAGAAATGTACTGCATGTATTTTTTACAGTAAATGGCCGTAAAGCAATTTCACAGTATTAATACCGCAGAATTACACTATATTGCTGGCGACTCTGCTGCCAGTATTTTACTGTAAAATAAAAAATACTGGAAAATACTGTATTTTGTTTTTACGATAATAAGCTGTAAAGCAATTTCACAGTATTTATACCGTAGAATTACAGTAGATTGCTGGCGACTCTGCTGCCAGCACATTACCGTTATTTTACACAGAAATTTTTTACAGTGAGACGAATAAGTCATCCTGGTCAATTTATCAAGAGTTGTTTGGCTATTTTGAGATTATCAGTCACATTACATTCTGAATTTCATGTAAATTTTTCAATTAAATGTCAGATTAAACTGATTATGATGATGATAAAATTTGTAATAAAAATGTTGTTAAATTGGAAAACTGCACTATACAAGCAATTTTACTCAACCAAAATGCCAAAATGATCATGGTCACCACTGTCATCAAAAAAGGAATTAAACCAAATGACTGATTGACCATGTGATACCATATCAGTTAGGGTTGTATGCAGTGTTTTCCATTAATTACCTAGACTGTGGCGGCCCGCCATAGTCTAATCTGTGCCTCCACAGTTTAATAATGAACCGAAAATATTTTAAAAGTTCTCATAATAATATAAAAGGTCTCTAATGTTGTTTTGTGCCATTGCTTTGGCAAAGTATCTGTCAAACAAACTAAAATCAAAAGTGCGATATTGCTTTGTGCCTTTACCAAATCGCATAAGACTGCGAATTAATTAAAGGTACAATATGTAATTTTTGCCACTAGAGGTCACTTATTCAAAATAAAGGCAGAGCTTGATGACGCCGTGAATGAGTGTGGAATCATTGGAATTGTCGTCTTCACCTCACCAGTTGATGGAGAAAAATCCAATGGACTCACACTCGATACACACCGATCTTGTGTCCAGTAGAGCTTTTATTATGCTTATGCTGCAGTCGGTAGCTCTTTTCGTTGCGTATGCCCCAGGACACCCCTAGGGATTGAGGTCCACCCACCACTGTCTCACTAAATCCTGTGGGTATCTAAGGTAGGTTTTACTAATGTATGAAATCTGTTTGGCTACTGATGTCATAGTCATACACTTGTTTCACGTAAACTGAATGGAGAGGAATCTCTTTGTTTGCCCTTGTTGATCTTGGCATCTGGTAGTAAATAAAATATTTATTGGACATTTGTAGTAGCTGTGATGTGCTCAGCTGTGCCAATGAAGGCCATCTGATGATGTGATGTCTTATGTCCCCCAAGGAAATGTTGTTGATCCTGCTATGGTCTCATGTGACCAGCACTTACATGTGGTCATGGAGCTAGTAGGCCTGCGGGATTGTGATAAGGGTCTTTTTTTATGTTTCTAACCACGATGTTGTTGGAAGACAATTTGATTGTGGAAGTTGAGAAACATCTAATGACAAATTCCTCAAGTTCCACAAGGAAAACCATTAAAAGGATGCTGTCTGGAGAAGCATCATGGAAATATTGAAAGTATGTGGAATGTGCTCCACAACAGTAAAACAAAATCAAACATACCTGATATACAGTAACTCATCAGCTCATCAGTTGAGGCTCCAGTGACATTGGATAATTTTGATGTGGAGACATCTTAAATCCATACTGTTTGGGGGCCTTCAGGAACAGAGTTGGGAAGCACTGTTGCTTTTCAATCGGAAAAAAAATGCTCACTTGTCTAACAGTTGCCTTTCTTGTCCAGCTGCAGTTTGGTGGGCTTGCCTGATCTTGGTAGTTTCTTCCTGGTTTCACCATGTTTTTCACAGTTGACTTCATATTACTCCTAGGACAGATCAAAGCTTTACCAATCTTTGTATAACCTTCTCCAGCTTTGGTTCTCTGAACAACAGGCAGTTCATTAAACACATGGGAATGAGAACAAGGGGTTATACAAGCGCTGTATAATTTAAAAGGTCTGGGAGCTCAAGCTTATAAATCAAATTAGTGTAAGAGTTTGAAGACTTGGCCTCACACATCTTAAAGGTGAAGTGGTAAGTGTATTATTTCTGCGTCATTTGTGGCATTAAATGGAATGACTAAAATAACGACTTTTCAAACTCCACCCATCTGTCATCATTGGCCTCACAAACAGATGCTGGTCTGGACAATTAACAGTTTTTTAAAAGACAATAAACATTCAAAAATATTCTTCTGTTAATTTTACTGTTAATTTCTTCGAAGTGCTTTGAAACAATATGTATTATATAAAGCACTATACAAATAAATGTGATGAATTGATTTGAAAAGCAACCTATATGACTTAGTTGCCTCTGAATATTAGACTTGGACAAGAAAAAAAATTTTCAAAGTCCAAAATTTTACAGACTTCACCTAAATACAAGACATCATAAATATTAAAAACACTCCCTTGTTTCCTAACAGAGTAAATAAACAGCACTTTTGTCTCCCTGAGGAGGCGACTCAGCTCTCAGCAAATGGCTTTATTTGTAGTTGTGTGTTGAAGTGAGGATCAAGGTCACTGTTGCAGTCAATAATTAAACTAAAGACAACGCTCTTAGCTGAGGTAATGATTGAAGGTGTACTGTATCATTGTAATTTGTTATTCAGTCACTTTACTTTGGTTCAAATGGATAGTTCACCCAAAAATGAAAACCCTGTCATCATTTAGACTCATGTCATTCTAAATCTGCACAACTTACTTCTTCTGTGGAACACAGAATAAACAGTTTTTGTCCATACAATGAGTCAGTGGGGTCCAGTGTTTTTTTTGTTTTTTTGGACCCTAAAGACTTTCATTGTATCACTTTGATGGTAGTCCAGCTGTAGTACCACTCTCCACCAGTAAAACTTTGTAGCCACTACTTTGTTGCTACATAATTTACGTTGTATTGTGTAGCCCTAGCTCTTCCGTGTTTTTTTTTTTTAAATGACAAATACAGAGTATTGCCACCTGCTGGTATGGAGAGTTATTTCCTCTCAAGCAGACAGAGGACCATACATGCCAGTTGGCCATTGGCTGTAGTGTGGTGAGTAGTGTGTAGACCAGGGGTGTCCAAACTTTTTTAAAAGGGGGCCAGATTCGATGTTGTGGACACATCTGGGGGCCGGTTCCTTTTTTATTTTATATATATATATATATATATATATATATGTATATATATATTAGGGCTGTCAAAAGATTTATCGCGATTAATCTCATCCAAAATAAAAATTCGTGTTTACATAATATATGTGTGTGTACTGTGTATAATTATTATGTATATATAAATAGACACACAATCATATATATATATTTAAGAAATATTTGGATGTATATACTGTATATATATTTATATAATTTGTTATATAATAACTTTCATTTTGGATGCGATTAATCGCGATTAATCTTTTGACAGCCCTAATATATATATATATATATATATATATATATATATATATGTATGTATGTATATATTAATGTTTTATTTCTTGGAAACATAATAGATTTGACAAAAGCTTGAGCTGACAGTAGAGTAGCTTGAGATAAAACACATATAAATTTATTTACACAAACAATATCTGTAAAACTTGTAACAACCTCGTTTTTAAAGGGTGACATTTAAATAATATTACTGAGTTAGAACTCTATTCTTATTTAAATTAACAAGTACTCTATTTAGATAACCACAGGTAAAACCACACATGGCACCTCACTACATGGCAAAAAGTAAAAATCTAGAATGGCTTTGGCCCGCGGGCTGTAGTTTGGACACCCCTGGTGTAGACCATTGGCTTTGTTTGCATTGTGTTCAAGTGCAACTTTTAGGCCCAGACGCAGGCGACATGAGGCAACACCACAGTCTAATGTCGTAACCACCAGTTCTTTAATGTTCGTTTGGGGTTTCTGGCCCTTATGGGATTTTTCCTCCATTTTATCAGCTGTTAGGTGAAAATTGTGAAATGTGAAAAGAGATAGCACACCTCTCCTCAACAAGTCATAAAATTTGAAGTATCATACATGTTCCAGTTTAAACTAGTTTTTTCAAATCCCCAACAGAGCAATACTAATAGTAAAGCATGCCTTAGCAAACACCACTAATAAGCCTAATGGATCCCAGTCTAGAACCTGAACGTGAACTCACTATCCAAATAACATTCTTTGTTTTCTCTTATCCTCTGTTCTTATTTCCCCTATCCTGCAGTGAGACAAGAAAGCTTATGCTGGCTTTTAAACAAGATTTGTTCTCACTTTCTTTTTAGCCAAGTTTGAATTCTAAACTCAGAGTGAATTCAAGTTTATAGACGGTCTATAGCTTTTTTTCCCCTCTCTTTAATTCAATTTTCATTGTCTGCTGTGCTGTAGTTTTCTAACAGAATGAGGTCAGACAGTATGGAATGAATTATTTTAGGGACTGTTGTTTCTGCTTGGACTGCCACATCTTGCAGCAATTGATCCAGCAACTTCTTGCACACACCCATTTAAAGCTTTCACTTGGAGTTTTTTCCTTCTAGATTTCTCTTTCTGTTTCTTTTCTTCAAGACTCACAGAGTCATTCAAAAACACACACACTTTTTGATTTGTATTTAAAACACATGCTCGCACGCAGTAGGCAGCGCCCACAGTGTGTTGCAACAGATGTTCAAAGGAAACTCATCAGAGTGTTTCCAAGAAGTCTGAATTAATCGCAGTTCTCTCTGAACAAACCCTGCTGCATTTGTGGGATTCGGGTGTGACTGCAGTTGGAAGGGACTGCTTGTGATGTCATGAAGACAGCTTAACATTTGCTGCCCATGCGGCCTATCCTGAAGATTCCCCCGTGAGCCTTGTACTGCAGTGGTGGCTATGGAAGTGGGTCATGGCATTGCTGATGCGATTGGAAGCGACAAAGCGAGAGGGACAGACTCGCTACCCCACCCCCACACACTCATCCACGTCGTGCCACCACACATAAACACATCCATGTCAGTTCACTGAGCTAACATAGACAAATAGCTGATCAGCATGTTAGATTTATTGACTATGATGTGTAGTGTTGTCCCTTAATACATTTGGAGTTGAATATCTGGAGTCCCTGAGTTTGTAAAGCAAACTACAAGATAAGGCCTACATTGTGTGCAATTTTTTACCATATAAAGTGCAACAATTAACACCAAAACAATACAAATACAAAAATGACATAAAAAAACAACTATTTTGAAGATTTGGATGCAGCAGAATAGTTAAAATAATCTTCAGAAACAAATCTTTTAGTCAAAATTGTTGAATTTATGACAGATTGTATATATGAAATATAAATATGAAAAATACTCGCATAACTTTGAATTTGTTACATTTACAGATAAGTATCCACCTTAATTTGCAACATAGAAGTAAACTATTTGATGTTAATGTGCAAGACTTCCAATTAATTTGCCTCCATAGGTAAATAACTAAAATAATAACAAATATTTTGCGCTACAAACAAGTGTGTAATTATGATAGTACACAAATTAGTACACGACATTTACAAATTCCGTAAATGTTGGGATGGTTTTTCTTTAAATTTGAATAAAATGAAAACTAAAACACTTTCAAATCACATGAGCCAATATTTTATTCACAATAGAACATAGATAACATAACAAATGTTCAAATGGAGAAATTTTATACTTTTATCCACTAAATGAGCTCGTTTCAAATTTGATGCCTGCTACAGGTCTCAAAAAAGTTGGCACGGGGGCAATAAATGGCTGAAAAAGCAAGACATTTTGAAAAGATTCAGCTGGGAGAGCATCTAGCAACTAATTAAGTTAACTGATATCAGGTCTGTAACATGATTTGCTATAAAAGGGATGTCTTAGAGAGGCAGAGTCTCTCAGAAGTAAAGATGGACAGAGGCTCTCCTATCTGTGAAAGAGTGTGTAAAAAGGTTGTGGAATACTTTTAAAATGTTCCTCAACGTCAAATTGCAAAGGCTTTGCAAATCTCATCATCAAAAGATTCACAGAACCTGGAGAAATCTCTGTGCGTAAGGGACAAGGCCGAAGACCTTTATTGGATGCCGTGGTCTTCGGGCCCTCAGACGACACTGCATCACTCATCAGCATGATTGTGTCAATGACATTACTTAATGGGCCCAGGAATACTTCCAGAAACCACTGTCGGTAAACACAATCCGCCGTGCCATCTGCAGATGCCAACTAAAGCTCTATCATGCAAAAAGGAAGCCATATGTGAGCATGGTCCAGAAGCGCCGTCGTGTCCTGTGGGCCAAGGCTCATTTAAAATGGACTGTTTCAAAGTGGAAAAAAGGTTCTATGGTCAGACGAGTCCAAATTTGACATTCTTGTTGGAAATCACAGACGCCGTGTCCTCCGGGCTAAAGAGGAGGGAGACCTTCCAGCGTGTTATCAGCGTTCAGTTCAAAAGCCAGCATCTCTGATGGTATGGGGGTGCATAAGTGCATACGGTATAGGCAGCTTGCATGTTTTGGAAGGCACTATAAATGCTGAAAGGTATATAAAGGTTTTAGAGCAACATATGCTCCCCTCCAGACGACGTCTATTTCAGGGAAGGCCTTGTGTATTTCAGCAGGACTATGCAAAACCACATACTGCAGCTATTACAACAGCATGGCTTCGTTGTAGAAGAGTTCGGGTGCTGAATTGGCCTGCCTGCAGTCCAGATCTTTCACCTATAGAGAACATTTGCCGCATCTTTAAATGAAAAATACATCAAAGACGACCACAAACTCTTCAGCAGCTGGAAACCTATATCAGGCAAGAATGGGACCAAATTTCAACACCAAAACTCCAGAAACTCATAACCTCGATGCCCAGACGTCTTCACACTGTTTTGAAAAGAAGAGGAGATGCTACACCATAGTAAACATGCCCCCGTCCCAACTATTTTGAGACCTGTAGCAGGCATCAAATTTGAAATGAGCTCATTTTGTGCATAAAATTGTAAAATTTCTCAGTTTAAACATTTGTTATGTTATCTATGTTCTATTGTGAATAAAATATTGGCTCATGTGATTTGAAAGTCTTTTAGTTTTCATTTTATTCAAATTTAAAAAACATCCCAACATTTCCAGAATTCGGGATGTAAATTAAAATAATATGATAACAAATACCAGTTTGCAATGTCAAGCATGGCGGTCTGTTTTTGTACATAACTGGAAGCAAATTTCCGTGCTCCTCTTATGTTAAAAATAAGGTGGATATAACAGTAAAATTTAAGTTACGCACTGGCATATAAACTATTATACACTGCAATTAATCCTAAAATTCATTGTTTATTTAAAATGAGTTTTAAATTCGAACATTTATGAAAATAATGAAAATTATCTTCATTATCAGTTTTGATCAATTCTTTTGTGTGCTGTAGCATGGAGACAGATGTCATGTTATTGAAAAGAAAAATAAAGTGGAAAAATAGTGGCCACAGAGCAACACCCTTGAGTCACATTAAACATCACTTAAAGTCTGACTTAACACCTGACACGACAACTTGGTCACAAATGTGATTTTTATAGATTATAGCAATTAGTTGTTGCAGCCCTATTATAGACTGCATTATATAATATAATGTACAAAACTGCACTGTGAGTATAATAGTTTTGAATATGGAATACTGAATAATACAAGCACTGGATGTTACCTTGAATCAGGCCCAGCAGAATTTGGGAAGACATAACATTGAGAGTTATTTTAATATTCGTTGTCCTTTGAGTCTTATAGCAAAAGGTCAGTTATGATGTCCTCACACCAACAGCTGTGATGACAATATTTGAGGCTGTGTATGCTGACAAGAGTGTTTAGCCCCCTTTAATGATAAAAACAGAATATTTTTATAACTGCTTTTGGGTAGTGGAGTCATATTTCTAATAGCTGGTTCTGGTTGGAATGGTTTTTGGTAGTGGGTGGATCTTTTCACTAGGACGCTGGTCCAGGGGTTTTGTGGATCGAAGTTGATTCTTAATCGGCTTGGCCCATGCCCATAGTTCAGTCAGCCAGATGAATTTAGATTAGAGTGTCACTAAGGATTTGCAGCCACCCAGCACTGCCTCACTGTCCACTGCTAAGGGTTTCACTCAGACATGGCTGTGGGTTTAGCTTCTAGGCTAATAACTAATGCCACCCATCTTCTCCACCCTGCCAACACAGTCATGTCTTATTTAAGCATATAAAATGACTGTTTTATTACAGAGCAAACATGACCAACATTATTGTGTGGCATTTATTTTTGTTATTTTCACAAAAACTGAACATAAGTGCATGAATTAAATTATTAAAATCACCAAAAAAAAAAAGAAAATGGATTCCAGTGCACATAAACACTTTTTGTCTTTCCTTCCTCAATAAGGAACTTTTGGCTGTGACAATTTCCCAGTTAGTACATGTATTTTACTTCTTGGATAGCCAAATGAAACAAACTGCATGCCTTAAAAAGTTTTTAAAAAGTTAGTGAAAGTATTCCTGCTCACCATAGTAATTGGTAAACTCAAGAAGGTCATAAAGTAAGGTCTTTGCCCAGCTGGTCAATAAGACCAAATGTTAAATTGCAGAGTAATATATTTTACAAACAGGAAATGTGTTATGGGAGTGTAAAGTCTAGTTTCATTTAGTTAGTGGGCCCCCTCATCTGAGGGGTGGGACAATGTGCCTAGTTGTTTCCATGAATTAGTTCAAATGGTCGTTTTCAATGAATCTATTCAAAACTATAATTTAACGATTTGTTTGCTTCATGACTTCATGAAAAATGTTTCCCGAAGTCGCAGTGTTTTTCACTTAAATGTTTTTGTTGAAAATATATTTAGGTAAATAATGATGTTTATCACTGTGTTTTTATATGAGGTCATATAAATAAAAATATTAAAGGGGACCTCTTAATCCCCTTTTTACAAGATGTAAAATAAGTCTCTGATGTCCCCAGAGTGTGTGTGTGTGTGTGTGTGTGTGTGTGTGTGTGTGTGTGTGTGTGTGTGTGTGAAGTTTTAGCTCAAAATACCCCACAGATCATTTTTTATATATTATGTTTATTTCGTATATATCTGATTAATCTGATCGATCATGGGAATTTGTGTAAATTGACAGTGTAAATAGATCCGCTACGCTGCTGCTGCTGCTGCTGCTGCTGCTGCTGTTATTGCTGCTGCGGGACTTGGTACTGCCAGTCCATATAAAACATGCTGTTGCTGTACAAAATAGCATGAATTACCCATAGTAGATCTATACAGGTGGAGCTGGGGAAGGTGGAAGGTTTCTAAAAGCGTGCTGCACTGCTACAGGAAATTCTGACCAAGTATTTGAAGGTTGAGCAGCGAGCTCATTTGTTACTGATACAGCAGGATCTAATCAGCAGTGCCCTATAGAGAATGATGTGATTGCAAGCAGATTGAGTTAGGGACGTTCAGCCATCTAGAGTTTCATGACAGAACTTTGTATTTATCATTCACTTAATCTAAACCCTGTAACCTGCGATCTTATAATTCAGTATTACATTGCATTATTATTTTTGTTGTTGTTTTTTGTAACTTTCATACAGTCTTGCATGTTACAAGGTCTGTGATGAGGTGTATAATTTTCCTTAACACCTTGCCTGAACCATGATGCCAGCCCAGAAATTGGAAGAGCGGTATTATTCATTTATTGCTTGCTTCCAGACCACATCAAACCATGTATAATGCTTTTGGTCATTTGAATTCTTTGACACAGTGTACAGGGGAAATAATCTCAACTGTGTTACCAGAAGGGAGGTTAATTTTAGGCTTAAAGCACTGTGGGATTAAATTAAAAACACATATGCATGAGAAATTAAGTAGGCTGAATCAATTCAAAACAAACCCCAAAATAGATCACAGGATGTATTCTCAAGTCTTTAATTAAACTGAAATTTCACCTTGTTTATAGTTAGTGTTTAAGCAGTTTGAAAAATATCAAAGGTATGTGATTTTAGGTAGGAGTGACTTCAAAATGCTTCACCTGCTAATTAGTGTTTGTGACTTTGATTCAGTGAATCTTTTGATACAGTACCCAAAAAGGTTTGATAAGATTTGTTCATTGATTCATTTAGCGACCACTTCTTTCATTGTTGAATGCGATTGACACCTACGCTGAACTCAAGAAATGAACAATTGTTGGTCAGCAGATTCTTGTAGAGTGTGTTTGTTCAGGAGGTCCAACCAATGAAAAGTTCACAGCAAAAATTGATTCACATAAATGATTCTTTCACAACAGAAAAGCCACTAGTTACACTAATACTGTAGTTTTTTTTTTTTTCTTTACATTAATTGCTCCTCCCCTTTTTTTGTCTTACAGATGCATCCTCAAACTACATTCGCCAGCTGGAAACCAAGGTCCGGATTCTAGAGGACAATAACAACAAACTGCTGTCACAAGTAAGGACTGAGTTAACAACGTGCTTTCTTTCAATAGCACTTGAAAATATGAGTGACTAGACCTAGATTTGCCATTGGGTTGCCAACCGTAGTGGTGGCAGTTTGGGGTTACGAAAGAGGCAGCCAATCTTTAATTCATGGTGGGTCAAACTGTTAAATTGGCACACAGCATCCCCTCCGGCAGGAAAAAGGAGCGGCTTACCGTCACGCTGGGATTGTGTGGGCATCTCTGAGCGTCTGTGGCCTCAATTTAACCTCTCTTGTGGAGAATGAGTGGATTTACCAACCGAAAGAGCATTTAAAGTTCACCTATTTATCCTGAGGGTACCTCAATCAACCTGCTTATCACCAAATGTCACAAATGTATTCCTCTAATATAATACAGACATGTACAACAAAACACTTGCCGTGAACCCATCCAGCAGAAGAGCATTACAGCCCACTCTCCTCAGCACTTGAATAGGATTTTGCTAGTTCTTTCACCTCAAGCTTGTGTAGGTAGGAATAAGATGTGCATATTTAGAGAAGTGAGGGGCAATTAAATTTTCCTCTGTTTCACAGAGGAACTGCTGAAAAGAAGCCACCATGTTCTTTTCTATAAGCTTACTGTACTTGCAGGTAAAGGGATAGTTCACCCAAAAATCTAAAGATGAATTGTACTTTGATGACTGTACAGGATAGGGCTGCTACTACTGTAACAATTGTTTTGATTTTCAGTTAACCTGTTGATTATTTCTTCAATTAATCAATTACATAAATAGAAAATGGTTATTTTAAATTGAAATATTTTACAGTATTACTATTTTACTGTGTTTTTGATCAGATAAGTGCAGCCTTGGTGAGGATAAGAGACTTCTTTCAAAAACATTAAAAAATCTTAATTATTCCAAACTTTAGAACTGTATACTGTAATTTATTTTTGGTTTGAAAATAACCGATTCTAATATAATGCCATTGCAGTAATTATATCATTGTGGGATTTCAATTAAATAATTAACATTTTAAATTTTTTTTTTTTTTTTTTGTCCAAAGAACGAATATTTTATAAAAAAAAAAAAATTCTCTGATGCCCTCTGCTCAACCACATCCACTCAAATAGGCCTATGTTGCTTTTAGATATCAACTTTGACATCAGTGACATCAGAACAATATGACCTGTCTCACAACCGTTTTATGGCTTCAGAAAGCTTGGAATATGGTGCACAAGTCGTATCAACTACTTTTGACTTCCCAGGTCTGCCCTTTCATTTTCATATGTACAGCCAGACCTTTCTTTAGCATTTCTCCTTTTGTGTTCCACAGATGAAAGAAAGTCATATATTCGGAATGACATGGTGGTGCAAAAGTGATGACAGAATTTTCATTTCTGGCTGAATTATTACTTCAGTCTCCAGTGAGAATGAAAACACTGTGTGGGCACTGAAAATACTGACTACAAAGCAGTTCTTATGAAGGCCTTTGTAGGTAGCATTCATCACAGTATTCATAGAAACAAAGCCGAGAGTGTTAGCATGGCCAAGGGCTTGAAAGAGTCCTTGGATCTGCAATAATTCTCTCTTTTAATCATATATCCTCATTACGTTTTCATTGCCAGCCCCCCTCTGTCTGGCAGTGGATGTGGGTGTATCAGACGGCAGTACGCTTAAATTGTTGCGCCTTTTCGAGGCAAAGCTATTTGAGTCTCTCTGAACATGTGGAGCATAGTGCTTTGAATGTCTGAAAGCATTTTATCCCCAGGATGGAAAGCACTTTGTAAGACTATGATTAAAATGCAAGAGAGTAACTTTCTCCCTCTGGTCAAATGAGAGAAAACGGTTTGCGTCTCATCGCTGCAGTCCTCTGAGAATGAGTGAATTCACTTGAAGCATGATTAATTCAGAGGAGAGCTCAATCCTTCAGAGAACACTGTCCTGAGCGCACATGAACTGAGCTGAACTCTTGATTTCCCAGGATGCCTACACTAAGCTTTTCCTAAAAGCCATTTCATTTGTTGTGATAGATGACACTTTGGTTTGTACCTTACATGTGACCCTGAGATTGAAAGGTCTGTTGTCATGGAAAGGCCCAATATATCTTTATTTTGCTGACAAATGACACATTCGTGTCCTGGTAGAAACTGGTCAGTGGTCACACACCTCATAATATAATTTACGCCTGACTGCAGTTTAGTTTTTGGAAATGCTTCAACTATTACAATGTGCACTGCAGGTGCAGCAGTGCATTTGAAATGAAATTGTTGTTTTGTAATATTTACATTTATTCAGCATTTCCTTTGCCTTAATTAACTTTCAAGTTACTGTCATTTTGATTAGCAGTCACTGAAATTTACAACATTAAATTGAATGCTAGCTACAAAACAGAACACACAGAAAACTTGTAATTGTGTGTGTAACCCCTCCTGTTCGAACCGCCCGCTTAAAGCAGGACTCCAACCCGGGTACGCCGGCATGGGAGTCGGACGCTCTAACAAGGACGCTAAAGATCGCAGTCTCTAGACCACCTCTTGAGATCAGGGGAGTGAGGTTTACATGCACAGCTTTTACTGGCCTACGACAGTTACACTCACCCCCCTACACCTCACTCCCATCCGGGTCACGGCACCAATGTAACCCCTCCAGAAGACAGCAGAGAGTAGCTAGTCAATCAAACGCGCTCTGTAGAGAAGTTTGTCCATTTAGGGCTACTGTAGAAACATGCTGGCGCAAAATGGTGACTTAGCATGTAAGGGGACCTTACATGTAGATAGAAATAGCTCATTCTAAGGTAATAAAAACATAATGGTTTATTATGTAAGGTCTTTATACACCACTGAAAACATTGTTATGTATATTATATTGCATTTCTGTCAATAGATCCTCCTAAAATGTACACATTGCACTTTTAAGTGCTGTTCAGTCGTTTTTGACCGAAAAATTTTACTTTTTGTTTTTTTTAGAATTTTTACTTAATTGGAATGGTATGAAACTTGGTAAAGGTTTTGGCACTTGCTATGTGAACACACACACACACACACACAAAAAAAAAAAAAAAATCATGAACATGATTTGAAAAGGTTAAATGGTCCTGAAAAAAAATTGTCACACTTGTACTGTTGAAATGACTGTATTGGAAACGAATGGGAAGCAAATTTCATCTAGTGGAAATGTTTGGTACTGCACCCAAACAAAATCCTACTAAAAGCTCATTTTTTGAGATATCAACCTCAAATTTGAAACACAACTTGTTTAGATTTATAGTTTTGATTTTCTCACAGTTTTAGAGTAAAACATGTTTTGGAAAATATTAATTTCATATAAAATTAAAAGTGTTTTTATGCATTTTTCATAATATTAAACTTATATAACTTTTTTTTTGTTTTAGTCTGTGCTCCAATGCATTTAAAATTTACAACAGTTTAAGTTGGAAATATGCTCAAAAAGTGATTAACAAGTAATAAATGGTCATAACTATTCCACAAATATACTTTAGTAAAATAAAATCTCTTAAAAATACAAAATATTAAATAAAAAACATTATCGCATTAAAATATAGTACATTAATTCCAGTCGGTCATTTTTG
Organism: Mylopharyngodon piceus; assembly: GCA_039654765.1. Classification (NCBI taxonomy): domain Eukaryota; kingdom Metazoa; phylum Chordata; class Actinopteri; order Cypriniformes; family Xenocyprididae; genus Mylopharyngodon; species Mylopharyngodon piceus. The sequence goes on from CM077456.1 coordinate 23,543,962, forward strand.
ACCACCACACGAACAGCAACAGAAGGTTAACAAAAAAATGTGAAGTCCAAAGTCTAACTATTTGAATAAGCAATCTGATGAAGAAACTGTATGAAAATGTACTTGAATTTGTTTAATTGGTTTGTGAAATGTCTCTTGTGTTCTCCAGCCCTGTACCCGTTATAGCTTATCAAAGCTGTCCATGAAGGTAACTTTACCACACATTTGCTTAGTGGTGGTGGAGCTCTATTTCCTCCTAGCTCTCTTCTTGCTTATTTTTATCTCTGTATTCACATTCTCTAACTTAAAAAGCTGGTGTGTAAAATGGCATGCTAAGTGCTTGTGCTAACATGCTGGGCTGTGCTCGGGGGGCTTCTGGCGCATGAGCTCATATGCTTGTCGCTCTTTCCGATCTTATCATTTATTCAAGCAACACAGGTAGTGCAGCATAAATTTTTAATGTCTGACAAACTGATGGATGTAAAGATGAGTATGAACATATTTGAATTTTTAATAAATGCCCCCTTATCTGTCTTGGCCATCGTCCCATATCTTCTCTAAGAAAATGCACCTCTCTATGTTTTATCACTGTCTGTCAAGTTTGAATCCAGTTTAATTGCATTAAATCATATTTGACTGTCCAGCAATGTAAGGATGTGCTTATGTTCAAAGGTGATTTGTTTTTGGGTTGTCTGACTGAATGAAGAAACCCTATAATTACGGTCTATCAGACCTTGATCCAGCATGTTTCTTGTGTTCAAGATAGAATAGAACAGAACGTAGCTCATTTGTTTAAACAAATTTACATTAATTGCCAATAATTTATTGTTGAATGTGGTGAATTTGTTACACAAAGCAGTGTTTTGAAGGGAATAAACTTTTGTCCCTGAAGCACTACTGCTAAAATATTAAAGCTAAATTAAAGTATTTTTCCAAAGTAGACAGTAATTGTCTAGTCTGTTGTTGAGTATGACGATAATTGTGCAAAAAGTCTTGTCAAATAAGAAAGAATGATAAGTGTATCTGGCTAGTCAGGAATAACTACCTTACCATTTTGATTTGCTACTCTTTTGTAGTCAGATTTTTCACTAATTACTATATTTATTTATTTATTTATTTATTTTATTTTTTGGATGTTGTCAGAGCAACAATACAGTCAGGTGAGGAATTTCAGCCCTTCGAACAGGTTGCATTCTGGCAGTGCAAGTATTTCAGAGGGTGAACCTATTTCTGTTGCCACGGTGATGAGAAATAACGTCAGTCTATAGGAATTCTGACACTCCCTCAGTGCATTCAGGCTCATTTAAAAAATAAACAAGATTACAGACAAAAAAATGACAAAGGTGTTCAAATAATGCAAAATAGAAGCACTTTTGAAGTGCTTCTCAGAATTTTGGACACCATTGTCATTGTCATATACAGTTTGTACAACAAACTTAAATTTGACCCATTCTTACCTTCTTCAGTAGGTAACTAAGCACAAAGAGACCCTGGCTTTATGTCCATTGTAAGTTGAATAGTTTTCCTTGCCTTTCTGAGGAAAAAGACATCTCTGTCAGCAATGTTGGAAGAAACTGCATTACAAACTGGGTCATTTCTCAATAAACAGTCATAACTTAGCCATAATAAGGATAGAAAACTCTCCAAGGATAATATGGAGATTTTAGGACTTCAGAAGTGAGGATGCATGTTACACTTTGTAGGGAATGGATATGTAATATAAGCATCATAGCAAAGAATCCATAGATTTCTGTAATACGTTACTAAACACATTATCATTAAAGGCAGGTAAGAAAAGAAACAAAAAAGACCCCTGTGCTATACAAGCAGTATTTGATCAGTATTTGATGCCAAGTTTGATCAGCATTCTTCATCAAATTCTACAGCATACAAACAAAATTGTTCTTGTCTATACAAGTACATCAGTGCTGCATCAAGTCCTAAATACCATGAATGGTTAGTGGGCGATACAGTATGTTTAGGTTGCAGGCGAATGTGAAGTTCACATCTTCCTTGCAGCCACCAAAAACACAGTTTCTCTTCTGAAAGAGAGTGACAGAGTTATTTATAGGTCTTTCTTACAGTGATCACATGCATTCAGAGAACATGAAAGCAAGACATTGAAAATGTCATAAGGATCACTGGTGATTAGAGATGATGCCAGCTGGAGCCTGTGGGTGTCTCTATTATAGCAGCATGAAGAGATATGAGCTTACTTTCTATGGACAAGAATACCTACAGGAAAGTGGGCAGGAAGCTGTGTGGGAGTTTGTTCTGGTTGAGGGTAGCAATGCTAAGTTCCATTCAGCTCAGAAACTCAAAATTTCAAACTTCATACTTGGGAAAGTGCAAAAGAACGCAACTTTGAAGTCAGTCTTCCTATTTCGAAACTCTGTATCTGATTTTGTCGAGATGCAGGAATGTGATTTCACACAAACATGGTGGCACCCAGTGAGCATGTGCACAATAATGATAAACATTCACTTTTAAGCTAATAAAATGCATAAGTGAACAAAGTTCCTACATTATATCATAATAAAACACATCAAATGATATTCTCTGTTGATAATCGTACACAAGAAAAACTAAGAGCTTACTGCAGTTGTTTTTATTTATTTATTGCTAACAGATGGCTTTGTTGACATTCAAACACTTGCAGCACTATAGATAGCATAAATGTTTTGTTTCTAAATACATCATCTCCTGAGCATCAAGCAATGGAACATACGCCCGCTAATGCTGATTGGTTACACGTTTGTTGTTGGTGTCAGTCCGACTAACTTCCAAACAGTGTTTTTGAAATATGGCTTACCCCACCTTTAATTGAAGCAGAGATTCCCAAATTCTCTCAATCATTTTTCTGTCTCCTCTTTCCTCAAACTGGCTGTGATCTCCAGTGACTTACAAAATTATCTTTCTCCCACTTTTTATCTTGCCTCTATTATTTTCATTGAGAACAGTGAAGTGTGTTTTGTTTGATGGAATGTTTAATATGCTCTGAGTTATAATGTCTCTCTTTCCCTATTGTGTAATTCGACAGTGTAATCCAGGAGACATGCGAGTCCTGCGGAAGGGCATGACCCTCTACCACTCAGAATCACAGCTGTCCTCCCTCCCCCAAAGGCAGGAGGCCCTGCTGAATGTGAGTGATTCTCTCCAAGCCACTGTACAGAGATATCAATCTAAGCATACTGTAAGTAACTACGGTAACTGCTGTTACCGTGTTTTCCAAAATACAAGTCACGTTTTTTATCGAAATCTCTAAATCTAAATCAATGTGCGACGACTTAAATTCCAAAGCAACTTATATAATGCAATTAAAATCAACCAAGCAAAACACACATTTGGATTAGTGCCAAATGAGAGATATGTAAACCTAAGTTTATTCATAGCTCAATTCCCATATGCCCGTAGTTTTTGTTTCACTTTAAATAAATTCATTTAGGCTTGGCTTTTAAGTGTTGTTCATAATGAATGCCACTATAATTTGTTTGTTTTATACTTCTGTTTTTCATTCCTGTTCTGTTTTCATTTATTTAATTATGCAATTAATTAGATTTAAATTTGTAATCAATTGGCATTGACAGCCACAAAATAATAGATCAAACCAGAAATCATAGAACACACAGGGAGATTATTCCAAAATGGAAGTTCAGCTTAATCAGTTTAGCATGAGTCTTTGGGGGGAAAAAAAGGAGATCCTTGGTACGTCAAAACTTTCATCTGTTGTACTTTGCTTTAGGCTTTTCCTGTACAGAACCAGAGGCTCTTTTCACATCTTTGAAAACTTTTTTTTCTTTAATTTTCGCCTGGAAAATTAGCAGAACCATATGCTGAAAAATCTGATGAATAAAAGGAAAAGCAAATGCGCCTTTAGCGAGTGCACAGGAAGTCTCGCCACTGTGTTTTATGTTGTATGCTTGCTTGAAAATCTTGCCATCAGCTGAAATTCTTTATAACGTTAATGCAGAGCTTGAATTGAATTTCTTTAAATTGTTTTGACTCAGCATCTCCTCTGAGAAAACAGGTCAAGCTCCCATTTTATTCCATTTGACCTTTCATGTTTTATAGATTTTTGGTGTCTCTTCCAATCAATGTGTGGTTTGAACAAAAGCATCACACATTACCATCGCACAGCATTGTTTTGTGCGTAGCACTAAATTATCTGATGGTTAATCAGGTACATTAGATAAAGGCAGCTAATTTCAGCTGATTTAGTTCACTGATGGTTTAATTACTTTGCATCACAGAATTAATGATTGTGTTAACCTTTTATTTGATGAAATCAGCATTTTTATTGACTGTGTAATGTGAAAATTATGAATATGTCAACTACAATACAACAGGCCAAACTTTTACAAGATTTTTTAAGAGATTTATCAAAGGGTTAGTTCACCCAAAAATGAAAATTCTGTCATTAATTACTCACCCTCATGTCGTTCCACACCCGTAAGACCTTTGTTCATCTTCAGAACACAAATTAAGATATTTTTGATAAAATCCGATGGCAGTGAGGCCTCCATTGCCAGCAAGATAATTAATACTTTCAGATGCCCAGAAAGCTATATTATATTAAATATAAAGACATATTTAAAACAGTTCATGCGACTACAGTGGTTCAACCTTAATGTTATGAAGCGACGAGAATACTCGTGCGCCAAAAAAACAAAATAACGGCTTTATTCAACAATATCTAGTGATGGGCGATTTCAAAACACTGCTTCATGAAGCTTCGAAGCTTTAAGAATCTTTTGTTTCGAATCAATGGTTTGGAGCGTGTATCAAACTGCCAAAGTCACGTGATTTCAGTAAATAAGTGTTTCGAAATTTCAATGGTTCACCACTGGGGGCGTGACTTTGGCAGTTTGATGCACGCTCCAAACCACTGATTTGAAACAAAAGATTTGTAAAGCTTTGAAGCTTCATGAAGCAGTTTTTTTAAATCGTCCATCACATATTGTTGAATAAAGTCGTTATTTTGGGGGGGTTTTTTGGCGCACAAAAAGTACATTTAAGATGTTGTGTGATGAAACCGGTCTGCTCATTAGTCCAATTATCAAATCACATGAGGTTTTTTTTTTTTTTTTTTTTGCTCATTGAGGGATTTATTCGGTAAATGTGTTTCCATCATAGATTATGCGCATGTCTTTTTATCGGCTAAAAAAAATGTGTCCGCCTCAATTAAGCACATAAGTTTTTTTTATGCACAATTTCAGAATTAATGTGCATCTTGGTGTTTCTTTCGATCTAGCGTTTTTTTTTTTGTTTGTTTGTTTTGTTTTTTTGCGATATCCCAAAATGCGCATAAAAATAGTTGGATGGAAACATAGCTACTGAAAAATATGTAATTTCCATATATAGTAGAAGCATGCAATTGGAATTCAACCACAGTTTTGCTGTCTAAGGAACGATACCAGAGTTTGTCGTCTTTAGTGATCTTATATAAGTCTAAATAGATTGAGAATGACTATTCAAATATTTAAAAATAGTTTTCTGCTGTTTCCATGGGAACCATCTCATAATATGGAGAGTTCCTTCTGGAAGCTTTTGATTGATAAGCTCTCTCATGAAACACATAGCGAAGTGTATTAGATACTCATTAGATCATCATTAACTCGGGACACAGCACAACACATAGACGCTTGTCCCCCATCATTCTCCCTTTAAGAACGTTTTTAAATGGGCTGTTTTGTGGTCATAGTCAGTATGAATGTATGCAGATCATGTCCGGCTCTCTTCATGCGGTATGAATGATTAAACACAACCAGGGGCTTTTTGTCCTCCACAGCTGTCTGGGCTGCTGTGTGCAATGTTGAGCTAAGATGAATGTTTTAGATGGAATGTAGTTTTCATTATGAATGATATTCATATCTCTGAGTTGAGACAGATAATTAACAATGATGTATTAGTCAATATATCACCAATGAGAACAGGACTATGATGCATATGTGCATGGTAGCTGGTTTGTTTTTATGATCTACCTGTTTAACCAGGTATCCAACAGCTGTAAGTCTGACAAAAAAGAGAGTATATCTACTCAGCAGTCATCTTCGCTTCTATATACTTGAATGGCGAATCATCAGATTCTACAAAAATGTCGGTTATACTTACCTCTCTGTAGTTCCGCTGGTCAACCACTTAAACCAAACTTGACCCAATAATGACTAGCTATAAACCAAGTACCATGTTTCAATGGTTTTAGCTGATTTTTCCAGCAGAATGTTTTTAAATTTTTAACATTGTGTCCTTTTATCTTTTACAAGGCTTGGTTTGAAAGGTGGTGACAAAAAGGCAGAAGTCAATCCTGAAATTATATATATTTTAAAACAAACCAGCAGTTAAAGCAATGAGTCACAGGACTTGAATCATATTCAACATATTGGTGTTAAGGAAATGGTAGAAGGTAGAAAGAATAATATTGTGCTGGTTTAGCTGGTGGGCCAGCATAGTCATGCTGTTCTCATGAAATATAATAATTTTTTGTAACAATGTAAAAGTGTTCAATTTTATTCATGCTTGCTGAATAAAAGTTTTAATTGCTTTAAAAATAAAATCATACTGACCACAAATTTTTGAACAGTAGTATACACTTCAATTTTACCATATCCCCCCAAAAATATGATGTACCATGGTAATACCATGGTCCCCTTACCCAGAATGTTGGCCAGGAGCAAACTGACCACCCCATGCTTTCTCTTCTATAGGGAACTGGAAGACTTCAGACCAGTGAATCTTCTCCCTCCACTGGGTTTATCTCATCTGTACAGAAACCTGAAGCTGTGGTTCATGCAATGAAGGTACACACATTACCACTCTCACACACATTATCAGATAGTACATATATATATATATATATGTGTGTGATCAAGGCAATCTGCTGAACTTAAAACTGCACATCAGAATGGGAAAGAAAGTGATTTAAGCGACTTTGAACGTGTCATGGTTGTTGGTGTCAGATGGGCTGGTCTAGAAACTGCTGATCTACTGGGATTTTCACAGACAACCATCTTTAGGGTTTACAGAGAATGGTCCAAAAAACAGAAAATATCCAGTGAGCAGCAGTTCTGTTGGTGAAAATGCCTTGTTGATGTCAGAGGAGAATGGCCAGACTGGTTCGAGCTGATAGAAAGGCAACAGTAACTCAAATAACTACTCGTTTCAACCAAGGTCTGCAGAAGAGCATCTCTGAATGTTCAATGAATGTCTGAATGTCTGAATGCACATGTTCAACCTTGAAGCAGATGGGCTACAGTATTAGAAGACAACACCGGCTGCTACTCCTGTCAGCTAAAAACAGAAAACTGAGGCTACAATTGTCACAGGCTCACCAAAATTGGACAATAGAATATCCATCCATCCCTTTATGACCACAGTGTACCCATCTTCTGATGGCTACTTCCAGCAGGATAACACGCATGTCACAAAGCTCAAATCATATCAAACTGGTTTCTTGAACATGACAATGAGTTCACTATACTCAAATGGCCTCCACAGTCACCATATCTCAATCCAATAGAGCACTTATGGGATGTGGTCGAATGGGAGATTCTCATCATGTATGGGCAGCCAACAAATCTGCAGCAACTGCGTGATGCTATCATGTTAATATGGACCAAAATCTCTGAGGAATGTTTCCAGCACCTTGTTGAATCTATGCCACGAAGAATTAAGGCAGTTCTGAAGGCAATTTAAAAATTAATCAACACAAATCAAATATGATAAACAGAAGCTCAAATGCATGAGAACCAATTTGTGCTCTGCATTTCACCCATCTAAGTGCACACACACAGCAGTGAGTATTGAACATGCACACTCTGTAAACAGACACCCGGAGCAGTGGGCAGCCATTTTTGCTGCAGCGCCCGGGGAGTGATTGGGGGCTAGGTGCCTTGCTCAAGGGCACCTCAGTTGTGGGTAATGAGTGGAAGAGTGCGCTGTTCATTTACTCCTTACTGAGACTCGAACCCGCGACCTTCTGGTTACGGGTTAAATCCGACTCCCTATCCATTAGACCACAACTGCCCCAGCATAATAGTTTGAGAGAAATGTTAAAATAAACTTTTTGCTTTAATATTTGTCCCTCTTTTTCAGGAAATGACATCAACAGTTGTACAGTAACTAAATGAGCTGGTTTAAAAAAAATGCTCTTGACCATGTATTAACAGGTTCTGGAGGTCCATGATAATCTGGACAAGCAGCTTCCAGAAGAAAGTGAGGAAGACCTGAGTGAGAAAGAGAAAGCTATAGTGCGAGAGATGTGCAACGTGAGTGTTTATCTTGATTTTGATATGATAAAGATATAGTTCTAAAATCATTCTAAATATAAAAGAATAGCAGAGTCCATGCCACAACTATAATGCTAATGGCATAAAGGAACAATTTTGTTGGAATCACTTTCAGAACAATTTTTTTCCTGCTGATGAACGATAAAAACATTGGCAGCCAATCAGAATCTATCCTGCTTTAAAGAGCTTGAGCATTTAAAGTGGCAGATGATAAAACTGCAGCGCGTGCTTAGAATAAACAGACCAATATCATCCGCTGGTGTTGACGCTAATATAGTTATGGTTATAGTTATCGTTCTTGGTGTGAACAAGCCTATAGATCTATCACTCAAAAACATAAACAATCCAAATGCTTCAATGACTTCATTCACTTGACCCTTTGTTAAGTCTGCAGGATTACTGCATAATTTAAATGTTTAAAGAAAAATGGAAGAGAAAAATTATTTTAAAAAATCACACCAACCCAGCCCATCAATTTTTTTACTTTATAAGCACATTTTACTTAAAATCACGCTATCCAACAGAAATGTCCAGTTCATGTCTATTAAGCTTCCCGTCACAAGGAAGTGTTACCAGGTGGGTTGAGCTCTTGGAAGGGTCAGTTAATAGATAGGTTGGTACACAGAGCTCTGTGCTTATCATAGCATGAGCCAATAGTTTGATCTGTTTGCTGGGCCCCGCAGTGGAATGTGGGAATGAAGGAATCCAGCTTGGAAATCTAGCTCACAATAACACCTCTGTGCTTCTCACCTGGAGATGCCTGGCCTATTTAACACCATTGCGAACGCTGTTCATAAGAGATCTGGATGGATGAATGTTTGGGCTTGTTTTTTCTTGCTTTCTGTGGGTGGTAATAATGTTATGTTAAATATGCTAGACAAATAGCAGTGACTTTTGTGAATAAGGCGCAATATAAATAAATTATAATTGGGTTATCGGCCGATATTACTTTTTACATTTTTTTTAAATGGTCGATCTTAGTTGTTTAATTGTGCATGCTCATTTCCCCTTAGTTTTACTTTTCTGTGACAATGTTGTCAAAACGACAATGTTGTCAAAACAATCCCCGTTTACACGGATCTGCGAAAACGACTAAAAACACTGTATTATTCATGCCAGGCCAGTAGTTGGCGATGTCACTTTGTAAACAAACACTATGTGCCTATAGACTGAACTTGTAATACACATGCGCATGATGTCAGCATTTTCACAAATTCACGTTTTTGTAGTTTACACGGAGACGATATCGTTTTCAAAAATTTATGTTTTCAGGCTCCCAAAACGCATTTGTCATGTAAATAAATGGCCAAAACGCATAAAAAGTTTTCCGGTTTTAGTTTAAAAAGCCCCCTTAGATTATCTTTTCCGTCATCTAATGCTCACTTTAAAACACAAATAGCACTGTTCAATGTAATCTTTAAATTCAAATCTCAGAATGAAAATCCATCTTTTACTGTACATTGTAACAATGTGATGCCTAAACTCACTTGTAGCATTTAAAACGATTGATTTTAGTTTTTAGTGTTTTTTAGACAAAATATTATAGAATATCTGTCGTTTTTTCAGTTATTGCCTATAACAAAAATAGTAATTGGTGCATCCCTAATTATAGGCTATAAATTATATATGAGCCTAATTTACATAGAAAGTAGTGAAGAATGACAACAGCTTTTAAGATGCAGGTTTTGGACTGACATACAGCAACTGTTTTGTGTTCAGGTGGTGTGGCGAAAGCTGGGTGATGCAGCAGGATCAAAGCCGTCCATCCGACAGCAGCTCTCTGGGAATCAGTTCAAAGGTCCTCTATAGCAGCTCTAGCACATGAGGAACATTCCTCCTTCTGTTCATCCACCATGAAACTCCAACAGGGCCAAAATGAGAAACCACTCACAGCAACAACAGGCAGCAAGAACACTCCTGTCCACAACCATCTTCCATGTCAAGTCATTTGGAGTCGAGCTTGCCATTGACGTTGGATCACTCCGCACCAGTTTTCAGATAGTAGCCATGTTTTATATTCAGTCAATCAGTGAACATTATAAGCAATAATCTGCATGGAAATAACATTGTTTGACTATTAATTGTATTTTTTCTTTATTGCCATGATGGATCTTTTTTTGAATTTATGGCCTTGGCCCAAATGGCACATCTTCTATGAGCCAGCAGTCATTGACAGTTACCCAACAGTCAATGTGGTCAAATGTAGACTCCACAAAGAAGAACCATAAAGGACGGTGCCATTTGGGACAAGGCCCATGAAGTGTTTACAGCTGGCAGCTAGTCATGTTCAGTCAGTTTGCCTCATCTGTATTTTTTTTTTTTTTGCTTCTTTTTTTTTTTTACTTAACAGTGATGTCAGAAAACTCATTATTGTGTCCTTACAATCTTCTAGACAAAGTTGGGTCCATCAAACTTTCAGAGCAAAATGGGCGATACCAGATAAGGCTCACTCCACTCCACTGTGTTCTGGTACCCTTTCTGTGCATCAGTAACGTACAGAAATGACTCTGTAAAACAATGTAAGATATGTACAAAAGCTTTAAATCACTTTATTATTATGTTCTTTTTAAGTCTTTTTACTTTTTCTAGTGGCTGTTTTTAATTCAACAGCGTATGGGGTTTCTTAACAGCGCAACATTTTTTAGACAATGCAACTGAGACACAATACATGCTAAATATGATTTTCCCTGTTCCTGTATAAAAAAAACAGCTGGTGGTCACAACTGAAATCCATTGTTTTTGTATGTTTAAGATGTCAAATTTCAGAACAGTGTGCTGTGCATTCTTGACAATCACGTCTCTCAGGTCTGGGGAAATTACAAGTGTACATCAAAATCATCTGGCTGAAACAATAGATTTGTCCTTTTTCCAGCCTTTTTGTTTATATCCATGATTACAGTTGGTTGAGAATGACACTGAATCCATTTGAACTGACCTTTTAACAGTCAAGACTAATATATTGACAGAAATCATTGTGGTAACCTAATGTTTAAAGATCTAAGCTGTCCGGTTCAACCCTAAGTAGGGCTGACCTTCAAATCTAAGACTCCTAAAGGCCCTTTCATGTGATGCAGATCAAGGCATAACACACCACCAGTGTTGGCGGTAATGCATTACTTTTTTCAAGTAACTGGTAAAGTAACATTACTTTTAAATTTACTACAAAATATCTGAGTTACTTTTTCAAACAAGTATCGCAAATTACTTTGTTTTCCCTTTTATTGACTGACAGCTCTCCTGTCCCCATGTTGAGAGAAATCGTAAGTAATGCTGCCTTCACATGCTTTCAGAATTATCGTAAATACTAGTTTCCTAGGTAAACATTGCACATGAAAGCCCTCCCATTTCGAGTGCAGAGCCATTGTGTGAGCTGTGGGAAAACATGACGGTTAGTAACTTTCCACACCACACATGCCATGCACCGCTTTGACCTCCACATGAATACTTGGCACATAACGGCAGTGGTAAACAGGGTCAAAGTTTAAACTGAAGCAGGTTTATGTCTTAAAAAGTGGACAAGTACACCAATATGTTCTGCCCCAACTTAATACTTCACCCCAGGAAAAAAAAACTGCAGTTAGAATGTGGAGTTACATGTAGAACACCCATCATTCACAAAGTTATTCATGTTTCCCACCCTTTGCTTGTTGGTTTCTTCAGTATTTTGGCTAATTTGATAATGTTTTCAGTTCTCATTGTGTAGTGTAGCACTTTCATCACTATATAACGAATTTTACGTTTAAATTCCACACATTTTCCCCCAAAAGCCTGCAGGGCCTGCTATTCGACAGAGAACAAGCATCAATCCTAAGTAGTGATCAAGGATATAGCAAGTGATATTTAGCTAATTTAAATGCATGTCAGCAACAGTTTAATGTATGTGAGTCTCTTTTTCCAGCTATTTTCTTTCAATGTCAGATAAACTACTTGGCCAAGTTCTAAAACAGGTATGCTTATAAATGAAATACTAAGGCTGTGTTCAGAATGCAGTTTTAACATATTGTGCAATATATGCTGAATACTAACATAAAAAACAAATAATATGTAAAACAATACACATTATACAACCATAAACAGTAGTACTGTCATATGGAAAAGTAAAATATTTCATATTCAAATAAATTGCAGCTAATTCCAGTTCAATCCTCATTCTGGAAATGGTAGGTTGAACGCATTGCATTGTGGGATACAATATTGTGAAAAGTGTTCTTTGTTGTATACCGGATTTTGGAAAATATATACAGCAAAATGATGAGTAATATGTTAGTAAGCTATTCTGAACATAGCCAAAAATGGCTAAAGAAGGAGTTTAAGAGTTTTAACAAATTAATCGGAGGTATTTTCTCTTTATGGAAGAGTGTATTTGATTGGCTGGTTTTGACCCACCTGTCACAAACATGAGAAGTTGCTGTTGTTAATGAAAGGAGTTGCAAACAGATCCTATACAGATTCTCTTGGGAAATGGTCTGAACACAAAGCCATGATTTTCTTTTTTTTTTTGGATGATTTTATTTGGCTCATGTGGTGCCTCTTTTGTGCATGAGGTTTTGTTTGAAACCTATGCACCTATACCCTGTGTTGTTTTATTGTGTAAAACCTCTGAAGTTTATCCTGTCTTCAGTGCAAGCATGACTGCTGGAGACGTCGGGGTGATGTTTTATGGCGGAGATGTAAAGAAAAAAGTTGTACAAAGTGAACCAAGCCGATTTTGTCAATAAAAAGCGAACTATTGCTTTGAGTCGTCACATTTATTTATATAGCGCTTTTTACAGTACAGATTGTTTCAAAGCAGCTTCACAGTAATAAAATATTTTAACAGAGTTAATATTGAAAAAAACATCAATTGTGAATTAAAACAACTTCAATTGCAGCTGTAAAGCAGTGTTGTTGTGTTGTGTTGATTCAATTCAATCACAATGTCAGTGTTGTAAAATTCCAAGTGTGCATCTGTTTTCAAACATGGTTAAAACATGGTATATCATGAACTAATGTATGTGAAAATACCTTGCATTACAATGACTTTATACACTTTGCCAGAACTTTTGTCTAGAACTTAATGCAATAAATTGACAATAGGCTACTAAACATACTTTATGAAGCATATTTAGGTCAGTGGTTCTAAAATGGTGGATTGTGGCCCTGAAAATGGGTCACAAGGCTGATCTGATAGGGCTGCCAAATGCAGCAAGTAATTGTGCATAGTTATCGACTTTTATGTTTTGTTGATGTCAAAAGTGATTTAGATGCAAATTCATGACACTTGCTAAATTAGGATTAGAAAAAAACACAGTAAACATTGGTTTGTGACATGGTTTGTGTTTACCACATATCTTTGGTGAATTTGGCTGCAGAAGTATTTTGGTATATATTTTGGTACTGTGGGTCGCTGCTTGATTGCATGTGAACTGGAACCAGGTTTCACATTGGACAATGCAAAATAATAAAAGAAGTGTTTTAGTATTGTGCCCCCTAATGGTAATAAGGGTAAATTACCCATTTTCACACTCATTTAATCTCATAGACAACCTCTCAAAATTCAAACCAAACCAACATTTGAATGTTGGTAGCTTGTGGCATTATGACCACAAATTTTTAATCATATGAATGCTTTGCAAAATGCTTAGTAAACACCTACTTTCTTTTTTGCTAGTGATTTCCCTTTATTTAATCAGATAAAACTTTCTGAGATTAAAAATCTCTTTTACAGAAGTGACCTGGCCAAGATGGGCAGCACAGAATTTAAGAAAAAAAAAAAACGAAAAAAAAAACAAAAAAAAACACAAAGACACATCATCAGTACAAATCAAAAACATTTACAAATTATTTCTTCCTTTAACAGTTCACTAATAAAAAATTTAAAAGTATTCATCGACACCGGGATCTGCAATTTCAATAATTTTGTAAAAAGTTCCAGTCACAAGGAGACATTCAACAAATTAAAAGAAGATATGGCAAAGGACATGACAATCATTTCTAATAAACTTTTCAAGTTTTCAGTTAACCAAATAGTAAGCCTGACTGAACAAATAACTTCACTAGTCATGAACAGATCAGCAGTTCACAAGCATTCAAATATAAATGGAAATTTATTAATCAAACTTTCTTGATTAATGTATTTTAACTAATGACCTGTTTAATAAACTATTATATTTGTGTAATGCTAATATAATCAGTTGTAATAAAGGAGTTGTTCACTTTAGAAATATACACTGATCACCCACAATATTAAAACCACCTGCCTAATATCATGTAGGTCCCCCTCATGACACCAAAACAGCTCTGATATGCATTGAGGCATGGACTCTGTTGGTCCAGCACATCACACAGATCTTCAATCGAATTGAGATTTGGAGGCCAAGGCAACACCTCTTTGTCTTGTTCATCAAGTCATTCCTGAACAATTTTTACTGCAGGGTGCATTATCCCAGAGGTTCCCCCAACCCTGCACATTTTTGATGTCTCTTATCTGATGCGGCCATCTGAGGTCTTTAGAGTATTTACTGAAGGGCTGATGAGTTGATGTTTGATTGGGGAGACATATAAAATGTAGGTAGGTAGGTGTTATGTGTCTAAGTAACATCCACATGAATGCCAGCATCCAATGTTTGGCTGTGTGCCCATTTTAGGCACTTACAGCAGTGGACAGGGGTCATCTTGGGAATTGAGCACTCTGACTGATCAGACCAGGCCTTCACTCCCCAAATGCATCACTGAGCCTTGGGCATCTATGGCGCCTTCCTTGCACAACATTTGGTAAGTACTAACCACTGCATACTGGGAACACCCTACAAGACTTAACATTTTAAAGTGAGTACTGGCCCCCCGGCTGAGCCTGGTTTCTCCCAAGGTTTTTTTCTCCATTCTGTCACCTGACGGAGTTTGGACACAACCATTTTGCTATGGCGCTCGGGGAACAATTGGGGGTTAGGTGCCATGCTCAAGGGCACCTCAGTCATTTACTGCTGGTATTGAGAATCGAACCCACAACATTTGGGTTACCAGTCTTACTCTCTAACCCATACCTGCAAACTCCAAAGTGGTGAAAAAGGTGACATGTTTCCAAAGTAAATAGTAGTAGGGGGGTCAGGGGCATTCTCCCCCAGGAGAAAATTTTTGTGATTTTAACATATAAACTAAGCATTCTGGTGCACTCCCACAAGAAAATAAATGGAAAAAAACAACATTTGCTTCAAGTAAAAAAAAAAACATTTATTGACACTAGGGCTGGCTGGGCATTGACACAAATTTCACAATTGGATTCAATTTTGATTCAGAAGCTTGCGATTTGATTTCGATTTGATAACCTTCAATTCAATAATGATTAATTTGGGGCCTATCAGGTACAGTACATGGCAAATCTCCTCAAAGAAAAAAATATCTCTCAACTAATGCTGTAAACTATACAGGGAACCACAGCTGGTACATCATTATAATATTAAAGGTTAAAATTAATTGATTTGTAAGCTACCTACATATAAATTACACAAAGAAGTTTTTATAATAACGTTATAATAAATTTTTAATGACATAATTATGTTTCTACTCGTTTTTAATATCGGAATAAACATTTAAACGTTACATATGACATGATACGGATTTCAGTAAGTTGTACTGGATCTTTCAACATAGCTTCTTTATTCATTCATCCTACATCCATTCATGTTTATTTCGTGTTGTAAAGCGGAAGAGATGATCGGTTCATGTGTGCTCTTGCCTCTGTTTGAACTGAAGCACTACAGCAATGTGTCAGTCACACCACAGAGAGCCAAAAAAGATCACGACAGCTCGAGAGACGTTTATGGTCTCACTCCAGTCTATGGGAAAGTAGCCCATTTTCGATTTATTGTGCCTGCAAACTCACCCTGACACCCCCCACCCCCGAAAAAAAAAAAAAAAAAAACTCTTCGGATCTACACGATTCACAAAAATGACATTTTAATTCAAAACAGCAAATTTCGCCGAAAAGCGACTAGTTTGCATGTATGCTAACCATTAGGCCACAACTGCTCCCCTTTGGAAATGTTCTGACCCACTATTTGGGCCTTGTAAAAGTCACTCAATGTTACTCACTTCACCTGTCAGTGGTTTTAATGTTGTGACTGATCAGTGTATACTGGCACACATCTTGGGATGCTTTTTCTTCTGTCATTCTATGCATGACTAGTTCATTCAGCCAGGAAACGGCACAGGCAAAGTTTGTAAGAGCCTTTCCCACACTATTCTCATGTTGAACCATATAATTTTTAAACCTTGTGGCTATACTTGTGTAGCACAATGTGTATTTTAATGTTTATCCCAACACAAAATTAGTTTTTCTGGTAATTGATAGCATGACAGTGGTGCAGTTTAACACAAGACAATTCAATAAATGCGCAAGGGGAAAAAAGACTTTTATTATCTGCCTAAAAAAAAACAAAGCAAACACAAGGTGGTTGAGCACAGCAAGTCCTTTGCCGATCAACTATTAACCAAACTAAGGCACATACGGGAAACTATGAAACTAACAATGTCCATCCATCAATGCACTTGACCTCAAGTCAGTCAAAGATGCCAGAAACGCATCTGAATAAAAGGACTGCTAAGGATGATTTTTGGGATATTTTCCACATGTTGCTAAGAAAATAATATGCATTACAATTCTGCAATACACCAACTAAAAAGCAAAGCCAGAGGGAAGTGAAGACATAACATTGAAGAAAAAAAAAGTTCCCTAAAGATATTACAGAATAAATCATATGTACAATCAAGAATTCATAATTCAGAAAGGTGTTTGGAATGTAAGTGGTGATGTAATGAATTTAAAGGGATAGTTCCTCCAAACTGAAAATTCTGTCATTGTTCACTCTCATGTCATTCCAAACCTGTATGATTTTTGTTTCCAAGGAACACACCGAGATTTTGATGAATCTTCACCTCTTGTCAGATCTTTTCATATACAAACATTTATATTGACCAGAAGCTATGAGAATTAAAAAAAGAACGTTCATACTACTTGTAGACTATATTTCATGTCTTCTGAAACCAAACAATTGCTTAGTGTGAGGAGCTTTAAAGCTGAAATCAGCTCTAAAATCAGATTTAAATTCTGTCTGTCTGTACTATTAAATGACTTCAGAAGACTTAATGTCATATTGACCAAGTCCACTTTTATAGTGGTTTTTTTTTTGTTGTTGTCCTTTTTGGAGAATGGCCACCCATGGTCACTGTAAACCACTGTATGAAAAATATATTCATGAAGATTTTACAAAATTCTCTTTCAGACATTTTTAGAACAACATGAGGGTGATTTTGAGGTGAACTATCCCTTTAATTTGAATAAGTGGAGAGGAAGTCTCCCGAACGGTGAAACCCTGAACCCAAGCGGAAGTCTGTGGTAATTCATGGCCTCCCTGACACTCAAATTCCACCAGTGTTCAACTTGGCAGCTGAACTGTCTGTACCTTTCTTTGAAACCTGCATCAGAATACATATAAACCTGGTATAGACAGTGTATATTGTTTACAGGCACATGTATCATGGGCCTAAACCAAGGTGTGAAGAACTGATTTCATCACCTCTCATCTCATCCATGCCCCTCTGTTCATTCCTGCCACAGGCGGCATGGCGTGGGGCGGCATCGGCACCTGAGGTTGGCCGGGTGGGCCGGGAGGAGGTGGGTACCCAGCGGGAGGTAAGCCCATGACCGGAGGGGGCACATTGTGCCCTGGTGGCATGCGTGGGGGTGGAGGGGGGTAGCTGGGGTTGTAGCCTGGAGGGGGGTAAGATGGGGTGGGCGGCGGCAGGTTGGGAGGAGGGTAAGTGGCTGGGGGAGGAGGACCTGGAGGCGGGGGATTTGGATAGACGTGCGGGTGGTAAGGTAGTCCGTACGAAGGAGGCATGGGTGCGTAAGAGGGCCCTTCGGTCTTCATCATGGACTGCAGACTCTGAAATCCCTCCCCAGACATGTACGAACTGGACGTGGACATTCCCATGATATAGCTTGAGGGAGGAGGGGGTGGAGGGCGGTGAGGTAGAGGCGGCGGGGCCCCGTGTGGCAGAGGAGGAGCCGGCCCTTGTGCTGGGTCCATTTCAGCTGATGTGGCTGGTTCTGCTTCAGCAGGAGGCGCTGGGATGGCAGATGGAGCCTTGCGATCTATGTGTGGGCAGATGTCAGAGCAGTTTTTAGTATCATTGATACACTATCTAATAAATAGTTACTGATTAAAAAAGAAAAAAAAAATCAAATACCAAATTTTAATAAAAATTACAATTGTGATTAAATCACAATTAAAAGTGATTTAAAATGTTTTAAAACAATATTAATAATAATATTTAATACTGTTTTATTTGACATTATACAACCGTAAAAATACAATACTAATATTTATGGTCTTAAGTTCTTCATTTTTAAATGTTAAACCAATGAATTCTAATTTTGACAGAAAGCACAAGGGAGCCCTTAAAGATTCTCTTTTGTTCATAAGTGCTTCTAATTACAAATATGGGAAGATAGTTGGTGCATGTTGCATTCCCAAACACACGTTAAAGCAACCCAAACTCAGAGCAGATGAAGAGATGAAGTTCGTGTGGAACAGCATTTACTGCAAATCGAGCCGGTCTGAGATGCCGCAAACGGCAGCAGATCATGAGCTGTTCATGTGTAAGATCACAGCGCCGCGCTTCACTGTGAAACACGCAGCGCATATATTTACTGCTAATAGATATATAGACAAGCTGCTGTGAGCATGTAAGATAGGCCGCTGCTGCATAAATGCACATACATAAATCCCATAGCAGATCTAGGCAGGTGGAGCTGGGGGAGGTGGAGGGTTTCAGAGGAACTTTGATAGCGCGCTGGCAGGACTAGCCTACAGCAAACACTGAACCAGACTATGTTAAGCAAGCAACCTCACTGGCTGCAGGATCAGCAGAGGCCAATCAGCTTGAGCCATGTGGTAATGATGAGATGTGCCCTCTAGAGTTTCATGACTGAACTTGATATTTCTGTCCCAAAAAAAAAAAAAAAAAAAAAAAAAGACCCTAAACTTTTGAACAGTAGTGCATGTATGTGTGTGTTTGTATATGCATTACTAAAAGCAGTTTGTCTGAATTACCAGGATGCAGAGTGATCTATCCTGTAAGAGAGACTTTTAGATTTTTTTATAACCCCACTGGGCAATCCCCTAATGGTTATGTAAACAATGAAATCAGATTACTTCATATTTTGGTTTATGATGAGCAATGAACATGCATCCAAAGATTTATTCTGCTGCCTATTTCAAACTAAAGAAAGCCTCACCTGGGGGTTGGGACACAGGAAGAGGGGGCATAGGACTCTCCAGCCGTGGTATCTTAGACCCAACTTGCTCTGAAACAAAGACAAAGAGAAATGAACACTTAATACAACAGGTAATTCATCATCTCACAATAGACATTCATTATCATGACACTATAAAATGAATGCAGAGTGATTTACCTGCTGGGGCTTTAGGTTCATCTTTAGGAGAGACCTACAAAATAAAATAAAACATTTTATAATATAGTCTTAAAATCTCTAACAATTACCGTATGTAACAATCCCATGAATTTTCTCCTTAATGAAACTGATTTTTTAATTTTTTTTAATTTAACACTCCTGAATTTAATTGCACCAAAGTGCATTTTTTTTTACCAAAACATCAAAATTTAAGTTTTCATTCAGCTGTAAACCAAAACTAAAATAAAATTTATTTAATAATCAATTAATCAAATGTATTCATTAATCAACACTCAAATAAAAACTAAGTTGTAAAAAAAAAAAAAAAAAAAAAAAGTTGTATAAAAGAGTTGTATAAAAGAAAAAAAAAATTATTATAGGTATAAGAGATATATAAACATTTACATTGCATTAATGATGAGACTTTGTTTCATATCAAAAGTAACAAAACACACAAAGCACTACATTTCATTTTCAGCTAATTTTTTTATTTATTTATTTTGACATCTACCATGAGTTCCAAAATTTAAGGCTGGGTATTGACACAAATTTCACAATTCGATTTTGATTCACAAGCTTGTGATTCGATTCAGATTCAATTAGATTCAATTTGATATCGATTATTTTTTGATATTTATCAGATACAGTATATGGCAAATTTTCTCAAGGAAAAAATCTCTCAACTAATGTGGTAACCTATACATGGGAGTCAGTTGGTACAACATTACTATAATATTAAAGGTTAAAATTAACTTATTTGTATACAAACGCTTAAATTACAGTAAATTAAGTTTTTTTTAATAATAAAGTTATAATAGTAACTTTACAATTACTGACCTGCAAACTCAGAAGAGGTGTAAAAGGTGACATGTATATGAACTTAAATAGTTGTAGGGTGGCCTGGGGGCATCCTCCCCCAGGAGAAATTTTTTGTGATTTTAACATGTAAACAAAGCATTTTGGTGCACTCTGGCAAGAAAATAATGGGAAAAGACAACATTTGCTTCAAATTAAAAAAAAAAATTCCCCCAAAAAAACAACATTTATTGACACTAGGGTTGGGCATTGACACAATTGGATTCGATTTCAATTAACAACCTTGCTATTCGATTTCAATTCGATTAACTTCGATTCAATACTGATTAATTTGGGGCCTATCTAGGTTACAGTACATGGCAAATTTCTTAAAAGAAAAAAAATCTCTCTCAACTGATGCTGTAAAATATATTTAACCCCAGTTGGCACATAATTATAATATTAAAGGTTTAAATTAATTAATAACGTATACTAATACATTTTTTATGACTTAAATATGTTTCTGCTCGTTTTTTTTTTTTGTTGTTGTTAATATAAACATTTAAATGGTGGCTGTCATAAAACGGATTTATTCAAACATTAAATATTGAAGAAAATGTTAAGTAAAAATAGAATGAATATGAAATATAGTGCATATATTTAGCAAAATGCTGCTCTGCAAGTAATTTTTTCTAGCTGACTAAAGTTTTTGGACATTGAACGGCTTTTCTGAGGTAAATGTGACATTATATGACATTGTTTACAAGCTGTTTTATTGACATCTTTCCGTGGTTGAAACACTGATTAATTGACGTCATGGCGTAGTGTAGAACGTCACGGCATTGTGTACTATGTCACGGAAGTTACCGCTTTTTGGACGTACATCAAATGCGTATGGCTGTCATGCCGGGCCCTCGTTATTTTACTTTATAAAGTTATAAATAAGGATACTTGTCTTACAAAAACACATCGATTTCGCTTCAGAAGGCCTTTATTAACCCCCTGGAGTCATATGGATTCATTTTTTTATGGATGGATGCATTATTTTTGTCTTCAGAATTTGGGCTGCCATTCACAACCATTATAAACCTTGGAGGACTAAGGATATTTTTAAATATATATTCCCGATTGTGTTCATTTTTGGGGCAACTATCCCTTTAAAGAACTATACTAACCATAGTCCTGAAGGAGGCAGTACCTTAGACCCACCAACTAGAGTCAGGATTGAACGGCTGTGTGCCAGGGAAATGACTGGAAAGAATTTGGGACACAAATTTGTGTTCTCCAAAATATATCAGCTGACTATAAATGCTTTACTTACATGTTGCCGTTTAATCTTGGCAGGTGGGCTGGCCTGGGGGGAGTTTTTCTTGGAGGGAGGTTGAGCAGGTGGGTTCTGCCCTCCTGACTGGCCAGGCTGGGCAGCAGGAGGGGGCGGCGGTTTCTCTTTGTCCTGCATCTGAGGCTGCTGGGGTATCGGCTGCTTACCCTGCGAGTACAAATCCAAAATCTGGTGGCAGATGTCTATAAAACACAAGAAATGGGTATGGAGATCAATAAAAGCTGGAAGTGAGCAGTACATCATGATGACAAACTAGACTGCTAGGGTTAATGTTCCTATATCTAATTAATTATTATGACAGAGGGACATAGAGAGAGTTTGAAATGCATAATGTCAAACACATTCATGTGCCCTGTCAGCTGCAGTCTCTTACCCTCCAGCAGCTCCACCGGCACATCCTGTACAAACTGCTCCCACCAGCGGCGAGATGACTGCTTTGACGTCCACTCCTGAATGTCAAACTTACACAGCCGGCCGGCAAGGTACATGACTGCCACTGCTATGATCTCTGGCTCCCACTGAAGGGACAACATTGTGCAGAGACTGGAAATACACACAAACATGTTAATACTCATAAGAGTCAAAGATCATAGAGGTGATCAAGAGATACAACATTGAAGGTGATCAAGACAAAAAGAAAGCCGCGATGTCACAAATCACAGCATTTTTATTATTTTTTATTAATTTTTATTTCAGTTTTAGTTATTTTAGTACATCTATTTAAACTAAATGAAAATGAGAAATGTTCCTTTGGCAACTAGCTGAAATAAAATAAGTTTAAAGTGTTAGTTCACCCAAAAATGAAAATAATGTCATTTATTACTCACCCTCATGTTGTTCTACACCCGTAAGACCTTCATTCATCTTCGGAACACAAATTAAGATATTGTTGATAAAATCCGATGGCTCAGTGAGGCCTCCATTGAGAGCAAAGCCATTGAAACTCAAAATTTCAAAACACTGCTTCATGAAGCTTCTGAGCTTTATGAATCTTTTGTTTCGAATTAGTGATTCGGATCTCCTAATCAAGCAGCTAAACTGCTGAAATCACGTGACTCTGGCACTCCGATCCACTGATTCGATTCGTAAAGCTCTGAAGCAGTGTTTTGAAATCGGCCCATCACTATATATTGTTGAAAAGTCGTTATTTTGTTTTTTTGGTGCACAAAAAGTATTCTTGTCGCTTTATAATATTAAGATAGAACCACTGAACTCACATGAACTGTTTCAAATATGTTTTTAGTACCTTTATGGACCTTGAGAGTTTCAATGACTTTGCTCTCAATAGAGGCCTCACTGAGCCATCGGATTTCATCAACAATATCTTAATTTGTGTTCCGAAGATGAATGAAGGTCTTACGGGTGTAGAACGACATGAGGGTGAGTAATAAATGACATTATTTTCATTTTTGGGTGAACTAACCCTTTAAGCCTTTAAATATTTTACTCTATTTTAATTTCAGGTAAATAAAATGTTTATGTGATAATTTGGATAATTTAAAACTTTTTTTTGGTTACACCTTATTTTAGGTACATTGTACCTTCTCAAATAAGTACTGAGTAATATTAATTAACTACATGTCCTTACTATAGAGTTACGGTTAGGGTTTGGTTTAGGATTAGTTACTTGTAACTATGCATAATTTATAGGTATTACTATAGTAACTACATGTAGTAACATGTAACTACATCACCTTAAAATAATGTGTTACCAATAAATTTAGTTAACTATATTAACCCTGATATGGATATATGGCAATAGCTGAATAACAGAATCATAGAGACAAAAAAAATATACTTGATACAAATAATTAAAATACAGTTTCATTGCTGGTAATAAATAAAGTCAATCCAACCTGTCATTGACAAAGGTCCATGCCATCTGCACAAGCTTCTGAACTTTGTTCTTATCACCTGAAATTCAGACCATCCAATGAGCAACATCACAACAAAGCAGCACTATACAAAAACAACTTGAATTGACTTCTTAAATTCAAAATGAAATAATACCTTTCAGCTGTTTAGCATATCGCAGCAGAAACTGGTAGGGGTGTTCAACTTGTAAATCAAACTTGATTGTCTGGAGTAAAATTCTTTCCAAGACCATGACCTCTTCCTGTGGAGACATCCCATGAAAATCAGTGATGTTTAATACAGTACTGACATCTCAAGACGTGTGATGATCAGGTTACAAACCTTAGGATCATCTCCAAACTGTGCAAACTGCACGTCGTTGAGCAGACTGCGAGCTGTTTTAATGATGTCTTTACATTTCTTGGGGGTTTCTTCCACTTTACCAGCCAAGAAGAGACAACAAGCCCCGGTCACCTGAGGGAAACGTAAATTAATAAACGTGTTTAAATTTAGAGTGTGCTACAGGCTACTGCTAACCTTTTAACATACACACTGTTTACTCACTCCCTATCTTTCAACCAAGATCCTTTTAGTACCCTCCAAGCACAACAGAAATGAAGAGCGATACATAAAACGCATCATTCTGACACATCGACTTCTAGACGAGCCTGTATAATTCGCTCTTCCTCTTCTTCTCCTGAATCAGTTTCTGGTTCAAACATATATGGCTGAATAAAACCAATATTTCCACCTGCCACTGTGTAGCATTTACTACAGTTGACCGAATGGATCAGGTGGTCCAAACTGATGTGATTGAGTGGATGCGGTGACTAATTTGCATATTCATTGCTTTGCGTATACTAAATGAAGGAAGGGTGTACAGTTACATTCAAGCTGTTTTAAGATGAAACAAAGAAATTATTTTCACAGGAAAAGGTTTAAATATGTTTTGATTATCAAAGATGATTTTTAAGAGGTAAAATTATTGACTACAGGCCAGGGGGACTTTAAAGGCCATCAAAATTGAAACATATAGTTCTGACTTCAAACAACTTTAAATAACCATAAACTGAATAACCATAATTTGAATCTGTGTAAGCACTGTTCACCGAGCACTTACATAGATATACACAGGAGCGTTTGAAAGCAGGCGTCTATCAGCAGATATATTAGTGATTCAAACTCTCCTGTGTGTATCTGTGTAAGCCCTCGGTGAACAGCGTGAAAGATGTCTATTTACAACATGTTTTTGAAGCGTTGATCATTGTAGCCAATCACAGACATATCACGTGAACACAATGTCCAATCAGAGGTGTTTAAGAATCCACTCAAAATGCTAGGGGGAAATGCTGGTATCATCACATTTTTAATATTTCAGTACCGACTTGGTACCGAAGTTGGTACTTTTGATTAGGGTTGGGCCGATAGACGATGCTATCGTCCATCGCCGATGCTGACAGACATCACGATGTTGAACCGGCATCATGATTCCACATAATTCGAACTAAACCATTGATATTTAAATGGCGGACCGCAGTCCACATCCGGACCCCGGCATGTTTCCATCCGGACCGCGAGACAGAATGGTAGCACCATTTTACTGTTTCTAGTTGATGTGAGCAGCGCATCAAAACAGCGGTGTGGATCACACCACAAGCACTCAGAATCGTTTGTGGTAATGATATATTTCAGGGCTATATCCTCTAGTAGTTTTATCTAAAGCCAAACGCACTTCATTCAAGCCCTTCCAGCTCTGTGCGCGTTCTCTCTTTCTTCAGATTCGCGCCACATGTGCGTGTCCACTGGAGCAGAGCAGAGCAAGCATCCCACCCCGATGTCATCGTCCATCGTGATGTTTCACTGTAGACATCGTCCAATGCCAATTTGATAGACATCACCCAACCCTACTTTTGACAACACTAGTCTATAGCCTACGTTACATTGCAAAGGAATATGAATGGACGTATAAAAAACATTTTTAATTTAGCAAAACTGTAAAATCACTAACACTCAATCTCAAGTGCCTTTTTGCTTTATCACTACAACATCAGAACAAAATAATCCTAGATTCCTGTAGCACCTGCCAAAAATCATAAAATAAAAAAAGGGGGGTGGGGGGTAAACTATAAACAAACAGCAATGACCAGATTTTAAAGAGCATATTGTACTTACATATCTGGGGAACTGTTTGAAAGAATGAAACATGTAAAAACGATGAAAGTATGTTATTCCAGTCGCCAGAGTGTCATAATGTCTTAAAATTTGGTTAAGGATAATATCAAAATCCTCTCAATATTTAAAACTTTGACCTACCTACACAGATGTCAACAGATGCACAGATGCACTTGCACTAAACTGCATTAAAAAGATAGAAATGGCAGCAATGAAAGGATACAGTCCCAGACGTGTCCCGACATCGAATATGAACCTGGCTCCCTCTCGCCTGTACCTGGCTTCTGTGGCTGGGTCCAGGCCATCGGACTGGGACGGGGTGTGAGCCAGATCCTTCTTGTCCCAGTACCAGCATGGCTTTGTGTGGTCCAGATTTGTGGCAAAACTTCCAGAAGTGGCGTTAGAATTCTCCTTGCCGTCCTTCATTTGGAAGGAATTGAAGGCTGATGCCAAACTGGACTATCAGTCCGCTGTTGGACAGCAATAGCCGTGCAGATCTGTACTGCAAAAGACTGAAGATATCAGTTAGTTAGTTAGTTATTTGTTAACCTCAAACATGCTTAAAAGACAAGTAATATATTGAGACAATATCAATTTGACTGTACTGACACTATCAAATGAGAACACAAAAACTTGAACTAAACTGAGCTGAATAATAACACTACTTTCTTCGGTAAAGCTGCTTTTGAAGTTGTTTCATAACTGATCAACTTTGCAACATTGTTATTGAACTGAACTGAATCAACATTGAACTGAATTGAAATGAATAATGATCACATTATTGGCTCCTGTAGAGCTGCTTGACAGCTGAAAGTTGTTTCATAATTGATCAATTTTGCAACATTAACACTGTTATAATTGTCTTGTTTATTACTGTGAAGCTGTTTTGAAACAATCTGTATTGCATTAAAGTGCTATATAATAAATACATGTGACTTGACTTTCACTGGAAATAAAGATTTTGGATTTCAACACCGATCACAAAAGTATTACCCAAATGCATTACCATTATTTTTTGGACAGGGTTATCACTGGACATTGTATGACAAGATGTTTCATATAATATCATATAAAGACCAAGGTACAAACCACAATAATCATTATCATAACATGGTATTATAAGGGTAAAGTAGGCCTAACAGGTTAAAATCTCAGGTTAAAAACTAGGGATGCACCGATACCAGTATCGGTATCGGGCCCGTGTACTTGTACTCGTAAAAATACCCCCGATACCTCACGTGACGTAACTGACAGAATTTTCCGTGTACAGAGACACCGGCGGCAGCAGCAGAAACAATGTCAGCCTCAGAGGTGTGGAAATACTTCAAAATTAATGATAACAACACACACATTGCGAACTGCATGCTTTCAACCACAATTCGTTATCGATTAGTGAAGGCGGGATAGGCGGAATCGCGCTGAATGACACAGACCAGAAGCGCTCTCTCTCTTTCTTGCGCGATCCCAGTTCTCTCAGCGCGCGATCAGTTCTCCTTGCGCCTGAATGGTCAAATGGACAAATAGTTGTCAAAATGTCCATCATGTGGAGTATCTCACGTAATACAGTCGGTTATGGCTTTAGTGGACGTAAACATTTGGGTGAAAACAGGATATGTGTCAGTATCCATGGATTCGGTCTTAAAGGGACCGTAGCCTATATTTGTCATTAATGTTAATAAAACAACAAAATATGTTAAATAAATGTATGCATGGTAAATAAACCTACTGTATCTGAAAAACAAGTTTATTTAATTTGTATCTCTATAGTATTTGTTGTATTGTTTGTAATTTGTTTGTAAATTTCTTTTTATATAACAATTATATATATTGGTAATTATGCCCTTTGAAGGTTATTGGACACTGTGAAATTTTTGTTCTTTAAGTTTGTGACAAGCACATAAAAATTATTACTTTTTTCATTAGAGTAATAATAAAGAAGCTGTCCTACATTCATTAGTCTCACTGTGTTGTGCTTGGAAAACTGCATCATAAAAAAAGAGAGAGAGAGAGAGAGAGAAATTAATAAATGTATAGGCATCGGTATCGGTGAGTACTAGAAAAAAAAAAGCATCGGTACTCGTACTCGGTCCTTAAAAAAATGGTATCGGTGCATCCCTATTAAAAACTAATTTTGTTGCAATTTCCATTATACTCAAAGATTCTGATTAGATTATTAAAGATTCAGTAATTAGGATATTATTATTCGATTCAATATTTTTAACTTTGTTAAAGTTAAAGTAAACAAATGCAGTACTCAGTATTGTCAGTAAAATAATAATTTCATTTTTCATACAGTAATAATGTAGTAGAACAGCAACAATATAGTAACGCAGAATTACACTACTAACATGTATAATACTATACACAATTCAATTTGCACATTATTTTTTTCTCTTTAAAATCGTAAGAATTAATAGAAAATGTGCTTCTTGAAAACAATGAACATTCTAAAAAAATACTAAAATCTCCTTTATTTACTCTAAACAAAACAATTTCTTTCTTACTTATTTAAATTTTGGGGTGAATTATGACCTGGACATACTCTTGACAGTATTACAATCAGATATCATTACTGTACCATGATTATTAAAAGGAAATTCACTGTAAATAAGATCATCTGTGTCGTGTGTAACATATTTAAAGTTTAAAACACTTTTGTTTCGTAAGCTCAAGCGACATCACAGATACAGAGCACACTGAAATCTATTAAATACCAAACCTTTCAGATATCGCTGATCACGTATATTATGTTCCTAATGTAGCCGAATTATCCATGTAAATGTGAGGTTTATGTGAAAATAGCTGTTTGATCTTTTATCCCTCAATTACTTATGACATTAATAGACAGTAGGAGCACATCGCTTCTAAAAGCGCTCGAGCAAGATCAGATTAATTACTTATCCTTCATTTTATAAATCATATATAGCAAAGAAAAATTAATTAATCTTACCGTTGTAATATATGACACGATTATGATCTCGATGAGATTGGGCAGTTGGGTAACGTTAAATACTTTAATCTTTGCCAATCTCACATTCACGACATGGAGGCGGCCATTTACAGCGCGTCTTCTTCTGACACTTCTCAGCGGCACCAGTGCATCATTAACCCAACTGGAGCAGAATTAGTGCCTTCTGCAGGCCTGGAGGACAAAGCTCAAATCTGCTACAGACCCAACAAAACAAATAAAATAATCCAAAGCTCATTACGTTGCTCCTGGAATTCTTAAAACTGGCATTTGAGCAATAAAATATGTAATAGATAATACCATTATCTACAATGACTGCACGACTATACTTTATTACACTAAACTCATGGAATAAGTTGCGGTTACTTATACTGACATGCCATGAAGTACCAAAAACCAACCAACAAACAAAAATATTGGTTTTCACAAAAGTTGTGCGAGTAAAGGCAAGGTTTCTTGACGAAACGCAATGGTTTTGCAAGCGAATTAACACAGATTTTTTTTCACGCACACTACTTTTGTTAGAATGCACAGTTTCTCTGGGAAATGGCATAGGCTACTCTTTTGCAATAGATCTTATTGAAAAAGTGGCTTCATTTTACGTCTGACTGATTATGTAGCCTATGCATTTTGATTAGATTATTTAAAAAATAACTTAGAAATCCAAAAATGTAGGCATCTATTCCTGTCAGTCATGTTTCAGGAATATAGCTATGTGTGAACGCAACTGTATTAAAGACTGACAGGACTGAAAACCGTATTCTGTTGCTGTGCAAACATGGCCTAAAAACGAAACAAACGATTGTGACAACTGCATTCTCTTTTTCTATTTCTTTAATCAGATAGTGGTGAATTTGAGTTCCATGCTTGAGCCTCTCTACAATAGGCAACACCATATCATGCTCGAAGATTAGGCCCTATATGAATCAGTGAATGATGAAATTCTTTTTTTAATGATGTTTTTCATGTACTTATTAAAGTGTTTTAATGATAAGTGAACTCTAACCTATCTGTTATAGTCCAGTTAAGCAGAAGAGTTCAGAACCAGATCCCAGCGGTGCCTTTATGAAGAGTGACTAGTCTATGGGTCAGCCATTAAATTTAAACAGTGGAGACCCAAGGGCTAATCTCAGGTATAGCATATCAATAAACAGTTTGACAGTTTTTTTTTTTCTTTTTTCTCTATGTCAAAATTGACATTTTTAATAAAAATAAAACAATGTCTTTTGTGCTTTTTGAAGATTTATAATAAGATGGTTCTCTTAAAGGATTAAATATGTTCTTTTATAGTTTAGTTCAGCAGGAAACTTCAGAACCAGAGCCAGGCTGTGTGAGCGATTGATCTCAGCCACAATTCTAGAGAGAATGTTGGGTGAAGCAGAGAGTGGCGAGATCCCAAAGATTCTCACTCAAATGAACAAACACCTCCTGACATTCAGACCAGCATCAATATCAGAAAGACGTTCACACTGTCAGTTTTTGGGATTGACAACAGCATTTACATACAGTCTCGAAATTTCCCGTTCACACAGCAATGTACAGTAGCGCCTCGAATGCTGTCTGTATGAATGTGCAGCAGGAGTCAAGTCATATTCCTTACCAGTAACCATAGCGACAGTGGCCAAAGTAATATCAAAGATGGCAACATCCATAAAACTGAAAAATCTTTTTGACACGACAAGAGTAGATTGAGCAGCGAGTTCGTCCATCAAATCTTTATTAACCCGGGTGGAGAGGGGAACATTTGAGTCAAGCATAGAACACAAAACTGATGGGGGGACCAGCTCTTGTGGAGAACAGTGACTGGATCTAAAACCAGATAACACACAGCTCATATCTCCTTCGCTGTAAGTTACCAAAACCCGCAACACACGGTAGACAGACGTTTAGAGTGGCTCTCTCGCACTGTATGATGTGACAGACAACTAGTTGTCCAGTCCGGTTCTGTTCACACAGTGCAGGTTTTCTGAGAATGCGGTTTTGAGTCCTGAAAATTTACAGATGTGAGTTCAGTTACAGAATGCAGTTGTCACTGCCGAAAATAACCGTATTGCATGTGAACTTAACCATATGAAGGACTAATATAATACAGATAATAAAGGACCAACAACCGTATTCTGTTACTGTGTGAACGTGGCCTATGAGAGGAAATTGGTGAAGACATGTCAAACTGGATAAATTGGCTTTTCAGCAGCTTGTGAAAGGCAATGTGATCTTTTATGATGAAGACCTGATAAAATATGGCATTGTTGTGACAGAAACATCATTGTGCACTCAGATCTTCAGAGAGGAGTTTGAGTTGTATAAGGGGAAAGTGTATTGCTTTGTTCACCTGAGCATTCAGGAGCATTTAGCAGCTCTGTATGTTCACCTCTCCTTCAAAAACAACAGCATGAATGCTTTTGACCAGGTTAGCAAGCAACATATTGTCTAAGTGTTCAGATGAATAATTCATCAAAATACATTTCATTATCTGAGCTGCATCATAGAGCTGTGGATAAGGCTTTCCAGAGTAAAAATGGACATCTGGACCTTTACTTGTATGTCCTTCTGGGCCTCTCAGTGGGGTCTCATTAGATTCTCCTATGACACAGACAAGTAGCGGCTCTGACAGCAATGAGAAAACACTTGAGTACATCAAGAAGAAAATCAGAACCACTCACTCTCCAGAGAAATCCATCAATCTGTTCCACTGTCTGAATGAACTGAGTGATCACTAGTTTACGAAATACAAAGTTATTTGACATCTAAAACAATAAGTAAAGTCAAACTCTCTTCATCTCAGTGATCAGCTGGAGTCTTTGTGTTGTTGACTTCAGAGAAAGAGCTGGATGAGTTTCATTTTAATAAATATGTTAGAGGAAACAATAAAGATGAAACACAGAAAGTTCTTGAAGATGATGCCTGTAATTAAAGAATCCAGATCAGTTCAGTAAGTATCACTGAAAACAGCTTTTTCACTGTTGAACTTGAAAATCACATTTCAAGTCAATAGTTTGATGTATTTTATTAGATAGAACACTGAGAGAACAAGCAATTACGACAATTTACCAGTAAAAAAACATTCCTGGAGGAGGGTACTTTTGTATAATAACCACTAAACTGAATATTTTACCATTGTAAAATATTTTGTATACTCAATAAATCTAAATTCTAGTAATATACTCTCTATATGTCTCTGGCATGTTGGTCGTATCACTCCGCCTGAGTCCGCCATCCATTTTCATACCAAAGACAGATTAAAATTGCTAAATGGTATCTGAGTGTTAAAGAACGTGGACTCAGAGACAGAGTAATGGGTGACAGGGTGTTTATTTACAGCACGAGCAAATAGGCAGACATCAGGTGAACACAGGAGACACAAGGGAGAGGAAGACGCTGGAGATAGTCCACATAATGCAAATGTTTAACGAGACTGGACCCTGAGGGAAGACAAGGTAAGTGTTCTTATGGTGCTGCTGCTGATGGTGATCACTGGCAGGTGCAGGTGAGTGCCAGGGAGGATTATGGGGAATGTAGTGCAGATACGGTGACTGGTGACAAAGCTGGTGACCGTGACAGTACCCTCCCCTCCTGGAAGGCGCATCCTCATGCCATAAACGGTCAAGTGGGGTGGGAGGGTGGGTGCCTAGGAGTGTCTTAGGCAGGACGGGAAGCCTCCAGGGCGGTATCCACAGTACCAGGATCCAGGGAGGAGCAGGCAATTCAGGAAGCCAGGGAGGAGCAGGCAATTCAGGAAGCCAGGGAGGAGCAGGCAGTAAATTTAGTAATTTAGTTTGAGCTCCCTCGATCATCCGGCTCCACCTCGGTCGGATGTCGCCTCACCTATGCCACGGACTTGCGCGCCGTCCATTGCGCCGTCTCTCCACCCCTACGGTTCCATCTGGCTCCGCCCTCCCTCCGGCTTCACCTCGGCCCTCAGTCGCTCCGGCTCCGCCTCAGACCTCCGGTACCCTAGTTCCACCTCGGGGGGTTGTTGCCACTACTCTGTTGTGGCCTCCGAAGCCTGCGGTCTCAGCTCTCCGTCTGCACTCTGGGCTCCTTCTCCACAGGCTCCGTCTCCATCCATCGTCCCCATGGCGTTCACCACCATGGCTCCTCACTCCCTTGACTCCATCCTGGCTGGCCTCTGGACCACCATCAGGCTCCCCCTGTTCCTGCCTTTTCCTTTGGCTCCTCCCACTCTCCACTCCCCCATGGACTGAGTTGTTAGCCCTGGACTTTTTTGTTTTTCTTCAGTTTCTCACCATCCTCCAGAGCCCCCTCACTCCCTCCTCAGTTGGGCTATTTACAGCGCGAGGACACGCCTCGCCACATTAGTTCTTTTGATCATTGTATTCAGTTCATCTGGTGTTCATTAACACATTAGCTCCCTTTGTTTGCTCTGTCTACTTAAGTCCTAAATTATCTCCCATTCTCTGTCCATCTTTGTCAGTGTAATCTATATGCAAGTGGTTATTTCCTGATTTAATGTTATTAAAGTTTGTTCTTTCAAAGTATTATATTCGTTTATATTTAACCATTATGTGACACTCTGATGGTTCTGTGGTTGGACCCATGGCGACATATCAACATATGAAGCATGCAGCAGCCCAAATAATGCTCAACGTTGAGAAAATACTATTGCTTATTAAAGCCACATCTTTTAATGTACTGTTGGGAAGTAGGAGGATAGGGGTCAATAAGTAAGGGTGCTTATACACTGGCAGTTTATCTCAAAATGGGGAACAGTTCGCATGAAAAATTGAATGTGAAAGCTGTCATACTGACCCAGTAACAAACCCGAGACTACCTGTAAGAGGTGGTCTGAGTTTAGTTGCACAGGAACTATGTCACAATTCGGTTGAATGTGAAAGCAACCCTGGCTGACGGGTGCCCACTTGTTCAGGAAGTAAATATTAATAATAATAATAATAATTTGTTACATTTATATAGCTCTTTTCTGGGTACTCAAAGCGCTTTACATATGGAAGGGGGAATCACCTCAACCACCACCAATGTGCAGTATCCACCTGGATGATGCGACGGCAGCCATATTGCGCCAGAACGCCCACCACACACCAGCTTATTGGTGGAGAGGAGACAGAGTGATGAAGCCAATCAGTATATGGGGATGATTAGGAGGCCATGATGGACAGAAGCCAATGGGCAAATTTGGCCAGGAAGTCAGGGTTACACCCCTACTCTTCTCGAAGGACATCCTGGGATTTTTAACGACCACAGAGAGTCAGGACCTCGGTTTAACAGTATAGAGTCCCCATCGCTATACTGGGGCGTTAGGACCCACACAGACCACAGGGTGAGCACCCCCTGCTGGCCTCACTAACATCTCTTCCAGCAGCAACCTACTTTTCCCAGGAGCTCTCCCATCCAGGTACAAACCAGGCTCAGCCCTGCTTAGCTTCAGTGGGCAACCAGTTTTGGGCTACAGGGTGATAGAGCTGCTGGCTAAAGTAAACTGCGCATGCATTTTAGCTGATGGCAATGTCATTAGTACCATAAAACACATGTAAGGGATTGCGTTGATGATTTTCCTTGGATACGAGCGAGAGTGAGCCTGCAGTGTAATTGCACATAGTGTGCAATCAGAGCGGCAAATGAATGGCTCGAAAGCCACCTTCATGTGACGCACATAGGCCTACTGTATAGTAAACCCAAGTGTCGTTCACTCTGCTACACAAAATAGCACCAAATTAATAAAAAAAAAAAAAAAAAAACCCACAATATATTGACCCGTGTCTCGTTTCCTATCATGCGCCATGCACGTTTGTGATGACGCAATACAAACGCATATGCACCAGGCAGGGTTCGATAGAATCGAGCTGAGTGTGAAACCAGACCAACACACCAAGCACACCATGAACAATCGCGCTCGGATCGCAGCAAACATGCCCAGTGTGAAAGCCCCCTAAAAGAGGAAAAAAAGATAAGAAGAGGAAAAATCTTTAAAAATGTGGGTTTCATTTGTTTGTTTGTTTTTTAATGGTAGGCTACTAAATGTACATTTTTAAACACTCACACACACATGCACAGTCACATATTTTTTTTTTTTTTTTTTATGAGACTCTCCATAGACAATGATTTTTATACTTT
Source organism: Mylopharyngodon piceus (assembly GCA_039654765.1). Lineage (NCBI taxonomy): Eukaryota > Metazoa > Chordata > Actinopteri > Cypriniformes > Xenocyprididae > Mylopharyngodon > Mylopharyngodon piceus. The sequence goes on from CM077456.1 coordinate 23,578,905, forward strand.
TTTTATAATTCATAATATTTTTGATAAATGAATTCATACATTTTTGGGGTTGTGGTGCCATGTGACAATTTGAACTCATAAAACATTCAAATTATCTGATATTTTAGGAGACCTTTTTACTGCAGCACAGTCATGAAGTGCTGGTATTCCTGATATCCTGTTTTATTTTTATTTTTTTTCATCTGCATGTTTATGCACATTTATTTGCACTGCATGACTTTGATTTGGGGAAAAGATCAAATGCTTATAATATTTTAACAGAACACTTTCACGGAAAAAAAAAAAAAAGAAAAAAAAAAGATAAAATAATAAAAGATTACTCAAAACTATTCAATTAGGTTTACTTTCCAAGAATTTCATTCCTTTTATAGAAGGCTTTTTTCCTTCATTATAATATCAGGATAGTTGTACCAACATTTTATGGTTCGAGAAATTAACATGTTCATCAAAAAAAATGATAATTATAATTATAATTTTATTATAATTATATAATTATTTTAATAAATTAATAGATGCTTTAAGAGTTCAACAGAACATGACAGTAGTGTTTTATAACCTCCACACCACAACTGAAATACAAATATTACACAAATATTACAGATTTTACTAATGTAATGTGTCATATAGGCTACTGATCTTCTCATTTAAATAGATGCAACAAAATCCCATTTAAGGACATTGTACAGCATGTCTGCTCTCATAGCTGTCAGCAGAGGGCAGTACAGTTTAACAGTTTGCATTGTGCCATGGTCTGCCCTTACACTGAGCATAAACTGCTGACTGATCTTCACATCACGTATCTGACCACTTTTAATCAGCGAAAGAACAAACAGTTTAATATGAACCCCATGATGCACACCTCCAAGATTTTTTTTGCATGAATGTAAATCTACCCAAATTAGCCCAAAGGTTTTCTGTGGTAGTCTCTTTGCCAGATGTTATTAGGCCTAAAAAAGATGTTGTTAGAGTACTGCACTTAACAGATGTTTTATCATGTAAACTATTCTTATTTCCTACAATTGCCTGGTGCCTTGGTTTGTCCTTTAGGCAGAAAACTTGAATATTGTATATTGTAGTAATCTATCATTTATATTATCAGACCTGACTTTATTTCTTCTGTGGAACACAAAATAAGATATCATGAAGAATGTTTAAACTGTTCTGGACCCTACTGATTAATACTAAGACATTTTTCAAATAATTTCTTTTGTGTTCCAAAGAGTCGTACAGGTTTGACAAATGTTGGCAAAATTTTCATATTTGAAAGAACTATCCTTTTAAGTCAAAGTAATTTTATAAAGGAAAAAATATTTTCACAGTGTGAACCATCAAATATTCTTTTCTCTATTCATATGACTATTCAAAGTTTTACATAAAATTTAAGAGGATCTTGAGATCAAGATGCCTCAAGATGCAAATCAGCACATTTGTCATGTTTTATGATTACTGAATGAAGCTACAGCCACCATTTATTATTTCTCTCTTGTTCTGTCAGCAGTGTTTCATTGTTTGTCTTTATGAAATTAATAACATCAATGTGGGCATTTGAAAGCTCAAGTGTGTGGCCAGTGTGACAGATTTATTCAGTTATATCAATTAGGTTTGGTTAGTTACCTTAGTCACAATGAACTTATTCTAAGTAGTTACCATGTTAGCGTGTTTTGTTGAGATTGGAAGATCATATCTGATTATTGAAATGGCACATCCAACAATATTTTACATGTGATTGTGTTGGTGGTCAGCAAATGCTAACTAAATCAACTGCCTGTCTGTCACAACTAAAGACAGCATGAAATGACTATAAAGGCAAAGTTTTCTTTCCTGTGTTGATGTATTTCCTATTGAAATAGGAAGTTTGGACAAGGCTTGTAGGCCTAATTTTAAATTGCCAATAGCCTATAGCAGAGGCAGGTGATATTAGGGAGAGGGAAAGCCTTTTATTTATTTTTTGCAAATTTTGGGATACTGCATAAAAATGCTAAATGGAAACACAAAGATGGCAATAAAATTTCAAATTAAAAATGAGTATGCTTACTTTAGATAGATACATTTTTATTCGCTAAGAATAAACCACACATATGCTTTGGGTGCTTCTCAATCAGCTCCCTAGTTCAGTACTCAGGGCACTGATCAGGGAGTCGGCCATTTTAAGGACTGTTTCTATTGCAAAATCCTTCCAGCACACTGAAACGTTCACTCCCTAAAAAGTCCCACAATACACTGTGAAAACTATGGAGCATCAAAGCTCACTATGTTCCCTTTATGGTTGTTCTGAAGCGCAAAACATAAATATAAATCACATGAGCCAACTCACTCTCTACACATAATTACACACAATAGATGTTTTTTAATATAGGCCAACAAGCCATTTAATTTTATTTCAGCATAAACATACATCGCTAGGCAGGCAATGAGCATAATCTAGCCAACATTAATAGCTTATGTACAGTTGAAATGTTGCACGTATATGTAACAAGCAAAGTATATAATGTACTTTAAATAACATTAAATATTAATGCTGGAAAGATATCAGTTCTGCTGTTGTTCATAAATACCAGTAGTAGCTAAAAAAGTACATTCTATATAGTATGAATGTGTCTAGTATGAATATAATTCGGACATAGTACAATGTTATTATCATGTGACCTACCAGTGTCAGTTGCGTCGCTTCACTGCCATTCACAAATCCTCCCTGTGGCCTCATGGGATAGTAAAGTGTCCACTGAATGCGCACTTCAGAATCTCGCTGGAAGTAGTAGGTCACCCGGTTACTTTTTGCCTACTCTTTTTATGAGTACTGTAAATTCGGACATACTTCTTTTGTCACATACTATTTTTCGCCTACTATGGAAGTATGATATTTCGGATGCAGTCTTTGTGTCACAGGTTCCCCTTTGTGTTTCTGGACTTTTATTGTATATTGGTTCATTTCCTGTTTCCTGTTTAGTTTTGCAATTCTGTTTTGTAGTTAGTTTGAAGATTTTCTAATCTCTGTCGTTAGCCCTCATGTCTCTCACCTGTGCCTGATTGTTTTTGTTCCCTAGTGTATTTATTCCCTGTCATCTGCTCAATTTGGTGTCTGGTGTTGTCCTTCTATGTTTCGTGTGTATTGTCATAAGTTCTGTTCCTGCCTGGAATGTCTCTGTTTTTGCCTATGCTTGCAGGGGTCTGAATTTACTTTTATTTTTGTTATTTACATTTTATGTTGGATTCTACTCTCACTCTTCTCTGAGTCAACCTGTGTTACAGAATGATGGAAGCATATTTACTAAATAAATTCCTAGATAAAGTCATGTGACTAAATATCATGCTCAAGTACAGTAATGTATTATATTTTATTACATTTAATAAAAGAGCACCAGTGCCTTCCCCTGTATCTACAACTTCCATTATTACTATTGTGCGACAATTTCCTTGGAAGTAACTATTTTGTTTACATGAACAAATTGAATGGAAACCCGACTTTATTTGTGATATTCTGAATTTTTGCATAAATTCACACCATGGATGGAAACATAGCTATTCTCATTGTGGAAAATGTTATTTGACAAAAATACACCTATAAATGCCAGATGAATTATCAATATTTTTGGTCTGTTTTTCTGGAAGACAAAGACTGTAAATTTGTAAACACGTATATTCTCTAAAAAATATTATCGACTTAAATACACAAGCATTTTGAACTGAAAAACCACCAAACTTTAATTGTGAATTATTGGTGTTGCAGAATAGATCTGTTTACATGCAGATTTAAGAGTAACTTTGGTTCTTGTTATTATTAGAGTGGACAATTCTCATTCAAGTTTTTCTATTTGTTTTTAACTGTCAAACATTATGTTTTAGTGCCACAAAAATCTCTTCAGTTTTAATGTTCATACTTGCAAAAGGGGAAAAACACTTTTCTTTTGTAAGAATTTCCACACTATCAGAAAACAGTCCAAGATTTAAGCTTTGAATTTCAATTAAGATTAAAATAGACCTTGAATGGTGACTTGAATGTGTAACATTGGCTGCTAGGCAACCATTCATTAGCACAACTAAAGCAAGTTTTTACTTAAGTAATTAATAATGATCAGGTAATTTAGTGATTATGTTATCATTACGCACTGTCCTCTGAAGCAATTGAACAAAGACAACCAAAATATACTTCTATAATGTTCGTTAAAACGTGAGCTTACATCAAACACTTGAAACAAAAAATAAAAAACATAAGTAGCTTTTATACATTTCTGTTCTTCAAACATACACTGTGGGCCTAAATTAGAGAGTCATTTATGTCATCATATCCGCCAACACAATTACTTACGCTCGCTATAAAGTTGGGTCCTCTTGTAAACAAGAAAATTAAGAAGAGCTTAAAGACTGCTCCAGTGCCGTCAGAGACCCAGTGGAATATAACCGCTGCGGTGTGATTATTAAAATGAGAATCTAATGATTTGCCTCTGCCAAGGTCAGGCGAGGCTTAATTAGGAAAAATGCAATCAGCGACACCGTGCCTTGTTCTAAATGCAGTTTGGGCTTGTGCCAGCTTCAGCTCAAGACACGTTCGTTCATAAAGGGCGGTTGCCATCTTGTGTTGCTGGTCGAAATGAAGTCACATCAGAAAGCATTACAGAAAATACATCAGCCTCTCACATTACTACCCCAAAATTTGTCTTATCAAACCTATATATATGTATATAAAACCCAGTAGATCATGTTCAGCAGGTTCACAATGCTTGATATAAAAAACTGGCAAATATGGTAGCAACTTTTAGGCTTTACGGATTGAATTTACAGTAAAACAACAACTATATTTCAATAACTGATATAATGTTAATATACCAACCTACTGAAGTACTAAAAATCTGTTTTGTACCTAATACTCTGATAACCACCAAAAATCATGGGTGGTAATAAGAAAGCCAAAAGGAAGGTGCACACAGTGTCATTCACACAAATATAAAACACAAAATACAAAAGAAAGAAAGAAAGAAAATGTGGGACAAGTGGGACATCTGCAGCAAACAACCACACAAAACATGGAGAGCATCGGTTTTCGTTAGAGTCAGCACAATTTAAATTAAATGTTGGCTAATCAGATGTTGAATATTAATTGTCAAAATATAATTGTTAATGTGTAATGCAATAAGGATGTAATATATATAATTCATATGAAATAAATATAATAAATGATTAGCAAGAAAAAGCAATTCCGTCTTTAAAATACTTTTTAGTTAAGTGCTTTCATTTGGAGCAAGACATACGTGAGGAGTGATTTACATCAGATACATGTCACTTACAGTCACAGCTGATTGGTCCATTTTTTGCGTTTACATCTCTTAGCTAGAATAAAACCAGCTCCGGACCAGGTTAGCCATGTAACATGAGTTACTATGGAAATGAACTGCTAAAAAATAATCCATCTTCCCCCCACCCCCCAGCCCCTCCGTTCACAGCAAGCACGATAACTAGAATGATAACGATAATATGGTGATTGGGACATAAGGTCAAATGGGACAGTATAACTATATAGAATTTATTTTCTCACCTGATGAGTGAAAATAAAAACTTTTTTTGCTGAGCCCTAGCTGTGAGACCACATAATTAAAATGGGATGCCCTCATTGGTCTAACATCATGTAGGTGGGCGGGGCATGCATCAAACAGGAAGTTGACCGTGAAATGCATGAACTGAGGAAAATGACATAAGCTTTTGGTAGTTTTAATAATAAGGTCCTAAAATTGTCATAGCTACTATATTGTACAAACTTTTGATATAAACATGAATATGATGCACTACTGCTACAAAATCAGGAAAAAATTGTTAATATAATGTTTCTATTTTCAGAATTAGGTTGTTTTTATTTTGTCCCATCCACCCAAACACAATCTGGGTGGATGGGACAGTATAATTTTGGGTGATTGGGACAGTGCTTAAATGCTTTGCTAATTAAGAAAATTATTAGCCTTGCAATAGAGAACCATTGTATATGCTCTAAATGCTCTAAATCAGTGTTCCCAACCATGTGCAAGCCCTAATCAACCACTAAAATATTCATGAACTAGCTAGATTTTACTAAAGTAAAACAACCAAATTCTGAAAATATAAACATTATAGTTAAACTCTTTTTATTTTTTTTTTATTTTTTTTACTGATTGCAGTAATAATTTTACTGTTGCAGTAATAAAAGGTTTGTGCAGGTTAAATGTGTTGGACCACCCAACATCTCATCCAAATGTTACCAAAAAAAAAAAAAAAAAAAAGGTTTTGGATCGGTTTACTTTTTCTTTTTTTTTCTTTTTTTTCCTTTTTTTGTATGAATTTTGGACCAATAGCATTTTTTTGTACTTGTTTACTTGATTTTTAAATGTTTTCAATGACTTCAAGCCTAATTTGTGAATGGATTTATAAACTGAGAAATAAAGTTGAACAAACATAAACATGGACTTTTAATGATGATGAACAGAAAAGGAAATATTGCATATAAAATTATATCAAAGTATAAACTAACATGTGCAATACAGTAAATATGCTTACACTACCCTAAATCAATGGAAAGATGTGCTGTCCCAATCACCCAAACGTTGTGTCCCAATCACCCAAATGTTACCCCAAAAAATTTTTTTTGCTCAGTTTACAGAAAAGTGTATGTCACACATCCTTACATTATAATATACCATTGTTTCCTCCTCAAATGGATAGTTAACATCTTTAGTATTACAGAAATGTATCATGTGTTGAGCTGATGTTTTTCATTTATGACAAGAAACCTTGCACAAGGCAGAAATTCAAAAACTGTCCCAATCACCCTTAATTCACCCTAGTTATAAAAATCATCCTAAATATAAAATAATAGCAATAATGGCACAGAGAAACGATTAGCCAGTCAATGTTGTGTGAACGCAATTGGCCAGCGTCTCTGATCTGATTGGCTGACGCCTGCATTGGCGCTTGAAAAGTTGAGAAATCTTCAACTTCTGCTGCGAGCAACGCGAGTGAAGTGACGCGACGGAACCCACAATTCAGTTTGGCAACACATGACATCACCCATCGAAAGTAAATGAGAAGTGTTAATGCCGACGCCCCGTGTGAATGCAGCGTAAGGGCTTCATACTAAGGGTATGGCTCTAATGAAATCCGATTTTGGGCAGCTTTACTGTGCCATCTTTTTTAATGGCCCCCTTATTTAAAGCTGCAGTCCATAACTTTTTTTGGTTAAAAATGATCCAAAATCAATTTTTGAGCAATTACATAACCAGCCAGTGTTCAAAACTATCTCCTTACCTTAGCTCGATTCACAACAGTAAGCTTGTAATAATATTTTATAATAAAATCGGTACTGATGGGTTTCCGCGGGAAATTTGAGCATGCAGCCGTTCGTCTTTACGTCATTACGTCATTACGTCACGTCTGTTAACATAAAGAAGGAGTCCCAGCTATCAGGCTATATTGCATGTGAGGATGCTGCAGGAAGCGGATCATTTATAGCCTTTTCTCACAGCAGCTGGAACTTATCATTTTGATGGTGGATTGTAATCCAGAAAGGTCCACATGACAATCCTCAGTGACAACTGGAGATTCACCCGTAGTCAAAAGCAAAAGTCTTCGGACTGTGGAGTGGCTACAAAAATTGAAATCTACAGGTAAGGCTAATACACACTAAATACACAGTCACGCAATGCTGATGTTGTTAACATTAACAATTTGAGAACAAAATATAACAATAATAATAATTTGCAAGGTTTGACGTGATCCAAGCTAAAGTTGGGTGCACACTGTGCGATTTATAATAGTCCTTTACGATTGTTGCTTGTCAGACTGTACGAACATGATCCTCATGTTCCACACACATTCGGTGACAGTGAGCTGCATTACATGCGGGACTGAAATGGTGGCTAGAACTCTCTAGCGTTAATTTTGATCACGGCTTATCTTGAAAAACGAAGACAATTTGACGTTTGTCGTAGGAGAAATCACACTGCAGGACTGTGCGCCAAATCTTCTGACACTGCCAGAATTTCGTCTGAGGTAAAATTTGATCGCAACGTCATTAATCGGCTGTCGGTGAACATGTCAAACTAGCGATCAAAGATTACAGATTTTTGCCTAGGATTATAGGAATCTTTTAGGATCCTCAAAATTTGTCTCAGACGACCAAATCGTGGCCAAAATCGCACAGTGTGCACCCGCCTTAAGCAGTTGTTAGATTTGATCACCATTGGCAGCACGATTTATTGTAATGCTTTTTTTCTCAGTTGGTCAGAACAAAAGTGGCAGACATATTACTTACTGTTCAGATGACATTTTCCGGTGAAAATTCTTATTTTGGTCAGCCTTCCAAGACGTAGAATACAGTATCCATAAGGTGACTGACAGCAAACATTAGATTCATCCACGCTGAGGAGCCGTGCTGATGCACAACCCACGTAAAAATGATAATTCCTCAAATAACTGCAATTGCAGGCTTTAAACAGAGATGGCGACAAAGAGGCAAAACTTATGGACTGCAGCTTTAACAACACACAAAGCCACTTCTTGCGACATCAGCCCATTTTGCTGCAACTTTTCTCAATTTATGTGAGAAACAGACCCAAATTTCACAGAATTTTTTTGCGAACGTAGTCACGTCAAGTTTGAAGCATCATTATTAGCATTAAACACCACTGGTTTTTCTTCTGACCAAACATTATTAACATCACCCCTGCCATGTTTCATTTGAGAGAAGAGGGCAAGACTTTGGAAGAATTTCGATAGTTCCATACACAAAGCTATCAAAAGGGTTCAAAAGACTTGAATTACAGCGCAAGAGTGGACTTTTGTTTGGACTATATGGTGCTTTTATAGTGGTTTTTAGATATTTTTGAGCTTGAAAGCCCCCAATTCACTTTTGTTATGTGGAAAAAGAGTGGTGAAGATATTGCTCAAAATTGACCTTTTGTATGGCACATAAAAGAAAAAGAACTTTTTTTAAGGTAGACTATATACCCTTCATCCTCTATAGTGCATTACTTCATCTTTAATGGTTTAGTATAAAATAACATCCTATGGAGTGTATTTTTAAGGGTATGTTACATGACAATGATGTAGTAAAATGGAAAGATTTTTCCTTTGCATTTTTCGCGTACTGACGACACCATTGTCAAAGTGATCCCCATTCACACAGATCTGCGAAAAACAACTAAAAATGCTGTATTATTCATGCAGTTGGCGCCGATGGCCTCATGGGCAGCGCGCCGACATATAGCACGATGCGCTTCGGGTGACCCGAGTTCAAGTCCCGGCTCGCGGCCCTTTCCCGATCCTGTCCCCCCCTCTCTCTCCCACTTCGCTTCCTGTCTGAATACTGTCCTATCGCAAAAACGCCAAAAAATAAATCTTTAAACAAACAAACAAACAAACAAAAAAAACGCTGTATTATTCATGCCAGGCCAGTAGTTGGCGATGTCACTTTGTAAAGAAACACTACGCACCTATAGACCTATAGTATCATTTTCCAAAACTTGCACTTTGAAACACGTTTTCAAAAGTTTGCGTTTTCACTGTTGTCGTGTAAATGAACGGCCAAAACGCAAAAAAGTTTTCCATTTTAGTTGAAAACGGTGTTGTGTAAACAGCTCCTAAGATAGGAGTTTAAGATCTATTTGTGGAGTCATAACCATTTAAATACGACTTTTTCAATTTAAACTGCCATGATAAGATCTCATTTTGAAACCTGGAGTGTCTGTTTGCATACATAATTTTATCAAAAACTGCACAATTTTAATCATAAATAGTAATAGTAAAACTAATTGCTATACCATGGCTGTTTCCAGTTCATTCAAAATAATTCAGTCCATCATTTGCTTGACCTTGAAAGTGTAAGAATTTCCGTTGTTTACTACTTTGTATTAGAATGTGTTGCATTTCTATTGTGGAGAAAATGCTTGCAGTGTCACAGCATCACTCTGGAGCTAAGCCTGACTGCCTGAGTGGGTTTTTTTTTTTTTGTCTGACCCAGTTTCTGTGCTTGAGCTGCTGCCACTGCTGCTGGGGGAGGTCCTTTCACATCCTGCTCATGCTGAACAGGCCGAGCCATCCCCAGAGTAGGCCTACCTCTCCACCATACACATATCACCCCATTAAGAGGTGTCATTTTAGAGATATAGCAGTTTAAGCAATATTCCAACAATTTGTTGCTTGAGGGAGACACCTCAAATATGTATTGTTAATGGTGAGATACAAATATGCAAGTAACAGAAACTAGCTACTGGTGCAGTTTAAATAGAACACCATAAAACGTTATTAACAACCATATAAAATACTGATAGCACAATATAATATATATTTTTTCTGTGACTTGTCTAGAGCACGGAATGCTATATCCTGTGATTCAGTCCATATCTGTGTGATGTGTTGGGCTGCAGAGAAATGGATTGAGACCAATTCCACTGTGCTTCACAAAATCTGGCATGGAATTGCTGCTATCTAGAATAGAGTAGCCGATTAATGTTGATGTCTGTGTCAGAAATCTGAAAAATACTACCTTTCAAGCAGTATACGATGTAGAAGGGCAGCAATGAATGTCAGAATCCAATGTCTGTGTAAAATATTTCTGTTATTTGATGGCAATGTGTATCCTTACCATGTAACCCTATAATATCCTTCAGTCCTGAGCATATAGATCAGTGGTTGGTATAGAAAGAATAATAATGGTGAAAGAAGAAAATTAAGTCATAAATGTCAGTTTTTTATTTTATGCCTCTTTTTATAGTTTTATTAAGCATTTCAGTCATTAGAAATCTACTTTATCTCTAACGCTTATGTATTTGTTTTAGGGGGCGTTTACACTACACCGTTTTCAACTCAAAACAGAGAACTTTTTATGTGTTTTGGTCGTTCATTTACATGACAATAGCATTTTGGGGGCCTTTTGAAAACCTTTTTTTTTTAAATGCAAGTTTTTAAAAGCAATACCGCTATTGTCTCCGTGTGAACTACAGAAATGCAAATTTGTGAAAACCGTGACGTTATGCACATACTTATTATGTATTATTTCGTGTTTCTTTACAAAGTGACATCGCCAACTACTGGCCTGGCATCATAATACAGTGTTTTTAGTCGTTTTAGTGGATCTGTGTGAACAGGGATTGTTTTGACAACGTTGTCGTCTATATGTCAAACTTTTCAAAAATGCTAAAAGTTTTTTAGTACATTGTTGTTATGTAAATGTACCCCTAGATCAGGGATGGGCAAAGTAATCCTGAAGTCATTGATTAGCTGGTTCAGTTATGTTTGATTAGGATTCGACCAAAACTCTGCAGGAAACTGTCTCTCCAGGACCGTGTTTGTCCATCCCTCTTCTAGATCATAAGGCAAGAATGAAGTTCCTGCATATGTGTTCCTATAGCTCAGCAGCGCTGGCAACCCCAAAATAATGAGTTCAATTCCTTATATGCAATGCTTAATTTGAGCTGGATTCTGCTCCGGAAAATGTCAGATTTTGGATTATATACGTTCCGGCATTTGTTTTTAAACAATCCAACATTAACAAGTGCCTGACATGGTGACAGTGGCTTCATCCGATAACTTAGGCAGCTGACTTGTTAGCAAGGCAAACACTTTGCAGGCAGCATTTGCGCACAACGAAACTCATTTCGGACAGACTTCTGAGGCAGCGCAACGGTTTAATGATCTACAGCAAAATAGCGCAAGATTTGGTGACAACTAAGTGAATATTTAAGTACTACAATTTCTCGCCTTAAATGAAATCGAAAGTGGAAAACAATGGTCAAAAAGGTACATTTACACACAAACTGACCACAAACCACAACTTTCGGATACCATCTTTATTTTTTAGCTCAACTGTCACAGAATGGAAAGCACAGGATTGTGGGATATCAAAGGAAGCGAAGGATACATCTATGCTGCCTTCAAAAATTGATCAGATGAAGGCATCTCATGAGACAGGAAGTGAAGCCGACTTTGGATTTGGACGTGCCTTGATGCCTTCCTACCTTGGAATGTGTCCTCCGAAGGCAGCATTTTTCAGTTTTCGGATGCAGCCAGTGTGCGTGTGAGAGACAGAGTGAGCACAAGTTTATGCAGATGTATTTGGAGGTTATGTTTTGCTATTGGTCCTCAGCATACAACATATGTATTTTTGACCAATCAGCTTCCTTCACACTTCCTATTTCCGGTAAGCAAAGCAGTGTATCGCTATTTCCGGTCCCATCGCAACACAATCAAAACTAATGGCTGAATTCTCTTGCCGGTGTTACTGCAGCGATCCGGCGGCTGTAATTCTAAACAATGAGACCCTTACCTCAGTTTTCACGATTTCCCGACACAACAAGAATGGAGAAAAGCATGGGTGAGACTGATACGGCGGGATGAAGATCATTCTTTTAAAATAATACACGGCGCGTGATGTGTTAAGTAATCTTAATCAGAAATGCGTTGACAGCGCAACTGCTTTGAATATGAATTTTGACAAATGTTGTGAATTGCATACAGTGAAATGATTTTCAATGAAAAATGACGCAGAATAATGACTAAAATATTTCAAAAGAATAAATATGTTAATTCTGATCTCATTCATCAAGTCTCTCACACACTGCAGCGTTGCCGTTACTAGTTTAGACGAGCTGACACCGTGACACCGTGTGGTAAAATAATCACTTATGTTTACGAGCCATGGCTTTCTCAGATAAATTCTGTACACAGCAATCATCAAAATATCTCTTCTCCTGTCTCTGAAAATGTCTGGATTTTGAAATAATCCCCCGGATGTTTATTTAAAGAGGGGTTTATTCAACTAGTTGTTAATACCACATTGAAAATATACATAACCGGAAGAATCGATGCACTGCTTTGACGAGCACTTCCGGTAATCAATTCCGATGTGATAAAGGTCTATTGGTTGGAGCTTACTGATTATTGTTTTGCTAGCAGTAAAGTGTAAAGTTTGGAGAGTAGCGTAAAGTTTGGAGAGAGTGCATATACCTATATTATTCTAAAAATAAGTTAATATTGCTAAAATGTCAAAGACAGAATATTTTCATTTTCCATACCCATATTTGGTCTCAACATAACTATATTCATGTAGTTAGGGCCGTGCAGAAACCTATGAATGATGCTCTTATATTTGTGCCATCACCGTTTAGTGACGTCAATGTATGTTCCGGCGAAACTAAAGTTGTATGGTCAGTGTCGGTCAAAGCGCCTTTTAATTGCTTTTTTTTTTTTTTTTTGATCCAGCATTTATTCATTTACAATTAAAGCACTGCTTGTAGGGAATGCCTGTGCAAAATGAATATCCTGAATATACTGTGAGTCTCTTTGGAAAAATCTGTGCAGCATTAAACTTTGCAATTATTATGACATAAATGTAACATATATTTTAAAATGACATAATTGTACTTTTTTAATTTCATATTTGCATACATAATTTCCTGTTTCTATATTCATAATTTGATATTTACAACATGAATTCCCCAACATTATTTCTGTATTTTTGTTGTATGACGCCTCTGCAGTAAAATAGTATGCACCTTTTGTGGAATATAAGGTATGTCAGATCTTCTGTGCCACCTTTGCATTGTAGCAGATGCATAGGATTACTGGCTACAGTTTAATCTATTACTTTAACCTATTAACTAATAAAAGAAGGATGGATTGAAAATGTGAATATAGAAACCCCATTTCTAAACCGAAATTTCTAAATCATCCAGTCCGTGTTTTCCAGCAGACTCAGCGCAAAGCAGTGGAGAGCTGGAGGAGATGCTTGATAATGCCATGCTGGAGCAAAGGGGCTCCGGTAGGGGTCTTATGCACATTTGTGTACGTTCACGTTTGCCTCTGTGGGAATTGGAACTTTGGTATAACAAATAAACTTTTAAATAAGTTAAAGTATATTCATGTCTCTGGTCACTAAACATCACCAGTTAAAGACACACTGTCGTCATATTCCTTTCTTTTTAACGCCTCAGTAGCCTAATTGTTTTCGCAGCTCGTGCCCACTGCCCCAGCGCACAGCCATCCACTGACATGACAGGACAGGGGTGGCAAGAGCTCCATCCACGAATCGCAAGCCCAAATCTAACGGTGTGAATGAGGAGGAATCGGTGTGATGTGGGGCAGTGGATGGGTACAGCGCTACCTCAATGAATAATGTAGATGGGCATCAGCATGCGTCTATAGTCTCTGCGAAAACACGGACGCAGGAAATCAACCTACAACCTTTTCTGCTCATTTAACCGCGACTTTGAGCATGGAAACGGGTCTGGTGGCGAATCATCAAGTGAAAAATGTTGGAAGCGGAGATCCCCCTCCTTCGCCTCATCATCGCACACCTCCACAGCAACAGTCGCAAGCATTCCATCAGCAGCCACAGCACCAGCAGCGAGCCGTCCACAACAACAACAACAACAGCATCAAACCGACTCCCGTGCGCGGAGATTTGGGGAATCGACAGGATGGAGGGAAAGAAAACGCTCTGGAGACGCAGGTCGATCGCCATCCGCGTTTGCTAAATACAAGTGACGAGGAGGATCGCTCGTCCAAAACCGGGGGGGATCGGATGGGCAGCAGGTACGAGCACTCCAACTTTGGACCAACGAGCAACAATAACAACAACAACAACAGCGGCGGCAACGCGTCCCAAAGCGGGAACAGCTCAGTTTCTGAGTTTAATCATTATTACGGGAATGGAAGAGGAGGGCCTTGCTTTGATCAACATGGCGGACAACAAAGCCCTAGGACGGCTTTAATGCATCAGGCACAGAGCAACATGGATCAAGTGCAAAACTCCCACGAAGGGTACCATAATAATCCATACAACCACTATCCCAACTACCGGCCGGGGTACGGTGGCGCTGGATACGGTATGATGAGCCCATCGCGGCAGGGGAACATGATGGGCCCAGGTACCAATTCGCCCACTGCTGCTGCTGCTAGTCATGGCAAGGCTGCTATGGCCTCTACTACCCCAGCTCCCGGTGCCAATGTTGGGGGCTTCCAGAGGTTTCCCGGACAAAATCAACAGCACCCTTCTGGAGCTACACCCACGCTAAACCAGCTTCTGACATCTCCGAGTCCGATGATGCGGGGATATGGCAGCGGTTATCAAGATTACAGTAACCCGCCGCCGCAGCAGCAACAGTCCGGCATGGGTCTGGGCAAAGACATGAGCTCCCCGTACAGCCCCGCTGCCAGCCACAGCTGGGGAGCACAACAAAGAAACCACCCAGCCATGAGCCCTGGGAATAACGGGAACAGCAGAGCTCAGGTGAACGTTTTAGCGTGTTTATGTATGTGTGTGTCAAGTTTTGCATCAGGTCTAGCTGTGGCCTGATGCTATCCATAATATTAGCTTACAGTGTTCTGCTTTTATATTTATTGAATGCACTTGCTCTATATGAATGGTGAAATAGCATGCTGGGTTCAAGTTCTTCTATTGTAGTCAAGATTATTCCGGAGTTTGGGTTTGTATGTGGATTGACAGGCAACAGAACATGTCAAGTTCTGTCCAAGGTGACTATGCTAACGGTGTTAGCATGAGTTAGCCTGCGCTGAGACTTCATTTCTGCTACAAGAGATTCCCGACACTGCGATCAGATATGCTGGGCTGCTTGTATTCTTAAACACAGTATAATATTACAGAAGCATTACTGAGAAATGAATGTCATGGTATTGAATAAATTATCGGCCGTGGTTTCGATAAAGAGCTCGTTCGGTGCCATTCAAATGATGGAACGTTCTAGCATTGCGCTGCTGCTAAATAAAAATTCGCTGCTAGCGCGTTTTCTTCCCGAGATCAAGTGAAATAAAGCGATTGTGCGATTTAATTATTCTCCCCGAATACAATTTCGTTTTCGTTTTCAACGTATGGTTACCAGTAAGCACTGTCTGTCTGAAACGAAGGACTAGACGGTGTTTTCCGTGCACAGCGCTACTGATTAGCATTGTTAGCTGGTGTTAGCGCCATTGCGCCCGTCTGTCTTCACTTCATTATGCAGGAATTAATTAATGTTTTCACATTCACCTCACATTCACTAGCTAAATTTTTCAAAATATTATCTGTACTGGTTTTCTTAAACGCAAACCATTTAAGTGTAAAGATATTATACGGTAGGATAGTGTCTAAAGCTGTATCTCAAAACCTAGGCAGCTCATTAGGTTTTGAGACTATAATATCTAAAGTATTTGTCTAGGTTGGTGGCTCACTAGGTTTTGGCATTATAATACCCAAAATGCTGTCTATCTAGGCTGCTTATTAGGTTTTGAGGCCGTGATACTCGAAATTGCTTTATAAGTAGGAAGCTACGTTTTGAGAATATGTAATGCTCGAAAATCCTGTCTTGGTTGGCAGCTCACTGAGTTTGAGACTATATTGTTAAAAAATACTGTCTAGGTAGGCAACTAACTTGGTTTTGAGAGACAGCCTTGGATTTCAGAGTCCAGCTGGCCGAGGTACAGTTTTTCAAGTTCGATTTTAGTGATAAATTGATTTTGCTGCTTAATATGTTTAATGGAAGTCTAAAGGTAACGCTGATGAATCTATTGGAATAGTTTAGCATATATTAATATTCACCCTGCTAAATGCTGTAGGTTTTGTCTTTGTTAAACAATAAATGCTGGTAATGTTTTGTTTGGTGTAAATGTAATAATTTAACCTACGTTTATTTTTTTTGGCTAGCTGTTTAAAACCAATAAATGATGTGTATTGTCTCTTTTGAGTTATCTGTATTTGTAGACAAAAGACAGTGGTCAAACACTCAAGTTCTTCTTTTTCCTCATATTGTTTATCATAAGCAAGCGGCAAAAGCTGCCTGCTTTCAGTTCTCCAGTTCTGCATCTTATGCGATCTGATGCTTTTTGGCCGCGGGCCCCTAGCTCTCTGTATGGATGAGCAGTCCTGACCTTCACACATGCAGATTAGCCATGCTTTCATAGTGGCACATGAAGAACATTTGTGCTGGATTGCCCAGGGTAATCCCAAGGCCTTCCCAGGCAACATGATTGGAAGAGATGCCAAAACACCTGATAGCCCTCACGCCTTCCATTCATTCTTGACCAATTTTGTACAACACCCTGAGAGCATTTTGGATCTACTTTGGCAAATTATACACTTTGGAGTAAAGATTAATGAAATATGTTAATAATAACCAGTGTTGGGGAGTAGCTAGCTACAAGTAACTTAACTACATTTTTCACTATCTTGACAGTAGCTCAGTTGCTTTTAAAAATTTGTAGCTTTTCCAGTAGCTAACTATTTTTCCAGCAAGTAGCGGTGTAGCGTGACCAAAAGCTACATTCCGTTTTGCGTTTTGACAAACATGCAATCTATTAAAGCAGTAGAGTGTCGTCGTCTTACTATATCACAAACTAAAATTGTGCATTTCCGCCATCTGTTTTTTATATAACGCCTCTTGAAGCGATCGTCTGATGATTATGTAAAGGACGGGGGGAATAATTTTTCACATGAATCGACTAGTAAAGGTTATACTTGTATGTAATCGATGCAAACCAAAAGATTAAATGCTGTTTGTGTCGAAGACTTCAAGCATAAAGTTAAAGACACATACAGGTGAGTAATAGCCATTTTAAATGGAGTAATTGTCTTGCTTTATATCAAATATCTATTTCTCTTTTAATTACAATGATGAATCAGTATCACTAAAATCGAACTTGAAAAACTGTAACTTTGCCAGCTGGACTGTGAAATCTAAAGTTAAAGTTAGTTGCCTACCTTGACAGCATTTTTCAACATTATAGTCTAAAAATTCAGTGAGCTGCCAACCAAGACAGGATTTTCGAGCATTACATATTCTCAAAACGTAGTGAGCTTCCTACTTATAAAGCAATTTCGAGTATTTATGGTCTCAAAACCAATCAGTGTTTCCCATTAATTACATAGAATAATCTGTCCCGCCAAAATTTTATAATGAACCTAAAAGATCACAAACATTGTGTTTTGCACCATTGCTTTGGCAAAGCATCTGTCAATCGAACAGAAAACGAATTTGTGATATAGCTTAGTGCACTTATCATGCGGCGAAGGCTATGATTTATTTAAACAAGGTATATAGATAAGTTTGTTGTGGCGGGTTTCAGAGTGAAGCACACCGTGTTCACGCAAGCAGCTCATGATTCGTGTCTCAGAGCGGCTCCGTTCACAGTAAACACTGCAAGCTCCATCACTGCATGTGCTGTGAGTTTAACTTACATTTTTGACTACTCGTGTATCTAATTTAAGTTGCATACATTTTGTACTTGCAATTTTGCACTTGACTTTGACAAACAATCAGTTTGAGATATATTTGGGTATTAGTGTGGGCTATCCTTGGGTAGTTACAAAAAAAACAACAACACCCTTTAAAATCACAATTGTATTACATTACATTGTTTTAAACTCCAAATCTTACTGAAAACATTATTCATTAACAATTTTTCATTTATTTGTAATATACAATGTCATTGTAAAAAAAGAAAAAAGTAGATTCAATGTAACTGGCTACATTTTGATAGTAACTTGTAGTGTAGATAACTACGCTTTCAGAAGGGTAGCTTGACTGTCGCTGTGTCCAAAATTGCGTACTGTCTGAGTAGGTACTACACAACAGTTAAAAAAGTATGTTCTACAGTATAAATTTAGGTAGTATGAATGAAATTTGGATGTACTCCATCCGCCATATTGTTACTGTCATGTGACCTACAGCGTTAGCTGCGTCACTTTAATTTCATTCATAAATCCCCTTCCGTGTCCATCGAATGCGCACTTCAGAATCTCGGTGGAAGTAGTAGGTCATCCGGGGACTTTTCACCTACTGTGTATAAGAACATACTACATTGGTGTACTGTTTTTTGCATACTATATAGTAGGGAAGTATTTGTTTTTTGGATGCAGTGTGTATCTTAACTACTTTAACCTATGATTAGTTTGTAGCTTGTTAAACTACAGTTTCAGAGTTGCTTCTCCAACACTGTTATATATGCGTTATTAATAATGTTAAATATGCCCGTTTGCCTACAATTCTGAAATTGTTATAACCTCCCTTACAATGCTGTTTTATAAAATGGTAAGTTCCTTTTTTCTTGCTGATTGGTGAATTTGTTGCATTCGTGCTAAATTAATATAAGATAATATAATAACATTATTATAATAATATTAAGTATGTTGCACCACAAATTTTTATCCCCACATATCCCCACATATAAACTGAATATTTACAGAAGCCTTTGATCAGGAATAATGGTTGGACTAAAATGGCAGACTGGTTGAATTACATCAATGAGTTTGTGTTTTGTGTGACAGATTTCAATTCTTTAGACATACATGAGGATGATGTTGACATTTATACTCATTTGCATATTCAGGGAAAGGGCATTATCAGAATAACTTCAGTTGTTAATGGCTTATCTTCAGCATGAAGCCCATTTAAGCGGTGCACTTTCTCCAGGCCTCCAAGTGTGCGTTGCTCTGCCACTGGCTCCATGCAAAATGTAATTAGTGACAGAAATTCACCAATCCACTGTATGTTGATTGTATGAGAGGTTTCACAAGCCCCCCTTTTTTTTTTTTTCTGGTTTCAACACAAAAAAAATATAATTTCCATTCCAAATACTATTAGTATTTTGGCTATTTACTGCTCCTGATTCATTTACACACTGTTCGTTAATTTTTATCATTTACACTACTGTTAAAAACTTAAGCGTGATAACAGCAACTATTTTAAATAGAAATATTTAATACATTATTAATGTATTTACTGTCACTTTTGATCAATTTAATGTGTCCTTGCTGAATCAAAGTAAAAAAGGATGTTTGAATGGTAGTGTACATATTTAAATTATTATATTTCATGATCATTTATTTACAGTATTTCCCATTCTTGTTTATTTATACTGAGTGAAAATTCTAGACACTAAATAAAGTACTGAATCTAAAAAATGTGTATTAAGAATAAATGTTGCAAGCAAATGTTTTGAGTTATCATTTTTACAAAATACTGAATTTTTATTATGTTAGCAGTTCGTTTACAACTACAATTCATGTGTTGAGAATAAATAGTGCAGCCAATTTTTGAGGTAGTTGCAAACTAAGTAGTAGTTATAAAGCCGCAAGTGTGAGTCTTATGTTCCAATTAATGTGAGGCTTTATGAAGAGTGCAACCCTGCCATGCTCACCTACCTACGTAATGTACATGTCAGTGACTAGGTCTAAATCTATTGGAATTATGTATTTTAGTTCTTAATATTTTTATTATGTAGTAACCATTTTATAAAGTAAAAAAGCACTCTGGGCTGTACTGTTTTGTCCACATTATGCCAACAAAGTAATTTAGCTGTGACTATTTTTTTTACAGTATAGCATGACCTCGTGTACTTAATTGCTGCTGATGCTTTAATGATTGACTTGATTGTAGTGCATCAGTGAAGTGTGTTAGGAATAAATTAGAGAAGAAAATGGCTTATGGTTATAAAATAGTAGGCTTGTCATTGATGGCTTAAACTGCATCTTGAGTAAGAATGACCTGGAAACTTTCAGCAATGTTCCACTACAAAGATTCTTTAGGCATGGCCTAATGGTGCACATGACCTAATGTGACCTAATGAGCAAACTTCTTTTGCTCTAAACTAGAGCAACTCTAATTTGACAATATAGTTGTCTAGTCAGAGAAAGTGTGTGTGTGTGAGTGTGTGACAGCAAAGCACTCTGGTATGACTGCTGACGCTCAAAATGTTCATTTATAGTGGCCTCCCAGGCTTTCTCAAATTGGTCACATTTTCTGTAAGTGCTGCTTCAGTTGGCCTGAATTTGGCAGTGACATGAGAAGATTAGCTTGGATGGCTCTCAGTCTTTCTGGCAAAGATGAGACACTTGAGAGAAAACCTGACCCCCCCCCCATATCAGTGGATGGCACGTTGCCCTGAATCTCTCCATTTACTGAACTGCTCAACCTTATGATTGCTATTTGTATTTCAGTCTGCTCAGGCATAATAGTCGTATAAATGTGTGACAAAGACTGTCATACGTTGGAAATCACTATTGCTGTTCTTCATGCTAAAGTGTTGACACCCTTCTCAACAGGTGGCACCAATGGACCCTATGGCCATGAAGCGGTCACAGATGTACGGGATGGGCAACAGTCCCTACTCTCAGCCGGGCGGAACTTATCCAGGACAGCCATACGGATCACCCACTTCTCACCGATACCCAATGGGAATGCAGGGGCGTGGCCAAGTCAGCATGGGAGGGATGCAGTACCCTCAGCAACAGGTAGAATTAATGATTTTCAGTGTTGCAGGAAAAATGTTAAGTCCTTTTTTAAATGCAACTGTCACATGCAGCTTTGACTTCCACAGATACCATCAAGGAAAGTCTGTTTTACATGGTAGATAGTTAGCAGGAAATCACAAGTTTTGGTTTTTGAAGCAGTACCACCCTCGTAATGTCATGTGCTTGGTGCTTCAGTCCGTAGAGCTGAGTGCATTTGGAAATGTTGACACGCATTATGTGAAAGGGTCTTTGTTGTTATTTTTAAAATGCACAATAAATCACTTATAACCAGGCCTGTTCAGAATTCTACTAAATGTTCTACAGATTTAACAGAATTTAAATGTGCCCCTTGAATGTTTGTTTATTAAAGACCCAATGAAATGGCTTGACGGCACAGTTTTCAGTCCTGTGTTGAAAGACTTTCAATGGAAACAGGAAGTTGTGGGATGACATTTTGAAGGGCCTTGCCTAGAGATGCACCGGTCGACCGGCTATCGATCGGAACCGGCTGGTTTTTGCTCCAAACACACTATCGTCTGTCTACTGTCAGAGAGTGAATTTGCATTTCCATTCAGTCCTTGTGCTGTTTGTTTTGTGCAGGTATTGTTTGGGTAGCATAATTTCACAAAGCTGAAGTCAGACCATTCTGTTTTTGCTTTAAATCTTGAAATTATACAATATAATTTAAATCAAAAACAACTGCTCATGCTACATGTTAGGGCTGAACGATTAATCGAAAACTAATCAAAACCAAAATTCAGAACCTCTAACCGACGTAATTTTCCCATGTCGGTTATTTCGTTTTTTAATCCTGTTAATACTTCCCGCTTAAAAACATAGTACCGCGTGTGTAGCCACGTGACTCCGTCCCGTCCAGTCAGCGGTATGAAAGCAACACGGTGGTGAACGCCGAGTCAACACACAGAGACGGCTCGCGAGCCCTGAAGTGAGATTACTTTTACTTGCGTCTTCACTAAACTTTGTCAGTTGTATGTGTTTTAAGGTTTGCCAGTTTGGACATTCAAGCGATTTTAGACGATTGGATGTGTATTATTATATCGAGCTACCGTGCTCGCGCAGCTGCATTGTGGCACGAACACTCAAACAGTAGCTGCACAAAATGTAAAGATCGCACGCATGGAGAGGAATGCAGAAAGTAGTTGTCAGCGCTGTCCTGTGATTTATTACTAAAGTAGCTTAGAAACTCAAAAGTTATTATAGCATATATTTTTCTACTTTTGAAGTAACTATTTACAACCCACAGCTTCACAATTAATAGAGAGACGGTATGACTAATTCACACATGCAATCGCTCTCGTTACGTACTGGTACTGTGCTAATTTATCTTTATCTGATTTACAACGAGCAGAAATCTGTAAGAAATGTTACGAACCATAGATAAAAATAACTGCTGAAAGTGAGCTATGTCAGATCACTCTTTCAATAGGAAAAAATAGCCCGCCTTTAATAGTAATCAAGCATATTTACAGTACAAACTTTGTAAGTGAACTTTGAGGGCAAAAAATAAAAACGGAAACAAAATAATCGTTCATTAATCGTAATCGAGGTAAAACGTTCAATTAATCGAGCTTTTTATTTTAGGTCATAATCGTCTAGCCCTACTACATATGTGTAGCATCTTTGTCTGGATTGTGATTAAAATGCAGTGGTTGCCTCTAATTTCAAATAGCTACAGATATTTTTTGTTTAAGGCCAGTAATAGTGGTAATAGTTATTACCAATAATAGTGGGAGGGATATTCTTATAGAGTGCAACAGCCAGGTTCTAGAAGTAAAAATTCAGTTAATTTTATCAATAGGGGAATTCATTTTCAATGATAACTTAAAAGACCTACTTTCACTCTAAAAAAGAATTTGTTGCATTTGAAGTTTGCCATAATTGTTTTGAGTTATGACAACTTCAAATGAAATTGTTCAACCAACAAACAATATCAGTTAGAGGAACTTGATTAATTTGTAACATAAACCCAATTTTTAAGTTGATTACTCAAAAAATTAAGTCACTCCAATTACTTGAGTTGTAGCCCTGGGACCTATTAGTCTTAGTGGTTCAGCGGATCACAAAACCCACGGTTCGGATCATATCACGGTTAATAAGTCACGGATCGGATAATTTTTCGGATCAGCAGAAAAAAAAAAGGGGTGGGGGGTAACTTTGCGTTTATTACTTATTACATTTTAACTACTCCGATACCACAGCAGAAACTACTAGCCTAACTAATACATTATTAAAGGCAAATGAACAGACTGTAAAAAGAACAAATACTGTACACCAATTACAAGCATAGATAAATACAACATAAAGTTACAAATAAAGTATAAGGTCTAACTGTAGTATTAATTTTCGTGTACAGAAATGTAATAATTAAATGTAAAATGAGACTGTTCACTGTATAAATATAATATAGATTAATCTTTGTTAAAGCTGTGTTTTGTTGTTTGATTTACATGACAGACAACAGCAGGTATTTATAGGTTGCTGTCACTTTAAGAGTAAGACCCCATGCACGCACACATCCGACAGATACACATCCGAATTCTCACTTCGTTCAATTAAGACATAACCGAATGTGTTTACGAGAATACTTGCCGAGAGGGGTATTTTGACTGACATAAATAAGTATGTGTCCATCCAAGTGCATTGAGGACGCGAAAGAGAAATCAATTTGGAGTTTGCGAGCTATCTGAAACGCGCCTCTCTCTCTCTGTGCACGCGAGCCTGTGCGCGAGTATGTGCGTCTGTGCGCACCGATAACAGCGTGGCGTGCGATACCGAATTAAATCCTCTTCTGCCTCTTCTAGCGCTGGAATGGTTTTATATCTATTTAATGTGTAAACTAGCAAGACAAAACACGTGCAAATGATAACCTTTCACTCTATTGCGGTTAAACTTCCAATTGATCCGCGAATCACATGCGTCCCGAACCGTGGGGCTTGGTCCGTACGGATCGCGGATCAACAACGATCCGTTTAACCACTCATTAGTCTTATGTTACACTTAAAATCCACAGCTAGTACAGAACATGCTAAATGTAACTTATTTAGCATGTATATTTAATGAACAAGTAAGATATTACTTGTCACTGGCATTAGCGCAGTCATCGCTTATAGAGTTGATTTAGTGTTTACCTTTATGTATCTACTCTTCAGCATAATGGTAACCACAAAAACCTTAACATTACAGAAACTCTTTTAAATGTCAAGCATAACAGCATTAAACACTAACAGGTCTTTCCCTTACCTAAAAAACAAATATAATAACACTTAATTTCATTAATTTCAAAAACATTTATCCTGTCCTATGCAAAGCATGCTGGGAACCTCAAATCCACTATACCCAATTTCCAAAGTTATCGAGAAAATTTCATTAAGTTACTACAACTTATTATTATTATTTTTTTTAAATTCACTTAAAGCACAAATTTGAGTTTAAATTACACACAATATTAAGTTAATGTAATGATCAACATTATTATGTCAACAGAACTAAAAAAAAAAATAATGTTTGCAACTTAAAAGGTTTAATTAAATCAATAAATTTAGAATTTCTAACTTGCAGCCATGCATTTATTTAAGTTGTGGTAACAGGTCTCCTGAATTACTTTTTTGGCGTGGTGAGCTTGTTAAACAATGGTATATGCTTTTGTTGAAACTGCCAGTTCACATTATTTCAACGTATTTTTTAAATAATGTCTAACACAGGAATTCTTGGTGATAAACTACATTACCAATTATTCTGAAAAGAATAAGAGATTTGAAACAAGGAAATTGCGGAAAAAGAACTCTTTAGCGCCCACCCATTAAGCACTGTGAATTACGTGATAATCAGTCTCCCCGTGCTCTCAGACTACATAAATATTTGTATACATATGCATATTTTGCAATATAAATGTAAAATATGTTGTTTCTATATACACAATTAAAATCTTTAAATCAATAGTTTTATTAAGTATTATATTTGTCTCGATTTTAATTTGATTATGCAGTGCTTCATGGGATTGTATTTGCTCCCTCATTAAAGCCGTTATGTACACAGTCTTGTACTGATTTTCAAGAACGTTTTTGCTTCAAATCAAAGTTGGTAATGTTTCACTTTGTAGCTGGTTGGTTTGGTTCATGGCTTATAACTCTTGAACAAAGATTTTTTTAAAATCCCTAGTGGAAAAATGAATGGGAAAAATATTTCTAGAATCAAGGCTGCTGAAACAGTGGGCAAGCACTGTTATACTCTATTCTAGACAGCATTTGATTGGACAAAAAAATGTTCATGAGTACAAGATGAGTCATCAATTTTCATGTTTTTAGATCATGGGGTCTTTAAATATAATTTGTATGCTTTCTCAGATCCCAGCTCCGTTTAACACATTTAAACACTTTATACGCCTTTTATAGAATTCAACACATTTTCCTCACAATCGGCACAAAAGTTGTAAAAAAAAAAAAAAATGGGCTTGGGCATAGTTATGTTGCTTGTCTGATGGCAGTGCTTAATTTTTTATCATACCAGAATGTTTTTGCCCACCCCAGCTGGCTGCCACATGGGGGACTATCCTTCTACAATATCTACTTTCTATGCACAGTTACCTTCAACTACCAGAATTAGCAACACTGACTCATAGCTCTCAAACAGAGATAGCAACGGTGCTCTTCATGCTGTTGAGTCCACAGGAAACTGAAATGTCCCACAGGCCGACGGTCTGAATAGTGACAGCCCGAGGGGAAACACAGAGTGTGGTGCAGAAGGAATGACTCTGTTGTGCCTGTCAGCATGGAGCGACAGTACTCCCAGTGTACCAGAAATGTTGACAGTCTAATGCGCCGCGTGTCTGTCAGAAGAGCTTGGCAGGCAGTCTGGTTGGGCTGGGCCACCCTATTCTGGGTACAGACCGCCCTACTAAATTTAGACTCGAAATCTGGACTGTGTTAAGTTCAGCACCATTGCCTTTTAAATGACTGAAATTAAACCAGTAGTATTGTAACCAAACATGTTTAATTTTCTACCACATTACTTTGAATTCTGTTTCATGTTGTCTTTAATGTATTACTCTAACCTAATCTTTAATTTTTGCCAAAATGTGTAGGCTTAGGCTAGAAACATACTTTACATAAATGCAGATGTGATTGCTTTGCCAGCTGCTGAATCTGTAATGCCATGGTAAAAGAAATTATTGTTAAAGTTGTGAAATTGCATTCTGAATCTAATGTAATAAGACAAAAGGGCTGAGAACCTTGAAGTAGACAACACATCTTTTGTTGCTTTGTCTACAATGACTGTGCTCATAAACAGATACATTCGCCTCCAGTGTAGCCCTCTTCTTAAACAAACGACTCTTTAGATTCTTTTAATAATTTAGTCAAAATGACTTGCAAACGTATAATTTTTGATCATTCTAAAGGTGTACATTTACTGTTTTTTTTTTTTCACAGGTGAAATCCAGTCATTTCAGTAGAATCCATGTGATGTGGAATTTTGTGGGTGAAAGATTTACCCACAGGTTCATTTGGTTACATGGATTTGGGTGCGTGGTTAAAAAGTTACTACTTTATGAGCTGTGCTTCATACATTTCTACATTATTGACAGTAGACAGTGTCTGCGAAATTTTGCTAATGTACCACACCAAAATCATCCACTGAATCTGTCAGAATGGTGAGTGAATTAATATCTGACTCACTTTCTGACCAGGCACCATAATAACTCATATCTGCCTCGCTGTTGAGCGGTTTGCGATTGTAGCTCTGCCTAGCTTTGTTTGGAATCTGTTTAAATTTCGAATCACTGTTTAAATTGCTAAATATAACTTAATTGTTATATAATATTATGTATTAAATCTGACATTTCTAGCTTTTTAATCAAAACCACTATCGCTAGCACAGCTTCGTTAGCATTACGCTAACCTGTGTTAACTTGTCAATATTACTGACCTATTGTCTTTAGCAATGTAGCAATTCCAGGCCTAGTTAAAGCAGTGACACATGAACAATAAAGTTTTTTTTGTTCAGTATTTATATTAATTTTAAATGATAAAAAAAAAAAAAAAAAAAAAAATATATATATATATATATATATATTGTACTATAATTCAGGTATGTTGACAGATAAACTACTGCACTAGCTAAGCAACTGCCATAGAGATGAATGGTAATGCTAACAGATAGACTTCTCCAGCTATTGTATACCTCCTTGTTTTGACACAATTTGGGAAAACAGTGACGCGTGAAATCGAGTGTTTAGGTTCACATACTTGAGCGTCTTTTGGACCTTAGAAACACAAACTGCTATTTCAGCTCTCAGCCACTTTCTTTTCATTACCTCCAGATCCATTACACTGATCTTTGGTCAGCTATACTGACACAAGATCAGCAGGACAGCAGTCGTGTGCAGTTTCCTCCTGTGATTGCCCCTGGGTACGGACGTGACCTTTTTAGAACGAAAGATCAGAATCAGCAATCTCCTCCTGGCACGGTGGAATGTAGGAGAGGCACTAATCAAGAAAGACATCACCGAATGCAGCCAGCACATAATGAGATCATTACAGGAGAGAGTTTTGGGGTAATCTCTAACCCGAGGGGTGTGCAATGCATTTGTGCAGCTGTTAGTTGCCGGCGTTCTCGACCGAGAGGGACCCTATAATGACTTTTATCTACCGTGAGACCCTAGATGACCAGAGGATGGTGTTTTTTTTTTTAACAACCCTACCTGAAATTGGATGTTCATCTGGTCTGATACCAGGGGAATCCTGCTGTTATTTATATTGATCTTCTGTACAAAAAAAAAGAAAACAAAAAAGACTTAGCTTAAAACCCAGAGGAAAGCACCATTTTAAGGCAGAGGAAAATAGAGACATAATGTCAAATATACTTACAAAGAACTGTGTATCATACTCACAGACTTGTCGCCTTTTGACCGAAATTTGCCATTCTAACATTGAAATTGAAAAATCAGTGAATTGATTTTGTATTTTCATTCGGCCCGTCTGCTGTTTTTGTTATACATAACCATTTATTAGTGTGAAATGTTAGACTTATTATTTTATAAAAATTGGATTATTTGAAATATGAAGTTGATTAAATCATGTTTCCATAGACATTGGTGTGGTTTCAAAAGAACTTTGCTACCTAAACAACATGCTGTTCTATTCTAATATCAGAATTTTCTGAAACAATTTCAACTGAAATGCCAAAATTTCTTGATTCCGAGAAATTTTTAGAACACAATTTTTTAATGAAAATTTGTCGGTGCGGACTGGTCTATTTTCTAGCTAAAAGGCAAAGTCCCTTTAAGGCAAGTCATTTAACTCGGCGGCCATCTTTGAAATGTGTCTCGGGAATAGGGTGGCCAGCTGTTGATGAAAGCCATACGGAACACAGTTTGTTCCTTATACGCAGGCATACGCTAGAGTCTAGACCATACGAATAACAAAGTCTAATTTGAGAATTAATCATTCTTTTGGGACAAATCATTGTTTGATTTGCGAACATAGCCATTCACGGAAGGCTTTAAGACCAAGCAGGCAATCCTCTGCCGGCTGGTCGCTCCTGATTATCAGCGAGTGGGACTTCTGCTAACGGCAAATCTCTTTCATGGTCCGTGTTTTGATTTCGCAAATCAGTTTTGACTAATGCAAACGTGATTATTGTTCAGGAGTCCATCATCCAGCCACGCAAGAAAACATGCAATCTACCTGAGGGAAGATGTTTTTCACTTTTTTATGTTAATGTTGTTAAACAGAGAAAAACATTTTACATTTATGTAACATAGTGTTTTCCTAACCTTGGACCTCATTATTGAAACACAAAATGACCAATAAAAAGTCTCAAGCACCAAAAGCAGCCCATACTAATTTTTATGTTCTTTTTAATTGAAAAATAAACTATTCATTTTCATTCATTTATACATGGTTGAAACAACATTTAGTTAAAATTAAGTGCTATTGTTTAAAAAATGCTTTATTTTACTGAAATTTCAAAGATGTTCAGTTCAGTTCATGCTTTCAAATTATGTGCCATATGTAGCCTATGTATCATTGTATCATTTTGAATAGAGGTTGATGATGTAATAAATTTACAAACCCACCTCCTAAGTTAATCCTACACCAGGGCAGTTGTAACCCGAAGGTCGTGGGTTCGAGTCCCGGCAGGAAATGTAGGTGGGGGGAGTGAATGAACAGCGCTCCCCTCCATTCTAATTACTCACAACTCAGGTGCCCTTGAGCAAGGCCCCTAACCCCCAATCGCTCCCGGGCGAAGCAGCAAAAATGGCTGCCCACTGCTCCTAGTGTGTGTGTGTGTGTTCAGTACTCACTGCTGTGTGTGTTCGCACTTGGATGGGTGAAATGCTGAACACAAATTCCGAGTATTAGAGGTTGAGGTTTATGATGTACACATCACATCACAAAATGTCACACCACTGGTGGAGTCAAAATTCTGTGGTACAATATGCTCAGGCTGATGTTTTGTGTGTAACGTGAGACATTTTTTTTGTATGACATTAAAATTCTTTTTAGAATTAAATTGTACATAAATAGGTTAAGCAAAACAAATGTGTTAATATCTGAGAACCTTTTATACACAATTTATTGTGTATAACGATTATCCCTTATTTTCCTTTTCTGAAGTTGGCAACCCTACTTGGAAACACATTCTTCAAAGCTGTCCACCAGGCTTATGATTACATTTCATATTTGAAATCACCAATGAAATCTGACAACAACTGTCTAATAAATTTTGTTTGTAAATCCCCAAATCATGACAAAAAAAAAAAAAAAAAAAAGCATTTTTCAGGCTAGGCCAGCCAATGTGCATGTGCAATCATAAGCGGCGTCTCAGAACACTGTCTGTTTCTATAGCAACTGGAGCTTCTAATGGCAGCTGCAGTGGTGCAATGACTTTACCAAGTGGCAGTTGGCTCTTTTATTTAGAAAGCGGGACTTATTCTGCCATATTTGTGCTTGGCACGTTCTCACATTCATAGTAATATGAGTGCATCTTTTTTTGTATAACTAAGTCTTTGCTTAAAAAAGTGCATTCAGTAGATCGTTAGCTAGCCTTAGCATTGCTGTTCTTCGTGTACTTAAAATACTGAAACCACAATGTTGTTAGACACTGCCATCTATTGACGTGGATCAGCATGACATCTCTGATTTTTATGTAAATTACACTAGCTAGCTATGTTTCCATACAAAGTTGTGCGCAAATTTGGAATATCGCATAAAACAAATTTGTCACTTCCTGATAAATTGGCGCTAAATATCACTTAGAAAAATGGAAGTTGCTGCAGTAGAAGCAACTGTATATAATAATTTTCGTATAAAAAATTGAAACACTTTAACGACAGCTCAGGCATTACATGCTCAGGCATTACAGAATGACCAAAACGGCATTTCAGCTGCTGTGCAACGAGATCGGTCCGCTGGTTGGTCCAGTTATGCTGTCCCATCGCAAAGTCATGTCTTTTTTTGATGTGCATCAAGGAATTTTTTCGTTAAAAGTGTTTTTGTTGTAGTTTATGCACATGTTTTCGTATCACATAAAAAATGTATCTGACTTTTTTTTCTATGCATTTTTAGAATTTAAGCGCATCTTGGCATTTCCATCCAGCGGTTTTTAAATGCGATATCCCAAAATGCGCATAAAAATAGGTGGATGGAAACAGCTACTGATACTAGTGTATTTTATAGAGTGATCTAGTCAATAATTAATTCCCTTACCTATCCAACAGAAAAGAAGCCACTTGGGCATCACTACTCAGGATTTTTTCTGTCATGAAATTTTCCACCTTGTGTATGTTTGCGCATATTTTTTGCCTTTGTCTTTCTGTCTTCAGACCTTTTATGCTTCTTCAGCCATACAGGTACTGAGTCTCCTGTTGTTTCCATTGGTAAAGAACTAATTTTCGCTCCTTTGCATCACCAAACGACTCTTCACTACTAGTGTATCTACAGAGGCGGCAGCCAAGGAGCATTAGGATTCTCTCTGATGTTTAATGAAATGCCGCGGGTGATGTCATTTCAACATGGCCAAATACATTGAGTTGCACCATACATAAAACACATTTTATAGAAAACTATTATGAGCACCAAAACTACTGAATACACCTTTAAATGTCAATTTCTTTACCACTAGCACCATCAAACAACTCCCCACCCCCATTTTAACTCTGTTTGCTCTTTTGTCCAATCAGACTCACATTGTGGAGTGTGATGATGGTGTTAGGTGTGTTTAATGAGCGTGTGTGAGCTCAGGTGGATGAGGAGCAGGTGTGTGGCAGGGGGCTGCAGGTCCTGACAGGCATTTTGAAGGTTCTGTTAGAGGACAGGTCCTATCACAACACAATCAGCAGAAGCCATCATCCCCCCCGAGGCACTGCCTCTGACCATCTGACCGCCACTCACCTGCCCTGCTGTCCACGTTTTTGACAAGCACAGTACATGGCAGAGAAACAGATTAAATGTGCTGTTTGTGATTGGACACAATCTCTTTGTGGGATTTTGTAGCAATTCCGCACTGTCCTGTTAAATCCTGGTGTTTTATTTCAGTGATGGAAAGACTGGAAATGCATGGCAGTTATCCATTTCCCTCAAATGACATGGACGTTACAAATCCTAAAGAAAGGTGTCTAAATACAGTGGTTACAATGCAAATATATATATATATACACACACACACACAATATAATTATATAATATTATATGTAGTTTTTTTTTTGGTCTTTTTTTCGCTCTTTATTGCACGCTGACAGTGAAAGAGAGAGAAGGAAGCAACGGGAGAAGAGAGAGGGGAACAGGATCGAGAAAGGACCTGAAGCCGGGTCTCAAACTCGGGTCACCCGAGGCATTGCCATAGCCTTGTGGACACAGCTTCGACTTACTTTCTAATGGGAAACGAGACCAAAAAAAAAAAAAAAAATTGATGGAGAAAATTATTTTTGCAGTGTAGATTAGGGTTTGTCCTTGCTTGACTTACGTTTCCTCATTAAAGAAGCTCAGAGAACACAGCTCTCTACACAATTCCCATCCGAGCCTCGTGAGTGTATGTGCACGTACCGTCGCTGACATACTTCTGCATGTATTAGAGAGATGAGCGGGAAAAACACATCATCATGGTTCGTGGATTTGTTTTCTGTTTGGTATGAATGACAAATGAGAATTACAGCGGATGAAGGGAGCGGGTAACGGGGGGCTCAGATGGGAGGACAGCGTGCCAATAGCAGCTGTTGCCTTGAAAAGCTCTTACATAAGAGCGTCACAATAACAGCTTGTCGTGAATCAAAGGAGGGGGAACAGTTGTGGATTACTAAAGCACTAACACACCCACGGGGACCCTTGGTGTTCAGATGTCTCCCATCATCCCTCACTGGCTACGTTCACACAGCAGCAGAATATGGTCATTAGTCCTGTTTGAGGCACTAAATATGGTTGTGTTCATCCACGGTTCAATTAAAAAGAGACTGACTGCATTCTATAACCAAAGTGATTCACAACTAGGACCACAACTAACGATTATTTTGGTAATCGATTTCTTTGATTAGTCGATTAATCAGAGGAAAATCCAAAATGTTTTATTTTTATATATATATATATTTATCAGTAGTCAACATTTGAAGTGGATCAAAACCTTTCATCAAAGTTGTCCTAAAACCTTCTTCTTAGGACAACTTAGTTCTTAGGACAACTTTGATTAACTTTTTTGATCCACTTCAAATGTTGACTATTTTTATATATATATATATATATATAATTGACTAATCAAAGAAATAATCGACAGATACAATTGTTTATTTTATTGATTAGTTGTTGCAGCCCTACTCTCAACCGGTACTCACAACTGAATTTTGATAGGATGTTTGGTTCATATGGACTGTATCAACAGCAAAGCTGTGGACAACTAGTTGTCTGTTGCCTGATGTGAGCACTTAGTGGGATATTATTTGCTGTCAGTCACTAATGCTATATCTGTCAACCTCTCTCAGGCTGAAAAATGACAAAATAACAGTATAGTGTGGTCGGAGAGCAAAACAAAACACCTGTTAAGTGTTTCGGTGGAAAAATCACAACTGGGTATATCCAGAGAGTTTTTGATCGAATGTCTGAGAGCATAAAAGCAGCAGAAGTTACCAGAAAAATGATTGAATAAATAAATAAAATCCTTAGACACAATTCAATTAAATTTTGAAATATGATTTTTTTTTTTTTTTTTTTTTTGTGATTTATAATTGAATATATTAAACAAAATAAGAAATATATCGAAATAGTACTATTATTGTAAAATAACAAATTTTGTATTTCATAATAATAACAATAATAATACAAAATAGTACAACTGTAAAATTACAATGTTAATATTTACATCTTAATTTCTTTATTTCCATCAAGCTTTTATTTTTGTAGTTTTAATAGCATCTCCAAAACTTCATTGGAAAAAGTGTTGATTTATTTCTCTGAATCAGTCCAAACTGTCATTTTCACAGAATAGATTCAAAATTCTGATTCATCAGTTGTTCAACAGCATCATCATTGCTCTCTATGCATGTACATTTTGGAAGTAGTGTTAATTTTGTCAGCTATTTTTTAATTTAGTCTTAGTCTTAGACCTGTGTCAGATGTACTGTTTAGTTGTTAGCATATTTAGTCAACCTTGTCCTGTTTTTGTTTAGACAAGTTTCAGTCGGCTAAATGTCTGGCCATTTTAGTCAATGAAAACACAATTTCATCATGCTGCATAATGGTTAAATTGAGAATTACAATCATTTTGCTTAAAATTATAATCTCAGTGATTGTCTATTTCTATTTCATCAGAATTATTACACTTTCATCTATATATACAAGTCAAGAGAATGTCAACTTATACGCCTGGGTTATTTTACCCCATGTAGGTTCCTGATTTATTATAGGCTGTTTATCACATAAATTAACACACTCTATACATTATGAAAACTGGTAAAACAAGAACGTAAGAGCATTTATTCCGCATTTATATCACAAACAATATAGTAGAGATCCATGTTTGGATTTATTACAGTTCATCACTGAGAAGGTTGTTAAAAACAGTATGTAATATTTTGATTTAACAAAAACAGAGAGATTTTAGTAAAGTTTTTATTTTTTAAAGGTCCCCTATTATGCCCATTTTTTTAAGATGTAATTTAAGTCTCAGGTGTCCCCCGAATGTGTCTGTGAAGTTTCAGCTTAGAATGCCTCACAGATCATTTATAAATCCATGTTGTAAATACCCATTTCTGACTACAGTCAAGAACAGGCTGTTTTCGTCCATGTGCCTTTAAATGCAAATGAGCTGCTGTGCCCCGCCCCCTCTCTACGATCACAGTTCCTGCCTCAATCGGATTCTCTGCCAAGACATTTGACTTGGTTTTGATTATCATCTATATCGCGAACACTCATGGATAGCATAGTTTTTCTTTCATCATTAAAGTTTATTATTTCCATGTGCTTTAAAGCTATATCAGTTTAAACTTCTAATGGATCATTTTCTGAGTGCATTTATCTGAAGCACACACACATAGACAGCTGTCAGACGTCAAGTCTCGTGAGTAACTTCACATTTTTTTTGTTTTGTTTAAACTGTCAAATACACACAAGGT
This sequence comes from Mylopharyngodon piceus, assembly GCA_039654765.1. Taxonomy (NCBI): domain Eukaryota; kingdom Metazoa; phylum Chordata; class Actinopteri; order Cypriniformes; family Xenocyprididae; genus Mylopharyngodon; species Mylopharyngodon piceus. The sequence goes on from CM077456.1 coordinate 23,613,764, forward strand.
TCTGTCAAAAACACACAGTTCACATAAACACAGTCAGTTATGTGTGTGAACGTAAAGAGCAGGCAACGTTACAGAAATCGTATGTGTATATAGATCTGTGGTGCATTCTCTTCAAAAATAAAACTAATCTGCTGCATTCAGTGGCTCAGATGTCAGTAAATGAAGACTGTTATGTTCACTCTTACATCCAACAACAAAACAGCTCAATTACTTACCAGACATTGTTGTTGCTACAGCTGCTCGACCGTGGAGAAAATGGCGGACAGCGTACAGCTCGCTGAGGGCGGAAACTATGGTAATGCAGGACTGTCAGTCAGCGATCGTGGGCGCGGCATGAGTAATGTGACGTCACATTACTCAGAGAATCAAAACGGCTTGTCTAATGAGACTGCTTTGGTTTAATGGGGATTTTAAAAAAAGTAGTGGGTGGATTTTTATCATTGTGGGGTGGTTGTGTTCACACACTGCCAATACACATTTGTGTCCAAACACCTTGTAAAAGTGGATGTAGCATAATAGGTGACCTTTAACTACATTTTAGTCTCGTCTTTTTTCGTCAACAATATTCCATGTTGATATAGCCACAGTTATCGTTTAATGACCTTGGTGTCATTTCGTAATCGTCTCGTCTTAGTCATGGCGAATAAAAAAGGTAGTCGAACATTTTTCATCCAAAACTACTTACAAGTCCCTGAGATGCCTTGATTTACTTTTAACTCGATTTTTGCTGTATTTGATTTTTTTTTTTTCTTATTGTATTCTTGTCAAAATGATGATTCCTTCAGGAAAAAACCCCACAAATGTAGACATTGTGCGATTTATATAGAATATCACCAAAAAGCACAAAAATATGTTTTTTTTTAAGCTATATTTTTCAGTCCTACTGTTCATACAGGTGTAATGCAATCCTCTCCTGTCCTGTATGTAGTACAGGGCAATTTGAAAGTCACACCTGTTAGTAAATATGTCTGTGTCAATCCAAAACACCGCCTGTCCCAGCACTGTGAGAATCTTTTACTCTTGACTTGAGACGTCACGCCCCAGACGCAGAAATTTCAGATCGGATTAGCATTGTAAAGTAGTCAGTTAATGTTCCGGGGCGGATCACCATTTAAAATGCTTCAGAGATTAATAATAATCGTTCTCCCTGCCGTGACATGCCTTGTGAAGCATTTGAGAAGGTTTTGAGATGGTTTGTCTGTGAATGAGTGCTGACTCTCATGTTTTTGTCCTTGTCTTGCTCTGCAGATGCCTGCTCAGTATGGGCCACAGGGAATGGGCGGCTACTGTCAGCAGGGTCAGCCCCCCTATTTCAGTCCTCCACAGCAGCAGTCTGCAGCCCCCTCTCAACCCCCCTACATGCAGCAGCGCCCTCCAACACAACAGGTAAGCGTTTAGACTACTTAATGGCTACCAAAGGGTCCTTTTTCTCTCTAAAGACCCTCAAAATTATTTTTCGGTGCTACATATTTTTTAAAATGAAGTTCACATTGTTGTAGGGTTGTCAAAAGTAGCGGTACTTTAAATGTTAAAAATGTGACTATACCAGCTTTTCTGTAGTACCGAATACCGTGTATATTAGGTACTCGCTGATAGGTGGCTGCTTTCAAATTCCCCGTGTGTATCTGTGTAAGAGCTTTGTGAAGAGCGTCAAAGGTTTCTATTTACAATGTGGTTTTGAAGCGTTGATCATTGTAGCCAATCACAGACATATCTGTTGAGTGCATGAATGCAGTGGCCAATGAAATGGCTTTAGGGCTCTGCATGCTCGCAAATCCTTTCATTATTACCTACAAAATGTAAATATGATGTAAATAAGAGATTCATTGTGCAGTTAGACAGCTTTTTTGATTATAGCGGGAATTTTCGCAGGAGTGTAGATCCCAGTGATCAGGCCCTGAATGTAGTCTAAGTGAGTGACAGCTTTAGTGATTATAAAGGGAGCGCTCTTTGCTTGCTTTCAGTTTATAACTCATATACAATTTGAATAAAAGTTTTGTTTTTCATGCTGTTTCTGGATTTACAAAACAAAATCTGATACTGTATTAAATTTTTTAATTATAACATTATAATTATATATATAATATATTGTGGCATTATTTTCATGACAGTTAAGCACATTTCAATCCCAAATTCTCATTACTGTAATGTGAAAAAATCAAGCAAAAAAAAAAAAAAAAAAAAAATTGAAGCCAGCATAAATGAAAAGCAGTACAACAATTACAACTATATATAAATACAAATAAATTTAAATGTTTTTGTAGTGCATAACAGCGTTATTTTAGTTTTAGTTTTATTACTATTTTGAATTAGCTTTATATATTTAGTTTTCATGATGATTTTTAAAAAAATGTAGGTTTAAATATTCTTTTCAGGTTTAGTTTTAGTTAGTTTTAGAGTTTATTTATTTCCAGTTAATAATTTACTGCTTCAATTTAAACTTTATTTTAGTTTACTGCCAAGGCTACATTTCTAATTTTGAACTAATATTTATATTTTATTTCAACTTTATTTCAATTAACAAAAATGTTTTTAAAAGTTTTAGTTTTAGTTTACGATAATTCTGGTGCATAATGAGAATGTGATTCATATTTTCCCCAAGTCTGCCCAATACAACAATTAGCTCCACCCCCATTTATTCTCTCTCTCACACAGTTGAGTATCTATAGAAACACACAGCTTTTCTCGTTTTTTTTTTTTTTTTCTTCTATTACACACAGCTTGTTCTTAACAGGCTGCAGCACACACACTCAAATAGTTTGGAGAAGGCGGTAATAAGAAACTGGCCTTGAGTGGATGTCTCCTGGGTTTGTGTGTAATATCAGTGAGGACAGCACTGCCGTGCGCCTCATATTGCTATCACACTCTCTGTTTATTCCCTGGACCTTAAAGGCATTATTTTCATTTTCTCTTATATGACACTGAGGCTGATTGAGAAAAACGGTTTCATTTTCTTCCTCTGTGCCATTGCTTCCAGTGTCTCTGACAGGAGAGATTGTGGGGAGGATGAACACTGCAGCAAGTGGGAGATACAGTGGGCTCCAAATGTCTGAGAGCACATTGAGAAAGATTTAGGATTTTCATTTTAAACAAAGAAAAGTTACTTAACACAAAGATGAAATGTATACTATTCTGCGTTAATCAAATAGGAAAATTTGTGACACTGATCATGTAAACTTTGGACAAAAGGATGTTCATGCAGCTCGAGTGCTGCTGTCATTGAAGCAAAAAGGGGACATCCAAATACTAAGACATTTATGTTTTGAGTTTAACTTTTCACTCAAATTTGTTATGCTGAAATAAATAATTTGTAATGGAAAAATTTGTCTTAAATTAGAAAAGAATGCAAGACGGAAGCATTTTCACTTGTGGCCTCAGATTTTTGGAGCTGCTGTATTTGCAGGTCTTTTTCTTCAGGCAGAACTTTGAACTTCGAAATTTTAAGAACTTGGCTGTGTCGCAATTTGCATACTAATATTACACACTAAAGCTGTTATTCACTGATGATGGGAAAGTACATTCTTTTAAAGCTACAGTCACATTTACCGTTGCTTATCGAAATTTCACAGACGAAAGAAAGCAGAACTGGGCTTGACAAAATACGATGAATGAAATACGGGAGTAGTGATGATATGAATAATTAAACATCCCGAGCTATTCTGCCAGCTAGCAAAGAAACCAACCCTATAAGGGGCTTGCTATTGGTCGGCACTGAACTTGATACAAAATTTGCATAGGAAAACATCTGATTAATTTTTTTCATTGCGCTGATTCCCATTGATATTACTGGATTTCCCCTGCAAAATTTTCCTGAATGCTGCTAAACGTGATAGCACCTTTAGTGTGTAGTCAGAAAGTATGTCTGTATTAGGATATACTGCAATGTCACAAAATTCCATCTACATTTCACTAGAGCTGCACGATTAATCTCGGCTATGTCTATTAAACCCTAGACAAAATTTACAATTGAACATTCAAATCTGCGTTTGCTCTCCCGCTGACCCAGAGAAAGCAGTTATCATGTGTAGGTATGAAACAGCTTCACAAACAATCTTTTTTAGCCACGCAGCATCGTTATTTCTGTTGCAAATATTAAGATTATCACAGAAGTACTGGGATAAAAGTGTATAGCTTGATGTCTATACACTTTGTCTATGGAAGCAATCAAAATAGAGCAAGTCCTTTTGAAAGTAACCTGGCGCTTCAAATAACGATTGTATCAATTATATTGTTAAGCCAATAGGTGGTGACATACTTTAAATGTGTCATTGAACCATTCATTCAAAAGATTTGTTCAAAAACACTAATTCATCCAGTAATGAAACAAGTGAAGTATTTATCAGCGAGTCATTGAATAATTTATTCACCAATTTAATTTAAAAAAAAAAATAATTCAAATTAATTAAACATTTTAAATAGACTGCAGCAATTAACATTTTGTCAGAACTTCTAGTAAATTGCATGTTATTTTGTTTAGTTGTCTCTTGTCTGTTCAGAATTATGGGAGAATCGTGATCTTTATTTGAAACAAACAAAAAAAATCGTGATTCTCAATTTACCCAGAATTTGTGCAGCTCTACAGTTCACTGACTCATCTGAATTTATTCAGTATTACTTAACTTTTAGGTTTATACATTTCAAAACGCTGGGAGCAGCTTTGACTTCACAATAGAACTGTCACAATCTCCTTTGGTATTGGGGGGCAGTATTAGGGGCCGTTCACACAGAACACATTTTTCCATTACAGTGCTCTACTTTTCCATTTTTGTTTCTATGTAAACGTGCTAGATGGACGTGTGTGACCGTTGTGCTCGCATCTTGTGTCTTTTGCAGCGTCTCACGTACGACGTGACATATGACGTACGAGTATGTGAGTGTAGACACCTCTCGCGTTTCAAACAAATAGGGCTGGGCAACAAACTCAGGCTCCTCTACTCTTATATCGAAATCCTCCGACATTTCTATTTAAAAATTCTTGTTTTAGACTTCTAATTCGTGACCGGTGTTTTGTTTTGCAGTTTTTGTTCCGCGTTTGTCAATACGTCATGCGTCATTTCCGCCATAAGTTGACTTGCGTATGGATGTTTGCTGAAAGCTGGTTATTATTATAGTTTATAAAGTTACAAAAACCCATTGCTTCACTGCCTTTATTAACCCCCAGAACCATGTAGATTACTGTTATGATGGATGGATGCACTTGTTTGGGCTTAAAATTGTGAGCGCTATTCACTACCATTATAAAGCTTGTAAGAGCCAGGAAATTTTTTAATATAACTCCGATTGTGTTCGTCTGAGAGAAGATAGTCATATACACCTAGGATGGCTTAAGGGTAAGTAAATCATGGGATAATCTTCATTTTTCTGTGAACTATCCCTTTAACTTCTTGCTGCAGTGCACTCGTAGGCATCTGGGGCCCATTGTACCAGCTGTGCGTAAGTTACAACTTGGCCTAGTTTGGACTGAAGTTAAAAATTACACACTACTAAATATTTTTTGCGTTACACAATTAAACTTGGTTAAAATGTAACTCTATGTATAAACTAATTATTTACGGAAGTCTCGAATGCATGCTTAAAAATAAATCCTTGGCAAGTTTGCATACATTTTATTTTATTTTAACATAATATGTTTAGTGACACACTAATTCTTATCTCACGTACTACTTAGGATGTAGTACATGAATTAGGACATGCCGTTATATTCTGCGAATGATGGTTCATCGCTAAAGCACCTGAACACTGTTTAATGTTAGCTTGTGAACAAGCTTTCCTCATCATCCCCGGAGTCCTTGGTCTGGTTAAAATCAACCGCTAAATCAAAGCGCTGGCTTTCATTAGAGCTTCACAGAGTGGTCTTTTCATGACCCCTAGCCTGATGTTCTCCTCTGTTTGGCTTATATCGTCAATTAGCACCATGTGCTGGCCATGAACGGTACATCTAGCTGACCCAGTCTCAGAGCATCTGCTGACCATACTATTTCTGAAAAGTCAGGTTGGTTTCATGACGAGTGTGTGTGTGTTAGACAACATGAAAACAGCATTCACAATTACTGGTAGAGCAGTTTGGGATTTGATTGCATCACTGTTGGCTGACTATGATATTATTGGTTAATTTTATTGTTCCTTGCCCACATGGACTTGGTAACAATCAACAGAAAAAGCAATTTCTGGGAGAGAGAAAGCCATTACGTTTTAATGAAAGATTATAAAAATTAACTTTTTTTTTCTCTTTACAGTAGCATGCACTGGTGAATCAGGCACAATAAGACCAGGGACATTTATTAAGAAAGTAAATACTGTCAATTTAGATTTCATGCCGTCTTTTAAAGAGACATTATGTCCCTCACGCACCGACTAAACATCAAAACTGTGCAGGGATGATGCAGTTTCTGATAAGCCATTACAATAGGGCATTAATCACACTGAAGGGATGTTTTTCGTTTTATCTGTAGCTCAAAGAACGATCCGTTAATCATTGTGCTGAAACCGTAGAGCCACAAGGGACTCAAAAACCCATAAAGAGATGGATTTGATGTTTTCATGGACATGTTGAGGTTTACGAGTCTCAGATGCGTTTGTCTTCTTACAGCGACGTTTTCATCTAGACACACCCTGTGTAAACACGTCTCGTTCATCACAGCCCCTCGGTTTAGAGAAAACAGGAATTATATGAAGAAATGAAGCAGAAAGCTCTGACTCAAATCAGAACATATTGACCCTAAAAACTCTTTCCTGAGGCAATTGGAGCTACTCCATTGATGTTTTTTTTTTAATGTTTTTATTTTTTAAGCCCATCAAACATCCATAAAAAGAAACAGGGGTGGTTGGGGAAAAATCCTCCATTAACCACAAAGACTACATATTAGTGTTTACTAATAAAAATTGTTTACTTATTATTATTATTATTATTATTATTATTATTAGTTGATTGTGAATATTGTCACAACTGAAAGGATGTTGTTGGGAAAAGCACTTATAACAGAGTGATTATTTTCACATTATAGCACAACCTTGATTTAATTTTTTTTTTTTTTTTTTTTTTTTTTTTAAGCAAATGCATCCTTCTACAAAATATAGACCCTAATATGTTAAAGTGTTAGTTCACCCAAAAATGAAATTCCTGTCATTAATTACTCACTCTCATGTCGTTCCAAACCCGTAAGACCTTCGTTCATCTTCGGAACACAAATTAAGATATTTTTTATGAAATCCAAGGGTTTCTGAACCACACAATGGCAGCAACATCATTGCACGTTTTGAGGTCCAGAAAGGTAGTAAAGGCATTGTTAAAATAGTCAACGTGACTACTAGGGCTGGGTATCGAATTCGATACTTTTTAGGTAACGACCGAATTGCCTCGATTACTATCAAGTATCGAAAACTGTCTTGTCATTCGGTACCATATTTCGATACCTCTGAACAGAGCCGGGGAGAGGAGGGGGGAGAAATGCTGTCGCTGTCTCGTTGAGCAATGTAATAATGTTGCACTACATTGTTATTTATATCTAAATATATAAAACTATGTGCGCGAGAGAGACCCTATGTGCGAGGGAGCGAGTGAATCAACGCTTTCACTTTCAGTTTATCTCCGAAAAGGACGGGTGAGAGTACCGGCTGTTTATGCAGCCGGTTCACTACAGTCACTCCAGATACTGTGAACAGCAAAACAGAAGTGCCGCACTGCCTGCACAAACAGCGGGACGCGCAGTTTTTTAGACTAGTTATGGACAGGTACAACACACAGCAGCGTTACATGAGCGTTCGTTCCTCAAGTCTATGGAAACACGTGACCAATTTGTGACGGGCTCTAGTTCGCCTGGCTCTGGATCCAGAACGCTAACAATTCTGGTGGAAGGGGTATTGGCGTCCTCCTGATACTGCCACTGTGTGCAAGCACCATCCACACCCTCAGAGCGGACATTTTCAACTGCTGTGTCCAGAAAAAGCAGACATATATATATATATATATATATATATATATATATATATATATATATATATATATATATATATATATATTTGTGTGTGTGTTAAATGTTAATAATTTTAACAAAATAAGGGAGATAATACAAAATGCATGTTATTTTTTATTTAGTACTGTCCTGAGTAAGATATTTTACATAAAAGATGTTTACATATAATCCACAAGACAAAAAAAAATAGCTGAATTTATTAAAATAACCCCATTCATAAGTACGTGAACCATTGATTCTTAATACTGTGTGTGGTTACCTGGATGATCTACGACTGTTTTTTTGTTTTGTGATGGTTGTTCATGAGTCCCTTGTTTGTCCTGAGCAGTTAAACTGAGCTCTGTTCTTCAGAAAAAATCTCCAGGTCCTGCAGATTCTTCAGTTTTCCAGCATTTTTTGCATATTTGAACCCTTTACAGCAGTGACTGAATGATTTTGAGATCCGTCTTTTCACACTGAGGACAACTGAGGGACTCAAACACAACTTTTAAAAAAGGTATAAACATTCACTGATGCTCCAGAAAAAAACATGATGCATTAATAGATGGGGGGGTGAAAACATTTGGAATTTGAAGATCAAGGTAAATTGTATTTAATTTGTCTTCCGGGAAACATGCAAGTATCTTCTGTTGCTTCCGAAGGGCAGTACTAAATGAAAAAAATGTTATTCAAGCGAAATAAGAAAAATTTGGACCTCTTCGTCCTGTTCAAAAGTTTTCACCCCCCGACTCTTAATGCATCGCGTTTCCTTCTGAAGCATCAGGGAATGTTTGAACCTTTTTTAATAGTTGTGTTTGAGTAACTCAGTTGTCCTCAGTGTGAAAAGATGGATCTCAAAATCATTCAGTCACTGTTGTAAAGGGTTCAAATATGCAAAAGATGGTGGAAAACTGAAGAATTTTTGGGACCTGGAGATTTTTTCTGAAGAACAGAGCTCAGTTTAACTGCTCAGAATAAACAAGGGACTTATGAACAACCATCACACAACAAAAAAACAGTCGTAGATCATCCAGGTAATGACACACAGTATTAAGAATCAGTGGTTCACAAACTTTTGAACTGGGTCATTTTAATAAATTCAGCTATTTTTTTGTCTTATGGATTATATGTAAACATCTTTTATGTAAAATATCTTACTCAGGACAGTACTAAATCTCTCTTATTTTGTTAAAATTTTGCACATTTTCACAGATTCTGCAAGTGGTTCACATACTTTTTCTTGCAACTGTATATATATATTAGTTAATAATAATTAATTAATTTTTTAAAGAACAATTGCTGAGTGATTTAAAGATCTGCAGTGAGCCTCACAAACTGAATTGAAACTGTTCATTTTGCATTGAAAACTATTTGAACTTTATTAAAACTATTTGCACTGATTTATTGTGTTGGTTACATTTTGTTCATTTGTGCTTTTTTTTTTTTTTTTATATATTCCTTTTTGCAGTGGCTCAGGAGATGAGTCTTTGAGTCTGTAAAAAAAGTCAACAAACTTAAAATATAAAACCGAAGATTTTTTTGAGGTAATGTAATCTTGTTAAAACAGATTTTATAAAATTGGTATCGAAAAAGGTATCGTTCAGGAATCGGTATCGAAAATTTTTGAACGATACCCAGTCCTAGTGACTACAGTGGTTCAACCTTAATGTTATGAAGCAATGTGAATACTTTTTGTGCGCAAAAACAAAACAAAAATAACGACTTTATTCAACGATTTCTTCTTTTCCATGTCAGTCTCTTATGCTGTTAATGTAGCGAACACAGTGCAGTGCTTCCGTCAGAATCTGTTCTACGTCAGAATGCCGACTCATTATAGGCCAGCTCCTGCATCAGCTTCACACGCATGCGTCGTAGCACTCACATGTACAGTGCTGGCCAATACTGAGCCGGCGTTCAGATGTAAACACTGAAGCGCTGCACTGCGTTCGCTGCGTTAACAGCGTAGGATTCTGACAGAGAAAAGAAGAAATTGTTGAATGAAGTCATTATTTTTGTTTTGTTTTTGTACACAAGTATTCTAGTGGCTTCATAACATTAAGGTTGAACCACTGTAGTCACATGGACTAATTTAACGATGTCTTTAATACCTTTCTGGACGTCAAAGGGTGCAATGACATTGCTGCCTATGTGTGGTTCAGAAACCCTCGGATATAATCTTATAATATCTTAATTTGTGTTCCGAAGATGAATGAAGTCCTTATGGGTTTGGGACTACATGAGGGTGAGTACTTAATGACAGAAATGTCATTTTTGGGTGAACTAAACCTCTAAATGAGGGTAGTTGGAATTAAATGAATTTTCACCCTGTCTATTTTGTAAACAAATGGTATAGATCTTACTGTGAACAATTCATTAATGCATTTTTGTTTCTTTTTTTTTTAATATACTGTACATTGTGATGTTTAATCATAATTCCACAGCTCGAGTTGCCTAGTTAAAACAACAGATCTCTGGTGACATATGCCGGACTTCTCTAATAATTTTGTCTGGTTAAACCCTACCCTTCACAATTGACTAGAAGCTCACTTTCATTTTTGATTGTAACACCCACAGCTAAAAATCCAATCAACAACTGATGTATCCACCTGTTAAGTCGTGACGTAAGGAACGCCGTTTCTGGGTCCAAGCCCCGGCTCGTTTCATTTGAGAATGCCATCTCGACGGCCGTTTATGAGCGCTATTTATTCATATTAAACATTTAACATTTTAAAAAGTTAAATATTTAAAATACTTACAGTCTACACAACAGTCCCCGTGCTCACAGCATCACAGACATTAATATATTAACGATTTATAAGATGAATCACTGTCTGGCCATCTGGGATTTTGGTATGGAGATAAAGGTTATGATTATAATTTTTTGGTATTATTACACCATATCATGTGTGTATATTAGCACCGTTTGTTGTTTTCTTGTGGTATGAGATAGAGCGTTTGGACCCGGAAGCGCTGCCGCGTGACGTCAGACTGAACAACCGAATAGAACGAAGTCCCCACCCTAATTTTTTTCTTTTTCTATAATCCATTACACTCGGATGTACGCCACAATATGAAAGAAAACTGTCCCTACTTCCATTTCATTGCGACTCTATGAGTGATGTGGAGTGATGTTTTTTGCAATGTTTATTTTGTACTATAACAAGTAGTAATAAATAGGAAGAGATGATTGGTTTGCATGCTCTTTGCGCTGCTGAAATTTTGATGCATCAGTACGGAATGCAGTCTGGTCACATGTGTTTTTGATATGTGGTTGAAGTGGGCAAATTTCATAACATTTTGGACCCTTGGTTACTCCTGTATTTAGCACGTTCAAACAGATGAAAGTTAAGTATCATTTTTAAATTGAATTTAACATATATTAATATTTAACTTTAATAAATAAGTTTAATGTTTAATGGACATTTTTGCGGTGATATTGAAATCGTTATATCATGTGTAAATATAAAGTAAAATTCCCCAGTATTTGTATTGACAGCCCTACAAAGCATTGTGAAAGTGAATTTTGAGTATTTGAGAGGAAAAATGTGTCACTTGGGAAGTATCACATAGTTTTTCTGTGATGCTGTGAATATTGGTGGTCTCACTGTCCGTTATCGCAGTGTAGCAGCTGTTACGGTTCTGAATCAGCACATGCCTGAGCGGTGATGTAATGGCCCAACTGTAAACAGCCGTCTGTGTGTGTGGCCTGGCCATGACCCAGAGTCAATACACACACACATGCAGCTCCGTCTGGCTCGGGAATGCCCCCCTTCTTTTTTTCTTTTTTCTTTTTTTTTGCTCAGTGTTTTTCCCACTGTTGAATGAAGTGAGCGGGCGGGAGTTCTGGGTGATGTTTGTATACATGAGTGAATTGCGGGCAGGGCGACCTTAGTTGGCACACTTTCAACTTACTTTCCAGTTTTCTTTTCTGAAGTATATTTACTGAGGGAAGTTTTGTTCCACTTTTACAGAAAAGAGGCTGTAATTAATTTTCTTTTGGCTTGGTACCCACAGTGTTACTGGTATATTGCTGTAGAAAGGGATGGCTCAAACCTGTATGATTTTTTTCTTCTTCTGTGGAACACAAAAGGAGATTTTAATATTTTTTGTGATGTTTAGTTGTGAATTCTACAGGTGAAATTATTGATTAAAACAGGCCCTATCCCAACTGGCACCCTACATTTATGGTCTTTCTACGAGTCTGCACTTTTGTGATGTAATGGCACTAACCGGCTGTCTAGAATAAGTCTGTGGCGGAGCTCGCACCAGTGCGGCAAAAGTGTACATCGAGGGCACATATCTCTCTCAAGCACCCTTCTGAAACCTAAATTGACAAATGGGACATCCTGTGGTCTTGTGGACTTCATGATCACACGGACACGACAGCCATCGTAAGTCCCCTAGATCGTAAGTGCAAATGAATCATGCCTTTTGGGACAGGGCCACAGAGGAGGTTTTGTGGAAATTGCAAGAATGATGATGATGATGGGAGCGTTTGAAAGCAGCCACCTATCAGCAGGTACCAGATTAACTGATAAACTCGGTTAACTCGGCACTACGGATACTGCGGAAAGGCTGGTACAGTTATGTTTTTAAAATTTAAGTATCGACTGGGTTTATATATACACACATATATGTATATATAGAGGTATCAAATATTATTTCAAATATGAATATGTATGTGTGTGAAAATATACACTACCGATTTTATTTGAATAAAATTGATACTTTTATTTGGCAAGTATGCATTAAATTGATCAAAAGTTATGGTAAATACTTTTAGATTTGTTATGAAAAATTTCTATATAAAAAAATGCTGTTCTTTTGAACATTATATTTACCAAAGTATCCTGAAAAATTGTAGAACGGTTTCCACAATATATTAAGCAGCATATTGCTTTCAGCATTGATGATTCTTGAGCACCAAATCAGTAATTAGAATGAATTCTAAAGGATCATGTGACACTGAAGACTGGCGTAATGATGCTGAAAATTTTCAGAGTTTTTTTTTATAGAAAACAGTTAATTTTAAAATGTAATAATATTTCACAATATAACTGTTTTACTGTACCTTGGTAGTGTTGTCACAATACTGGAATTTCTAACTTTGATACGATACTTTGAAAAATATCAATATTCAGTACCAAATAAATACATGAGAGCTAAGATACAAATAAAATAAACAATGCTTTACAGGTTTTTCAGGTATCTAAGTCATTTTCAGCTACAGAAATTGAATAAAGTAATCAAATATAAAACAACACTGCATATAAACTTCTTTGAATAAGTTAAATAAAGATTAAACATTATTGAAGTTACAAAAGCTATTCAGTCAAGAGTAGTGAGTGATTTCTTCATCTTTTGTCGTTTGATTAACATTAAAAACACAGAGAGCAGGAATATTAGACTGCTGTCTCTTTAAGACATAATTCGAAGATCCAGTACTCTGATACTGATACACATGCTTTGTCTGTCTTGTTTTTCTCCTAAGACATAACCTACTATGTTTGTTAGGATACTTGCTAAGATGGGCATGTTGACAATTTTTGTGTGAATTTGTCCATTCAGGTCCAAGACTTGAAATAAATCTCCTCACAGCGTGTGCGAGTTCTCTTTTGCGTCTTACGGTTAAATGTTTAAATTGGAAAGGTTTAAATGAGTTTAGTTTAAACTGAGATAGCAATGTGAGCTGTTCAGGTCTCACTTGCGTTCGCGCGCTATCAACACCCGAGTGATGACGGCGAAAATCACTGGTCATAGAGCATACGGCACTCGCATTGAACATTGAGTGACTGTTTTGTCCATGAATCATCGCTGTTGTAATGTATTGGGTAACCAGAATGCGTATCCATTGACTGAAACATACATTAGCCAAATACGTCTGTCTGTTTTACATGTTGTTGTTTTCAACAAACCATATAGATGCGTCGTCAGGTTTGGGATGAACCGCTGCGCAAGCGTGTGCCGAACCATTTGGTGGAGAACCGAACGGTTCGATTTTTTTTATCGAGAACGTTACACTCCTAATTTCTTGCAGTTTGATAGAATCACGTCTCACAGAACTATTATCCAGTTCTTTTATTTGGACATTCAGCCAAACATAAATAGCCCAATAAATAGTTTTCGGGTGAACTATACCTTTAATGCATTTTTTTGATCCCCTTATGCAGATTGCATAATTTTAGTCTGTGTTTCAGCTGACAGACATGCCTCAGCATTTCTGCATGAACAGCCGTTCTGCTCGTGTGAATCAGAGTCTGTGGATGAAGCACAATTATGAGATGGTGTCATCATCACACTGTCTGCAACTGTCTAATTACCTTATTCCGTGTGAATAAAGGCCTGCTAGTGTATAGTACCACAACACAGACTTTCTGGGCTGTTTAAGCCATTCAATGGCTGCATGCCTCTTCTTTTTTCCCATCAGTCTTTCCCTCTTTCTCAGTTTCTGTTTTTCTCAATAGGACACTCTGCAGGAGGGATATGGCAGCAGGGTCCAGTCTGGGAAACCAAACCACGATGACATGGGCCTTACTCAGCAGGACCGCCCGTCCAGCCTCCCGGTGAGACATTACAGTCCAAAATTAGTCTGAGATTTTAGAGACCGTCTGCCCTAGGTGTTAGATAATGCCTTACTTTTCTAGAAAAGCTTTTGTGAGTACCCTATAGATGATGCTCAAGTGAATATAGTAGATATCTTCTGGTTGTAAGTACTGTTGGCTTCTCAAAGCTCTTTTTTTTTTCCAGCGCTCTGGTTGTTTATCGGAATTGGAAACACTTTTCCAGAACCCTCTCTTGCACTGTTTCACCCAAATTGTCTGCACCAGTTGATCTCAACTGGTGGGTCTTGACCAAAAATGGGTCGCAGGTCTGTTCTGATGTTAAATGCAGATAATATAATGAAACTTAACATATAAAAAATAAATAGGCTTATCATCTTATCAAGGGAGAAAACACTTTCCATACCTTTTGTTGTTGACGTCAAAGGCTGCATCTCCAACCAAACTCTTTTAATTCACTGGATTATAAATTTGGCATTACAAGATGGTTAAGTTTTTTGTTGATTACATTTTTTGTTTATTCATTTGTCTATAGCTTCATAAGATGAATATTTGACTTGATTTTGTAGCAACCTTTTACCTCCTATTACAGAAATAGTTCACCCAAAAAGAAATTTATCATTTTTTATTATCAATTTATCAATTTATCATCATTTATTATTTACTCACCCTCATGTCATTCCAAACTACAATGACTTTCTTTTTTTTCTTTGGAACATGAAAAGAGATGTTAAGCAGAATGCTCACATTGCTCTTTTCCATACAATTTAGTGGCCAATGGCTGTCAAGCTATAAAATTAAAAGAAAAATTCCCCATAAAATACTTTAACAGTCAATTTCGCATATTCAGACTGCTGCAATGTGATTAGGTTACAAAATATATGGGAACCAGTGGGATGATATGGAATTTCACTCGCCAAGTAGGAACCATTTGCGTTTTTGTTCCATGGAAGAATGAGGTCATATGGGTTTGGAGCAACATGAGGGTGACTAAATTCATTTTGGTAAACTATTCCTTAAAGTGCGATATTGTCCTTCCCTCAGTGATCCGTGCAGATATTCTCAAGGCTCTAATGATTTATGAGGAACTCCAAATTGCAAAAGGAATTCCAGTTACCATCAATTTCCTAAAAATAGTCATCCTGCCCTGCTGCCCTCATAAAAAGCTCTTAGTGTTTCTAGTGAGCAGAGAGTCAGAAGACGCTGCATGGGTATTTAAACGAGTGGTGCTGCAGTCTCTGGTGCTGTCATGATAGGTTTCCCGCAGGGGTTTGATGACTGAGGTAATGTTGTTTAAAAGCCCCAGGCGGCTGCTGGTATCATGCCGGCAGACCTATTTTTAGATGTGTCTGACACAATGGCCCAGTGAACTCCCAGCCAAGGACAAAGAGAATAACAGCACAATGAATGGCCAGTCTGCACTGTGTGTGCTTGGATAATTATCTCAAAGTGTCTCTCACACAGTAATATTCTACACCAGATCAGTGCAAGAAAAGTATGAAGGAACACACGCTCATGTAGCCTGAACTACACAGATGAAATAAACATCAGAAAACATGGGTTGAAAATTAGATCCCAAGACCTGAATAGAACCTATGGATCTGGCTGTGCTTGTATCCTTCACAACCTCAATTTAAAAAAAAAAAAAAAAAAAAAAAAAAAAAAAAAGAAGAAGTCCATTTCTGCCTTAAAAATGGCGCAAGTTTGAAATGGAACTAACTGTTTGGTTAACAATGGAACAACTAATGCTCTGTGATTTGTCTCTGAAGACCTGAGGCTGGTGATGGTGTTACCGTGGCAACATATTGACTAACAGCCCATAAATATGAACTGGTGTTTTACAGAATTGTTTCTACAATTAAATTGATGTAAGATAGAATCAGGATCAATGCGATGACAATCAGAAAAATGTGCTCTGTCATGAATTTAGAACATTTTGGAGCTCCACGTATCAAACGCTGGAAAAAATTTGCCCTTTGGTCTTCTCCACCTGGTCGTGCTCCTAATTGTGGAATCCCCGTGAAATTGACGTGATTTTTAAACACATTTTGCTTGTTTTTTTATTTATGAAAGCATAATGTAATCCACCTTGCTGGCACCAAAACAGTGTGAGCTTTGCACAGCGTTAATCCACTGTCATGCTTCCTGACTGCAGAAAGTCCTTGAAAATTATTTGTGCAACATTTTTGAAGGAATGATAGTGTAAGCTGTTGCTGCCTTCAACATGGCTACATTTGCCCTTGAAGATCCTGACATCTCATATAAAGTACCCTTTGAAATGAGAAACAGCCTTGAAAATGTGTGTGCTATATCCAGAACTCTAAAAACATCTGACATGTCATTGTACTGTGTAGTTTTTGCAGTATGTATCTTAAAGATCCTATAAAATCTAAGAGCATGATTGTGAGTTTGATATTGCTTTTACAATATCAGTAAACAGGATGATAATACTAAGCAACGTACGCTTTAGGCACAACATCGCTAGTTACTTTGTCTATTTTTTTTTCCTTTGCCAATTAAAATGGTTCCAAACAGAATCAACCACAGAGGTGTTTTGTTCCTGAATGAATCCGTGTTTTTGAATAAATTGGTTGACTAAATAATTCAGTGACTCGCTCAAAAAGGCAGTCACTTATTTTGTTCTTATTTGAACAAACTGGTTGAGTGAATGATTCAAATTACTCACCTAAGTAACAGTGTTGACTTCAATAACCACTAAACCACAGGCTGTCTAGAACGGTGCAAACAGACAAGTGGAGTGATACAAACAGTGAAAAGTCTGTTGTAATAAATGAGCACTCTTGGAACATCGGTTGACCAATCGAAGTTGAGGAACAGAACTAATCTTCTGCTAATCTTAACCTTTTTACACACTGTAATGTCACATGATTCGTGAGTGGTTGTGAGAGTCGTCTTTTTGATGATATATATTGTGATGGCTGTATCGCATAGTGGCACAAACAAATGTCAAAATATGGGATCTTGTCATCAGACCTTGCAATGTAAATGCAGCATTTGACTTCCTCCAAGAGAGATCATCCAGTCTGACTCGCTGTCTGAATATGTTTGTCCTCAGTGTTAACTGCCCTTCAGTCTGTCTCTCTCTGAGAGCTTTGTGAAGACTCTGCACAAGACCACGGTGGTGAACTTCATCCGCTTTGTTGATTTTTATGGCAACACAGATTCCCTGCTGATGAGCTGACCTTGTTTGGGTGCTTCTATGCTGGTAGAGGCTCTTGATGGTTCGACCTTTTTAGATGTGTCTGTGAGCTGTCAATTTCCTTCTCTGTGGGGTTTTGTGTCTGGCTTTCTGCTAACTTCTCTCTTTGTCTTTTTCACTCTTTCAGTGTCTTTATAAGTTTACTTTGCATCCTGTGCTGTCAGATTGATTTGCCATACCTTATATTGTGTCTGATGATGGATTCTTCGAAAGGAGGTTGATATACAGTTGTGCTCAAAAGTTTACATACCCCTTGCAGAATATGCAAAAATGTTAATAATTTTAACAAAATAAGAAGGATCATAAAAATTGCATGTTATTTTTTATTTAGCACTGTCCTGAATAAGCCATTTCACATAACAGATGTTTACATATAGTCCAAAAGACAAAAAAATAGCTTAATTTATAAAAATGACCCTGTTCAAAAGTTTACATACCCTTGATTCTAACTCTGTGTTCCTACCTGAATGATCCATGACTTTATTTTTTGTTCATGAGTCCCTTGTTTGTCCTGAGCAGTTACACCACCCACTGTTCTTCAGAAATGTCTTCCAGGTCCTGCACATTCTTTGGTTTTCCAGCATCTTCTGCATATTTGAACCCTTTTCAGCTGTGGCTGTATGATTTTGAGATCCATTTTTTCACACTGAGGGTGATCGAGGGACTCGTACACAAATATTACAAAAGCTGCAAACATTCACTGATGCTCAAGAAGGCAATATGATGCATTAAGAGCCAGGGATGTAAACTTTTTGAATTGGATGATCAGTATAAATTGTACTTTTTTTGTCTTCTGGGAAACATGTAAGTATTTTCTGTAGCTTATGGAGGGTAGTACTAAATGAAAAAATATGATCTTTAAACAAAATAAGAAAAAAACTTACATATCATCTACCTGTTTAAATGTTTACACCCCCCATGCATTGTTTTTCCTTCTGGAGCATCAGTGAATATATGCAGCTTTTGTAATAGTTGTGCATGAGTCTCCCAATTGTCCTCAGTATGAAAAGTATGATTTCAAAATCATACAGCCACAGCTGAAAAGGGTTAAAATATGCAGAAGATGCTGGAAAATCAAATAATGTGCAGGACCTGGAGGTTTTTTCTGAAGAACAGTGTGTGGTTTAGCTGCTCAGAACAAACAAGGGACTCATGAAAAACCATCACAAAACAAACAAACAAACAAACAAACAAACAGTCATGGATCATCCAGGTAGTAATAGGAGTTTTAAGAATAAAGGGTACTTTTGAACAGGGTCATTTTTATAAATTAAGCTATTATTTTGTCTTGTGGACTATATGCACACATCTGTTATGTGAAATAGCTTATGCAGGACAGTTCAAAATAAAAAAATAATATGCAATCTTTATGATCCCTCTTATTTTGTTAAAATTATTAACATTTTTGCAGATTCTGCAAGAGGTATGTAAACTTTTGAGCACAACTGTATTTCATACATTGAAATCATGGCACAATTTTCTGCTTCCAGAGAATTTATTAGATAGTGTGTGTGTGAGAGAGAGCAAGAGAGAAAGACAGAGCTCCAGTGTCAAATGAGTTTAATTAGAGAACAATGGTGTTGAATCATTGTCACCATTTCTCTTTTTTGTCTCCTATTCCTTGCTGTGCAATTTTTCATTTGTCTTCCTTTGTACAAACTAGATATCTGTCTGTCCGTCTGTCTGTCTCACTCCTTCATTTTAAATCTGATTATTAGCAAATTAAATAAAAATGATGAGATTAAAGGGTACATAACACACACACAGTTTCCGCCAATCTCATGTTAATCTTGAGTACCTATAGAGTAGTATTGCATCCTTCATATCTCCAAAAAGTCTTTAGTTTTATCATATTTATAAAAGATACACTGTTCCAACTCTTTCCGAAAAAAGCCGAGCTCCTGGAGGCGTGCCGTAGGCAGAGCTAAAGAGTCACGAGCACGCGCAGCTTTTGCGTAGAGATCGTCTGCAAGCTGCGACATCATTGTAAATAAAAAGGGAACAAAAACGTTCGGATTGTTTACATTATATGTACTTGCGCACCAATTGCCAACAAAACACAGACATTTGATGCTGTTTTACTCACTGCCTGTGATCTGTAAATCCAGCGTCAAACCAGGACTTGTTTACAAAACATTTGTCACCGAAATTCCAGGAACGAACAAACATATGTGCACAACTCCATTGCCGCCCTGGAAAAACAAACTGCATCCACTGTTCCCTTAACGCTGGGTTCTTTGGGAAGCTGAAAAGGTTATCTTTCCCTCACAACCAAAAACACACTTCTTTGGTGACATTGTTGAAAAATCTCTCGGCTTCCGTAACCCGAACGAAGCACTTTGATGGGAGTGCACCTTGCTCTTGCTCTGGGTGATGTGTGCACGCTTATCAGGGAGAAGTGCCCATACAAGGAATTCCCTTTATGACGTGATACAGGGCCATACTCGAAAAAAACTTTACGAAACTTATCCGAATCTGGAAGAAGTGTATTTGGCACAGAAATACTCCGTCATACGTCCAACTCATGTTTTGAAACTTTGGCCATGTTTAGCATGAAAATGCAACTCTTTAACAGTGTAAATAAGTTAGAATGGATGAAATAGCATTAGACCCCCCCTTTAAGTATTTGTTTCATGTTAACACAATAAAATAAAATAATAAAGAGCAAAGAAAAAATAATAATGAAACATAATTAGTCTTCACTGCATGATTTTCAGATTTAAAAATGATAGTTCACCCCAAATGAAAACTGTAATGTGACTAGATTTTTCAATGAATTTTACAGGCAAATATACTATGACTTAATTTTCTTTGAACTATCCCTCTAAATGGTAATTTAAGACATTATAAAAGCATTATTTTTCTGTAAAGCTGCTTTGAAACTATATCTTTTGTTTTATTTATTTATATATATATATATATATATATATATATATATATATATATATATATATATATATATAAATAAATAAATAAATCTAAAAAAAAAATCTAAAAAAAGAAAAGTAGAATATCCAAACAGTACATTAAATAAGTTACTTTACCTGTGAATACTGTCAATCGTAGCTATTCTTTATTCTTTTTGAATACTGGTACAAAAAATCTGATTATAGGCCTGTCTTTAGTTTGAAAGAAATACTGATATAAACCCTGTGTGTCCATTGACTTTTGAATGGATGGCCATCTACACAGAACCCTTTCTGTTAATATGATGAAGTGTGTCAGCCACCAAGATGTGTCTATGAGAGAAGGATTACACTTCTGTAAGAGCTCATCACAACTGGCTTATCTTTCGTGTTGGAGAGAGAGGGAGGTTATAAGAACAACCTCAGTGCTGTTTTTCTGTGTATCAAAGCTTCTGTCACCTGCAGTTTGCTCAACGCTCACCTCTGTGAAGGGTAAAACGCTGTTTCTTTGGCAGCCCTTGTGTTGCTGTAATCGTAAATGGCTTTGTCTCAGCAGCGGAGCTGCGTACACACACTCACACACATTTTATTCATGTCTCCCTCTGTGTCATCTTTCTGAACAAATATTGCTTTGGTGTTCTGCTTTATTTTTTAAACCTCTTTTACTTTCGTAGGGAATTATGGGCTGGCGGGAATCTCTGTACAGTTTATCCTTTTTTACCTGACGATTTCAAAGTCTCTCTTTGCTTGCGTTCAGATCTTCAGTGTGTTGCAGTTGGGGAAAACATTAAGAGGTGAAGTGCGTACGAGCGAGAGCGAGAGCGAGATTGATGGCCTGCGTTTCTCTCGTGGTGGGTTTTGCGCGCTCTGCCTCGAGCCGTGGGCTTTTTCATCATCTTCCATTAAAGAGAATTTGAAATGCGCTTCCTGGCCTCTATTTATTTAATCAAGCACTTCCTTTAAAAGACGAATCAAATAAACATGTGCTGGACCTTGCAGACGTAATTAGACCCCTTTTGGTCTCTCCTAGTCAATTCTTCCTTCTCTTTGCCTTTTCTGTTTAAGGAAGGATGATAGCTCTCAATGATGATAGATGCTCTAGCTTGTAGAATCATGGGATCACAGGTTTGTTCCCCTGTTTACCATGACACCTGGTATAGTGAAGGTCACTGAGGACTTGGGTGGCTTTCGGCTTTTTAAATTGTAAATCTTTGAGAGAGTTACTCACCCAGATGAAGTGACCAGGTGCACTACTGAGGTTGACCTAGATTTTTGTTTTGTATTTTAACATTGTAGAATTTGTACTGATGCTTAGGGATGTCACGGTGAGAAAATTTTTACACTAGTATATAAACTTATGAATGCAAGCTCGCTTTTCACTTTTGCAATCACGTGTACTCTGTTTATTCGGTTGTTCAGTCTGACGTCACGCGGCAGCGCTTCCGGGTCCAAACGCTCTATCTCATACCACAAGAAAACAACAAACGGTGCTAATATACACACACGATGTGGTGTAATACTACCAAAAAATTAAAATCATAACCTTTATCTCCATACCAAAATCCCAGATGGCCAGACAGTGATTCATCTTTTATAAATCGTTAATATATTAATGTCTGTGACGCTGTGAGCACGGAGACTGTTGTGTAGACTGTAAGTATTTTA
Organism: Mylopharyngodon piceus; assembly: GCA_039654765.1. NCBI lineage: Eukaryota > Metazoa > Chordata > Actinopteri > Cypriniformes > Xenocyprididae > Mylopharyngodon > Mylopharyngodon piceus. Next base: position 23,636,067 of record CM077456.1, read on the forward strand.
AATGTTTAACTTTAAAATGTTAAATGTTTAATATGAATAAATAGCGCTCATAAACGGCCGTCGAGATGGCATTCTCAAGTGAAACGAGTCGAGGCTTGGATCCAGAAACTGCGTTCCTTACGTCATGACTTAACAAGCGGATAGGTCTATAACTTGTGGACATCAGGGAGCTGCTATCTATATGCGGGGTACTGAAATTGCTTTTCACTTTCGAATTTGCGATCACAAGTACTGTGTATAGGGAGCGGCGGTGCTGACCGCACATTTTACAAGATGAGACATTTGTCAATGATGCTCAGGATCTGTTGCGCACCAAATCCCCCTCCATCACCCTGTCAGTCATCTAGTTTCTCCTATACTCTTGTCACTTAAGTGAAATCTGACTCCTGCTGCACTGTGCTGCGACTCTGCAGCTCATGCTGTATGTATGGAGCAGAGCAGACACTTTAAGTTTATAATTGTAGCGTCTGTTGTCCAACTTAACTAATGGTTTTTAATTCTATTAAAAAAAAAATTAAAAAAACCCCCAAAAAAACAACAACAGTGGGGACAGTGGTAGGCAAGTAATGTAATCTGTGTATGTCTGAACACCGTGTAATACTGCAGCATGCCTACTGATGCTGTGAGGTATCTAAAATTTATTATCTCAAATTTTAGTATTATAACATATATTTCATATATATAACAGCTATATTTCCAGAAAAAAATAGAGAGTGGGAGAAAGAAAACATACTTTGCATAGATAATAAAAGGTAATTTAGTGGGAAAAACATGGATATTCTTTGTCATTTTTATCCTGTTGGTTGTCATATTTGTTTGCTTGGTCACTGTCCTTGTGGGTTTTGGTTAATTTGCAGTTGTGGGTTTTAGGTTTATAGGCTTTCCTTCATTTTGTCATCTTATCATTACAGATTGTTGTTATTATTATTATTCATAATATTTTGTAAACTGTAATAAATCAATACTAGTCTCATCTTGTCGCAATCAGGATGAAACAGGAAATACCTTGTGTTATGCATACTGTGTGCTTTTTTGCAGTCGTTTCACCATGGTAACATTAACAATCACTAACCATTTGGACATGTAGTAAATACATTTTGCTTCCTCTGCGGTAGTCAGATTTATTCAAAGTCTTAGCCTGCCTCATATCACAAGGAACAGTGGGTGGGAATTTTAATGATTGTGTTTCTTTTTGTTGTGAATTCAGTTGTTCAGCTGATGGTTTTTATCCCGTTGCCTTGCTGTTGAACCAAATGAAGAATACGTTCCACTAACAGCCGTAGTATTGCAAAATAAATCAGAGTGTTTTTTTAAGGATGCTTGTTGGGGTCATGTTACTTACAGCACCAGTACACTCTCTCATCCCCTAAAATGTTTGAGGGCTTCCTATTTATTTATATCTCATTCTCAAGGAATGGATCCAGTGGAAGGATTGCATAGTAAACTCACCTGGTGCTCCTTAATGTCCTCGCGGTACTAACATCTGCCTTGGGTGGTCCAATCACTTAATTGGCATGCAGTTGTAGAAAATCTGTCATCACCTTGGAGTGTCTGTCAAAAATCTGAATCACAGATTCTAGATAAGTCCCAGAAAGCAAAAGATTACAGGATGAGGATGATATAAGATGGAAAGATCTGATTCAAGGACTCCATCCATCTTTTCTCCCCAACCCTCTACATTGCGAGTAAATCAGTTGCATATGCGACCAAATTTCACGAGAGGTGACTAAAAATGTCTTTTTTATTAGCCAATAGCTTATAAAAACTAAAAAGACTAAAAAAACGATTGCAGTCGCCTGTATTTGAGTTAGAGGCAAAAAATAAGTTTAGCGCAGATATAATTTAATTGCTTGCTGAGCTTTATGCACTGTCGTTTAACTGAGAGCGCCCTCTGTCGCTTTCTCACACACGCGCACTCAACGTGAGTGTAAGAGAAAGCACATGCAGGGCTCGTTGACAGAACTGTCACTGTCCCGATCGGACCAGTGCCGCGTTGTCATGAAAGTTTATCATTTGCACGTGTTTTTTTTTAGCCTTGCCAATTTTAACATTCATGCGCTAAAAGACGCAAAAGATAACTCATGCTCGCTGTATGAGAAGTTTTGCCTGCGCCCAAATCCGAAGTGCGTGCCCAGAAAGCCGCGTCTGACAGCACGCAAATACTGAATTGAGCTCTCTTTCACGTTTTAGATGTTTGTCTAAATGCCCGTCTTGGCGAGTATCCTAGTAAACCTAGTCGGTTATGTCTTAAGTAAATGTAAACAGCTGAGAAAGTAAATGCGTGTGTAACAGTATATTGGATCCGTGCATTAGTCTTAAAGTGACAGCAGCCTAATATTCCTCCTGCTGTCTGTGTTTTTAATGTTAATCTAACAACAGACTCACTTCATAAAATCACTCAATGCTCTTGACCAAACAACTTTTGCAACTTTAATAAGGATTAGTCATATTTAATTTATACAGTGAAGACTATGCAGTGCTATTTGATTATTTTATTCAATTTCTGTACCTAATCTACATCTAACTACTGCTAGATCTAAATAGAATTTAATTGGCATCTTTTCTGTTGTTTATTTGTGCTATTGCTTGTAGTTTGAATATTTGACCTTATTATATTACAGACTGTTTACTTGACTTTAATAGTGTTTGAAATGTATATTTTATATTTCTGTAGAATTTTTTTTTTTTTTTTTTTAATTTGCATTGTTCTTGCATTTCATATAAAAAGTCAGGCGAGTAGAATAAAAAAAAATGTTTGCTAGCCAATGACGACGAGCTTCAGTGTGTCCGTAGAGGGTTGCTCCCCATTCCTTTCAGTATGAGCACAATAAATAGGCACTTGGTGTGTGTTCTCATCAGTCTTTTCCTTCATTGACCTCTTCTGTGTCCTGAGCTTTTTTGAGACCAGAGCTATGCGTCTTTGAATTGCACACAGTCTAGCCAACTAATGTTTATATGAGAGTCGGAGTGGAGAATTTGAAGCGGTTAATGAGAAAAAGCTGGGAAGACAGATGAGAGCTCAGCATGGCTTTCAGAAGCTGAATATTCAGAACCATAAATAAGAGGAAGGCAGAGTACGACTGAATCTGGGTTGGAAGAAAAAAAGGAAAAGGTTTGTTCTAAAACCTAGTGAGCTGCTTTCTATGGCTGCATCCGAATTGAAATGTAACCTTATAAGTGACCATTTTGATACGCTCTACATAGACAGCAACTACAAATTGTGCTTCACACTTGAGAGGTACAGGAGACTCGCAGTTGATTTCAGTCGTTGAGGAAAACCATAAAGTTCTTTTGCTGGACTGGTTTAAGCTGAGTTAAGTGTTCCAGACAGAAGCAACACACTATTAATCACTAAAATAAAAAGCATACACATTTTCGGTAAAGCCATCCATTTTTATATATATATATATATATATATATATATATATATATATATATACACACACACAGATATTATATATATAATATATGTAATATTTGTGTTAAAAGCATTATAAGTATTTAGAATAAACCTTACTCTTGCTTTGTCTGCCATCTTGGATAGATTTTTTTTTTTCACTGACGCAGTGCATTGTTTGATTGCCTTCTCCACAAAGGATACATGCTGTCTTACAATTTATCCAAAAGAAGGTATCTACTTTTTGGAACAGCCTTTGTATTGGGGGCATGACTGATGCCTTAAAATTCTGCCTACGTAGGCAACTCACAAGGTTTTGGGGATTCACAAAGGATTTTGCTGTATCACTTTGGTGCTTCACTGATCTCTGCTTGGTTTGATCATTTCCACATCTAAAGGGCAGCACTCTTTCTATCATCTCTTACTTTACCCTCTCTCATTTTAGTCCTGCTGTCTACCCTTCATTCGTTTTTGCCTATCCTCTTGTCACAGACTGACTGGAAGGGGAGGATTGTGTCTTTCCCGCAATAACACAGCTGCAGTGAGACAGACACGGCCGACTCACTCTCACCGCCGTTCTGCAGCGCTCTAATTTACTGAGAGCTTGAAAGAATCGTTGTTTATCCCCGAGCCCTGCGGGCTGATCTGTATCCTGTCAATGTGGCCCTCTCCCCCACCATTCCGACGTTCCTCTCCTTCACTCCATTCTGTCTTCCCGTGCTCCTTTGATTCCACTCCCTCTCTCCGTGCTCCACAACTTGTTCTCCATAATTAGAACGAGCACGTAGGGGATGGAAAATGAGGGAGGGGAGAGAGGCGCCAGGGCCGTGCTGATGAGGCAGATGAGAGAGACATCTGATTGGCTGAGCCGTTGGCAGGGGACGTAAGGGGGGGATGGGAATCTGCACCGTGATTGGATGAAGTTGCTCTTCGGGGAGGAAGTAAAGCATAGATTGAGGCCTAACTCGGCTGTGTGTGTGCGTCTCGCACTCGTTTTCTCTCTGAAGCCTCTACAGGGATCCAGGCTCCTCTCATCAACAGCTCATCAAATCAAGCACAGCCTTGCCGTTGTCTACTGTGTCTCACTCGCTCTGCAGACGCATACATTAGTCACTGCTTGCGTGAGAGATGAAAGACGAAGCCCTTTTATGTTTTGTCGAAATCTTTTATCTGTCCTTTCATTCTCCTTTGTTAGAGATGTGCAAAACGACGTAGTTTCAAAATCAACTAGTTGGTGCATTGTCTGAACGACTAGTCGACCCATTCGTCTAAAATAATTCTCCCTCCATGGTATAAGGCTGGTTTCAACACCAGTTGTACACTTTTATTCGTAGGCGTTTACGTAAGTTATGCTTTGAGTTCAAAACGACCTGGTTGGAGCACAATGAAATGAAACAATGTGGAAGTTGGACTATTTTTAACTTGTCAAAAAATGACATGATGTGACAATTGCTGACAGTTGAAGTTTATGGCTGCAGTGGCCATTTTTAAAAATATATGTAAGACAAAAACTAGTCAACCTCACTAATAAATTATTGGTTGACCCATCCCTACTTTCCACATAATGACGAGCTGTCCCATTACAGCTTGTCAATAAGGAAAGATAATCTGAAAGCTGTTTCGTGCCTTCAGGCACTCTCATTGCCCATATTAACAATGCTAATTGGTTCAGTGGATCCAATTCTTTTTTTAATTTGGGTTTCAAACAGTCTTGTTTTGTTAATTGATGATAAGGGAATTGTGGTCTGCTGTAGATGGATGACTCTCTGTCAAAGAGAACACCACTGTTGCTAAAATGCCAATGGAAACATGCTCCAGCTGTGACCTTCTTCAGACTGTCTGGGGAGATATAAAACCAACAGGCAATCGTTCCTTGTACGGTTGTTTGAACCCCAAACCCTAGTTGCATTCTCAAGCCAAGACCTTGACAAGGAAGTCGTTCAGCCAGCGAGACGTTGGAGCTTTGTCTTGCTGTAGCTTTACTCTGCGGACCTCTTGACTTTTGACAGGAAATGAAAGATTAATGTCTGCTTTTAACAAAGATCGGATTTGAGGGCCACAGAGGGAAAGCTCTTGAATGTTAGTGTGCACACAGAAGCCCCCTTTCGTTGTAGTATTTAGTCTCAGAGCAGCCGAGCTGGAGTGCGCCATGCAGTTGAGGTGAAGTGTGCTCGCCTCCTTCATCTCTGTATTCTTTCATCCGTTTATTTCTGTGTTGCTCTGGGGCAGAATAAAATGTAGCCTCTCAGGAATATGCATGTGCTTCAGATGACTATGATACAGTACTGTCGCTAAAATTCACAGAGGCCAAAATTGGTTTGAGTTGGCCCCCTCTCCCCTGAGCCCGATGAGTAGGGTGTACTATAGAGCAGTGGTTTCCAAACCTGTTCCTGAAGCGCCCCCAACAGTGCACATTTTGTATGCCTTCCTTAATCAAACACTTCTTATTCAGGTCATCAGCTTGTTAGTAGACTCCAAGACCTGAAGTGGGTGTGTCAGATAAAGGAGACACTGAAAATGTGGATTGTTGGAGGAGGTTTAGAAACAGTGTTGGGAACCACTGCCTTAGAGCACCTTAGTGGGCTCCTCTCATCACAGGGCCTGGATGTAACCAAGTAAAAACATATTTTAAACATGTATGAATGTTTTTGTTTTTTTTTTGTTTTTTTTGTTTTTTTTTTGCTACATGACTATACTAACCATGTCATAAAAAATCTAATTATCTGATGTTTTAAGATACTTTAGTTGACTTTGACACACAGTCATAAGGGTCTTCATTTGTTGTACCACATAAATTTGTTGGTTGCAACACATGACTTTGGCAGACAAAACTCTTAATGAGGCTTCCCCCCATTATGATGTCAGCATAGTAAGCACCACTGTCTCAAAAAAAAAAATAAAATAAAATATTATTTCGGATAAATTATTCCAGACAAAAAAAGGAGCATCATCATTGAGCCACTTATTGAACACAGATCCACATCAAAACCTCTAGTGTGAAAGCTAGACCAATGTGCAGATGCACACTTAACCAAATGAAGATCAAGTTTAATAAAGTTCAAATCCACATCAGAGACCAAAGAAACACAAGAATTGCTTCATTTGTGTTTACAAAAAATGGATCCTCTCAGTGATAAAAGTTAACATTAATTTGATACATTTTGTTTAGATGTCTGAGGAACCTGCTGTTACTGATATTTTTATCTAGTATTAAGCAAGAATCAAACTTCCCTTACTGGGAACCTTGCGGAAGTCAGTGTGATGCAATTTACATCATCAGCACAGTCCGCTGATGTCCATTTACACCATCCGCTTGTAGCCCATTTTTGAGTCTGTGCATGTACAAATGACTTGAGCGCTCAAAAACAAAGGTCCACTGTTGTCCATCCACACTCATGATGGACTCACTTTGAATGTCATGCATGCTCACCCATGTGCAAGATAGAGCGGAACACGAAAAATGAAGCATACCCTGCGTCTCAGAGCTCTTGAAACTCAGAGCTCTGCGTCTCAGAGCTTTAGAATATGTTCGTTATGTGTATACAAAACAAAACATATTTTGAAGACAGATGGTACTTCCACCTTTAATTTGGGTGAAGAATTGAACATGTGCACCCCAGGATGTAGTTCATCAGCAGTGTCTCCCATCACTAGACTGCCGGCAATTGTTACCAGACAGCAGACGACGCCCGCAGCTGGCATGATGCCATCTTCGACTGTGGAGGGTGGGTTTGATCAGAGTTCTTTTTCTTAAATCTAAGAGCAAATGCAGCTTCCCATAAAAAAACAAAAAACAAACAAACCCTTAATTCTGAACTCAGCAGATACCTTGTACGGTTGCCAATAGCCCTTTCACACATACAGTTTTTACAGGTAAATTACTATTTAGAGATGATGTGTGAACAGGATCTTTTGAAAAATATCAGTAAATCAGTTCTAGCAATTTTCCAGTACGAGGAGTTTAAACAATTAACATTAACATTAAAGGGTTAGTTCACCCAAAAATGAAAATTCTGTTATTAATTACTCACCCTCATGTCGTTCCACATCCGTAAGACCTTCGTTCATCTTCGGAACACAAATTAAGATATTTTTGATAAAATCCGATGGCTCAGAGAGGCCTGCATTGCCAGCAAGACAATTAACACTTTCAATGCCCAGAAAGCTACTAAAGACGTATTTAAAACAGTTCATGTGACTACGGTGGTTCAACCTTAATGTTATGAAGCGACGAGAATACTTTTTGTGTGCCAAAAAAACAAATGACGCCTTTAATCAACAATATCTAGTGATGGGCGATTTCAAAACACTGCTTCATGAAGCTTCGAATTTTAACGAATCATTTGTTTCAAATGGTTCGGAGCATGTATCAAACTGCCAAAGTCACGTGATTTCAGTAAACAAGGCTTCGTTACATCATAAGTGTTTCAAAATTTCAATGGTTCACCACTGCGGGGCATGACTTTGGCAGTTTGATACACGCTCTGAACCACTGATTCGAAACAAATGATTCATTAAGCTTTCAAGCTTCATGAAGCAGTGTGTTGAAATCGCCCATCACTACATATTGATGAATAAAGTCGTTATTTGTTTTTTGGTGCACAAAAAATATTCTCGTCACTTCATAACATTAAGATTGAACCACCGTAGTTTTAAATACGTCTTTAGTAGCTTTCTGGGCATTGAAAGTGTTAATTGTCTTGCTGGCAATGCAGGGATCTCTGAGCCATCGGATTTTATCAAATATATCTTAATTTCATTTTTCTGCTCTGTGTTTTATGTAATATTCCAACCTGGCAACCATGCACACACACACTCCCTACACTGCAGAAAAGGTGCCAATGATCTGAAAACACATGTAAGCTGCAGTTTAGCAATCTCCATTGAGAAATTATGCTCAAATGATTGTTTAATACATCCAGTCTGTGTTCTTTCACATGGCCTCTTGTGCTCTTTGCTAAATCTGTGCTCAAACCTTCTCAGTAATGAACTGTATCCAACATATTGATCTCGACATTGGGCTCCAAACAACATTAAAACCCAATTGACTTTTCAGACAAATAGTCTTGCCAACCTCACACTATTAGCCAATGTTTTCATGTCCAGCCCAGTAGGGCTGCTTAAACAAATGCAATTGCAATTCCATTTTGTGCCACTAGTGGAACAGAAATAAAATTGAAACGATGCATTCAGATGAACCTCTTCACATGGGGTACAGCGTGCTGAAAGCCCATTTCCTTTACCACTGAGCTCAGTTATACAGGTTGAAACCCTGCATGTGAGAGTGGAGCTCTCAGACGTTCTGGGTGAGAAATGATGGCAGGGACGACTTTGACAGGCCACCTGCTGAGCGAGTCTGATCCACCATAGATGTCTCCTATCGCTGCTGTCAACTGAAGCACTGACATCAGCCACAACAGAAAGCCACTGTCACACTTCAGTGTTTAATGGGCTGTGAATGGGATCTGCACACAGTGACGTGATGGTAGCAATTTTACATGCTCTATCAGACAGCTCTTTGATGCTACCACTGACAAGATGAGATATGATGAGGTGACGGGAGATCTGACATCCTCTCTCTCACACAGTTCTGTCGGTCTGGTTCCTCGTACAGACACATAGAGCATTTCTCATTATCACGCAGTGCGGATAAAGTAATCTTTTGTTGTCCGTCCTTTTTTGTTGTTTCGTTTTATCTGTGTGTCTTAAAAGGAAGGCAGCTTCATTCATTTCTCCATCTAAACACACACACAGATGCACACACTCTTGCTGTAATGATTTGACTGTCTCTGTGTCTCTACTTTCATATGGATGTCCTTCACAGTTTTAACATTATGTAATAGAGATGTCACAATGGTCGACTAATTGACTAGTTGTTCAATAAGGGACTAATAAATTAGTGAGTTTGACTGTTTTTTTCTTAAATATATTTTTTTTTTAGTTTTGATGTTTTAAGCAGTTGTGCTTTAATTAGGGTGCTGCCGGCATGCTGTGCTTTAGATGTAAGACCGTTTGCACAGTTAAACCCTCTTGGGAAAATTTGCATCTTTAAATTGCAAAGCCTCTTTTAAGCAGTCAGATATCTCTGGCCATTGCATCCTGTCTTTTGTTGTTTCTTTAGCATCCCATCACGAGTGTTGTATTTTTAAGATGCCTTTTTTTTTTTTTTTAAATAAAGAATCTTGCATTCTGGTTCAATCTTCTGTGCTTCATCTAGCTGTTTTTTAAAGGGTTAGTTCATCCAAAAATGAAAATAATGTCATTTATTACTCACCCTCATGTCGTTCTACACCTGTAAGACCTTCGTTCATCTTCGGAAAACACAAATTAAGATATTTTTGATTAAATCCGATGGCTCAGTGAGGCCACTATTGAGAGCAAAGCCACCGAACCTCTCAAGATCCATAAAGGTACTAAAAACAGAGTGAGTTCAGTGGTGCTACCTTAATATTATAAAGCGACGAGAATACTTTTAGTGTGCCAAAAAAAACCCCAAAATAACGACATTTCAACAATATCTCGTGATGGCCGATTTCAAAACACTGCTTCTGAGCTTTACGAATCTTTTGTTAGGAGATCCGAATCATTAATTCATATCAAATGGCTAAACTGCTGAAATCACGTGACTTTGGCGCTCCGAACCACTGATTCGATTCGTAAAGCTCCGAAGCAGTGTTTTGAAATCGGCCATCACTAGATATTGCTGAAAAGTCATTATTTTGTATATACGCACAAAAAGTATTCTCGTCGCTTTATAATATTAAGGTAGAACCACCGTACTCACATGAACTGTTTTAAATATGTTTTTAGTACCTTTCTTGAGAGGTTCAGTGGCTTTGCTCTCAGTAGAGATTTCATCAAAAATATCTTAATTTGTGTTCCGAAGATGAACGAAGGTCTTAGGGGTGTAGAACGACATGAGGGTGAGTAATTAATGACAGAATTTTCATTTTTGGGTGAACTAACCCTTTAAATGCAGCAACATGTCTTATGAGTATAAGTTCCTACTAAGAAATGTGCAGAATCTAGTCAGGTGAACACAGAACCAGCCTAATTATTCATGGCTTCTTTAAGAAAATAAGGCATTTGGTCTATTTCTTTGTCGTATTGCACATCCCAATTATGTAAGAAAGTAGATCTGGTCCAGAATGTAAATGGAGTCATGCAGTGTTCAGCCAGTGCCTTTGTTATGGTGTCATTAAACATGTCAAATGTTTGATTATACTGCAATGATTTGTTTAAAGAGGGTTTTTAAAGTAAACAGCGCATGAAGCTCAACAGTGACCGCACTCTTGTTCTTCGGCCTTGGTTCTGGAAGTATTTTTCTCATTCATTTTCCCCGCAAGGATTTCAGAACAATCAATAAAGACTTGAACCAAACCAACCAGCTCCAAGATTAATCACAACATTACAACATTTCTTTGGAAACAAAGGAAGACAGAATGCACAAAGGAACTGTGTACTTACTGTATGAGGGAATGAATGAACTACTTCTCTTATAAAGAATTACTAATAATTTTCACCCTTATTATGCTATTTCATTCTAATCAAAATCGTATCTTCGCATATCGGATACTTTACATCTATAACTGCAGACAATAAATATGTCTCATTACTTGAGTCTCAAAGATGAAGTATAAAGACAAAAAGGCCAACTTTACCATTTTCTTTGTTCTATTGTCAGTTCTTTGTATTGGCCGAAGAACTGGTGATGTGTACTATTTTCAGGGCTGATTAGAAATCCTACAAAATCATCTTTTTTTTTTTTTTGTAGCTATGTAGTTATGACTATTAATTGTCTCTAAAATAAAATCAAAGCTATAGATCATGAAAAATAACATTTCTCATTCTTTGCAGTTTTTTTGTTAGCTTACATTGTGCAAGCTTAACTGTTCAGAGTACAGCTTAGCATAGTGCTAGCCAATTAGTGATTAGTACTAGCTTAGCCTAATCCCAATGAAAAGTGTAATTATACGTTTTTATTTACCAAACTGTTCACGACACCATGACTCCTGTTTATATGGTTCTCTAATTGGTGGACTTTATTCATCTGCAATTAAATTTTTTTTAATGAACTTGGAAGTCAGGCAACTTTGGGGTACAGATTTTTTTTTTTTTTTTTTGTAAATAATAAAATGAATAAATGTATTACTGTTTCTATAAAAATATTAAGAATCACAGCCGTTGTCACATGTTGTCACAACATTGACAATAGTGAAGAAGTGTTTCTTTAACACAAAATCAGCATATTAGAATGATTTCTGAAGGATCATGTGACACTGAAGACTGGAGTAATGATGCTGAAGAAATTATATTTTAACATCTTAAAATATAAATGATTTTTTAAATTGTAATAATATTTCACCAATTACAGCTTGTACTTTTTTTTTCATTACTCTTTTTTTTCTTTTTCTTTTTTTTTTTTTTACCCCTTACTTTTGAATGGTAATGTATCATCACTTAATCTCTAAGCTCATAGTAGGTCTATCTTGAAAGGTTTAAACTTTATCACTAAAAATCAATTTCACTATGGAGATTTAGAATGACCTTTTTATTTCCTGAATCCTGCTGTGTTGCTCTGTTGGTGTGATCACACCCACTGTGGTTAAAGTCTTTGCCATTCACTCATAGGCAAGCACCACTTTGTTGTTCTTCTTTTCAAGCACATAGAGTAACTACAGACTTCTTCTACCAGCTCACCAGTTGTGTGAAATATAGTAGACCTTTTTACATCAGAAGTATAGAGCCTATCTGTGTCACACTGATTTTTCAGTATGAAGACTTATTATTGTTGCTGCTCCTGTCAGAAAGATACATATATTTTCCTCCATATCCCTTGCGGTTGCTTAATCCACCTCCACTCCCGGCTCCAGCACGCTCTCTGTGTCTGGGGAACGCTCTCGTCAAACCCAATATGTCAGCCTCTTTTCAGATTGTCAGGCATCACAACAGGGGAAGAGAATTCCTCCGTCAGCGCATTGTGTGTGTGTGTGTGTGTGTGTGTGTGTGTGTACTCGTGTACTCGTATTGCCTTACGGCCCCACTCTTTCACTGATGTGCGACTATCTATTGTCTCTTCTTATGACTGGCTAGAGCACAAAGCCCTAAAGTGCTCCAGCATCCATTTTTTGGATTTCTTCTTCTGTGGTTTCAACATCATCAGAAGACAAACATCATGGTTGATGGTTGATTTCTGTGCCACTTTTTTTTTTTTTTTTTTTTTTTTTTTTGTGGGAACAAAAAATAAAATCTCTTGATTGAGCCTACACTATGCCCCGAATAAAAGATGTTACTAACCAATCATACTTTAGCATCTGTTAAGGCCCTAATATACTCATGGCAAAATTCTAATTTGTTCTTTGCTTTGGGGTAAAAAGAAGTTCAAAATACATGAGCAGCGGTAGACTGTTAGCAAACATCCATGCGCCAACCACTCTACTGAGAGCAGCGGTTAGATGAATATGTAATTATGTGCTGCATGCTTTCGTTTCAATAAAATAAACACACAACAAAAATGACAGCAATGAGAAAACAACAAAGAAAGCATCTGATCATAGAGGTGTGGATGTTTTCATGAGCTTTGCAATTCAGCGCTCCAGTGAAGTCACATCACATTTATTTATATTCCACTTTATACAGATTTGTTTTTAAAGCAAGCAGCTTTACAGTATTAATCATGAAAAAACAGTGTCAGTGTCTGTCAGTTAGAATTACAACTTCAGTTTCTACTATAAAGTGGCTCTCCAGTGTATTCATGTTTTTACTCGTGGATGCATGACCTCGACGGACTGAGCAGAAGAAATGAACCAGAGAACATTTCTACGCCAAAGAGGGCGGAGCCTCAGAGCCAGACCTACCCACAGACAAATGGTAGTTTGAAGGTGTTGACCAGCCAGAGTGAACTTTTCCAAAAAGTTCACTTTAGCAGGTTGTTTCGAACTCTTGAAACAAATGCAAAACGAACTTCGTTTTGGCCTGATTTTGTTTTAAATGACATTGCACCAGTTTGTTCTTTGATTTCGTATCAAAAGACACTAAGTATATTGGGGCCTTTACAGTCCACCATATTGTCTGACAAACTTTTACTTATATCTAGGTCAGTCTATAGAAGTCCTGTGTGTTTGGATAGTTTAAGTAGAGATTCCAGGTATTATCCTAATATTATTAAAAAAATATAATTCTTTTTTAAATGAATATAATTTTTTAAAATAAAAAATCTGCTTCAGCAAAGCCCTTAAAACTAAGTTTTGAATTCTGAGCTGTTTTAAAGAGACCAGACTTCAGATGGCCACGCCTGGCTCCCCAATTATCCTCTCATAATTCCTCCATGTTTTAATTGGGTCGTATGGGGGCTGTCATGTGAAATGATGAAGGATGAGCATTGGGTGGGCTGCATTACTCAATTTCACCAATCAGAAGAGAGAGAGACGCTGTATTCCTTTTCTTTTTTTCTCTCTCTGTCTTTTCTCCTCTGCTGAGATTTGGAGTGTGAGAGATGGAAAGAGAGGAACTTTGAATGGCCAATGAGCCTGAATAATTGCGTTCATCAATTAAAGAAGCCAAAGACTTAACGAACATAACTAATTATGGACATAAATCAAGCAAGCTCCAGCCTTGACTAATTTGTACAAGGTTGAAGTGGTTTGACTTATACCACTAGGAGTTTTGCAAAAAAAAAAAAAAGCTTGCTGACATGTCTACAACGTCACAAAAATTATAACAACAGAAGTTGCCTATGCTACAATTTAAAATAGTTCTCCCAAAAATGTTATCATTCACTGCACTTTCCAAACCCAAATTACTTACTTTCTTCTGTCGAACACAAACTGATAAATTTTAAAGAATATTCATGCTGTTTTTCACACAGTTAAAATTAATGGTGACCAGCTCCAAAAATAGCAAAGCCCATAAAATAAAAGTGGTCCATATTGGTGAGTTCAAATCATTATTCACTAAAAATGTTCTCTACCTAGTTTGGATCTCTTTGACTTCATCTTATATTCAAATATGTCACGTCAAAACGAATCACACTAGGTTTTACTTCATTATTACAGTGACTTGTAACCAATCATGACATGTCATTTTCAAATATGAGCATATTAGGATACGATTCATAATGCTCCGAGATTTGAGAGTGGTGTAAAATATTTTCAATGAAAAACAACTTCAAATTTGGTCCATATTACTTCAGATGACTTGAAAATATAGTTCACAAGTATAATCGACTAGTTATGATCTGTTTTTGTCCTTAGTTATGATCTGTCCTTTTTTGGAGCTTAACAGCCCTTGGTCATTATTACATAGTTGAAATAGAGTAGTGTGAATATCTCCTTTTAGATGGTCATGAATAAATGATAACAGAGTTTAGATTTTTGGTGGATGAACTATCCCTTTAAAACTGGAATTACATTGCAAGCTGAGATTGAAGATCTCCATAGCATGAACTTTTTACGAAATGTGACTACTTGTGGCCATCCCTCTTTTTGAGTCATCTGGAAAAAGAATCTATGATAACACTAACAAACTGTCTAGCGTATCTGGAAAAGCCGTGACTTTCCAGTGGAGAAAGTTACCGCTGGAAGTAGTTGACCCACAGTTTGCACGACACTCCGTCGTCGAGGCTGATATGTGGTATTGCATAAAGCTGAGCATATGTTCCTCTTCATCCTCAACTAGGTCATCACCACTAAGCCTGCAATGTGAAGTTAGTCTCTTCTGAAAAAGTTTCCATCACAATCATTCATTGCACTCCATAAGCCGCACTGCTCGAGCTGGAACCACTGGCTCATTTGTAGTGGAATTTAAGGCCTCATAGGAAAGTTTTGTTCCATAGTCTTTCAGCACCACTGGGCCTGTCATACTACACAGCAAAAGAAAATCAGTTTTATTTTTCCCTTATTCGGCATGGTGCTTATTGGTTGCAAAAAATTTTTGGTACTTCTGATTCTGTGCATTCCTGTATCATCGTTGCATTTGAGACTATGGGAAATAACGATTGATCATTGAGATTCGACAACCACCAGCTCGTCAGGAGCTCGTAAAACAACCACTCTACTGAAGTTCCTTTGCTGCAGTCCAGGCCAGGAGTTATCACCTCAGCATTTGGAAACTAATGTCAGTCGCACAGTTGATTATGGTTATTTGCAGACATGAACTCAGAGCCCATTGGCATGACTGCGGTATTGGCTGCATTCAAGATCACCTGTGGGGTAAAGAACATAGACTAGGTCCCTATGCCCCCTAAGTGAAGTATTTACAGGGTTTAGTTTGGCACAGGTTCTAATTTTGGCAGCATACACTTAGCATTAGTGCAGTATGTTCAGACTGACCTACAGGTTTTTTTTAGTAGAGTCTCTACAGGTTCGCTGCTTCAGAACTGCTGTCATTTTATCCATTCATTTGCTCACTTCCAAATGACAAAATGGCATCAAGTCCATTAACCAGTAATGTTTTATGGTTAATACAACCTTGATTGTTAATACAACAGTCTTGATAAATATGAAAATGGCCCAATCTTCAACATTCCCTTATTCTGTTTGTGTACTTCAGGATCTGTCTGGCTCTATAGATGACCTCCCTACTGGAACAGAGGCGGGTCTCAGTTCGGCTGTCAGCGCTTCAGGTTCCACCAGTAGTCAGGGCGAGCAGAGTAACCCTGCTCAGTCGCCTTTCTCGCCCCATGCCTCGCCAAGAGTCCCCAGCATGCGCAGCGGGCCCTCGCCCTCACCAGTTGGATCACCAGTGGGTTCCAGCCAATCACGATCTGGGCCCATATCACCTGCCAGTGGGCCAGGTAAAAGATTCTGAGTGAGATATAATTTTTTGATTTGTTTTTTCATAAATATTTCAGGGAGAAATTTATCTGCTGTTTGAAACTCTATTTTTATGTTGTTTAATTTTATTCATTTGAAATACAATTTATGTAATTTATGTTTGAATTATATGAGATTATTCTGTAGTAGGGATGTGAATTTTCAGGAATATTACAGAGCTCCAGACTGCAACCTTTTTTCCTGCCTGTGTGACCAAAATTTTGTTAGAGGACCACAATGTTGCCCAACATCAAATGGCAAACGAAATGAAAGCGGAACGAAACTGCGCTACTCGTTTGTGGTTCACAGACCGTTTATCAGTTCGGACCAATAATAGACAGCGCAGCGCGCGCTACTCGCGGCCCGATCTTGATCGCGTGACACCGTTAGTACACAGCACTGGGAGATCAAAGTGAAGAAAGCCATTGAAATTGCCACAGAATTAATAACATAACTGCGAGGTCTAGTGAGAAGCATTCAAATTCGATGAAGAGTTCTCTGTTATAAACCATAGATATCAGATCGAACAGCGCTGACGTGGAAACCATGAGAAATATTGTGCCATGAATGAACAAGTTATAGAAGGCTTTCAACCCACAAATGAAGAGTTTGGTTCCAAAACGCGATAAACGCCATTTTTAAAAAAAAATTGAGTTTCCACCAAAATCAGTATTGTATCTGGTCGGTATTGAAAAGTCATTTATTAATTTTGCGCAAAATGCGATATCCGTTGTGTTATTCTGTCATGTTTTCCTCCCTTTCTTTCCAAAACGCGACAAACGCCAGTCTCCCTTCTCTGCAGAATGCGATATATCCACTCAACCAATCACAGCGCACCATTCCACGCATTGTAAACAGTAATGGCGGCGCTCTGAATACACCCGGCATCCTAGTTTTCCTTATCTGCTTTGTACTTTGTGATCAACAAAAACAGAAAAATGAATAATTTTGAACCTGTGGTGGTTTCTGCGGTGGGGAAAAAACGTAAGTCATCGAAATGTAATCATTTACGTGAGGAGATTAAGAAGATGAGGCACTCGAGTCGGGAGGAGGAAAAATGCTGGCTGTTGCTTGTTTCACGACAGCACCAAACTTCTGTCACGGTCCCCAAAACTGAATCATGAACAGTTTTTAAAAGCCGTTTTTAATACCAGTGTACTCGGCAAATGTGTTTATTTTAACTGTGCAGTGGCGCCAGATACTCTTTAATCGGTAATGACAAACGGAGACATAATTAATTTATAACATTAACAAGATGACTCGTTGAATTCATTTTGGGAGTGACGACTAAATGTATTTTTAGTCAAATGCCTGTATATAAGATTAGTATTGACAAAGTTCAGAGGCTGTCATATATGTGAATCAGCTTACTTTGTTGTGTATTTTCAATATGAAAAATAACTTTTATATTGATGGATTAATTGCATTTTGAAAAAAAACGTGTCATGGATTTATTGCATTTTGGGGAAAAAATAATCAGTTTTTATAATAAACCTTTAAAAATCAAAATCTAGATTTGAATTTTTAATGTTTTTATAACCAAAAGATGCTATGTGAAAGTTTGAAACAGAAAATAGTGGTTTTCATCTTGCTACTTTCTTGGTAAAGAAAACACATTTTTACTCAAATTAGTCAAAATGGATTTATAGTGTTTTGGAACCAAACTCTTCAAATATACATAAACATTCACCATGGATTTAATGTAGTAACACTAACTGTAACCATGGTATTGTGGCAGAAATAGTCAAATGCTTTCAAGTACTTAATACATCTTTTTCCAGCACTTCAAAACTAACATTATCATATTTAAATGTTATTTTTAATGTGATGACCAAAACATTATTTGTCCATCCTTCAAAGATTGACCCCATTTATAAAACTAAAAGTTTCAAGATGTCAAGATGTAGGAAAACTCACTTATTTAAAAATAAAAAAGACATTAAATTACCATTGTAACCAGTAGATGGAGGGCAGAGGAGCACTCATCGGCTTATAAGCTATTTTCACTGCCCTCAAATGTAAGTCTGGAGCCCTGTGTTTAGTTAAGATTAATAATTTAAAAAATATAAATCAAAATAAAATATTCTATTTATATATTTTTTTTTAAATTATTTTGTCAGTCATTGTGCATGTTTTGGTTTGCTGACATTGCTTTGGTTAAATCTGCTGAAAATTAGCTGCTGAAATCGCTTTAAATACAGACTAAAATTCTCTCTCTAACTAGGCACATATTCTTGAATATTCTGTTGTAGCTATTTTGGTAAAAAAAATATTATTGTTATGCTAACTTTGACATACCCATTAGCAACAGCCGTCATATGCTTCTCATTTAATTCCTACCACTGTGGAGCAGTCGGAGGGTGAGGTGTTTGAGCTCCAGTCAGCAGTGGGTCAGCGGCAGGATTCAAGCTGACTTTAAAACAAGTCACTCCATCATTAAAATAGTTTTGAAAGTCTGTTAGCAGTTTGGAGTCACTTTGACACAATTACTGTCCTGCTGTGCGCTGCATTGTTAGCCGGGCTTCTTTGATAGCCGGGCAGCAGAGGGCTTTGTGCAGCTGAAACTGCTGTTTTTCCTTTCCGTTCTGAATGTCACTAACAAGGTCCACAGGAGACCGTTTACCCTGCTGCACACAAAACTGCCTCATCCCTACTGGGAGCAGCGTTGGCCATTAACCGCATACAGGGCTGGCCCTGACATGTGATCTGTGTGCCATTACTGGAGAATGAATATCTCCGCTTTTACAAACATACGCGTTCTGTACATACAGGCACACAAAGTTGCTCATGGGAGAGAAACAATGAGCCTTAAACACCTCCCATGGGACGTGTGGTTAGATATTATGCCCTCAAGGCTAATTTGTCTGATATTTATCGTGAAAAGTAGCTCTTTTATGAGACCGCAAACTGTGTTTGTGGTTTTGTGCATGTGCACTGCAAAAATATTGGTCTTGATCAGTATTTTTGTCTTGCTTCCCAGTAAAATATCCAAATATCCTTAAAACAAGATAAAGATGTTAAAGATTCTTTAAACAAGATAAAAAAAATTGTTTTAGACATACAGTAAATCTAACAAAATTATAATTTTATTTAATTGTATTAAAAAAAAAAAAAAAACTAGAAACAGTATCTGAAAAAACTTTATCTTATTTTGATATTTAGATATTTTACTCTTAAACAAGACAAAAATACTGATTAAGAAAAGAATGTGTGTACAGTAAAAGACTGTGGGTTTACGCACACATGTACATTTTTTTCCAACACACAGGTACACAGATGGCCCCTCAGACCCCAGGGAACGTTCCAGACGTGGGCTCCCATTCCTCTCACAGTCAGTCGCCCATGTCTCAGGAGAGAGGTGAGTTGATTTCCCGCAGTAACATTACGGCTCACGCTGCCTCTATTTACAGCTATCAAGAAGAGGAGATTTTTAGTGAATATCCGACAGCTGTATTTTTCATCTGTCCCAAGTAATGCGTGTCCGCTCATTTTCCAGCATTCACTTCAGAGGAAAAAACTCAATTGTGTGACGTGTATTAACACCTGCTATATATTTTTTCCTCCTCCATGGATGAACACTAACAGTGTGATGCTGCAGAACCGTTTTCGATGAGCAGCTATCAGAGTGCTGGTGCTTTGATTTAGAGCTCAAGTATGAAAATTTGTTCGGAGCTGTAAGCAAAAACTTGTTCATTGTAATTTCAGTTATTTTCACGTATGCATCACAGTTAGGTTTACTTACACCAGAAGGTCAACATGAAATCAAAGTTGACCTTATTTACTTAAAACACTGTCCCAGTCTTATTGTGTACCATTTATCAGTGCACCTTGTTCTAAAGAAAATCCTTGTAAACTTGTGATAGCAAATAAAGATTTTGACCTTCAGTCTCCATGTCCAGGTCAAACGAGTTGGTGCTGACAGTGTTTTAGGAGGGCAGTAGTCCTCCACAATCCACTGCAAACTTACATTCAGGTCTGGTTTCAGTCTTGTATAGAATGCCCGCTCATAATGATCCAGTCAGTTCTCTTCCAACTTTTTTTACTTGTTCTTTATTCTGTTTCACTGAAATATGTCAAATTACAGAAATAAAATGGGTTGCAAATACCCCTTTGAATATATATATATATATATATATATATATATATAGGCTGTTGTGGACTAATAATTGCAAGACAGTCACAAAATGAAACAAATTATTTATTAAATAATCGTTAAATGACTCATTTGTTCTTTAAATTTGACGGATGATAATTTTTTGAGTTAACCACAAAAGTATACAAATAATTGATACATTTAAATATTTAAATATTTTTTATGTATTGGTGAGACAGTTCAAAGTGGCATTTCAAACATTAATTATTACTATCATCTAATGTTTCTGGAAATGTGTAAGTTGTATGTAGGGGTGGGTGATAAGACCAAAATCTTATTTCATGGTATGAGAAATGTTATTTCACGATAACGATATATATATATATCTCGATAAAGCTTTTTTTTTTTTTTTTCTCATTACAAATAAGAGCAAAAAAGCAAATTACAAACAGTAGGACAAATACAATAGAGCAAAGATACAAATTAAATAAACTTTGTTTTTCAGCTACAGTAGGTTTATTTACCATGTAAGAAATACTACAGAAATTGAATAATCAAGTGTATAACTGAAACACTGCGTAGTCTTCACTGAATGAAACAAATATGAACTGATTCTTATTAAAGATACAAAGGTTATTCAGTCATAAGCAGTGATTTTCTCTTTGTCTTTTGTTGTTTGATTAACATTAATGAGAAAGACAGCAGTGTATTATGCTGCTGTCCCTTCAAGACCGAATGCACGGATCTAGTTTACTGACGCACATTCGGTTTTCACCCAACTGTTTACGTTAATTTAAGACATAACCGACAGTGTGAATACTCCACACAACGGGCATTTTAACATTATTGTGCGTCTATTTGACCATTCAAGCGCAATAAGACACGAAAGAGAACTGAATTCGCGATTGCATGCTGTCTGAGAGAGGCGGCGTGAGCACCAACAAGCATGTCCCACTCTTTATTTTCTCATTCATGCCTGTTTCTTTATCACTCTTACGTGTGAATAACTTTAAATAGTACTGTGCTACACGGATATATTTACATACTGTGAAATAAGTGATATAGTAAAATCTCTAACGATAGACACTTACCATGGTCACTATATATACCGTCATACCGCTCAGCCCTAGTTGTATGTATGATAACGTACTGTATACGAGTGATTCATACTGAAAGATGTATATACTAATAATACTGAATAAAAACTATACACTTTGCAAAATAGTTATATGAATTTTAACACTAATCCTTACACCATTTACAGAAAACTTTTTTTTTTGTTCTTTTTTTTTTTTTGTAATGAGTAATTTCTCCCACTGTTTTGATTTTTAGGATTTGCACCTAACATGCAGCGCAATGCACCTGGTCCCCAGTTTGGAGGCCAGCAGCCTGGACCTTCTATGTCCCCACACTCCTGTCCCACTGGCCCTATGCACCATAATGTGGGCTCCTATCAGCTGGGCTCCTCTTATGGGCCCCAGAGTGGCCAGTATGGCCCTTCAGGTAACACACTCACATCCCCAGCTCTTCTGCTTGCAAACATTTGAATTTTTTCCCTCTAATTGTCTAGTGTAAATATGCACTAAAATGTTAAAACAAAACCGTGCAAAACTATAGACCCCTCACTTATTCTCGTGTTGTTCCAAACCTTTACAACTTACTGCTGTGAAACACCAAAAAAACACCTGTCATGCTCCAAAAAGGACAAAAAGCACCATAAAAGAACTGGTCCATACATATTGTGCACTAAATTGCAAGTCTTCTGAAGTCATATGATAGCTTTATGTGAAAAAATTTTGCCGTACAAATGTCATTTTTGTCATTGCTTTGACATCATGCATTCATACATTCATACATACTGATAAGATATGCGAGAGCCAATGTTGGTATACAGTACATCATTGACGACAAGCCTAGTGCAATAGTTTTAGGCACCAAAGGTAAATATATGAATCTTTTTTTGTGTTCCACGGAAGAAAGTAATCTGGGTTTGGAATGATATGAGTGAGTAAATGACAGAATTTGAATTTTTTGGTGAACTAATACTTAAAGTGTCTGTTGTTGTTTCAGCTTTGTGCATCTGTGAAAGAGACCCCATTAACAGGGCTCAGCAGTAATTTATCATGAATGTTATGGCGTGCAGATGTAATAAATGAATAGCTGCTAAGCATGCCTTTATAATGTCATGGCCTCCACTCTGCCTGATTGATAGTCCCTGTTGTCCTGTACTCTCATTCAAATGACTGACAGCCGGCTCAAGACAACAGGGGTGCAATGTGCTGCTGCTGTTGCAGGCCTGACACTGATTGAGCTATAGCGGCAGTCGACCACAGAATTGCTTACACAGATTGATAGGATCCATGAAAAGATGCCTCAGTCAATTCATAGTTTGGAAGAACATAAAATGTAGCATTTTATTGTTTCCTGAAGTCTACTTATAATGCAAACATTAATAATTTAGTTTTTTGGACCATTTTTTACTCTCTCTCTTACCCTTAGACTTGTTTCATACATCTTGTTTTACATTGATTCATTTTGGAGCCCATATTAACAGGCAGCTGGGCTTGCACTGCTTTCATCAGTAGTGTGGTGCTTCTTAACAGAAGTAATACTGCATGTAGAGTTTGGGCACTAGGCCTATTTTTGCTGCACATTACAACCTGAACTCAGGCACATTTGGTGGAAATGCTATATAACCCGGGGCATGGTGGCTCAATGGATAGCGCTGTGGCCTCACAGCAAGAAGGTCCTTGGTTTGAGTTCTGACTGAGCCAGAAGGCCTTTCTGTGTGAAACACAATTCAAAGACAAAAGGTGAATGAGAGGTGATTCTAAGTTGTCCATAGGTGTGTAAGCATGTGTGTTAGCCCTGTGATGGACTGGCTGTCCTTCCAGGGTTTTTCCCTGCTTACGACCCAAGACACTGGGTTAGAGTCCAGCATCCCCACAACCCCAGTAGAACAAGCGGTTTGCAAAATGGTTGGATAGATACATGTGGTCCCCCAACTTAGTAGATAGATACATGTGGTCCCCCACCTAATAATAATTTTTAGCTACTGTACCTTTAAGACTTCTATATGTAAATTACCTTTATGATTGGCTAACCTGTTCACAAATGAAACTGACCAATGTAAGTCACACTTCACATTCATCAGGGACACCCACTTTGCTGAATAGGGGTTGATGTGTAAAGACAACGTGTCACTAGCCAACCCAGAACAACTAGATTTTGGTCAGGGTTGTCTCACCTGCCGACTGTATTTGATGAAATCTCGCCCTCTTCTGTTGGAGGTCTGTTACACACAGCGATTATGAATGGCAGAGGGATGACAGCCTTTGAGTTTTCTCTCCAAATTTTAAGCAGGACAACTGCTTGTTACTTGTTGACAGCTTGTTGACAACAGTTTCTGTCTGAGACTCAAGCAGGACAACAGATTGTTGCTTCTTCAGAGGCTCATTGGTCACTGCCATGGTCAAATGATCGCCCCACCAACTGAACGATCATTTCAAACGAAACAGAAGTTGATTTCTAGTCAGTAAGGCCATTAACTCAGCAGGGAGTTGAGTCACTGCGGCTGTTAAGGCTCCCCTGCTGAGAGCCGATTCTCCATCAACTATGTAAATGAGGATTATGATTGAAAATCTGCTGAAAAATCAGCTGGTGTAAACATTGACGATCATTCAGAAAGTATTCAGACCCCTTCATTTTTATCACAACATTCTACACTCCATGCCACCATAATGACAAGGCAAAAACCAGATTTGTGATAACTTTGCAAATGTATTACAAAGAAAAACCTGAAATATCATATTGCATTGTATTCATTGCAAGTATTCAGACCCTTAACACATTATTCAAGTTGAAGCACCCTTTGGCATGGACTACAGCCTCAAGTCTTTTTGGGTATGATGCAACAAGCTTTGCACAGCTGGATTTGAGGGATTTTCTGCCGTTCTTCCCTGGAGATCCTCTCAAGCGCTCATAAAGGGATAGTTCACCCCAAAATGAAAATTCTTTCATCATTTACTCACCCTCAAGTTGTTCTAAACCTGTATGAATTTCTTTCTTCTGCTGAATACAAAAGATGATATTTTGAATATAGGTAACCAAACAGTTGATGAATATGGGTAACCAAACATTGTATGGAAAAACAAATACTACGGAAGTCAGTGGGGCCCATAAACTGTTTGGTAACCGACATTCTTCAAAATATCTTTTTGTGTTCAGCAGAAGAAAGAAATTCATGTAAATGATGAAATTTTTTGGGTGAACTATCCTTTTAAGTTGGATGGGGAATATTCAAGTCCGGGCTCTAGCTGGGCCACGCAAGGACATTTACAGAGTTGCCCCTAAGTTGCCCCACTATTGCATGTCTTGGCTGTGTGCTTAGGGTCATTGCCTTGCTGGAAGGTGAACCTTCGACCCATCTTTGCTCCTGAGGACTCTTAAAGATGTCTTTGCATTTTGTTGTATTCAGATTTCCTTTTACCCTGACCATTCCCCAGTCCCTGCCACTGATAAACACCCCCTTAGCATGATACTACAACCACAATGGTTGGAATAGTATTGCAAAGGTGATGAGTGGTGCCTGGTTTCCTCCAGACATGACGCTTGTAATCAAGATTCATCAAACCAGAGAATCTTATTTCTCACAGTCTTTTAGGTGTCCCTTTTGCAAATTCCAAGCATGGTTTCATGGGGTTTGCTCTGAGGAGATGCTTTGGTGTTGTCGCTCTGCCATAAAGCCCATATCGGTGGATTGTTGTAGTGATGGTTGTCTCCTTTCTCCCATCTCCACACATGATTTCTGGAGCTCAACCACAGTGACCATCAGTTTCTTGGTCACCAAGGGCCTTCTCCCTGATTGCTCAGTTTGGCTGGTTCTAGACTTATTCCATTAAACTTACTCCATTAAGAATTATGGAGGCCACTCTGCTCTTGAGAACTCTTTTTTGCAGCAGAATTTTTGTAGCCTTCTCCAGATCTTTGCCTCAACACAGTCTTGTCTCTGAGCTTTCCAGACAGTTCATTTGACTACATGGCTTGGTTTTGTTCTGATATGTATTTTTAGCTGTTAGATGCAGGTGTGTGCCTTTCCAAATCATGTCCAATCAATGAAATTTGCCACAGGTGGACTCCAATCAAAGTGTAGATACCTTACTAACTATTAATAAGCAGTAATTAGGAGTTTATTCAGGCAAATGTCATAATTAATAGTTAGTTAATAGTGAGAATTGTACCCTAATCTAAAGTGTGACTGTAGATTTTGCTTTGTCATTATGGGGTATGTATTGTAAATTGTAAATTAAAAGCATTTTAGCATAAGGCTGGGCTTACGAATTTAAAGTGTATTTGATCTGCAGTTTTAAAAAAGCAAGGAAAATCCCCTTTTCCATGACATATTCCCTTTAAACAGAATTGTCTTTGACTCAAAGCTTAGTTGTTGATGTGAGTTGAGTTGAAGGCAGGGAAAGTGGGAAGCCTTTGAGTCCTGTTGTGTCAGAACAAGCTTTGGCATTTTGTGTAGCTGAATTACAGAAACATGGGGGTCATTGAAACAAGGTGAGATACACATCTTTTTAGCTCACAGTAGGCATCAAATTGTGTTCCCATGTCCCAAACCCTCTGTCATCTATGCATCGCTCACAGCACTGTCAGAAGGGCATCCGCCTGTATCTTTCACATTCATGGCACCTTTCCCTCTTTTTCACCTGAGGGAATGTTGGGATTAACAGGGCTGGAGGAAAGTCACCACAGAGTGTCTGACAGCAGTACGGCATTTCTGTGTAATTGGCATTGCTCCAGGTCCACGTCTACATCCTTACAGACTGGAGTGTCCGTCCTCCCCACCGTGAAGGAGCTTGTTAAGGGTCTCATTTCAGTGTAACTACAGAACAGGGGCAAAAAGCCAGCATCCCCCTTCCTTTCCTCTCAACCTGCTTCATGTGATTTTGGAATACATTTTTAGTTCTCTTTTTTACACTGGGAAAGAGGAAAACATGCCAAGACTCTCTGATTTCCACAGGGAACTCTTGAAACCTGAATGAGCCAGAGATCTCAACGTTTCGACAGCTTGAGGAGTGGAAATCCCAGTTCTAATTGTGACTGAAACGCTGCTTGGCAAGCTCCTCCTGCCAAGCAGCGATCTGGGCATGATTAAATTTATGCCCATTATGCACATCAGCATTTTAGACGGAACTCCACGTGGTGAACATGATGTCTCGTCCCCTGAGAAACTTGGCGAGAGAAACTTGGCGTCCAGTGGGTGTCAGGCTGAATGTCCTCAGACTGTTGATCTCGAAACATGTCATGAGGAGACATACTTCATTATCAAGGGGCTCTTTGATGGCTTGCTGGGGCTTTGGTCCCACATTAGTTTTGAAGAATGTCAATTTGGCTGAAATGTGTCCAGCCTTCACTGGCTTCCAATACTCTCCCACAAAGATCTGATAATTTGACTCCCTGAGTAGGAACAGAGAAAGAAAAGAATGTACGTAGAATTTAGACTTAAAAGAGAAGCGATCAACACATCCTCAAATCATTCCAAACCTATATAATTTCATGAATATCCATTACATTGTGAATCACATTTAATGAGGCTCCCAAGAGTGTTGGCAAATAACTACATAGGGCTCGCTTATTATTTTTAGTGTTCCGAACAGGTTTGGTGAAAAGCAACCTGATATTTAAGCTATTTTGATGTTAAAATTGTGGCTTCCGCCCATGTTCCCATGTTGGCATCCAGTGGATCAAAGAAAAAAAAAAATCCAACAAAATCATAGCCATTTATTAGGGATCCAAACTCGAGATTGATTAAAACTAAGGGCCCGTCCACACGGAGACGAGTTTAGCTGTATACGCAAACATTTTGTATCGTATGGGCGTTTTGTCCAGATGGATCTGGCGTTTTCAGAAGGTGAAACCGATATTTTTTGAAACTGGGTCCCAGAGTGGATAAATCTGAAAACGACCCTCTTGCGTTTTCGTGTGTACAGCCAATCCATATATATTTTGTGAAAGGATGATGTCATCACCCCACGTGTCGACCCTAGTCAGACACCGCTAACAGCACAAAACAGCAACAACAACAACAATAGCGGACTACAGCTTGTGTTCGTGATGCAGAAGCTACTGAGCCTATTAGCTTTACTAAAATAAAGCTTTATTTCTAAGCTTTACTAAAGTTTGTATACAGCGCGCAAGGTTTCTGCACATGCTCCAAGTCTTATTCTCCATTTTTAGTGTATCCCTGTGGCAGAATTACAGCGCCATATACTGATCTGGCATGTATACTACATTGTTTTGAGTCGGTTTCAGTGGTTCCGTGTGTACGCAGATATTTCTTGAGACGAGGAAAAAAAAAGATAGGGAAAGGATAAACATAACACTACTGAAGTACATTGTGAAATTTCTTGGTTGTCTGTAAGAGTAAGAGAAGGGAAAGGTAACTAAATTCAGGACAGCAATAGCACTTAGTTTGGAGTGTTTGGAAACACACACGATACTTTTTGCATTTAAAAAACACTTAGAGGAAGTGAATATGGAATGTTATCAACAGTGTGCAGGACTCTTGAGACATGTTTTGTTAACTCTTAAAATGGTCATGCATTGCTTTTTATTTTATACTCTTTCTTGAGGCTTATAATGGTGTTATGACTTATACATAAAAACTGTCTGGTTTATCTCTAGGTAACTACCCACGGCCTCCCAACTATGGCGGAGCACCAGGTGCCAACTACAGTGGTCCCGGCCCAGGCATGGGCAACAGTCTTGGCATGAATGCCAGCAGTCCAATGCATGGGCAGGGTCCAGGGCAACCCTGTGGCTCTATGACCACGGCTCGAGGACCAGGGCATGCAGCCGGTGGCAGGCCTTACCCGGCAGGCTCCAGCAGTGTGGCTCCAACTTCTCCCAACATGCCTCAGTCTGCTGGCCCAGGGATGGGTCCACCTCCTCCCAACGTCAGTCGCAAACCCCATGAGAGTAGCCCTGCATCTGCCCAGCAGAACCCAGTCCCCTCGGGCCAGGCCAGGTAAATCTGAGCCTTTATTAATTTTGATCAAGTGCCTTTCTGCTTAACTAGAACAAGATGTTTTGGTCATGTTTGGTCTAGATTGCATCAATAATTAAATGAATAGTTCACCCAAAAATGAAAAATTGTCATTATTTATTCACCCTCATGTTGTTCCAAGCCTGCATGATCTTCTGCGGAACACAAAAGATATTTTCAATGATGATAGTAGCCAAGCAGATTTGGTTACTATAGACTTCTATTGTATGGACATAAAATCAATGAGACATTTCTCAAAATGTTCCACAGAAGAAATACAGTCTTACAGGTTTTATTTTTGGGTGAACTATCCCTTTAAGGTCACAAAATATTCCCCCAGTTAAAAACATAAAGCTAAAAATATTAATTCCAGAAATCTGTCTTGTCTCTTTTTAAGGATGCACCAAGTAATTTTTTACACCTTACAAAATAAATAAGATTTTGTACATATACAGTTAAAATTATTAGCAGTGCTCCAATTAGATTCGGATAGCCAATACAAATTTCTTTGTCGACTGATACCAATTCTGTTATTTTAAGCTTTTATCAGGAACTCAGTCATGACCACTTATGTAAGCTCTCTGCTAATGGAGCTTAAAATGTCTACATATGGCATATTCAATTATTTAATTTATAATAGCATTCACCACCTTTTCATTGGATGTTGGTAATATTGATTCCCCTTTTATTTGTTTTCCTGGTGATTCAATGAGGGGAACACATTCTCATGTAAGGTAAGAGTGGAGAGAGAAAAGTAAATGTGTGTGGACTGATCGGGTGCTGTTAATGCCATTTGTACAAATATTTATTTTGTAATATTCACTATACCCTATACCCTACTATAACCATTTATGATTCAGAAGGGTACTTCTTTGTAACTTTTATGCACCCTCAATATGTCATTTTGCGTATCCCTCACTAGTTGGCCTCTACTGGACAGTCAATGCAGACATTATATTACCAAATAATGCTGAGGGCAGTATTTGGGAGAGGGCCAAACATGTAATTATTCAGTGCACCTTTGAGTTGTCATTTGTATTGAAAATGAACAGGCACCAAGGAGACTTTCATGCTCTTCCCCCTGCTTCAGGCCTCCCTTTGGCAGGTCCCCTGTATACCCCGGCCTGTCTGGGCCTGGGGGACGGCCAGCTTCCTTCCCTATCCCTCACCCCCATCACCCTCACTACAGTTCTGGGCAAGGCCAGGGGCAGCCTCACACTGAGCTGTATGGGTAGGTTTAAGCTCGGAGCCCTAGCTGGATGGCTTTACTCTGCTTGAGTCTGCTCGCATCTGCTAGAAACGAAACAAGCCAAGCGCTATGCATTAGCTTCTCCTTTCTTCTCCACCATGGATGTGTTTTATTCTGAGCTTTTAAGATGCCTAATCATATAGCTTTTACAAAGACAGGAGAAGCATCCTCTGGAGGAAACAGCAAAATGTTCTGTAGATTGGAGAACTGAAGCAGCAGCTTGTGTAGCTCAGAGATAAAGTGAAGTGGAAGACAAAAAAGGAATCATTCACCCAAAAATAAAAAAAATAATATTTTTTATGTACTCATACTTGTCTTACCAAATCTGTAAACTGTTCAGATTTAAAATTGACGCATCGACAAGCAAGACCTCATCGAGTCACAGGTTTGATGTCATATCTGCCAAAATGCCATTGGTTCTCACATGTTGAGAAATGGAGAATATGATTAGAGAGCTGTAGCAGAAGGGAATATTTTCAGTGAATAATAATATTTTGGTCTGTTCCTCACATGAAGTTATTGCTGTGACTTCAGAAAACTTGGAATATACTGGAAAAGAGCTAAATTAAGATGATTCTACTTGAAATTCTACTTGAAATTCTACCATTGCACTTTATTTTAAAGGGTTAGTTCACCCAAAAATGAAAATTCTGTCATTAATTACTCACCCTTGTCTCGTTCCACACCCGTAAGACCTTCATTCATCTTCGAAACACAAATTAAGATATTTTTGATGAAATCCGAGAGGTATATGACATCGTCCAATATAATCAACACTTTCAAGGTCCAGAAAGGTACTAAAGAGATTGTTAAAACCGTCTACGCGACTGCAGTGGTTCAACCTTAATTTTATGAAGCATCGAGAATACTGTCTGTGCGCAAAAACAAAACAAAAACAATTACTTTATTCAACAATATCTTGATTATATAGCTGTTTATGGACAAGTCATATACCTCTTGGATTTCATCAAAAATATCTTAATTTGTGTTCCGAAGATGAACAAAGGTCTTACGGGTGTGGAACGACATGAGGGTGAGCAATTAATGACAGAATTTTCATTTTTGGGTGAACTAACCCTTCAAGGTGCCCTTGTTACAGTGTAATTATACAAAGAAGTACGGAGTATTATTAATTAACTACATGTACTTATTATATTATTAAGTTTTGGGTTAGGGTTAGTTGCTTGTAATTATGCATAATTTGCTGTTATTACTATAGTAAGTACATGTAAGAAGTGTAACGGACACTGTAAAATAAAGTGTTATCAATTCTACTTGTGTGTTCCATGAAAAATGATAACAGTAGGCTATACAAGTTTTTATTTTTGGGTGTTATTGTCCTTTAAGATATAATCAATAATGCCTTTTGTCTCCAAACTAAGTATATTTTGCCAACTTATTTTCTGTTTCTGTATTTAAAAGTGGTCATGGATCATATTTTGTTGAGACCGAAATGAACCAAATGTAAAAATAGTGTATCTTGGCCCCCACGTGTGCATGGTGTCACAGCCTTTTTAATAATCGCATAAGGCCATATTCTTATTCATAATTGGGCAGCTCTAGTGCAGTTTCTAGTTAGAGTTGAGGTGTGATTCGCAGAACTGTTGTTTTTTTTTGGTACGTGTACGACTTTGACAGAAAAAAATATGAAGATGTGGATTGTACCTCATTTAAGACTTAAAGCGTAATATGGACTACAAACAACACAGGAATCACTTCCTTTTCCTTTGTGCATTAATCCTGAATGTCTTAACCCTTTCTACTGTCCCTGCATATTTGTTGCTTGGCAGCTATAAGAAGTAAAGAAGAAAAGAAAATAAGTGTACTAACAACTTACCATTGAACTCTTCACATCTTAAACAGGCTCTTAAGCCTTTTTTAAATGTTTGTGTCCTTATGTTTGTGTTCTATTGTCCATAGGCCAAGCGGTTATCAGGCTGGGCCCCACATGCTTGGAATGGCTCCTGGAGGCCCCTACAACCATCCACCGAGCAACAGCTCAGCCAGGATGACCCCTCAAGGACCCTCCTACAACACAATGCCCACAGGTAAGCGTGAGAATTTCCACTGATATGTCAGTGTTTCAATGCGACAAGATTCTAAATGCATGAAAACTTATGCAAGCTCGTTATGCTTAATTCGAGAGAAGCAGAATTCGTGATCATGATTAAAATACGATTTGTGTAGCCATATCTGTAATATATTTTTATGTTTTTGAAAATCTCTTATGCTTTCCAAGGCAGCATTTATTTGATCAAAAATGCAATTATAACAATAATATTGTGAAATATTATTACAATTTAAAAGAATTGTTTAATATTTTAATATATTTTATAATGTAATTTATTCATGTGATGGCAAAGCTGAGTTTTCAGCAGCCATTACTCCATCTTCTGTGTCACATGATCCTTCAGAAATCATTCTTATATGCTGAATTTGGTGCTCAAGAAACATTTTTTATTATTACCAATGTTCAAAACATTGATTATAGAATATATTATTGAATATTAGATTATAATAGATTATTGAATATAGTCATGGAAACTGTGATGCATGTTTTTCAGGATACTTTGATTGATAGAATGTTAAAAAGAACAGCATTGATTTGAATCTTACTGACCCCAAAATGTTAAATGTTAGTGTATATTGAGAATATTCAGTAAATCTGGAGTTTCATGCAGTCTTTTGCCTTCAGTAAAGACAGAGATATTACTTGATTCTGGGAAATTGCATTGCACCAAGTTAAGACGTGCTTTTACAGTATAGATAGTTTGAACATATACCTTTGTTTGGAGGGTTTTGATCAGATGTGTAGATCTCTGGATTGTGCAGTCTAAGGGTCTGAATTTCCTGTAGGGCCTATGACAGGCTCAGGGGACACCATGATGCCCACCGATCCCAAACAGAGAGCTGAGCACAAGGAGGAGGGCAGTACACCCACCACAGATCCACCTAAGCCAAAGGTATGAAGAGATCTTTCTCTCTCTGACTCATTGAACATGTCTAGAAGATGCTCACAGATAACTCTAAATCCTTGAAAATGGTAACAATACTCTAAAACCTTCGATGTTGCAGACATTACAAGTGATAAAACTATTGTAGCCCAGTCCACATTGAAATGTCATTGGTCCAATCTCCTGCTTCACATTCTTGCATATTAAACGTCTTAAAAATCTTCTGATTGGCTGTGATTGTGTTGCATTGTGAAACATTTTAACTTTCATTGTTGACAGACAAATTGCTTGCTGCTGGAATCTTACGTTGTACATGGGACACGGTTTGAGAGTGAGAATTAAACACCTTAATTATGGAATTTAATAATTGGTTATAGCCTAATAATTATAATAATACCCATTACCAAATCCACCAAATCTAGATCACCAATTTGCTTTTAGCACAGACATGTTCGGTGGCGCACTGGTGGAAAATGAAACTTTGACATATTGTTCTAAAATGCCGTTTGCACCAGATAATTGAAATAGAATCAGATTTTGACCAAATATCAGACTTTTTTCCCCAAATAATTTGTGAAGAATCGTAATCAAATTGATGTTAGAGCAAATATTTACACCCTACTGCTCGTAGCTCTTCTAATTTATCGTTTTGTTATTTACACTCTCTAAACTGAGTACTGAAAGTATGTTGTTCTTAAACAGTGTTCCATTTCAGTGTTATTCAATAACCCAAGGAATATATTTCTCTCATAATGAGTGCACATCTAAGCTTTGGAAGACCTTGCTTCATTTTTTTTCTATGTATAACTTGTTCTTTCTCAGTCATTGCCATTACTTTCATCAGAACTTCATTGTGTCATTAAGTTCAGCTTTCTCTTGATTGGCTGTGATATGGCGCACTAGCAGAGCATTCTCTCTGAACTCATCTTTCCATTCTCGCTTCTGTGTCATTTTTTTCTGTGTTTTTGTTTCATTTGTAATTCGATGTGATGTTTTGTTTTGTCCCCTTACTGATTAGAGGGAAGTAGTTCTGTCACTTTAAATAATTCTCAAAGAATTTCCTCTGTTTTCTTTCTAGTTCAAGATAATCTCTGTACTTTTTTCACCTCATGGCATCAGTCGGCAACAGAGCACGGCTTTTAAATTTAACGTTTAGAAAACATCACAACAAACGGACGTGCCTTCAGATGTTGACCTTTATGTCCTGTCCAGCTGGCTGCATTACAAGCTTTGTGTTGCTCTCCCTATTTCTGCTGACTTTCTTGTGTGTGTGTGTGTGTGTGTGTGTGTGTGTGTGTGTGTGTGTGTACGCATTCCTGTAACAAGTATAACAAGTCTAGACAAATAGCACAGAGCTACTTGAAAGGCATGAATTGAGCTTTCTTTAGTACAGCTCAGAGTGGTGCCACCTTCAGCCAGAACAAGTGCAAAAAAGAGTGTGACAGAAAAAGATTTGAAGTGCTATACACTAAGTTTGCCAGTCTTTTGCCAAACTTTCTGAATGCTTCTCATGCTAAAGACAGTAGGCTCACATGGGAGGTTTTTAGGACAGTGAATTGCAGGAGAATGTTTTTCGACCTATTGCAGATCAAGCTATCTTTTTCTATTGACAGGGTGCCAGTACTCATGCTGATTAGTTAACGATAACTATGATGAAAAAAATGTTTGTCAACAAGGTCTTTTTCCATGACTAAGATGAGACGACACAGATCTCATTAAACGATAACTGTGACTATCAACATGCAATATCTTTGACGAAAAAGACGAGACGAAAATGTAACTAAAAAATTAAAACATTCAGTCAATCTGTGTTCTGTCACGAGTCGCTTGCGCTGTTGCTGCTACTAAATATGTGATCAAACCTTCTCAGTGATGAACTGTAATAAATCCAAACATGAATCTCGACTATATTGTTTGTGGTTGCTAAATTTGCTGTTGTTTTAATAGAAAATCATTAATGTGATTTGAAATTATTGGAATAACTATTAGATAAGTTTCTTGTTTTACCCGTGTTCATAATATAGAGTGTGTTCATTTATACTGTATGATAAATAGCCTACAATAAATCAGTACACTAGATGAGTAAAATAATCCATGCATATAAGTTGACATTCTCTTGATTTGTGCTTATAGGTGAAAATGCAATAATTCTGATGAAATGTAAAAATAAATTTCTCAAATGACAACAACCGCTGCGATTATAATTTTGAGCAAAACAGTCGTTATTATCATTTTAACCATTATGCAGCATGACGAAAATGTGACTAAGTTTTCATTGACTAAAACTAGACTAAAATGCCCAGACATTTATTTGACTAAATCTTGACTACACAAAAACAGGACAAGGTTGAGTAAATATGCTAAAAAACAAAAAGTATATTTGACACAAGACTAAGACTAAATTAAAAAATAGCTGACAAAAACGAACACTAGTCCTGATACACATTTCCAGTATTCACTGAGAGGAAGAAAAGAAAAAAAGAAAAACTTTCTGGGCTGGAAAAATTGGCTCCGTACCGGCCCCTTAACCCTGCTGGTCCTGAACCAAGAGCTGCAGTAAAATATTCTCACCAAGTACAGTTTTCAGAACAACTGACTCTGGGGATTAAGGCCTATTCAGACCAACACAAATTTTTGGAACAAAAATTCAGTCTGATTTTTGCATTCAATTTGTCTGTTGAAACCAGTGGGAAAAAATGTCTGGCACCCACTTGAAAAGAAAGGAAGTCCAACAGTATCTACGTGTTTTCGGATACCCTTTCAGATTTTGTACTTGCTATGTTGTTTATCAAACAGCACTATATACAAGAGTACAGAGGCGAGAGCCGGTTCTGTATTCTTCCTCTGCTACTTTGCTTAGTAAAATAGTCTGTTCAAGTGCACCACCAATTTGTAGTTGTATGTAACAGCAGGGACACCTGGTGCATGACAAAAAGTGCAAATCTTATTGGTTGGTCAGGTTTTTTTTTTTTTTTTTTTTCGCAATGTGATAGAGAAGAGATTAGAACATCTCTCTATAAAACTGTTCATTCTGAATAGAAACATTAACAAATTCAAAGTAAAATGTTTATTGCACTGAATTTTCACATCTATTATTTGTCTTGGTGTAAACAGGCCTTTAATCATTTTTTCAAGTTACATTGTTATGCCAGTAGGTGGCGAAAATCTACTGTTTTTACAACTGAGTAATTGAATAATTCATTCAATCAATTTGTTCAAAAACACTGAATCATGAATGAAACGCTATTATTGTCAGTTGCTTGGAGATGCAACAGTTGGTTTTGCTTTGTTTAAAACTATTTTCATTGGCAGGCCACAGATATAACTTCAATTATTGTGTGTAAAATCTAAGTTACTCTGTATTAACTTCTTATTTATTGAACCTTTGTATAAAAGCAGTATCCCACTCGAAATCATGCTCTTGGTCTGATTATCAGCACAGCTGTGATTACCTACCACCAATTCCCTCTTGCTTGTGTAATTTGCAATTTCCTGCAAAACTTTATTCATTTTATTTGTTTATATAACTTCATCAAAGCTAGTTTGCGATGGCATAAAGCTGATTCAGATTACTTCTTAGTAAAGAAAAAAAAAAAAAAGGGCCAGTTCTGGGAGAGTATTGCGCATCATTTGGTTGGACAAGGAGTAAAGGTGATTTTAAAAGCTGTCTCTCACTATTAAATGTGTGTGGGTTTCTCTTTGTTCCTTATGTGTTCTCCATCACAGGACAACTACGGTTCTCAGTGTGTGTCCCAGCCTCCCACCCCTTCCCCTCTGTCCCCCAGCCCAGCTAGTCTGTCCTCTTATCAGGGGGATGACAGCGATAGCATTAGCAGCCCTGCCTGGCCAAAGAACCCCAGCAGCCCTGTAAGTGCCTCATGCACTTTTACTATCTTCTCTTTGCTTTCCTGCTTCTTTCTTCTTCTGTGATTATTTAGGTCTCCTGTTTGATGGTGTGAGCTGTTTTGACCACAGATATGATGTAATTAGACTTTCTCATTATGACACTCTGTCTACCACAAGTGGCTACCACAAGATTCTTATACTTTCCCCAATTTCTTGTCAGTTATATCCAGTGTTGGGGAAGCTATTTTAAAACTGTCACTTGCTAAGGTCCAAGCTGTTCATAATAAGAATTTCAACTAGAGTCAACTACAATTAGCTACACTACAAGCTACTCCATTGAAACTACATTATTATTGTAGTTTCTTGCCCAGAAAAAAAAAAAAAAAAGTTTTTGAATGGTTGAATCTCAGTTTAGGTAACAGCATCATATAGAGCATTATTAATAGCATTATAACCAATAAAAAAATTGCTATAAAAAGGCCCATAAAAACATCAGGAGTTGGTTCAAGAAAATGAACAAACTGATTCACTACATCAAATCAAACTTTGCAATACTACATGTGAGGGAACGGACAGTTTATTACATCTTGATTTAATTATTGAATTACTCTCAGCTATACGGCTGAGTGCTCAATACAATGTGACAGAAATTGTGAGAAAGTAGCTTGTCATTGGAAAAACTACTCTATTTTGAGAACAGCTGAGCTACAAAAACGTCAGCAATTAGTTATTTCCCAACACTGGTAACATTTTGTGTTTAACTTTAAATGATTCAAACTCAATTAACTTTGCGTTTGACAGCGGACACCACGGTAAAAGAAAATATCCTTATTGTAACATTCAAAAAGAGGGATTGGGGAAGAGTTAACAGTTAACTGGTACATGGTGAATCAGCTTTTCATATTCAAGTTTTAATGAGAGTCCGTTATTATTGGTTTTGTGAGGTGTTGAGCCCTTTCATGATTCGTGGCAACGTTCGACAGTGTGGTAACTCAAACAAAATGGCAAGCTACAGTGTTGCATAACATATTATGTGACTATTGCCACGTTATCAACTTTCTTTGAAGGTTGAAGCAGCACATGAAGCTGAAAGGTTGTCTTTTTTGAGACTCTTGCTTTATTAAAGGGATAGTTCATCCAAAAATTACAATTCTGTTACAAATCAATTACTTACCTTCATGCCATCCAAAACCTATAAGATTTCTGTATATCTTCGAAACATAATTGAAGATATTTTTAATTAAAACTTTAGAGATTTTTGTACGTTCAAACCTTTGATGCTTCAAAAAGTTCATAAAGACAACGTGAAAGTAATCCATATGAATTGAGAGGTTTAATCCAAGTCTTCTGAAGAGACACAATCACAATTAATTTAGCCTTTTATTCACAAATGAATAAAGCTCAGCTGTGCTTGCTTTATACGTGAAAAAAAATCTTTAAACGGTTCTCAGGTTTCATTACATGTCTTCATGTGCATTTCAAAGATGAGCGAATCTCTTATGAGGTTGGACTTGAGGGCAAGTAAATGACAACAGGATTTTAATTTTTGGGTGAACTAACCCTTTAAATTTGTTTCAAGTTTTTCAACATTTCGCAGTGTTTACAGTAAACTAGTAGTTCCAGTCACAGTCTTGTACTCATTGGTGTGAGTACAAGTCGTGTACACGTTGTGGCTAGCGTCATGCTAAATATAAACATATTTTATTATAATTTGTGGCCAAAAGTAGCGCAAATATAAGACAACAATTTTAATTTTACGTCATTTAAATGTGGTTGTCACTCCTGACACTTTGCAGTGTGTAAGTGGCCAATTATCCTCTTAGCAGCATGAAAAACTAAACTTTTATTCAAATTGTGAATAAGTTATAAACAACACAAGCGAGCAAAGTGCACTTTCTTTATAATGACTGAAGCTGTCAGTCATTCAGTGACCTTAAAAGTTCTTGCGAAAACTCCAGCTGAGTACAATGCACAATGAATCTCTTATTTACATTGCGTCACGCTTTATTGGGTATAATACGGGAACTCGGTGAGCGCTGAACAGAAACTTAGTTTTGAGCTGTATTGTGTGAATTCTGACTAAAACATTTCTGACTGGCTATTGCGTTTATGAGCTCAACAGACATCTCTATGATTGGCTACAGTGCTCAATGCTGCAAAAACACATTGTAAATAGAAACTTTTGACTCTCCTCAGACCGCAAACACAGATACATACAAGACCTTTTGAAAGCAGCAAGTCGGTACTTGGTAGCCTACTATATAGAAAGGCTGGTATCATCACATTTTTACAATTTCAGTATCGATATGGTACCCAGGATTTGACAAAAGTAATTCAAACAACAAATACATTGTATGCGTGAGCACAATTGTCCAATAAAACTTTCTGATTCTGAAATGCATAAACATAATCAGAAAATATTCCAAATTTATTTCAAGGTTTCAATTGGTAGTGTTTTTACAGAAAAAAAATATTATTTGTGGTTTAAATGTGGCCATAATGGCATGGCATCGATTCTCAATTATGCATGTGCCCCAAAACTGCAAGTTCTAATTCTGCAAGAACGAATGAGCCCCTCCCCCTGCCCCTCCCCCTCTGCTACATCACTGGTCACAATCACAGTCACATCACTGGTGCATTCGCTGGTGACAGTCAGGTAGTGATAGTTTTTACCCTAAGCTTCGGCATTGTTTGTCACTGCTGTCAAATTAAACCACTATTAAAATATCAACATAGAGCCAGCCTAACATAGGCAATAGCCCTACATTAAGCTTAGCAACAAGCAAGCGAGTCTGGTGTTTGTGTAAAACGAGCAAAAGTGCAGTTTTCCCGAATATCAGCACGATTGCAGATGTCATATTCATTTTAATACAACAGTTCAATAAACAATACGATGATATTCATTTAAAATTTTAAACACAGTAATGTCAATTTTGACTTTTTGCTTCTTTTTACCTATGATAATTGTTCCAAACAAAGAACAGTTGCGTCTCCCTGCAACACAGAGTGGTGTTCATGAATTAATCCACCGGTTTGAACGAATCTGTGAATTGATTCTTTGACTCACTTATTAAGACTTGCTGCCACCTACTGGCGGTATTAGTTACTTTATATAAATATATATATATATAGAGAGAGAGAAAGAGAGAGACAGACAGACAGAGAGAGAAAGCGTTGTATCATATATATACAAAAGTATCATTACAATTTTTCCTAATTTTGTATGTTAAACATTTTAGATTTAAAACACTAATCTCATAACATTATTCATGCTCTAATTATGGTGTAAATACATCTAAATAATAACAGTAATAATATATAGTATTATTTGTCAGTAATGCACAGAATTGATTTTGTTCATCCAGCATAATGCCAGCAAAGCACATATTTATTTAAATGTATAAGTAATTTAAAGATGTTCTACAGTATGTAACTATTTTTATGTAATTTTTATAGTAATTATAAAAGACTTGAGCACCTGCCCTCCAAAATGTCTGTGCACGGTCCTGGCCATGCATCAATACTCATACCTGTCAGAAATGGTTTCAGTGCATCACAATCTGCAAATGAAATTTACCTGTATGAGACCGTCAGAATGGGACATATTGAGCAATGTGGATAACATTTACTCTTAGGACAAAGAATGATGGGCTTCACAGTATGCGTGCAGGGTGTGTCGGTGGCGATATATCTTACTTTCTTCTGTATCCATCTACCCATCCACCCCAGAAGCACAGCACGGGGAACATGACGAATGAGAAGATAACACGACTGTACGACATGGGCTGTGAGCCTGAGAGGAGGGCATGGGTGGATCGCTACATCGCTTTCATGGAGGAAAGGGGCACGCCTGTCCCAAACCTGCCTTCAGTGGGCAAGAAGCCACTGGATCTGTGCCGTCTCTACCTCTGTGTTCGAGAAATTGGAGGCTTGGCTATGGTGAGTAAAGTCTGGAAAGGCTGTTGCTGCAGTTCTGTGAGAGTGCTGCTGTGTTCGTGCTGGGGTTTTAAAGGAGCAGAGCTGTGAAATGCATGTTAAAGAACGTCGAAAGCTCTCATATCCTTCCTCATATCTGCCTCAACCTTCACCCACAGACATCAAAGAAACAGAGGGGGAAGTTCGCTAAGAATACATTGCACCTGCTGATGGTGGTTATTTATTTGCACATGCTCTCTGCATTGTTTTTGTGCCTGGGATCTTGCATAAGGTTCATTAAAAACAATATTCTAAAAGACAAAAAAATTGTTACAAAATACGCAAACATCCTTTTATATCAGGAGTCTTCAACCCTTTTCAGGCCACATTGGTGGAAAGAAGACAGAAACTCCCTGCTACAAATTTTATAAAACTGAGTGTCACTTTTAAGCCTGGCCTATTATAACATGCATATAGTAACATATTGATGTGTCCTTGTTAGACGTTACATGTATTTATTATAGTAATAACAGTAAATTATACATAATTACAAGAAACTAACTCTAACCCACAAACAAACCTATAGTAAGTACATGTTAATTAATATTATTCAGTATTTATTTGTGTAGTTACATTGCAACAAGGACACTATTTTCAGGTGTCCGTGTTACAGTATAATTATATATTTAAGTACCGAGTAATACCAATTAACTACATGTACTTAGGGTTTTAATTAGGGTTTGGTTTAGGGTTAGTCACATGTAATTATGCATAATTTATAGGTATTACTATAGTAACTACATGTAATATGTGTAACAAGGACACTGTAAAATAAAGTGTTACCAAATAAAGTGTGACTACATATTAACATATTTACATTATTGATGCACAATGAATAAGTACCACATTGACTTATTTTGAGTATTCAATTGTGCATGGTCATTTCCTCTATTTTTACATGTAGGTGATTTTTGCTGTTATCTAATAATCTTTACACACTAATATTTTAATAACACGTTTAAATGTAATCTCATATATAAAATGTAAAAAAAAAAAAAAAAAAAAAAAATTCACTTCACAATAAGGTCTCATTATAATGTGTATTATAGCATTTATTAGTCTTTAAATAAAAGTATTATTGTTCATTGTTTATTCATGTAAGTTCACAATGCATTATTTAATGTTATCCGATACAACTTCTGATTTTAAAAAAAATGTATTAAATGTTAAAATTTATGATGTAGTAGTATTTTTCATTGATAGTTCATGTTAACTAATGTTAACAAATGAAATCTTATTGTTAATGTTACAATTTTTCACGTTGATGGAGGGTGGAACAAATGCTTTCAAATGACCTCATGTCTCAAAGCACATAACATTACAATCATAATGAATGTAAACAACTTAGTTACTCAAAAAACTTAAACTCAAAAAATGGTTTGTAAAGGTACATTCACGGCATGTCGAAATTACTGTAATTATGAGAATCCAACTTGTAAAAAGCGTTCATGTCCTTGTAGAATGTGTAATTACGTGTAAATTCTCTCTCTCTCTCTCTCTCTCTATATATATATATATCTCAATGTGAAGACTTTAAACCAGTATAACAAAAAATGTTTATGAAAAACATTGCCTGTCCTAGCTTTAACTTGCAAAGGCATTAAAGCAATCTTATATTGTACTTATAATGTACCTATATAAACCTATGTAAAGTTATATACCTGTACATTTTAAATGCACTATTTTCTATTACATTTTATTTTAGGAGGGGACAATGAAACATTTAGCTAAAGTTTAGCTTCTCTAGCTTTGTATTTGAGGTTAACAAATGCATTTTTTAAATTATTATTTTTAACAAAAGATAAGTTTCAAAGAGATCAAATAATAACTGGACGACTCCCTGCAGTATTGCCACAGACCCCCTGTTAAAGACCCCTGCTTTAAATAAAGCTTTTGTTTACTGCCAGCTTTCTGTGGGCAGTAATAGCGCAATGCTAATTATTTCTGGCTAACAGCGATCATGTTTGTGAATCCTGCGCATTCTATAATGAGCCTCATTTACATAGGAAAGAGGTATGTTTATCCAAAAAAAGAACTACAATGAATTGATTTTAATACTTGTATAGCGCCTAGAGAAGTTAAACTGCGGGTGGCATGCGAATCAGTCACAGGGTTAGATGGCAGAACCACTTAGTGAATTGATTGTTTCTTGAATGGTTTTGATTGAAAATCTCTCCTCGAACAGGTAAATAAGAACAAGAAATGGAGAGAGCTGTCCACCCACCTGAATGTGGGAACATCCAGCAGCTCTGCTAGTTCCCTCAAGAAGCAGTACATCCAATACCTGTTTGCCTATGAGTGCAAGGTGGAACGTGGAGAGGAACCCCCACCTGATGCGTTCACCATGGGAGACAGCAAGAAGCAGCCACAGCAGCCCAAGATCCAGCCACCCTCACCTGGTGAAGAACTTTACAATGTTACTATGGGGATGATTTGATGATTTGTTACTATGATTTGATTAGGAACTCATTTAGTAGTGTTTATTTAAGAAAGTTTCGAAATTGCACTTGGTATTGAATTTTGACAAACTTTAAACATGATACCTCAAATCGTGTGGTTGTTGAAAATTGTACTATATACCTTAGTCAGGTTAGAGGCCATACTGAATTTAACGCGGATGAAAACGAGGCTGTTAGGGATAGACTTACAGTCTTTACAATGGCACGCAATGTATAAAGGTCCGAGTTCAAGACTTCTTTATGGAGTTTTTGTCAACTGAAAGTTTTTTCGTGTATTTCTATCCCTCACAGACTCGTTTTCATTCCTGTAAAAAATCAATATGCGCTACCCTGGCTAAGTTCTATTACTATTATGGTCAAAAACATTAAAAGAAAATGATTATAATGATCATAAAAACTCCCATAGATTTACATTGACAGACCTGAGCTAAATATTAGCGAATTTTAAAAAGTTCTCAGATCTCAAATATAGTACTAAAAAGTCATGAAAATTTCTTTAGTGAACATGCGTTTCTTATGTTCAGCTCTAAAATATATAAAAATTGTCAGATAACAATCTTGCTGAAGAGCTTGCAAAAAGTAAAACTACTTGCTTACAATCCATGGTGATGTTTGATTGTGAATTTCTTTAGACCGGTTAAAAAATCCTTGTCTAGTGCCTTATCGTTATCAAATGACTGTAAACTTGAATGAAAATTCACTGGTTGAAAACAACAACCCAAACACTCTTGCAACCATCCTAGTATAGCCATCATGGTGGGCCAATTTTGCAATTTTTCTATTGTTTTTTTTCCAATTACTTCGCTGTAATAGTGATGTGCTATAGCCTATTTGTCAATGATGCTATTGGAGTACAATATAATTTATGACATTCTTAGATTTATCTGCATCACTCGCATGTCGCTCTGGTCTGCCTGCCTTATAATGAATTCAGAACGGCTCTAGACAGAGCTATAAATATCTGACAGGTGATTGAGTCAAACTGAGACTGATGGTGGGGGGAAGGGGTGAGAAAGAGAGCTGCCAAGCTGCTAGCTTAAGGATTCCCGTCCCCCCTCTTCCTGAGGCTAATGACTGATGATGTCACAGGGAAAGAGAGCTGTCAAACAGCAGGGGAGGGATTCCCTCCAAGAAGATTAATGGGGGAGGAGTGTGGGATAAAAACAAAAGTGACCTCAGCCTGACCCCTCGCTCAATGCAGACCAGTGAGCCAGCACTTTTTTTCCATCTCTCTATTTCTCCCGCCCTCTCCGACTCTCGGAATACGCGTAAGGTCATTGGAGGTCACACAGACTGGAAGTGTTACAACATAGCACCATGTATTGTTCACTTTCAGTGCTGAAAGATGATTTTGTGGCTGGCAGCAGATCAAGGACATGTAAAGCAGACACTCTTTCATTCCCT
Organism: Mylopharyngodon piceus; assembly: GCA_039654765.1. Taxonomy (NCBI): domain Eukaryota; kingdom Metazoa; phylum Chordata; class Actinopteri; order Cypriniformes; family Xenocyprididae; genus Mylopharyngodon; species Mylopharyngodon piceus. The sequence continues at coordinate 23,680,306 of CM077456.1, forward strand.
CGTTCTTTCATTCTACCCCAATTCTTTTTGTTCCCTGCGCTGAAATCTTTTGAAGTACCTTTTACTGCTCTGAGCTGCGGAGGAAAATGCAAATTGGTTTTATTACTTTGCATCAACTGAGCCGTAGAAATTTCAGACGTTATTAGGATGGTGTCCTTTTGTGCCACTGCATTTCTATAGAAATTAATAACTAGTGTATTCAAATGTTATTGGATTATGGAAATGCAGTCTGGGGATTGTAAGATTTGGGTTTCTTTCCCTGGAGCTTGGAAGAACTGATTAGGACTTTGTCATTTGCTTGTAGATTTATAAAATACCATTTAAGCACAATCAGAATATATATATATATATATATATATATATATATTTGAAAGCATTTTAAAATATTACACAAGCTGTTTTATATATTTTAATGGGGCTTTCACCGTTATTTAAATTTTGGTAATATGCAGTTCGTTTCACAATGGCGGGAATCAATTTTGATTCAGGAAATCACTATCCTGTTATGAAAACCATTTTCAGTGCATCTCCATTTATCGTTCTATAAATTAAAAAAAAAAATCGCATTGCAAAATTGCATCTTTGCAATTGTCTGAGAGCATCAAAATATGTATAATTTTTTTTCAAAGCCCTTTCACTCCCTAAACAAATGGAAGTGATCAATAAAGAGAACTTTTTTTTTTTTTTTTTGTGCAATAATTATTTTATATAATGTACTCCTTTTCTACTCTTTTCAACAGCAAACTCAGGCTCTCTTCAAGGGCCGCAGACTCCTCAGTCTACAGGCAGCAGCACCATGACAGAGATGCCAGGGGACCTAAAGCCACCAACACCAGCTACCACACCACATGGACAAGTGACCCCACAACCAGCTGCCAGGTGGGCTAAATGAATGTAATATATTTTAGTGTCTTTTACCCAAGTGTGTGCATGTCTGGATTTGTTGCCCTTGTTTTACCCCAATTCTTTAGAAACAGTGGTATTAGTGTGCAAGATCCGTTCTCCGAAGGCAGTGACCCAGCCTTCCAAAAGCGAGGCCCCATGCATGGAGGCGGCAGTGGAGATGCCACCTCTAGGATGCAGTTTGACACCAGTAAGGATCCCTATGGAGCTCCTAGGAAAGGTGTGTTGTTGCTATTGTAATTACTGCATGTGGGGCTGGTTTTACATTTCTTCAATCTGCTCACTACTGCCTCCATGTGCTCCATTTATTAGAGCCGCATATTCATTATTTTCTTGGACACTGCTGCCATCTAGTGTCTGCAGGTTAAAGCCAGCATGAAATTAAAATAGACCTTGTTTACTTTCTTAATAATACATGTTGCTGGAATAATTGAGAATTCATCAGTGCACTTTATCCTAGGGAAAATAATTTTTACCCACATTATCTTTATTTAAAATGTTTTAAAAATGTGCTCTTCTGAAATTACTTTATGCATATCCCATTCACCATTTTGAATTCTCATCAGGTAGCGGCTCAAATAAATATGGCCTGATTCCTGGGACAAAATTTTTATTGCCTCCACAATCTTATTTTCCAATTGGTCTTTCAATTTTGAAGTTTGATTCACTCTTTGATTGTTATTTTAGTCTAGTTTTAGTTTTTCAGTAAATTTACATTTTATACCTTAATCCTATAATATACTAATATATTTTTATAATATTCTGTCTCAAAACCTAAAATAAATTTTTTATATTAGTTTTGGAGGCATGAAAATGTAGTTTAGTGTAATTTTGAGATGTTAGTTAGATGTTATTTTTATTCCAGCTTACAAATAAAGTTTAGTTCTTTGGTAATGATAATAACACTGCAATCGACTACAAACTCTTATTCAGGTTTGACTCCATTCTGATGTGGAACACCCACTTTTCACAATCTACAAAATTTCCAATAGATAAAAAAATAAAGTTCTGCCCTACGTTTTTTTCTCATTGAATATTATGTTTCATAGAATATTCTTTGGAAATACAGTACTGTGCAAAAGTCTTAGGCCGCCATTAGATGTTGTTTTAGCAATGGTATAATGACCATATATAATAAGTTCTCAGTCTCTTTATTAGAATATAACCAGAAAATACAGGAAATTTGTATGCAGTATTATTAAAAAAAAACAAAAACAAAACCACTTCTATAAAACTTTCAAAATATGATGAGAAGTTTCTCAGATTTTCTTCTTTGAGCCAACGGAAGAAGTCCAGGTGGTCACACTAAATACTGATATTTGCTTAAAGAAGCATTTACATTTTGTGTAAAAAAAATAAAGATTACATAAAATTACATATTTCCTGTATTTTCTGTTTGTATCGTAATAAAGACCCAAAAATAAATATAGATGGTCATTATAACACTGCTAAAACAACAAAGCTAGTGGTCTAAGACTTTTGCACAGTACTGTATGTCACTGTGAAATTTATAATGGGATGTAAATGTTCTTTCATGTTGTCTTCAATTTCACATATTCATTATCTTTCTTGCAGTTAAAAAGTGTTAATTTGTTTTCAGGTGGCTCTGAGTCCTTCATGCCAGGGCAGATGCCAGGCAGCGGCATGCAGGATATGTATCCACGTGGACCGCCCTCAGGGATGGGGATGGGTCCACGACCCCAGTACTCCTACAACCCTGGTTTTGAGAGGAGGTAAGCCAGAACACCTTGGTGTCTGTTTATTAACTGCATAAAAACAATGCAAAAATCAAAAGCAGTATGTCAACTTTATTTAATGTTAATGTTCACAGGCCAGACCATGTCATGGGACCAGAGGGGGGAATTGCTCCCCCTGGAAACCAGAACAACATGGTGCCTTCCAACAGTGATCCCAGCATGTTCTCAGGCAGTAGATATGCCTCTCATCAGAGGTAAGAAGTGGCCGTTGTTGTCTAGTGCATATGAATGCATATGGTGTACAGAGCTGTAGTATATTATTTTCTGTTTTACTGTAGACATGGACATGATGGCTATGGGCAGCAGTACCCTCACAGCATGCCATATGGTGCACATGGGATGTACCCCCAACAGCAGGTCAGCCATCAAATGTGATCAAAATTTATCCCTCTTTTATGCTGAGAGTTAAAGAGAGTTTGTGGTAATTCTTTTTGACTTTTCATTTCATTGTGGTAATTATTTGTGATATGATATTAGTACTATATTTTGAACTTTAAACACTTTGTTTGTTGGCTGTTGCAGGGTTATAAGCGGCCTGGGGAAGGGATGTATGGCCCTCCACCTAAGCGGCATGAGAGTGAAGCCTATGGTATGCAGTACGGTGGCCAGCAGCCTGACATGTATAGCCAATATGGTTACCCAGAACGTAGGCCCATGCAAAGCCCATTCCCCTATCCATATGGACGTGATCGCATGCAGCCAGGTGGGCAGGGACCTCCTCAGCATAGCATGATGAGTGGTGGACCACCCCCATCCTCTAACTCCAGCGGTGGGCATCAGGGGAACATGTGGCACACCAGGCACGACATGAGCTACCCTTATCCCGGCCGGCAGGGTCATGGGGCCCCCTATCCCTCCATGAGCCGTGGAGATGATCCAGAAGTCAGGGCTAGTCAGGACAGTCAGTGGCCTGGTCAGCGTCAATCCCCATACCCACCACACTCTTCGTCCTCTTCCAGCTCCATGCCCTCCATGGCTAACCGGCAACCATCTTCTTCCTACCAATCTCCTCCAGCAATGCCAAACCATATCTCTCGAGTCCCAAGCCCTGCACCATTCCCTCGGTCTGTGGGTGGCTCTATGTCACCCAATAAGGCTCATATGATGGCCTCTATGAAGCAGATGCAAAAGCCGGGAGGCCCAGGGTCTATGCCAAGCTCTCAAAGTGGTGGTATTCCTGGGCAAGGCTTCCCAACAATCCATCGGGAGGTCAGTTACCCACTGGATTCTGTGGAGGCTACACAGCCCCAGCTTAAACCCCGGCGAAGATTAACATCCAAAGACATTGGTACGAAACTCTTTTCCAGTCATAAATGATTTTTTAAATTTGCCTGGTTATGACAAGGTTCTTAAAAATGCTTGTAAATCTTGTAGGCACACCAGAGGCTTGGCGTGTGATGATGTCCCTGAAGTCTGGGTTGCTTGCTGAGAGCACATGGGCCCTAGATACTATAAACATCTTGCTCTATGATGACAACACTGTGTCTTCCTTTGGCCTATCTCAGGTAAGTATGGACCAGGCACTGTTGGGTTGTAAGGCTTGAGTTAGTCTTGTATCAATTTTTGCAATTTTGTGGTCATATTTAATAGAATATACACCTATTATTTCTCCGAAACTGCTATGATAATGTAATAGATTTTGTGTCTTTTGTTTTTCTAGTTGCCCGGTTTCTTGGAGCTCATTGTTGAATATTTCAGAAGGTGCTTAATAGAGATCTTTGGGATCCTTGAGGAATATGAAGTTGGAACAGAGGGTCAGAAAACTCTCCTCGGTTCATGTTCAGAACCCACAGAAAAAGAGCAACCTTCCAGTCAAGACCTAAAAAGCCAATCCCTTACAGAACAGGTGGAAAAGCAAATAGATGTGGAGCCTGAGAAACCTCAGCCCAGCAGCTCAGCAGCACTCATTATAGAGAAAAGGGAAGAGTTGGGAGAGGGTAAAGCTGATGAAGAAGAGAAGAACACTGGTACAGAACCATGTCCTCCAGTGGAGCCCAGACCTAAGCAAGCCAGTAAGTATGACAGGCTCCCAGTGAAAGTTGAGGAGAGAGAGGCTGTGGCTGATTCTGTGGAGGATCGATCAGAGCTGCTAGGCTTGGCTGGGGAGTTTACCAGTGGTCTGCTACATTGGAAGGCAGGCGGAGGGGACTCCACTGCTCACATCCAGACCCATTTAGAGAGACGTGGGGAAGAGGAAGAACAGAAGCCCTTAGAGAATCAGGAAGGTGTGCAGGCACTTGAAAAAGAAACGGTTGAAGAGGGGCCAGGGAGGAAAGAGGAACTGAAAAGAGAACTTCCAGGGCCCTCAGAGGAAAACTTGACAGCCACTGTAGATGATATGCTAAGTTCTCGTCCAGGGCCGCTATCAGAAGGAGAAACTCAGACATTCCCCTTCCACAACAGAGAGAACCACAGCAGCATTACTTTGCTGGAAGACGAGCCCCGATGCTGGGATGAAGCACCTCTTTCAGTAGCCGAGGGCTGGCAAGATGAGTTGGCTAAGCGCTGCATCTGTGTGTCCAATATCATTCGTGGACTCTCCTTTGTCCCAGGCAATGATAGCGAAATGGCTCGGCACCCAGGTTTAGTGCTCATTCTTGGAAAACTTGTGCTTCTGCACCATGAGCACCCTAAAAGAAAAAGGATGCCGCCTACCTACCAGAGAGAGGAGGAGCGAGGTCTGGCTTGCAGCAAGGATGAATGGTGGTGGGACTGCCTTGGTGCCTTGCGTGAGAACACCTTGGTCACCCTTGCCAACATTTCAGGACAGCTAGACCTGTCTATTTATCCAGAAAGTATCTGCCTTCCGATCCTGGACGGGCTGCTCCACTGGATGGTGTGCCCTTCAGCAGAGGCCCAGGACCCCTTTTGCACTGCAAATGGCTTCTCCTCGCTTACGCCACAGAGGCTGGTGCTGGAGTGTCTGTGCAAACTGAGCATCCAAGACTCTAATGTTGACCTTCTGCTGGCCACACCCCCTTTTAGCAGACAGGAGCGTCTCTTTGCTACATTAGTGCGGCATGTTGGTGAACGAAAGAGTCAGGTGTGCCGCGAAATGGCCGTAGCTGTTCTCTCCAATCTTGCACAGGGTGACCCAACAGCTGCCCGAGCCGTTGCCCTGCAGAAGGGCAGCGTAGGAGCCTTGATAAGCTTCCTAGAGGACAGTGTTGCCATGGCACAGTATCAGCAGAGCCCTCACAGTCTCTTGCACATGGGACACCCCACCCATCCTGAGCCGCCCAGCATCAACATGATGTGCCGGGCCGCCAAAGCCCTGCTGGCCATGGCCCAAGTGGAGGAGAACAGGCCCGAGTTTGTGCTCTACGAGAGTAGGCTTCTTGATATCTCGCTGTCCTCCGTGCTGAACTCTGGTGTGGCGGCCATCCTGTGTGAGGTACTGTTTAAGCTTGGCCGCTCGTGACACGCACAAAGGAGCAGGAGCCTAGAGTGCCATCATGGGAATGCGCGGCTGAGCTGAGCCACAGAGATCACACAGAACTGTTGGTGTTATATTTTTATTTAAGGAAAAGAACACAAACAAAAATTGTTTTTACATACAAATGAATATATAGAGAATATATATAGCTCCTCTGCCCCATTTCCCAATTTTCATTTTGGATTTTTAAATGATTTTAATACAGATATTTAATACTTGGTCTTTTCGTTTTTTTCTATTCTTTTTTTATTTGTTTTGTTTCATCTGTGTATTTTCTTTCATTTGTTTTAACCAAAGTTGGCATCCGATACCGTTAGTTTTTAGAGTATTTTGCTCTCAGAATGTTTTTAATTGTTTTGATGCAGTGTTTTGTTTGTTTTCTTGTGGGACTTTGTTTATTCGGGGAATGCAGATTTATTTAAATTGTGAGACATGTTGTAGATAGAACTTCTCTTGCAAAGTGTTGCGATAAAAGAAAAAAAAAGAAAAAAAAAAAAAACACTGATTTTAAGACATACATGTATACAGCTCTGAAAAAAGCATTGTGCAATAGATTTAGCTGGCTCAGAGGGGAGATGATGAAATGTGAATGACCACAGGCAATGTTTTGATCTGACCACCAGTGTTGCACTGTTTCACCACACCAGTATCTGAGGGTCAAGCGAGTGTTAGTTCTAAACTGACTTGCTTCCATGTTAGTGCAGCCGCAGAGGGTCCTCTCTCTGACGGCAAACTCAAAGTGCTTCGGTTACCCCTCTTCTCTATACTATATCCACGGGTCAATTTGTATATAGGAACTGTACATTAAATGGGCCCCTTTCACATTTTTCTTTCCTCCAAGAGATGTGGTATTATACAAAGTGAGTAGTTAATGCTACATGCTGACATTTTGCAAATGAATATTAAGTCATTGTTTTCAGGTGAGGATAGTCTTCAAACATGTAAGGGGCCGTTCACACAGGGCAAGTTCTTGCATTCGATCTGCGCTATTGTTTTAATTGTTGGTCATATGCGCACATGCCAAACAGACATATTTGGTCGTTGTGCCGTCAAGTTGAAAATAGTTCGTATTTTAAAACGCTGCACAGCAGATCAATGTCGGTTTTACAACTATGGACCAGTCAGATGAATTTGGGTGCTGGAAAAGCATCTCCAGTGGATTAAGCATGTACATTAGCAATTGTGTATGGGATTTAATGCGCCTGTAAACGCACCTGTTTAGTTCGGTTGCACTCCAATGTTTTTAATGCAAGAATGTATTCTGTGCGAACGCCCCCAAAGACTTTCCTGTGTGTCCTATAATGAAGTTCTGTGTGACAGAGATAGCAATGGCTCCCTCTAATGGCCTTAGATTTTGGAAATTACAGGCTAACTGAAAGACGTCTGATGGCTTAAATGTAATTCAATGTGAAAGTTACCCCAAAATGACTTAACGATTTTAACAAAAAATATGTACAACTCTTTATGTAAGCTCTTTTTGCTCCATATGATTTGATGACCATTGTTTATTCAGTATAAAGTCTTTATACATGTTCCACATGTTAAAAGTAAATGTACATGAAATTTGGTCGAGCACTGTGAACGTTGTTCTTCAGTGTTGTTTTTATTTTTTTTGTGTCACAGAGTGCCCAACAAAGTTACCTAAGCATGTACATCCTCAACATTGTAATATTTAAAAAGCAAAAAATGTAATTTACTGGCAGTTAAGGTCGATGGGTACATTTTTGGCCGGTCTACTCAGTGCTCTATGCTGCATCTGTCACATCCACAGTTTAACCAGATTACATGGCCTAAATGTGCAGGGGTAAAAAAGCACAAACACTCTCACATTGGCATACTCTGAGGGAGGGCCGTTTTGTAGCTTTTCTTTAGTCACTGCAGGGCACACATTTTTGTCCTTGGCCTCTCTTTTCTAGGAAACTGCTGTTCAGGGACAGCTTGAAAACATCTTTCAAAGACTATTACAAGATGTTTTTATTAGACCTTGCAATCACATGACGCTAATTTAACACAATAACTGCTTTAGTTTGATACATTTAAAGTATAAACACCACCGGCAAAAGGGCAGTAATATTATTTGCAAGGACCACACAAATGTTCCAAAAGTATGGTTACCGAAAAAGACCACTGTTTTTAGTTGGACTGCAAAGAATTGACCTGACATGTATGAATTAAATAGTTCATACTTTAGATATTGCAGTATGAACAAACATAATACTGCCAAATCTCTTGGCTCAGGTCTTGTGAAATCCAGTGTGGGACAAGAAATTAAGGCAAACACAACCACGCCGAGTCCACCGGGCCTTCATTGAGGCATTCTCCAGTGCTGTAACTTCATGGTTTATACTTAATCCAGTTGCTGGGTCAAAAATAGCTGATTGAACTGACCTGTTGCCTCACACATTCGACCAGGAATGACCATCTGATAAATATTATTTCCAGACAGTCAGTTAAGGCTGTGAGTTCTTGATAATAAATTACAATTTGTGCTCATTTTGATTTAAAGATGGAATTCCAGTCAAAGGGAGCAGAATTCTCTTGAGTCTCTTCATTTTTGGGGATAGCGGGGAAAATGGATTGCATTTTCTGGCGAAAATCCTTCAGCTGCAATAGAGAAACGATATATCAAACAAAGGTTGCAGATTATAGTGGGAAATAGATGAAAGTAGGCACATGGCATTTAAAGCCATCACTTTCAGCATGTACGTACACTGTGGACACCCAGGACCTTCCAAATGGTGAGGCTGAGGAGGCCAACTCCACACCAGGCGTAAAGTGAACCCCATCCCAACGCCCGCAGCGCTAACGACGCACCACTTTCTGGCACCGCAGCAGTTCCCACTACACCCTGAGCACATCATAAGCAAAAGAGTGACATTAACTGCAGATCTCTGTTGTCGTATTGTACTAAAATATTTTGTTCAGTATGCTTGCACATCTTTTATAAGAAACACCTACAGTATATTGCTAAAGTACCACAAGTGAAACACCGTTCACAACCATTTAGTTCTGTAATCTGACACATTATGAATGAAACAGGAAGAAGTAAAAAGGACCTTGATTTTATCTATTGGATCATGGAAAGTTAGCATTAATTAAGTCATAACGACATCCGGAAGTCATTTCAGAGGAAGAGCACGCTGCTATGTTTTGGTAAACACTTTCATAGGAATAACAGACACGGATTCATTTTGCACAACCAAATTATTAAAATGTGCATTAAATAGGGTCAAGATGAAATCAAAATTGACCCTAAGGACTCAGCTTCACCAAACCCCATTTTGTATCAGAGTTTGGGAGCATTCAAAAGAAAAAAAACAACTGCAACCACTCTAATATTCCTCTACAGTAGAGGTTTTGGGAAGGAAACAGTTTATTTTGCTAGTTTTGTGATGGTCACAGCAAGCAACAGACAGGTGGTGATTGAAACACCTTTAGCTACTTTACTCTTCCATTTTGTCAACCAAAATGGAGAGTTGTTTCAGAGAGCAAGTTATTATATTTTGACGAAATATTACAAAGACATGTATTTATGAATTGTGCATAAGATCAGGAACATATTTTAAATTAAATGGGGATAATTTTGATTTCATGTTGACTTTAACAACTAACTAGTTTGTGTACAGAAGAAAAAAACAAAACAACAGATGCAGTCACCACTAATAACATTAACTGCTTTAATGCAATTTAGTCTTTTTACTGCTCTACAAATTAGATTAGCCGTTATTAGAGCTTAGCACGTTGCAGCCATCGAGGAACGCGTTTTAAGGCTGAGAACATGCGCTGGAATCATATTTTACAATTTTTAATAATAAAAATGCAATTAAAATTTTGACCGATAAACTATTTATTTAATTTTTTTTTTTTTTTTTTACATTTTCTGAAGAATATGATTAGTACAATTATATGAGTACATCAAATGTTATGATTTTTTTTTTTTTTCATAGATTTCATCTATGTTCATAAAACAAATGGTACAGGACAAGTTTACACTGCCCTGAAACCAGTGCTATATAGCAGGATATAACAGATCTAGTCAAGTGATTTGTCATTAACGGAACTGGGCAAGACATGTGATCTGTCTCGTCGCCGACCTCATATTGGATTTAGCCACTTAAAAAGCATTTCTGGTAAGACGCGTGTTTACTGATGTGGGATAATGGCCTAAAAATAGAAATGCAAAAAACAGACAAAAAGAGTCTGTTCATTTCTAGGTGCATGTTCAAAACAAGTCATAAAATGGAATCGATGTCTGCATTTACGCAATGTCTAATTCTGTTAAGTTAACTGACATAAGCCTGGCATGCTCTGCTGATTAGAGGAATAACCAGAAGAAAACAGCTTTCCAAGAAAGATTTCACTGGAAACAGAGGAGCACTATGATGTCACATTTTCAAAATATTTCAGGACCATTACTGAATAACACAATACTAAATGGGTCAACAATATGGCTAAAAATCATACTGTGATCATTTTGAACCATACTGTGATTATTTTAACAAATATCGATATGAAACATCTCATAATTTGCTCACACTCTGCTGAACTAAGATCCCAGTTTTCTTAAGTCAATTTTTGGTCCACTTAATAATAATTAATTATTAATTAATTAATTATTTTTAACTTAATCATAATAATAAAAAAAGTTTTGTTTTTTTTATTATGACAGGGTCACTTTTCATTTACAGGTTTTTTGTTTTTTTTTGGAACACCGTCGAGTTGAATATTGTTGATAATAATATTAATAAGAAGAAAAAGAATATTGATTTTTATTTTTTATTTCTTTTATTATGACTTCATTTACACTTTTGTTGTAACACTGTTGAGTTGAATATTATAGTTGTTAATAATAACAACAACAACAACATGATTAATAATAATAATTGGATTTTTTTTATTCCACTCAATTATGAAAGGGTCATTTTTCATTTATCCTTTTATTGGAACAACTTTTGAGTAAAATCTTATAATTGATAATAATAATAATAAGATTTTTATTTTTTATTCCACTTATTTGTGACAGGGTCACATTTCATTTACACTTTTTTGGAACATGGTTGCATTAAATTATTTCTGATAATAATAACATGATAATTAATTATATAAAAATAATAATAAAATGTTATTTTACGACAAATATATTTAATAATTTTTTTCACTTTCATATGGCATTTGGTGGAGAACTGAAGGAAATGTTTCCAGTTCCTACTATATTGCAGAAAATCTTGATACCTTATTGAACCACTCTGGACTCTTCTTCTTAGCCATGGCAAGGGTGGAGCCGAACCCTGCGATCATGCCCGCTGTGGCTACAGTAGCCAGGAAAGCACCACCTGAATACAAGAGACAACAGACACAACACACTGAGATTAATAATATACACAATCTGTCGATAACGTGACAGCAGTCTGGACAAAAATATACACCTCAACAATAACATAATAGCCATTGGCTTTAAAACAAAGGGAATCATGATGTATTACAATTGCACTACAGTATTTAGTGAAATACTTCAAGGCATCATTAACTGCAGCACATTTTGGATTTGTTGGCAAAGAGTGTGGACTGAGAGTGCAGGTCTGCAGCCAGACTCATACATTCATCTTCTACAGACAACATGACAAACGCATCGAGTGCAAATGCGGGCTTCCAGAGAGAAACGGATTTTTAGTGATAATGTACTGTATAAAGAGTTTTGAGGATGTTAATCAATGGTTTATGCTTCTGTGATCTATTATACATTTTAAGAAAACCATATTTAATTGCTGAATGATGAACTACACAAACATAATCCTGACGAGAGATCCACAAATTAGGTGAATGCTACCATGGAAATGGAAATTGCTGCAGAAGAGCTGACCTATGCCCACTCCCATGAAGCATTAGGAATGACATAATCCACTGGTGTCCATACACTCTCAAACTACTTATTTGTAAATATCATTCAGAATATTTAGCAATAAACCTATTGTTTTTATACTCATAATCATGAACAGTTTTTGAAGTGCCTATGAGGAAAATAAATTGGGGGGGAAAATGGGTGGTCATTGTATTTAGGAATAATAATAATAATCATCAATCATAATCATAATAGCAACATGGTAAAACTAAAAAATTAACCAAAAACCTTTAAGCAAAAAGGCACTGAAAATGAAATTTGTTCAAATTTGCCACAATTTCAGAATATGTAAGAATTTATTTCGGACAAAAATGCTGATAACAGTTTTTATGGTTACAAAAATGCCTGTGAAAATTGTTTTATTATTATTAATTTTATCATTATATAGCATGTTTAATGGTATTAATAATTTAATAGTAATTTAATGTGCTAAATCCACCTAAATGTAGTTTGTTTTTACATTATAACGCTAAAATTTACATCTTTTAAAAAGTTTGATAAAAATCTCAACCCTGGTCATCTAGCACATTTCCAGTAGTAAAATTTCTGCTGTTTGTCTATTAAAGCATCTTTTCATTAAAACATTAAAATCCACGGTTCGTCTCGAAACAGACGGTTCTCAGTTCAATGAATTGTTGACTCGAGGATAGCTCGGACCGATTCAGTTCGATTCCTGAACGAACCGTTAGGACATGGCTCGTTAACCAGTTCACTGGAAAGATTCGACTCAAAGAAAGATCTGTTCACGAATACCACATCACTACATACGAATCAAAAGTGCCAGAAATGTAGAATGTAGCGAATATAGACCATACTGTCGTCATACATCATATGACATTTAACATTTATATCTAAGCTTCTGATTCAATATTTTGTGACTAATCAGACATCAGTTAAACAAACTGCTGCTTCATGAGTAATGTCAACAGATAACTCATAACGCTTGTGCGTGTTCATAACAAAGGTTGCATATGCTATCAAAATACATCAAACCTTTAATCAAGTGTGTTTTGTCGTCTTCAACAGTGTCATTGACTGCCCCACACGAGCTCGCCTGCTCCACTGACATCTTGAGCGGGTCCGACTTACACACAAGTCCGGTGGAAACACATCAGGCGGAACCTTTCATATTACAGCTACTAACAGTAAATAGTGGATTTGATTTCAGCATTTCACTGGACAAAAATGTCATTATAAGCGTGCGTGCACTTATATTCTGACTCTTAAGGTGTATCTATAATTGAAACAAGAATAAAATCCAAATAATGGCAGAGTAACAATAATGCTGCAAAAGTTTATGAGTGATCAACGTGATCATCATGATGCAAACCTCTTAAAAACTATAATAAAGCGTACTGTTATGGAACTAGATATGTGTCGGTGAGAGGAGGACTGAGATTCTGCCGACCAGATCGGCTGTGTTTCGAAACTGAGTGAGCTCCCTACATAGAAAGCATTCGGGGTATCACGGACAGAGAAAAAGATGTCTAATGTTTTGTTATATTTATTTTTGCTATTGATGCTACAAGCTGAATCCAGTCTGACCCGGAACCTGCATATGATTGCCATCCCCCCAACCACAATAAATAAATAAATAAATAAATAAATAAAAAAAATGCTGTCTAGGTATGAGAGTAGTTGGCAATTCAGTGTTTTGAGACATGCTCAAAAATACTGTCTAGACTGGCAACTGTATTTAAGACACGTACTCAATAATGCTGTCTAGATCACTAGATTTGAAAGCTGTCTATACATGCAGCTCACTTTGTTGTGAGCACCCCCAAATATGCTGCCTACATAGACAGCTCATTATGATTTGAGACGCCGCCGCCGTTTATAGGGTCATCGTGTGCCGTGAGCTCATGCAGTTCACGCGGTGATCTACTCCATCCACATCCTGCGCACAGCGATCCTTCTTCTGTTTCCGTCTTTCTCTCTTTCATCATTATCGATATAGATGATTAAACACCCACCTCTGTTTGTTTGCTATTGTAATATCCTGCGCGCGCCGTCAGAACTAGATTTTTAGATGGCGTTCATGCAATAAAGACCCTCTCGCGAACGGGATTACGAGGACATCGGAAGGACGTTTTTTAACGTTATATTCCAAATCTTTTGAGTGGATTTAGCGCTTCTGAGCCGCATCAAAGGAGTTACGATCTTTGAGACGCGAACAGACAAAGCTACATTTCTGGGCATGATGTCCACATGCCTCTGTGTCCTGGAGCGCATCCTGTTGTGTTGAGGATAGACATCTGCAATGAAGGAGTTATCCAAACAAACATGTAAACCAAACACTCGGATCTTATTCCATATCCATCGTTTCGGATGTAAATATTAGCATTTTTAATGTAATGCAATTAAATCATTGAAGATTTTAATAAAACATGGAGCTAAGAAAATGGTTCCTTGATTACAGTTCCACGCTTTCCTCTGACTGGGTCGTGTAATGCTTTCTCCATCAGATCAGAGATGTTTCTTCAAGACCCTGCTGTCTCGTTCGTTCCTTGAGGATATTTGAATTACTGATTCACTTGTGTTGCTTTAAAGTTTTGTTTTATCGCTGGTGGGTAAATGACAGGCAACATGCATCTTGGGGTAGAGGAGCCCATCCGGGAGTGCCAGTACAATCAGATCTGTACACACAACTCCTCACCCATGGACACCCCACACAGCAAGAAAAGGAAGATCAAAAGGAAATGGCAGGTTTTTCCAGGCCGAAATAAGTTTTACTGCAACGGGCGTATCATGATGGCAAAGCAGACTGGGGTCTTCTACCTTACCATGGTTCTTATTTTGGTGACCAGTGGCCTCTTCTTTGCCTTTGAGTAAGTATTTTGACCCACAGAAGTGCTCTAATCTCTCTACCCCAGACACTACCAAAATGTTAGTAGGCCATGTACACTCTTAGATAAAAATGAAGGTTGTTTATTGGCATCTATAGTTCCTTAAACATCCATGGAAACTTTCAATTGCACAAAATGTTCTTTATCTGAAGAACCTTTCTCACTAAGAAAATCGGTTACGTTTGGGGGAACCCAAAATGGTTCTTTAATGGCCCTTTTGGAATCTTTATTTTTAAGAGTGTAACTTGAAAAATATCAGTGTTCTTTGAAGGACATCAGCGCAGTAGGTCAGTACCATGGTATATAAATATATGGTAATAATTCAATACCAACTGATACCATCTCTGTACACTACAGTACTGTTTTGTTCTTGAGTTTGATGTGATCATTATAATTACTGTTGATTAACTCCAAATATGGGTAGTGCTTTCAAAATATGAAGACTTCCATACCCACATTCATGGAAGTACTAGACATTAACAGTGTAAATATGCAAACACGAGCTGAGAAAGATGCAAATTTCATCCTAGAGACCATAACTAGCCTTGTGTAGGCCTAAACAAGATCATCAGTCTAGAGGTCCCCCTGTTGTATTTTTCACCATTACTCTTGATGAAGAGTTGCTGTGTTTTGTGCTTCATTTAAGCTGAATTGTTAACTGAATTGTGGTCTGGGATGCTGAAGTTCAGTTTCACTCAAGCCAGTGCAGTAATTTAGACCCTCTCACTGACGCTGAAGGACATTTACAAGTGGTAAATTTGGTGTAATGGAATTACTTAAGTCCACGTAACTTCCAACACACTGCAGGCTGTAAGGAACTCCTTGTGTAAAGTTTAACCAACCTAGAGTAGAAACTATTGACGTATGACATTTGGATTCCTGACATTTTCAAAGATCTTTAGACAAGAGAGCCTTATCTTCAGAGTCTTTTGGAGAGTTTGCAGCAAAAACCCATATCAGGTGGTACGAAAATGCAAAGCTCTGCATACTTGAAGCATGTTTGCCTGTAACGCTTCGACGGTTGTTTAAGAATCGCTCAGTGTGGGATCCTGAGACGGGTGCTGTGGATAAGGGATGTGTGGAACAGAGATTTTCCAGTGTCCCATCCCCCATCTCTCCAAGCCCCATACATTCCATACCACAACTTCCAAAACATAGACGTGGTGCGGTCCTGTTTCCATGGCAACGGTTTCCCTTTCCCGATCTTTGTGTGCTTTTGGAACAGCCTGTGTCTCCTAGGAAACAACGGGACGACCCAGCCCACAGTTGTGTTTTCTGTGCTTTAGGGTCAGTCCTGTCATGCTTTTTGAAACGATTTTAAAGTCATTACAGAGGTTTTTTGAGCCATTTAACCCAGTTAGCTGAGACTACAGATGAAAACACATTAGCTGCATTGGTGAAAGGCTGTTGTGTTGGTCTGTTGCGCAGTTCAAAGCATGTCGTTTACTCGTAAATCATTTTAAGCAGATATTAATGGTTAGGTTGATGCGAAACACCCTTGAGACTGCTTTCAGCTTGTGTATCATGGGCAGGAATAAAAACAGGAAATAGTATTCAACTAGATTTATTGACAGTGGACAGGATGGATCAGTGTAGTGCAAGCAGTAAGGCTAACTAAAATTAAAGCAATATTCAGAGTTTAAAACCATTTGCGATCTATTGACGCCATCCGTGACATTTTTACCACAGGAAATAACTGTTTGCATGGTTGTGGTGAAAGACATTCCAGAGTGTTTAAAAACAGAAATGTGCAGCTTGTATTTTTGTTAAAATGCATATTTTCATTCTTTAGTATAAAAATGTGTTATATTTGAACTACTTTTGTCACCAGATAAAAGTCTGGTTATGTGCTACCAACGATACTTTTGTGGGCATAGTTTGCTTCATGACAATAAGTTCCTTTCTGATATCCCTGCTCATAAAATTATCATGTTTACCATCTTAACGTGGTCATGAAGTTAAAAATTATATATATAACTTGTATAGCTTTGCATGGTTAGTAAATGATTTTATCAAACTAGCCTTATATGTAAACACATACACTACAGTTCAAAAGTGTTCTGAAAGAAAAATAATACTTTTATTCGAAAAAGGATGCATTAAATTGATCAAAAGTGACAGTAAAGACATTGTTACAGAAGATTTCTATTTAAATAAATACTGTTGTTTTAATCTTTATATTCATCACAGAATTCTGAAAAAAACATGTATCATGGTTTTCACTAAAATATTAAGCAGCACAACTGTTTTTAACACTGATAAAAATTAGAAATGTTTCTTGAGCACCAAATCTGCATATTAGTATGATTATTGAAGGATCATGTGACACTGAAGAATATAAAACCTAACAGTCAAAATTTACTAAATGAAACAAGTTCATTTTACTCAAATACTACTGAAAAGTAAATTGTACTTAGAAGAAAGTTATGTGAATTCATTAATTGATTAAATTAAGCATAACTTAAACTGAAAAAGTTACAACATATTTCATTTTCCCAGCATCCTTTTCTTTAGCCTGTTAAAGGAGAGTTAATTTTGAAATTAAGTTTTATTTTGTGTGTTTTTGCACAATATTAATATAAAGGGAGATCTGTGCTTAATGTTCTGTTGTGTTACGATTTACACAACACCCTTATCAACTAAAAACAGAAAACTTTTTATGCATTTTGGCCATTCATTTACACGACAACGGCCTTTTGGGGGCCTGAAAATGCAAACTTTTTTTTTTACCGTTTTTGCAGATCTGTGTGAACGGGGATCATTTTGACAACGTTGATGTCTGTACGTGAAAAACGCAAAGGAAAAACTTTTTCATTTTTAGTCATGTAAAACGTACCCTAAACAAGTTCTGTTCTTTTTTTCCCCCCCCTGAAATAGTTAATTATGTTAGCACATGCATGTGCTTGAGCTATTGCTACCTAGCTAGCTAGCAGTTAACTGCAAGAGATTTGAGTTAAAGTGTCTGTTTTAATTGTTTTATGCAATTTAGTTTCAGCTCCACAAACAGAAATTTTCTGTATTAAAACAGAAAATTTAAATTGTAATAATATTTCACAATATTACTGTTTTTACTGTATTCTTGATCAATAGATGCTGCCTTGGTGACCATAAGAGAAACACTAAAATAAACTTTTGAACAGTAGTGCATAATGTTTCAGTCTTGCGGCTATACTATTAAAAAAAAAAAAAAAAAAAAAAAAAAAAAAGATTCTTTATCGAATGCCCCATAGACTACTATTGTAAAAGCATTACTTAAACACAATTTTTATGTTTTGCAACTTTAAGTCAAATTTATTGTCTGTAATAATCATCACAAATACCCTAGAACATTCTAGTCATCTGATCATTTGTCTCTTGATAAGCAGGCTGATGAAAATACACATGGAAAACGACAACATAGAAGGCAGTAGATTTTTTTTTTTTTTTTTTTTTTTTTGAGTAATCTTGACTCCAAATTCAGCACAGCAGCACTGTTTCTATAGTCTAGACTTTAGACTTTTGAATTCAGCAACTTTAATCTCCATGTATAAAGTGTAACTTGATAATGGACTTGGGATATAGCAACCCTGTACAACCTCTCCGTCCATCACAACAACTTAAGAACTGCTCCTTGGAGACCACTTTACAAGAAATCTTCAGAGCTGTAAATCTGACATTGACACCTAGAATCAGTGGAAAACACAATATGGCATTCTTAAAAGGTCCCTTAGGGGATTGCTATTTTAACAAGCTAGTTGATAGCATCTGACCATTTTGGCTAATTCAGTTGCTATGCCTAGTTGTGCTTAGCTAATTTAGCAGCCATCAGATTGTAGTGCAGGCATTCTAAAATGTTTATGTCTTGGAGTCTGAATACCATTATATATTATAGCAGGCACATTTTAGGCATTGTACTACAGACCATTTGCTTATGCTTTGAAACAGATGGTGGTACATTTCATTAACTCCTAAGTGTACAAAAAAAGCTAGATTGGATTTATTTTATTTTTTTTTTTATCCCATGTCCCAAAGAATGCATTAGATTTAGGTTATTCTCATTTAGATTATTCATTGATGAGATTCAGATTTTATTTGATCAGTCCTGTGTTCTTTACCCAGCTGATTCTTGTTTATTATATATTTTAAATGAGTTGTCTAGGATGCTTATTAGTCAACTGCATTCCAGCAGTGCTTAAATACAAAATAAATACATAAGAGTAAAACACCTTTTTAGTGTATAACTGCACAGCACCCCTGCACAACTATTTAAAAAATGTATAGGGAACTATATGGGAATTGTATTTCTAGAAGAAAATTGTGTAATAGTGAAATCACGTAATAAAATAAGTCAGATTTTAATTAGTCATGAACTGATACATTGGCAATAAATCGGCCCATATTTGGCCATTTTTAGATTATCAGTATTGGCTACTAACTGTGCTTGCTTAGCTAAATTTAAATTAGCATCAGATTTCCTTTGTATCAGTTCCAGAATATACTAACAGCCTTATAAATGAATAATGCACAATTTCTGTGTCAAATGTTTTTTAATTTTTGTAAAATATTCTGTAATACAAAAAAAGTTCAATTTCAGCATGCATGAGTCTCAGTTGCTTTAATAAATTGCATTAGCTTATATTACATACATATCAGCCATATGAGAGCAATTTGTAGGTTGTCTTTGGGGCAGAACTATCTGTTTGAATAACCAATGGCCGATGGAGGAGGTGTTAGTTATACCTTTTTTTTTGAACCACTCAACATTTTGGTTCTGTTTTGGTGACGCTAATGCCTACCAACACCCTGAAAACTATATTCACAATAAATATTCACCTTATTACACACCTTAAGTATTTATTACATTGTAATAACAGTTATAATGTTATTACATAGCAAATTGACTGTAAATAGTTTTGCTTTTTGCTACAGCCAAAAGACAGGACCATTAAAAAGAAGTCTGTAACTGGGGGGCTTATTTGCTGTGGCCCGTTCATATCTCATGTATTTACTACTGGTGGGATTTACTAGCAACACCGCATGACACTCACAGCCAGTTTTTCCATTCCCTCTCTTCCAGCTGCCCATTCCTGGCATCAAACCTGACTCCTGCCATTCCGGCCATCGGAGGAGTGCTGTTCGTCTTTGTGATGGGAATGCTCCTCCGGGCGAGCTTCAGCGACCCGGGCGTCCTGCCTAGGGCCACACCAGAGGAAGCAGCAGACATCGAGAGGCAGATAGGTGGGAGGAAATGGCAAGATGATCGCTCTTCCTGTCTGTCTTTCCTCGTTCTGTTCTTTTCACACTGAGCTGAACTTGCAGGCTCTGGTTGCAGGTCTGTGGAATGCTCTACAGAGAATTCTCACAGTAAAAGGAGACAGAAGACATTTGATGTTATTCTCTCTTCTCGTTTGATATGAATAATGCATGCTCTCTCTCAGGTTTGCTGTCAGCACACCCAGAGTAATATAAAATCAGCTGAAATATTCATCCCTAGCAAAGATTCATGGTCTCTGAAAGTATTTGTTCATGTTATTCAGTCTGATAGTTTAATCAGTCACAAGTTAATGGTTGTTCATAGTTGGTTTGGGTATTATTAAAGGGCCAGCAAGGACCACACTGATTTAACAGTAATTTCTTACTATATTCAGAATTGTACTGTGAAATCACTGCAGGCCAAGCCATTTTATGCCATAACACAACAAATTACTGGAGATTTTCCACAGTGCGGAGATTGATTTAATTCGCTTGCATATGAATTGCTGGTTATAATTGAATGGAGTCACTTCTATAATGAGTTTGCTGGTCTCTCGTTGAGACAGAATTTAGTGGACCCCAGTGGTGAGAAATTGAAATCACTGGGGCTGAGCCAGGAAGTGCACTTTAGCTCAGGTTTGTAAGCTCGGGATATGGAGTTATGTTTCCCTGCTGTTCGTATGAATAATATAGTAGCAAGTAAACACTGCTGTGAGCCCCGGCGGCGCTGTGTGCTGCTTAGAAGATGCATAGCGTGTTGAGGGTCACATAAGATGTGACCCCATTAAAGCAATAGTTCACTCAAAAATGAAATTTCTGTCATAATTTTCTTACCCTTAAAACCCATGCGACTTTTCTTCCATGGAACACAAATGGGAAGTTTTGAAGAATGTCCGTCAAGCTCCAAAATGATAATAAAAGCACTATAAATGTAGTGCACTGTTATCCAAGGATTCTGAAATCATATGATAGCTTTGAAATCTAAGTTATTAACTTATTATCTTCCTTTCCGCTGAACCTCTGAAACGGACTACAAAATTTGACACAAGTGATGCCAAATTCCATTGGTTCTTGTGTATCTTATGACCAAACATCATTGACATTGATGTTCATCGACATGATGCTCATCATGGCTGCATTTATTTAATCAAATGTACAGTAAAAACCATAATGTGAATGTCCAGCGCTCTCTCCACCCTCAATACCACGACTGAGGTTAGACCCTTGAGCAAGGCACCGTACCCCCAACTGCTCCCCGGGCGCCGCAGCAATGGCTGCCCACTGCTCCGGGTGTGTGTTCACGGTGTATGTGTGTTCACTGCTGTGTGTGTACACTTGGATGGGTTAAATGCAGAGCACAAATTCCTAGTATGGGTCACCATACTTGGCCACATGTCACTTCACTTCACTTCACTTCATAATACTGTAAACCATTACAATTTAAAAGAACTGTTTTCTATTTTAATACATGTTAAAATGAAATTTATTTCTGTGACGCAAAGCTGAATTTTCAGCATAACTCTTCAGAGATCCTTCAGAAATCATTCTAATATGCTGATTTGCTGCTAAAGAAATATTTATTATTATCAATGTTGAAAACAGTTGTGCTTCTTAATATTTTTGTGAAAACTATAAAATTTTGTCAGGATTTTTCAGGACAACATTTATTTGAAATGGCTTTCTTAATTTAAAAAGTAAAGAATTTTATCTTTTGATCAATTTAATGAATCCTTGCTGAATACAAGGCAAATGAATCCCCCCCCCCCCCCCAAAAAAATGACCCCAACCTTTTACGATAATGTACAGTGCCTATAGAAAGTCATCATACCCGTTTGAAATAGTTACTTTATTTGTCGTACAGCCTAAAATCAAAACCCATTCCAAAAAAATCTTTTCCAGCTTTATTTACAAATTTTGCCTTACAACATCAAAGTAATGAAAGAAAAAAGCAACATTTCTGAAAATTAATAAAAAAAAACTGAAAAACTAGAACAACAGGGTTGTAAAAGTTATGAGTCCCTTGATTTAATACTTCGCCACCTTTTCCTTTATTTACAGCCATTATTCTTTTTGGATATGTACTACCTTTTCACACATAGTTTGGGCAGTTTTTGCCCATTCTTCCTTGCAGAATTGCTCAAGTTCAGTCATATTCTGTGGTGAGTGGCAATGTACTGCTTTCTTCAAGTCCATCCACAGATTTGACTCTGACATGACCACTCAAGGACATTCACCTTCCTATTCTTAAGCCATTGCATTGTTCTTTTTGCAGAATGTTTAGGATCATTGTAGTGTTGGAAGGTGAATGACCTGCCCATCTTCAGCTGTCTAGCAGAGGGACGCAGGTTTTCCTCAAGAATTTGGATCTACTTTGCAGCACGGTTCTCTTCACTTGGGACTGGGCGATTGGTCAGGATTGAAGGAAAATTCTTGAGGAAAACCTGCGTCCCTCTGCTAGACAGCTGAAGATGGTAGGTCATTCACCTTCCAACACGACAATGATCCTAAACATACCGCAATGGCTTAAGGATAGGAAGGTGAATGTCCTTGAGCGGCCAAGTCAGAGCCCTGACTTAAATCCAAAAATCTGTTGATGGAAATCTGTAGAGAGCAGTTCGCTCACCACAGAATTTAACTGAACTTGAGCAATTCTGCAAGGAAAAATGGGCAAATGTTGCCCAATCTAGGTGTGCAAAGCTAGTACAGACTATCCGAAAAGATTAATGGCTGTAATTAAAGCAAAAGGTGGCTCTACGAAGTATTAAATCAGGGCACTGATTACTTTCTAGTTTTTCAGTTTTCATTACTTTGATGTTGTAAGGAAAAAAAATTGTAAATAAAGCTGAAAAAGGTTTTTTTTTTTCTTTTTTTGGGGGGGGGGGGGGTAATATTTTTTTGATTTCAGGCTGTATGACAAATAAAGTAAGTATTTCAAAGGGGTATGATAATTTTCTATAGGCACTGTATATGATTTGAGAGCTTAAGTGCAGGGAAAGATTTTCAGTGAATAACATTCAGGCATTTTCTCATACACAGCCATCATTTGGCTTCATAAAACTCAAAAGTTGTTTACATCATATAATATAAATGATCATTTTGATAATTTAGTAATACATTAATGTTGTTAATAGAAGGGTTTTGAATAAAGGGTGAATAAATGGAAAGAAAAGTGTCTTCATTTTAGGGTGAATTATTGCTTTAAAGGAATTTTCCAGATTCAGCATCTGTGACATGCTGTCAATTACCACGGACAATAATTTGCCCTTCATTTTTTTTTTTTAAACATTAATGAACAGTAATGCTCGGATGTTGGATGTCTATATGGGGCAAGACAAAATGACCAATGGATAAATGGAAAGAAAAAAAAAAAAACAATTTTGAAAGTACAGCCACAAGTCCTTATACACAAGATTTAATAAGCATTACACATATTTACATTGAATAATGTGATTTAGACAACTCATGAAACACCTTGCACCTTAAATTTAGTAGTAGTAATCAACAGCATGGCACAAAAATTGAGTTCCTGGAACATTCCTTTATACTGACATACCATAGAGGACTTCCTCATCTTTTTTGATTTTCTGCCAGAATGGATCTCTGAATCGGTCTCGGGTCTGTTCTGGTTTCACAGATGCAACCAACGGCCCGAGCGGCCCAGGCTACAGACCACCACCCAGAACCAGAGAGGTGGTCATTAACGGTCAAACAGTCAAGCTCAAATACTGTTTTACCTGCAAGATCTTCCGACCGCCTCGGGCCTCACACTGCAGCCTATGTGACAACTGCGTGGGTAAGCATGTGTGTGTACCGAATGTGTCTGCAAATGTTTATATAATAGTCAGCATCATGCAAAGAAGTGCTAACATTGTGCATTTTTCCTCAGAGAGATTTGATCATCACTGCCCGTGGGTGGGCAACTGTGTGGGGAGGAGGAACTATCGGTTCTTCTACCTGTTCATCCTCTCACTCTCCTTCCTCACCATCTTCATCTTTGCCTTTGTCATCACGCACGTAATACTGAGTAAGAGTGCTGACCGCCTACTTCCTTATATAACTTCACCCTTCAGTCCCAAAACACATGACAGATCTTATCTTACCTTATTCATTTAACAGTCTTCAGCAGAACAAACCAGTGACTTCATATATAGAACATTTCTCATCATGGGATCATTTTATGGATTTAGTTTTATTAGATTTTTTAAATTAATTTTTAATGTTGATTAAATTTTATGAATTAAACAGCTCGTAAACATACTTTATCACTAAATTTGAAATGACCCTTTAAACTTTAAAGTAATATGCAATCATTTAAGACCTTTCTCATTATTTATACCATGGTCTGTCTGAATACTCGATTCTGAATGGCTGGAACGTGTGCAATAAAACCATTTAATGCACAGGTAGTTCCAAGTCAGTTTAATCACCATTCTGTATTACGCCGCTATTTGATTGAAGCTCACACGCATATGTCTCTCACACACAGATCGGAGATTGTGCTGCACACACACAGAGACATTCAGGAGCACTGAAACTTGTGGTCAACGCTGCCCCATGGCTTTTATTAATGAAATAGCTATTCATTGAGTGAAGCTATCATATTTCTCAGCATAGAGGGGGTAACATCTCTGTTTTTGAAGGAATTAAAGTCACAACTTCATTGTTAGTAGAGAGAGGCACTGCACACATACACAGGTAATTCACACATGCATCTCTCATCTCTCGATATTTGATGCATTCATTCATTCATACAAATAAATGTAATCTTACCGCACTGCTTTATCTCTGTGTCTGATTCAAAGCGGGCAGAATGCTAGATCTAACGAGCTGTAACTGATGAAAATAACCATAATTTTTACCCTTCCGGTCAAATAGTTTGCTGCAAACATCAATAACAGCTTTAACTTGTCAATGCTGGCAAATGACCATGGTATAAATGGGATAATCCACGGCTAGCTGTGCATTAAACGATTTGAATGCACTCCGCAGAGGCAACCACCCTCCACTTCGCATTTGGCATAAAGGGTTCTGTAAAATTGAGTGAAGAATCCTAGGGTTCTATATAGAACCCCATTAGGGTACGATTAAACAACAACAACGTACTAAAAATAGAAAGGTTTTTCCTTTTGCGTTTTTCGTGTACAGATGACAACATTGTCAAAATGATCCCTGTTCACACAAATCTGCAAAAACTACTAAAAATGCTGTATTATTCATGCCAGGCCAGTAGTTGGCAGTGTCACTTTGTAAAGAAACACTATGTGTCTATAGACTGAACACGTAATACGCATGCACATGACATCACCGATTTCACAAATTCAGGATTTTGTGGTTTGCATGGAGATGATAACGGTATTGTTTTCAAAAACTTGCAATTTGAAACTTGTTTTCAAAAGTTTGTTTTCAGCCCCCCAAAACGCTGCTGTCATGTAAATGAACGGCCAAATACATAAAAAGTTTTCCAGTAGTTTTCCAAAAGTTTTAGTTAAACACTGTCATGTAAACAGCCCCTAAACCTTTTTTCTAAGAGTGATAGTGCTGATTAGAGCTGGCCGATAATAAAGTTTATATTTTGTGATGACAGAAGCAATCAAGCAGTTGCGTAGGACAATACTATACCATATAGCAAATCATAACAACTTGATTGCTAAATTGTCAAAAATGTAAACTATAGCAGTGATATATTAAAGTTGGATATATAGTACATTCTACTTTACCTGCATAAATACAGTATTCTCACGTATACTAATATATACAATATAGCAAATCTCGGCTGTGTGATTGCTTATATTGTCGCAAAATGTAAACTGTATTATCACACGACACAAAACTGTATATCAATTTGGATGCATAATATATCCAACTTAATCCGCATACATACAGTACATTCAGTTCAACTGATATACTGTATAGAAAATCTATATTTTTTTTATTTTGTCGCAAAATGTCTTTATATTCAGTTTGAAATTTGTCTAACTTTTTACGCTTACATACAGTATACTTGCGTAGGGCGATATACTATATAGCAAATCTTACGTACTTAGTTTGTATATACATATAGGTGTTGTATAATTATTAATTAATTAATTTGAGTTATTCATTCATTATGTTGTGATATTGAGAATTATGAAACCTGTGAGGTTGTGTTCAATCTATAACAATTTGGTGTAGTGACAAGCCTAATTACTTTTTGGTAATAGTATATGGTTAAGTTATGCAAATAAATGACAGGATCATATTTGATCATATTTGAAATTTGGATCATATTGCAGAAACAATTTTTGTTTTTTTCACTGCGACTAATAAATTAAATATGATTGTTTCCCGAGAAGTGATGGGCACAAGACTTGAGAGGGCAGAAGCTTGTGTACCAGTCATATTCAAAACATTTCAGAATCTTATTTTTGGTGAGTATTTGCACCAAAATACCCCTGTACTGGTGCTTCATCACTGTAATGTATGGTATGGCTTCCCACTATCGATCGGCTCCTCATCTCGGCTGTTGACTGGCAGAAGGAAACCATGAGCATGCTGACAAAGCAGTTTCCTTCCTGGGCGAAGTGATGGAGAGGCTGTAAGCCTGAGCTCAGCGCTGTTTACTGCACAGAACTGATCAATCAGGCTGTGAGGGCAGGGGCACTGTAGTGACAAATGGCTCCTGTAAGATGTTTATTGGACAGGGCACACTCAGTGCGGCTTTATTTACCCTCGAATTTCTCCTCAGATGCCCTCTGGAAACCATTAGCATTAAACACAGTGGCTGACTTTGAAGCATTCCAGAAGGTGATTGCATTGGGAGTGTCAAGATAGTGGCTTAGGGATTGTTTTAGTCTCTCTGGTGCACCAGTGATGACCACAAATTGGAATATCATGGTACTTTAAAATGAGCATGATACTGAAAGATTTTCATATACTTACAGATACTCATATTACGTATCCATATACTGTGGTTCTCCAAGGTAGTTCAGAAAACATGGTATTATCATGTACTATGTATTATCTAGAGTATTAAGAACAGGAAGTACTTTTACAGAAATAATATTGTTTGTTTGTTTGTTTATTTAATCAGGGACAATACACCTTAATAATGCATGGAAAAAATGTAAAACATGCAGATTTAGCCAGATTGGCTAATTTTCATTCATAGTCCCTAGGCAGGTTGATGTTAAAAAAAGACACAAAAGACAAACTTCATCACACAAATACAAAACTACCATACCAGAATCTCTACAAATGCTCACAATATACTGTAAATAAATTTAAAGCTGTGGTCCGTAACTTTTTTTTTTTTTTTTTTATCAATTTTTACAAGTACATAACTAGCCAGTGTTTTAAAACTCCTTAACTTAGACCGATTCACAACGGTAAGCTTGTAATAATGTTTTCTAATTCGGGTGGTACTGGTAAGTTTCCGCTGGAAATTTGAGCATGGCGCCGTTCATCTTTGCGTCATTACGTCACGTCTGTTTACGTAAAGATATATCATGTGAGGATGCTGCAGGTGGAGGATCATTTATAGCCTTTTCTCACAGCAGCTGGAATAATTAAACTTAACATTTTGATGGCGGATTATATGATATGACAAATGGACAATTAGAGATTAGACTGTACAGAAATTGAAATCGACAGGTAATGCTACACACACGTAGTCACGCAATGCTGATGTCGATAACATTAACAATTTGAGAACAAAGTACAACAATAATAATTTGCATGGTTTGATGTGATATGAGCTAAGTGATCGTTAGATTTAATCACCATTGGTAGTGCGATTTTATTGTAACGCTTTTTTTTTCTCAGTTGGTCAGAACAAAAGTGGCAGATTTGTTACTTATTTGTTCAGATGACATTTTCTGATGAAAATTCTTATTTTGGTCATGCTTCCAAGACTACAATCTGTGATTCCCAAGTATCTGTACAGTATCCACCGGTGCGGTGACTGACAGCCACATATTCTCCTCAAAACATTAGATTCATTAGATTTTACTTTTCTTTTTTCGATTTCTATTCTTTTTCTCCATCTATTTGTATTAAAAATAAATAAATAAATAAAAAAACCTTGCTACGAGCACTTTACTGATGAAACTGTGACTTGACACGGCACTTACATATTGTTGTACTCATGTTGATTTGATTGCTTCTACTATTCTCATTTGTAAGTCGCTTTGGAGAAAAACGTCTGCTAAATGACTAAATGTAAAATGTAAATGTAGATTCATCCGCGCAAGGAGCCATGCCGATGCACAACCCATGTAAAGATAATAATTCCGCAAATAACTGCAATTGCAGGTTTCGAGCAGAGATGGCGACAAAGAGGCAAAACTTACAGACTGCAGCTTTAAGTGCAAACTGAATGTAATAGTTTTGGACACTTAATTGCGTGTTAATTCCAATTAAATTAAAATGTATTGTTGTTAAAGTTTATGATTAATGCAATTAGTTGAACTTAACAGTGCTTTTTGACCCACTTAAGTAGGACTTAAATACATCTTGAGAAACTAGGGCCCGGTTTCACAGACAGGGCTTAGCCTAAACCAGGATTAAGCCTTAGTTCAATTAGGGCATTTAAGTAGCTTTTATAAACGTTCACTAGAAAAAAAAAACATTACTGGTGTGCATCCTGAGACAAAACAATGGCACTGAGATATTTTAAGATCTGTCAGTACAAGTTACTTTCAGTTACAACAGCTCAAACATGCATTTTAGTCTTAAGCCTTGTCTGTGAAACCGGGGGTAAAAGCTGTAGAAGTTGGCAAGTTATATAAAGTATTTAAGTAAAATCTATGGTCTATTTTCTCTTTCAGGCCAACTACTACTGACATTGTGGAGCAACATTTTGAAGAAAATCTTTCAAACTGCTTCAAACTTTGTCATGACAGTAGTTGACCTGAAAGAGAAAAAGACCATAAAAGAAGACACTTTATGCTAATGGCCGCTGTGCCTCTTGTGGCAGCGCTGAGAATGCAGTGCATACTTGTGTTGTGAATTGTGATCTGGCACATTTCAGAGCCAAATAACAATATATACAGAGTTTGTAAGAGTTTGTGCAGATTATGTTTTGTAACTCGCCTACTCAGTCATCTTGAACCTACGTATCACAAGCAAATAATCCAAATAGTCACGATTTTAAAATCTGAACAGTTTCCATACAGTAGTTCCATAACTAGAACCTTAGAAGTGGGAGAAGCCATCAATATGGAATACCTAGATTCCACATTGTAACACTGGCTTTGCTATATTTCACAGAACCAAGATATGCTGTTGTTGTAATATTAGCTATAGTAACAGGACAGTTTTGAGTGTCATTGTTTGTCTGGAGCTAGTGTGCTTCTGGCGACTAACAACCAACTCTTGCTTGTATATACTCTTGTGTACTGTATGTTCATTTTTTGTTCTCACTTATCGTTTCTTCGTCATCTTTGCTTTATTTTTTCTATGATAAAGAGACATCCACTCTTGCATTGCATGTTTTTGCATTTTGGGGTGGAGCAATGAAGGGAGGGGTGTTTGTTTGGGATTTCAAATATCAACAGTGTTTGTCAGAAATCACTTACTGCACCTTTAAAGAAAGTACACTTATTTTGATGTTGACTAACATACTAAAGCACAAAGTACTTAATTATAATTTACCCTCAGTGTGTTATTTTTTTTAAAGAATATTTTTGTTTACCATAAATGCTTGTAAGTACAATTGGCAGTACACTTTAACCATATTTCAAAGACAGAAGTAATTATAAACAATTACTTATAAAGATGTGTTTAGGTTCTACTTATATGAGTCAAAAAGCACTGTTAAGTAATTGCATTTGATATTAATTTAAACTATAATACATTTTCATTTAATTGTAAATAACATGCAATTGTCCGAAAATCTTACATTCAGTTCACACTTAAGTATATTATTTCTGTAATAAGGACTCTTTTTTTAAAAGAGGGGACAAGGAATGCTTTTCCACATTGCCTTAATTAGTGATAGTTGTTAATGTGGCATCTAGGTATTCCATAAAACTGAGTGTCTGCAGACATTTGTAAGACAGCAGCTGGTTAATTTCTTATTCCAGTGACTCTTTGCTCAATATGCTGCCTGCTTTTTCATTCGAGACTTGTGTTTCATGTTCCTGTGACAGCTTTTCTTTGTTACATAACCAGTGCTTTTCCTGCAGGATCCAACAGGACTGGCTTTCTTAGTGCTCTCAAAGACAGCCCTGCTAGATATCCTTTCACTAAAGTGTGTGTGTGTGGGAAGAGGCTGTGCAATAGGAGTCTATTTCTGGTTTTCACACCTCTAGAACACAATTGCGGAAAAGCAGCCCACACTGACTTTCTCTACATCTTCATTGCTATGCGTCGTCTGAACCCCTCTCTTTTCAATGGAAAGAAATGTTATTAAATACGATCCGTGGGAAGTCTTTACATATCTGACATTGGCTTGAGAAGGAAAACAGTGAGACAAAGATCTTCTCTCTGTCTGCACAAATATGCAGAACAGTGATTTGTATTAGCAAGGGGACGTTCATTAGTGAGACCTGCTTCCTGCTCACGGTCAATTATTAGCTTGTCATGCATCATTTATTGCTTCATGATAGACTCACTCTCATAAGCAAGAAAGTCAACACATGCTAGTGCCAGCAAAAACAAGCTTTGCAGGGTACAACTGCAAATTGTTTTCTTAATCAGTGTCTTTGTCTGGATTTTCAGTAAAATATCTAAATATAATTTAACTAAATTTAGTTGTGAAGCAAAGAATTCTTTTCAGGAATATATTTTTGAATTAAGTTTCTTTTTTCCCTCGTTTTAAGCATAGGCCTATATACATTTTGTTAGATTTATGCTTTAAGCATAAAATATATTTCTATTATAAGCATAAAATATAATATAATACTTACATAATAAGCATAAAAATGTATGTAATATTTTTGCAAATCAAATTAATTATGTTGGCTTGAGAACCATGGTAGCAGTGCATTAATTAATGCTAGAAACATGCTAGCAATTTGCTAATTCATGTTAGCAAATGTTAAAACATGGTACTATGTGCTAATTGATGCTAGAAACATGCTAGCAATGTGTTAATTCATGCGAACAGTGTGCTAAATCATGTTAGCAACATGTTAAAACATGCTAGCATTGTGCTAATTAATGCTAGGAACATGTTAGCAACATGTTCAAATTTGCTAGCAAAGTGTTAAATCATGTTAGCAAGGTGTTAAAACATGTTAGCAACATGCTAAAACACCCTGTCTGTCTGTCATATCTATCTATCTATCTATCTATCTATCTATCTACTTTTCTGATATACTGTATTGCCTTCAAAACCTTCAAAATTTAAGCTTTAAAACTACTCTAAACTTCAAACTACTTCAAACTAAAAACCTTCAAACTTCAAGCTTTAAAACTTCTTCTAACTTTCTGGTCAGGCTTTCTCAAGCCATCATCAAAGTTTGTCTTTACAAACCGTTTAATCTAGATCAAGATTTATTCTCTGAAAACAGTGCTGTGTCATATAAAACAGTACCATTTAAAAGTTTGGGCTCAGTAAGGGTTTGTTTTTTTTTTTTTGTTTTGTTTTGTTTTTGCGAGGATGCAAAAAAAAAAAAATGATCAAAAGTGACTGCAAAACATTTATAATGTAACAAAAGATTTCTATTTAAAATAAATGCTGTTTTTTAAAATTTCTATTACTTAAATACTACAGGAAAAAAAAATGTATCTGTTTCCACAAAGATATTAAGCAACACAATCATTGATAAAAATATGAATGTCAAATCAGCATAAATTACTGCATCACAGGAATAAATTACATAATAAAATATATTGAAATAGAAAACAGTTGTTTAAATAGTAACAATATTTCACAATTTTATTGTTTTTACTTGTCTTTTTGATCAAATAAATGCAGCATTGGAGAGCATAAGAACATTAATATTTCAAAAACATTAAAAATCTTACCGACCCCAAGCTTTTGAATGGTAGTGTAAATTAAGCTAATCACAGATGAGCCTTATTGCGGAAAGCAGATGCTTAACAGAATTTTTTATCGATAAAACTTTTTGTACATTCACTGCTGCCATGATCAATAGAAATTCATCAAACGACAAAGAAAAGAGCTATACCCGGGCATCTGTCCAGAAGTGTGGTGTAGTCAAGCGCACGTTCAGCATTTTAAAGATGCGATTCAGGTGTCTGGATTGCAGTGGTGGAATGATGCTGTACAGACCAAGTATTTATTAGCATACTTGTGTCCTTTAATGCGAGTCCATTTCTTAAATTGTAAGTCAGCGTTTAAAATCAGTGGTTGTTGTAATACATGTATAGATTTCTATTTTCCTTGACGGCTGTACTGTTCTGGAAGTGGTGGTGTGCTTTTTCTCCGTCTGGTCCATCGTGGGACTGTCAGGGTTCCATACCTACCTGATCAGCTCCAATCAGACAACCAACGAAGATGTGAGTACCTCTTTTTTACTCTTTATGATTTATCTCAATATTCATTAACTAATCAAACATGTTAAAATAAATAATAGTCCATGTTTCTGCATCCAAAATTAACACTTACTAAGCCTGCAAATGCAAGTCAAATTTCCTTTGGTGGGGTGTAAGTGACATTAGAAATTTAAAAGGGTAATGACATGGATTTTTTTTTTTTTAGATTCACTTATTTTTTGCACACACACACAAAAACAAATATACGTGTGGAAAAACCATTATTTTCAACCTTCATTCTGACCCTCTGTCTGAAATGATCTGTTTTTAAGTGGCGGCTCCTTAAATGCTTGTTAATAAAAGGCCACTGCTATGATTGGCCATATAAAATATATATATATATATATATATATATATAATCTCCATATAAAACCGTCATTTACAGACAAAGCATTATGAAATCATTTACTTACAGTTT
The DNA here is from genome assembly GCA_039654765.1 of Mylopharyngodon piceus. Lineage (NCBI taxonomy): Eukaryota > Metazoa > Chordata > Actinopteri > Cypriniformes > Xenocyprididae > Mylopharyngodon > Mylopharyngodon piceus. The sequence continues at coordinate 23,713,277 of CM077456.1, forward strand.
GTGATGCAGCTGCTGTCAGATCCAATACAGTTAGCTGCTTCATCTTTCAACAAGTTTCTTTGCGAACTCTCCAATACACTTTGCCTAGTTTAGTTTCAGCCGATTTTTAGCATTATAATCCTCTGAACGCACACACTAGATGATTCGACTGGACTGCGAGACCACACACCTGTTGATTGACGAGATCTCACGGAGACTTGCGAGATCAAACGTGACTTGAGGAAAAAAAACAATCGATGTTGTCTGCAGGCTCTCCTGCCATGGATTCTGCTTTACAGTAAAAAAAAAAAAAATAGAAAAAAAAGAATATGGGTGATCTTCTTTCTTAATACTCCACTTTCTAGGCATGTTTGTGACTGCCAAGTTTCAGCTAAAGAAGCACGCAACATCCGGTAGGTGACGCTTGCTCACTCTCACTGGCTATCGCGGGTATTACGTCAGAGGCAGCCTGATCAAGAATCAAGATTTGAGATCGAGGATGCTCAATCAGGAGCAGTTAAATAATCATAATGACACCACACAATAGAGGATTTTTTTGGTAAAAAAAAATCGTTTGCGACAACCCTCGAATCGGGCCGCACCAATTTGAGGATGCAAATTGGGCTCAAAATCGGGCTTAAAATCTTCAAGTGTGTGGCCAGCCTTACAAAACAAAATGCTCCGAACAAACATAATCCTCCAATGTGATCCTTCTAAAATCTCTACAGAAATGAGCAAACGAGTTGTTTAAACTGAACGCATCAAAGCGAATGTTCTTTCACTCTTCCATTTGTCCTGTTGTCGACAGACTCAAGCTTGTGGAGTAGAGTCAGAAACTGAACGTGCATTTGTATACTGTATCCAGTGTAGACAGTGTCAGTGATTATAATGGGTTCTATTTGTTTTTGACGCAACGCTCACATCTTGCTCTGGAGGCAGTCATATGCAAATATACTTGCCCATGTGACGTTACAAATCCCACAATATCCAGACAAGCTGTTTTTGGAGATTGATTAAATAAATGCTGCAGGATATTTTAATGGTACAAAGACCTCTTATATGTCAAAAGATCAAGGCAAATTTGATTTCTCATGTCATGACCCCTTTAAGGCATAAGCTGCATCCACAGTTGCATACTTTCAGAGTATGTACTTTATTTAATGAAGAGCATGTTTCTCAGGTGCATTCATTAGGTATGCAGTTGTGTATGGATGCCACATCTGCCATAAAGGGTTTTTGTTTTTTTTCTCCAGAACTACATGCGGCGACTTATAGACTAGTTTTGGGTTGGTAAGATATGTTTTTTTTTTTTTTTGTTTTGTTTTTTTTATATATATATATTGTTTTTGAAAGAAGTCTCTTATGTTCAGCAGTGCTACATTTATTTGATCAAACAGTACAAACAGTCATATTGTGAAATATTATTACAATGTAAAGTAACAGTTTTATATTTTAATTTATCTTAAAATGTAATTTATTCCTGTGATGCAAAGCTGAATTTTCAGCATCATTACTCCAGTCTTCAGTGTCACACAGTCCAGAAGAAATCATTCTAATATGCTGATTTGCTGCTCAAGAAACATTTATTATCACAGCTCAAAACATTGTTCTGCTTCCTTTTTTTATGGAAACTGTGATACTTTTTTCAGGATTATTTGATGAAAAGACAGTTCACAAGAACAGCATTTATTTTTGATCAGTTTTTATGTTTTTTTTTTGTTTGTTTGTTTGTTTTTTTTGCTGAATAAAAATATTATTATTTTAAAAAATCATCTTACTGACCCCAAACTTTTGAACGGTGTTGTATGTGAAACATTTTTGTGACAGATTTAGTTATAGAAAGATGGAGACTGTATATCGGTTCAGTATATAAAATGCATTTTCTGTTTATCATAAATATTAAGGAATAAACAGATATATAATTCCATTTTCTAAGGGACAAAAATATATTTTCACGGCTATTAAGAAATATTTATGTCCAGTACATTTTCTGAAATTACCCGTCTGCAGGTTAATTTTAAACTCTGCATACAAAGTTTATTTAAATTTGTCCCTCTGGGTAAGAGACTATGAACCAAGATCAAAAGAGACACCCGGAAAGTTTGACAGGCAGTTACAGGAAGACAATTAATAAGCACTTCAAAAGACTTGGTTTTGAAGATCAGTGGGTATTTCTCACCGTAGCAAAATATACTCCTTTCCATCCTCACCCTGGTTTATCACTGGGTTGATTAAGGCTGCCTGTCGTCTCTCTCGGTGTCTTGCTGTCTGCTCTGATGTTGGCAGCTTGTCCCTCTCAGCTACTGTAGTTCTCAACGGTCACATCACTGTTTCAGATCAAAGGTTCATGGTCATCCAAACGAGGCAAAGGCAACTACAACCCCTACAGCTACGGAAACTTCATCACCAACTGCTGCGCTGCACTGTGTGGACCTCTACCGCCGAGGTGAATCCAAGAACTCTTGCTATTTTTTAGTTTTGTCCTGTTTTATGTTCAGTGTCTGTTCAAATGGAATATGGTATACTGTTTACTTCATACTCAACAGTATATACTGTATACTGCTTACTAACTTATTTTTTTTAAAGTTTGATAGTATGCAGTGACAAACTTTTCAAACAGTAGTCTGCTATATAGAGTGCACCAGTGCCCACCCCCTTTTTCAGTGGTGTTAGTTCTGGAAGTATTTTTTTCATTAATTTTGTCCATAGGTATTTAAAAAAAGCCTTCATTAAAGCATTATAAGCCATGAACCAAGCCAACCAGCCATGACGTGAACAAACATTGATTTGAAGCATTTAAAAAAATTGACAAAGACAAAGGTACATGGCTTTAGTGATGAAAAGAACTACAATCACATGAAGCATTGCGAACAGCATAATCAAATTAAAAATGGAGAAATATAAAACTACTAATTTAAAAATGTTGAATATATATATATATATATATATATATATATAACAATATATTTTAAGTTTATTGCAAAATACGCATATACAAATATTTAAGTGTTTTAAGAGCGTAGGGAGACCGACTCATTCGCAGGGCTTCATGGGAGTGGGCGAGGCTAAAGAGATCTTTTGGCGGATTTTGCTTGTTTCAACTGATTGGTGGAATTTTCTGCACAGCATCATGGGTAATGTAGTTTTTCACCACGAATTCCACTGTTAAACAATTATTTTCTTCAGTTTCCAATCCCTATGGAGAAAATCCCTTCGGAACCCGACTGTTGCACTCTATTGTTGTTACGTAATTATGTTGAATATTTAAGTTTCTGTGACATCCAGTTAAAATCTTGAAAATAACTAATATAGCTAGGGCTGAGCAATATATCACATTTTCTATTAAATACAGTAATAATTTAAAGGGTTAGTTCACCCAAAAATGAAAATTATGTCATTAATTACTCACCCTCATGTCGTTCCACACCCGTAAGACCTTCGTTCATCTTCAGAACACAAATTAAGATATTTTTGATGAAATCCAATGGCTCAGTGAGGCATCTATTGCCAGCAAGATAATTAACACTTTCAATGCCCAGAAAGCTACAAAAGACATATTTAAAACAGTCCATGTGACTACAGTGGTTCAATCTTAATGTTATAAAGCGACGGGAATACTTTTTGTGCGCCAAAAAAACAAAATAACGGCTTTTCAACAATATCTAGTGATGGCCGATTTCAAAACAATGCTTCGAAGCTTTACGAATCTTTTGTTTCGAATCAGTGGTTCGGATCGCATGTCAAACTGCCAAAGTCACGTGAACTATTGAAATTACGAAACACTTATGACGTAACGAAGCCTCATTTACTGAAATCACGTGACTTTGCTGATCCGAACCACTGATTCGGAACAAAAGATTTGTAAAGCTTCGAAGCTGTGTTTTGAAATCACCCATCACTAGATGTTGTTGAAAAGTCGTTATTTTGTTTTTTTTGGCGCACAAAAAGTATTCTCATCGCTTTATAATATTAAGGTTGACATAAATGACATAATTTTCATTTTTGGGTGAACTAACCCTTTAATAACATAGTTTAATCTTAAAATGTTGTGATGCCTAAATTCACTTGAATTTAAATGATTTGAAGGGACTTAAAATTAAAAGAGTGAAGGGACTTACATTGCATTGAAGGTACACATTTTATCAGCTCATGCAGAATTGAACCCATGACCTTGGCGCCATGCTCTGCTGTTTGAGATATAAAAATGGATACAAATTATTTGAAACATACTGTATACTGCAAAAATAGTAGTATGGTAGCATTAATGTGCTACATTGCCCTTTCTAAATCCCTACAAAGCTTTGTGTTCTTTACATCATTCATATCTCTGTATCAGAGAATTTAATTGCCAGTCGACAGAAAAAAGTCCATTTCAAATAAGATATTCATCAACTTCCTTAGAAAATCATTATCCAGACACAGTATCAGCCAAGGGATTCATGCTGATCTTGTTAAAAGATTGGTGACCTCAGCAGGTTTCTCACTCATTCATTTAAATATGAGAGACAAAAAAACAATCAGCATTTTCACTCCAGGAAGAGCGAATATCTTAGATAACCGAGGAACGTTCCTGAATCGCTTCAGATGGTGCGTGAGGAGGCTTGCTGACGTCAAAACCTGCACACGCACCCACACAAGAGTTCCGCACGCCATTAATGAGTTTCTCATGGAGCCAGGAACACAAAGCAGAAGTGGGCACAGCATCACTGGCTGCCATCTGCTCTGTGTGTGGGCATGTTGAGTTGGAGGAGGACTCCACGCGCACACACACACACACACGGATCCTCTTCTGTCCGCCTCCCTCACCCACGTTCCCTGACTCACAGTTGGAATGTATCATCCACTTCCTTTCTCTTTGCAGTTTGATTGACAGAAGAGGTTTTGTCCTACCAGACACCCCGCAGCCTGCGGCCCAGACAAACGGCACCGGCGCCTGCCCCTCCAATCAAGTCCAGAGTCACATGGTAGGCCGGCCGTACTCTGACCTCTCACCGTGTGTGTGTGTGTGTGTGTGTGTGTTTGCATCCAGTCTGTTGTACTTCAGCCGTTATAATGAAGCCATTTATGTTCAAACAACTTCAAGGTTTCAGCACAGCATTTGAAATATATAGTGGAGTCTAAAAGTCTGAGACCACACTGAAAGTCTGGAATTAAATGTTTTACACAAAATTCCCAGCCTGAATGCTATGATTGTTAAAAGGGGACACACTTAAAATTTCATATTTATTTTTCAACAAATTAAAACATAAAAAATATGAAAAAATAAGTCTGTATATGTATTTACAGTTTTCACTGCCACTTTTGTTCAATTTAAAGCATCCTTGCTGAATAAAAGTATTATTTAAAAAAAAAAAACCTTTGAATGATAGTGTAATAAAAAATACTAAATATTTTTTTAATTTAAATAAATTATTAAAAAATAAATACATTTTTCAACTCAAACTTTTTCACTTAAATTGTCATGCTGATTATATGATTTGTAATGAAAAGAAATGTATTAATTTAAAAATGCAAAATATAAGCATTTTCACTAGTAGTCTCAGATTTTTGGACACAACTGTCAAGTGTGTTCAGACATAAATCTCTCTCTTTTGGCTGCTTCGGATTATCCGCAGTTTATTTGGCACAGGTTTACGCCGGATGCCCTTCCTGATGCAACCCTCCCAATTTTCCTTGTTGCACTAGTTGTCCAACCTCAGTGGCTAGGATATTATTTTTGCATTTGCATTATTTTGTGTTTTTGGCACAGATGTGATCAGTGATGTAATTCTCTCATCCGTTAGACATGCATTGACAGCAGCATTAATGTGATTTGGAGACGGTGTGGGCTGGTGTGAACAGATCAGTGCTCATGAATACTGATGGCTCACTGTCTGGATTCAGTTTCATCAGCCAAACATATCAGCCACTGATTTGATGGCAATTATTCAATCCCTTGAGGGATCCAGATGTTTTTAAGTGATGTTTGCGTTATATAAGCTTTTAATTAGATTTTAAATTGTATTTTTATAACATAAATCTTTGTGACATTTTCTAAAATAATACTTCTATGGAAAGTAAAGATTAGCCGATGAATGATAATTCATAATTTTATATATATATATATATATATATATATATATATATATATATATATATATATATATATATATATATATATATATATATATATATATATATGAGAGAGAGAGAGAATTATGAAGAAAATAAAGCCTATTTTATGGATTTTTTTTATTTTTTTCATTTCACAGTGATTATTTTCATGACAGTTAAACACACACACACACACACACACACACACTAACTGTTCAAAAGTTGGGGCAGCAAGGATGCATTAAATTGGTCAAAAGTGACAGTAAAGACTTTTTAAATTTTTACAAAACATTTCTAATTCTAATAAATTCTGTTCTTTTGAACTTTCTATTCATTTAAAGATCCTGAAAAAAGTAAACACACAAGTATTTAGCAGCAAATCAGCATATTAGAATGATTTCTGAAGGATCATGTGACATGATGCTGAAAATACAGCTTTGCATCACAGGAATAAATTACATTTTAATGCATATTAAAATGAATAAGTAATTTTAATTTGTAATATTTGACAAGATTCCTGATTAAATAAATGCAGCCTTGATGAGCATAAGAAACAAGCATCAAAAACATCTCACCTATATATAATTTTCATGAAAAAAATCTTTGTCTTAATGGTCCAAAAATAGGCTTTTTCCATTAAGAAAAAAAAAATATTTCTTATGTCTTTTGATTGAGGTGAAATGTGACATCAACATGTTCTTATTCTCTTGGATATCACTAACTTCTAACTTCTTTTTCTGTCTTTCTTTCTACTTTTGGTCAGCAAACTCTTTAGCCTTTGAAATCTTAACCTTCTGATCATTCTAACCACCAGAAACTGGTCTTATCTGACCCAGGGCTCCAAAATAAAAAAACAACAAAATACCTATAAATTTGCAACAGTAATTCAAAATGCAGTTGCGATTAGTATGTTCATTCAAAGTGTATGGTATTTTTGTACAAATTCATCCATCACCAAGTAGAAGGTATCCAAATTACACAATGTCAACATGGGACTGGCTGCCTGACATGAGTCATGACCATGAACAAAACCTCGCCAGCATCTAAAACACAACATATGCTGGTGACCATGATACTCTATCGTCTGCCAGGTGAAACTGTAGTAATCGCACACCTCTCCTCAACAATCTACACAATTTGAGGTAGTCATATCCGTAGCAGTTTGGAGCCCTGTGACATGTTTTTCTGTAATATTTTAATCTTTGTTGCGTCTGACTTCCTCCTGGCTTTCCCTTTTCTCTCTCTGTCCTTCATCCTTCCACCCAGTGTGCTCAAGACCAGTGCATTCAGAGCACCAAATTCGTTTTGCAGGCCGCCACCAACCCGCTGCTCCACAGTCAGCCCGTCATTCTGGGTGGAGGCCCTGCCCTCCAGGCCAAGACCTCTCTGGGCGGCCCATGCTCCACTCTGAGCCCCTCTCAGCCCTCGCTGCCCTCCTCTATCCCCGGCCTCAGCTGTGGAGGAGAGCTGATGGCCCTGCGAGACTCTGAGATCCACTGTCACCATCACCTACACCATCAACATTTCATCAGTCCGGAGGAGACGCCCTCCCCACCTGCAGCTCTGCCCTGCGCCACCCATCTGGGTCACCATGTTCACCCGGCACAGCTCTTCGACCCGGTTAGCCAGGACTCGCTTCATGAAGACTCAGTGCGGGGTTTGGTGAAGCTGAGTTCAGTGTGAGCTGTTTTAATGCCGTCCCGCTGAACTGGACCACAAGCCATACGGTACTTCACACACAAACAACAGCTTCTCCTGAACGTTTCTGATACTTTAATGGAGGCAGCCGCCCCGAACAAATTCCTGAGTACCAAGTGAGGACCAAAGCTAGTCTTCCAGCTGTTTTGTATTTTTTTTTTTTTATGGAAGCTTATTTCCACCACAGAATAAAAATATAAAAAAGGTAATTGCAACTTTCTCTCACAATTCTGATTTTGATTAATCTTTTCTCACAATTGCAAGTTTACATCTCACATTTCTGACTTTTTTTCTCAGAATTCTGCATGTGTATGGTCTGGTCAGGTGTCAGAAATTTTTGGGAAAAAAACAATTGTGAGAGGTCAGCTCAGAATTCTGAGGAAAAAAAGGCTGAATTGTGAGATGTAAACTCAGCATTCCAAGAAAAAAGGCTAAATTGTGATATGTAAACTCAAAATTCCAAGAAAAAGGCTAAATTGCAAGATGTAAACTTAGAATTGCGAGAAAAAAGGCTGAATTGCGAGATATAAACTCAGAATTCCTAGAAAAAAGTATAAATTGCGAGATGTAAACTCAGAATTCCTAGAAAAAAGTCTGAATTGCAAGAAGTATACTCCGAATTCTGAGAAAAAAAGTCTGAATTGGAAGATTATACTCCGAATTCCCAGAAAAAAAAGGCTGAATTGCGAGATGTAAACTCAGAATTTCAAGAAAAAAGTCTGAATTGCGAGATGTAAACTCAGAATTCCCTGAAAAAGGGCTGAATTGCAAGATGTAAACTCAGAATTCAGAGAAAAAGGCTGAATTGTGAGATGTAAACTCAGAATTCCCAGAGAAAAGTTTGAATTGCGAGATATAAACTCAGAATTCCCAGAAAAAAGGCTGAATTGTGAGATGTAAACTCAGAATTCCCAGAAAAAAAGGCTGAATTGTGAGATGTAAACTCAGAATTCCCAGAAAAAAGGCTGAATTGCGAGATGTAAACTCAGAATTCAGAGAAAAAGGCTGAATTGTGAGATGCAAGCTCAGAATTCCCAGAAAAAAGGCTGAATTGCGAGATGTAAACTCAGAATTCCCAGAAAAAAAGGCTGAATTGCGAGATGTAAACTTAGAATTCCGAGAAAAAAGGCTGAATTGTGAGATGTAAACTCAGAATTCCCAGAAAAAAAGGCTGAATTGCGAGATGTAAACTCAGAATTCAGAGAAAAAGGCTGAATTGTGAGATGCAAGCTCAGAATTCCCAGAAAAAAAAGGCTGAATTGCGAGATGTAAACTCAGAATTCCCAGAAAAAAAAAAGCTGAATTGCGAGATGTAAACTCAGAATTTCAAGAAAAAAGTCTGAATTGCGAGATGTAAACTCAGAATTCCCTGAAAAAGGGCTGAATTGCAAGATGTAAACTCAGAATTCAGAGAAAAAGGCTGAATTGTGAGATGCAAGCTCAGAATTCCCAGAAAAAAGGCTGAATTGCGAGATGTAAACTCAGAATTCCCAGAAAAAAAGGCTGAATTGCGAGATGTAAACTCAGAATTCCGAGAAAAAAGGCTGAATTGCGAGATGTAAACTCAGAATTCCGAGAAAAAAGGCTGAATTGTGAGATGTAAACTCAGAATTCCCAGAAAAAAAGGCTGAATTGCGAGATGTAAACTCAGAATTGCGAGATAAAAACTCGCAATTCTGAGGGGAAAAAAAGGTCATAATTATAAGAACGTCACGATTACCTTATTTATATATATATTCAGTGGCAGAAATTAGCTTCCATGTTTTTCCTATAGAGCGCAACAGTGACCGCACCACTTTTTCGTTCAAGTATTTTTCCCATTCATTTCTCTATAAAGATTTCAAAAAAGAAATCAAAGCCTTAAACCAAACCAACCAGATCCGATATGAATAATTACGAACTTGGATTTGAAGAAAAAATATTTTTAAAAAAATGGAAAGGTACAAAAGGGCATGAACTACTCCTCCCATGAAGCATTGTGAACGACATAAATAAGAAACTATGGAATAATATAAAACAACAGCTTTTAACTTCATTACAAAATATTCTGACTGTTTTGTAATTCACAATGCTGCATTGCAGTGACAGATCATTGCTGAGCCCTTTTGCAGTGATTTACGTTTCCATAGTAACAGTGACTCCTCTGGTTGGTTTCTTTCTATTCAAGATTACAGTGTAGGGGAATTCGGCTATTAAAACAATCGTTTAAAAAGATGTTGAAATCACAGACTTATGGCTTCTCCAGCAGCATATACAATATCTTAACATTTGAAAGGCTCTTAAAAGGTTTATGTGCTATATTAGGGTTAGAATTCAATTCCTCTATGGAGAAAATAAATGGGAGTTTTACTTCTGGAAGCTGACTGTTGTGCTCTTGAGTGGGCTTCGCCTTTTTTTTGAGCTGTCAGACAGCCCATAAAGCGGGATCATTTCGTATGGACAGTGTTCCTGTGTGATCTGTTCATTTGTCGTCCTCAAGTATTCCCTGAGCTGGTGAGATGACAGAGAATCACTTCAGTGTTCGTCTGTTTGTACAGCCTGTGATTCAGACTCTCACAAACTCATCTGTCCCAAAGTCTGCCACGTTTGGTCATACAGTGATAGAGACAGACAACTTTAATGCGACGTCACTGCCTTTATCTCTCTCGGGGGTTCTGTCGACAATATTAGTGGTATTATCTATGATAATTATGCTTTGGTTATATATTTGGTTATATATTGCATCAAATTTAAACCAGGTGCCAACACATTATGGTCATGTGATTATGTGCCAAAATGCAGTTTACTGGTTTTCAGCTACAAAAGTGGAATATTGTGGATGTTAATAAATTCACAACTTTTTTAAAAAAAAGCTCTGTGATTCGTCTTTATTTTCTTGTTCTTTGTGCTGTGCAATCTTTACTGATTGTTATAAAGTAAATGCACGAATCATTTTTATATTGTTAGTAATATTTCAAGATGAACACTTGGACTGAAGCAACTTTGGTTTACTTGATTATCTGCACATCATTAAAAAAAAGTGAAATGTTAAATGCGAGTATTAAATATGATGCATCAGGCTTTTGAGGAACATTTATTTGTACATCTCTGTCATAATTGCAAAGACTTTTATATTGAAAAGACTGAATTGTTGTGAACACGGAACAAGACGCAACTGACAAATGCTTTGACTAGCGCTGTTAGTGATGGGAAAACCCCTTAACTGTTAAAAGGACAAGATAATACATCAGACATTTAAACAGATTTTTTATTATGAACATAGGACTGACCTGAAGGAAAATGCTAAATCTGAATGCAGGTAATAAACTCGCTCACTCGATCTTTTCTCACAACACTCTTTTACATAATACGGTAAGCTTCAATGAATAATATCAATTGAGAACATACAGTTTACGTTGCTAAGGGTGTTGTGTAGTGATACACAGAACCGTTGGGTAAAGCGGTCATAGCCGTGTTTTATTGTGAATAAAACACAGCTATTGACCAATCAGAATCAAGGACAGGAACTAACCGTTTTATAAACTGTTTTATAAAACGGTTAGTTCCTGTACTTGATTCTGTATTATCTTGTTCTTTTAACAGTTAAGGGGTTTTCCCGTGACTGACAGTACTAGTCAAAGCATTTGTCAGTTGCGTCTTGTTCCGTGTTCACAACAGTTCAGTCTTTTCAATGTAAAAGTCTTCGCTACTGACTGACACACTCATTAAGACAGTCTTTGCTGCCATCTAATGGCGTAATAATGTAACTTCTATTGCCGTTCATGGTCAGGGACTATTTTTTTTTCCAGCGGAAGGAAGGCTTTTAGTAAGAGTTTACTTCATGAAAGTTGCATTGTTACATATTTTTGGCTTTAATATTTGTATTGTGTGGTAACCGTTTTATATAAGCAATAAGGTACTCGAGGCTAGTGCTGTATCATGAATAAGTCACGGCTGAAGGGGTTGCGTAGTGCCTAACAATGCCCTTCAGCCGTGACTTGTTCACGATACAGCACAGCCTCTCGTATCTTATTGCTTACATAAAGAGCTCATTGAATTACATTACAAGCTGTCAAAATAATGTCTGATTTGACCCATAAATATCAGCAAATGCACCAAATTGTATATTTTTGCTCAGTTTGGGCCTTTGAGGTGTTTTTATCCTCCTCAAGCGTGAGCTCCATATTCTATTATTTTGTTTATTTCCTGGAAAGGCCTTATATGGGCAATGATGTAACTGTTATATATAACATTTGTATGATGTGTTATAGTATTCACCTAGTAGCACTGCATTGCAGAGTTATATGTGTGTGCAGAAGCGGCTCTACAGAATTAAATTTGAAGTCAAAAGAGATAAGGATTAGAATACACAAAACAGGCCTTTTTAAAGGGGGCGTTCCCAATATGGATAACCTCATTTAAATATCCGTGACGATGACAGTGACATCAGATGCTGCTTCGTGACCACCTGAAGAGCTTCTCCGGCACCAGAACCATCGCTGATATAACCTTGATTGGAAGGCTTTTTGATATTTTTACTTTAACTTATTTAGAGTATTTGTAGAATATTTCTACTGCTAGAAAAACTAATAAATTGACTTCTATCAAAATCTGCCTCCCAGGGCATTGATTTATGATGTTGAGCAAGAACAGACCATGGAGAAGTCTTCTGCCCGATTGTATTTTAAAATGCTTATTATTTAGATTTAACTTACCTAACCTGAGAATAAGAATAAGGTAAAGGTGTCAAGTTGAGCACCATAAAACTTATTTCATGTCAGGCTTTACAGGGTTAATGCTTTCTGCTGAGATGCCCAAATCCAAATAGATTGAAAAAAACATCACAAAACACAACAGTAACTACTAGACATTGTAAAATGTATATATTATATTTTTATTATATTATTATTTTTTATAATATTGCTTATTTCTAATACATTGATCAATAGAGCTCAAAGGGGGAAAAAAATTATATATTTTGTAACATATCACAAATTACCACACATTTCTTAAAACTAGTAGTAGCAAAAAACGATTCTAGGCAGTTGGAAAATTGCATAGATCTGCAAAAACTATAAACCAAAAAAAAAACAAAAAAAAAAACATTTACTTATCTTTATTAGTTCCTGGAATGGCAAATGTGATTATTGATTTTATATTTCCATAAAGCTATTATGCCAAGTCAAATGCATTAGTGCAGGATTCATTAGCTAATCATCTGCTTGTCTGATGTAAAATTACACCTTCTGCAGAAAGGAAAATTAAATGTTTTAAGAACCTCAACATCATTTATTATACTCATTATTGAAAAGGTTTATGGTTAGATCAGGATTTCTGCCCTAACAGTGTAAAATTTAAAGCTGCAATCTGTAATTGCAAATGCCTGGAATTAACTTGGAATGATTCTGAAACAAATGGCTGGACAGACAGTACAATTACTGTCGCATAACCCTTAACGTCCTGCCAGATGGCAGTTTTTTTCCCATCCATCTGTTATTTCCAGGGTCTACAACCTTTTTTGACCCATTGCAACCATGTTTAATTTTAATATTGAATTGAAGAAGTCATGGAGCCAACTTCACCTCATCCAGGTTCAAGTTCAGATCATCTCCAGATCTCCTCACCTAATAATCAGCAAATGGGGTTTATCTCAGTCATCGGTAGTTCATTTCTGCCTGCCTTTGCACAGGAACTTGTCATTCAGATCACACTTTATCAAAATTCAGGACATATTGGGGAAAAAACAACAACAAAATAAAAAATAAACAAGATATGGTTTAAATTAGGACAAATTAATCATTCTGCAATGATTGAGGTGATTTTGTAGGGGAGTGAATCTGCATAGAAAAAAAAAAAATTACAATCATAGATAAATACAATAGAAGAAAGATACAAATGAAATAATCAGTGCTTTTGTTTTTCAGGTAAGTATTCAGGTAATTCAAATGTAAAATAACTGCATATTCTTCACTGTATAAATTAAATATAATTAACTTCGTTAAATCTACAAAAGTGATTTTCTCTTGGTATTTTGTTGTTTGATTAAGATTAATGACACAGGCAACAGCAGGAATATTAGGCTGCTATCACTTTAAGACCAAATCCACGGATTGTTTATGTTCACGTAAGCCATAAGCAACTGTGTTTATGAGGATACTCACCGAGATGGGCATTTTGACATAAGTTTGCGTGTATGTGTTCGTTCAAACACAAATAGACGCGGAAGATAATGGAATTCAGTGTTTGTGTGCGGTCTGTACTGCTCTGTGCGCACGCGTGCACAGAAAACCGCGCACAAGTTCTCTTTCGCGTTTTGTTGCGCTCAAATGGCTTAAAAATCGCTTGAATGTTTAAATGGACAGGACCTCAAACGTGCAAATGATAAACTTTCGCTCTAAGATGGTTAAACTTTGCAATTAATCAGAGAATCACGTGCGTTTTGAACCATATGGTGCCTGATCTGAACGGATCAACTATGATCCCTGTGACTATCGAGGATGCGCACACTGCATAATCAATGCTAAATGGATATATATCCTGCAGCCCTAGTTTAAATGTGCTAATAGTTAGATAAAGTGGTTGAGGAGTAGAATTTCCAGACAGACCGAACCAGCCAGTGATAGTGACATAAAAAAGTAAACAGACCAAACTCTGGGTCTAGCATACTAGTCCAAATTCATATTATGACTTGAACAAGATAGTTAAAATAGTTGAGATTAGCATAGCCACAGGAGTCACAGGTTGATTAAATATACTTGGTTGGAGAAAACATGGGAATGGTCTTCAGGCTGGAGCTGCTCACCACATCTTGACATCCTTAAGCTCTAGATCTCCCACAACCTCTAGCACATCCACACAACTCAGATCCTGCACACGGTGCTTGTAACTCAGCTGGTGGAACCCGTTAACTGCCACTTTAAACTCCCGAGCTTCACACAGGATGATCATCTGCCATGGAAGAACATGGTGTAGAAGTCAGGGTTCAAAGAGCAGATACTACTCAAAAATACAGAGCTACAGTGGATAAGATGCACATGCAGGAACTGATGAAATATCTAATTAATCATGGCCTCCATCCTGCATGTTCACAGATATACACTTAAAACCAAGTCGTCATTCTTTAAAGTTAACATGAAACGGTTTTGTAAGCCTGTAATGTGGCACATTTCAAAGTAAAACAAAAGGGTCCATTTTTGTAAAGCATCCAATGAGGTACACATTCCATGTTTTCTCATTGTAAGCACTAGCACTATGTTCATCAATAAATCTAATGTACAATTATTCTAGCACTAGCATTCTAGCAAATGTTTGTGTACCCCCATTTAAAATAGTGATTCAAGGTCTTTTCACATAATGTACTGAATTGATATATCATTCTAATTAAAATTTGAATTAAAATAATTAACTAATTGCTCAAGTTTTGATTAACTAATTTTAATTACAAAAATTTGTAACAATTCCTTAAAATTGTTACACCCACAAAATAACATTTGGACATTTTTATAGCATGACAGAAGTACTTGTAACAATGCTGTAACATGCATTACTGTTAAGTTAACCAATTAACATTAAATTACTGATTATATTAGTCTAAAACAATGCCTAATTTAGCTATTTGTGCTATTTGGCAATTTCATAGGCAAAGAAAGTTATTAAATTTTGATCAAAGGTTACAAAGACAATCATTTTGTTTCTCTGGAATAATGTGAATTTAATGTACCAGGAATGTGCATTAAGGAACAACAGAGAATTTTTTTTTTAGATTTCATGACTTTAAATATCAGGAAATACTTTAATTTCAGGTGTGTTCACACTTGGCAGGTTTGGAACTCTGGTGCGATTGCACTGTTAGAGTGGTTCATTTGAATAAGTGTGAACACTGCCATCCGAACCCTGGTGCGCACCAAACAAGCGGACAGAGACCCCTGAAAAGGTGTTTCTTGGTCTGCTTCCAAATGATTTCTGGTGCTGTTTGACTGAAATATGAACGCAATATGGACCAAAGACATCTAAACAAACCAAAAACCGGAAGTGATGTCACGAGATGCAACCCTAAAAACCCGAGGAATTTGTCTCCTTTACACATTTTATAGGCTCTTTACGAGTTCTCAGCTTGTAAAAATACCACTGTATGTTCGCACATACAACGAGCGCATTTAGACCAACACAAAGCATTGTTTTGGATGTTCGGTAAGTTCCATTGCAAAATATACATTATAAAAGCCATTTTTTGTTTTGTTTTGTATCTTTAGGTTTGCTGTTAAAAATGACAGTGTGAATGCCAAGTGAACCAAGACTAAATGTTTCATTTTCTTTTTTGGTCCAGACCAAAAGAACCAATGGAACCGAACTACCGAAGTGTGATCACACCATTAGTGACAAGAAATGTTTGATACCTCAAAGTATTGACCAGGTGAGAAGGGAAAGCTGGGGAGGGAGTGCTCCTCGAACCCCCAACAACCCGACAGGAAAGAGTTTCGAACAAAGGATCCAGTTTTGAAACGAGAGTTTAGGTGAAAAGCAATGTCCTCTGAGTTACTGATGCGCAAGTTTACTGTGAAGCTATAGGGATAAAGGAAGATATAGAAGACATCAATACATAATTTAATGGGTTAAAAATGCCAAAAAGCATTTATTATATATTATATATCTATAATATTTCAGTGGCATTCCTGCTGGTTGTTTTCATCTCATACCTCTGAGGGGAATCAGTGATCTGCGCCTTCACCATAATGGAATCTCCTGCACTCAATCCTTTCGCAAGTTTGCTCTTGAATGGAAGACTCTGGAGTGAAAAAGGAACACATCTGACAATGGTTTCAAATTCAGCAGGACAAAGACAGCACAATTTACCCAAAACAACCAGTGTCACTGGATTTTAATGTGTCCAGCCACCACAATAATTCACAGCTATTATTACCAGGGTGTTGCTATGGAGTCACTAAAGGCTGGAATACACTACACGACTTTTAAAATCGAAACAGATTTTTAAACACTAGGCATCACCACACACTTGCTGAGAAATCTGAGCATCATGCACTAAACAACTGAGGATCACACTACCAGACTTTTCAAGTCGTTCCAACAACAACAAACACACGCAGGATGTAGCCTCGTTGCTAGGAGAAGCATGACAAAGAAAAAAAATCTGCTCAAAATATCAAATATTTTGATAGTATCATACGCTGCGTGATTTTCTGTGAAATCTGTCAACTACAACTGCCCAAAATCTGCAGACTAGCTCTGACTTTCTACAACTAGCAACGATTGCAAACGGGGCAAAAATCTGTGTAAAGTTCATGTAGTGTATTCCACCCTTAAGCCAGTGGTCTTCAACCCTGCTCCTGGAGACCCACTGTCCTGCAGAAATTAGCACCAACCCTAATCAAACACACCTGAACCAGCTAATCAAGCTCTTTAGGACAGAGATGGGCTGCATCCAAAATCGTATACGTCCCATATAGTAGGCGAAAAACAGTATATGAAAAGAGTAGTCCGAATTCACAGAATTTATAAAAGAGTAGGCAAAAAGTTGATCTACTACTTCCGGCAAGATTCTGAAGTGTGCATACGATCGACACTTTACTATCCCATGAGGCCACGGGAGAGGATTTGTGAAAGGCAGTGAAGTGACAACTGATGCTGGTAGGTTACATTATAATGACAACATGGTGAATGTAGTCCAGATTACATTCATACTGCACACATTCATACTATATAGAACATACTTTTTTAGCGGTCACAAAGTAAGTACTTATTCAAAATAAAATCAAAAGATTTCGGATGCAGCCATGGTCTTATTATTGGGAGATATGAGGGTCCGTGACTCTACCATTAGAGAAAGCAACTTGGATCATGTGTGCCTTGATAACCAATCACATTACAGCCTTGATGTCATTGAATTTCTTTCAGAGTTGTGCGACAATATATCACTGTTTGCGGATACCATAGAAATGAATGAGAAGTGCCATAAACTGAATCCCACCCATCGCAAAATTGTCTGTGACTTCTCATAAAACAACATTTTTTCAGTGTAAACTCTAAAAATAGATAAATCCAAAATGAATATTTAAATGGCAAACATGTTGAAGATTAGCCAATAGGCTGTCAATTCATTAAATGATAAGCTGTTTTCCACAAAAGCAGTTTATTCAGCGTAGTGAAGCCTGTCCTCTATTGACATCCATTAAAAAACTGCCTCTGGTCTCTTTCCTCCATACAGCAGCATTATGATGATTTTTTTTTTTTTGCCTTAAAGCGGCTTTGTCCAGGATCACTTGAAAATCACATACAGGTGTGCAGAAGCAGGTTATATATAAAGTTTACTGGAAAGTGGGTCTCCAGGAACAGGGTTGAAGATCTCTGCTTTAAGGTGTTCCAAGTGCATTGCAATACTGTATGGTTGCTAAGGTGATGCTAAGCCATCTGTTAGGGTGTTATAGGTGGTTCCCAGGGCACTGTTAGCTGGTTGTTAGAGTTTTCTGATGATTGGTTATTGGCAGGGTTAGGATACCAAAGCCATGCTGTAGAAACCGAAACCAAGCCATTGACAAAATGTTGCCTCCTTCATCATTCTTGTTTAGACTCTATATACACCATTTCTTGAGGTTGTACTCTACCTACAAGTTCCTAATCAGTGAAGGCCTGATTTTAGGGTAAAAGTGACCAAATAATGCCAATGTCCTGGTTTCTGTCCAGACTGTGAGGCACCCACCCCAATTTGATTTCAATCATACTGAAATCAAGTTATCCAGTTTGATCTGTAGTCAAAAGTAATGCTGGGACATAAAAACTGCCATCGCATGTGAAAACAATTTCAGGTTTGCCCTTTAGGAAATTATTCAGCCTGACATGTACTCACCGTGTCACCTGACTCCGACATGACTGACTATTGGATGAAAGAGGAGGGGAATGTTATAATTAAACAGCTTCAGCTAAACTATCTATTTTACTGCAAAACAAAGACACACATCACTTCACTAACACACAAACACATATTGTGCACACGCACTACCGTACAAAAGTTTGGGGTCATTAATATGTATTTGTTTTGAAAGAAATTAATACTTTTATTCAGCAAGTACACAATAAACTAATCAAAATGTTACCAATTTTTACTTCAAATAAATGCTGCTCTTTTGAACTGTCTATTAATCAAGGAATCCTGTGAAAAAAAAAGTATTTTTGTTTCCACAAAATTATTAAGCAGTAAATCTGTTTTCAACATTGATAATAATAAGAAATGTTTCTTGAGCATCAAATCAGCATATCTGAATGATTTCTGAAGGATCATGTGACACTGAAGACTGGAGTAATGATGCTGAAAATTCAGCATGGCATCACAGGAATAAATGACATTTTAAAATTTGTAAAAATAGAAAACAGTTGTTTTATATTGTAATAATATTTCACAATATTATTGTTTTTACTGTATTTTGCAGCCTTAGTGAGTGTAAGAGACTTCTTTCAAAGCACTACAAAAATCTTACTAACCCCGAACTCTTGAACAGTAGTGTGCGTATATATGTATATATATATATATTATATATATATATATATATATATGTATATATATATATATTATATATATATATATATATAGGTAGATAGATAGATAGATACTTATTTAAAAAAAAGAAGAAAAAAAAAAGCACAATTGCTAAAAAAAACATCAGTGTAATCACTTACATAAGGCTGTGATCTTTTGCTCACAACTGCATTTGGAGGTGTGATGGGGTTCTGAAAAAAAAAAAATTCATCATGTTTACATCCCAAAATGCAGTACCAATCAAGTACTGATCAAATAAACAAGTGTGTGCATCATGTACTATGTACCCCTTACCTACAATCTACAGTTTATCTAATACTATTCTCTACATCTCTACATCTGTCTCTACATTCTCTACTACTCTATATCTGTCAGTCCCACTATTTGTCAGTTTTCAGGCTACTTTAATGCAAATGCAAAAATGTTCTTAAAATGTTTGGAACATTTAAAATTTTAATTAAAATTTAAAAAAGCAAGTTACCTTACTTGCTGAACTCGGAATAAATCCAATGGCCTGAATTTGAACCTTCCCTGATATGGCCAGTGTGTCCACCTTCTTGAGCTCTAACCTGTGCCTGTACTCCAGCAGATGAGAGCCGTTTACTGCCACCTGGAGGCAATAAAACAAAGTATATCCTTATTTTAAAAACAAGTAATTTGAAACATTTTCCTTTTCTTATGAAGGACAAACAAACTCATGCTTGGCAGTGCCATGAACTGAAAGCATGTGAATTAAAAACACAACAGGAAATGACTTGCTGACATCACAGCTCTTATTGGCTAAGAACAACTTATCTAAAATCTAAAAAGTCCATTAACTCTAATATCATATTTAATGTGTGAGAATAAAGTACAATCTCTACAGAATTATATAGAGCCCCTAAAAGGACAGTGATGGACACAATATGAGATGGGAGTAAAAATTTAATTTCAATGCTTTTGTGTTTGGTCATGAAAATTTTGCATTCCCCCAAGACAGTTAGCATTCACAAATATGTTGCGTTCTCTTAAAAACTTTCCTAAAGAAACTTTTCATTTGCACGCAAAACTTTTGCATTTTCTCGAGAAACTCCCGCAAAGTATTTTGTTCCTCGAGAAACTGTTCTCTCGCAAAATATATGAAATATATAGTTATTATATATAGTTTTTCCTTCCATCTCATTATTTCTGTCACCAGTTATGGCTAACCCTAAAGAAAAGTTTTGCAAGTGAAGACAAATTTCCTTGAAAAAAAGTTTTGCAAAGTATATATTTTTTTCTTCCCATCTCATTTTTTCCCCATTACGACGTCCCTTTAGAATTATATGAATTTTTATTTATCATGTCTTTATTTGACTGAAAAGAGACAAGACAGATTTTGAGAGTTAAACTCCATTGACCTCCTTAAACAGAAATATTAGATACACTGCATTAGGTACAAAAGCAGCAGTATGCATCCATTTCATCTGTAACAAATAACATGCAGTAACTGTTTTTGCTAAGCTTACATCTCTATACCACTATGAACATTTTTTAATTCTCCCCTAACACCTACTCTTGTCTACATTCAAGGTTTTTGTCATCTCAAACAAACAATTCTAATATTTTGAACCACAGAGCCACCGTTTATACACTTTGGGGGACAGCTTACCTGCTGCATATTAAGGAGAAAGTATTTTAAAGGTGCAGTAAGTGATTTCTGAGAAACACTGTTGATATCTGAAATTAACCCACACAAACACACCCCTCCCTTCATTGCTCCACCCCCAAAATGAATGAACATGCAATGCAAGAGTGGACATCTCTTTATCATAGCTAAAGCAAAGATGACAAACAAACAACAAGGAAAAACAAAAAACGAACATACAGTACACAAGAGTATATACAAGCAAGAGTTAGTTGTTAGTCACCAGCAGCACACCAGCTCCAGACAAACAATGACACTCAAAACTGTCCTGTTACTATAACTAATATTACAACAACAGCATGTCTTGGTTCTGTGAAACACAGCAAAGCCAATGTTACTCACGTACGAGCAGAAACAACGCAACCCTGGTGTCCGTTTTCAGGCCTTCCCGCTTAGGTCTCTCCCGTGCTGGAAAGCTTTTCTAATATTAACGTGGGTCCTAAAGCTCTTGCCTTATCCTAACCCTTCTTTTTCCAGTGATATTCTTCTGACTGTTCTCTTTTGTAATGTCTCTCATCCATCTCTCTTTCTACAGTCTTTCTTCAAATCTCCCTCTTGCTCACTCTCTCTCCTCCCCCATCATGAGTGGATACGCCCGACTGCTGATTCGCTACAAGCGAATGTGTTGTGCTGCTCGGTCCACTCCACTTTCAACAGCGTTTATCAGAAGAAATCAATTACTGCACCTTTAATATCCACAAATGACACAATTCACCTATAACTTTATAAAGTCACTAATGTTGTATCATTTCAAACAAGAGAATGAGATTAAAGTTGACATTGTATGGCTCCAGAGATATTTCCAGAGATAAGTAATAAAACTCAAGTTTATAACCTTGAACAAATCTTTCTGTACGAGTATGATGATCTCAAAGGCAGCGCCGTGCCTGAAGGGCATCAGGTAGTGGATCTCCTCTTTTCCCCAGCGCTCCTTCTGCAGCGTGTTACAGACGATGTAGGGAGAGCGCTTGAAGCGAGGATTAAAATGAAAAGCCACATCTGCCCGTGGCTTCACGCTGCTCCCGCTGGTCAGGTCAACCTGAAATCTGCAAGACAATTTACTGCTTCTCATTGTTTGGACCGGATGTGGTCAAAATTCAAATGTAATTTAAACACAATTTTTAAAGGGTAATTTAAAGGGTCTTTTAACAGATTTCAACTGCATTCTTTTTGTTATATGGTTGTTAACCATCTTGGAAATTTTGACCATGCTGTCATTTATTTTTGCTACTTTTTTAATTAATAGATTTTATTGTTTTACTCCTGTTCTTAACATATGACAATTATTGACGATCTAAACAATTTCAGTCATTTATGTGTAAAAATTATTTCTACATTTTTTCATTTCACAAACTGTTCCTCATTTGTGCCATCATTTTCAACATTTTTACCACTACTAAAGTTTTTTTGAACGTTACTATACTTGGTTACCACAGTGTAAATAATAAATTATAACTATCCCCTCCACCTCAAATGTTACAGTTACATCAAGTACTTTCTGTTTAGTGACTGCAGTGACATTTAAGATGGAAAGAAAGGATCGTTTTAATATGAAGCCAAATCGAGGTTTTTAAGTTCTCACCTGTCGGAATCACTGGGTACACTGCCCTGAATGAGCACCATCTCTCCGGGTTGAAGTCCGCCCAGGATGGTACCAGCATAAGGAATCGTCTACAGGCAGAAATTGGAACCATGAGACACACTGACTCAGTTTTCCCTACCTAATAAGTCTACAAGATACAATTAACCATTTAAGCTTTCAAAAACAGATAAACAGTTAAAGTCTAAATTAACTTGTCTACGTAGTTGAACCATAAGCAAAAAGTATACGTAGAGTAAAGCTTACTGGATTCATTACTGTTTGTTTCGCACTTGCGACAGACATATTGGCGATGCTGTTGAGAAAGTCTCTTTATATGCTGTTTTACGAGTTAATCACCAGCTGAGAAAGAAAATATAAACGCATTCCACACTTTCACTTCCGCAATCCGCATGTGTGAATGACGCATTCAGTGACCAATCAAAGCGCAATATGAGCGCGACGCGTTCAGTGACCAATCAATGCGCTATATGAGCGCGACGCGTTCAGTGAACAATCAATGCGCTATATGAGCGCAACGCATCCAGTGACCAAGCAATGCGCGTTATGAGCGCGACGCATCCAGTGACCAATCAATTGCGATTTGAGCAGGATGCGTTCAGAGTTTCGCGTAAATGTGGGCGGTCTCAGGCTGAGACTATTTGGCTAATCAGCGCGCAGTATATTTACTGACCAATCACGACTCTATGTTTAACTTGACGTTTGGTGCGCTTTTTCTTTCGAATAGGGAATATTTCTGTTCCAGAAAATTAGGAGTGTGAGAAATGCTGAAATACTTAATACAAATGAAATAATGTTAGATATTTGCATACGTTGTTCTTGAATTAATGAGCTCAGTTTTACCTCATGCATGTCTGTATAAACTAGAACAATGACAAGAAAGGAGTTTCACTTGAAGTTCAGTCGGAGCGCATGACACGGAAGTAGCTGCAAATCATAAACATCCTCATGACAGACTTCAGTAGCAGTTCATAATCATCCATCAAAACATGCAAGCATACACTCTGCTGTTAATAATCTCCTGCATTCTTGGGTGCTCTGCTCAGTTTTATGTTATAGATGATCGGAATGGATTAGGGAGAGAATTTGATGGAATAGGTGGATTAAGCGGAGGAGGAGTAAGTTATGTTCACTTTTAAAAGTCAGTTTGCTGCTTGCGAACATGTCGATAGTTGTATCATTTGTTGCGGTTGACAAAGTGTCGCTTTTGTTTTCAGGCCACTTCGCGACTTCTCGTCAACTATGAAGAACCGTATCGGAGTCAGATATTGGATTTCTTATTCAAGGTATTGAGTCACATGAGCTACAGATGTGTGGCATTTATTGATGGACATGTATTGAATAACTGAATGTGTCATTATGTTGTGGGGTTGGTTTTATTCAGCCCAACTTTGGAGCTTCACTTCACATCTTAAAGGTAGAAATAGGAGGCGACGGTCAAACCACAGGTAATCCAAAGTGTCTATCTGTTGTCTGTCTGTCTTGTCCGGATCTTTTAATTCATTCATTAATGCATTAAAAATGGAATTCATACATTCAAAGACTTGAATACACCTCTTCTATAATGAGTAAGTTTTTGGTTTCTGATTTAAAATTAATTCAGGTGGAGCATAAAGTAAAACATGGCAAATATTATACAACTGTCTTTATATCATAATGAAGAGAAAAGGCTAATTAAAAGAATGACATTCCTGAGAAAAAAACCCATAAGAAGTTTGGCATAATATTTTATTATTTCATAGAAAACACAAGTTTAACTTTGCTGTTTATTTGAAAAACGGTTGTAGGTGAATCAGAGTCATATGATGTGAGTCATGTGGTACAACATGGAGAAAAAAAACAAAAAAAAAAAAAAACAGGAAATGACACGTTAAAGTTGTACTCTGAAAAATTATTTTAAAACTTTTTCTTATAACTTTTTAAATAACTATTAGGATGTGTATACTATTTAAGAAACAGAGCATCTTTTTACACTAAGTGCAAATAGCCCGCCTAGTTAGCAAAGGCCTTTTACATTAACTCCACCAATGTCTAGTTGAGCCAAACAAAATTACAAAAGAAGCCCATCCAGTAAAGCAGCAGTGGGCTGGATAGTAAGGACAGTGGAGTTCAATGGGGCACTTAATGCAGCCGATCTGAGTTTGAATATACCCTTTTCTGATACATATCAGATTAGGAGGTGTTTTGGTATCACCTTTTTTTTTTTTAACAGTGTTCCTGTTACATATGTTACATGTACTTGCATGTAAATTATGCATAATTGCATGCAACTAACCCTAAACCAAACCCAATTCCTTACCCTATATTTAGTACATGTAGTTAATTAATATTACTCAGTACTTATATGTATAATTACACTGAAAATATTCTAAAAGTGTAATTTAAGTGCCTAAAAGTTATTTAATAGACATAATTAAAATTGAATGTGGTGTATTCACATTAATCGGAAGGGCTGCCACATCAACCGCAGTGCATGCAGCTCATTTTGTTACCATACCATGGCTCCCTTCCTGGGACTTCAAGGACATCTTTACTGATCAGGAGGTACAATATGGATAAGGATACGTGTAGGTGTGGGCTTTATAGAGAAAGGGATAAGTAAGTTAATGATAAGGAAGCATCCATTTATGATTTTAATAAATATAATCACATACAGTATACTGCATATGTTGTTGTTATGACATATTGGTTTATAATGTACTACACTGAGGTACAAATAGTATCTGCCACTTTTGCATGAAGTATAAATAGCATCTATTAACGTGCAAAGAAAATACTGCTATTTTCAGTTAGTGTGAATGGCATTTAACACTGTTTGCACTTAGCAAATATGCATTATGTAGGCTATATACTTTTTTTTTTTAATAAGAACATTTTAATAATAATAATAATAATAATGCATTTTATTTTATATAGTGCCTTTAAAGCAGCTTCTCAAGGCACTTTACACAATAAAGCATAAAAAACACACAAAAAAACAAACTGGAGTACTAAAGAGGTAAAAACAATTAAGAAAAGCCTCCTAAAAATGTGTTTTTAGATGATATTTAAAAACAGATTGCAAACATGTCTGTAGGTCAGCCAAAAGACAAGCTTGAGAGAAGCGCAAATAACGCTTGGGAGACCAGACCATGCTATGCCTTATATGTGAGCATAAGGATTTTAAAATGAACGCAGAACCTGACCGGGAGACAGTGCAGGGACTTCAAAATTGGAGGATAATGTTCATTTAACCTGACTCCAGTCAGAATCCTAGCAGCTGAATTTTGCATGCATTGCAATTTGTTGAGTGTGGTTTTAGAGACCTCAGCAAAATGTGCATTGCAGTAGTCAACGTGTGAAAAAAACAAAAGTATTGATAAGCCTTTCAGTGACAGGAAAGGATAGCATAGGGCGTAGTCTAGCAACATTTCTGAGATAAAAAAGGAATTCTTAACAGTATATTGCATGTGTGGATCAAAAGACAAAATCGAGTCAAATATAACTCCTAAATTTTTTAATTCAGTTTGGAACTCCAAAACAGTGCCATCCACGTTTAGAATTAGTGAACCAGCTTTTTCAAGCTGATGAGGAGAGCCAATGAGCAAAACCTGTCTTTTCACTATTAAGACTTTTTTGGGTCATACATTTTTTTTTTATCTCAGAAATGCAGTGTGAGAGAAAAGGAACATCCACGTTTTAGAGTGGATATAAATCTAAATATCGTCTGCATTGAAGTGATCATTAAGCCTGAGTGATCTTAGAAATCCAAGAGGAAATATATAAATGCTAAAAAGTAAGGGGCCTAAAATTGAACCCTGAGGGACATCAGTTGGGACAGAGCCAGTTTCAGACCTGAAACCACTCATAAAAACAAACTGGCAATGATCAGGGAGATAAGATCTAAACCAGGTTAAAACAGGTATTTAACTTAACCTAATCTGCGTTCCCACTGACATTGATTACATTGCTTGAGGTTGGGCCATTGGTAGTAGCCTTGCGGCTTCTCTGCTCGTTTGCATAAAGTTGAGCTCAGTTTAACATTGTTGCATCACCAGTGGTCACTGACACTCATGTTGCTGTAAATCACCAATTCTCATAGTAAATAAATGCTGTCCAGTGTCTTTGACAAATATAATGTAAAAATGTTTTTACACTTAATTATAAAAATGTTTTACACTTAGAGATTCATTTTAGACTGAAACAAACCGTTGTACAATGCCCAGTCTCAGCAATTTAGGTTTTCCAGAAACACAATTAAGAATCCAAGTTTGGATTACTACAGGTAAAAGTGACTTACTATTTTCTTTCTGTTTGTTTGACAGATGGGACAGAACCCTCTCACATGCACAGTAAGGATGAAGGGAACTTTTTCCGTGGATATGAGTGGTGGCTTATGAAAGAAGCCAAGAAGAGAAATCCAAACATCAAGCTAATTGGTAATCGATTTGTTCCATACTGCATTTGCCATTTATATTATAAGGACAGAAATAATATAGAGAAGATCACTGATATTTGACTTGATTCAATGCTTTGATTTTAAAGGTCTTCCCTGGGCATTTCCAGGATGGATTGGATATGGAACCCAATGGCCTTACTTTTTTCCAAATGTTACTGCCAACTATATTATTACATGGATCATGGGAGCAAAGCAGCATCATAACCTTGACATTGATTACATTGGGGTATGTTTGCTCTAGCTTATAATTATGATTTCTGTTACTGATGTCTGTTTTAGAGGGAACATTTATTTGAACTCATTTTGATATATTTTTTGATATAGATATGGAATGAAAAAAGATGTGATCCAACATACATTAAGGTAAAAAAAAATAGTAATTTTAGTTCCAAACAGCCTAACTACATTGGCAATAAGATCATCAATATTTCAGTCAGTCCAAATATGTCTTTCTGTCATTTACATAGGTGCTGAGAGATATTTTGGACAGAGCTGGTTTTTCAAATATCGGCATCATTGCTGCAGACGGAGACTGGTCCATTGCAGCTGCCATGCTGAAGGATCCGTATCTGAATGATGCTGTTGAGGTGATAGGGTGAGCAGCTTGGTACCTTTGGCCTTAAAACCCCATATAATCAACTAACTAGCTGAGCTATTAAACTAATGTGCAGTTAGAATTTATAGTCTTTATAGTGTCCACTATCCAGGCACCAACACGGTGAAGGAAGCTCTGTGGACGGAGAGGAAGCTTTGGTCATCTGAAGATTACAGCACCTTCAATGACGACATTGGTGCCGGATGCTGGGCTCGCATTTTAAACCAGAACTACGTGAACGGCAGAATGACTTCGTGAGCTATTTTCAGAAACCTTTCGCTAGCTCTGCAATACACATCCATATGCTGATGTGCTCAGAGATGGACTGCTTTGTTTTAGGACTATATCCTGGAATCTGATAGCAAGTTACTACGAGAATCTGTCCTTTGGTGGAGATGGGCTGATGACAGCGGAGGAGCCCTGGAGTGGACATTATGTAGTGGAATCTCCGATATGGATGGCTGGTAACATGTTTCTAATATTCACCTACACATGCTGCTATATAACTTGTGAATTTTAACACCTTCAGTCTGGCCAATTTTGGGTACAACCTTTCAAAGCTTCTATTTCAATTTTTGGAAAAAAAATTATTTTCAAAATTGCCCTGATATTTTCATGTTTATATATATATATATATATATATTTAAAAAAAAACTGGGTACAATGAGATGACAATATTCAACCTTTAACCATCGAACAGGAAAAAGGAAATTTAAAAATGTAAAAGCATTAACAAATTACGACAACAGACATGTTAAATATCACTGTAGTTATATATGTCTGTATTATGTAACATATGCTGCCTTAATCAAAAATGTTCATTAACTGAAACATTGAATGATAATATTTCAAAGTGATTTCTGTCATTTTGACAGACAATAAATGTTGTATTTACCTGCTTTAGAAACATTCCAGCAAACACTAGGATTAGAAATGAAAAGGGGAGACAATTACATTTTAAAGCAAATCTGTGAAAACAAACCTGGAAAGAGATGTGAGGATTTGGGGAGAAAAACATGAGATTCTTAGTGCATTCCAGTGAATTATTAATGGGATTTATTGTAAATTAAATAGGGTGAGCAGGCCACAAATGTGCAGTATATGTTGTCTTTTTCATACTGTTACAGAGGAATACAAAGGGAAAAAATAAAATATTAAGGAGGAAAAGAAAGCAGTGCCTGAAGAGCTCTTAGATGAGCTCTAGATATTCTTGTCACATTAAAATACCAAGCATTACGTCCTGACATCTGAAAACAGAACATTAAGGAAATTTTACAGCATATAAGGTATATTTATTAGGATAAGGATTATTTGTAGTACAACCTTATGATTTGAAATTTGTTCAGTCTTTCTGAGTGGAAGTTCCCTAAACCGGAAGTGCCTCTCATAATCTAAAGCGCTGTAGGCTAGTTAGGAAAAAGGTGGATAAGCATCCCTTTCTCAAGCATCCAAATTACTGCCACTTCCCATCTGTCGTTCTTTTCCAGATAATGGAATGGTATAGATACAGGAATAAGTGAGTAGAATGAAATAACTTAAATTTCGAGACAAGTTACCTTTATTTATATAGTGCTTTATATAATACAGTTTGTTTCAAAGCAGCTTCACTGTGATAAACAAGTAAATAATGACCAATGATGCAAATGTCATCATATATGAGACAAAATGTGCTGTAAAACAGCTCTAAAAAAGACAACAGTGTCATTATTCAGCTTTAAAGTTCATTAAATTATGAAATCAGTTCAATTCAGCTATACGCAGCTCTACAGTAGACAATATTGTTGTTATTCACTTTGAGTCAGTTTAGTATTGATTCAGTTCAGTAACAGTGTTGATGCTGCAAATTCTTTCAATTATGAAACATCAAAGTCAAAACGGCTATAAAGCAGCTCTGCAGAAAACAGTGGTCATCATCATTCAAGTGTTGTTCTCATCTAATAGTGTCATTACTATCAAATCGATAATGTTACTGAATATGAAGTGTCTTATAAACCCCAACTAACAAGCCAAAGGTGACAGTGGCAAGAAAACCATCAGGTGACAGAAATGTTCTCCCCAAAATGAAAATTATTTACTCACCCACGTTGTTCCAAACCCATTAGACTTTGTTCATCTTCGAAACACAAGATATTCTTACTGATACCTGATAGATTTCAGTCCCTCTATTGAAAGTCAATTCCACCGAAACTTTAAAGCTTCAAAAAGTTTATAAAGATATCGTAAAAGTAATTCAAACTGTATGAATCAAGCAGTTTAATCTAAAGTCTAAAGACACACAGTTCCTTTATATTATGAACAGATTTCATTCAGGCTTTTATTTACATCGATGCAAATACATAGCGCACATCATGTATTGTAAAAGGAATCCCAAGCATGCATGCTTGATGTGCGAGAACAAACCTCATTGGTTAACACAGAAGCTGAAATGTGCTTGAGTGGCTCGCAAGAACAAACCTCACTGGTTCTCATGCACCAAGTAAGCCTGTGGGACTGAGAAGGGGTTGTTGTAGCAGATGAATGTCAGTTATTTCCTTGATGAGTGTTGAATTTTGTTTCTTGTTTCTTTTAAGAATTTCTTTTATTTCTTTTTCCTGTAGCACACACAACTCAATTTACACAGCCAGGTTGGTTTTATCTACAGACCGTGGGGAATCTCACCAGTGGAGGAAGTTATGTGGCTTTAACAGACCGTAAAGGCAACCTAACAATTGTTATTGAAACCATGGTGGGTGGTTAGTTATTTTCTTAGATCTTGTGAAGGTCACAAGTTTTAGTGAATCATTTATTTGACCTCTGCACAATATGAACTCCTTCCTGTCTCCTTTTGTAGACACACAATCACTCTCAGTGCATTCGTCCTCCTTTACCGTACTTTGACGTCTCTCCTCAGATGGTCACATTTCGGCTCAAAGGCTCTTTTGTAAGTGCAGTTCTGTCTGTTCTTGATATCTCTATTTATTTATTTTTTAACCTTAAGGCTTAATTTTATGTTTTATGCTTTCAACTTTTTCAGGCACATCTCACTGACCTTCAACTGTGGTACTCAAAATTGGATTTTGAGACCAAAAAAGATACACTCTTTGAGCTGAGGAGTCCTATTAAGGTATACTTCAATCAGTCCATGTTTGATGTCTAAACACATTGCAGAATTGGCAGTAAAGGAACTGTCCTGTTTCCACAGGTCCATAATGGTTCCTTCACCTTAAAACTGGATGTTGATGAGGTTTACACAATCACAACAGTCACCACTGGAGAAAGAGGCTTCTACCCAGAGCCCCCCAAATCCCGCCCGTTTCCGAAGAAATACTCTGATGATTTCACAATTGGTAAGGAATATTAGTGTCAACAGGAAACAACTGGCATTGACTCAACTGAGAATTGACTCAACTGTCAATTCCTAACAGTATTTCTTTTCATTCCAAGATGACCCTCCATTTTCTGAGGCTCCGTATTTTGCTGATCAAACCGGCGTGTTTGAGTACTTCAGAAACAGCACAGATAATAGCTCACACGCCTTTACCTTACGGCAGGTGATCACTGAACGGCCCGTCACCTGGGCTAGAGATGCCGACCAGACCATCAGCATCATAGGGGACTACAGCTGGTATGTTTGTCCTCGGAACTGTGATATTTTGATGAGCCAGCGAAATAAGGGTGGAGCACACTTTACTCAAACTTGCATCATCACAACATTTTATTTGTAACATTACAGTCAATCGATCTTCCTCAGGCTTACAACATACAAGTATCAGTACATTTAAAATCTTACAGCTGTTAATAATGAAAATAGCCACAACTCCAATTACTCAGCCAATATAGAAGAAAATGAGAAAAAAGTTCAAATACCTCTTACAAATAATCAAAAAGTTTATCCTGTAGAATTTTAAAATATTGTTCAAGACACAAATAGATCTGCATTACAAAAATATACACTACCAGTGTTTTTGAACAAAGTCTCTTATGCTCATTAAGGCTGCATTTATTTCATAATAAATACAGAAAAAAACAATAATATTGTGAAATATTATTACAATTTAAAATTATGGTTTTCTATTTTAATATACTTTAAAATATAATTTATTTCTGTGATGCAAAGCTGAATTGTCAGCATCATTACTCCAGTCTTCAGTGTCACATGATCCTTCAGAAATCATTGTAATATGCTGATTTATTATCAATGTTGGAAACAGTTGTGCTGCTTAATATTATTTTATAACCTGTGATACTTTTTCAGGATTCTTTGATGAATAAAAAGTTAAAAAATATCAGCATTTATTTAAAATAGAAATCTTTTGTAACAATATACACTACCGTTCAAAAGTTTGGGGTCAGTAATTTTTTTTCTTTCTTTTTTTGAAAGAAATTAATACTTTTATTCAGCACGGATATGTTAAATTGATAAAAAGTGATAGTAAAGATTTATATTGTTAGAAAAGATTTATATTTTGAATAAATGCTGTTCTTTTTAACCTTTTATTCATCAATGAATCCTGAAAAAAGTATCACAGTATCACAGATACAAAAGTATCAAACTTTTGACTGGTAGTGTATACCATTAAAGGGTTAGTTCACCCAAAAATACTCACCCTCATGTTGTTTCATAGACTTTCGTTCATCTTCGTAACACAATTATATTTTTAATAAAATCGGAGCCAGTTCTGTACTCTTCATTGACAGCTCCGCAACTACCACTTTGACGCTTCTTAAAGAGATCATAAGAGATCGTAAAACTAATCCATATGTATCAAGAGGTTTAGTCCAAATTTTCTGAAGAGACAGGATCACTTTATATGATGAACAGATTGAATTTAGTCTTTTATTCACATTTAACATTGAACATAAACAGAAGCGCAACCGAACCTGCTTGACACGTGAGAACAAACCTCAGTGGTTCTTGTGGAAGCTCAAACGTGCTGTGTAACACACGAGAATGAATCTCATTGGTTTTTGCCTGTCAAGTGAACATGCTTGAGCTTCTGTTAATCATAACTGATGTGTGCATTGATGAATGTTTATATGTGAATAAAATCCTAAATTAAATCTGTTAAATGTATAAAGTGATTGTGTCTCTTCAGAAAATTTGGACTAAACCGCTCAAACCATATGGATTATTACAATCTCTTTATTAACTTTTTGAAGGGTCAAAGAGGTAGATGTGTAGTTGTCATTGAAGGGACAGATGTCTTCATTTGTGTTTCGAAGATGAGCGAAAGACTTACGGGGTTGGAACGACATAAGGGTTGAGTAAATGAATTTTAAGAGATGCCAGTGCAAGTTGCTTTCAGTTAAAACCACTGAAACATGCATTTTAGTCTGGGAGATAAGTACATAAATATCTACAATGGATGTCTACAATGCTAATACATTTAATGACTCTCAATGTGTCGTTTTTAAATGTACTGATTTTTGAGTGTTGTAAGCCTGAGGAAGGTCAATTGACTGAAATGTTTCAAATAAAATTGTGATGCAAGTTTGAGTAATCTTTTGGATTTATACATTTATTTTGAATGTCTGAATTTATATTGGTCATTTATCCGCGCTACCTATGAATAAATGATTTGGGTGTGCGAGGCTCTATATTTTTTTAATTAGAACACAAACTTTTCAAGATATTTTATAAGATGTTTTACTCAATAGTTCAGTTCTATAGTAAATGAGATTGATTAATTCTGCCTCATAATTAATCAAATGTGACCAAACTTCACTCTTGTGTAACTAGGACAGACCTCAATGTGTCCTGTGAGGTCCTCATTGAGACTCCCGTCACTGGAGGTGTGTTCCTGGCAGCCAGGGTTGATCAAGGTGGAGAATCTGTCCGAGAAGCAAAGGGTGTCTTTTATTGGCTTTATGCAAATGGAACCTATAAAGTGACAAATGACATAGGTAACAATTTTATGTTCCATTTCTTTAAATATTTTAAATACAATGTGTTCATGTTTGGTTATATCGTTCTAAACCGGGTTTGAGATTAAGTTTTCACTCACCAGCCAATTTTTAAGGTACAGCATAACGTTACAGGCCATTCAGAACTTCTACTAGCCAAAACAAAAATATTAGAAATAAACCAGATTATCAAAATTACAGCTGACACCATATCTATGCCATGGCATAACTGCTAGAAGCTGTCCACACTGTATGCGACAAAGTGACTGTTGCAAATGTATTTGTTCTTCGTGTCAGAAGTAGCTCAGTATCGACGATAGATATTGTCTGATGGCTGATGCCTTTGACAATATCAAAACAATAATTGGCTTGTTTTCCCATTAATGTATTAGTTTTACATTAATGTAAAGTGCCCCTATTGTGCTTTTTCGAATATATTACCTTTCATGCACTGTGTAATATAGCTGTCTGTGAATGTAAATGGTCTGCAAAGTTTACATCTTTTGTACACTTTTTTTTTTTCCGCATCTTTTGCGCATTCAGGTCAGTTCAGGATCGTGACCTGTTCACACTTTAATCTGATATTGGCCACAAAATAATGTGAACAGCCAAAAAAAAAAAGAAAGAAAAAAAACTCAGATCTGAGCAATAAATCAGAATTGAGCACTGTGAACATAACCTAAGGCTATGTTAACACTATCAGTCCAAATCTGATTATTTGTGTATCCAATTGGAATCTGATCTAAATTAATTATGACTGTCCACACTGTGTATCATGACTGTTCGGATCTGATTTGTATGTCCATGGTGTTCTTTTGTTGTCCAAAATATCTGCATTTGTTTCTATGCCAATGACGATGCATTGGTAGGCATACACTAAAAACAACACCCGCAACATGGAGGGGTTTGCAATACAGATGTTGTCTTATTTACAACATTACAATGTGTAGCCATCGTGCTGGACTACTGCATCTTATGAGGCAGCGGCAGAAACGTAGGAGGCTGGAATGAGCGGTTTTATTCTGTGCTGTTGTCTCCACCGGTCTCAAAACGGTCTCCTATATTGTCATTTTCCTATGCAACGCAGCATTTTTCTTTATCACCAACTCCATCTTTACTTGAAAAGTAAAGTAAATTAATGATCAAGTAAGTTAACTATTGCACCCCCCGCCCCACGATAATATTGTGTATTGGCGATCTCACAGGCTGACGATATGACCAGTGTTGGGGGTAACTCAAGTAACGCAAGTTACGTAATGAGATTACTTTTTCCAAGTAGCTAGTAAAGTAATGCATTACTTTTAAATTTACAGGAAAATATCTGTTACTTTTTCGAATAAGTAGCGCAAGCTACTTTGTTTTCCCATTTATTAACTGACTAAGTGCAGAGGCGTTGTGTGAGCTGTGTATAAACATGGTGTTTAGACTAAATGTGAACATGCATTTACTCATCTCACTTGCACAAAAACAGAGTCAGTATTTCTCAAAATGAATAAAAACAGTGAAATGCAAACTCAGAATAGTATGCAAACCTGCACTAATTAAATGTTAAATAACACAAATATACTTGTACTTTATTCACTTTATTAAAGGTGCGATAAGTAGATTTTGAACAACACTGTTGGACATTGTTAATATTTGAAATCAGCCCAAACAAACCCACCCCTCTCTTCATTGCTCCGCCTCCAAAACTCACACTCCAATCCTAACAACCCTGCTCCGAGTCGGTCTCGAACCCCGGCACGATTGCTGTTGGCATGCGAGGCGAGTGCACTAACAATGACTCTAAACACCACATTCTCTAGCGGTCGTCAGTGTGCAGTGGTTTAACAGCAAAACTCTCTCTGGACACTGTTACACACGCAATGCGTGTGGATGTCTGTTTATCACAGCTAACGCACAACAAAATGCATGTAAAGCGGAATCAAAGCAGCCTCCTCCTCCTACACCTGTTTTCAGGCCTTCCCACTTAGCTTTCTCCAGTGCTGGAAAGTTTTTCTAATATAAACGCGGGTCCTAAAGCACTTGCCCAGTCATAAACCTTCATTCCAGTGATATTCTTTTGAGCTCATTTGTAGTGTGTCCCATCTCTCGTTCTACAGTTTTGTTTTTTTTTTTTTGTTTTGTGGTTTTTTTTTTTTCCTTATTTTCAAATCTCCCTCTTGCTCATTCCCTCTCCTCGACCATCCTATGCCCCCTAATGCTGATTGGTTAGACGTTTGTTGTTGGTGTCGGCCCGACTAACTTCCAAAAAGTGTTTTTGAAATTCTGCTGAGTCCACCTTTAACTAATGTCTTTGCTGCCAAACGTCGATGGTCCAATTCAACCATACTAATATGCAAAAATGACATTAGATAAACATCACATTTGTGTTTCATTTTTTGTCTTTATTGTTGAAGAGTGCTCAACTTTCTTGTCTGAGCTGTGCCCTCTACTGTACCGGCGAATTTGCATTTCCATACATTTTTAGGGAGTAATGCAATATTTCAATGCATTACTTGTAAAAGTAACTTTCCCCAACACTGGATATGACTATGGAGAATATCGCACAACACATCGGTGCCAATGGTTTTTATGATCTCACATCAAATTTGGCTGAGAAATTGCCCCTAAAAGATCATTATTGTGTTAAATGAGAAAAGCATTTACAAAACAAACATATTTACAAGAAGTAGCTTTAGAAATAAATATTTTATTTGATTCAACAAAGAATTTATTACACACAAACTTTAAGGCTTCAATGGCCATGTTTTTTTTTTAGAAGCTGCATCTGAATTGGTATTTAGATATATTTACAGACCAAAACATGGAAACCAACATTCTTCAAAATATCTTTTTATGTTCCGCAAAACAAAGTCATACAGGTTTGAATTCAGGAATGAAATTAATTTAGGAATGAAAGTGTGTTCGACTTGAAGCAGCGCTGCGCAGACCAATCATTGTATGACATCAAAGTACCGCAAGAGCAATTCGAAAGCATACAGTCTGCTCTCTAATCGCTCTCGCGGTACTTTGATGTCATACACCAAGCGGTCTGCGCAGCGCTGCTTCTAATGGCTCACACCTAATGGCTTTCTTTATGAATGGGCCATTGGGTCATTGGTTCACCCGATTGATTCACTCAAAACGTGGATTCATTCAGAAACGAAACACCAATGTGTGTTGCTCATAGATGCACAACAGTTCTGCTCTGGCTTTATAGGTAATATTTTTGTTGGAAAATATGAACAAAAACAGACAATATTGTGTGTAAAATATATCACAACATTAACTTCTTATTGAACTGTTGTATAAAAATATCAATTGCACTCATGCTATTCAGGACAAAAACAGCACTCGTGTGATATTGCTTAATGATATCATATCACATAGGCCTATTTTTGAGACAAAAACTCATATGGGGCATTTTTGCCCTGATATCTTGAATTTTAGGGGCATATAACTGCATGCTATAGGCTCCATCACGCACTGAGTTGTTGCCCTGCATCATGTTTGTCACCAATCAACTATATGAAATGTAAGATGACATACGTAGGTCTAGGGCGGGTGCGTTAAATTATTAATTTAATGCATTAAATCGACAGCCCTAATTGTGACTGATCTTTATGTTTTTCACACTAAAGGTGGAACGAGAGTTCTTGCTGAAGGGCTGTCAGGAACAAGGGCAGGTGTATGGTATACCTTAACCCTTAGTGTCAAGGTAACATCTACACACATATGTGCAACCTTTTAACTATTTATTATGTCTTTGTTCTTAAATGTGCATCTTTTGGTCTGCAGGGATATTTTGCCTCAGGGATGCTGAATGGCTATCCACTGTGGAAGAACGCTGTTGTTCTCGAACCTAAGAATGGCTGGGCTGCACTAGGAACTTTCTCTTTTGAATATGCACAGTTTGATAATTTTGAAGTAAATGCAGATTGATTTCCACTTACTTTGATGGGTGCATTCACGCCATGTCGGAATTACTGTAATTATGAGATTCCAACTTGAAAAAGCTTCAAGTCATTGTAGAACTCTTAATTACAAAAAGAGCTCTGACTTGTACCATGTGAACACTGCCACCTAACTGCTGCAGATTCATTTTCCCGTTGATAATGTTGCCATATAAACGTATAATTCTGAGGATGTGAACATAAGTTGTCATCCTGTAATTACGACATGGCGTGAATTCAGCATTTTGCTGCATTGACACCTTTCACCATGTTTCTTCGGGTTTCTTCAAAATGTCTTAATTTTGGTGCAAAAATAACACTGTGATGAATGTCTTATTTTATTTAATTTGGTGATTTGCCTTTTTACTGGAATGATTAGCTTTATTTTTAGGATTTATAAATGTGGAATCTGTGTGTGAGATGTTGATCTTCAAAAAGGGACATTCTGTGCCAATTAACTGGGCTGTTTGTCAAAGTAGACAGTGAATGACATGCACTACCAGTTTAAAGTCTGAACTTATTTGATCGAATTGGTTTCACATGATTTTAAAAATCTTGTTATCTTTACACAATTAAAATTGAAAAAAAAATTATTTGAATAGAAACAACTCTATACTGTAAACAATACTGTTTAAACATAATGATAAAAGAGACCTGACTTACACAAGAGCAGTCTAGACAATGTGCATAGAGATGATATATGTTCTAATCTAGACAATTTCCCAAAAAGTAGGTAATTTTATCTGATTTCAACCTAAGAATGATGGGATCATGCATAACTTAAATGATGAAATGATTCTGAATAAACTTGTATCATGAATGATCATTTATCATGTCGCAAGCACTTACATGCAGACTTTACCTCTGTGTGAAATAACAGCTGTATTACACTTACATTAAATGTTTTTGGCATTAGACATACTGTTTGCACTTACTTAACCATGTTTTAAATTTGATTAAAAAAATGGTTATTTGGTTTTGTCTAATAAAAGTTATTGGCATGAGGCATACGCAATGTATTATTTTTCTGCCTATTATTTTTCTGTTGTAAATGTTTTGTAGTACGGAGCCCCTAAATGGACATGGTGAAGAAAAAAAGATGGTTGAGTTTGCTTCCAAAATGTTTGCGGTCCCCTGAGAAACGTTGCGTTTGCTCGCAAAACCATTGCGTTCCCTCACAAAACATTTGCGTCCCCCGAGAAACATTGCATTCCCTCGCAAAATGTTTGCGTTCCCCCGAGAATCTTTGCGCTTGCAAAAAACACAAAAGTTGCGAGCGAACGCAAAGTTTCTCCGGGGAACGCAAATGTTTTGCGAGGGAACGCAATGGTTTTGCAAGCAAACGCTACGTTTTTCAGGGGAGCGCAAACATTTTGCGAGTGAACTCAGTGTTTTTTGGGGGAAAGCAATATATTTGCGAGAGAGCGCAAAATGGTGGTGGAAAAAAAACTAAAGGGACATGGTGAAGGGGGAAAAAAAAGGAGGGAGGAAAACGTTTCTCGGGAGAATGCAAAACATTTGTGAGCGAATGCAAAAGCATTGAAATATATTTTTTCCTTCCATCTCATATTTTTTCCAATCACATTGTCTCTTTAGGGGCTCCATAGTATGGATAAATAAAAGAATATTTGATATTACAAATAGGCCTACAAAAGGACAAATCTTGCCAATGCTGTTCTTTAAACATTGTGCAAATAAAAGCAGACCTTTCTAAGTGTTTTAAACTTCTTTTTTTCAGTAAAAGGAAAGACGTTAATGTTCAGTTATGTTAGACATTTAGAAAAGTTTCTGAATCCCTACATTTCCTCTCCTAATGCAGTCCCTTGCAAAGCATGCTGGGAACTACATGTTAACAAAAATGATTCAGGTAGTTGTAACACAAATGGATTAAGTAAATTCAACCCCAAGTCAAGAACAGCTGGGACATTTTGTAAAACTAAATACAATCAAGATTCTGTGATTTGTTAATTCTCTTTAACCTGACAAAAGTACAAAGAAAATATTTTCAATGTTTTCACTGACCAACTTGGTTGTATTTTGTAATGTAATTTTGATGGCTGCACACTCCAAAAAGTTGGGACAGAGGCATGTTTACCACTGTGTCACATCACCTTTCCTTTTAATTACACTTTTTAATCATTTGGGAATTGAGGATACTAATTGTTGCAGTTTTGCAAGTGGAATATTTGCCCAATCTCACTTGATACAAGCTGCTCAACAGTCTGATTCTCCTTTTCATGATGGGCTATACATTTTAAATAAGAGTCAGATCTGAACTGCAGGCAGTCAAGCACATCCCTTCTACAGTGTAGTGTCTAAAAACCACTCTGATGTAGCACATGCAGAATAAGGCCTGGCATTGTCTTGCTTCCCAGGAAGGATGTCATCTTGATTGCAGTGTACAATCTCAATATACACCTCCACGTCAATGGTACCTTCACACATATGCAAGTCACCCGTGCCGTTTGCACTGATGCTCCATACCTTGACAGATGTTTGCTGCTGCACCTGTCGCTGATGAAAGTCTGGATGATCCCTCTGAGAACTCGATGTCTGCATTTCACACATTTCCACTAACTTTTAGATCATCTGAGATGAGCTTGGGCCCAGAGAACTTGACGCCATTTCTGCATAGAATTGATGTATAGGTTTCTCCTTGCGTAACAGAAATTCAAGTTGCATTTCTTGATGCAGCGGCAGACTGAGTCCCACTAGCGCTGACTTTGTGTTTTATGTTATAGCCTATTTCATTTTATTACAGTGAAGATAAACAGAGTACGCACATATTGCCTGAACCATATTAATATGTTTAATATTTTTGAAATGTAAACGAAACGAGGCAGGGTTGTTTTATATATCGTTTTGTTATAAATACTATACATGCAGTAAAGATAATTAATAAACGCATTGCCTGAACCACATTTGTGAGGCTATAATAGCCTATGTTTAAGATTTTTAAAATAAAACTAAAAGAGGCAGAGTGGAGTTATACATTCAGAGATAACCGGAGTAGCCAGAGCGAGCTGAGTGACGCTATCAAGTACGCTGCTGTGCCATTTGAAGAATCACCGGACTTTCGTTCTCCCGTCCTCGGAAGTCCGTTGTCCTGAGTTGAACTTGCCAAGTCCGAACTTTGCGAACTTGGTATAGAGAAACGCCTACTATCTTGAATACCGCTTCGGAACGGTATTCGAGGCTTAACTCACATGCCCCGAAATCGCGAGATGTCAAGGAAAACATACGACTGTAATTTAAATTAATTATGTATTACATATTAATAATAATTAATAATTTGGTAGTACAATATAAAGTGTTGCACATTTTATTGATGCAAAGATTAAGTAGACTATGTGTATTTTGTAGCAACTGCTTTTTATCACTTACAGAAGCACCACAATTTTAAAATTGTGTCTTCTGTTAGTTACATAGCGACCACTGAACAGACATTTAGAAGTGTATTTTAAAGTGCCCCTATTAAGCCTTTTTTAAGGTTCCTAATATTGTTTTGGGAGTCTCCTACAACAGGTTTACATGCATGCAAGGTCAAAAAACACTTTCGTTTTCTCATAATATACATTTCATTTCACCTCATTTCGTAAACGATTCGTTAGAAGCAGTTTGAAGAATCAGTCTCTCTAAACCCCTCCTTTCCGTAAGCCTACACTGCTCTGATTGGTCAGATGGCCCAATCCTTTGTGATTGGTCTACTGCGCGCACCGCGCCCATTGCCATAACTGAATGACAGCTATCAATTCGCAAGACATTGTATATAATGTATGGACAGAAAAGATAGCATCAATTTTACCGTATCAATTCACGCCCGAGTCCGACGATGAAACATCTGAAGTAGTCGATCAACCAGAAACCGATTCGCAATCACAACTGGAGTAGGACGTTTCTCTATGGTAAGTGTCACCTTAGTTTGCATTATTTATAAGACGTGATAGCAGAATCATTGTTATACTTTATGGTGCACCTGTGGGAACTGTATCAGAATGCCAAGCGAAGCTGAAAACCTCTAACATAAGATAAACATTTTGGCCAGATGTGTACACAGACTTTTTCGTCATAACTATTAACAAAGTAAAAAAAAAATGTCTATATCATTGTTTGACATTACAATGGGTGTTTACTGTTTACAGAGAGAATACTTCAACTAGTTAGCGCGGACTAGCATTTTAACATCCTATTACAATACAGATAGAGCTCCACTCTATTATAATAATAAAAACACAGAGGAAAAAACAGTTTGTTTTACAGTTATGTAAGCGAACCGAGCCCACAGTTATGTTGTAAACTCCCACGTTAGCCGAGCACAAACGTAAATAGCTGATAATGCATTACACTTTGTAAAGAAAAGTCATGTTCCTTCCTTGATCATTACTCCAAGTAATAATAAGACAGACAAGCTGCATTAATCGACACATTTTTAGACAATATTAGACCCACATCTGAATAGCAGAACTACAGAAACGTGAGTTAGCCGGTTAACAGGAGACATACAGACTAAGGGTGTACGTTACACAACATAACATACAAAACTAAGAATTTTGAACGATCGCTGGGAAATACTTGTATAAACATCAATTATTAATCATACTTACAGGTTGAGATTCAGAGGAGCAAGCTAGTCCAAATAAACTGGGCATTGATCCATATTTTAGGACCAAGCGTTTTGTGAATCCTGCATTAAACTCCCCGAGGTTTGAGAAGCGGTCGTCAGAAAAATGGCGGAAACACAACAAAAGATTCTACTGCTGTGGTATTGTTGAAAAAATGAATTTTCCCTGGCGAATGCATGCGCAATAAGTGGGCGGGCAATATGCTAATGTTTCATTGTGACGTCACAACAAAACGGCTTGGGATTCATTTACAAACGACTCGTTTAATTGATTCAGAGTCGACTCTTACTTTTGAGAGACAATAACTTTATATGCGGTGCACTTTCAGATTTAAAATTTTGCAGGATGTTTTCATTCACTT
Organism: Mylopharyngodon piceus; assembly: GCA_039654765.1. Taxonomy (NCBI): domain Eukaryota; kingdom Metazoa; phylum Chordata; class Actinopteri; order Cypriniformes; family Xenocyprididae; genus Mylopharyngodon; species Mylopharyngodon piceus. The sequence continues at coordinate 23,755,674 of CM077456.1, forward strand.
AGAGCCATGTTACACACTACATGAAAGGTAATTTTCAAAAATCCATAATTGGGGCACTTTAAAATGCAAAGTACTGAAAATAATAATTAAAAAAAAAAGGTCTGTAAACACTTGCATTTTTTGCAAGACTATAAGTGTGTCCCATCGGGTAATCAAAAGTTCTACACACACTTGCAATCTTCACCCCACTTGAACCAAGTACAGGTCTCTGCAGGACAGTAAAAGGAGATCAGATCAGTGGGTGAGGCCATAAACAGAGGGGCGTTTTTGAGAGCGTTACCTGATTTGCCCACATCAGAGTGTGGGTAGAGTTTAGGGGTGGGGTCGGGTGAAGGGGATCATTTTCATTGCATGATTTATAAACACCCACCAGTTTGAAAACTCCCACAAATTCAGAAATGCCCACTTTTGTTCCACAGAGACCTCACTTGAATGCTTGAGCCAAATACAGGAAATATGTCATGTAAGTAGACAAGTGGTCAAGTGCAAAGACCACAAGTGTGGGTATTTGGACAAGGCAATCCTCATGACAGACTTCAGCAGCAGTTTATAATCATCCATCAAAACATGCAAACATACACTCTGCTGTTCATAATCTCCTGCATTCTTGGGTGCTCTGCTCAGTTTTATATTATAGATGATCGGAATGGATTCGGGAGAGAATTTGATGGAATAGGTGGATTAAGCGGAGGAGGAGTAAGTTATGTTCACTTTTAAAAGTCAGTTTGCTGCTTGCGAACATGTCGATAGTTGTGTCAGTGGTTGCGGTTGACAAAGTGTCGCTTTTGTTTTCAGGCCACTTCGTGACTTCTTGTCAGCTATGAAGAACCGTATCGGAGTCAGATATTGGATTTCTTATTCAAGGTATTGGGTCACATGAGCTACAGATGTGTGGCATTTATTGATGGACATGTATTGAATAACTGAATGTGTTATTATGTTATGGGGTTGGTTTTATTCAGCCCAACTTTGGAGCTTCACTTCACATCTTAAAGGTAGAAATAGGAGGCGACAGTCAAACCACAGGTAATCCAAAGTGTCTATCTGTTGTCTGTCTGTCTTGTCCTGATCTATTAATTTATTCATAAATGCATTAAAAATGAAATTTATACATTCAAAGACCTGAATACACCTTTTCTATGAGTAAGTTTTTGGTTTCTGATTTAAAATTAATTCAGGTGGAGCATAAAGTAAAATGTGTCAGGATTATACAACTGTCTTTATATCATAATGAAGAGAAAAGGCTAATTAAAAGAATGACATTCCTAAGAAGAAATCCCTATTAAGAAGTTTGGCATAATTTTTTTTATTATTTCATAGAAAACAATAGTTTAACTTCTTTGCTGTTTATTTGAAAAACGGCTGTAGTAGGTGAATCAGAGTCATATGATACGAGTCATGTGGTACAACATAAAAACAAAACAAAACAGGAAATGACATTATAAAGAGGACCCCCTCATGACTGTGTTAATTTTAGAAAATCTCTTACATTTGACCTTTTTATGACAAGGCAAGATATATAAAGATATATTAGAAATATTAGATATATAAATATAAATGTTGTACTCTGAAAAATAAATGTTAATAGTTTTATTAAGTTTTAAAAAGTTTTAAGATGTGTATACACATCTAATACACAGTCAACATTTGAAGTGGGCATAGGGCATAGTCTAGCAATATTTCTGAGACGAAAAAAAGGAATTCTTAACAGTATATTGCACACGTGGGTAAAAAGATAAATTCGAGTCAAATATAACTCCTAAATTTTTAAATTTAGTTTGGAACTCCAAAACACATTTAGAATTAGTGAATCAGCTTTGCAAATCTGATGAGGAGAGCCAATGAGAAAAACCTCAGTCTTTTCACTATTAAGACACATACAATTTTTGGGTCATCCATTTTTTTTATCTCAGAAATGCAGTGTAAGAGAAAAGGAACATCCACATTTTGACCAGACTTAGAGTGGATATAAATCTGAGTATCGTCTGCATTGAAGTGATCATTAAGCCTGAGTAACTTAAGAGGAATCCAAGAGGAATTAAAGCTAAAAGCAGCGATGAAAGGGCCCTCACACCCGGGCTCACCGCCACCCATTGGCCTTAGGAAAACAGTGAACAATGGGCTACATGCATGTAAGCGAGTAAATACAAGGGAAATATGGCAAAGTCATTTCAAAGTGCCACACCTCCTGCTGCCAATAGGTGGCGCTTTGACTGTAACTGAATATTGCCATGTAGATGTCTTCAGGCCAGGATTATTATCAAACGTGAAGTTTGGAGCAGATCAGACATTGTATGCCTGAGTTACAACAACTTCCTGTTTCGTGGCGTTAATCATATACATTAGCACTTAGCCACGTGTTGCATGATTTAACATGTTTCTAGTATGTTTGGCACTTCATGGCATATACAAATGTGTTTCTGGGAGTGAATTACAGTGTAAAGCGTGCCATTTCCTGTTGCCAACAGGTGGCGCTATGACTAACTGAATATTGGCATATAGATGTCTTTAGACCAGGACTCTTATCACACATGTGAAGTTTAGGGCAGATCGGACATTGTATGCCTGACTTACAACAGCTTCCTCTTTCATGGCGAAACATCAGACTTTGTCAGGCTGTTTGGACACACCCTTCAACGAAAACCCAAGATCTTCGCAATTTAACATCACTAAGGCCTCAAGATTAGACTGACCATATATGATGTGGTTCTGTTTAAATGTCTTTGAGGAGTTAATCACAGTGTAAAACATGTAATTTCCTGTTACCCACAGGTGGCGCTATGACTGTAATTGAATATTGCCATGTAGATTTCTTCAGGCCAGGACTCTTATCAAACATGTGAAGTTTGGGGCAGATGTATGCCCGAGTTACAACAACTTCCTGTTTCATGGCTAAACATCGAATTTTGTCAGGCCGCCACGGACACGCCCTTCAACGAAAACTCAAGATCTTCGCAATTTAACATCGCAAAGACCTTTAGATTAGACTGACCAAATATGACCTTGATCTGATTAAAACTCTAGGAGTTTGTTAAAGGACAATGTCTGGAAATTGCACAAATTTTGCAAAGTTAATTCAAAATATCAGACTTCCTGTTGGTTTTCAGATTTTGCTCCAAGAGACTTTTTTGTAGGTATTGGGCTGTTAGATGTGTGTACCGAATTTCATACTTGTATGTGAAACGTAGCGTCAGGGGCACTTCGTAGAAATTTTGTAGGTGGCGCTATCGAGCTTTTTTGCCACACCTAATTCTGAGACCCATATCAAACGTAAATTTTCACCACTTCTGACGCCTCTGCAAAGTTTCATGAGTTTTCGAGCATGTTTAGGCCCTCAAAAATGTGATTCCCCTTTCATGGCGAAACATCAGACTTTGTCAGTCGCCACGGACACACCCTTCAACGAAAACTCAAGATCTTTGCAATTTAACATCGCAAAGGCCTTAAGATTAGACTGATTAGACTGTGCTTCTGGTTAAATCTCTATGAGGAGTTAATCACAGTGTAAAACATGTAATTTCCTGTTACCCACAGGTGGCGCTATGACTGTAACTGAATATTGCCATGTAGATGTCTTCAGGCCAGGACTTTAATAAAACATGTGAAGTTTCGGACAGATCGGACATTGTATGCCTGAGTTACAATAACTTCCTGTTTTATGGCCAAACGTCAAACTTTGCCAGGCCACCACGGACACGCCCTTCAGCAAAAACTCTAGATCTTCACAATTTAACGTCTCAAAGGCCTTTAGATTAGACTGACCAAATATGATGTTGATCTGATTAAAGCTCTAGGAGGAGTTCGTTAAAGTACAACGTGTGGAAATGGCAAAAACTGCCAACATTTTGCAGAGAAAATTCTAAATATCTCACTTCCTGTTGGGTTTACAGATTTTGCACCCAGGGGCTTTTTTGTAGGTATTGGGCTGTTACATATGTCTACCGAATTTCATACCTGTATGTGAAACGTAGCACGAAGGGCACTTAATTGAAATTTTGTAGGTGGCGCCATCAAGCCATTTTGCCACACCTAATTCTAAAACCCATATCAGACGTAAATTTTCACCACTTCTGACGCGTGTGCAAAGTTTCATGAGTTTGAGCATATTTAATGCCCTCAAAAATGCGATTCATTTCGGAGAAGAAGAATTGGCCGAGCAATTACAATAGGGTCCTCACACCATCGGTGCTCGGGCCCTAAATATATGAATGCTAAAAAGTAAGGGGCCTAAAATTGAACCCTGAGGGACACCAGTAGGGACAGAGCCAGTTTCAGACCTGAAACCACTCATAAAAACAAACTGGCAGTGTTCAGAGAGATAAGATTTAAACCAGGTTAAAACAGGTATTTAACTTCCCTAATCTGCGTTCCCACTGACATTGATTACATTGCTTGAGGTCGGAATATTGGTAGTAGCCTTGCGGCTTCTCTGCTCGTTTGCATAAAGTTGAACTCAATTTAACATTATGTTGCTGTAAATCGCCAATTCTCATAATAAATAAATGCTGTCCAGTGTCTTTATTTATTTATTAGTTTATTTAACATGGATAATGCAGTATAACATTGCTGCAATTTTAAGCAGTCGATGCTCCACAAAGGCTAATTTGCAGCCCCAGTCTCTGGTTAGGCTTTTTTTAACAGCAGTAAAACAATAATCACACAAAAAAACTAAGCAAAAAGTAAAAAATATAACAATAATAAAAAAAAAAAGCTTAGATTATGTACAACCATCAGTGTTCACAAACCTGCTTTTGTTTGAACCACTTTTTTAAATTTCTTTGAAAAATGTTCAACTCTGTTTGCATTTTCAGTTCAGCTGGCAGGCTGTTCCAAAGCAGTGTACCTTGAACTGAACATGTGGCTTGTGCAAATTTACTTTTTCTCTTTGGTACTGTGCAATTCTGATTAGTTGCATCTCTTGTAGTGATCCCCTTACTACTGTTTTGATATTAATTGGCATATAATTTCTGGGGCAAGATTATTTACACATTTAAAAACCATTTTAATAAGAGACAAATTTATAAAATTTTCAAAACTAAGCAAACTATATTTTTGTAAAATATTACAATGATGCTATTTGGTTTCTCGTCCAAAAATTTTGTGTTTGTTTATATAGAGATCTAACAGGTTTGATAGTCAGTTGAAGACCTGACTCCAGACAGCCACACAATAAGATAAATGCGAAAAGACCATGGCATGCATGTATAACTTAGCTGCTTTTAGAGATATATACGGTCTAATCATGTAAAAACAATTCAAGTTTGTTCTGATTGTTCTACACAGCCTCTTTAAATGCACATCAAATTTCAAATGAGAATCTAAAATAACACCTAAATATTTAAAATTGTTAACTGTCTCTATTGCCTTTTGATTGATCTTAATCATAAAACCATTCATTTCCTTCCTCCTAATTGAAAACACATTGAGACAGTTTTTAAAAAATTTAAGGTCAAATAGTTGTTTTGCAGGCCACTGTGACACTCCAGTCATTTCATTTGTTAATAAATCTGCAGCTAAGCGTGGAGTCTGTGCCGATACATAAATGACTGTCATCTGCATATAACTGACATTTAGTTTGCTTACAACAATTTGGTAAATCATTGACATATAAGGAAAACAACAGTGGACCCAAAATTGACCCTTGAGGGAGACCCATCTCATTGTTTCGTAAAGCTGATCTTGAATTATTTATTTTAACACACTGATGTCGACAATTTATTGCCTGCTGAGAGAAGCTAAACAAATTTAATTTATGTAGGAGAATTTCATGATTCACAGTATCAAATGCCTTTTTGAGATCTAAAAACACTGCGCCTACTACATTGCCATTATCTAAAGCTCCCTTAATAAATTCTGTAAGAAAACAGTTTGCCATTGCTGATGAATACCAAACTGTTTAGAGTGAAGTAGATCATGTTTTTCTAGATAGTTGATAAGTTTTCCAAAATTTTAGAGATTATATTTTGACAAATATAATGTAAAAATGTTTTTACACTTAATTATAAAAATATTTTACACTTAGAAATTCATTTTAGACTAAAACAAACCGTTGTACAATGCCCAGTCTCAGCAATTTAAGTTTTCCAGAAACACAATTAAGAAACTTTAAGTTTGGATTACTACAGGTAAAGGTTACTTACTTTTTTCTTTCTGTTTGTTTGACAGATGGGACAGAACCCTCTCACATGCACAGTAAGGATGAAGGGAACTTTTTCCGTGGATATGAGTGGTGGCTTATGAAAGAAGCCAAGAAGAGAAATCCAAACATCAAGCTGATTGGTAATCGATTTGTTCCATACTGCATTTTCCATTTACATTATAAGGACAGAAATAACATATAGAAGATCACAGATATTTGACTTGATTCAATGCTTTGATTTTGAAGGTCTTCCCTGGGCATTTCCGGGATAGGTTGGATATGGAACCCAACGGCCTTACATCTACCCAAATGTTACTGCCAACTATATTATTACATGGATCATGGGAGCAAAGCAGCATCATAACCTTGACATTGATTATATTGGGGTATGTATGCTTTTGCTTATAATTATGATTTTTGTTAGTGATATCTATTTTAGAGGGAACATTTATTTGAACTTCTTGTTTTGATATATTTTTCAGATACGGAATGAAAGACCATGGGATCAAGCATACATTAAGGTAAAAAAACAGTAATTTTAGTTCCAAACAGCCTAACTACATTGGCAAAAAGATCAATATTTCAGTCAGTCCAAATATGTCTTTCTGTCATTTACATAGGTGCTGAGAGATATTTTGGACAGAGCTGGTTTTTCAAATATCGGCATCATTGCTGCAGACGGAGACTGGTCCATTGCAGCTGCCATGCTGAAGGATCCGTATCTGAATGATGCTATTGAGGTGATAGGGTGAGCAGCTTGGTACCTTTGGCCTTAAAACCCCATATAATCAACCAACTAGCTGAGCTATTTGGTGTAAACTAAAGTGCAGTAAGAATTTACAGTCTTTACAGTGTCCACTATCCAGGCACCAACACGGTGAAGGAAGCTCTGTTGACGGAGAAGAAGCTTTGGTCGTCTGAAGATTACAGCACCTACAATGATAACTTTGGTGCCGGATGCTGGGCTCGCATTTTAAACCAGAACTACGTGAACGGCAGAATGACCTCGTGAGCTGTTTTCAGAAACCTTTCACTAGCTCTGCAATACACATCCATATGTTGATGTGCTCAAAGACGGACTGCTTTGTTTTAGGACTATATCCTGGAATTTGATAGCAAGTTACTACGACAATCTGCCCTTTGGTCGAGATGGGCTGATGACAGCGGAGGAGCCCTGGAGTGGACATTATGTAGTGGAATCTCCCATATGGATGACTGGTAACATGTTTTTAATATTCACCTACACATGCTGCTATATAAGTTGTGAATTTTAACACCTTCAGTCCTTTTGGGTACAACCTCTCAAAGCTTCTATTTCAATTTTTGGAAGAAAAAAATTATTTTCAAAATTGCCCTGATGTTTATATATATATATATATATATATTAGTGCTGTCAACGTTAACGCATGCGATTAATTTTTTTCCAGTTTACCGCATTAAAAAGCATCCGTTTTTTCTGTCATCCTTTGGCTACATTGTAAAAAATTGCTGTAAAAAACGGCCAAATTTCGACAGTAACATACTGTTTTCCATTAAAACAGTAATATACTGTAGAAAACAATGCATTCTAGGTAATATGTGACGTTTTCGAGAAAATAGCCTACAGGAATATACTGTGAATTAACAACGCTCAAATTCGACACGCAGAGGCTGTGTTCTAAATCACACCCTATATCCTCATTCACTATTCCCTATGCTAATATAGTCTACTTGACAGAGTGAATGAAAACACGCGTGTGAATTCAGACACTTATGAACACCTGCTGTTAAGAAGCAGAATCAATGAAGGAAAGAGAAACAACAAGAACAGAAAAAGATTAAATCAACTGAAGATAAAAGAAGACATTAAATCTCTCAAGATCTGATTAAACAACTCCACAAACAGCATTACCAGCTTCACTTATTACTAACCAGACTGACTATTTCTGTCACAAGTCTATAGCAGTTCTTATTGAGAATTAACAGAGGTTTACATGTTGTTTTATTGTTTCGTTTGAGTGTTGTGCTCTTGACCCTTGCTTGTTTAACATTTGTTTTCTTTGGCTGTTGTAGCTGCGTTTTTAAAACACATTTGTTGTGGCCAAAAAGAAAATATGATCAGATGATGTTAATAATTATTAATGGTTACAATCATCATTTAATGGCTTGATATTGATCTCATCAGAGTCTAATCTATTGTTAAATAGGTCATGTTTTATATTTTTATTAGGGTATTTCTGCGATTCTTTGCATAAGATCCATCAGTGCTGTTACAACCAGAAAATATGAAGGAATTTGAAAACAGCATGTGCTCAAAGCATTTTAAACTACTGAATCATTCAGAGTCACACAGACATCAAGAATTGGCATTTGAATCACAACAATGGTGACAATCAAAAGCTTCATGCCGCAATGCATGCTGGGTACCAGCATAGTACTAAAATCATCCATGACTCCCAGCATGCATTGCGGCATGAATAAATTATGCAGCGGAATTGCCTGGTTATTTTCTTTAATTCTTACTGTTTGCCTTTATTTTTGCTGTTGTTTTTGTGTTGACTTTTAGTAGTGTTTTTTATGATGTTCAGAGTTGATCTGTTTATCTTTTTTTTTGATTGTCACCGTTGTTGAGATTCATATGATGATTCTTGATGTCTCTGTGAATCTAAGTGACACCATAGATCAAACATTTTTTGTACATGATGAGTTTAAAAATCCTTAACTGATTGCTCAGCACTGCTTCATCCTTTGCTGTAGTATCACAGTGTAATATAAAACTAAATTTATTAAAACAAGAAAGAAACAACATTTCTGATAATGGATTAGACACTGGATAAGATCAGTGAATTAAGCATTACATAATGATCATGTCATAATCAAAACATAACCAACAACACACTATTACATTTTCTTTTAGCTTCTTCATGCCATAACAAATGTGTCTTAAAAAAAAAACACATTTATAGCAGCCGAAGAGAAAGTAACGTTACAAGTCAAGTGTCAAGAGCACAACTAAAGCGAGCACTGACCTCCATCATGGTAACGTCAAATGAAACAATAAAACAACATCTGAAGCTCTGTTAATTCTCAATAAGAGCTTTTGTAGATGTCTGACAGAAATAAAGTTAATCTGGTTAGTAATAAGTGAATCTGGTAATATTATTTTTGTTGTTTAACCCTCCTCTGCTGAGATATTGAGAGATTTAATGTCTTTTATCTTCAGTTGATTTCATCTAAGGCCGGGCTGGAAGTCAGTTGTAATTCTTGTGTTTCTGCCTGCCTTTTTTCTGTTCTTGTTGTTTCTTTTCCTTCAGTGATTCTGCTTGTTAACAGCAGGTGTTTGTCACTAATTCTCAATCATCACTTAATCAATCACTGAATTATCTCATTAACTTCAACACTGCTTCAGTGTTACTCTAACACTCTGTAGTGTGGACACATACAAGTGTTCATTCAACACTGGGGATTTTGTTGTGGGGTTTAAAGGGTTAAAGGTGTAAGATGAATAAACACGCATAGTGAAATACTTTTCTACAGTAATAAACTGTAAATTAATTTTACAGCAACAAACTGTAGAAAAACAGTAATTTACTGGCAACTCTGTTGCTAGTAGTTTTCCGTAAAATCATGAAAAAACAGCAATGTACTGTAAAACGTAACAGTCAAATTTATTAAATGAAACAAGTTAATTTCACTGAAGAATTAGTGAAAGTTAATACAACTCAATAATTGATCAGAGTAAATGTTGAATTGAAGTGGTTTTATGTGTTTTTGCACTAGATGTTGGTGTTTAATGTTTTGTTGGGATTTAAAGGGTTTCTGTTGTCTGAGTTTTGTGGGTCACCATTATGCAGAAGAGTAGAGCCTGTGCTTTAGTCAATGATGATCCAGAAACACTGATGTTATGCTGCATGTTGCTTTATTTAAAGGCCGCAGTAACTGTGTAGTTGCTGATGCAGTAACAATCTCTTAGCTAATTTTGATTGCACGTGCTGTTGTTAGCTAGCAGTTATCTACAAGAGATTTAAGCTGACATGATGTTTCTAGTTTTAATGATTTTGTTTAATTTGGTTATTTCTTTTTTTAGTGGACTCAAATGAAATGAGTTCAAGTGAATAATATGCTCATATAGGTATAAATAAAAGTTTATGAATTTAAATGGCAATCAGAAATTTAAGGCAGTCGACTTCTGCAAATGAAATTAGTTGACAAATTTTAATTGAGTGCATAGTATTTTTACAGCAACATACTGCAATGTAGATTACGGTAAAGAACTGTAAAATTAACAGTAAAGTATTGGCAACTTTTTTGCCAGTAATTACCTGTAAATTCACAGGACAGTTTTTTACAGTGACAATATATGATAACGCTCTTATTCATGCAAATGCTTTTAAACCATTTAAACGCGCCAAAAGGGAAAAAGAGAACGCACTGTCTGTGAATGTCCTGTCACACACACGACGCACAAAAAGACACGTGCCATCGTGCGCATGGATGGCGCGCCAGAATCGAGTTCTCTGTCACGCTTGAACGAACAAAAACACGCACAATAATGCCAAAAATATCCGTTTTGTCGAGTATCCTTATAAGAGCAGCCTTGAATGAGTTAAATAAAGTCTAAAACGAAAGTAAAGAGCTGTGAGAAAGTAGGACGCGTGTGAGATCTGCGTCATGTGCAGCAGCGGCAGCTCTTAAAGTGACAGCAACCATTAATGCCGTCTGTCACTGAAGATAATGAAAGAACAAAGGTAACAGAGAAAATTACTCACTGCTGTTGACTAAAGAACTTTTGTAGATTTAATAATGATTATCTATATTTAATTTAGGCTATAAATTATGCAGTGCAGACTGTTTGGTAACTTCATTCAATTTCTGTAGGCTATTTTTCCTATCTGTTAGACAGGTAGGTGTCACGTTTCCGTCCACTGCTGCTTCCTTCCACTCCCCACCAGAGGTCTCCATTTCACCATTAAGACTTTTTCATTGCACACACGCAGTCAGTTCACTCTGGACTACATTTCCCACAATCCCCCAGCTAGGCACTGATCACACTCACACCTGTTTCCCATCAGGAACCCTTTATAAGCTGCACTCCCTCAGACACACGTTGCTGAGTATTGTTTTGGTTTTCGTTTGTATCCCATGTTTTTCCCTGTTGTTGGCTTATTTCCTAGTAGATGTCTTTCTGTGTTCTGCCTTGCCTATCTGTGTTTTTGACCCTGGACTCACTCCTTGTTTTTGCTCGTTTGCTGCCTGCCCTGACCATTGCCTGTATTTTTGACTACTCCTTGCCTTGCCTCTTCTGATTCTGTTTGCTGGTGTTTGACATCCTGCCTGTTTGACTTCACTCTCTTTTAATAAAGCTTGCTTTTGGATCTACCACCCTTTCGTCTCGATTCCCATCGTTACAGAATACTCAGCCTATACCAAGATCCAGCGGCTTTTTGATCATTCCCAGTAGGGTTGCACGATAATGGTTAAACTGATAAATTGAATTGTCACATAGGTTGCAAAAGTGCATTCTGCAAACAGTAAGGTGGAGATCCGTGTAGCATTTGTTGAAATTCATCGCAGAAGGATTGATCATGGCAGATTTAGTCACAAATAGTACGCGTGGCTTGTGAAGAAACAAAGACTGGCTGTATGACACTTTCATTGAAACAGAATTTCTCTGTGGAGATCGCTAAACTCCAGCGCACATGTTTGTTTTCAGATCATCAGCGCTTCTTCCACATTTAGAGGGAGCGCGTGCACAGAGTTGCCAGATTGCACAGATTAAGTAAAGCACCAGGAAGAAGGTATATCTTTTTAAGGGAAAAGCTCTATTTAGGGGAATTAAGCTCTTTGCATCTGGCAACCACAAGCATATCCCAAAGAAAAAACACGTTTTCAGGATAAATAACGAGTAGGCCAATATTGTTACGATTATTTGTAATTAATCGAGAGAAGCAGATATGGTTATCGCGATTAAAATACGATTAATCGTGCAGCCCTAGTTCCCAGTTGCAGCAGCAGAGCTTATACCATCACAAATTTCTATGCCCTCCAGTATGGTTACTGCAACCCCAAAACTCTCTGTATTTCCAAACCCCGTAATTCCCTCAACAGATCCTGATAACAGAATGGTGGCCGCATTGGATTCCGTTCCTGTATTTGCAATCATTCCAGAGCCTCATTACGTCTCAGCAGATATCCTAGAGCCTTGTCACGTCTCAGCAGTTCTTCAAGAGCCCTCAGCCGAGATGGCTGCCACGCCTGAGCCCTCAGCCGAGATGGCTGCCACGCCTGAGCCCTCAGCCGAGATGGCTGCCACGCCTGAGCCCTCAAAGATTGCAGCGTTGGCCATTATGGCCACTGCTATTAGGTGTGTGTGGGCTGCGCACACATCAACTCCAGTCCCCGAACCCGCTCCAGTCCATGAGTCTGCTCCAGAGCCCGCTCCAGTCCTTGAATCTGCTCCTGAGCTTGCTTTAATCTATGAGTCCAGTCCAGAGTTTGTTCCAGTCCTAGAATCCAGCCTCGTGGTCATCCCTGAGTTTCCTGTCCATCTTAACACGACCACGGAGGTCGTCCCCGAGTTTCCTGTCCGTCTTGACACGACCACGGAGGTCGTCCCCGAGTTTCCTGTCCGTCTTGACACGACCACGGAGGTCGTTCCAGTCAGCGCCCTGGAGGGCTTTTCTGAGCTCCTGTCTCAGCAGATCTTCCAGAGCCTCGTCTCACTAGATCTTCCAGAGCCTCATCTTGTCTCGTCAGATCTTCCAGAGCCTCGTCTCATCAGATCTTCCAGAGTCTCGTCTCGTCAGATCTTCCAGAGTCTCGTCTCGTCAGATCTTCCAGAGCTTCGTACTGTCTCGTCAGATCTTCCAGAGCCACGTCTCGTCTCGTCAGATCTTCCAGAACCCCGTCTCATCTCGTCAGATCTTCCAGAGCTTCATCTAGTCTCATCAGATCTTCCAGAGCCTCGTCTCGTCTCATCAGATCTTCCAGAGCCTCGTCTCGTCTCATCAGATCTTCCAGAGCCTCGTCTCGTCTCATCAGATATTCCAGAGCCTCGTCTCGTCTCATCAGATATTCCAGAGCCTCGTCTCGTCTCATCAGATCTTCCAGAGCCTCGTCACGTCTCATCAGATCTTCTAGAGCCTCATCTCGTCTCATCAGATCTTCCAGAGCCTCGTCTCGTCTCATCAGATCTTCCAGAGCCTCGTCTCGTCTTATCAGATCTTCCAGAGCCTCGTCTCGTCTCATCAGATCTTCTAGAGTCTCGCCTCATCAGATCTTCCAGAGTCTCGTCTCGTCTCATCAGATCTTCTAGAGCCTCATCTCGTCAGATCTTCCAGAGCCTCGTCTCGTCTCATCAGATCTTCCAGAGCCTCGTCTCATCTCATCAGATCTTCTAGAGTCTCGCCTCATCAGACCTTCCAGAGCCTCATCTTGTCTCATCAGATCTTCCAGAGCCTCGTCTCGTCTCATCAGATCTTCTAGAGCCTCGTCCCGTCTCATTAGACCTTCTAGAACCTCTCCACATCTTGTCTTCCATCCCTGAGTCACGTCCTAGGGCAGGTGGCGTACCGCAACCCTTCTCTGTTCTGTCAGGGGAACCCGCCATCAGACATCAAGGGCTGGCATCCAGCATGGAGGATCCACCGCTGGTGCCAGTACGCACAGCTGATATCCCTAGACCCACTCATTTTAACCCTTCTGCTCCTGAGATAATTCCTCTGTCCTCTATGCCCCCTATAATGGGGGTCACTCTACGGTGTATCTGGACTGCGTATACCACCGCAGAATCTCCAGAGGCGGCGGCTGATGCTGCAGAACCTTTGGAGGTAACAGCGGCTACTGCAATTTTCCTAGAGGTGGTGGCTTATACTGCAGAACCTCACAAAGCAGGAGCACTCGCTTCAGCTCCTTGCGCGGTGGTAGCGTCCAGTGATGCACTCCCAGCCGATGAACTCTCGTCTTGTCTCGACCCCGCCAAAGAGGCCGTTCACGAACTCACTGTGTTCCCTGTTCTAAGGACTATTTTCGATCTTTATGATTCCCCTGTCCCGCCGTGGGGGTTCTTAAGCCCGTCTGATCTGCAATGGTGGTCATCTGCTCCGCCGTGGGGGTTCTTAAGCCCGTCTGATCTGCAATGGTGGTCATTTGCTCCACCGTGGGGGTTCTTAAGCCCGTCTGATCTGCAATGGTGGTGATCTGCAATGGTGGTCATCTGCATCGCCGTGGGGGTTCTCAAGCCCGTCTGATCTGCCATGGTGGTCATCTACTCCGCTGTGGGGATTCTCAAGCCCATCCACCTGGCCGTCTGTCCAGTCCTCTTCGTTCTTCGTTCTATCTGCCCCACTCCAGTCTTTGGGTTACCTTCCTTTCCATGGACCTGGCCCTCCATCCCGCCCCCTGTTCCGCCTCCGCTCCACCTCCCTCCAAGATTTAGGAGTGTCTGGAAGCCACTCCTTTGGGGGGGGGTAGGGGACTACATTTCCCACAATCTTCCAGCTAGGCACTGATCACACTCACACCTGTTTCCCATCAACCCTTTATAAGCTGCACTCCCTCAGACACACGTTGCTGAGTATTGTTTTGGCTTTCGTTTGTATCCCGTGTTTTTCCTCGTTGTTGGCTCTGTGTTTTTCCCTGTTGTTGGCTTATTTCCTAGCAGATGTCTTTCCGTGTTCTGCCTTGCCTATCTGTGTTTTTGACCCTGGACTCACTCCTTGTTTTTGCTCGTTTGCTGCCTGCCCTGACCATTGCCTGTATTTTTGACTACTCCTTGCCTTGCCTCTTCTGATTCTGTTTGCTGGTGTTTGACATCCTGCCTGTTTGACTTCGCTCTCTTTTAATAAAGCTTGCTTTTGGATCTTCCACCCTTTCGTCTCGATTCCCATCGTTACAGTAGGAAAGGCACAGGTAAATATGACATTTATTATGGGTTTATGTGAGGATTGTTCTAAGTTCACTTAAATTAAAAGTTGTTATATTTTTGAAGCCTAATAAATGTTAAAAAAAAAAGAGCTTTCAATTACACTGCAATGTTGAATGGCTATAATTCATGTTTAAAATTGGGGAAAAAATCAGTTTCATCATATCAGTGATACAGGCCTTCATTAATAAAAAGATGCCATTAAACAAGTATATTAATCGCGATTATTAAAATATACTGTCTTCATGTTGTTTCTTTGTTGTTTTAATTTGGAGATTAACTGTGAAATTATTACTGTAACGTCACGCCAGCAGAGGGAGCCCTCTCCCGAGTACTGACTGTGTGCCGCTCCCTCTGCTTCTTGAGTCACTTCCTGTTTGTGGGACATTTAAGCATGGCTAGGCTATCAGGCCGTTGCGAAGTATTGCCAGTTTACCTGCCTTACCGAGCGTTTATATCATCATTGTTTTGCTATCTTGTGTATGACCATTGCCTGTTTAGTTCTGTTACTGCCTTTTGGATTTCCCCTTTGTTCCGTTGTTTGGATTGGACTGCCTTATTGTGTTTCTACCTCTGCCTGCCTTACGTTTATGCTACCTGCCTGTCGATTTGGTTTTGTTTGCTGTGGATTACATTAAACGACTGTGTATGGATTCTAACGCCGCCTCAGCGTCATTACAATTACATTGTAAAATATATTAAAAACGTAAGTGTCTTTAATTGCGATTAATCGCGATTAATCACAGAAAAAATTAATCGAGTTAATTTTTTTTTTAATCATTTGACATATATACACTGCCCTCCAAAAGTTTGGAAACGCCCTAGAAAAGTGGGGTTTTGGACAATATTGGCATGAATCCTTTTTAATTTGTGATAATTTTGCACTGATAAGGGACAACACAAACTACGAAAACATATTTTATTACATAAACAGTTTATACATAGAAAAAAACTTAAATTTTCAATTCATCAAAATATCCAACATTAGCAGCTATCTGACCTAAAATGGGTTCTAACTGGTTCATTGTATTCTAAACTTAATTGGCAATCAGTTGTTGAAGCTATTAAGGTGTGCTGACCCAAAAATCTTTTAGAAACCTGGGCCAAGTTTAAACCAGTAACCAGGCATCACAGCTGGCAAAGGTACATGTCTGACTTTGACATGTATATATTGCCATTATTATGTGATCAAAATGAAAATTATTATTGCTGGTCTTCAATGATAATGTCAACTTACTTTAATGTATTTGCACCAAAAGATGATAAGGATTTATGCTGATATTGTCCAAAACCACACTTTGCCAGGGGTATTTCCAAACTTTTGGAGGGCAGTGTATATGTCTGTATTATGTAACATATGCTGCCTTAATCAAAAATGTTCATTAACTGAAACATTGAGTGATAATATTTCAAAGTGATTTCTGTCATTTTGGCAGACAATAAATTTTGTATTTACCTGCTTTAGAAACATTCCAGCAAACACTAGGATTAGAAATGAAAATGAAAATTACATTTTAAAGCAAATGTGTGAAAACAAACCTGGAAAGAGACGTGAGGGTTTAGGGAGAAAAACGAGAGATACTTAGTGCATTCCAGTGAATTATTAATGGGATTTATTGTAAATTAAATGGGGTGAGCAGACCACAAATGTGCAGTATATGTTGTCTTTTTCATACTGTTACAGAGGAATACAAAATGGAAAAAAGAAAATATTCTGGAGGAAAAGCGACTGAAGAGCTCTAGATATTCTTGTCACATTAAAATACCAAGCATTACATCCTGACATCTGAAAATAGAACGTTAAGGAAATTTTACAGCTCATTCAGTCAAACTTATGTATAAGGATTATTTGTAGTACAACCTTATGATTTGAAATTTGTTCAGTCTTTCTGAGTGGAAGTTCCCCAAACCGGAAGTGCCTCTCATAATTTAAAACGCTGTAGGCTGTTTAGGAAAAAGGTGGATAAGCATCCCTTTCTCAAGCATCCAAATTACTGCCACTTCCCATCTGTCATTCTTTTCCAGATAATGGAATGGTATAGATACAGGAATAAATGAGTAGAATGAAACAACCTAAATTTATTTAAGAAATAGTTCAAGTCAAGACAAGTCACCTTTATTTATATAGCGCTTTATATACACTGCCCTCCAAAAGTTTGGAAACACCCCTGGCAAAGTGTGGTTTGGGACAATATCAGCATAAATCCTTATCATTTTTTGGTGCAAATACATTAAAGTAAGTTGACATTATCATTGAAGACCAGCAATAATAATTTTCATTTTGATCACATAATAATGGCAATATATACATGTCAAAGTCAGACATGTCCCTTTGCCAGCTGTGATGCCTGGTTACTGGTTTAAACTTGGCCCAGGCTTCGAAAAGATTTTTGGGTCAGCACACCTTAATAGCTTAATAGCTGATTGCCAATTAAGTTTAGAATACAATGAACCAGTTAGAACCCATTTTAGGTCAGATAGCTGCTAATGTTGGATATTTTGATGAATCGAAAATTTAAGTTTTTTTCTATGTATAAACTGTTTATGTAATAAAATATGTTTTCGTAGTTTGTGTTGTCCCTTATCAGTGCAAAATTATCACAAATTAAAAAGGATTCATGCCAATATTGTCCAAAACCCCACTTTTCTAGGGCGTTTCCAAACTTTTGGAGGGCAGTGTAATAGTTTGTTTCAAAGCAGCTTCACTGCGATAAACAAGAAAATAACGATCAATGATGCAAACTTCATCATATGAGACAAAATGTGCTGTAAAGCAGCTTTAAAAAAAAACAATAGTGTCATTATTCAGCTCAAGTCAGTTCAGTGTTGATTCAACTCAGTTCAAAAACTGTTTAAAGTTCATCAAATTATGAAATCAGTTTAATTCAGTTATATGCAGCTCCACAGAAGACAATATTGTTGTTATTCACTTTGAGTCAGTTTAGTATTGATTCAGTTCAATAACAGTGTTGATGCTGCAAAATTTGTCAATTATGAAATGTCCAAGTCGAAACTGCTATAAAGCAGATCTTCTGAAAATGGTGGTGTCATCATTCAATTTTTGTAAAAGGAAAACCAAGCATGCATGCTTTATGTGCGAGAACAAACCTCATTGGTTAACACAGAAGCTGAAATGTGCTTGCGTGCTTATTTCCTTATTAAATTTTATTTTGAATTTCTTTTATGTCTTTTTCCTGTAGCACACACAACTCAATTTTCACAGCCAGGCTGGTTTTATCTACAGACGGTGGGGAATCTCACCAGTGGAGGAAGTTATGTGGCTTTAACAGACCGTAAAGGGAAGCTAACAATTGTTATTGAAACCATGGTGGGTGGTTAGTTATTTTCTTAGGTCTTGTGAAGGTCACAAGTTTTAGTGAATCATTTATCTGACATCTGCACAATATGAACTCCTCCCGGTCTCCTTTTGTAGACACACAATCACTCTCAGTGCATTCGTCCTCCTCTACCGTACTTTGACGTCTCTCCTCAGATGGTCACATTTCGGCTCAAAGGCTCTTTTGTAAGTGCAGTTCTGTCTGTTCTTGATATCTCTATTCATTTATTTCTTAACCTTAAGGCTTAATTTTATGTTTTATGCCTTCAACTTTTTCAGGCACATCTCACTGACCTTCAACTGTGGTACTCAAAATTGGATTTTGAGACCAAAAAAGATACACTCTTTGAGCTGAGGAGTCCTATTAAGGTATACTTTAATCAGTCCATGTTTGATGTCTAAACACATTGCAGAATTGGCAGTAAAGGAACCGTCCTGTTTCCACACAGGTCAAAAATGGTTTCTTCACCTTAAAACTGGATGTTGATGAAGTTTACACAATCACAACAGTCACCACTGGACAAAGAGGCTTCTACCCAGAGCCCCCCAAACCCCGCCCGTTTCCGAAGAAATACTCTGATGATTTCAATATTAGTAAGGAATATTAGTGTCAACAGGAAACTACTGGCATTGACTCAACTGAGAATTGACTCAACTGCCAATTCCTAACAGCATTTCTTTTCATTCCAAGATGACCCTCCATTTTCTGAGGCTCCGTATTTTTCTGATCAAACCGGCGTGTTTGAGTACTTCAGAAACAGCAGAGATAATGACTTGCACGCCTTTACCTTACGGCAGGTGATCACTGAACGGCCCGTCACCTGGGTTAGAGATGCCGACCAGACCATCAGCATCATAGGGGACTACAGCTGGTATGTTTGTCCTCGGAATATTTTGATGAGTCAGCGAAATAAGGGTGGAACACACTTTACTCATACTTGCATCATCACAACATTTTATTTGTAACATTACAGTCAATCGATCTTCCTCAGGCTTACAACATACAAGTATCAGTAAATTTAAAAACTTACAGGTGTTAATAATGAAAATGGTCACAACTCCAATACTCAGCCAATATAGAAGAAAATGAGAAAAGAAAGTTCAAATACCACTTACAAATAATCAAAAAGAGAACACAAACACAATTCTGCACCCAAATGAAGTTTATCCTGTAGAATTTAAAATATTGTTCAAGACACAAATAGATTTGCATTACAAAAATATATACCATTAAAGCAGTGTTTCTCAAACTTTTTCTGCCATTCCCCACTTTGGAGGTAGGGAAGGGTTCCGAACCCCACCCGTCCCCAATCACCCCAACAAAATGTTAATAAACTAGGCTTTAAGTTTAACTGTTAAAATGTATTAAAAATTATTTTATTAACATAACATCAAATAACAGCATTAAAAACTTTCAAATAGAGAAAATAAAAGTGCAATTATATTATCACTTTGCATTATAATTTATTATATATAAATTATAAATTAAATATTATTCTAGCTGAGTTTTTTTTTATTTATTTTTTTTTACGCTACCATTATTTTAGAACGTTTCCCCTTATTGTTTTCGTGGCGACGCGTCATGCTTGTCACATCACACACCGCAGCCACAATAACACTGTGTGACGGATGTAACGCTTTTATTTCGTTTCTCCTTTTTTTATTCAAAATATTCACAAACTTGCTTACCATGTCATCAACTATCTGATATTTCGATTCTCAAATATGTGTAAGTGAGTGTGTTTTGTCGTTTAAAAACGTTAATAAATGATCTTGATCTATAAAGCGAGATGGGCGCCGCCATGTTTTTTTTGAGCAGCTGTTCAGAGTCCTGTCAGTCGGATTTACAGCACGTAAATTCATCAGTTTCTCCCGAAAGTAAGTGGCCGGTGATCTGGAAAAAAAATAGAGTAAACTTTATAGTTACTTATAGTATGTGTATCTGATATGAATAAAACACGTCGGTAAATTATATATTTGCTGCTTCCATAGACATCAGTGTGTACTTTACAAACTCTAAATGTATTGTTTTACTAGTACTTATGTATATTTAAATGTCTGAAACCTAAAATAAACATTATGTTGTTGAAAACACTGCATAGTTGTGATAAATGACAAGCGCTGCTGAGCGCGTCCGTCTCTGGCTCAGCGCCAGCCAAAGCGCGAAAGCACAGTTTGAATCTGGCAGTTAAGCGACGTCACTGAACGTTCTAAATCCCATATGTGGGACCATACTCTCAGGGGCACAGAAATAAAAATCCCATATGTGGGACCGTACCGCTCAAAAGGTTAATAGAGATAGGCACAAAAATGACCAAATTTCCTCTCGTTTGTCGCGCCCCACTTGTCACGTCTCTATTCCCCACCAGTGGGGCGCGCCCCACACTTTGACAAACGCTGCATTAAAGGGTTAGATCACCCAAAAATACTCAACCTCGTGTCGTTTCAAAGACTTTTGTTCATCTTCGGAACACAAATTAAGATATTTTTAATAAAATCTGAGGCAGTTCTGTACTCTTCATTGACAGCTATGCAACTACCACTTTGACGCTTCTAAAGGTTCATAAAAAGATCGTAAAACGAATCCATATGAATCAAGAGGTTTATTCCAATTTTTCCAAAAAGACTGTATTTTTTAATATGATGAACAGATTGAATTTAGTTTTTTATTCACATTTAACATTTTGTGCATTGATGAGTGTTTATATGTGAATAAAAGCCTAAATTTAGAGGTGGAAGTAACGAATTACAACTACTCACGTTAACTGTAATTAAGTAGTTTTTTTGGGGTTTTTGTACTTTTTTGAGTACATTTTTAAATCTGTAATTTTACTTGTACTTAAGTACAAATTAAGCTAAGTAATCTAGTTCGCTACTTGTAAAATCACATTCCGTTACTGAGTACGCCTACAATTTGAATTAATATTGAAACCTTTGACCGGCATATCGGTAGCCAATAAAGTTATCCGATCGTAAACGGACCAATGAAAACCCTGATATTTTACCAGCGGCGCGTTCTCATTCTCTCATCTCCCCGACAGTGAGTTTGACACATACCCGCCTCCTCCTCCTGTCACACTTGTTTCAGTTACAGCGCAGGATTGCAGGTATTGCGCATACTTTTAATCATACCCGCAGGTTTCAATGGCGTATTTTAATTACAAATGTCGAGAGCGCATTCATGTAATGGCCGAAAACAACGCGAGCTCTCAAATATACAAGTGAACTGCCTCTCCTCTCACTCAGATGAGTGCGCGCTCTGTGTAGTGTGCAATCGCGAATCTCTCCATGCTCTTAAATTAAACGTTGTCAGAAGTTATCAAACAATCAGAATACACTTCCATGCCTGGCCGATGAAAATGCTACAGGAAATCGTATTGGCTAAGTTAAATGCACCAGAAAGTCTTTCAACAATCAAAGGTGGATCTTTAATTTCTTTACAATGTAAATGTATGTTTCAGAATTGTGCATTTGTATGATTTGTACATATAAATAACCTAGTCTGTCTAACTGCATCACTACATTGTACAGACATTACAGGTCAAACCATTCTGATGTTCTTTTTATCTAAATAAACAACATATTATATGGCTCTTAAAGGGTTAGTTCACCCAAAAATGAAAATTCTGTCATTAATTACACACCCTCATGTCATTCCAAACCCGTAAGACCTTTGTTCATCTTCAGAACACAAAT
Source organism: Mylopharyngodon piceus (assembly GCA_039654765.1). NCBI lineage: Eukaryota > Metazoa > Chordata > Actinopteri > Cypriniformes > Xenocyprididae > Mylopharyngodon > Mylopharyngodon piceus. Next base: position 23,777,748 of record CM077456.1, read on the forward strand.
GAAGATATTTTTGATGAAATCCGAGAGCTTTCTGACCCCAGACTGCAATGTAATTGCAACTTTTGCAGGCCCAGAAAGATAGTAAAGACATTGTTAAAATAGCCCATGTGACTGCAGTGGTTCAACCTTAATGTTATAAAGCAACCAGAATACTTTTTGTGTGCAAAAAACAAAAATAACGACTTTATTCAACAATTTCCTCTCTTCCGTGTCACTCTCTGACGCTGTTCATGTGAGCACCACGACGCATGCATGTGATGCCGACGCAGAAGCCGGACAATAATGAGCTGGCATTCTGACGTAGAACCTGGAAGTGCTGCACTATGTTTACTACGTGAACAGTGTCAGAGACTGACACAGTAGAAAAGAAATTGTTGAATAAAGTCGTTTTTTTTTTTTTTTGCGCACAAAAAGTATTCTCGTCGCTTCATAACATTAAGGTTGAACCACTGTAGTCACGTCGACTGTTTTAACAATGTCTTTACAACCTTTCTGGGCCATAAAAAGTGGTAATAACGTTGCAGTCTATGGAGGGTCAGAAAGCACTCGGATTTTATTAAAAATCTCTTCATTTTAGTTCCGAAGATGAACAAAGGCTTTACGAGTTTGGAACAACATGAGGGTGAGTAATTAATGACAGAATTTTCATTTTTGGGTGAAACTAACCCTTTAAGATACACGGCATATAACAATTCAGTGTTGTTATATTTCATATACCTCAACTGAATTGAGGTAATTTGTTTTATTTGTTCTTATTTTATTACTGTTTACTTGTCTTTTTTGTAAATTCAATTCAGTTTGAAATTGAGCTTTCTTGTGCTGCATGTGAGCTATTGCAACAAAGTTACCCTATTGTAAAGACACAAATACACAGAGTGAGCAAATATTTAAGTGAGATTATTGTAATGGTAATTGATCAATGTTTAAATATGTAAACAAAAGCCTAAATTAAAATCTGTTCATTGTATAAAGCAGACGTGTCCCTTCAGAAGGCTTGAATTAAACCGCTCCTTTCAAATTGATTACTGTCACGAGTCTTGTGCTTTTTGAAGCTTGAAAATAATGATTGCCTTGACAAAATAGATGGACATAAAAATTAGATTTTAAAATATCTATATGGCAGTATACAGTATGTGCTGGTTGTCCCCATGGTATTTAAAATGATACTGAATATTGATAATTTTCAAGGTATTGTATTGAAGTTAGAAATCCCAGTATTGTGACCACTAATTCAAGCACTTCATGAATAAGGTGAAAGTGCTTTGTTGAAATATGATTTGATTGAATATTGTTTGGTAATTCATTAAATATCACCGGCTAAAAAGTAATTAGTAATTTGTAATTTGAGTAGTTTTTGAGAAGAAGAATTTTTGTACTTTTACTCAAGTACTTTTTTGACACCAGTACTTTTACTTGTAATTGAGTATTATTTGAGCAATGTAACATGTACTTGAGTACAAATTTTCAGTACTCTTTCCACCACTGCCTAAATTAAATCTGTTCAACGTATAAAGAGATCGTGTCTTTCCAGAAAATTTGGACAAAACCGCTTGATTCATATGGATTATTTTTACAATTTCTTTATTAACCTTTTGAAGCGCCAAAGTGGTAGTTGCGTAGTTGTCAATGGAAGGACAGAAATCATTAAAAATTTCTTCATTTGTGTTTCAAAGATGAGCGAAAGACTTACGGGGTTGTAATGACATAAGGGTTGAGTAAATGATGACACAATTTTCATTTTTATGTGAATTGTCCCTTTAAGTAAATCATTATTAAACCAAACAAAAAACCATACAAAAAAAATTACACACATACAAAATTATTAGCACATATAGGCCTGGTTTCACAGACAGGGCTTAGATTAAGCAAGGGTTAGGCCTTAGGACATTTAAGTATTAACTTAGATAAAAGATTAACTTAGATAAAACATTACTGGTATGCATCTTGAGACAAAACATTGGCACTGACATATTGAGATGCCAGTGCAAGCTGCTTTCAGTTAAAACCACTCAAAAATGCATTTTAGTCTGGGAAAACTGGGAGATAAGCACATAAATATGGATATGGATGTCTAGAATGTTAATAAATTTAATGACTCTTAATGAGTTGTTTTTAAATGTTGAGTGTTGTAAGCCTGAGGAAGGTCAATTGACCTAAATGTTGCGAATAAAATTGTGATGTAAGTTTAAGTAATCTTTTGGATTTATACATTTATTTTGGACGTCCCAATTTATATTGGACATTTATCCGCCCCACCTATGAATGAATGATTTGGGTGTGCGAGGCTCTATATTTTCTATTTCAGAACACACACTTTTGAAGATATTTTATGAGATACTCATTAGTTCAGCTGTATAGTGAATGAGATTGATTGATTAATTCTGCCTCATAATTAATCAAATGTAACCAAACTTCACTCTTGTGTAACTAGGACAGACCTCAGTGTGTCCTGTGAGGTCCTCATTGAGACTCCCGACACTGGAGGTGTGTTCCTGGCAGCCAGGGTTGATCAAGGTGGAGAATCTGTCAGTAAAGCAAAGGGTGTCTTTTATTGGCTTTTTGCAAATGGAACCTACAAAGTGACAAATGACATAGGTAACAATTTTATGTTTCCATTTCTTCAAATACTTTAAATACAATGTGTTCATGTTTGGTTATATCGTTCTAAACCGGGTTTGAAATTAAGTTTTCACTCACCAGCCAATTTTTAAGCTATAGCATAAAGTTACAGGCCATTCAAAACTTCCACTAACCAAAACAAAAATATTAGAAATAAACCAGATTATCAACACTACAGCTGAAACCATGTCTACGCCGTGGCGTAATTGCTAGAAGCTGTCCACACTGTATGCGACAAAGTGACTGTTGCAAATTTGTTCATTGTGTCAGAAGTAGCTCAGTATCAACGATAGTCAGAGACATTGTCTGATGGCTGATGCCTTTGACGATATCAAGACAATAACTGGCTTGTTTTCCCATTAATGTATTAGTTTCACATTAATGTAAAGTACCCCTATTGTGCTTTTTTTAATATTACCTTTCATGCAGTGTGTAATATAGCTGTCTGTGCATGCAAAGTTGTAAAGTCTAAAGTGGACAATAAATAAAATTATTGTCTCCTAAAAGAATAAAATAAATAAAGTTATTGTCTCTCCGCATCTTTTACGCATGCGGGTCAGCCAAAAAAAACAAAAAACCCTCAGATCTGAGCAATAAATCAGAATTGAGCACTGTGAACATAACCTAAGGCTATGTTAACACTGTCAGTCCAAATCTGATTATTTGTGTATCCAATTGGAATCTGATCTAAATTAATTATGACTGTCCACACTGTGTATCACCACTGTCCGGGTATCTTTTGGGCATTCGTTTTTTGATTTAAAGGCCCGCTGAAGTGTCTTGGAACACGCAGCATTATTCAGTGTGTTGACGTAATTTCAACCGAAACAGGAAGACAGGGCGATATATCGAACAGCCCCGCCCCTTTTTTAAAATAGCCAATAGCGTTTCGTTTATATCACAGCTCGGCCAGAAATGTTAAACTCAGTAAAACGTCTGTTTCCTTTTAATATCTAACTGTTTATCCTCCTAATCTCCTCTTTATCACTTTAAAATACAGCATTCTGTGCAGAATTCAAATGGGTCCGATACTTTTCGTGGTCTGAGCCGACTCGCGGATATGATCCGCTCTGTGCTCTCGTGTCCCTGGGCCAGAGCAGACTGTGCTCGCGCTGCGGCGGTTCACGTTATACTAACGCGAAAACAGACTTCATTCACGTCTATAGAAAACATATTTACACTGTCTGAATCGTTCCCTATTCTCTATAAAGTGCACTATGTGCCATTCACCATGTAGAAACTAGTAAATGTTAGGGGTGTAAATCGGACAGTTCGTCATGATTCGATACAATATCGATTCTCATAGCCAGCAATACGATATTTTCCGATACCTCAAAAAGTTCTATGATACGATTCGATACAATTCAGGGGTATATCGATCAATATTTCGATATTATGATATTATGTGCCTATTTTACACTACCAGTTACATTTGTTTTAACTCACAACTGCAACCAAATTATATAATATAAACAATTATTTCAAAATTTCACATCCTGCACCCTGATTGGAACATCCACAAATAAAAAACTCACACAGTAATCTAATGACAGCTTATGTGACAACAGTCAAGTATTTTAGGCTTCTGTGCTAAAACGTATAATGTCAAAAAACTGATAAACAAGGAAATGTTGTATTTATTGTATATTGTATATAGGCCTATATTCAATAAAATTAAAAGACATTTCTTCTAAATGTATAGCGCAGCTTTTTAATGAAGCAGCAACATATTATAGGTAGGACAGAACAAGACAGGCTATTAATATTCTTTCATTGTGCAAAAGTATTATAAAGGCTCCAATACACAGCGGCACAAAGCACTTATGCGCATCCCATGTGCAGAATGATGCGCTTGAAGCAACACAGAGTCAGCGCGCAGCGCTCCTATGCAGCAGTTTATTGAGCATTATCTTTTAACAGTTTTAATTTCAGTTATTGTGTGTGTGAAGAACGATTCATAGCGCTCTATTCTCCAGTGTTGTGATCTAACTAACAGACACTGTTTGAAATGTGCGCGCGCTGCTTTTTGCAAGGCTTTAAACACAAGTAAATTATAAATTTTTGTGAAGATTCAGCACTGGCTCGATTGGGACAGTGACAGTTCCATCTACTGTCCCGAGCGTCTTTCACAAGTTCTGAAAGGTAGTTTAAACCAGAATGCACGCGTTGGCGATAATGCATAGACTGTCTTTGTGTGAAAATGTGGAGCGTGCTAAAGCAAAGGTGCCTCTATAAATAGCCCACAGGTATCGATTTTTTACACGTTGCATCGATGCATCGTATCGTTAGACATTAGATCGATGTATCGATCAATATCGATGTATTGTTACACCCCTAGTAAATGTGTGAACAAATTAGGGCTGGACGATTATGACCTAAAATCAAAACCTCGATTAATTGAACATTTTACCTCAATTACGATTAGTGAACGATTATTTTGTTTCTTTTTTCTTTTCTTTTTTTTTTGCCCTCATAGTTCACTTACAAGGTTTGTACTGTAAATATGCTTGACTATTAAAGGTGGGAAATTTTTTCCTATTGAAAGAGTGATCTGACATAACAGCTCACTTTCAGCAGTTATTTTATCTGTGGTTCGTAACATTTCTTACAGATTTCTGCTCGTTGTAAATCAGATAAAGATAAATTAGCACAGTACCAGTATGTAATGAGAGCGATTGCGTGTGTGAATTAGTCATACCGTCTCTCTATTAATTGTGAAGCTGTGGGTTGTAAGTAGTTACTTCAAAAGTAGAAAAATATATGCTATAATAACTTTTGAGTTTCTAAGCTACTTTAGTGATAAATCACAGGACAGCGCTGACAACTAGTTGCTGCTCCTCTCAGTGCGCGCGATCTTCACGTTTTGTGCAGCTACTGTTTGTATGAGTGTTCGTGCCACAATGCAGCTGCGCGAGCACGGTAGCTCGATATAATAATACACATCCGATCGTCTAAATCGCTTCAATGTCCAAGCTGGCAAACCTTAAAACAGTTAAGTGAACAGTTAAGTGAACTTAAAAAAGTTTAGTGAAGACGCAAGGCTCACCGCTCGCGCACCGTCTCTGTGTGTTGACTCAGCGTTCACCTGCGTGTTGACTGGACGGGACGGAGTCACGTGGCTACACATGCGGTAGTATGTTTTTAAGTGGGAAGTATTAACAGGATTAAAAAAACGAAATAACCGACATGGGAAAATTACGTCGGTTAGAGGTTCTGAATTTCGGTTTCGATTACTTTTAGATTAATCGTCCAGCCCTAGAACAAATGGCCGATTTCAACCACAGCTTCAGTGTCTGTTGATAGTGTAGGAGGGGGTGGGACTTGAGATTCTAGAGAGCATTTGATTGGACCGAAGATTTTATGAGAATCTGAAGTGCGACGTGATGTCATGAAAATCCGTGATCCATTTTAGCGGAAGTGAGAGACTGTAAGTTTTGAATGCTTATATCTCCTAAATGCGAATTTTGTCATTGTTTTGGAAGAAACCAGCTTATTCATAGCATTTAGGCTAACACATTCATACTAAAAGCTAAAAAAAACTTACATTTTGATTTCAGGGGGACCTTAATATTGAAATCGGAAAATGAAAAAACGGCACCTTTTTCGTTTTTAATTTTTTTCAAACAAAATGAAAAACAAGAATTCGGCTTGATTTTTCGTTTTTCGTTCAGGAAAATGAATAAACAACTTGAATATTTGATCTCAACATATGGGCGGGAATGAAACACCTTTTTCTGCTGATTGGTCAACCAAACATTAAACGGTGCCGTCATCAGTTCTTCCGCAGTTCAGCGCAGCAGAATAATAGTCCTTTGCTGCGATGGATTCTTAACGCGTTTATTGCAACTACATCTCTTTCTCATCAAACAGCCAGACTAACGAATGGCTTGACATATACCATACCGAGGCAGAGCCTAGACAAGGCTTTCTTCTGTGTGTCCATAAATTCGGCAACCTACGCGTTTATTTTCATTATACTAGTTTATCTCAGAAATAACAATTTACTTCGCATCTGCACTCACAACTACCCAATAGTCAAAACTTTTGGCACCCTGCCTGTTTTATTATTGCTGACCACCTATCAAAATCTGGGACAGCACAGAGATATGGTAGTGAAGCCCAGACCAGTATCAATTTAAGTCATCATACACAGAAGTCATAACTTTTTTGTTTTAGGCAATACGCTGAGACTTGGACAATGGAGGAACTTGAAATAATATGACAGATATGAAAAGAAATGACATTGTATCATAGTGTATGTTCACAGCACATCTATTATAGTTCTATTATGATTTTTATTCATACAACACTTTACACAGATGGATATCATAATGTCGTTATCCCACAGAATGGTTGTTTCAGTGATTGACTTTAGTGAAATATGGATTTGACATAATGATTTTAAGTTGAACTTGTTTGAGTTGTATGAATGGAACTTGGGCTGTGCAATTAATCGTATTTTCGATTTCAACTTCGATTTTGGCTTCCAACGAAAAAGATAATCGAGGTAAAACGATTACTGTACCGCTGCTGCATTCCATTCAGCACACCTTCCTTTCCTTCACAGTGGTGCGTTCCCTTTCCATACTTCACTCATACTGCGTGTGGGGAAAAACTCCTTTTTTCCTCGATACTGAAGCCTTATTCAACAACGCAGTGTAACTGCACGGCCATTGGTTCAAACTGGAAAACTTTTTGAACCAATGACGGCGCGGTGGAGCTGCGCGAGCCTATGGCGATGCAGCGCGCCAGAGCCCACCAAAATGGGCGGGGCGACTGGCTATATAAGCGAGCATTTCGCCATAGGATTTCAGATCTTTCTTTTTCAGCGACGACAACGCATCTCTTCGCTGGACTTCGATACTGAATGCCTTCGCTTTCTCTCGCCTGCTGGAACAAGCTCTCTTCTCGCCGTTGATGAGGCAACGCAGCGGACCAGCTGAGACTCGCCGACCGCCTGCAGCGCCGGCGCCCTCGCAGACTGCCCGCCCTCGAACCGCCCGCTTCGCGCTTCCCCTGCCGCCATCCGGTGAGCGATTTAAAGAGCTATTTACAGCGGTTTTAACCACTTAAAAGAGCAATTTCTCCGCCATTTTCATGGCGATCTCTCGCTCTGCAGATCGTCACTTTCTAGCAGCTGTTCACAGCCGCCAATGAGCCGCCTTCAGCAGCTGAGAGCACTCGTTTCAGCTCATCCCCTGCCGTCTTCCGTCAAGTGAGTATACAGAGCTTATTTTTCTATATGTATTCTCGCTGGCGTTTGTTTCAAAATGCCGTGCCTCCGAACGCGTCATTTGCCAGGTCCGCCCCCACAAACCGCGTTCGTCGAGGACCAGTGCTCTCATTACGAGAGCACGAGAGCGAACTTATTCTCACTCTCAGCTGAATTTGACATGATGCTCTCCCCTGACTTAGGTGAGACTCACGATACATACTCAACCTGATAGAGTGCATTTCTCCGGTTGTTTGTTGTAATGCCGAATCTGTCTGCGCGTCGCTTGGCGGTCCTGCCCCCGCAAGCCGCATTCATTGAGAAATATGACATGACGCTCTTCCCCGACTCGGGTGAGACCCATGTTATATATTCAACTTAATAGAGCATATTTCTGCTGTGTTTGCTGAGGTTCTCTACGCGTCGCTTGCCGGTTCCGTCCCGCAAGCCGCGTTCATTGAGAAATATGACAATACGCTCTTCTCTGTCTCGGGTGAGACCTATGTTATATATATTCAGTTGATATAGCATATTTCTGCCGTGTTTGCTGAGTTTCTCAGCGCGTCGCTCGCCGGTTTCGTCCTGCAAGCCACGTTCATTGAGAATGAGCGTTCCCACAATGAGGACGCAAGAGCATATTTTATTGGTGTTTTCTTAAAATGCCAAGCCTCTCAGCGTGTCGCTTGCCGACCCCGCCCCTGCAAGCCGCGTTCATTGAGGACATATGCGCTCACTGAAAAGCAAGATCAATGCTCACTTATGCTCAGCGGAACATGACATATGCTCTGTTTATTATGCTGGACCTCTGTACGCGTTACCTGCTGGCTCCGCCCCCGCAAGCCGCGTTCATTGAGGAAGAGCGGTCTCACTTTTGACACCGCTCAGCTGAATATGACATGACCCTCTCCCCTGACCCAGGTGGGACTCATGATGTATATTCAATCTGAAGGAGCATATCCTGTTGTGTTTTCTGAGTTTCTCAGCGCGTCGCTTGCCGGTTTCACCCCGCAAGCCGTGTTCATTGAGAATGAGCGTTCTCACTATGAGGACGCAAGAGCATATTTTTCCGCCGTTTGTTTTTAAAATGCCGAGCCTCTGCAAGCCGCGTTCATTGAGGATGAATGCTCTCATTGAGAGAGCAAGCTCAATGCTCATTTATGCTCAGCTGGACATGACATATGCTCTCGTTTATTGTGCTGGACCTCTGTGCGTGTCGCTTGCTGGTCCCGCCCTGCAAGCCGCGTTCATTGAGGAAGAGCGGTCTCTTTTCTGACACCGCTCAGCTGAATATGGCATGAGGCTCTCCCCTGACTCAGGTGGTACTCATGATACATATTCAGTCTGAAAGAGCACATTTCTGCTGTGTTTGCTGAGTTTCTCAATGCGTCGCTTGCTGTTTCGCCCTGCAAGCCGCATTTATTGAGAATGAGCGTTCTCGCAATGAGGGCGCGAGAGCATATTTTTCCTGAGGGCCGAGCCTCTCAGCGCGTCGCTTGCCGGCCCGCCCTTGCAAGCCGCGTTCATTGAGGATGAATGCTCTCATTGAGAGAGCAAGCTCAATGCTCATTTATGCTCAGCTGAACATGATACATGCTCTCTGCATCGGTGCACAGGCCCCAACACAGCGGTCTGTCAACCGACCTAATCCAACCCCTTGTCACGCAGGTCGAGGCTTGGCAGGCCATCCCCGGAGTGTCAAGTTGGATGTTGGGGATAATAAATCGAGGTTACTCGCTGCAGTTCGCCCGAAGACCCCCGAGCTTCAGCGGAGTGGTTCCCACTTTGGTAGAACCGGACGACGCTCATGTCCTTCGCGCCGAAGTGATGACTCTGTTAGGAAAGGGAGCCATAGAAATAGTTCCCTCCTCAGAGAGCGAATCGGGTTTTTACAGGTGATATTTCCTCGTCCCCAAGAAGGATGGCGGTCTCAGACCCATCCTAGACCTCAGACTCCTGAACCGCTCCCTCACGAGATGGAAGTTCAGGATGTTAACGTTGAAACAGATCCCTGCGCAGATTTGTTTTGGAGACTGGTTCTTCTCACTGGACCTGAAAGACGTGTACTTTCACATCCAGATAGCGCCCCATCACAGACGATTCTTGAGTCCTTCGGGCTGTCCCTAGCTCCTCGCACTTTTATGAAGTGCATGGACGCGGCGCTTCCCCCTCTGAGACAGATGGGAATCCATGTCTTGAATTACCTCGACGACTGGCCCATATTGGCCCAGTCGCGGACTGAGCTAGAGCATCACAGATCTGTGCTTCTCAGCCACTTGGAGTGCCTAGGACTATTCAATTTCGCCAAGAGCTCACTGCTCCCCAGCCAACGTATATCGTTTCCTGGGTGCAGTTTTCGACTCAGCCCATATAAGGGCTACAGTCTCGCCAGAGCTCGCTCTGGCCATTCAGCAGCTCACGGCTTCAATCAGGATCAAAACCTGTCTCTCTCTGAAGTTTTTCCAGAGGATGCTAGGGCTGATGGCTTCCGCCTCCCTGGTTTTGCAGCTCGGCCTCCTGTGAATGCGGCCTCTGCAATACTGGCTAAACGTTCGGGCCTCACCTCACGCTTGGCGGCACGGCCGCTTTTCTGTCAGGGTAAATCAGGCCTGTATAGCAGCCCTGAAACCCTGGAAGAGCCCTCTGTGGTTCAGCCGTGGGGTTCCCTTGGAGGCGGTTTCCATAAGGATGGTGGTCTCGACAGATGCGTCCAACTGGGGTTGGGGCGCTCTGTGCGAGGGCAGACCAGCCTTCGGCTCGTGGTCGAACAAGGAGAGCCATCTACATATCAACTGCCTAGAATGCTAGCAGTGAGTTGAGCCCTTCACTCCTTTCAGACAGTCCTGAGGGGACGCCACGTCTTGGTCCGATTGGACAGCATGACGGTGGTATCCTACATAAATCACCAAGGCGGCCTTTCATCCAGTCGCCTCTGTGCACTGGCAAAGCGCCTCTTGGAATGGGCACTGCCCAGGCTGCGGTCGCTCAGAGCATCGCACATACCAGGCAAATTGAATCTAGGAGCAGATATGCTATCTCGGAGCAACGTCCCCTCAGACGAGTGGATGCTTCATCCCCAGACGATTCTCGAAATCTGGGAGATCTTCGGGAGGGCAGAGGTCGACCTTTTCGCCTCAGAAGAAAACTCTCATTGCCCAATCTTCTTTTCGAAGGACGCATGCTCTGGCCCACGACTGGCCCAGCCTCCTTCTTTATGCTTTTCCCCTGATCGCTCTGATCCCTCAGGTCATCAGACGAATCAGGGAAGACAAACACAGAGTCCTCCTGGTGGCCCCACTCTGGAGGAGCCAACTTGGTCCTCGGAGCTGTTCAGGCTTTCAACAAAAGCCCCATGGCCGATCCCCCTGAGACGGGGCCTCCTCTCTCAGGTGAACAGGACAATCTGGCACCCCCGGCCAGAGATCTGGGCTCTGCACCTGTGGTCCCTCGATGGGAGCCTGTAAACCTCCCAGGGGACGTGCTGAATACCATTTCTCAGGTGAGAGCCCCATCTACTAGACGCCTCTACCCCCAGAAATGGTCAGTCTTCGTCGACTGGTGTGCAGCTCAAAATGAAGACCCTGTTGAGTCTGACATATCTCCAATATTGTCATCTCTCCAGGAGCATCTGGATAAGGGCCTCACCCCTTCCACGCTCAAGGTGTACGTAGCCACGGTCCCCCCCTTTGAGCTGCTGCGGTCAGCTGACCTTCAGTCCCTGCCGTTTAAAACCACTCTGCTACTTGCACTAGCATCGGTTAAGAGTGTAGGTGAACTGCAGGCCCTCTCTGTGAGCCCTGCGTGCCTTGAATTTGGGCCTAACGACTCAAAGGTCGTTCTGACACCCAGGCATGACTACGTCCCTAAAGTGCTCTAGACTCTGTGCAGAGCACAGGTCATTTCCCTCTCGGCGCTACCTCCCTCAGCGGATGAGCAAGAGTTGGATTTACTCTGCCCAGTTAGGGCATTGAGGACCTTCATCGAGCGGTCACAGCCATTTTGGCAGTCTGACCAACTCTTCGTCTGCTTTGGCGGCCGCACAAAAAGCTCTTCCGGTCACAAAGCAACGACTCTTGCGTTGGATAGTCGACGCTATTGCTCTATGCTACTCGTCTATGGGCCTCATTTGCCCCATAGGAGTAAGAGCCCACTTCACTAGAGGTATGGTCTCCTCGTGGGCCTGGTGTAGTGGTGTCTCTATCAAGGACATCTGTCAGGCAGCCGGCTGGTCCTCGCCGTCCACTTTTGTCAGATTCTATAACCTGGACGTACCGGCGTTACACGCTCGGGTCCTCTCAGTATGATCCGATGGCCTCTGATGAGCCCCGTCATCATACCATTTATTGGAGGGAGCTAGCTCTCTCATTAGCATGTGTAACATAAAGGGCTCGATGGCTTTGGCCTCCTTACTTATTCTCTGGACCCCCCTGGTGTCCAAGATAGGTTCAGTCGTTCCGTCCCATGGCACAGCGTGGTTGAATTCGTTCCCCACATGCAGTATGAGTGAAGTATCGAAAGGGAACGTACTTGGTTACGAACGTAACCTCGGTTCCCTGAGATACGGAACGAGTACTGCGTTATTTGCCGTGCCATGGGGCTGCACGACTTCAGTCGATTGACCTGAAATCCTATGGCGAAATGCTCGCTTACATAGCCAGTCGCCTCACCCATTTTGGCGGGCTCTGGCGCGCTGCATCGCCATAGGCTCGCGCAGCTCCGCCGCGCCGTCATTGGTTCAAAAAGTTTTCCAGTTTGAACCAATGGCTGTGCAGTTACACTGCGTTGTTGAATAAGACTTCAGTATTGAGGAAAAAAGGAGTTTTTCCCCACACGCAGTACTTGTTCCGTATCTCAGGGAACCGAGGTTACGTTCATAACCGAGTACGTTTTTATTCCTCCCTAACCCAAACTTAACATCCAAATCAGCCAAATAAGAGAGGGATGTAAAATGCAGTCTACTGTTACTAAACTTCGGGACGTGCTTTATATTAAACATAAACCGTGCTATTAAAAAGCGCATTAAGCCGCGAAATGGACGCTGTTCCCTAGGCGGCCATGTGCACGCGCTCCGAGAGGGCTTCAGATACGCGCCTAAACAGTCAAATAGCCAACACAAATATATCGAAATGCCGTTTTGGTAAGTATCCTCGTAAATGCAGTCGGTTATGTCTTAAGTGTACACTGAGAAAGTGCGCGTGTATTGCTGCCTTCACGTGCTATCGGAAATTTGATAATTACCACTTCTGAAGACGTGATTATGAGCTCATCGCATTCATGTTGCGAAATGAAAGGGTGTTCATGTGCAATTTTTACCTAGGAAACTCGTATTTACCATAATTCCGAGACCTCGTGAAGGCAGTGTAGGTCTTTATTGGGTCCGTGCAGCTCTTAAAGGGACAGCAGCCAACATTAATGATTGCTAAAGTCATTGTTAATCTAACAAGAAAAGACAAAGATGAAATCACTCACTGCTCTTGAATGAATAACTTTTTTAGTTTTAAATAAGAATTAGTCTATATTTAATGTATACAGCAGTTATTTTACATTTGATTTCTTTATTCAATTTCTGTTGGGTATTACTTATCTAAATACCACTGTTAGTACATCTATCTGAAAAACCTAAAGCACTGTTTATTTCATTTGTATTTTTGTTCTGTTGTATTTTTTTGTCTGCTTTGTTTGTCATTTTGTTATTGTTTTTTGTTCATCTTGTTTTGACATTCATTAAAAATTACTCATATCATGAAATAAGACTTTGATCATATCACCCACCAATAATCGTGTTAAATAATCGTGATTTCAATATTGACCAAAATAATCATGATTATGATTTTTGCCATAATCGAGCAGCCCTAAATGGAACCCTGAAATGTCAGAAATTAACTTTCCCACATGGGACAAATGATTTTCAGGGGTATTTTTCTTTTACCTTTATATAGAATTTCTTTCCTAATCTTATTAAATATGTATGCTATCTATAATGTTAAATTCTTAAATTTAGTCAAAGAAATTAGAATAATATGACACTATAGGCTGTTACCAATTAAATCAGTATCAACCAACTGCATGAAGTTGCTTTCAAATGTAGCTACTTACAGTAAATACATTTACACAGCAATTACAACTGTATAATATAATGAGATTAATATTTTAAATAACATTTTTATTCAGAAATATGAATACTTGGATTATGAAAGTAATATCGCCACTTGGTGGCGGTAAGTCATTGTGTTAAGGAAGGAGTCATTTATTCATTCGTCGATTCCTTCAAAATCGACGATCTGATTCATTCAAGAATAAAATGAAGTGGCTGTCTATATTAATTGGTCATTGAATCATCTTCTATATTAATGGGTTGTTTAAAGACTCTTATTCATTCAGGAATGAAACAACTCTGTGCGCCTACTGCAAGTCAGTCGCACAACTGTTCTGTGACTTTATTTGCTTTGGAAGTTTAGTTGGCAGAGAAAATAAACGTTCTGTATGCCATCAGTTAGCCGGCCAATACTTAATATTAATTAAATAATCTCAGCGTATTGCCTAAAACAGAAGTTATGACATCTGTGTATGATGACTTAAATTGATACTGGTCTGGGCTTCACTACCATATCATGTTCTGTCCAGTGAGTCACGCAGCGTTGCCACACAGATTTTGATAGGTGGTCAGCAATAATAAAACAGGCAGTGTGCCTAAAGTGTTGGCTATTAGGTAGTTGTGAGTGCAGGTGCGAAGTAAAATGTTATTTCTGAGATAAACTAGTATAATAATAATATTTCTGAGATAAACACGCGTAGGTTGCCGAACTTATGGACACACAGAAGAAAGCCTTGTCTAGGCTCTGCCTCGATATGGTAGCCTATGTCTCAAGCCATTCGTTATTCTGGCTGTTTGATGAGAAAGAGATTAAATGTAGTTGCAATAAACACGTTAAGAATCCATCGCAGCAAAGGGCTATTATTCTGTCAGACCACTATCGTCAAAGATTATTAATGATAACAAAGAAAGTTGGCAATAAAACAATTTAAACAATAGTAATAAGCAATAGCAATTTAAGGTTGGCGGTATGGAACTGTTCTGGTCAAAACTCCCCGCTCATTCAAGCAGCCGTGCCTGGACAGAGCAGGGAGCGCAGCGATACATTTCCCCCATAACCAGAACAGTTTAGCAAAATAATAGAACAGAGACATCTCACAGAACTGATACATAAGTATTAAAAATACACATGAACATCACCTGAAAGAGAAATAAACAGACATGAGGAATTAATAACAACAACAATAATAACCCAGATTACATGAGTAGAGGTGCGGTACTGAGCCACAGGTGCAGTCATATATTGGAGGAGTAGGGGATGGAGGCGGGTATAACGAGCGCAGCGCGGCGATTAAGCAGCATCTGAGTACTGGAAGGTGTATTTGAAAGACGCGGTCTAATCTGAAATGTATCCCTATTGGATGGTATTGATCAGCTGAATGTCAGCTGATGCGAGCTTGACTGACGTGTCTGCCAGAACTGACACTATACGCTTGATTTCTGTCAGACCACTATCGTCAAAGATTATTAATGATAACAAAGAACGTTAGCAATAAAACAATTTAAACGACAGTAATAAGCAATAGCAATTTAAGGTGTTAACTGTTCTGGGCAAAACTCCCCGCTCATTCAAGCAGCCATGCCTGGACAGAGCAGGGAGCGCAGCGATACATTTCCCCCAAAACAAACCATCCCCCAACCGTAATAAATGATAAAGGTAAATGAGCAGCCTTAAGCGAGCGTGATTAATAGGAACGGCTGTGAATTACGCATAGCATCCTAAATGATCCAGCCAGAGGTGGTATGATTCTTGCAACAAGCATGTTGCTAATCGCATAGCAACAAGCGTGTTGACAATTGAGTATCGTGCACCTTGGCAGCAAGCATGCTGCCAAAACATGACTCAGCAATAGTAACAAGCATGTTACAGAGCCCGGATGAGCCTTTATTGCAACAAGCATGTTGCAAACCTAATTCGGATGGGCTTTTTCTTCTCTAATGGGGAAGCTTACACCCCTAGCGGCAGCAAATCTGATACAACAAGCATGTTGAAAATCAGACTAGTATTAAACTAGTGGCAATCTGGTCAGGGAAGCATACACCCGTTGCCTAATACATAAAATAGTATGCAATATGCTTGGATAGCATAAGGAACATAAAGCATAAAGTCTAAAACAGCAGCTTAAGATAGCATGTACCTGAATAAACTTACTGCAGCATGTGCTTATAGTAGCGGCAATGACACTAGAAGCATTGGAAATGAGCATATTTTTTTTTATACATTTGCCTTCCATAGCAACTAGATAGTCTTTAGAACAAGCGTGTTTCCAATAGCAACCATAACATTAAGAACAAGTGTATACACGCTGTTTTTTATTTCTATAGCAACTATAGCTTTAAGACCGAGCGTTTTCCCAATAGTAACTATAGCTTTAAGACCGAGCGTTTTTCCAATGGCACTATAGCTTTAAGAACGAGCATGTTTACTATGTGCTGCGCCACAGCAGAATAATCCGTTTGCACCAAAGCTGCTTGAATCTGCGATGTATAGCGTTATACAAAGGCGAGTCGACCAGCATGTATAGCACGTTGCTATACAAACGAAGCGACCCTACCAGCGTGTGCAGCGATCGAGCCAGTTGCCAATGACAACAGATAAGTAACGCACATTGCCAATACGATCACAAAAGCTTAGCACAAACATTTTTCTGAGAATGACAAGAAGCCTAGCAACACGGATAGCCTTAGCAACAGCATGTTGCCAATAACCTGATAGCTTTAAAACAATGAGCATTAAAAAGAACTTAGCTTGCTTCTGAAAACATTCAGAGATGACGGAGAGTGAAATAGCCGGCTGTGACGTGGATGCTTGATCGCTCTTGATATCCTTCTTCATGCGGGAGTGCAGATCCAATCAGGGTATCTTCCGTTCATTCGTTTTTTGATTTAATATTGAAATCATGAATGAAACGCCTCTTTCCGCTGATTGGTCAACCAGACATCAAACCATGTCGTCATCAGTTGTTCATCGATTCTGCTCAACAGAATAATAGTCCCTCGCTTTACAGCTGTACGGATTCTTAACGCGTTTATTCTAAATTTCATCTCTTTTTCATCAAATAACAAGACTAGTGAATGGCTTGACGCAAATCGTACTGGTGCAGAGTCAGGGCTTAATTCTGTGTAGACATAAATTTATCTACACGTGAAATATTAGTTTATCTCATACATATTAATTTACTTTGCAACTGCACACAACTACTCCCTAGCCTACAACTTTGGCACAATGCCTGTTTTATTTAACTGACCAACTATAAAAATCTAGCGAAGCTGCTTGATGCACTGGGCAGCTGGAGCGAATGTACAATACATTGCAGTAAAGCGCAAAGTACCAGTATCGATTTAAGTGTAAATATGCAGCAGTCACAACTTTTGTTTTAGACAACATGGGATGAATTTGAAATATGACAGATAGGCTATGAAAAGAGATTTATTTTAGTGTATTTTACAGTCACAGCATATCTATTAGGCCTACTCTATATTAGGCCTATTCTATTTTGAGGTTTTTTTTTTTTTTTTTTTTTTAGAGAAGTGTAGGAAATGTAGGTTATCACTGGCGTATGATATATCAAATGTACAGTATGTATATAATAGGCAACATGCTATTTTTTCCTTTTCTTAAAATTATAACTTTTGTTTTAGGCAATATTCTGAGTTTATGTCATTCATATTGAGTATTAATGAATGTCACACAAAACGGTGTTTTATTTTCTCTGCCAACTAAACTTTCAATGCAAATCAGAACCGTTGTGCGACTGACTCCTAGCGCACAGAGCACTGTTTTATTCCTGAATGAATCGGAGTCTTTGAACAAATCAGTTGACCAAGTGATTCAATGGCCCAATAGGTTATAGAGATCCACTTGATATTTATTCCTGAATGAATCAGCGTTTTGAACAAATCGGTTAAATAAATGACTCATTCATTAACACAATGACTTGCTGCCACCTACTGGCGACATTAATTTCATAATCCAAATATCGTTTCATTTTGTCATTCATTTAATATTTCTGTATTCAAAATGTTGTTTAAATCATTAATCTCATTACATTATGCAATTGTAATTGCTACGCATTTACTGCCCTCTCTGAGCAACATTATCTAACATCTCATAGATCTAAAAGCAACTTCAGATGCTGCTTCTTTGACACCTCTGCAAGCCTTTGGTTGATACTTATTTAATTGGTAACAACCTATAGCGTCATATTATTCTAATTTAATTGACTAAATTTAAGAACTTAACATTAAAGATGGCATACCTACATATTTAATAAGATTAGGAAAAAAATCCTATATAAAGGTAAAAAAAAAATCCCCTGAAAATCAATTGCCCCTTATGGTAAAGTTAATTTCTGACACCGACAGATGGCAATAAATAGGCTATAAAAAATACTCTTCATCTCTTTATTGTTAGTGTTATTTCAGGGTTTTGATATCTTCTTATAACTAAGAGAGCACTATAATGGCTATATTTAACACTATATTTATTTAACATTACCCCTTTATTTATTTATTTATTTATTTTTTAACTTTTTTTACATGTGTGATAGCCTATTCCAAATTGCCATCTCAAACGAGTTTACCTCCGTCATCAGATCATGACTTCCAATTCCCATTTCAATAAAGTCCATCTCTGAACTAATAGCACCGCTTTGAGGAACTAATAACATGTAATATCTTTTCATATCTGACATATTTCAAATTCATCCCATGTCCAAAACAGAGGGTGTTGTCTAAAACAAAAGTTATGACTGCTGCATATTTACACTTAAATCGATAGGCTACTGATTTGCGCTTTACTTCAATGTATTGTACATTCGCTCCGCGCTGCCCAGTGCGTCAAGCAGCTTTGCCAGATTTTTATAGTTGGTCAGTTAAATAAAACAGGCATTGTGCCAAAGTTGTAGGCTGGGGGGAGTTGTGTGCAGCTGCAAAGTAAATTAATATTTATGAGAAAGAGATGAAATGTAGAATAAATGCGTTAAGAATCCGTACAACTGAAGAGCGAGGGACTATTATTCTGTTGAGCGGAACCGATGAACAACTGATGACGACATGGTTTGACGTCTGGTTGACCAATCAGCAGAAAGAGGCTTTTCATTTCCGCCCACATGTAGAGATCGAATATTCAAACTGATTATTCGTTTCCAACCCCAGAACGAAAAAAGAAAAATCAAGCAAATTTTTTGTTTTTCTCGTTTTCATTTTAAAAATAAAAAAAGGGGGGGGGGGGATGCAGTTTTCTCGTTTTTCTGATTTCAATATTAAATCAAAAAATGAATGAACGGAAGATACCCTAATTGATTACGGACCCAGCAGAAAGTGGCATTTAATTCCCGCCCACGTGTAGAAATCGAATATTCAAGCTGTTTATTCGTTTTTCTACCTGTGAAGGAAAAACTAAAAATCAAGCTGAATTCTCGTTTTTCGTATTTTTAAAACAAAAAAAACAAAAAAGGAGCCATTTTCTCGTTTTTCTACTTTCAATATTAAATCGAAAAACGACTGAACGAATGATACGCGGATTGGTTTGCAATACAGATGTTGTCTTATTTACAACATTACAATGTGTAACCGCCGCATGCTGGACTACTTGCTAAATCTGATCAGGTTCCAGTCGGATATGCACAAAAATTGGATTTCGACTCACAGTCTGAACGAGGCTTAATTGACTGTGGTTTGAGACTCCTTCACTGGCTTAAGGAGTCTCAATCCTGTGTGATATCCATAGGCTTACCTTTGGGTGAAATATTCCTATGCAACGTGACATTTTTCTTTATCACCAACTCCATCTTTGCTCGAAAAATGATAGACAACCACTCTTATTTATCAAGATAATAAAACTAAGTAAATAATTAAATAAATGAGTAAATATACAAGTAAATAAATAAGTAAATTAATGATCAAGTAAGTTAACTATTGCACCCCCCGCCCCACGATAATATTGTGTATTGGCGATCTCACAGGCTGACGATATGACCAGTGTTGGGGGTACCTCAAGTAACGCAAGTTACGTAATCAGATTACTTTTTCCAGGTAGCTAGTAAAGTAACGCATGACTTTTAAATTTACAGAAAAATATCTGTTACTTTTTCCGAATAAGTAACGCAAGCTACTTTGTTTTCCCATTTATTAACTGATAGCTCTCCTGTCCCCATGTTGAGGGAAATCGAGAGAGTAAGTGCAGAGGCGTTGTGTGAGCTGTGTGTAAACATGGTGTTTATTGTAGTTCTAGACTAAATGTGAACATGCATTTACTCATCTCACTTGCACAAAAACAGAGTCAGTATTTTCAAAATGAATAAACACAGTGAAATGCAAACTCAGAATATTACACAAACCTGCACTAATTAAATGTTAAATAACACAAATATACTTTATGTACTTAATCTCACTTTATTAGCAAATGTCTTAGTATGGTCCAATTCAACCATACTAATAAGCAAAAATTAAATTAGATAAACATCACATTTGTGTTTCTTTTTTTTTTTTTTTTAATTGTTGAAGAGTGCTGAACTTTCTTGTCTGAGCTGTGCCCTCTACTGTACAGGCGTGAAACACTGGATATGACTATGGAGAATATCGCACAACACATCGGTGGCAATGGTTTTTTTGATCTCACATCAAATTTGGCTGAAAAATTGTTCCCCTGTAGTCAATCATTTTATCCCTTAAAACTCATCTTTGATCAAGAATTTTTTTCACAGGAAAAAAATTTTAAATATGTAATTTACATATTTAAAATTTTTTTCCTGTGAAAAAAATTCTTAATGCCTTAAAATAGCTTGAATGTAACTCTACACCCTTGCCTCATTTAATATACACGGATCTATGAATATGATAATTAGCCCCGCCTCCACTCACTCGCACAAGCTCAGACGAGATCCACTCGGTTAACTTACTAAGGTAAACGCTGCACAATGGTATCACTTTTTACAATGTTGGACACATAACAGTAATTAATATGATTAGCGTTTTGCTTGACTATGTTATCAAACAGCTAATAATGTGTTGCTAATGCTACACAAACCATGTTCACATTCACGAGTCAGACAGCTGCCTTCTAACAATCAGTATCCTTAGAAACGCTTTGAACAACTCAGATCGTCAGTGAAGAAAGGCATATAGTTCATCATAACATCGTAATATGCATCATACACCCGCCATATTGCCAAATCTACCCGATTTTTCATATCAACAGAAAAATATACCGGGATGACCTTCTTTCGAGACTCAGTTGCGCGGTCAGTTAATGATATGCTCAAGCCCGTCGGCAAGTTGACATGATTGGTTGCAAGGTAGTTTGTGGCGTCAGAAACACCAGCGATTTCAGACCGCGGGTTTGAGACTGTCTTTGGTTTACTGCAGTTTTAAAGAGAAAATACTCAGCAATGGTGTTGACTTATGAATTTCCACATGGTTTGTCTTAAAGCATGTTAAAATCACCAGATAGACATATAAACAACATTGAAAACTTGATTTTCACCACAGGGCGACTTTAAGGCTTCAGTGGCCATGATTTTTTCAGAAGCTGCATCTGAATTGGTATTTAGATACATTTACAGACCAAAACATGGTTACCAACATTCTTCAAAATATCTTCTTTTATGTTCCGCAAAAGAAAGAAAGTCATACAGGTTTGAATTCAGAAAAGAAATTAATTTAGGAATGAAAGTGTGTTTGACTTGAAGCGCTGCGCAGACCAATCATTGTATGACATCAAAGTACCACAAGAGCAATTCGAAAGCATACGATCTGCTCTATAATTGCTCTTTCGGTACTTTTCATACACCAATCGGTCTGCGCAGTGCTGCTTCTAATGGCTCACACCTAATGGCTCTCTTTATGAATGGGCCATTGGATCATTGGTTCACCCGATTGATTCGCTCAAAATGCGGATTCATTTAGAGACGAAACACTGATGTGTGTTGCTCAGATACGCACAACAGTTCTGCTCTGGCTTTATAGGTAATATTTTTGTTGGAAAATATGAACAAAAACAGACAATATTGCATGTAAAATATATCACAACATTAACTTCTTATTGAACTGTTGTATAAAAATATCAATTGCACTCATGCTGTTCAGGACAAAAACAGCACTCGTGTGGTATTGCTTAATGATATCATATCACATAGGCCTATATATGTGACACAAACTCATATAGGGGCCATATAACTGCATTCTAGGCTACATCACACAGTGAGTTGTTGCCCTGAAATCATGTTTGTCACCAATCAACTATATGAAATGTAAGATGACATATGTAGGTCTGGGGTGGGTGCATTAAATTATTAATTTAATGCATTTAAAGCTAATTAATTAAATTAATGGATTAAATCGACAGCGCTAATTGTGACTGATCTTTATGTTTTTCACACTAAAGGTGGAACGAGAGTTCTTGCTGAAGGGCTGTCAGGAACAAGGGCAGGTGTATGGTATACCTTAACCCTTAGTGTCAAGGTAACATCTACACACATATGTGCAACCTTTTAACTATTTATTATGTCTTTGTTCTTAAATGTGCATCTTTTGGTCTGCAGGGATATTTTGCCTCAGGGACACTGAATGGCTATCCACTGTGGAAGAACGCTGTTGTTTGTGAACCTAAGAATGGCTGGGCTGCACTAGGAACTTCCTCTTTTGAATACGCACAGTTTGATAATTTTGAAATAAATGCAGATTGATTTCCACTTACTTTGATAGGTGCATTCACGCCATGTCGGAATTACTGTAATTATGAGATTCCAACTTGAAAAAACCTTCAAGTCATTGTAGAACTCTTAATTACAAAAAGAGCTCTGACTTGTACTACATGACCACTGCCACCTAACTGCTGCAGATTCATTTTGCCGTTGATAATGTTGCCATATAAACGTATAATTCTGAGGATGTGAACATAAGTTGTCATCCTGTTATTACAGTAATTACAACATGGTGTGAATGCAGCATTTTGCTGCATTGACACCTTTCACCATGTTTCTTCGGGTTACTTCAAAATGTCTTTTATTTCAGTGCAAAAATAACACTGTGATGAATGTCTTATTTTATTTAATTTGGTGATTTGTCTTTTTTACTGGAATAATTGGCTTTATTTTTAGGATTTATAAATGTGGAATCTGTGTGTGAGATGTTGATCTTCAAAAAGGGACTTAATGATATGATATCATTAAGCTTCACGGATCAATAACTCGTGAGCTAAATGTTGTTAAAACACAAATGCAGCTACTTCCAATCATAGTAACCTAGACAACGAACTACAACAACCCAATTTTCCTCAAATGTGCTTTATAATAAATTGGTCTCTATGAGCAGGCCGCTGAGAGACAAGTCTGAAGGGACTGTCTGAAAAGTGCAAAACCCAAAACCTCATTTTATATTATGAAAAATACTCAATAACTTCACTGTAACACACTGTACTATCACCGAATTCAGTTCATACGTCACTGCTCTCCTGCTGGTTGTATTGGAACACTGGTTGTATTGATAAAAAAAAAAATGCATAACTTTTATGATTATTAATTATTAAATAAAATCAACAACTTCACTGTTATTAGTAAAAATATTAAATAAATTGTAATGCCATCAAATTCAGTAAGCAATTATCATGCAAACGCTGTTGTAAGTATGTACGCTGTGTACCAACATCATTTGTGTAAAGAAGGCGTTTATGTGCTACTTGCCAAACTAAGTGTTGTAGTACCTATAACCAGCAGGAGAGCAGTGATGTATGAATTTGGTGACAGTACAGTGTGTTACAGTGAAGTTATTGAGTATTTTTCATAATATAAAATGAGCAAAACAAAAGGGTTTTGGGTTTTGCACTTTTCAGACGGTCCCTTCAGACTTGTCTCTCCGCCGCCTGCTCATAGAGACCAATTTATATATTATAAAGCACATTTGAGGAAAATTGGGTTGTTGTAGCTCGTTGTCTAGGTTACTATGATTGGAAATAGCTGCATTTGTGTTTTAACAACGTTTAGCTCACAAGTTTTTGATCCGGGAAGCTCGAATCTGTGAATATATTTGCTAACTTTACTGAACTGCTTGACTTGAGCACTGACTGCATTTCTTTATATTTGAGTCCAGCAAGTTCAAACTCTATGAGTCGCGCATTATTTGTGTGCATTATTAACGTACGGAGCTGCCTGAAACACTACTGCCAGCCAGCGGGACATTAAAGAGGAAGTGTTTGTCCGAGCTCACAGCAAGAGAACGATAATATCTTTGCGAGGGAACGCAAAGTTTCTCGGGGAAACGCAAAAGTTTTGCGATGGAACGCAAAAGATTTGAAATTTTTTTTTTCCTCCCATCCCAATTTTTTTCCACCACCACGTCCCTTTAGGGGCTCCGTAGAATCCTGACATTTACATATCCTTACATAAGTAATTATAAGTATTTTTTAAAATAATTACAAATTGAAAAAAAAAATGTAATTAAAACAATTGTATGTTAAGAATTTTAAACTAATATAACTTCAAAACACTACTAAGCAAGTAGAAAACAATAAAGAGGAGCAAAGAAACATACAAGCAATAAACAAAGAGTGCTTTCAGTATTTAAGATTATCTGAACATTTTCCATTCCTGTGTTTAGGCCCTACATTAATTTTGCATCATAAAACCATTTTGAGACGCAAGTACATTAAACCACTTACACGGAGTCGCACACAGCCGCATGCGCGAGCACTCTTCACAAAGCGCACGTCAGCATTTGAAATTGAAAGCAGCCTTCTGTTAATGAGTTTAAACATATAAGTCCACTGCATTCCAAACGACATAAATTATGACTTCGTAGAGCTTTAGTATGGAAACTACCGACGGGCGAGACCGTGCACTGTGTAACATCAAACAAAGCGCGCGTTTCTCACAGTGACAGCGCATCCTGTGCAGTGAAGCCCACGAACGTCCTTGTAATTCGCTTCAACCTTTCCGAACTTTATGAAAGATTATTTTATGGAAGGTTCCAGTTGTGTATGTGTGTGAGGAATTGGAAGCAAGCAGAATAAATAAAGGTAAATAATTTTGGCTACACAGCAGCTCTTAAAGAAAATTGTGTCATTGACCAGCTTAAATTCAGTATTGATTCATTCCATTGTAAAAAATCATTAGTTATTAATTTAGTTAATTTATCTATATTTCAGCATTGGAGAAAACAGTGATGTCATCGTCCAGCTCGGTTCAGTTTGAATACAATGATGTGGAAGCAGGCAGATCAAAAACATTGTTGAATATCAAGTGTTAAGTGTCCCCAACTAAGCAAGCCAAAGGCGACAGCGGCAAGGAACCCAAACTCCAACAGGTGATAAAAATGGAGAAAAAAACCTTGGGAGAAACCAGGCTCAGTCGGGGGGCCAGTTCTCCTCTGGCCAACAGCGAACAGTGCATAATTATGATTTAGGCAGCATTACAGGTCATAAGTCCGATTGGGATTGCAACAGTCAAAATATTTAATCCAGTTCCATCTAGTTGAAGATCATATTCATCACGCCGGTATGGAACGGTTTGTTGGGAAACTGTGCCACTGGCTGTCGTGTCGGTGAGGCCTTCACAGGGGATGGTCTAGTTGACACAATCTGCTGACACTTCAGGGATGCGTTGTGGTCGTGTCTAGGCGCAGGTCCTCAATCTGACCTGGATCCGGCTGACTACGGTAAACCTCGGGATAAACAGAGAGACTAATATTAGCGTAGATGCCATTCTTCTTCTGATGTAACGAGTTCATCTGGTGTTATAGGACGTGTTCCCGGTTCCGGCTGGCCTAATTTATGCAGCCTAAAAATCCTTTAACGGATTTGAAAACATAAATTGATAATGTGTTATGTGTATGTCAGGTTAAAGAGATGTGTTTTTAGTCTAGATTTAAACTGTCAGAGTTAGTGTTTAATGTTCAGTTATATTAGACATTTAGAAGAGTTTCTGAATCCCTCCATTTCCTATAATGCAGTCCCTTGCAAAGCATGCTGGGAACTACATGTTAACAAAAATAATTCAGGTAGTTGTAACACAAATGGATTAAGTAAAGTTCCGTTTTAAATTCAAGTCAAGAACAGTTGGGACATTTTGTAAAACGCAATACAATCAAGATTCTGTGATTTGTTAATTCTCTTTAACCTGACAAAAGTACAAAGAAAAGATTTCCAATGTTTTCACTGACCAACTTAGTAGTATTCTATAAATATAAACAAATTTTGATTTTGATGGCTGCCACACACTCCATTTGGGACAGAGGCATGTTTACTGTGTCACATCACCTTTCCTTTTATTTATACTTTTTAATCATTTGGGAATTGAGGATACTAATTGTTGCAGTTTTGTAAGTGGAATTTTTGCCCAATCTCACCTGATACAAGCTGCTTGAGAGTCTGATTCTTCTTTTCATGATAGGCCATACATCTTCAGTAGGAGATAGATCTGGACTGCAGGCAGGCAGTCAAGAACATCCCTTCTACAGTGTAGAGTGTCTAAAAACCACTCTGATGTATATATGAAAACCTACAGTGAATTTAACTAGGCTACTATCCTACTGGGACCAAGGAATAGACTTTTGTTCACTGTAGTGGACATTATATTTTAGTGAATTGCTCTGACACCATACATGTCACAGTTTTAAGTCTGGATGTCCTGTAAAGAGAACATTCAGAGATCCCAAATGTTTGGAAGTTTCACCATCACAACAACTCCTTGGTCTTTAAAATTGACTGACATTAATTAAGTGATCAAATTTAGCACTCTTAAATATGATTAAAATGTAATCATAATAACTAAACTTCAAATTGTCATAAATCAACATCTCAGGAAAATGTTATGGAGTTTCTAATAGAAATATGACTTTCTGTAACAAAACAGGGCATTGATTTCGTACATGTCCACTGTAGAGGACACCAGGACAATCATGTTTATCCAACATCAGGCATTTTGGGAGACGTGAATAGGAAAAGAAATTATATATTATTATAAAAATGTTGGCAGTTATTACTCCCATTATTACACTTCTTTTTTTATTACATGTAGCCCCAAAATACATTAATATGCAAATTAGGTACAGTGTATAGATATTGTATCGAATGGGACCATACATTTATGGCCATTTTAACCACATATTGGTTAAAGTAAAATGGTTCGTGTTGTGGCCGCATTACCACCTCGGGTGTGCATTATTTTCTAAGAATTCAAGGGCCCATCATCAATTATTCCTTACCTAAACAATATAATGACATGAAAAATACTAAACTCAAAAAACTTTTCTTTCTTTCTTGGCCTGAGGAGGAAATATCATTACATTGTCAATGATCCAATTAATTTTTATTTCACAAAAGCACTAAATTTAATTGCAATTCATTTCTCTCCTGTAGTAGATGCATCTACTCTGAAGAGAATATAATAATCAGATAGCGTAGCCTACTATTTTCAACAGTGTCAGCCAATGGCGCTTTTACAACGGTCAGCCAATGGAGGCATAGAGACCGCTTTCTGATGTTTGATTGACACCCTCTCATTAGCATGTTGTATGGTATAAAAAATAAATACGGAGCTACATTCAGAAATGAATGAAGTTTAGCGTTTTCTTTAACATTTTTTTATTTGCCCTATATTCATTTTATTTATTTAATTAATTATCTCCTTGCACATCTAATTATGTATTTATTTATGCAGGAATATGTGGATTTATGTGTTTATTTGCACATTTATTTATATATTTATGTATAATTTTGTGGATATTTTTATTTATGGATTTATTTATTCGCGTATTTATATATATTATTGTTTTTGCAGGTTTTGTCCTCCATAAACATGTTCCACTGTTATATGCAAAAACTTTTAAATATTTTGTCATGTAGCCTAATGCATTTATTTAATTTATTTATTTTATTTATTTATTTATTTATTTATTTATTTTACAAATATTTCAAAATAATAATAATAATAATAATAATAATAATAAAAAGTGTTTAGGGCAAGGTTTTATAAAATACATTGCTTTGATATTTCGTGACATCCAAATATATTGGGCGCTGTGTGATCTTTCCAAGTCACCATAGCAACCAAACGACAAACATGGCCAACCACAGCGAAAGCCGGTCCAAACGAGTCTTTCTCAACAACATCGACTCATACTCATCCAGATATATCGCGCAGGTAAAAGAGTCTACTGACCGAGTCTTTTACTTAAACAACATGAATATAATAAGCGCTGTGGTTTAATGCTGTTTTGTTTAGTTCTTGTCGTCATGTGTCGTCGGAGAGTCTCTCACTGATGAAGAGGAGGAGGACAAACACGAACACACTTCAGAAGGCGCATGCTTTCAGATAGTCGGAACAGTTGCGAATAAAGATGCAGAAAAACAACGTTTTGCACTGGAGGAATATTGGGTTAGTTTATCATTTCTTTTATGGTGTTGTGGGTAGATGGCATTTATTTAAAAAAAAAAAAAAAATGCGATTCACGCATGGGTCATTCCTGGGATTCGGTAATATTTCAGTCCCTCAGACTTTTTAAAATGAATTGTTAAAAGCTTTTCACAATACTTTGGTATGTCCATTATAATGAATAAAAATAATTATTGCATTTTAATATTTTTTTATAATAAAATAATGTCTTATTTCTATTGTACACTAAACATTTTGTCATGTCCCTGAGGCACTTCACTGAATTTGTACTCACTTCATTGAATGTGCACAATGTCTATAATTTTTGGCAATATTGAACGTATTTATTTGTGTTAATTTCTTGTGAAAAAGAATTTGCTAAAAAAAAAAAAAAAAATCAAGATATTTTATAAAAAAAAACAGACTTTAAAGTTATGTCCCTCAGTCTGAACTCAACCCTGTCACGCAGACTCCACCCATATGTGACATCATTTACCAGAAATGACATCATTCAGGTGTCTTTAACAGTGGTGCAGAAGATGGTGAATAGTATCATACTTTTTATTCATATTTTTGAGGCGTATTATAGTCATGGAGGGTACTGTCACACTTAACTCAACCCCATCACATAAATTTAAGATGGAAAATGATTATTTTTCAAAATTTTATTTTTTTAAAGTATATACAATGTACTTATTTCATTGCTGCAATATATGGCCTACTCCCCTACACTGCAAGAGGAACAGTGAACATTTTGTGCAAAAAAACTCAACCCCATCACATATCTGTATATTTCTCATTGTTTGGGGTTGAAAATTTGTGACAGGGTTAAGTTTTTCACTTTGTTTATAAATAATTTTAATAATAATAATAAATTGTCATGACTTCAGTAAAGATATACTTACTAAAATCATGACAACTCCTAATTTTGTTAAAAATAGAATATTTAACATAATGTGTGCAAGTAAACATTGACAAGCATCCTATGTCCGAAATGGCAGCCACATCAGCAGCAGAAAGACTGTGTTTTGCATTCAGATCTGTTGACCCAGAAAGAAGGACACAATATGATGGAGAAAAATTAAAAAATATAAAATTGAAGGCAATATCTCCCTTCAAAGTCTCTCAGTCTGCAACCCCGTCACACTATACTATTATTTTGGAAAAAAATAGGGAAGATGATTAAAAATGAAGGCATTTCTTGCTGATTACCACCCGACATGTTAAGGACTAACACAATAAAATTGTGGTTTTAGTTAAACATCTAAATTGAAAACATTTTTTACAAAAATAAATAGACCGGAGACACACAATTTGTTTATTTTTAACTTCAGTCCCATAAAAATGTGAAAATTATCATAAATGTTACATTAGTAGTTATTAAATTGTTATGAGGGACACATGAGCAGTAGGTAGATGTTTGTTTTATAGCAAGTTTTGCGTAAAATCCTTTTTAAACCAATTCCATTTTGTCCGTTAGGGGGTTGAGAATAAAAGGTGTTTGAATCTGAAAAAAACTGAAATTAATAAAAAGTCTTTAATGCCTGAGGTGGGAAAATATGATTTGATGGAGGTTTGATATGTGCCTAATGATGTGGGGTATTTAGAAAATTAATTCTATGTAGTTTAAAAAAAAAAATCCAATTTGAAATATTACCGAATCCCAGGAATAAACCTCTATATATTTTGAATTTCTGAATTAAAATTAATTTAGATATTTTTCAGAAGCATACTGTAAAAACATTTCAAGGTGATACAGCGTTGCTTAAAAATTGTATTATTTCTTAGAAAATTAGAAATAAGCAGTGAAGCAGTTTTGTTAAAATATCAATATTTGAACCAATTTTTGTCCACCAAATCAAAGTCATTTGGTGCAACCAACATGCAGAAAAAGGTGCGTCTCAATCAGCTTTCTAGTTCAGCATTCAGGGAACTGATTAGGGAGTCAGCCATTTTAAGGGCTGTCTCAATCGCAAATCCTCCCAGTGCACTGAAACGTTTGCTTCCTAAAAAAATCCCACAATGAAAACCATTGAGCATCGACCTATCTATAGTCCTTTGCATCGATGCTTACTATGTTACGGAAATTGTGAAGCACCAATATATTGCACAAGCCAGCTCAATACACATCATGACACAAAACAGATGTATTGAAAAAACAAACTGTTATTTAATTATATTTCAGCATAAAAAAAAACATTGATAGACAGGTAGCGAACATAATCTAGCTACACGATACTGATTCACGATACTGATTCTAGAGCATTTTTGAGCATCTCGTTTCATCATATTTCAGTCTGTGAATCGAGAGGAGCTCCTGCAGTGTCTAATGCAGTGTGATGTTATTGTGTATAATATCACTGAACACACTGATCTCATAGATGAGGCAACATGGGCCATTTCAGGTAACAATTCCTCAGATTTCCAGACTATTTATTTAGGCTGCATCTCAAAATATGGTGAGGCATGTTCAGATGACCAAAATTATGCATCTCATTATGTAGCTCACTAGGTTTTGGGATATAGCCTTAATGCCATTTAATTTCTTTTAAGTTTCTTTCTTTATTCATATGAATCAAATCAAATTGTGTATTAAATCTGTATTTACAATAGCTCTGCACTCTGAAATTGAACATTTTAAGTCTTCAAAAATATTCATCCTGCTGTCAACAATCATGACATGGGCAATGACCAAACCAGCTGATCCTGTGAGTGTTGCTTTTAAATATATCATACAGTGATGTTCAGTATGGAAGCTTCTTTCCACCATGGAATTGTGTCTTTTTATCTCACACTCATGATTTTTTTTTTTTTTTTTTTTTTTTTTACGGCAATTGTGATTCTACATCTCAGAATTCTGACTTTTTTCTAAGAGTTGTGAGATAAAAAAAATTGGCAATTGCGAGAAAAAAGTCAGAATTGTGAGTTTATATCTTGCAGTTCAGACTTTTGTCTCAGAATTATGAGACAAACTCGTAATGGCTAGAAAAAAAGTCTGAATTGTGAGCTGACAATTGAGTTTATATCTCAAGCTTTTAAACTCGCAATTGAGAGTTTATATGTCACAATTTCGAGAAAATTAGAATTATGACACAAACTCACAGTTGCGAGTTACAATGTCAGAATTGCGAGATATAAACGTGAAATTGCAAGTTACAAAGTCAGAATTGCAAGATATAAACTCGACTGTCAGCTCACAATTCTGACTTTTTTCTAGCAATTGCGAGTTTATATGTTGCAATTCTGACTTTGTAACTTGCAATTGTGAGTTTATATCTCACAATTCTGAGAAATAAAGTCAGAATTGCAATAAATAAACTCACAATTCTGACTTTTTTCCTCACAATTACGAGTTTGTCTCATAATTCTGAGACCAAAATCTGAACTGCGAGATATAAACTCACAATTCTGATTTTTTTCTCGCAATTGCCATTTTTTATCTCACAACTCAGAAAAGTCAGAATTGTGAGATGTAGGTTCGCAATTGTGGTACTCAGAAAAAGTCAGAATTGTGAGTTTAAATCTTGTAGATCAGACTTTTTTTATCTGAATTATGAGACATAAACTCACAGTTACGAGTTATAAAGTAAGAATTGCATGATATAAACTCGCAATTGTGAGAAAAAAGTCAGTTTATCACAATTCTGACTTTTTTTCTCAGAGTTGTGAGACAAACTCACAATTGTGAGTTGCAAAGTTAGAATTGTGAGATATAAACTCGCAAATGCGAGAAAAAAGTCAGAATTGTGTTTATCGCAATTCTGTTTTTTCCTCAGAGTTGTGAGATATAAACTCGCAATTGCGAGATATAAAGTCCGAATTGTAAGCTGACAATTGTGAGTTTTTGTCAGTTTTGAGAAAAGACTTTAAAACTTGTAATTGTGAGTTTATGTCTCATAGTTCTGAGAAAAAAAGTTTGAATTGCAAGATATAAACTCACAATTCTGACTTTTTTTCCTCAGAACTATGAGACATGAACTCTCATTTGCAAGTTTTAAAGTCAGAATTGCGAGATATAAACAATTCTGGGATAAAGTTATATTTGTGTGATGTAAGCACAATTGCAAGATAAAAAGTCAGAATTGTGAGATAAATTCACAATTACTCTTTTTATTTTTATTTTTTATTCTGTGGCCAAAACAAGCTTCCTTAAATTTGACACCACATTGAAAATCCTTTTTTTTCTATTTAGTTTTTTTTTTTTAATTTGAAAATTGTAAAAAAAAAAAAAAAAAAAAAAAAGTTTTACACATTACTCTTTTCAATTTGTTTTTGATTATGTTGATATTATCAGTTGGAATGTGCTGTACATTACAGTGACCATAAACAGACCAGACATCATTACTTTTGCTATTTTTTCTGATTTTATCTTAAGGATGATCCTGATATTCCCTTGACTGAAGAGGACTACAAAAGAAGAAGGCCACATCCAAACTTTAGAGAACACACAAGCACAGAGAAGCTTGTGCTTAAACTGGGGAAGACTGTAATGATCAATCCAGAATCCGGCTTAATACATTTCACATCATTTATGATATAAAACAAGCTTAGAATACCTTAACAAATGAAACAAACGTCCTGTTCTTTTCTTTCAGAAAAAGTCAAAGCTGGCTACTTATGTTGTAACATCAGGGCTGCAGTATGGAATGGGCGAGAACATGTTTCACTTCTTTTTTAAAGTACTAAAAATGACAACAATATGAAAGCATCATAATTGTCAATTATGAATTCATAATCACATTTTGTTGCCTAACTTGTTCACTTTCCCCCAGACAGCTTGGCTCGGAGAGCTTAGCAGTGTTCCTGTTTTTGGACCTGGGACAAATATCATTCCTGCCATTCACATCCATGACCTTGCAAGGTTTGAGAAACTGCAGTTGTGGCATTTTCTCAGATGTTGATTGGTGTATTTTTTAACTTGTAATTTCATTCTCATCTCATATTTTTGTCATCATTTGTCATTTTAGAGTGGTGCAAAACATCATCGATCACAAACCAAAAACACACTACTTCATTGCTGTGGATGATTCCAAGAACACTTTTGAAGACATTGTGAAAGTATTAAATCATTACACACTTCATTGCTATATGATGTTCTGACTGTAATGCTCATACTTTAGTTTTGCAATGAGAAAACACCACTAAAAATCATTAGTAAACATGCAGCTGTCTATTTCCTTAGGCCATTGCCTCTGCCCTGGGTTCTGGACAAATAGAAAAAGTCCCAAAGGAGGATGCCTATGGCACAAAGGCAATTACAGTAGGCTGTTTTAGCTGAACACACATTTTTACCATGTCATAAAATAATATGTGAAGGTATATATATCACATTGTTGTGTATTTTCACAGGAAACTGACCTGCTTTACCTCAATGTCAACCTTCAGACTGAGTCTGTTTTCTTAAAGGACAAATTAAACATCTCCTGGGATTATGAATCTGGAATAGTTGATAACATATTTCGTGTGGTGGAGGAATACAAACAGACAAGGCAACTGTTGGTAAGCTTTGATAACACTTGTTGATAGAGGCTTGTGCCTAGTGTAAGATTTAGAATATATATCACAAATAAAATCATAATTTTTGAATTTGTTTTTGGCAATAATTTTTTGGCTTTTTTTTTTTTTTTATAATTTGAAGACATTTTTAAACAATATAGCTTTAGAAAACCGGTTTACATGCTTATATGCTCCTATTTTGCATTTAATTTCCTTCAGCCAATAAAAATCTGTCTTCTTGGGCCCCCTGCTGTTGGCAAAAGCTCAGTTGCTGCAAAGTTGTGCAGATATTACAAACTTCATCATATTAATGTCAATGAAGCCATCAATGAGAAAGTCAGACAACTGGTGAGTGAGGACTACATAACAGCTTCTTTTTATATTGGTATTTTAACAATGTCTATAGCAATTAAGAACAATTGTTGCGTTGCATACAAACCATTGATAAAATAAAATTAAATAAATAAGTAAATAAAATAGAAAATAAATAAAAAAGGTACAATATGTTAATTATAACCAGTATTGGGGAAAGTTACTTTTAAAAGTAATGCTTTACAACAGTGGTTCCCAACCTTTTTTACGCCAAGGCCCCCCTCCTCTCCGAATCAATACTGCACAGCAGAAATACGATGTTATATCGATCAGTGAGTCGAGAGCGCACATGCGGTTTGTTTGCACATAGTAACGGACTCACGCATGCCTTATGAACGACTCCTGTATGTCAATGTAATCATCTTTACCTTCATTACAATCGTCATCCATCAAAACCTTTTTAGCGACACTAGTTTTCTTTTTCCAACTGAGAGAGTTTGCGTTTTGAGCCACCGTTCAGCCTGTATTTCACAGCAGCACGATGAGAAACGGCCTGGGCTGAACCGAAACAATCACAGAATACGTACGAGAGAGGTGGTGCCTTGTTTTAAATGTATTTTTTAATTAATTTAATTTAGCTTTTTTAACGTAACGTATTAATAATTAAATTAATGAATTATATTAATATATTTAAATTAATTTTAAGTTATCTCGCGGCCCACCTGGAGGATCACTGAGGATCCCTAGTGGGCCGGGGCCCACAGGATGAAAACCACTGCTTTACAATATTGCGTTACTCCCTAAAAAGTAACTAATTGCATTACTTAGTTACTTTTTGTGGAAAGTAATGTGTTGCATTTTCTCACCTAGGCTGTACTTGCTTGTTTGGTTTATAATAACAACCCCCACAGTAGTTCTATTTTTGGCAAATGTAAGGATCCTTTCACAGCAAAAGCAAAAGTCCTCATGCTGAATTAAATGCTAATTCATGCCTGCACAGTAGAGGGCGCTGCTCAAAGAAACCTTTCAGCTGTTCTGGATTGCAGAAGAACAGGATGCAGGAAAGGAAAGTGCTATAGTAGAACTATATTAAACATCATGTTTCCACAGCACACACAACGCCTCTGCACTTACTCCCAATTTCTCTCAACATGGGGAGAAACTGTAGTAACTATTTTGTTAAATAAAAGTATATTTTGTTGTAAATTTAAAATGCGTTACTTTTGTCGTTACTTGAAAAAGTAATCTGATTACGTAACTCATGTTACTTGTAATAAGTTAACTTCAACACTGATTATAACACTGGAGTAAAACGATAAGGTACAGACAAATATCCAGTATATATCTACATACATGTTATATACAAGTAATTTATCTAGTCAAATAGGGGTGTGTAAATTTATTCTACAGTTGTTACAACATAACAGCTTCTAAACTACTGTTTAAAAAAAATAAAAAATTGAACAGTAGTGTAATATATATAAAATAAGGGAGGAGGTGTACGGTGGGGTCCAAAGGTCGGAGACCTTAAATTCTACACAAAATCGTGGAAATAAACAGTTTTAGTATTTTGAATAATGTAAAGCTTTTTACTTTTTTTTTTAAAAAAATTGAAAAAAAAAGAAAAAAATTGCTGATAGTATAATGTATGTATGAGTAAAATATTTTAAAAAGTATAAATAGAAGCCTTTTCAGTCTCAAACGTTTTGGCCCCACTGTATATGAAGCTGTCTTGAATGAACAGTATGTGTTCAGGAGGAACTGCTTGGGAGAAGTGAGAAGACAAGGGAGAATGAGGAAATGCTCATTGGTGCTGAAGAGGAGCTTAAAACTCTAAAGAACAACATGCTTCAGAATGATGGTATGCATTAAACAAAGCTTCAACATGATCCTATATAGATTTATTTATCTAGAAATATGATTGTAAGATTGTAACAGATGTGATAAGTGAGTGTTACTTAATGCAATTTTGATTGTGTTTTCTCACAGGCCAGTTGGATGAGCAGCATGTGATGCATATCACAAGGGAGAAGCTAAACTCAATGCCTTGCAGAAATCAAGGATTTGTTCTGGATGGATACCCAAAGACCTATACACAGGCTAAAGAACTTTTCTATGGTCAGCTATCTTCCTTTAAAAAAAACAAAAACAAAAACAAAATGGAAATATAAAGTTACCTTTAACTTTTGAAATGTTTTCCAGATGCAAACATGGAAGTAGAAGATACCAGATCTACAATACCTCAGTATAGCAAAGTGTTGATTCCAGGTTAGTCATTTCAGAACATACATACAGATATATATTTCACTACTTTTGCTTGTAAATATGTTTAATTGCATGAGGCAACCTTCAAACATCTTATCACAATAATTTAATGGTTGTTAATGTTCATGTAATAAAAGAGTTATGGCAATAATAATGATACATCAGAAAATAATTACTACCTTTAAGATAGTCTTCAGCTTCCACGTGCCATTTTTTCCCATTGAATATCTTGTTTATTTTACCCGAAAACACACTACTGTTCAAAAGTTTGAGATCAGTAAGTGTTTTTTTAAATAAATTAAAACTTTTATTCCACAACGACTCATTAAATTGATCAAAAGTGACATAAAATGTTTACATTGTTACAAAAATTACTCTTTCAAAGAAATACTGTTTGTTTGTTCTTTCTGTTGAGCAAAGAATCCTGAAAAAAAATGGATTGGCGAATGCTGTGTTTCATGTTAACAGCCATTGGCTTTTTCTTACAGAGTTCGTCTTTTCACTGGACGCCACTGATGAATTTCTTAAAGAGCGCGTTCGGAGTCTTCCACAGAATGTGGCAGAGGAGATGCACTACACTCAAGATGAGTTTACAGAGAGTCTTGCAAAATTCAGGGAGACTTTGGCAGAAGACGAGTCTGTGCTTGACTATTTCGATGAACTGGAAATCCATCCTGAACACATTGGTTAGAACCCAAACTATCACACTTATTTTTGTGCTCACATAAGAAAATGGCACTCCATCAAATTGTTAAATGAACTGATGGATAAGCTGATTGTTATGAAGCAGGTTGTATTGTTATTAAGAATTGTATTTTCATGATATCATTCAGACTGTGAGAACGAGGCCACGGTGGAGAAAATAATTAAGACAGTGGGGCGGCCGATGAACTACGGTTTGAGTCCAGAGGAAATGGAGGAAGAGAGGAAGACGAAAGAAGATGAATGGCACCAGCAGCTGAAACAGGAGGAACTTGAGAAGGAACTCAGGGAGATAGTAGAGAATAATAAAATGGCCGCTCTTTTGGAGGAATGGGTAAATTTGACCTAATGCTCAAACAAAACCTCAATCCTTTGCCCTCACCCTAACACTGTGTCTACACCGGATGTGACAGTCGTGCCGCGCAGCAACGGCTTGAGGCTGTCTACACTGGACGCAACAAAGCGCCCGTTACAAATCCATTTAGTTCTCTGTGTCAGAAGTAGCACGAGCACTTGAAGTACATCAGAAATAGAATGGGGCATCAGTTTACTGTCTGAGATTTGTCGTGTCACACCGCATCCAGTGTAGACAGCATCGCTCATTATAATGGGTTCTATTGTCTTTTGTTCACACCAAGAACGATAACTATAAAGATAACTATAAAGATAATTTGCGTCCACACTAACGAACGATAATGGATAATGGTCTGTTTATTCTAAGCTCGCGCGCTGCAGTTTCAAAGTGTGTACAACATGTTTTTGCTGATCTTGTTGCATTTACACATTTTTAACCAGCAAATGTCCTCAGCATGTTATGTTTCGAGTGAATCTAGCTAGTGTAATCGATCTAATCTAACAGTGAATTTAGCTGACGAAGTCAATATAGTGGAATAAAAAAAAGCCTAGTCTTTTTCACTGCAACTTCAAAGAAAGCAAGACAATGTTGTCGAAACTAGCGCTGGATACCTGAGGTAATTTTGTTACACTGTTTGCAAGCCTGGCATAGTGATCTTATTGTTAATACTTCCCCAATTTATTCTGAGGGTATGACCGATTGTTTTCAACATATCTATTTTCTTTAAAGTATCCTTGAAAAAGGGGTTTGACTTGTCAAATAGAGCCCTTAAATTAGAATGGATTCTGATTGGCTGTCAGTGTTTTATCGTTCAACAGCTGGAAAAATTAATTCTGAAAGTGATCCCAACAATATCGTTTCTCTGTATCATAATCATTATAGCTGTGGTGTGGACAGTGCTATTCTTTTATATTTAGAACGATTTTTAGAACTATATGTTTAGCGTTATATTTATAGTTATTCTTGGTGTGAACGGGCCTGAACACTACCAGTACTGCAGGAAGTAGAGGTGCTGAGGGTGCTGCAGCACCCCCTGGCTTGGAGCCCAAGAAAAAAAAATTCCCCTTACTTTAAAAAGAATGCTTAGTTTGTGGTTCATTATTAATTTTAAATCAAAACACAACAACAATAAAATAAAGACAAACTCACCTATATTAAACGAAGAAATGCAACTTTTATTAACAAAAGTTCTCTTGCGCTTTTGCCTCCGCCATCGTCCTGTCATCGTCATCACGCCTCACTCGTCATGTGACTCCTGTGGCTCTGCGTTGTTTATCTTGCTCTATGGAGCAGACGCTCCTCACTTTATAACTGTAGGGTCCGTTGTCCAACTGAACTAAATTTATTTTATTTCTATAAAATCGCAAAACAACAGGGCATGTAATGTAATCGGTGTACGGCTGACACTGACTACCGCTCCAAGCCTACTGTGCACACTCATAACTTCTATAACTTCAATCATGGAAAAAGTCTACCCCAAAAACACCCCCCACCCCCTTCACACACACACACTTTTTTTCTCAATCACAACCCCCCGCACTACAGGTGAACCACAAATGTGGTAGCAAAGGAACGTTCTCCCTGGAGAAATATCACAGTTTTCTCCTGTAATATACACTACCATTCAAAAGTTTGGGGTCAGTAAGATTTTTAAATGTTTTTAAAAGAAGTCTTTTATGCTCATTTTATTTAATTAATAAAAAATGCAGTAAAAATAGTGATATTGCAAAATATTATTACAATTTAAAATAAATGTTTTTATTTTAACATATTTTAAAATGTAATTTAAAGCCTCTCCAGTCTTTCTTCAGTCTGCAGTGTCACTTGATCCTTCAGAAATCATTCTAATATGCTGATTTGCTGCTCAAGTAACATTTCTTATTATTGTCAGTGTTGAAAACTGATAGTTGTGGAAATACATTTTTTCAGGATTCTTTGCTGATTAGAACATTCAAAAGAAAAGCATTTATTTGAAATACAATTTTTGTAAGAATTTAAAGTCTTTAACTGTGATGTTTCTCATTTGGACTTTTATGTTTAGTTTTACTTGGTTTACTTGGTAGTCAGTTTGTAGTTTTTCTAGTCTCTGTCCTTAGCCCTAATGTCTCTCACCTGTGCCTGATTACCTTGTTTAGTTGCCTAGTGTGTTTATTAAATAAAAGTAAACATAAAAGTCCAAAAGAGAGACATGACATTTATTGCCCCTAAACCTTTGAACAGAAGTGTATGAATGAGCAAACGCATTCTCTTTCCTTTGGAACGACTACATTGTTCATCTTGTGGATCTGTATTTGCAGAACAGGAACATGGCCGAGGTGATGAAGCAGGAACATGAGCTATTAGAGACGCAATCTGTCCCCATGAGACACTACTTGATGAAATACGTCATGCCCACTGTCATACAAGGACTGGTGGACTGCTGTAAGGTCAAGCCTGATGACCCTGTCGACTTTTTGGTAACACTTGTCTTATGGTATTCATATCATGTGTTTTATTTAACAAAAAATTATTTAAACTTAATTGGTGTCATATTCTCTTTACTCCATTTCAGGCTGAATACCTCTTCAGGAACAACTCAGATGATTAGCTCATTCTGCTATAATTAACAATAAATGTAAAATAAAAAGTGTAATCAAAAGTGTGTGCTGTGTCTTGTTGTTGTTGTTATTGTTGTTGTTTTTTATCGTTATAAAAGCAAAAACAGGTGATTGTTAAAGATTTACAATTTCACCACTTTCTCATTGGGGGCCACCCAAGGGTTCAGATCACATGATGAGTCTTGCTTTGTAATTTGACCGTTATTAAAGGGATAGTTCACCCAAAAATGAAAATTCTGTCATCATTTACTCACCCTCAAGTTGTTCCAAATGACTTTCTTTGATCTGTTGAACACAAAAGAAGATATTTTGAAGAATATGGGTAACCAAACAGTTGACGGGCCCCAATGACTTCCATAGTATGGAGAAAAAAATGCTATTAAAGTCAATGGGGCCCATCAGCTGTTTGGTTACAAACATTCTTCAAAATATCTTCTTTTGTGTTCAACAGATCAAAGAAAGTCATACAGGTTTGGAACAACTTGAGGGTGAGTAAATGATGACAGAATTTTCAATTTTGGGTGAACTATTAATTTAAGTTGAATTAATACGGTGCATTTCCAGTGCTTAAGGCAAAAAAAACAAACAATATATATATATATATATATATATATATATACACACACTCACACACATACAGAAGTGAGTACACCCCTCACAAATGACACTTTGCTACAATGTAAAGTAGTGAGTATACAGCTTGTATAACAGTGTAAATTTGCTGTCCCTTCAAAATAACTCAACACACAGCCATTAATGTCTAAACCGCTGGCCACAAAAGTGAGTGAAAATGTCCAAATTGGGCCCAATTAGCCATTTTCTCTCCCTGGTGTCATGTGACTCGTTAGTGTTACAAGGTCTCGGGTGTGAATGGGGAGCAGGTGTGTTAAATTTGGTGTTATCGCTCTCACTCTCTCATACTGGTCACTGGAAGTTCAACATGGCACCTCATGGCAAAGAACTCTCTGAGGATCTGAAAAAAAGAATTGTTGCTCTACATAAAGATGGCGTAGGCTATAAGAAGATTGCCAAGACCCTGAAACTGAGCTGCAGCACGGTGGCCAAGACCATACAGCGGTTTAACAGGACAGGTTCCACTCAGAACAGGCCTCGACCAAAGAAGTTGAGTGCACGTGCTCAGCGTCATATCCAGAGGTTGTGTTTGGGAAATAGACGTATGAGTGCTGCCAGCGTTGCTGCAGAGGTTGAAGGGGTGGGGGGTCAGCCTGTCAGTGCTCAGACCATATGCTGCACACTGCATCAAATTGGTCTGCATGGCTGTCGTCCTAGAAGGAAGCCTCTTCTAAAGATGATGCACAAGAAAGCCCGCAAACAGTTTGCTGAAGACAAGCAGACTAAGGATATGGATTACTGGAACCATGTCCTGTGGTCTGATGAGACCAAGATAAACTTATTTGGTTCAGATGGTGTCAAGCATGTGTGGCGGCAACCAGGTGAGGAGTACAAAGACAAGTGTGTCTTGCCTACAGTCAAGCATGGTGGTGGGAGTGTCATGGTCTGGGGCTGCATGAGTGCTGCCGGCACTGGGGAGCTACAGTTCATTGAGGGAACCATGAATGCCAACATGTACTGTGACATACTGAAGCAGAGCATGATCCCCTCCCTTCGGAGACTGGGCCGCAGGGCAGTATTCCAACATGATAACGACCCCAAACACACCTCCAAGACGACCACTGCCTTGCTAAAGAATGTCTCCAGACCTATTGAGCATCTGTGGGGCATCCTCAAACGGAAGGTGGAGGAGCGCAAGGTCTCTAACATCCACCAGCTCTGTGATGTCGTCATGGAGGAGTGGAAGAGGACTTCAGTGGCAACCTGTGAAGCTCTGGTGAACTCCATGCCCAAGAGGGTTAAGGCAGTGCTGGAAAATAATGGTGGCCACACAAAATATTGACACTTTGGGGCCCAATTTGGACATTTTCACTTAGGGGTGTACTCACTTTTGTGGCCAGCGGTTTAGACATTAATGGCTGTGTGTTGAGTTATTTTGAGGGGACAGCAAATTTACACCGTTATACAAGCTGTACACTCACTACTTTACATTGTAGCAAAGTGTCATTTCTTCAGTGTTGTCACATGAAAAGATATAATAAAATATTTACAAAAATGTGAGGGGTGTACTCACTTCTGTGAGATACTGTATATATGTATATGAAAATCGGCATGAAATGGAAGTTGCTCCAGGCTTTTCTTCCCTATTGTGACATCCATCTGAGTGAAACGGCTTGAACAAGAAAAAATGTGGTCCAGGACAAGATTTTGTTCATGTGGAATTGATTGGATGGTTGTGGTTTGCTATTGGTTCATCTCATGTGAGTGACAGATTGCCCCGCCCTCACACTAGTAAACGTCATCAGAGAAGAGCGAGGGGAAGTTATTTTGATTAAAGATTAAGAAGGCACATGAATTTAAAAAAAACAAAAAACAAAACATGTGCACGGTCAAATCATTTATAATAAATTATGCAATATTCCATAAAAAATAAGAATTGCAAATTTTGATTTTATGGTGACTTTAAGCAAACTTACTAAAAAAAAACAGACAAGAAAACCAAACTTAAAAGTGAAAAACAAACTTAAAAGTGAAAAACAAAGTGAAATTTGTAGTCTCGCTAATTTCAGTTAAAAACCCCAAACTGCTGAACACTGCATTGCAAAAAAAAAAAAAAAAAAAAAAAAAAACAAAAAAAAAAAACAAACATAAGCGACAGTATGGCAAAAGATAATAATGTAAAACAGTATGCAGTATGACTACTAAATGTTTCAATGGTATGCCATATAAAAATTTTCAAACTAATTTCTTATGAATCAATAAATCAGTAAACAAATGAAAACCAATTGAAATAGGATAATAAGGATAAAACATATAAAATGTAAAAAAAAAAAAAAAAAAAAAAAAAAAAAAATGTTCGTGACTGATATATATAAATATACTGATTTTTAGCTATGTCTGCCCCTTTAAATACTATTATTTCGTAATAGGTTACAAAAACAAGACGTGTGTCAGCCAGCGTCAGCAAGGCACGCGTCATGGCGTCACTTCCTGTACCAATTGGCAGTTGCAGTTGCAGTTGCCGGAGCGCCATGTTACTTAAAACAAAAGAAACAACTTCACTGCCTTCGTAACAGTTCATGACAGGCTGA
Source organism: Mylopharyngodon piceus (assembly GCA_039654765.1). Taxonomy (NCBI): domain Eukaryota; kingdom Metazoa; phylum Chordata; class Actinopteri; order Cypriniformes; family Xenocyprididae; genus Mylopharyngodon; species Mylopharyngodon piceus. The sequence continues at coordinate 23,820,930 of CM077456.1, forward strand.
AACACAATGGCGGAATATAACCTGCTTCTCAGCTTCTCATAAACCGGAGATTTTCATAATGCCTTTGTAAGTATGTCGACGGAGTTTTAAGGACAAACGTGGTCAAAGCAAACGCGAGGTCCTGGGCCTTATGTCACGAATCGGTTGAAAACTCGACATGTTGATAAAATCATTTAATAGTGCCGTTTAGTTGTTGAACTAGTTTACAATGTATTAATTTTTACAGCAATCTTGTCAGTATGCAGCTGGTAATGAGATAAAATGATCACCAGGCCATCAGATGTAGAGATTGCTCTCATACTAAGCACGTCGGCTTGTATGTAACTTACAGACATTAAATCTATAGCATTCAAGAGTTAAACTTTGTTCACATATGTAGATCAGTAGTTTACGCATTGATGTAGGTCAGTGACTTAATAATACCCTTCAAGGGGGCGTTCACACAAGACGCTTTCAAAACAAATTGGCGAAGCGGAACGCAACAAAAGGCATGGTCCTCCAGACGTTTATTAAAGTTGAACTATTTTTATCTTGACATATGGCGTCTGCGGACGCTGATTGCGCGAGACCCTGGGAAAAAACAGCGAGCCATGTTGCAATGGTCAGAAAGACGTACATATATAATTAAACTTAAACGCGCCACGTGTGAACGGCGAAAAAACAACAGCAAGAAGAGCAATAAATGCGATCTTTTTTCAAAATATTTGTTTTACTTTGAGCTGTTCACTAGTTTAGACTCAAAAAGGGTTTGTTTATATTGGAACGTCTGCACTAAACTGGGAACATGTGTGCTGTTGTTTTTGATCATGGGTAAATACGTAATCTCTATTTTCAATTTCACTTCTGTATTCTCTTGCAAAGTATTGAAAATCTTGACAAAAGATGTTCACAAAGTAACGTTAGTGCTGACAACATTAAAGTGACATAAATGGTAATATGTAAAGGTTGGTTCCTAACTATCTTTAAAGGGTTAAAGATAACCCAAAAATGAAAATTGTCATTAATTACTCACCCTCATGACGTTTCACACCCATAAGACCTTGTGTTCATCTTCAGAACACAAATTAAGTTATTTTTGATGAAATCTGAGAGGTATCTGACTCCTCCATAGACAGCAATTTAACCATCACTTTCAAGGTCCAGAAAGGTACTAAAGACATTGTTAAAATAGTCGACATGACTGCAGTGGTTCAACCGTAATTTTATGAAGTGACAAGAATAATTTTTGTGTTCAAAAACAAAACAAAAATAACGACTTTATTCAACAATATCCTCCCTTCTGTGTCATTCTCTTACACTGTTTACGTTCAGCGCTTCCAGGTTCTGTCAGAATGCCGGCTCAGTATTGGCCAATGCTGTTCACGTAAGCAGGACGTCGCATGCGTGCGATGCTGATGCCGGCCAATAATGAGTCATTTTCTTTAAGCGTAGAGTTTCCGAGTTAGGGGAGTGTCGGTGAGAAAATATGGGGGGCGCAATAGATGCAGCCTCTGTATTGACAGTAAATTTGTTGAAATTAATAACTTTTATTCATATTCTATAGTATTTTGTACGTGCTAAGTTGCATGTACAAAAAAAGTAAGTATTGTACAATTGTGATAGAATATATAACCATTCAACTTACAGCACCTTCATAAATCGAATAAAAACATAAAGCAAAAACACATCTGATGCACATTCATTATTTTGTAGAAGTAAAGTTAAAAAAAATTGCTGAACCTTTTGTAGAAAAGGTACATCATCTTCCGATCGGAGTGACTCATAATTATGACTTCACAATCGTAATTTAAATATGAACTTCCCAGGAGGACTGGAATGCACCATTAATCTTTAGCCATTATATGTTTCGCCAGAATATGTTTCTGTTGACAATTAATGTTTGACTTTTTCACAGTCCAATTACCAATCAGGTGCAAGCAGTACAGCAGACCCCAAAGCATTATGGGATCACGTCTCCTATCAGCTTGGCACCGCCTAAAGAGGCCGATCTGGTTCTTACGCGAAAGCTGACAGAGACACTCCGACCCTTCGGTGTCTTTGAGGAGGAGATGGAGCTGCAGCGGAGGTAAATGAAATGCACCTCATTAAATCACACATGTATGTGGATATGCATCATGACAGTTATGGTGTTTGACACTGGTAGTGACAATTCTCTCTGACCAATCAGTGATCTGCAGTGTTTGCACGTTACCTTTAGTATCGGTACAGCATGTTTGGAACCTCAACCGAGGTGGTACTATTTAAGCGAGCCGTACCGTTCCATACCGAGCCGTCCCATGCAGTGGAAAAGCGCCAAAATGTGAGCCTTACCGAACTGTACCATGCAGTGAAAAAGCGCCAGTAGATTGTGTTTGAGACCATCAGCTGGTTCTTTAACAGTTACACAACTTTTGAAGTTAACTTCTTAAAAATGAATATGCACAAAGTTCATCAAATCCATTACTCTTATTTACTTTTTTTTTTTTTTTGTAGGTTTTCCCACATAAGGCCCTATTATATATTCACGGTGAAGTTCTTTTTTGTTTTTCACTTGGGGGTAAAAAGAAGAGTGATATACTGTTAGCGAACATCTTGACGCCGTCCACACTGCTGAGAGTGGCGTTTAGATAAATATGTAAATGTTAGCTGCGTGCTTTCCTTTCAGTAACAAAATAAACACAACAAAAATTACAGTGGTGAGAAAACAGTAGTAAAGAAAGCATCTGATCAAAGCGATGTGGATATGTTTGCACCAGATCTGCAATTCGGCACTCCAGTCAAGTTATGTCACATTTATTTTTATAGCTCTTTATACAACGGATTGTTTAAAAGCAAGCAGCTTTACAGTATTAAATATGAAAAAACATGATCAGTGTCTCTTTTAATTAGAATTACAACTTCAATTTCTACTATAAAGTGGTTCTGTAGTGTTCATGTTTTTACTCATGGACGTCTGACCTCGACGGACTGAACAGAAGAAATGAATCGGGGAAGATTTCTACATCAAAGAAGGTGGAGCCTCAGAACCACTCCTACCTATTATAAAATCTCCACAGACCATTGGTAGTTTGAAGGTTTTTACCAGCCAGAGTGAACTTTTCTGGAAAGTTCGCTTCTGCAAGCTGTATCAAACTTCGTTTTGAATTGATTTTGTTCAAAATGACGTCACACCACGTTCTTTGCCTTTACTTCCTGGAGGATGATGTCCTACTAAGCAACTGGCTTGGCTTGTTAAAGAGATTAAAAGAATTTAAAAAATGATATTAAAGACAGTAAAATTATATAAATTGTTGGCAGTTGTAACAACATGTCCCAGAAGTCATGTTTTGTTTTGAAAAATTACAAAAAAGGACAAACTGGTGACACAGCTAGAATATTTCCTATTTTTACCAGTTTATATTAAAAACTTCGCACAGCACCCAGGGACGATGATGGCAACAAGTTTTTTTTTATTTTTTTTATTATTGTTAATAATAAAATTGTTAAAGTGTCAGTAAAGTCATATATAATGTTACAAATAGACACGTGCTGATATTCAGTAATACGATATCTCACGATAATAAATATGCACGGTATTGTTATCGTGGGCACTTAAAAATACTGTGAATAATTATTTATGAATTATTCAAATTTTTATAATACATTTTAAGAATATTTTACCAGTCAACCATTTAAAATGCTCAACACCGCTGTATGCTGCATCAAAAGGACACGCGCACTCAGATGTAAACAAGCCCAATGTGCATGAGAAGCACATGGCGGAACAAGTGAAGGAGACGCGCTGAATGAGTGCACGTTCACTCTCTGACAACAGAGGGCGCTAATGAAACAGCAGAAATGCAGCGGTTACCCCGGAAACTCCGTAAACCAAGCAGCTGCGCTAACAGGATTTAAAATGCTTCAAACAGCCGTTCAGTTTTTTTGTATTTGCAATGTTGTTCATCACAGCACCAAATAATTAATATTTAAAGACTTAATAGGCTATTTATTTTCAAACTTAAACATTTTTATATTTTAATCTGGACTACAACATGCCCTATAATGATTAAAAATGTTCTGATTATTTGTTATTGTTCAGTAACACTAAGTAACGTAAGGCTTCATTAGTTAACATGTTAATTCATTACTGACAATGAAAAATACTTATAAAGCATTTATTAATCTTAATGTTTAATAACATTACTAAATCAAAGGTTGTAATTATTATTTTATGGACCTGAGCTAAAACTAACAATGACCCGTTGTATTTTTTAACTAACATTAACAAAAAATAATACCTTCTGTAACAAATGTAGCTATTGCTCATTATCTTAGTTAATGCATTAAATAACGTTAAATAATGAGACCTTATTGTAAAGTGTTACCTGTTGTTCTTTATAATTCTTTTGCACTTTCATCTGTTTGAAACATTTTACTTCATATTTTTTTTGTGTATTGTGTTATTATATTTAAATGTTCAGAGTTCTTTTTGTTATAAGAAAAAGCGTTCTTAAACCTGTTATAGTATGACAACACTTTTTTTTGCAACTTATTTCAATATCGTGATAATACCGTGTATCATGATAAAAGCTTCAGCAATTATCGCAACTTGAAAATTTGATATCGTCATATACCTAGTTACAAAAGATTTTTATTTTAAATAAATGCTGTTCTTTTGGACATCATCAAAGAATCCTGAAATAACATGCATCATGGTTTCCATGGCTGCTGAAATATGAATAGAGTACATTTTAAAATGTATTAAAATAGAAAACTATTTCACAATATTACTGTTTTTAATGCAATTTTCATCAAATAAATGCAGCCTTGATAAGCATAAGAGACTTCTTTCAAGAACGGTAAATCTTACTGCCCCAAACTTTTGAGTGATAGTGTGTTTGCTTCCATAATTTCTGTCTTTAAAAATTGTTTATTATTTTATCTAATAATATACATTTATCCATATCCATAAGTATGAAAATGTACAGTATAGTCTTGACCCATCTTTAGGCTTCATCAAATTGCTGTTGTCTAAACAGGTTTCTTTTGCCCACAGAATCCTAGTGCTTGGGAAGTTAAATATGTTGGTTAAGTTGTGGATCCGTGAAGTCAGTGAAGCTAAGGTATCTTATTGTCCTTTTAATAATAATGCAAACATAAACTTCTGAATAACCACTCACAGATACAAACTGTTATATATTTTCATATATTTACAGAATATTCCAGCATCAGTGATTGATAGTGTTGGTGGAAAAATCTTCACGTTTGGATCCTACAGGCTTGGAGTTCATACGAAGGGTAAGTTTTCATAGATCAGTGCTAGATAGATCCATATGTACTTCACATAGTCTCTGTGTGTTTGTAATCTCTCTTTCACTAACCTAATTGTTTAGGTGCTGATATTGATGCTCTCTGCGTTGCACCCCGACATGTGGACAGATCAGACTTCTTCTCCTCGTTTTATGAGAAATTAAAGGAGCAGGAGGAAGTCAAAGACCTGAGGGTATGGAGGCTTTTGTGAATGTGTACATGTACATCTTCCTCACAATATGTGTAAGGCTTAATAATTGATTTTTGCTTTTGCCTTCTAGGCAGTGGAGGAAGCATTTGTACCTGTGATAAAGCTGGCTTTTGATGGCATTGAGGTATTTTTACATCCTTGCATATTACATAAACGGATAGTTCAAAGTTGTCATAATTTTCCCCCTCGTGTCATTTTGTGTGTTTTGAAATGTTGATATGTTTGTGGCAGATTGACATACTGTTTGCCCGACTGGCACTACAAACCATTCCAGAGAACCTGGATTTGAGAGATGATGGCTTACTTAGGAACCTTGACATTCGCTGCATCCGAAGTTTGAATGGTAATAGGTCATAACTGATGAATCTTGTTAGGGCTGGGTATTGACACAGATTTCACTAATCGATTCAGATTTAATATCGGTTTGTTTGGATTAGGGCTGTGAGATTAATTGAAATTGAATTTCGATCGATTTCAATATTAGCTTTCAACGGTTATGAAAATACGATAATCGAGATGAAACGATTATTGTGCCCCGTTCCTTTTCTTTTCAGCGGTGCGCTTTTGCTCATCCTTAAAAGCCCAAACTTGATGTGCAAATCAGTAAAATTACATGACTTTTGTAAAATGGGACATGTTTGATATTAAAAAGATTTATTAAAAGTGCGAAAGAAACTTGTGCTGTTCCTCAGGCAGTCTAAGAGGAACGGAGACAAGCGAAGTGAACTTTGAGCTCCGTGTGTATGTCTAAATGGTTACACGCAAACAGATACACACCAAAATATGTCAAAATGCTCGGCTTGGTGAGTATTCACTTAAACCCAGTTGGTTATGTCTTAAGTGAACGTATACAGTTGGGAGAAAATAGAATGTGCATTAGCTTATTAGATCTGTGCATTCGGTCTTAAAGTGACAGCAGCCTAATAAACCTGCTGCAGTCTAATGTTAATCAAAAAACAAAAGACAAAGAGAAAATCAGTCACTGCTCTTGACTGAATGACTTTTGTAGCTTCAATAAGAATCAAAGCAAGTTTAATTCTTACAGTTAAGACCGTTTTGTTTTATTTTACATTTAATTTCTGCAGTAGGCTGTTAGCTGAATACTCATAGGTTTGCTTGAAAAACTTAAAGCACGGTTTTAATTTTTGTATCTTTTTGCCCTGCTGTTTTTTTTATTTTTTATTTTTTTTTAATTGCATTACTTACGGTTTCCTTATTTTCAATCGTTTTGAGGACGTTTTACTTACACGAGTTAGCCTAGTATTCTGCTGTGGTATTGAAATTGGTATCGAGAATTGTAAAATTTAAATTTTATAGCAACCTTATTTCCAGCAAATATATACTTGAGATATATATACCATTCAGGCATAACATTATGACCACCTTCCTAATATTGTGTTGGTCCCCCTTTTGCTGCCAAAACAGCCCTGACCCATCGAGGCATGGACTCCACTTGACCCTTGAAGGTGTGCTGTGGTATCTGGCACCAAGATGTTAGCAGCAGATCCTTTAAGTCCTGTAAGTTGTGAGGTGGGGCCTCCATGGATCAGACTTGTTTGTTCATTTGTTCAGCACATCCCACAGATGCTCGATTAAATTGAGATCTGGGGAATTTGGAGGGCAAGTCAATACCTCAAACTCGTTGTTGTGCTCCTCAAACCATTCCTGAACCATTTTTGCTTTGTGGCAGGGCGCATTATCCTGCTGAAAGAGGCCACAGCCACCAGGGAATACCATTTCCATGAAAGGGTGTACATGGTCTACAATGCTTAGTTAGGTGGTACTTGTCAAAGTAACATCCACATGGATGGCAGGACCCAAGGTTTCCCAGCAGAACATTGCCCAAAGCATCACACTGCCTCCGCCGGCTTGCCTTCTTCCCATAGTGCAGAGATGACAACTTGCTCTCCGCACTGGCGCTTAAACTGAGGTGCTACAACAATCTGTCATGCCACATTAAAGAGCATCAAAATGGTATTTATTGTTTGAATTTTGTGATTAAAATTGACAAAATTTGAAAGCTGACACTTTGCTTTGTTTAGTGCCACAAAGCAAGTAATTTTTAGTGAATTTTTTTTTTTTTTTTCACGCATCATCAGAAAACAGCAGAGACTAAATGATTGATCTTGGAATTTAAAGGATTAGTTCACTTTCATATAAAATTTTCCTGATAATTTACTCACCCCCATGTCATCCAAGATGTCCATGTCTTTCTTTCTTCAGTCGAAAAGAAATTAAGGTTTTTGATGAAAACATTCCAGGATTATTCTCCTTATAATGGACTTAAGTGGCCTCCAAACGGTTGAAGGTCAAAATTATAGTTTCAGTGCAGCTTCAAAGGGCTTTAAACGATACCAGACGAGGAATAAGGGTCTTATCTAGTGAAACGATAGGTCATTTTCGAAAAAAATGTATATGCTTTATATAAACAAATGATTGCCTTCCAAGTGCTTCCGCCAAAACCGTACTTTCGTATTCTTCAAAAAGCTTACTCTGTATGTCCTACGCCTTCCCTATTCTACTTACGGAAAAATGTAACTGGCGCTGCGTTCGTTCCGTAAGTTGAATAGGGAAGGCGTAGGACATACAGCGTAAGCTTTTTGAAGAATACAAAAGTACGGTTTTGGCGGAAGCACTTGGAAGGCGATCATTTGTTTATATAAAGCATATACATTTACATTTTTTTTCGAAAATGACCGATCGTTTCGCTAGATAAGACCCTTATTCCTCGTCTGGTATCGTTTAAAAGCCCTTTGAAGCTGCACTGAAACTTTAATTTTGACCTTAAACCGTTTGGAGGCCATTGAAGTCCATTATAAGGAGAATAATCCTGGAATGTTTTCATCAAAAACCTTAATTTCTTTTCGACTGAAGAAAGAAAGACATGGACATCTTGGATGACATGGGGGTGAGTAAATTATCAGGAAAATTTTATGTGAAAGTGAACTAATCCTTTAAGAATCAATATATCGTTTCATCAAAATGGAAAATGATTAACATCCATTAATTGATATTGTCAACCCAGCCCTAAATCTTGTTTACTTGTTTAATTAAGTTTTCCCCTGGTAATATCAATTTATGTACTTTTTTTGATTTCCTGATTTCTAAATTTGCTGACATTCAGGTTGCAGAGTGACTGATGAGATTCTTCACCTGGTTCCCAACATTGAGAATTTCAGACTGACTCTTAGAGCCATCAAAATGTGGGCAAAACGTGAGTAAATGCCTGTCTGTTAGCTTTGCATTGTATTCTGTTTGTGGAACATGCCACAAAAAACAAACCCTACAATGACCTGCTGTGTTTGTGGGTATTAGTGCAGTCAAAGAAAAGCAGCACTGCGTCATTGTGCCTCAGGAAATTCGTTTGGCTTGCATTTGCTGCCTAGAAACCAGTGCACTCATGCTTGCACTTTAGTGAACAAATGACAGATTCTTGTTTGGCACTTGGCCTTTAGAAATGCTTCATTGTGAAAAATGTCAGGTCAGTTTATATATAAGGTTTACAGAACAAAATGAAGAAAGAAATGACATTATTTGAAACTCCTACAGGTCATAATATCTACTCGAATATCCTTGGTTTTCTCGGGGGCGTATCGTGGGCCATGCTGGTGGCACGAACCTGCCAACTCTACCCCAACGCTGTGGCTTCCACCCTGGTCCACAAGTTCTTCTTGGTTTTCTCAAAGTGGTGAGTTCCTCAAACTGACAATGACATAACACAGAATCTGAACTTTTGGTCTTTGCTTTCAGAGAGCCATTCTCTTCAGTTTCATTCATTCATTATTTTTCTTCCTGGGTCATGTTTTCAGGGAATGGCCAAACCCTGTCCTTCTGAAGCAGCCTGAAGACTGTAATCTCAACCTCCCAGTCTGGGATCCCAGAGTACTGTCTTTATTTATTCATTCATTTGTATTGCAAGGCAATATGTCTAAAGAAAATATATTTTGACACTATTCAATATTTTTATGAATATATTTGATCTGATTAAATAATTTTTTAGCCCACTCATGATCAAAAACAAAAATTGGCATCAGACTTAAATTTTCTGCACAGACCTCTAGACTGCCATATTTAGCATATCATTTACTAAAAAGTACAGTGGTTTTTTTTTTTTTTTTTTCTGCACTCTCTGATTATTCGCTTCAGGCTTCAGGCTGTGTTTTTCCCCTCAGGTAACTCCCAGTGACCGGTACCACCTCATGCCAATCATCACACCAGCTTACCCTCAACAGAATTCCACTTACAATGTCTCAGCATCTACTCGGGCCATCATGGTGGAAGAGTTCAAGCGGGGTCAGTCTCATTTCTGAAGATCCCTAGAAACAAATTCTGATTAGAATAAAGGAGTGTGCTTTGAAAAATGAAAAATGTCAACATTTTCTCATCATGTCATTCTAAATCTGTATGACTTTACTTTCTGATTTTATAGAATGTTCACTCTGGTCTTTTCCAAAGTATGACATGGTCTGAAGTGCCAAAAAAGGACCATAAAAAGCACCATGAGTATTACATGCAACTTGTGCTATTTTCAAGTTTTCTGAAGCTTTCTTTGAGGAACAGACCAAAATTTAAGTTTAAATTTACTAAAAAGCTTCCTCTCTGCAGCAGCTCTTAAATCTCATTTGCATTTAAGTACATTAAAATATGGATTCAGGTTGTGTCAAAAAAGGAATATAGCACACTACTTATATAGACTACTTTTGTGGTGCTGTTTTGTTTGTTTGTCCTTTAACAACATTTTTTCCAACACCCTCTTTTGTGTTCCACTGCTAAAAAGAAAGTCATGCAGGTTTGGAATAACCAAAACATTTTTTTTATTCTTTGTCTGAGCGATTCCTTTTAAGATGAAAAGATACAGCACAAGGCTATTGTGCCGATTTTATGCGCCACTGTTTGATTCATTCTGATTGTTTAACTTCTCACAGGTCTTGCAATCACGGATGAAATATTGCAGAATAAAGCAGATTGGTCCAAACTATTTGAAGCACCAAACTTCTTTCAGAAATACAAGTATGTATTAAGCTGCATATCCTGTTGGACACTCATGGTGAGATTTAATCATTTCAATAAAGATTTATTTCTCAAAACTGCACCCACACACATTCATAGCCCTTTCACAAGTACTACCTTATGTAATCAGTGTCATCAATTTGAAATAAAAGCAGAATTTTGCATATTATCAATTTATGCGTATGGAGTACAACAAAATGGCTTTTATGACACTTCAACGTTTTTGACAATTAAAATGTGTAATAGTCCTGCTGAACAAATTACAACTGTAGAGCATGACTGAAATGTAAGTAACAATTTTTTTTGAGATAGTTAAATTTATATTTTTCAAAGGTAGGTATTTCAGTTTAAAGTGCCTTTCTAAAGTGGTTTTCTTGTGCTATATTAATTTGTGTACAATTCAAAAATAAAATGTTTTAGTTCACAATTTGTACAATGTATTTCTTGTTAGTCTGTGTTTTCATAGTGTTTCTAATTTTCAATTTTATTTATCTTTTTTTCCAATTTCCGTTAATGTTTAGCATTTAGTCTGTATGTGTTTTTGTTCCTTTTTAGTTAATTTAAAGTTCATCGTTACGACTTGAAGTCAGTAGGTGTGTTCGACTTGAAGCGGTGCTGCTCAGACCGATCAATGTATGACATCAAAGTACCCTGAGAATGATTCGAAAGCATGCGGAGCCGTCTGCTCTCTAATCGCCCTCTCACGTTACTTTGATGTCATACACACAGATCAGTCTGCGCAGCGCTGCTTCAAATTGAACACACCTAATATTTCAGTCAAAGGATACAGAATTCAGACTGAAGAAATATGACATTTGGATATTTTCAATGGATAATGGAGGTCTAAAACGGCACATTACTTTGCCGTGTGTTAATTGAAGATCTATCGTGCTTAAAGCCTGATGATCCCCTTTTTGGGGGTGGTTTAGTGGGTTGATCTTTTTTTTTCATAACTAATTTTAGCTCATTTAAATGTTTTGAAAAACCATTCACTTTACAAAACAGTCTTCCCACCCCACGAGGATGCAACGACTGCATGCAGTTCATTGTGGTGCTCAGAATTCATAATTACCATTACTTTGTATAATGTAGCAATTAGCTGGTTTCAAAGAATGAATTAAAAAATTTTGATTTACAGTATCTCATTCTTTTCTGTCCCGACAAGCCCCTAAAACATAATCAGATTGGGGGGGAGTCCAAAGTGTGGTACTCTGCAGGAAAAAAAAAAAAAAGAGAAAAAAAAAATCAAAGGATAAAATGTGAATATTTTAAGCTGCTATTAACTTTTAAGTTGCAGTCAATGTAGATTATCCTGCTTTTTCTTTGGTCCCTTGATTTAATCTATGAGATATGGGGAGATATTCCACTGAAAAGTCATTTTTTTTAAACAATAGAATGCTAAAAGAGTTTGTACACTATTATATTAGATAATCTATTGAAATGCAAGTAACCCGTAATGAGACACTTTGGTTGTTTGCTTTAAATACATTTATGTGAATATATGAATTGGGAAACCGGATGAAAGATAAGAAAATGATTATTTTCAGTCTAAATTAATTGATCAGCATAAGAGGACTAGATTTTTTCATGTTTCTAATTAACTGTTAAAAGTGCCATGAATCTGCTGTTAAAGATAAGCGTTTTAAACTGTGAAATGAAGTGTAATCATGGCTGGATATAAGAATGATCCCTGCTGTCTTGAATGAAGTTCTTAAAGATATGTTTGTCTTTGGAGAGAGGTGTTAACGGTACAGTTTCAGTGAGATGGGGCGGGTCGGCCCTGTAAGTTTTGCCGGGTTTGGTTGACAAGCTTTAGTCTAAAGGATGTAATGGCATTGTTCTGTCTTTTATGTCCCAAGGCATTATATAGTGTTGCTAGCAAGCGCACAGACAGAGAAGCAGCACTTAGAGTGGTGAGTACTGCTTACTGTCTTCATCCAGCACTGTCACATGCTTTATCGGACCGATGTTCTGCTCATGTCCCCTGCATCTGTTTAAAAAAATGTGGTGGACAAGTACTAAATATACTGTTTGTCTGACAGGGTGGGCCTCGTGGAATCAAAGATCCGAATCCTGGTGGGAAACTTGGAGAAGAATGAGTTTATCACACTCGCCCATGTGAATCCACAGTCATTCCCGGGACCAAAAGAGGGAACTGACAAGTGAGTTTAAGATGCTTTTGTCCTTCCCTTTATTGAACTTTTACAAAGGCTTAAAACTGACTTAAGAAAGGAAGTGATGTCAGTAGTCCCATTCTCAGTCTCTTTCCTTTGTGTACGTACAGGGAGGAGTTTAGCACAATGTGGGTAATAGGTATTGTGTTCAAAAAAATGGAGGGATCAGAAAATCTTAACGTGGACCTGACGTTTGACATCCAGTCCTTCACAGACACAGGTAAGACTTCCTGTCTATTGGCAGTTCTAAAGAGAACACACAGGAAGAGTCGACATTGCTTTTTGTTCTCTGGATGTTTTTCTAGTAATCAACTTGTGTTCTTTGAATGGCTGTAGTTTACCGGCAGGCGATCACTAGTAAAATGTTTGAGCAAGATATGAAAATCACAGCCATGCATGTGAAGAGGAAACAACTGCATCAACTACTTCCCAAAGTTGCCATTCAAAGGGGCAAGAGAAAGGCAAGAGTTCATCTGTTCCTTTGCAAACATGATAGACAGTCACTTTGAAATCTAGATTAAAATGCATCTGCCACACTTAGTATTTATTTTCCTGTGTTTTTGAAATGTGTTGATTTGCAACAAGTCTAAATGTCAAGTGTATTCAATTAATAACATATGTAAGGTGCAAGGATTAAGTGTACGTTTAATAGTTATTTTCAAAATATTTTCAAAGTAAAAATGTTTTTTTTTTTTTTCTTCTCAGATAATAAATCATGCTGTTGTCTTGAGGTTTTGTTATTTGTAATCCATTAACCTTGGCACACAATCATGAGAGGGTCTAGAGGGGTCCTCCTTATGATATCATTTCATGTTTTATAGTTTTCTTGGCCTTAAGATGGCTTCTTGCACGTTTTGTTACACCACAGTGACTTGGATTTAGTGGTCCAAAGCCTCGCTGCCTATTTTAAGATACTAAAAGATTGTGCTAGATTCTTTTTTCTTTTCTAGAGCGTTTTAGATCAGTTGTTCTCAACCTTTTTGACTCAAAGTATTTGAAGGCCCACGATATTTGCTAAGATATTTCCTCTGGTGTTTCTGCTTGTTTCCAAACCTTATTAGCAAAAATTGGGACTGTTGATATATTTAGTTACACACAGTTATTTGATTAGACTATGCTGTATGTCCCTCAAAGTATTGAGGGAAAAAAATTGCATTTTTATTAATTTTAAAGGTAAAGTATGTAGTTTCTGCGACACTAGTGGCAGCTAACGGAATTACAAAAATAAAGCGTATTTTGCAAACGCCCCTTTCGTGCGTTGCTCCTCCCCAACTCAAACATTGCAAATACTATACAGCTCTTATGGGTGCTTGTGAAGGCATGCCTCAACAACAGGTACTTTCAATAAAAGGTCCATCATATTAGGAATATTTTTGGCTGTGTTGCTATGTGTCATGAGCAAGCAACTAAATAGACTAACATACAAGAGCCATTTACATAAGTTTTCAACTAAAAACTGAAAACTTTTTGTTTTAGCCGTTCATTTACATGACAACGGCATTTTGGGGGCCTGAAAATGCAAATTTTTGAAAATGATACCATTATTTTCTTAGTATAAACTAATGAATTTTTGAAAACTGTGACATCATGCGCATGCATATTATGTGTTCAGTCTATAGGCGCGTAGTGTTTCTTTACAAAGTAACATCGCCAACTACTGGCCTGGCATGAATAATAGAGTTTTTAATCGTTTTCACGGATTCGTGTGAATGGGGATCGGTTTGACAACGCTGTCATCTGTATGCAAATAACGCAAAGGAAAAACTTAGCTGTTTTTAGTACATTTTTGTGTAAACATACCCTCAATCTTACAATAAACTCATCCAACGTATCTGAGCCAGGCGCATTTTCGACATGACGCGCCACTACTGATTGAGGCTGTCTACACTGGACACATCAAAGTAAACATTATAAACTGGAACATTTGTCTTTCTGAATGGGTATATGATGATGATGTATGGTATTAAAGAGTCCATTGTTGCGCATTGTTTCGAAATGCATCTTCTGTTTTGACATGTTCAAAACTTTGAAGATCTAAATGCAGTGAAATTTGGCTTGCACCTCTGTAACTGTAGCTGATTTTTTTTTTTCCCCCATATAACGCATCAGTCATAGTCCCACAGCGATTTAACACCCTCTGGCTTAGCCTGCTACAGTAGCCACGACCCAAACTCTCGCTATAGGTTGAGCTGGAAAGAGGCTAAAAGATCTGAGTGGACTACTCTCAATGTTTAGATGTTGCCAAGGGGGCTCAATGTTTACACTTTTGAAGGAGATTAACCCCTCGAATGGCATACTTATAATAGTCAATGGACAATAAACTTGGATAAGAGAATGCATTTTAACATAAAAAAATCTTGCATACTTCACCTGTAGCCCCCCTTGGAAATTTGCTGAGGTGGCTCTGGTTCAGAACCAGTTTTAGATCTTTTTTTTTTTTTTTTGTACAGTCTATAGGCCACTTTAACATTTTTTATTTTTTTTTAATAAATTACATTAATTGAATACATCTTGACAAAAAGTGTCATGTTATTGATATATAGACATTTTATATTTGTTATTGTAGAAGTGTTAATGAGACATTTCTCACTCAGTAGTGATATACTGTTTTTGTTAACTCTTGTTCTCATTTCATTTTTCCTATAGCATTCGTCTGATGGCCTTCGTGTGATGAATGACGGCAGTCTCGACCTATCAGTTGACAGTGACAACAGCATGTCAGTGCCCTCCCCCACGGGCCCTTCAGCTGCCAAGAGCGCCCGTGCCTCCAGTCCTCAGGGGTAAAACATCAAACCATTTTTACCTGCTCTCACCTGTTTCTCTAACATCATTTGTCTGACTTTCTGTAACTCGTGTCTTTTGGGAACACCTGTACACAAATGCTTTTTTCTTTTTTCTTTTTTTTTTCTAATCTCCTCTTCTCTCCCTGTCCGTAGTTCCACTGGGACGGCCACAAACAGCTCAGATTTGCAGGGAAAAACGGACCCCTCAAGTGGAAGCACGCTCCTGGCTGGAGGTATGTCTATTGGGATCTTAACCCTATAAAGCTTACTGTATTATATTTGATACAGACATTTTAAGGCATCCAAATTATGCAGCAGTTTAGGCTTACTTGATTATCTGTACATCATTTTTTAGAAAAATCATGTTAAAAGATATCAAACATGATGCATCAGACTTTTGAGGAATGTTTATTTGTACATCTCTGTGCGAAACCTTTTGAGAATGAGTAAAATTACATGCAATAAACCGCAACCTCGTGCATTCAGGACCTGTAACACCAACACTATTCAACCGGAGTGAATGAGATATTGCAGTAAAGGAGTATTGAAATCGTTTCAGATATGTCAGTATCGATACGTATCGAAATATCAATATTTTTGACAACACTAGATCTCACTGGTTTACATTACAAGCTTTTGGAATTTCATTGTAATTTTTGGCCTTATAAATATCCGCAACTGCACCAAATTGTATATTATTGCTCCGTTTGGGCCTTTGAAAAAAAAATTTTTCCCTCCTCGAGCGTGAGCGCCATGTTCTCACTGAATCATACTATATGAATCATAACTTTTCTTTTTACTTTTTAAAGATATGCTTTTTAGTATTTCAGGCTTTACAGGGTAATGTCACTTGAAAGTTGGCATTTTTATTTTGTCATTGATTGAATAGTCCACCCAATGAAAATTATTTTCATATCATCGTTCCAAACCTGTATGACTTTCTTTATTCCATAGAACACAAAAAGATAACATTTTGAAGGATGTTCTTTCTGCTTTCCCCCCCAAAATTATAGTAATTCATAAATCTAATCCATATCCAAGTTTGCTTCACCCGTATTTTCATAGGATGGAAATCAAACCTGGCGTGACATACCAAATGAAAATAAAAAAGACTTAAATATAACTATAGAAAAGAGCAGCTTGAACATTCTTCAAAATTTTTCCTTTTGTACTCCCCTGAAAAAATAGTCATTTGGGTTTGGAACAACATGAGGGTGAGTAAATGATGACAGATAATTTAAGATTTTAACGTTTTTAATACTACTACTGATTTGTTTTTGTTTTTTCATAGCAGTGGATGGCACTAAACCTGATAATGTTGGGACTTCCAGCAGCAATTCCCCACGAAAGGGGGCTGCTGCACTAAAGAGGCCTGCCTCACCCCTTCAGCAAGATTTGGAGAAGAAACCCAAAGTGGACAGTGTACAACAGAACCCTAATCCTAGTCCATGTTTATCTGCTGGCCCTGCCAAGAAGAGACCTGCCTCACCCCTTGAGAATGAGACGTCCAAGAAAGCCAAAGCAGAGGAAGTAAGACAGCGCTTTTTTTTTTTTTTTTTTTTAAATCTGTCGAACCCTTTGTACATTTTATTTTCAGTATTAATAATTTTATATTCTACACATAATTCAATGCTCTCTTTCACACGATGTGCACAATGAAGGCTGCAAAATTACAACAAAACTGTAAATTTGTGTGTGCAATTTATCAATTTTATCTTGACAATAGAGTTGTCAGAAATGCCCCCATTCAATAATCACCCATAAACGTTATATAAAAAGTGTTGGATGGCATCTGAAAAGCCTAATTAAATTCTACTCTTCCAGTTCTCAACCCCAGAAGCAAAGTCCTCAGGTGAAACTGATGGTCATGTAGCTGTGGATCCAGCGGTAAAGGCTATTTGTTCTTTCTTTGTTACAAAATTTCTAAAATTTTTTTATCTCCATTCCATTCCCTGAACTTGAAGAGACAGTTTGTCTATAATCTTTGTTGTTCGTCTCTCAGAGTGTCAGTCTCTGTGACTGTTGTTTTTTTTTCTTATGCAGATCGTTGAAGTAGTTCCTTCAGATGGTGAATTTAAAACGGAGACTGAATTAACGGTAAACAAATCGTAAAAATAGGGTATACTAGTTGTCATAAATGGAGTGACTATATGAGAACTTACATGCTGATGTTATTTCCTGTTATTCTCAGGCGGCGGACATAGCAGAGAAGATACCGCTTACCCAGGTTAGGACATGCTCAATTGATTATTACATAATAAGATTATTATTACATAATAATAATCCTTCCATGTCCACAACTCAAGTCGTTTATCTGTTCTCACTGAAGCTTAATACTCCACAAAGCACCAGCCAATCAAAACAGGATTTTTAAGCTAACAAAATATCTTTATGCATTAATAGCGATAAGGGTTATGATGTACACTACCATTCAAAAGTTTGGGGTCAGTAACATTTTTTTTATTTTGAATACTTTTATTCAGCAAGGATACAATAAATTGAAAAGTAGTAGTAATGAACATTTATTTATTTATTTATTTATTTATTTTTTAACTTTTTTATTCATCAAAGAAATAAAGCAGCACAACTGTTTTCAACACCTTTTAATAGGAAATGTTTCTTGAGCATCAAATCAGCATATTAGAATGTTTTCTGAAGGATCATGTGACACTCAAGAATGGAGTAATGATGAAAACTCAGCTTTGAATAACATTTTAAAATAATAAAGAAAAGTTATTTTAAATGGTAATAAATTACTGTTTTCTGTATTTTTGACTCTATTTTTTACTGTAAATAAGTGCAGCCTTGGTAAGCATAAGAAACTTTTCAAAAACATTAAAAAAAATCTGATTAACCCCAAACTTTTGAATCACTTTTGTAATTGTAGTTAGATAATTGTGATTTGTAGGCAAGCAAAAAACAGGCCATTTTTAAGAGCTTTTAAAATAACATACTACAATAATAATGAGATCTCTGAAAATGATTACATCAGTATCTGAGGTGTTTGAAGAACTAAAGTTAGGCTTTGGTATATAATTGTGTATAAAGTTTATTTCAAATAATTTTAATTTAAATAGTCTTCTGTAGAGCTAAACAGAAATTCCCATCAAAATGCTCAATGAACAATGAACAATTTCCAGTTATGGAAAGCAAACTACAAAAACACATTCAGGGACACTTTTATTTAGGTAATTATCAAGCCATGTTCTTGTTTAGGTTAACAAACAGCTAATATAGTTATCTAATATATTATCTAATATAACGCTAATATAGTTATAGTTATCTTTATAGTTTATTGTTCTCTGTGTGAATGGGCCTTTAAACTGATTCCAGTCCATTTCACAATTGAGTTTAATCACACAATCTATCCTTTTTTTATGTTCCACAGAGAACTTCCAGCGCTGATCTGTCAGACGTCCCAGTCCTCCCGACCAACCCCATCGCCGTGGTCAAGAACTCTATCAAGCTGAGACTCAGCAGGTAGAAGCGGCCCAATCTTTTGCCTGTCTCGTACTCAGGAGGTGAAAGTCCCCTCGGTTCCTGCCCATGTGCAACGCGGCTCTCCACAAGGGGGCAGCTCTGTTCTTCCACAAACTTCCCTGTGTCCTCTCTCTCTCTCTCTCTCTCTCTCTCTCTCTCTCTCTCTCTCTCTCTCTCTCTGTCTCTCTCTCTCTCTCTCTCTCTCTCTCTCTCTCTCTCCCCCTCCCTCCCCTTCCATACACTGCAAAAAGATGTCATACACAAAAACCTCAATGTGATTTAATGTGTTTGTGTGATTTGGTGCACATGCTTTGTAAATCCGATCATATCCTTCTGTTTTGACCTGAAAGACAGTGACGCTTTGCTTTTTTTTTTTTTTTTTTCTTTTGTAATCCATAAAGAGGCATGTAACTATATTCCAGGGTACAGTTGGTCCATTCGAGACCAATCCACCATATTGTACAGAGCTGAAGGTGTAGATGAGCATCAAACCGTGCTCAGTAGGTGGAGATGCATTGAATCAACATGAACTAATGACAGTACTAATCTGACAGCGGAGGACATAGCTAGCTCATCCAGATGATTCTAGCTCACTAATGCAGCTGTAATTTAACCAAATCAGTCTGAGATTAGTGTAAACACCATCGTTTTGCTCCGCCGTCTTAGCAGGGCATTAATTATGGGTGTTATTAGGAGTGGAATAGCTAGTATTCCCAGCATGCTTTGATTCGTGCTCTGAGGAGACCAGTGCTGGCCGTTCATTTAGGCTTGTTTTACCACGTGTATATATATAGAGAGAGACAACAATATTGAAACCTTTATTTGCTTACAACAGCTTGGTTTTCCTGTTATATGCTGGGATTTTCCTAATGTGGAATCGAAGATGCATTTCGAATGATTAATGTGATTTAAAATGGCAGGTCAACTCGTTTCCGTTGACCTGATTTTGAGGATATGGATGTGAAAATGTAATGACGATAAAAGATTGATTTAAGTTTCAAATGAATGTTGGTTTATTGGGGCAGGAGAGTGATTTTGTTCATTTTTGAAATCTGTACAAACTTTTCTTACTGTGTTTTGTCTTGATGGTCTGTGTTGACTGTGGATTCGTGTAACGGTAAAGCTGCCGCCCCAGGAACACCCGTCACGGCACAGATTCACTCCTGTGAAACGCCTCCTATGGCCTTGCAATGTTCTTTCAGTTCTTTCATACGCTTATTTGTAAGGACAAGGTATTGTACTTTTTCACAAATAAAAGTCTACGTTGTTGCAAAAAGAAATCACTGTGATCGGTTTATTTGTATCGCCTCTTAACAGTAGTGATTATTAATGTAGTGCTAATATACGTCACGCTGCACAAATTAAAACCAAAAATTGGTGAATTTAATGTAACTCTAAGATTTGAGTCTTGAGTCATGAAAATGCTAGTTTGAACATTTACTGTAAAATATTATATAGTGATGGCTTTTGGGGGGGAAAAAAGTCTTGATTTTAACAAAGGTTTCCAGAGATTGTTTTTTTTTTTTTTTTTATATTACATTTTTGGTTGGGGCATGTCACATCTGTTTTATATTGTAAATTTTACACAAGCCATAACTCTTTCTATAGATCAAAATATTTTTATACTGAAAGCCCTAATATACTTTAAAATAGATCTATTGTAAATGATTGCTGTTTTTTTAACTAAACGTTTTTAACTGTTATAGATGGTGTTCATGTCTTAATTTTCATACGTTTCAGACAAAGGTATTCTAATTAATTTCAGTATGCCCTGATGGAATTGCATTCAGAGTGTCAGACTATGTATTTATATTATTAAATCACAGCCTTTTGTCATTTGAAAAATCACACTAAGCCATATCACAAACAGGCATAAAAAAAGTTATCGGCCAACTGGCAAATAACATTTGCATATACTCGCCAGCACTTTTGCCGCTTACCGAGTGCTAATTTTAGACTCTGGTGTGTTGAATTAAATATCTTTTGTTTTGGGCAATAACTGGAATTTTTTTGTTGGAGAAATTTGGTCACAATTTTTTTGTTACAGTGTAATTAAGTACTGTGTAATATTAATTAGTAACATGTACTTATAGAGTTACAGGGTTTGGTTTAGTTTTAGTTGTTTGTAATTAATGCATAATTTACTGTTATAACTAGTAAATGTAACAATGACGCATTAAAATAGTGCTTTGTGTTTAGTCAAGGTGTAGACTTTTAGAAATACCCAAACAATACTCAGCAAATATCTGAGATGTTTTCTACACTAAAATACCCATTAGCTTTAGAGAGATGAACTTAATCATTTGAGCACCAATATCCTGAAGTATATGCAGCCAACTAGCCTGTTTATTCCTATGCACTGCAAAATTTTCCATTTTTGATCCATGATTTCATTGTGTGCACTTGACTTGAAGGTCACCTTAAAAACCTTTAATAATTTATTTTCATTTTGCTCTGTCAATACTATTTTTTTTCCCAGTCACTTTCAATCCCTTTAGCCATTTTGTACCTTACTTTCATTAATTGCAAAAACAAATACCTTTTAAATTTTTTTTTAGTGTGAAGAATTTATAAAATCTAAAACTTTTGTGCAATGGAAAGGTTCCATAGATGTTAAAGGTTCTTCACATCACACCATAATGCCAATAAATAACCTTTAAGGATGTTTCCTTAACCCTTCAAGAGATATTCTGGGCCCAAATGCAAATAAATAAATAAATAAATGAATGAATGAATAAATAAAGTTCCTTGCAACCAGTTGCTGTTCCCTGTAGGCTTAGATCATTCCTTCAGTCTATGGCAGTGGTTCCCAAACTTTTTAGAGTGGAGTAGCCACTGAGGCATTTACCATCCTTCCGCGTACCCCGTCTCTTCCGCTTAGACTGCACCTTTTCCATTAAGGGGCAATATTTGCCCACTAAATTGACTTCCCAGTGCATTTATTATCTTTATAAATACATTTACAACATTAATAATGTTTTAAATAAAAAAAAATGTTCAATAGAAACATGCAATGATAAAAACGTGAAAAATGATTATTTTAAATACTAAAACTGCCAGTAGATGGCGGTAAGTCACCGTCTTAATGCGTGAGTCATCGAGTCATTTGTTCAAGGAAGCAAGTGGCTGTATTCATAGATATACATAATAAAGGCTAGATGTCTCGTCCGCGCTGCTGGCCAATGGAGGTCGACGTCCACACCTGGCGGCCATCTTGTAACAGTCAGCTCGCTCACTCGTAACATTGTGTTTTAATGGTGCATGTACTTTTTAAATAACCATAACTTGCTCAATTTTCTACCGATTTTCAAACTGTTTGGTTTGTTATAAACGTCAGAGATGTACTTATGACTCTGCATACTTATGAATAATTATAACCATGGACTTTCATATGAAAATAACATTGAACAGAACAGATAGGTGCAATGAATATACACACGCACAAGGTATTTATGTTAAATCAATATATAGGCTACTAAAACTCAGTGTACAGAATGGCAACATGAGATATATATATACACTTTTATAATATGAATATTACTATTATAATAAAATAATTTGAATTATTACATGTTTATTTTAACTTCTTCAGGGTTGGGCCATTTACTAGGCCTTTCCCCTCGACATTGCACTGTGCCTACTTCAGAGATCACTGATCCAAAAAAAAAAAGTGTCCAAAAGACACATTCTGCGATTGTGTAAACAAACTTGTAAAAAGCTTTGGGTCAACAACAATCTTGTAATACTATTATGTCATAGCCCCGCTGTTCCTGTGTAACAGGACCTGTATTGTACATACATCCACTAAGTAACTAACGATTATCCCAAATATAATCATAATATTGTCGTATCTTACAGGTGAAAGGTGATCCCACTGGCACTCGTTTTGAGACTACGGCGATTGGAGCATCCGTAGGCTGCACAAAAGTCTGGCATCTTCTCCTATAAAGCCAGCAATTTCCTGTATCATAATGTAAGATGTTTTTAACAAACCAAACCGATTGGAAATCATGTGCAACTTAAGTTATATTGAAAAGAAAGAGCATTTCTGCCACTCCCACTGATGTAAAATTGCTGGGTAGCAGCTAAACTGTAACTACTAGGTCTCACTCAAAGCTTCTTGATATTAGCCAGCTAATAACTACAACCACATCCACAAAGATTGTAATTTAGACAAAAGATTAGTTGTCATAAAATCGTTATTGGTGTCAGTAAAACCTATATAATTGAACAGCTTGTTTGTGGTCTCAGCCTTGATAACTTGCGCAAGTAGCCGTGATACACAACTATGCTGCACGATTAAGTCGTTTTTCGAAAAGAAAAGCTGCAATTTCAACATGTTCAAGCATCCAGAATTATAGCCACGTTAATGACGTTTTGTAAGAAACCAAACCATTTGTAAATCCGTCAAGATTTCAGCGAGATAAGAGTATTTGTGTTCGTGCAGATCACTCACCTTACATCAGGTACCACAGAGCCCGCCAGAAAGCTTGCCTGTGACAAGATGGCCGCCGGTGATGACGTTAGAGACTCCGCCGTAAGACATCTAGCCTTTATTATGTATATCTATGGCTGTATTTATGAATGAATCATTGAATCAATGACTTTCACGAACAATTCGTTCAAAGCTGCAGATTCGTTCACGAATTACCGCTGTGTTGTAGTTCTGCTGTGGCTTTCACAATAGAGCAAATACTGACAATACTGTGAAGAACATAACTTAATATTACCCTTTTGTTTGTTGAACTGTTGTATAAAATCAATGTCACATTTGCAATCGTGTGGATATTTGGATTTGCATTCTTGCTCGTAAAATATTATCAACATTAAAAACAAGAACTCACAAAAGGTAGCCTATGTTTTGTATCAAGAATTTGAATCTTAAATTGATCTTTATGCACCTTTTGTGCCATGATATTTTGTTCTTCATGCTAGTAAGTGCTAAATCTACTGTACATTGTCAAGAACGGCCAGGGGCTCCTGCAGGATTTTATCTCAGGGTAAACATAACTAGTACCGTGAGATAACGAGACACAAACCTCTACATTCAATCGCGTTTGCTCCTATTTATTTTTGATCACAGTGCATACACAAACGTTTAGTCCCAAACTGCGCACATTTGGAGAAATACACGTTTACCTCATATTTCGTTAGATAAAATAGAACCAGGGCCGTACACAGGGTTTCATAATTACCGAGGTCACAAAATGTAGTTTACTAGTCTAGGGGGGTACGGGGGCGAAAAAGAGGTTGCCAACAAATTGGATAACAATTGCTTTGAAACAATGTCAACAAATAGCCTATGCATGCACAGTTTTGAGGCAGCTTTAATCGCATGTTTGGTAATTTTATGACTTAATTTACAACAGAAGAACGACGGTGCATGCTCGTAGTTTCATTTGCGTTTTATTTAAGCTATAATAAAGTAATGTGCAGCGCGCGCCGCCGCATTTGCGCGTGCAATTCTTGAGTGCGCGCCGCGAGCACAGTATAACTGCTGATTGGACAGTCATGTTCATTTTTCTGAGTTTTACTGACATAGCCTGACAACATCTCGTCTGACCGCAGTTCACTGTTGTTCCTCACCTATCTTTTCCGCGGTCGTTTGACTTGTGCCTGGCGCTGAGGCGACGTTGGAATGCGTGTCTGAAAAGTGTCCCGTTTGTTGTGGTCGTAAAGAGACAGTTCTATATAAACGCAGCGTTTTACTTGCCGATGTTTTAAAAATATTTTTATTTTTGGTATTTTATATGCTCTGTTGGTGGTTTGTGGAGTAGCATCACCCGGGGGTAATATTTTTATCCCCACGGGGGATAAAAATAATTCAGCAGAGGCAGGGATACATAGACCAGAAGGGGGGAAATCCCCCCCCCCCTACAAATCGCACCCTGATTATAATTATTGTTTTTGTTGTTACATTTAATTTATTGCCACACTTTAATATGTGAATTATATTATCAGAAAACTGAACTCATTTAGCGTCTTCAGGCTTTTATTTGTGCTTGGATAAAACAACGGAGCTGCGCACTTGGGTTTATGGCTGCTGTAAATTTTACCCGTCACATGGCACTGTTTTCGACACTCTTAATGCTCTGAAACTTTTCCCGAAACATTCAGAGAAAAGCTCCAAATATTTAAGAGGCTTTATTTCTCCATCCCTACTCAGTAGTTTTAGGCCTTTTGCAAATGTCTCAATCAAGTTTTATCTGTTTTAGAGAGCGTTTAAACATTTTGAGCTTGTTTTTAAACATTAACTATCTGTAATATCATTTTTCATGTGTGGAAAAAGCGACGAAACTAAACTATCCAATCAGATTTCTTTTCACCCATATCCCCACGCCCACCCATGCACTCACATAAACACATTTGACTTTACAACACACAAACGCACACCTTTATTTATTCTAATTCTCTCTTGCTTTCTTAATATGTAATGAGTGTACACAGAAAGATTTTAATAATCAATTTAAAAATTATGTAAAAAATAAAAACGGCATTAATTAGCGCCCTCTCATGATACGCACAGTGCGTACAGCCGTACGGCTGCAGGCGCCACTGAGAACGGCAGTAATGTAGCGCGATTTGCTAAGGCAGCAGACTCTGCACGCAACATATATGCACCCATATGAACGCTGCTTATTTGGAAATGGACGCTGTCAGATTTGACCGCAAAAGATGTGGTATTTTGATTGGATGTCATGTAGTTACGGCATTGTGCCTGTTAGAAAATACATGCTTGGTTTTAATGTTATTTTAAGGTGGGGAAGAATTAAATGAACGGCAAAATTTGGCATTTTGTTCGCGTACCCCCTCTGTCACCTCACGTACCCCAGTTTGGGAACCACTGATCTATGGGATATTTTTTACCCATATTACATTGTCTACCAGCTGAAAATTCAAAGTTTGATCGCTTTGAAGATTATTTACGAGCTCATTTAATTCTCATAACTACAACTACAAAGAATGAGCAATACAGTGATGCGTCCCTTAGCAATCACCACTGTTTCCCAAACGCTCCCCATTTCTGCTGTTGGTCATTGAAACAGCTAGTCTTTCCCGAAATTAACGCCGTTGGTTGAGCCAGAAGTTTGAATGTACCACATATTTTACACTACAGGAAGTCAACTTACGATGGCTTATAACTGTCTACACGTTAAACTGGAATTGATGGAAGTATTTTAACATAAAAAAAAATACTTCATGGCATGTCAGTATGAACAGAATCAAATTTCTTCATTGCATTTGCTTTCATTTAGTTCACTTTTATTGTTTTTCGCTTGATTCTGTGCTTTCCAGTTCAGTAAACTGCTAATCAACAGTTCAAGAATCAATGCAAATTTTTCATTGTAACAGGGATTTTTTTTTCTTTCATTTTCTTAAGTGTTGTTTGGAAGTACATCCCAGATACACATTTTAATTTATTCAGTTGCTGTTGTTGATTGATCAGTAATCATTATGGTCAGCTGAGCGTGATGATGACAGTTTACCTATTCTACAAAAAGGAAAAAAGCTTTGTAATTCTTATTCAGTGTGTATTTGTGAGTGGAGTGTACCAGTGCTTTTGAACCAGATAAAATGAGCCAGCCTTGAAGTAGGCTACCTGATCTCAACCTATTGAAAAGAGTTTTGTTTGATTTGACGACCTAAGAAGTTACAACAAACGTTTACAGCATCTAAAACATTGGTCTCGAACTCAGTTCCTGGAGGCCCACAGCCCTGCAGAGTTTAGCTCCAACCAACTCCAACTCACGCCTGCTTGGAAGTTTCTAAACCTGAAGACCTTGATTAGCTGGTTCAGGTGTGTTTAATTAGGGTTGGAACAAAACTGTGCAGGGCTGTGGCCCTTCAGGAGCAGGATTGAGACCGCTGATCTAAAAGATGGAGGTTTGTCAATGGAGATTTTCCAAAATAATTATTCAGAATATATTTATTTTTGTTATCTTGGCAAGATTTTAAAAGAGGGGGGAGAAAATGCTTCCCATATATTTTGTTTTTGACACCAAAATATGTCTAATTTATGCCTAAATTAATTGGGTTCATCAAGTGATTGGGTTTCTTCAGAAGACTTGAAACCATTTGATTCAAATGGATTTATTTTTCAATATCTTTATGAACTGTTAGAGTTTTGGGTGAACAGACGTTCAGTGGATGGAGAGAAATCTCTCAGATTTCATTAAAAATATCGTCATTTGTTTTTTGAAGATGAATGAAAGTCTTATGGGTTTGGAACAAGAGTATGAGTAAACAGAATTTTCATTTTTGGGTGAACTAACCCTTTAAGCACTTTAAGTATCTTTATATGTAGCTATAACCTTTTATAACTAAATAAACTCAAAATCAAATGGAACGATTATTTGTGCAAACTAAACTAACAATGGGTAAGTTGTCACCTGTAAACAACTGTTGGGTAGTTGACAAATAGGCAGTAAAAAATGCTTTTTTTGTAAAACACCATTTTTGAAGAAAAAATATATGTAGTGTGAAGTCTGATGTTTGAGAAAATATAAGGGGTCACTAACTTTATCAATTCTTTCACTGTTTTTTGAACATTTTTACTGAACTGTACCGTAAATGTGTCCTCTGGTGTGACATGACATAAAAATTAAGGGGAAAAAAAAAAAAAAACTAATTACAATATACAAATAGCATGAGAGAGATCTCCATTGTTAGACACTAATTTTCATATAGTGCTATTTATTTAATATGAAATTATGAATACAATTATTTTTTCCCCAGACTTGTTGGACTTTTTCAATAAATACGAGACAAAATTTGCTGTCATCCTTTCAAAACTGCTGAAAATTATACCATTTTAAGATGAATGATGATAATACCTCCCCTACTGCAATACTCAACTGTTCCTTTAAGATATTTTTTGAGATAAAGACAAATCTGTGGTTCTTTTATGTGTGTCACACCATAGGACATTATGTCACACTAAAGGACAGAAATGGTAGTTATTGCATTACACAGAGTGAGTGGTATTACATTAAAGTATTTTTATTTAAAGATGGAAAAATGAATTTTGATACAATATCGTTTTTTTTGTTTGTTTGTTTTAAATCAACAAAATGAACGGTGACTCCTTGACAGAGAAAATTTTTTTTTAAACTTGAACACCCCCAAATCTTTTTTTTAATGTAATTCATTTGTTTGTTAAAGAAGAAATATTTAATTTTGTTACATCATCAACCATGTTTTTAAAAATCACATTTTTTAAAGTATATGGCTGTTCTTTTTAAGGCATCATTTCGATTCTATTTACTTTGCGTCGTCTCTTAGGATCTCCTCCTTTCTGCGTGGATCCCTGTTAATTTTCTCTCTATATTTCTGTGTCCTCTCCCTCCCACTCATTTCTTTCCCTCAGTTCTTTCTATCTCAAAAACAGTATTACATTTTATTCTTATTTTTGACACTTTATAATAATACAAATTTTATGCAAAACATCAGAAAAAAATGTATTCAATGTAATTTTTGAGATTTAAGATTTAAGAACACTGAATGATCAAAAAAATAATAAAAAGTAGTTGAACAAATCTTATTTAACTATTTAAAATGCTTCTTAAAGAGACATCTTTGTCCTCCGGTGTCACAGTACAGGTGTCACACCGGTGGACATTATCTGTCACACCATAGGACGTTTCAGCTTTTTGAGTCAGTTAATGGCCTTGCTATTCGTAGCTAACCTGTCATTAGCAGTTAGCAAGACACATTTGCATAATTTTCCATGATTATGTAGTTTAACATACATTTTTAATTTAAAAATATAATTTAGGGGTGTTGCACCAAAGGACAACAAAACTTAACACTTTTATAGTGGTTCCAAAAAAGTTAAATATTTGAATAATTCTGAGACAAAAACTAACCATGTGCATAAGTCATGGGCTTCACAAGGGGCTTCAGTAACATGACCTTGTATGGGGTCCTTCAACTAATTAAAGTTGTCTGTGGAATTGCCCGATTTAATATCAGGATATGGTGTCACACCGGAGGACATGGTTTTCAGTGACAAAATGTATCCTATACGCTTTTAGAAATATATGGATGAAAAAAATGGTTGCCATTTAAATTATGCCTGAGGTATTTATTAAGATTTTTATGCTTTTCTTTTTAATTTATAAAAGTTGTAATTTATTGAACATGCTTGAGACCACAGGACAATTTTGAGATTTGGCTCAAAAACAAAGCAGTTTTTATAACAACAGGTCCATGTAAAACAAAGAAATGTTTAACCATTTACTGCATTTTAAATGATAACAATACTAATTATATTCATTTTTGCCTTGTGTGAAAATGCCATGTCATGTCAACAACCCAGTTATTTGTGCAAAAAAAACCAAAAAAAAAACCTATTAACTATGGTTATGTTAGCTGTACCCTACAACATGTTTCCATTTTTAAAAGCATTAATTTTCTCGACAAATAGCCCTTGCAGCCACTGTCCAGTGGTCAATAAAACGCATAGGATCTGCACTGATTGACAACATGACAATTTTAACTGGTATATCCATTTTATAGAAGGAACTCATACACCCTGTATATGTGCAGTCTTGTAATTCTGGTAGTAGCTGCTTTCCTTTTCAAGCTCTGAAGAGTTGTTATGAGGCTCCTACTCAACGCTTCCTTCTGTCTGTTGCTTGCAGTTTTGTTTTCTCCTTTTCCAGTAAGGCTGTCTATCTACGTTACCATTCTCTTCTTCGCTGACGGCTCCAGCTCAGGTGATAAAAGCGTAACCTTCACGTTAATGAAGTACTCACGCTAAAACATTGCTGTGTTCAAAGTGCGATGCCATGTTCATGAAATGAAAGGGCTGTCTGTCTGTCTCATTCAGATCAAAAGCATCAGAAGTTAAAAACACATTGTACAATTTCACTGAGACATCCAGGCTTTTAATGAGAGCAAAGCACTATGGGTAGAGGAAGGGATTGTTTCATTAAGTTACTCTAACAAAGGCCTTATACGGAGATTTTTCTCAAATTTAGCCCAAACTTTTGTTGGTAGTTAAATACATGCTATCATGGATTTTCTGAGGCTCACTGAAACTAAATATAAATTTGCGACTGGATTGGTTCGTGCTGTGCATATATTGCTTTGTATCTGTAGGCTCAAGACTTTAAAGGAATAGTTCACCCACAACGAATATGGAGTCATTACTTATCCTCGTTTTTCATCTGTTGAACACAAAAGGAATGAATTTGAAGACTTGTTGCACTGCTCTTCTACAGAAAGATGGAACAAAATGAGGTGAGTAGCTACACAAGTATATAGGGCCTATATATTTTTGTTGATTAACTGTTCCTTTAAGTTACTGATTTTGGAGTTTTTTTCTTTTATACCATTTCAATGGTTTCTTAAAAAATAAAAATAACTATCTCACTTAAGTCCAGAATGGTTTAGTTTATTTGCGATCAGTGTGCAGTGACTGTCACAGACCAACCGGTAGGTGTCACTGTTGTTTTCATTGTCAGTTCAGTTCAAGTACTGCCTTTATGTCTTCAGGCAATGTGCCCTTTTCATGTTCACATGAAATTCAAAATAAAAAAAAATTGACCTTCTATAACTTTGAATACATTTAATAAACTAAAACAATGTTCATAACACCTAAATAATTCCCACTACTAACCAAAAATTACTAGACGTTTGCTTTATGAGTGGTTTTCTGTTAGTGGCAAGCACCTGCTAAGTGCTGGATATTATTTAAAAATGGCATGCAAATTGGCCTTTGTTAGCCGCTGATGAAGAAACATTTGAATAACAATATCCTGAGTGCGGTGACGTCTGCTCTTCAGGTGTTTCTGAGCATGGCAGGGCTTTATGAGAAAGTATAATCAGAGTTCTTGGCATGGACACATTATGGTCTGTAAAACACTACAGAAACGTCCACTGTCGCTGTTGCAGAATAAACTGTTCTCCAAGTGTTTGTTTGTCAATTAGAAATGACGTGTGCCAAGTCTTGCTGCATTGAATTCATATAACATGAAATTACTGTACTGTCTATAGCGCATTTTGATTTTACCTGGATCGTTCTCACCATGCTTTAGATTTTCATGCCCAATCATGTATGTTGGATAATATACAGTATATATTGGATATTAAAACCACATTTTATAAAATGGGTGAATTTAATTAACGGGTGAATTTAATTAATTTTACTATGTTGGTTTTAGCAGATGTTGCCGTTATAATACATAATCCAGGTGTTTCTTCATTTATTCCTTTTTCTAATTGAAATGCATCAAACAAAAAGTGTTTTCTTGGAAATATTGTTAGAATTGGTCATCAGTTTAAAGGGTTTTCTTATTTCCTCTGTATTTGGTATTTTCTATTCCGTTTTTTGTCCAAGTCACTTTAGAAATCCTGTGACAGCAGGATCAGGTATTATCAATGGATTTGGATCAATTCTGTGAATTCTGTTTTGTGGTATTAGTTGTTTGTCGCATCCTCTTTGACAAAATATACTGAAATTAGTATATGAAAATGTCAACAGATGATTAACAAATATCAAAATTAAATTCATACCCATATACTGTAATCAACTCACACCAAACAATTGGATAACTTACGCTCTTTATGTCCATCCTATTTTTCTTACCTTTAACATAAAATATTTACTTTAAGTACCCCTGAGAGAAGTACCTTTTTCATTTTTATGATTTAGCCATTAAGTAATCATTTCACTGACTCCCTGCAGTTCCCTCACGAACCCCCGTTTGGGAAACCCTGGTGTAAATAGTGAAGTTGTAATTAATAAAATTTAAGTGCCTGAGCTTGATTATCTTTTTATAGTAATAATTGCTTAAATTACAATTATATTTATCATTTAAGTTAAAGGGGGATAGTTCACCCAAAAATGAAAATTCTGTCATCATTTACTCACCCTCAAGTTGTTCTAAACATGTAAAGCGAGTTTATTTCTTCTGTTGAACACAAAAGAAGATATTTGTGTTCAACAGATGATTACCCCCCCCCCCCCCCCCATACTATGGAAGCCAATGGGGTCCATCAACTGTTTGGTTATCAACATTCTTCAAAATATCTTCTTTTGTGTTCAACAGAAGAAAGAAACTCATACAGGATTGGAACAACTTGATGGTGAGTATGACAGAATATTTGTTTTTGGGTGAACTATCCCTTTAAAAGGACTGAACTGTCCTACCTATTCACAGTCCATTTCTGGGTGAGTGCCCCCTCCCTCTTCCCTGCCCAGCCCAATGCCCCATGGTCCCATTCTGCTCTCTGCTCAAAGGCCTAATTAGTGGCTGAATATGCAAATAAGCACAGCTGCCAAAGTGTAGCAGTTTTTTCCTGAAATGCGTCAGGAGTTGAAATGGTGCTTTAGTTCAGTGGTGAAACAGCTTAAAAATCAACTCGTTCATTACTGTGAAAATCAGTATTGAGAAAACTTAAAATTCAACGCAACCTGAAGTATTCAAATTTTAGGATTTCTCAACTATTCTCTTTAGAGTTGTCCTAGCACTATTTTATTTTGTCAGTTTGTATTTGTTCATTCACTAAAAGCAAAATAGCCCATTCAGCCAATAAGTTTAGCAAATTATAACAGAGTAAATGTAAATCTATTCTATTGAGCAATCTTTTTGGTAGCTCTCTCTCTCTCTCTCTCTCTCTCTCTCTCTCTCTCTCTCTCTCTCTCTGTGTGTGTGTGTGTGTGTGTGTGTGTGCGTGTGCGTGCATTTTTGTGATTTATGAGGACACAAATTTGTATAATGACATGGGTATTACACTGGTATTACGACGTAAACATGAAATATGAGGACATTTCATGAGTCCTCATATTTAAAATAGCTTTAAAAACATACTAAACAATGTTTTATTAAAAATGTAAAAATGCAGAATGTTTTCTGTGATGGGTAGGTTTAGGGGTAGGGGTAGTGTAGGGGAATAGAATGTACAGTTTGTACAGTATAAAAACCATTATGGCTATGGAATGTCCTCACTAAGATAGCAAAACAAACCTTTGTGTTTGTGTTTATGTATACACATATACATAGACCTCAACACTTGACACACAAACCTGAAGAACTGTGACAATCAACAAATGTAAAAAGATAAGCTCACCACAACACATAAAATAACTAAACTAATGGCAAAACAACAACAAAAGTTTAAATGAATGCCAGCAAACAGTGAAACAATAATAATAATAATAGCTAATCCTTTAAAGGATTAGTTCACTTTCAAATGAAAATTACCCCAAGCTTTACTCACCCTCAAGCCATCCTAGGTGTATATGACTTTCTTCTTTCTGATGAACACAATCGGATATATTTTAATAAATATCCTGACGCATCTGAGCTTTATAATGGCAGTGAGCGGGACCAACGAGTATGAGCTGAAGAAAGTGCCAGTTTACATTTTCTTCGTAACTTGAATACGGAAGGTGGTCTGGCGGAAGCTACATATTTTACTTCATAACTTGTTAAATATGGATTTTTTTTTTTCAAAAACACATCGCTTCACTTCAGAAGGCCTTTATTAACCCCCCGTAGCCGTGTGGAGTACAGGTTTATTATGGATGGATGTGAATGGAAGCACATTCTTCAGCTCATACTTGTTAGTCCCGCTCACTGCCATTATAAAGTGTCAGGATATGTATTAAAATATCTCAGATTGTGTTCATCAGAAAGAAGAAAGTCATATACACCTAGGATGGCTTGAGGGTGAGTAAAGCTTGGGGTCATTTTTTTTTATTTGAAAGTGAACTGAGCCTTTAACAGTAAGTGCGTAATTGATTCATGCTGCAATGCATGCTGGGAAGTTGCATTTAGTCTTTTCTTCCTTATAATGACGTATATCCGAGTGAAACGGCTTCTCATACAAGAAAAAATGTATGACGGGACTTGATTATGTGCATGGGGAATTGATTGGATGGTTGTGGTTTGCTATTGGTGACAGGTTGCCACGCCCTCGTGCCACTAAACACATCATCAGAGAAGAGAAGAGATGTCACTGCAAGAAGGAAGGAAAATTATTTTGATTAAAGATTATGAGGGCATGTGAATTTAAACAAATGATATAATAAATACTGCAATATTCCATAAAAAACAAGAATTGTCCATTATGATTTTGTGGTAACTAACATTTCAGAAATAATGTTCAATTTGAAATTCTTTGTTCAAACAAGAATGTTTGACAAGTTGGGACAACATTTGGGGGAATTCTTCTGATCTAACATGAAGTTTTACGTAATTCACATTTCTTAGTATTTGTGACTAAAAAGGTCCCATATACTGTCGTTGCTTTTTTTCAGTTGCTTTGGTTCGCTATACAAATAAATATTGTAACATATTGACGTCTGAGTCATTGTAAACTCGGTCTTGAACTCTTCACGGCCGATTGTCGATTATGCTTGATTAAAGGATGGTGTGAACATTAAGAATCAATACCGCGGACAGCTCAGTGAATCAGACTACACAGTCAATTAACCAGCTGCTGAACATCAGCGCCAGGGAGCTGATCTCGGATCAGATCATCCACGCGTTCAGCTGAGGTGGGCCGCAGAGGGGAGAAAGACCGCAGCTTCTTGTCGCCTTTTTCAAATTTCTCTGGCTGGATAATAAAGGTTAATAACAGTCCTTTCAGTGTCATATTTGACATGACCAGTCATTGCAGTAATTACAATCATTACAGCCGAAGGATGTCGTCTTATCCCTCTTAAACATAGAGCACTCCAGAAAATCAATTATTCAATCAAAGGACACCCCTCCTTCACTCTATTCAATAGTGGCTGAAAGGAGTTGGTTCACTTGATTTCAGGTCCAGAGAGAATAAGTCTGACTGCAGAGACCTTTAATTTCAGACGTTCAATGGAATGTTAACTTTCTTCACACGATCAGTGAACAGGAAGTTCTGTGGGATTCAGCGGGTTCCTTTTTTTTGTTTTAAACGCGAGTTATGGTAGAGGGATGTCAGACAAGTTACACTTTCTTGCACATGTTCTCTCCCTCTCTGTCCTCTTATGCATGCTGGGATTGTCAGGATGTAATTTAAGTGCATAGGCACAAAGACCAAATGCCAAACAGACAATGACGATGTGTTCAGCTTTAAATGTAGCTGCTCTCGGTTCGTTTGGGGTGTGTAATTAGGATCAGTGTTACAGAAAAGAGTCAAAAAATCACAATGTGCTTTAGACACAGGAAGAACGATCAGGGCAAATGAAAGAATCTGAACACTCTGTGGGCCGCAAGGCTAGTGTCACAGATAATACCATCACACATAGCTTAAAGTGGTTGTGTTAAAAGCTGTCCCACAAAAGGTTCGAGACTTGAAGACCCATAGAAAGTCCTGTGGATTTGAATATAGTTGAAAAAACCCCCAAAAGAATTACATAAGAGGTTGTCATGGAAACGGCATATCTTCATGATTTCACATCTCTTGTTTAGGTTCTCATTTATATTAGTCATTAAGAAGCAAACACTATAATCTAACATGAAAATGTTCAATTTTACTCAAGCAAGCATGGAAGAACAAGTGCAATTGTAGAAAAGGGTAACTGCAAGTTTCTTTAATCACAAATAAATAAAGAGTGATGACAAGTATTTAGCAAATGCAAAGTTCTCTCTCTGACTGCGAAAAAGAAGTGTGATTGTTTCACTTTGTGATACATTTTCACCAAAAATGTGTTGTGAGGTGTATGTAATTCTTCTGCTGTGTATAGCATAATATAGGTTGGATTTTCAAACTAATATCTATTTTATCTGTAGGTTGCTGATTATGAGTTAAAGTTCACCCAAAAATGAAAATTCTGTCATCATTTACTTAACCCTCACGTCGTTCCAAACCCGCAAGACTTTTGTTCATCTTTGGAACACAAATGAAGATGTTTTTGATGAAATCTGAGAGATTTCTGTACCTCCGTTGACAGCCACGCAACTGACATTCTGACGCTTCCAAAAGTTCATAAAGAGGTCTTAAAACTAATCCATATGTTGAGTGGTTTAGTACAAATTTTCTGAAGAGACTCTTTATATGATGAACAGATTGAATTTAGGCTTTTATTCACATATAAACATTGATCAATGAACACAAACAGAAAAGAAGCTCAACCAAACCTGCATGACGCGCGAGAACAAACAACTCACTGGGTCTTGTGGAAGCTTAAACATGCTGTGTGACACACGAGAATGAACCTCATTGGTTTTTGCAGAAGCTGAAACATGCTGCATTAGATGAGAATTAACCTCATTAGTTCTTGCTGAAGCTCAAACATGCTGCGTAACACGAGAATGAACCTCATTGGTTTTTGCGGAAGCTCAAACTTGCTGCATAACACAAAAAATGAACCTCACTGGTTCTTGCGGAAGCTCAAACGTGCTGCGTAACATGAGAATGAACCTCAATGGTTCTTGGGGAAGCTCAAACGTGCCCACGTAACACAAGAATGAACCTCATTGGTTTTTGCAGAAGCTCAAACGTGCTACGTAACACGAGAATGAACCTCATTGGTTCTTGTGGAAGCTCAAACATGCTGCGTAACATGAGAATGAACCTCACTGGTTCTTGGGGAAGCTCAAACGTGCTGCGGAACACAAAAAATGACCCCCACTGGTTCTTGCGGAAGCTCAAACGTGCTGCGTAACATGAGATAGAACCTCATTGGTTCTTGCGGAAGCTCAAACGTGCTGCGTAACATGAGAATGAACCTCATTGGTTCTTGGGGAAGCTCAAACGTGCTGCGTAACACAAGAATGAACCTCACTGGTTTTTGCAGAAGATCAAACGTGCTGCGCAACATGAGAATGAACCTCACTGGTTCTTGCGGAAGCTCAAACGTGCTGCGTAACATGAGAATGAACCTCATTGGTTCTTGGGGAAGCTCAAACGTGCTACGTAACACAAGAATGAACCTCATTGGTTCTTGGGGAAGCTCAAACGTGCTGCGTAACACGAGAATGAACCTCATTGGTTCTTGGGGAAGCTCAAACGTGCTGCGTAACACGAGAATGAACCTCATTGGTTCTTGGGGAAGCTCAAACGTGCTGCGTAACACAAGAATGAACCTCATTGGTTTTCGCAGAAGCTGAAACATGCTGCATTAGATGAGAATGAACCTCAATGGTTCTTGGGGAAGCTCAAACGTGCTGCATAACACAAGAATGAACCTCATTGGTTTTTGCAGAAGCTCAAACGTGCTACGTAACACGAGAATGAACCTCATTGGTTCTTGGGGAAGCTCAAATGTGCGGTGTAACAAGAATGAAACTCAATGTTTTTATCAGAAGCTCAAACATGCTGCGTAACACAAAAAATGACCCCCACTGGTTCTTGCAGAAGATCAAACGTGCTGCGCAACATGAGAATGAACCTCACTGGTTCTTGCGGAAGCTCAAACGTGCTGCGTAACATGAGAATGAACCTCATTGGTTCTTGGGGAAGCTCAAACGTGCTACGTAACACAAGAATGAACCTCACTGGTTTTTGCAGAAGCTCAAACGTGCTGCGCAACATGAGAATGAACCTCACTGGTTCTTCCGGAAGCTCAAACGTGCTGCGTAACATAAGAATGAACCTCACTGGTTCTTGGGGAAGCTCAAACGTGCTGTGTAACACAAGAATGAACCTCATTGGTTCTTGGGGAAGCTCAAACGTGCTGCGTAACACGAGAATGAACCTCATTGGTTCTTGGGGAAGCTCAAACGTGCTGCGTAACACGAGAATGAACCTCATTGGTTCTTGGGGAAGCTCAAACGTGCTGCGTAACACAAGAATGAACCTCATTGGTTTTCGCAGAAGCTGAAACATGCTGCATTAGATGAGAATGAACCTCAATGGTTCTTGGGGAAGCTCAAACGTGCCCACGTAACACAAGAATGAACCTCATTGGTTTTTGCAGAAGCTCAAACGTGCTACGTAACACGAGAATGAACCTCATTGGTTCTTGTGGAAGCTCAAACATGCTGCGTAACATGAGAATGAACCTCACTGGTTCTTGGGGAAGCTCACACATGCTGCGTAACACAAGAATGAACCTCATTGGTTCTTGGGGAAGCTCAAACGTGTTGCGTAACAGGAGAATGAACCTCATTGGTTCTTGGGGAAGCTCAAATGTGCCGTGTAACAAGAATGAACCTCATTGGTTTTTACAGAAGCTCAAACATGCTGCGTAACACAAGAATGAACCTCACTGGTTTTTGCGGAAGCTCAAACTTGCTGCATAACACAAAAAATGACCCCCACTGGTTCTTGCGGAAGCTCAAACGTGCTGCGTAACATGAGAATGAACCTCATTGGTTCTTGGGGAAGCTCAAACGTGCTGCGTAACATGAGAATGAACCTCATTGGTTCTTGGGGAAGCTCAAACGTGCTGCGTAACACAAGAATGAACCTCACTGGTTTTTGCAGAAGCTCAAACGTGCTGCGTAACACGAGAATGAACCTCATTGGTTCTTGGGGAAGCTCAAACGTGCTGCGTAACACAAGAATGAACCTCATTGGTTTTCGCACGTGTCAAGCAAACATGCTTGAGCTTCCATTTACCACAACTGATATGTGAGTTGATGAATGTTTATATGTGATTAAAAGCCTAAATTCAGTCGGTTCATCATATAAAGCGATCGAGTGTCTTCAGAAAATTTGTACTAAACCGCTCAATTCATATGGATTAGTATTACAATCTCTTTATAAACTTCTTGAAGCGTCAAAGTGTCAGTTGCTGCGACGGAGGGACAGAAATCTCCCAGATTTCATCAAAAAGATCTTCATTTGTGTTTCGAAAATGAACGAAAGTCTTGTTTGTAAGGACATGAGGATGAGTAATTAATGACAGAATGTTCATTTTGGGTGAACATTCTGTTTTTAAAAAGCATGCAAACACTGATGCTGGAACAACATTTTATCAAGACTGAGGTCAAGGAGTAATTTTAACATGTTGTGAAGTTGAATCTTTTTAAAATGTGTAACTTTAATAAAAAATATCTAGTTTTAAACTGTTCTTGACTTATCAACAGTATATTAGTGAAACTGAATAAATGCAACTGGCCTGACTTGTATTTAATTCAATATTAAGATGTAATCTTCATCATTATAATTCTGTTAATTGTTTTGGCACATAAAATGTTTCTTACAGTATATTAAAACATGTAAGGTAGATTTGAAGTATCTGTGAGTTATAAAGTCAATATGTAAAAGTCACTTGTGGTCTCCCCTATATTTCATTTACCACATTGAAGTAAACAGAAATAACAAGAAAGTTTTATATATAAAATCTTAAAGATCTTAAATGCACACCGTCCTGCTCCTGCTGCAACTGCTGGGTGTCTCTCTGTTCCTGTCCGCTCAGAGCTTTCTTCCGTTTAATTAGATTTGTAAAAACAATTTTTGGAGAGCTTTATTCTGTAAAAGCTCTCAGGGGTTAAAATCAGCTGAGCACTTCTTTTCAGATTCTTTTCAGCGGTGGAGCATAAATTATTTAAAATTGTGCGACCTTTTATCTCACCCCCTTTGAAGGCAGCAAATTAAAAATGTAAATGGCCTCCCTAATTAATATGCAAATGCATTCATTCCCAGTTAACAATTAGCAATTAAACCTGCACTGTCTAGAAAGAGCACTGACAAAATTAGCAACTTATTTTTGCATTTGAAAAATAGCGACGGGACACAAATGTTTTGTTGAACAAAGTGACTTTTTGAAATGTTTTGGATCAGCTGGCCTCACAAATGCTTCATTTTTTTTTTTTTTTTTTTTTTTAAAGACAGATCGGATGGTCACATACAAATCATTTGACCTTCTACTAAGAGGTTTCTCTTGTCCTTTTAAGAACAAATGATTTTTTTTTTTTTTCAGTTTTTTCACTATAACATTTGCTTAGAGATTTCAATAGGCAATAGAAAAGTCAGAAATCTCAGGGTTGATGACTTGCAAATGCTAAGGTATGCTGCCTCTTACAATGCTTGTAGACAGAATAATGATGGTCACTATTCAGGTTATATAGAAGAGAAGGTTCTTCATCACTTGACAGCGGGCCCCGTATGCACTGACAATGACATTTACAGCTCTTAACATTGAAACATTGAAATGTTAAGTGTTTAAATGTAAAGACTTGCAGTGTAATTATGCCAAGCCCTTTGGGGCTGAGGAATTTCCAAATGATTGCTAAAACACTTCAAATAAATATACATGTTATATACATGTTTTGTTGTACTCTTCCATTCAAATGTTACATTTTTCACATTTCATTGATGTGCTTTGTTAATATTATTTGTATTATAATCCTTGCCCTTACAAGTTCTGAAGTATTAAAATGTTATGCGCTGATTATTCATTTGATAATTATAAATAGCTTGTTTGTGTGTGTGTTTTACTGTTCAGAGCTCATCTGGAAACGGCTTATGCACAGTAATGTGTTTTCTTCCAATATTATTTCAAGACTATGTAATTACACTTGTACAGTAACATGTAGTCCTCATTTCCCATAGTAGTTTGTTTTGTGGTATTTGACATAAAATAGACATATATCTTAGACATATATCTTAGACATATATCATAAAACCTGTAGGTAAAATAATTAAAAAAAAAAAAGTATTGTTTAAAATAGTTTTAGGTAAAATATGACATTTCACAAAATTGTCATATCCACTATCGATCTACTTTATCACATAAAGCAGGTATAAAAAGGATAAGCAAGATTAGTATACAAGTAAGAGAAAATGTCATCCTGCTTATCAATGGCTACTTACCAAATTAATTATGTGAATATGAAAGATTGATTTAAGTTGAAAGTGTTTTAACCTGTATATTATCTTAAAGCACACTGTAAAAAAGAATTGTTGGTTTAACTTAAAAAAGCATGTTACCTGGTTGCCTTCATTTTGAGTTCATTGAAATTAAAAATTTGAGTTAATACAAATGAAGGCGATTGGTTTAATCAACAGAAACTCAAAATATTGTGTTATCTGAACCACATTAATTATTGAAGTTGATTTGACAAAAGAAAAAATGTTGTGTTAACAAATCATGAAAATATTTTTTTTACAGTGCATTTAGAAGAGAATAAAATAATCCATCACAATGTACAAAACATTCAACCTGGCAACAAGACGAACACTACAACAATATTTCAGTAATATTAACACTAAAGTTCTCAGATTTCATTTTCATACAGTTGATAACTGAGACTCAAGATGGCACCAATTGTATTTATATGAAACAAGTGAGTTATGGAGTGTGTTACGAGAGACATAAAAGTACCGCCAGTTTCAGTTGCCCAGATGAGCGGACAGTGCTGGGTAGCTGCACTTACAATTTGTAGTCGGTTACTGATTCCAAAATCCCATGACAAAAATTGTAGTTAGTAATGTAATCCATTACATTACACATTTAAGATAATATAACCGGACTACTTTTGGATTACTTTTGACTTAACTTGTTTATTACATTGATTTGAATAGGATAATCTTGTACCATATTGATATAAAAATACAAATAGGAAGAAAATATATTCCATTCTTTATCAACAACATGAAGTGCAATAAATATCAAAGACTATAGATATAGAAAGACGGTTCACTCCTATTAGTTATAAATGGGAGAAACTGCAACATGCAATATGGCGGAATATGTCCCGCCTTCTAGGTAAAATAGCCAATAGCTAATTGATAAAGTCATTGCATCACTGCAGCTGCCATTAGAATCTCCGGTTCCCATAGAAACCTGAGACAAGCGCATAGGACTGCACATGCGCATTGACTCGTCTATCTTGAAAAAGCTTTTTTAACGCTATTTGAGCATAAGAAACAACATTTATGGGACAGTTAATGTCAGATTTTGTTGCTGATTTGAAATATGTAATTTAATTGTGAGTTCGCCAAGCAGTTTTTGAGATTTCAGGATTCCACCATTCAAATAAATAGGACTTGGTCTTGGATGCCCGAAATAGCTGCCCGGAGGCATTGCAAATATGACCGCCGAGTGAACAGACTTTCCTTGAAAGGGACTTTGTAAATATTACATTATGTCAGGGTTTCCCAAACTGGGGTTTTGTGATGGAACTGCAGGGGTTTAACGAAAAGCTATTGATTAAATCATAAAAATATATAGGGGTCCTGATTTTGTTTTTTAGGGTGTACTAGAATAGGTTTTCATGCTTGATTGTTCAAAAAATGCATTACATCACATATTTTACATTATTGCAGTACTTCTCTTCCCAGTCTGTCTCAAACGCTCTGTTTAGTTCCTGTTTTGATGAAGCCCCTCCTTCTGAAATATATAATGTGCTCTGATTAGTCAGCTGGCCCAGTGTGTTGTGGTTGGTGAACTGCTTAGAGCGTGTTCCGGAAATGTCACGTCCCTTACCATAACCGCGAGTTTCATCTGCTCAAGTGTAAATATTAATGATGGTGTCAATGTTGCCATACCTGTTCGAGCCCCATTCAGACTCTGAGAATGTACGAGGATCGTGCAGAAGCTTTGCAAGCACGGATTTTACAGGACGTATCAGAGTGGTAAGTTACTAAGGATTGGTGAACAGTTACAAAAGCGAGAGACCCTGTAGCTAAACATTACATCAACACTGTAATGTAGCTAGCAGGCTAGCGAAGCCAAACAGCTTTGCCCATTATTTACATTGTAGCAATAACATAAAACTTATAATTGGACCTGTTAATATAAAACACAAATAAATAACAAATAATAAACCATACTTACAGGTTGTGATCCATACCGATGATGATTCATAACTGATTTTACCGAGAAATTGCACCTGCTCCATCTTTTAGGAGAAGCTTTTGTGCATAGCCGACATTGTACTCTCTTAGGTTCTGGAAGCTGAAAAAAGGGTTTTGGAACCAGGGTGGAAAAACAGCATCTTTTCGGCATGGCAACAACAAGCTACTAAAGCTGGGGCCAGTTGCATAAACGTAGCCACTAAGTTAAGACTGTGTCTTAAGAAACAGTCTGATCAGCTTGCAATTAGATACGGCTAATCAGTCCTACTTTTCAAATTCAAATTAGAACATTCTCCCTTTTTTGTAACTGACATAAAAAAAGTTATAACTGGTCTTGAAGAAAAAAATAGATGACTAACTTGTAAGACTAGTCTTTTCGTAATTTATGCAACCAGCTATAGGTCGTCTTCTTGGTCTTCTCTAGTGCAGCTCAACCAGGCCTCGCGCCCCCTTTTTTTTTCCCTTATTTAACCCTCATGTTGTGTTATCATTTTGACCCGGAGAGGATTTTCCCGTACCCGAAAATGCTAGTTAATGTTATTGTATTGGACTAAAATTGACTGACTTTACTCACACAGAGTCTAACAACTTCCCACATTTTTTTTTTGATACTTTTTGTAATTTTTTGTGAATATTTTTTTTTTTTTTTTTTTTTTTTTTTTTTTTTCCACATTGTAACACTTGTGAAAGGTGTCTGTGAAGGCCTCACCGAACGACAGCCAGTGGCACAGATTCCCAACAAACCATCCCATAACAGCGTGATGAATACGATCTTCAACTAGATGGAACTAGATTAAATATTTTGACTGTTGCGATCCCAATCGGACTTATGACCTGAATCATAATTATGCACTGTTCACTGTTGGCCAGAGGAGAACTGGCCCCCTGACTGAGCCTGGTTTCTCCCAAGGTTTTTTTCTCCATTTTTGTCGCCTGTTGGTCACCTGATGTCAGCTGTTGGAGTTTGGGTTCCTTGCCGCTGTCGCCTTTGGCTTGCTTAGTTGGGAACACTTGATATTCAACAACGTTTTTGATCTGCCTGCATTGACACCATTGAATGCGAACTGAACTGAGCTGGATAATGACATCACTGTTTTCTCCAGTGCTGATATAGATAAATTACCTAAATTAATAATTATTGATTTTTACAATGGAATGAATCAATACTGAATTTATTTAAGCTGGACAATGATACCATTTTCTTTAAGAGCTGCTGTGCAGCCAAAATTATTTGCCAGTTATCACTGTAAAGCTGCTTTGACACAATCTGCAATGTAAAAAGCG
This sequence comes from Mylopharyngodon piceus, assembly GCA_039654765.1. Classification (NCBI taxonomy): domain Eukaryota; kingdom Metazoa; phylum Chordata; class Actinopteri; order Cypriniformes; family Xenocyprididae; genus Mylopharyngodon; species Mylopharyngodon piceus. The sequence goes on from CM077456.1 coordinate 23,864,819, forward strand.
CTATATAAATAAAGATGACTTGACTTGTCTTGACTTGTGATGTTCCTGGTCAAAAAAGACCAGCCTACAAAAAATTGCTTAGAAATCTCTCATTATGCTATCACCAAATATTGGATTCATACATAAAATATAAAAAAAATAGCACTGTTTATTACACCTAATGTGCTTTGATGTTTAACCAGGAAATTTGTTTTGAAATGCTTTTATTTTCAACAAAATGGCACAAAGTCACAAAAAATGACCAGCCTACAAAAAAAAAAAAAAAAAAAAAAAATATATATATATTGGATTCAGTCTTTTTGTCAACTTGTTTTCTTTAAATTAGGACAGGTTTTGTATTTATTTTTTAAACTGATTGATCGTAGGCCATTGATCTGAGCTTATATTGGTCAAAAATGAGCACCTATTGAAAACGAATGGGGGAGTCGAAAATCAGAGAAACAATTAGTATTTAGGAGCGTGTTCATCATGTTCACATATGTACACGTGGGCTTGCAAAAATAAAGGCCTCGGAGCTGTGCATGTGTGGATACTTGCATACTTGTGCATGCGCGCACACACACACGTACACGTACACGTGTTCATGTACACAAACAAACTATTTTGAGTATAACATGCTTTCTTTTTCACAGAGATGAACTTTATCCTCAAATCAGTGAGGCTCAGATCAATGATGCCTACGATCAGTCAGTTTCAAAAATAAATACAAAACCTGTCTTAACTGAAAGAAAACAAGTTGACAAAATCCTGCTGTGTGTAATGTGTTCTGACTGAAAATTACAGCAGCGATGACCTAGAGCCAATGAGAGAGCAAGATACAGGGCAGCGGGAAGTTTGGGGAGGAGTTATAGACCAGAAAATCAGCAAGAATTAAATTCAATTCAATTCACATTTATTTGTATATATTTGTATGTTCAAAAGGGACAATCAAAATAAAGTGTTACCCCAAAAATGACTGGGTGCACTTAGTTTGACAACTTTGGAGGTTATTTCTGGTTGGATATTCTTAGTTCTTCCAGAATACCTTGTCCCTTAATAAGAAAACATATATGCCCTCAAATTGAATGAGGTAGCTTACTCAATATTTCAAGTACAGTTAACATGCTTATTTAGTACAAAATCAAAATTGTACATTCTGTTAACTAAATCTTGGAATTTACTAACTTAGAAAAAGTGTTTTAGGGGATAACCTATTAGGGCTTACAGTGTAATGCTCACTGGGGCCAAAACAACCACAAATAATATGAATATGAATTGGATCATCAAAGTTCAGCAGCAAAGACATTGGTTAATAAAGTGAGATTAAATACATAAAGTATATTTGTGTTATTTAACAAATGTAATTATTGCAGGTTAAAAGTAATGTTACTTTACTAGTTACTTGAAAAAAGTAATCTGATTACCCAACTTGTGTTACTTGTAATGCGTTACCCCAACACAGCAACTAATGATCAAGAATTAACACAGTATATGAAAAGAATTTCACACACCACACCATCTCATCTAATGTACACTTTGTACTGCATTCAAAGAAAACAGTGGCAGTACGTCTGTCCCACGCCACAGCAGTTCTGTATTCCAGACACACATCTTTCTCACACATTTTCAATCAGGTTCAAAGGCTCTTGTTCCATGATGAAGGTAAATCGAGTAAAATTGAGTGAGGACATCATTTCGTCTAAGGACCACCTGTGGCTCCAGGTATGAGCTGAGTGTGTTTTATGTCTCAGGGGAGCTGTGGAAGAGAAGAGCCTGTTCTGGTCGTAATTAACACAAGCCTGTTGATTCACGGATAATGAAACAGAATTCATTAACACTCCGTTAATTGCCATCTAGCTCTTACAAAGTTTTCACTCAGTTTAGAGGAAGGAATGAAGAGGTGAGAATAAGCAGCTCGTACTTTTACAGGAAGCCGACTGACTCTCTAAATTCGCTGGCATTGAGGTACTTCAAGTCTCACTTGACAGCAGAGGATTATGTCCGGTCCCATAACCCTTACTGCTTCAAAGTGAGAGCCCCTTCAAACGTCATGCCTAATAGGGTCTTTGAATCTGTCTTTTATAGCCAGTACTCTTAAAAATATTACAGATAAATTATCTCAAAACCGTCAGTCAATTTGTTTTCTGTCTTTGAGGCTACACTTCTAAACTGATCCTTTCTCTATAAAGTCATGTAATGTCTCCCAAAAGGGAAATCCATGTTTATTTTTGATATTATGCATAAATTATGCATAATTAATAGTTATTACTATAGTGACTACATGTAGCATGTAACAAGAACACAAAAATAAGGTGTTACCAAATAAATCACAAGATAACCCTATTTCTTTACCTTTTTTAACCATGTACAATTTATTATTGTGAGGTTTAATCTCAAAATCTGTTTGTCGTAAGTAATTTTGCTTAAAGGATTAGTCCACTTTCAAATAAAAATTTCCTGATAATTTACTCACCCCCATGTCATCCAAGATGTCCATGTCCTTCTTTCTTCAGTCGAAAAGAAATTAAGATTTTTGATGAAAACATTCCAGGATTATTCTCCTTATAGTGGACTTCAATGGACTCCAAATGGTTGAAGGTCAAAATTAGTTTTAGTGCAGCTTCAAAGGGCTTTAAACGATACCAGACGAGGAATAAGGGTCTTATCTAGCGAAACGATCGGTCATTTTCTTAAAAAAAAAATACAAATGTATATGCTTTATATACACAAATGATCGCCTTGCAAGTGCTTCGCCATTCCGCCTTCCGTATTCTTCAAAAAGCTTACGCTGTATGTCCTACGCCTTCCCTGTTCAACTTACGGAACGATCGTTTCGCTAGATAAGACCCTTATTCCTCGTCTGGTATCGTTTAAAGCCCTTTGAAGCTGCACTAAAACTAATTTTGACCTTCAACTGTTTGGAGTCCAGTGAAGTCCATTATAAGGAGAATAATCCTGGAATGTTTTCATCAAAAACCTTAATTTCTTTTCGACTGAAGAAAGAAGGACATGGACATCTTGGATGACATGGGGGTGAGTAAATTATCAGGAAATTTTTATTTGAAAGTGGACTAATCCTTTAAGGTTAATTTTTTTTTTTTTTTTTTTTTTTGGTAACACTTTATTTTAGGGTCTTTTAACTAGTTGCTTATTAGCATGCATATTACTAGAATATTGGCTGTTTATTAGTACTTAAAATGCACATATTAATGCCTTATTCTGCATGACCTTATTCTACATTCTTAATCTTACCCAATACCTAAACTTAACAACTACCTTACTAACTATTAATAAGCAGTAAATTGGGAGTTTATTTAGGGAAAAGTCGTAGTTAATAGTGAATACATGTTCCCTATACTAAAGTGTTATCTTTTTTTTTTTTACTGGAAAACAAGACTGATTTGAGAACTACTGGTTGAGAAATTGATAATTTGCAGTGTGTGGATTAGCTGTGAAAACGTTCTGATGTTCTGAGATCACATTTATTACTAAAGATATATTTTTGTACATGCGTAGTATGAATCCTGTAAAATTAGAAACACTCATTACTTGTACTTTTAGGTAAACATGCCATGGTACACATACAGTACTTACTTATTTGAGAGCAGTGAACTTTGTTACATGACTATATATGATATATGATATGTGGACTCAAAAGCCAGTATTTCATACTAAATCTTACATGTAATTTACAGTACATTACGGAACCTAAAGTTTTGGAGCAAACACAAAAATTTTGCAAGGGAATGCAAAGGTTTTGCAAGCAGATACAAAGTTTCTTGGGGGAATTCAAAATATTTGTGAGAGAATGTGAAATATATTTTTTCTCCCATCTGTTTCCACTGCAGGAACTTTCCCCAGGAACTAGGAACTTTGGGGTGTGTTTCGACTGCAGGAACCAGGGTCTAAATGAAGTTCCGGGTAAAAAATTCTCCCTCAGAAAGTACCTGCTCGCTAGGTAGTACTTTTTCAAAGTTCCGGAACTTTCGGGGGTGGGACTTGGGTGCTGAACATGCTGATTGGTTGAGTTCACGCAGCATTTTGATTGGTTGAATCCATGCAGCATTTTATTTCAACCATCGTTTTTCAAAGTCTGTTTGTGGTGCGTGTAGTAAGAATTGTTTGCTATTCGAATCAACAATGGAGTTTAAAAAATACAACCAATGTACTGATGATGAGGTTCAGGCTTTATTAAGCTTATATGCAACGGATGAAATCCAGCGGGAACTGGAAAGTCGCGCGCAGTCCTATGTCACCGGACTATCTTCACGGTACTTAAGACCGCTATGGAAACGCAGCTAGCAATAGGTCTGGGGTAAAAAAAGTTCCTGGGATAAATTGTTCCGGGTAATTTCGGTGGAAACGCGGCTATAGTTTTTTTTTTCCTTTAGAGGCTCCGTAGTAAATAACCTATTCAGGGTTATTGTAAATATATTTGTAGTCACATTTACAACAACAATAATAATTTTATGAAGTATAAGCATAAACTACAGTACCATTTAGATTAAATATGCAATTCAACTTGTTTTATCTAAGAAACCCCACTTACATGGTGCAACACAGTGTCATGACAGTCCATAACAATTTTACACTTTAGCAAATTGGTGTCGAAATTGTATGAATTTGTACAATCTCATTAATATGTTTTTGTATGACCTGTTTATACCCCGAGGGTTAGTTTAAGTGTCGAGATTAGAGGTGCAGATGCTTTACTTTTTTAAAATGACAAATTTTTCCTACGAATACAATTGTATGGATTCTTATGAAAATGCAACCTCATAAAATACTATTACTCATTTAGTTTTCTCGTGGGATAGGGTTGGTTTTGTCCGATATTCACCTAGTAGTGTTTTTAAAAACTATCTTACTGACCCCAAACTTTTGAATGTTATTGTAATACTTTTTCAAAAAGTATAGCCATTTCAAAGTTTTAACATAGTAAAGAAGAGAAAAAACAAGGAAACCTGTATAGTCAAAGAGGGGACAACACCTAAATGTAATTGATTGGACATAAAATAACATGATGTTTAGAAGCAGTCAGTAATAAAACATCACACTTTTACTGCTTGGCTATAAAGTGACATTCCCATATGGCAGTGCTATTGGCTTGATTTGGTATCCAAGTACGTATAATCTTAGGGACCAACCCAATCTTGTAAGAAAATGTAGCTGTTTTATGAGATGGTGATTTCGTATGAATTTGTATGATGTGATTTGTGTGAAAATATACGATTTTTAGAAAACAAGCCTGAAGCTCCACCTCTAAACCTAGCCATCAGAGGGACGTAAGCGTCGTACAAATTCATATGAATTAGCCACCAATTTACCAACATGAAAAACAGTTACGAATTGCCATGAGATTGTGTTGTCTGGACACACAATAATGATAATTCTCTATAGAGCAGTGCGGTATATTGGAGTACAGTACCTATGCATATAAAACAGCCTTTCCTTTTCTCTGGTTTGCCATGTTGTTAGCACTTCTAAGGTCTGTCAAGCACCACATCAAAACAAACCTGCATCTTATAGTCTCCAGGGAATTCCACGACACCTCTTCCCAGTCCAAGGTACGGAGAGATGGGTTTTTTTCATCTCCTCTAATGTTCACTCTTCCGATCCGTTCTGAGACAGCCCCTCCTGCAACAATGAGTTTGTTAGCTCATGCAGTCAATCAAACCAGAGGAGAGGTATCAGTCCTCCCTTTTTACCTTTGAAAGGCATCAGTACTGAGATGAAACACCCTGCTGATGGTGGAATCAAAGCTGCTGGTCCACCCACAGGCGGTAGTCAAGAAGCTAAGATTGTTGTGAGATTCTGGACCATTTTGACCAACTGTCATTGGTCCTGTGAAGTAAAACACCCACATTGACCTTGGAAAGGAGTAACAACTAAGACGGCTTGATAACTTCCTGTTGTATCCTCAAAGATGAGTTGATCATAAACTTTTGAAATGTAATAAAAGAAAATTCAAGGCCATTCACATTCACCTATGAATTTCCACAATTAAGCCTTTGTTTACACCAAAAAGTCATATTAGAAGCAACGAATTTGCTGCAATTATTCATAATTCCAACAATTCGAGAGAGTAGCTTCCTCATTTGCCTGCCTAATTCTGCCTTTTAATTTCTTGCATACATTTGCACATTAATTTTGCCCATTGTCTGCTGTGAGAGCTTGTTTATTTTAAAAAGAGATTTCCTGTGTGATGTTTTTCACAGGAGTGGAGCGCGGTTGGGTGGCGTTCCAACTGCGCGTGCTGATCATTTGTTTTGTCCTCATTTACAACCCACTGCTTTAACACATTCACGGCCACATCACAGAGAGACAGAGAAATCTACTCCCAGGCAAATGATAACTTCAGTGATCACTTCAGTTCAGGGTAGTTAGTGAGTAATTTTGTCAGTTCTACAGTCAATCAAATTGGTAAGATATTTGGTTCATTAAGGTGATTTATGTAAAAAATAGTTTTTGTCCATTCCATTTCAAAATACAGAATAAGTAGCCATCTGTAGGTTGATTCTCTGTAAAGTGGGGCTGTGCGCTCTGTGTGACCATCTCACGATCTTAAAAATAAAGGTTCCAAAAGAGGATTTTCACAGCGATGCCATAGAACAGAGGTGTCCAAACTCGGTCCTGGAGGGCCACTGTCATGTAGAGTTTAGCTTCAACCCCAATTAAACACACCTGAACCAACTAATCAAGGTCTAATTAGGCATACTAGAAACTTTCAGGTAGGTGTGTTGAGGCAAGTTGGAGCTAAACTCTGCAGGACAGTGGCCCTCCAGGACTGAGCTTGGACACCCCTGCCATAGAACATCAGCATTAGCTGGTTCAGGTGTGTTTAGTTGGGGTTGGAGCTAAACTTTGCAAAGGCCACTGTCCTGCAAAGTTTAACTCTAACCAACCCCAATTAAAAATACCTGAACCAGCCATTCAAGGTCTTACTAGGCATACTAGAAACCTCCAGGCAGGTGTGTTAAGGCAAGTTGGAGCTAAACTCTGCAGGACAGTGGCCCTCCAGGAGCAGGTTTGCACACCTCTGTCAAGGTCTTATTAGGCATACTAGAAACCTCCAGGCAGGTGTGTTGAGGCAAATTGGAGCTAAACTCTGCAGGACAGTGGCCCTCCAGGAGCAGGTTTGGACACCTCTGTCAAGGTCTTACTAGGCATACTAGAAACCTCCAGGCAGGTGTGTTGAGGCAAGTTGGAGCTAAACTCCGCAGGACAGTGGCCCTCCAGTTTAGCTCTAGTTTAGATCTAACCAACCCCAATTAAAAATACCTGAACCAACCATTCAAGGTCTTACTAGGCATACTAGAAAACCTCCAGGCAGGTGTGTTGAGGCAAGTTGGAGCTAAACTCTGCAGGACAGTGGCCCTCCAGGAGCAGGTTTGGACACCTCTGTCAAGAACCATTCTGGGTTCCTCAAATAAACTTTCAGGTGAACAATTCTTAAAAGAACCATTTTTTCTTAGTGTGATGAATATTTAAAGAACCTTTTCCACTATAAATAACCATTCTGTGCAATGGAAAGTTTCCATGCATGGATGTCAAAGATTGTTTTTAAGAGTGCAGTAGGTCAGGGTTTGGTTGGTTAACACCTTCTAGTAGGGTGAACGTGATTTTACCACGTACAACATGTTCCTGGATCAACATCTTTGTTGATCCTGGAACAACATTCCAATCAACCAATCAGATTTGAGGGAAAAGTTTAGAGTTTATGTCAAGTTTAGGCTTTCAACCAGGGTTAGGTGCTTATACGTCAGTGTTATTCACCTATCATTTCCCTCTGATTTTAGGAATAAATTATGGGTAGGGATAGGTTTAGGGGTAGGATAGGGTTAGGACTAAATTTTTAGACAAGAATGTTGTTCCAGGATCAACAAAATATGTTGATCCAGGAACATGTCTTACTTGGCAAAATCACGGTGACCCTTCTAGTAGATGCCGTAATTACACCACCATTCCGGGGTCAAAAACATGTCTCTCTTTTGAGAGTCATTCATTTTTCTAAGCAAAATCTAATGCCCAAACATTTCATTATATTATAACGCACATTTTACCAATGACTGTCAATTTTTGGCGACAGTATTTTTATTTGCCTGTTTCCTTTCTTACCGTCCTGTCCGAGCAGAGGACTGTTCATCTAAAATCATACCGCCGGTGACTGTGGCTGGGATGTGTGTTCACTCTCTATCAGATTTGCATAAATAACCTCCCAGCATGCCTGCACCACTGCCCAGGTGCAAGGACATTTGCATATAGAACTGCGATAGGGCTCCCCAGAGTCCCCTTAGCAGCCGCTGAGCGAATAGGGGGTCGGTGGCGGCACAAATGAATTTGAAATTAAAATCCCACATGTGTGTCCTCTGTGAAGTCATAGATGTGTTGACCATGGAGACCTACACAAGGAAACCTCTGTCTAATGAGGAAGTGATTGATTCCTACAAAGATTAGTTAATTGATAAATTCATTTATTTTGGACAGACATTTTAACTGCAGACAGATGTCTTAATGACTAAAAGGACACATTAAATCAAACAGATAATGACTCACACAAACACTTAATTCAACCTAAACCAAATTAAGACATGTCCACTTCTATTAATGTTTTCTTTCAAGCTTACATTAATCTAATTACTGCACATAATCAGACTTTATGGATATATGTAAGGATATCTAACTTTTATAACCCAATAAAATTTAGAATTCAAAACATTTAGGTTATACCAAATTCAGATTAAAAGCAACTCATTCTATACTCAACTCTATAGCCAGTTTATTTTAATCAACTCAGATTACAAACAGCTAATTGTTTTACTAACTCAAATTATAACCATATAATTTATTCTACAAGCAACCCAGATTATAACCAGCTCTGATTATATCCAGCTCACCCATAGCCAGCTCAGTCTGTAATCAACATACTTTATAACCAGTTAATTCTAAAACCAGCTCAATCGATAACCAACCCATATTATAACCAGTTACCCAGATCATAAACAGATAATTCCATACGCAACTCATTTTATAACCAGCTTATTCTATAATTTACTCACATTATAAGCAGCTCATTATATAATCTAGCCATGGGGGTCACAGTCCAGTGACTTCTGCATCCGGCATAAAACATTGCCAAATTTGATCATGCGAATCATCAGTACTCTAATAAATGAGGATATAAAGCTAGTGGATGCAAGTGTTGAGGATGCAGAAGATAGGGATAGGTGGAGAGAGATGATTCGCTGTGGCAACCCCTGAGGGGAGAAGCCGAAAGAAGAAGAAGAAGATAAGCAGCTCATTATATAACCAAAGCAGATATTAACCAGCTAAATACTAAACTCATATTTTAACCATTTAAATCTATACCCAAATCATATTATAACCAGTCCATTCTACACCCAGCTCATATTATAACAAAACCCATATTATAACCAGATCATTCTATATTAACCAAGATTATAACCAGCCCATTCTTTACCCAATCCAGATTATAACCAGTTCATTATATTTCCAACCCAGATTATAACCCAGTAATTCTATACTCATGTCATTTTATAACCAGCTCATTCTAAAACCAACTCAGATTATAAACAGATCATTACATAACCAAACCAAATACCAGCTAATTCTATACCAAACTCATATTATAACCAGCCCATTCTTTAACAATCCAGATTATAACCATCTCATTTTATATCCAACCCAGATTATAACCTGATAATTCTATACTCATGTCATTTTATAACCAGCTCATTCTAAAACCAACTCAGGTTATAAACAGATCATTATATAACCAATCCAAATACCAGCTAAGCCTGTACCAAACTCATATTATAACAAAACCCATATTAACCAAGATTATAAGCAGCCCATTCTTTACCCAATCCAGATTATAACCAGTTAATTATTTTTCCAACCCAGATTATAACCCAATAATTCTATACTCATGTCATTTTATAACCAGCTCATTCTAAAACCAACTCAGGTTATAAACAGATCATTATATAACCAAACCAAATACCAGCTAAGCCTGTACCAAACTCATATTATAACCAGTTTATTCTATAACCAACTCAGATAATAACCAGCTAATTATATTCATATTACAACAATGACATTCTGCATCAAATTCAGATTTAAAGCACCTAATTCTTTACCATGTTATAATTTGCTCATTCTGTAACCAACCTATATTAAGAAGACCTCACTGAAATAATCACTAAAATTAAAGTTCAGTTCAAGGAAATGCACCGAATGGAATCAACAGCACTGTGATGTACATATGTCATGAAAGAATCATAATCCTTGATGATAGTGAACGCCTGGCCTCTTAGCCTGCAGCAAATTCATCACAGCCCTGCCCGTCACAGCCATATGACACTCATTAGAGATGTCAAAAAGACTCAGACGCTTAGTCATTTCACATTTGCAGGCGGTGAGCGCGAGACATGAGTTTAACTAGCTGCCAGGTTGGCAAGCCAAGTCTGTAGAGGATTCCCATTGAAATGTTTACCCTGATTCCCATCTCAGGAAATGGGGGGGATCATCTCATAGACGAGCCCATTAGCGGATGTATTGTGCCCAGCCACGTTAGCTTTGGAAAGCACTGAAGAGTGGAGCGTGCCAAAAGAAGCAAATAGCACCATGCCAACTGGAGGCCCAACGGACCTGCACGCGGATAGAAACTGATAAGAGTCATTAAAAGGCAACTGAAGCATCAGAATGCCTGTAAACAGCGTGGAAAAATTCCATCAAACAAATGTTTTTTCAGCTACAGGTCTTTTATCTTCCATGGGTTTATTTTTTATTAAAGCTAACAGATTTGCTAACGTTAGGGATGTAACTATTCACTCAACTCACGATTCAATACGATTCACGATATTGGTTTCATGATACGATTTTCTCACGATTTTTTTTAACAAAATGAGATTTAAATGAGAAAGTGTCTATTATTTCTCAGACAAAATGCAGCATATTTCTTTGCGAAATTGAAATATCTTTATAACAAAACTGAATTGAAATTTTAAAACAAATCCTAAATCAAATAAATAAATAAATGAATAATACAAATAAAAGAAATCTTTCTGTAGCCATTTAAAATTAGAGGCAACCACTGCATTTTAATCATGATCCCAACAAAGATGCTACATACATGCAGCATGAGCAGTTTTTAATTTAAATTAGATTGTATACTTTTTAACATTTGAAGAAGAAAAAAAATTATCCTACATAAAACTTCATAACAGCAGACGGGCTGCATGAGAACGCAAATTCACTGTCTTGACAGTAGGTGGTGCTTATGGAACAGCGGCAATACAGCGCTTCCTTGGTTACCACTGTAAACAAAGCAGTGCTGCACGCTTATAAAAACTACTTTATAATGCATTCTACGGAAGTAAGATGAAAAGAAAATACCATCTAAACTTTTCTGAACCCAGTCAGTTCCCCTCAGATATACATTCATATAAACCCCGGTCCCCAAATGTATCACGATTCATTTAGCATCTCAACCGACTTGAATCGTCACATATTTTAATCGATTTTCAACCTATTCTGGATGCATAGTTACATCCCTAGCTAACGTATTTTTGTTTTATGAAAGTCACATTTAAATTCTCTTGGAGACTTTTTACCATGCTTTTGCCATGCATTTTTGCAACACACACACACACACACACACACACACACACATATATATATATATATATACAGTATATATATAATGCAATATATACATAGTTCTGTCATGAAGCTCTAGATGGCGCAGGCTGATGGGTCTTAACACAAGCTGATAATAATTACAGTGTTAACTACTTAGCTGATTGCTGATTGGTCCATGTCACATCTGCAGCCAATGAGCTGTTGCTCACTCATTTAAATGGCTGGTTACATTCATTATTGATATATATTATTTGTGCAGCAGCACTATGTCTTACTCGCAGCAGCATATCATTGTATGTATTGACAGTTGCAAGTTCCTGTACTTGCTCTGCAGCAGCAGCAATAATCTACAGCAGCAGCAATTCAGCAGCAGCGAAGCAGATCTATTCCGCCAAGACCAAATACATTAACATTGTCATATCCATTACCATGCTAACAATCTTCAGAGAGTTGTCATGATAAAAATATATATTACTGTTTTACCCTTTTGCCACACCAAGACAAAAAGCGACTTTTAAACTGAAAATCCATCATAAAAATATTTTAAAAACTATATTAATCTAAACAAAGAGTCAAATAAACCATTTTGATATTTATAGTGTGAAAAACATTTTTTAAACACAAATTAGGACAGCATTATTTTGAACACAACCAACATTTTTGCCCATAAAAATATTTTTGCAAAAGATAATGTACTTGTTTACCAAGGGGACAACACTATAGAGCATACTAAGTTGAAATATTATGTGTGAGGAAAATAATGGTAAGTGTCACTTGTAAACAGAATATTTTTTTATAGTGTGTCATTTCCAATCAAGGTATAATTTTGTCATATTATGCAAAGTATTATTTAATTGTGCTTATTTAGGATACATAAAATGTTCGATACGAAATTATCTTTGGCAAGACAAAGATCAGTCACTGATTGAAAAACGTTTAAAATGTCACATGCATCACAGGATGTTATCAAACAAAATACATAATTTGACAGATTTTTTTCCTGTGATGTATGTACAGTATATACACTTAGACATTGTTAATAGACAAATTAAATAATCTGTTGAGAGTGTGAAAAGTAGGTTTTAAGAGAGTTTATGTTAACACTTTATTTTGATGGTCCTCTTTAGACATTCTACTAACTATAAATGACTTTGCAGCTACATGTCAACTTATTCTAACCTGAACCCTAACACCTAACCCTAGCCTAACAATCTACTAATACTCTAATGAGAGCTAGTTGACATGTACAGTTGCAAAGTTATAGTTAGTATAGAATGTCTAAAGTGGATCATCGAAATAAAGTGTAACCAAGTTTATTTTTTAAAAGTGTCTCTACCCATAAACACAAGACTTCCAGTTTATTTATTTTGTTTTTGGTATCCTTATTTTACAAAGTTCAGAGGACCAGTATCCATACACTCTTAAAAACAAAAGTTCTTTATTGGCATCTGTGGTTCCATGAAGAAACTTTATCATCCATGTTGCACACAAAAGGTTCTTTTGATTATTAAAATATTCTTCACACTAAGAAAAAAATTGGTTCTTTTTAAGAATTGTTCACTGAAAGGTTCTTTGGGGAACCCAAAACGGGTTCGCTGCAAACCTCCCTTTTGGAACCTTTATTTTTTAAAAGTATAGGTGAAGAAACACCCGAGTAAATAGACTTTTACGGCACACAGCATGATTTGGAGTTGAGAGTCGAGACAGGGGATGGGATTGAGTGGAAAGAGTCTTGATTGCTCCTGAGCTGCAGGCTGAGACAGAGGCATTGATATTAACGACATCGGTCTCTGAGCGCAGGCCTCTGGGCTCATGTTATTTGCCTAATATGTTCTGCTCGAAATCTGCATTGTGTGGAGCCATTGAACTGCATAGAAAAGAGAGATCAATATAATACGTTTGGCATCAAGCCAAAATGATCCCGACAATGCCAGAGACGGGCATTCGGATTCAGCCGTGCATATCGCCACATTTTTTGGGGGGAGGGGGAAGGGAGGAAATAATTCAGCATGCGTTGCCAGAAAGCAGGAGGCGCGCTGCCTGGGCCTGATGGGTTGGGTGCCACATGGGCTGGCAAATTGGCTTGGCGATCAGACATGGAGCTCCATTCAGGAGCAGAGATGAAAGAGAGCAAGTCGCACTAATTTCCCTAACCCGATGAGCTTGCTGGGGTAGAGAGAGTGCTCCAGGCCGGGGCTGTGAACGAGAGCTCACCTCTCATTACCAATGGGTGGAGCTGCTTTTCCTTACCAACATATTATTTTTGGACAGAACAAGATTACGTGCCCATTATGTATACAAAACTTTTTTGTTATTGATGGTTCATTACGTGGAATTACATGACATTCCCAGGTATCCACCTACTCAACCACCGTTTTTGCCTCTGGGAGAGCATTAATACACTCCCTAACTCTGATAGTTTCATGCTAATTGAATTTGTTACGATAAAATAAAAGACATTCAAATTACAGTTTAACAGCTGACCCTACCGTTTTTTCTTCCTGAGAATTTCAAATGTTGTCGTGGACTGTGCACAAGCGCAGATTAATCCATCAGCAGGGGCCCTGTCAGAGCGAAACAGTTCAGGAACGCTGTGTGAATTCTCGTCCCAGCACTCACACACCCACCAGGCTCCCCGCAGCCACTCAGAGAGCCCCGCAGGAGAACCAGATTAAAAATGACAATCACCGTGTGTCGCCTCCCTTCACAGGAAATGCAGGTGTCTTTGTTGAAAGATGCTCACGCTACAAAAGCTTCTAATTATCTGCAGTTATTTTGTCAGTTGCTGGTGTGACGCAGCTCTCTTACCATCCTCTCGCAGTCTGCGCCTTGTTTTTCCACATATTTTAAGAAATTCTTAACTTCGTGGAAGATTGAGGCATTAAGTTGTTTTATTAAAGACAGTTCTTTTACATCAATGCATAAATACAAGTTATACAGTATGTTATTTTGCATGATCTCACAGTAGGCTATTTGATTCGCTTATACCAGAGGACATTTTTTAGCATTTAGCTCTGATTGGTTCAGCAAATCATTTATCATTTAAGCAATATCACACAAGCGAGAGTGTTGTTGAACTGAATATCAGCAAAGCTGCGATCCAGCCCAAGGCACGATGCTGCATTAGGCAACATATGTGCTGCTATTTAGAACAACAGCACTCTGGTGGTGAAATTGATTTTAACAAGTTAATATTGAGTAACTTAAATTTCAGACAGATTTTATCCAGTTAGTGTACTTCTGTTCAAAATTTGGGTAAGTTTTTTTTTTATTATTTTACTTTATTTTATTTTAGGGTCTTTTAACTAGTTGCTTATTAACATGCATATTAATAGAATATTTGCTTGTAACAATCGGCCCAATCGGTCGAGTTTACATGTATTAAAGTGGGGTCTGATTAAACTGTGTGAGCTTTGAGTTTAAAAAAAGATGAGACAGACAACAGAAATAAAAGTAAATAAATAAAGTGTATTTACAATATTCACAAGGAACTTAAAACAACACAATAAAACTAGAAAAACTTAGGCTGTTAAAAGCGTAGAGTCCGTTTGCACCATACCCTAAAACAGTCCTTAAGAGTCCTAGTAGCGTGCTGAAAGTCCCAATGTGAAAGTGTCCACCGGTGTATATACAAAGTCCACAGAAGTGATAATCCTTACTTCCTGATTCCTGTCATGTGATCAGTCACTGCTGTATGTGTCACTGCTGTTTATGTAAAAAATATGTAAAAAAAAAAAAGTTTAATGGTTTCCACAAAAATTAAGCAGCACAACTGTTTTCAACACTGAAAATAATAAGAAATGTTTCTTGAGCAGCAAGTCAGCATATTAGGATGATTTCTGAAGGGTCATGTGACACTGAAGACTGGAGTAATGATGCTGAAAAATCAGCTTTGCATCACAGGAATAAATTACTTGTTATAACATTTTAAAATAGAAAATAGCTATTTTAAATGGTAATAATATTTCACAATTTTAATATATTTTTGATCAAATAAATACAGCCTTGGTGAGCATAAGAGCCTTCTTTCAAAAGCATAAAACTTTACTGACCACAAACTTTTGAATGAGAGAATTTTTTCTTTACAAATGAAAATAATTCCAAAAGAAGACAACCCATCAAGCTTTGAATACCACCACCAAACAAAGCAAAAACTGAAACCAAAACAAGGCGACTGAAAAGCCAGTCTGGAACAGCATGAGTGGAGTGGAATAGAGTGACAGCAATTTTCCCTTTCTGTTTAAAGCGTTCTGTAATCAACAGGTTTTCCAGATCCATTCTGGGTCTTCCTTGAGTGATCCTATGACAAGACAAAAAAAATAAAAAGCTCTGGGAAGAAAAAAAAAAAAAAAAAACTGCTTCTTGCTCCAGGCGAAATCACACAACTCTACTCCCCTTCCACTCTATACCTTTCACACACTCTATATTATTATAAGCATAGCTTTTTTCTAGATCAGATTAAGCCATTTAATAATGTATTATAAAGCCAAATAAAATGATCCATCTGTTCTGTACTTTTCAAATTCTATTGGTAAAATTTAGTAAAACAGTCTATTTCGACTATTAGGATTTATTATTTTTACTTTTACAAGTTTTTGTGTCTGCCCACCAGAATATTTACAATGAAATTTAAGCTATTCTAGATCCTACTAATGGGCAATGAAAGGGATAGTTCACCCAAAAATGAAAATTTGATGTTTATCTGCTTACCCCCAGGGCATCTGAGATGTAGGTGACTTTGTTTCTTCAGTAGAACACAAATGATGATTTTTAACTCCAACCGTTGTGGTCTGTCAGTCGTATAATGCTTGTCAATGGTAACTCCATCTATAAGAGTCAAAAAAACATGCACAGACAAATCCAAATTAAACCCTGCGGCTCGTGACGACACATTGATGTCCTAAGACATGAACAACTTCTCAAGTCGTATTTACCACTGCAAAGTTTGGGGATAATTTTGATACCCGAGTTCCCGAGTTGGGCGGGAAAGAAACTTTAAACATGGCGGCGGGGAGAATGATTGCTGCTGTGACTGGGATTTTTATTAGTTTTTTCCACAACAGCTACATCGCCTTGTCTTGTCATTACAGTATAGTCGATATTTACATATATGAATATTCATTTGAAGCGTATTGTATGTTTTATACACAGTGAAAATAGCCTGTATTTGACTGAAATTCCAGAATCGTCAGCAAGATGACTATAGATAGCATGGTGAATGTTTTTATGGTTGTCAATGAATGGGACACTAAATATCATTTTGGCTTTAATAAGATTTTCCCAATAAATGCACAAGAATAAACCTGGTGTCCTCCAAAATTCCTGAAAATTTCCGATAGCACATGAGGGCAGCATCACTGGGCGTGACTCTAGGTGTGTGGAGTACCATATGTTACAAATAGAATGGGGCATCAGTTTACTGCCGCGCTGTGTTGCACTGCATCCAGTGTAGACAGAATCGCTGATTATAATGGGCTCTATTGGCTTTGTCACCCGTGGTTAAATCATGCCTTGCTTCCAAATATCCTTACTGCAAACTAGGTGAAAACAAGTGAAATGAGTAGTATGTCCAAATTCATAGTTGGTTTATTCATAAAACAGTAGGTGATGACCTACTACTTCCAGCAAGATTCTGAAGTCTACTTTCAATTTGCTTGCTAAGTCATGACAAAAGGAATAGGCTACTGTTTCTGCATCCAAGCTTTTACTCATTTGAATTGAGAATGCATTCAAAAGCTGTTCATGAGCACTTTTTATTCATGTCACACATTTAAGCCAAGCTTTTAAAAACTCACAGTGTATGGTCTTCAGGGCTCACGCCGTCCCGACACCAAGATTTTAACAATTTCTGTTACTACAGTGGTTCAACCTTGATATTATGAAGCAACAAGAATACTTTTTCTGCGCAAAAACACAACAGAAATAACAGCTTTATTCAACAAATTCATCTGTCCCCTGTCATACTGCTATAGTATATGCTATACTACAATAAAATTGTTACTTTTGTTTTGTTTTTGCGCACAAAAAGTATTCTTGTTGCTTCATAATATTAAGGTTGTTAAATAAAGTCGTTACTTTTGTTTTGTTTTTGCGCACAAAAACTATTCTCGTCGCTCCATAATATTAAGGTTGAACCACTGTAGTCACGATGTCTTTAATACCTTTCTGGACCTCAAAAGGTGCAATGTCGTTTCTGTCTATGCATGGATCAGATACCCTCGGATTTCATCAAAAATATCTTAATTTGTGTTCCGAAGACAAATGAAGGGCTTACGGGTTTGGGATGACATGAGGGTGAGTACTTAATGACAGTAATTTTGTAACCTAAACATAGGCTATAAAATAAACTACACAACTGTTGCATGACTTCAGCGTCACCATCACTAAGCTTTTGATAATCGTTTCAATTATTTTAACTTGTATTTTCCATGAAAGCGGACTAGTGAGTAGATGAGTTTACCTGATCGACGTGATGTCCCATTTAGCCACAGTAAAAGCTTTTTAGAAAATCACAAAAGGGTATTACTGATGTATTTTATGTTGTAGAATAAAACGTAAAAATATCTTGAGCTTGTGTTTACCACAGACCTTATTTCAGGCATTTAACCAAAAAACTCATTGACTTTGGGATGATGGAACCAGAATTGCTAAAATGCTAAATCGTTTCTGGGTTTTGGCCTACAAAAATATGTCATCTCTGCAGCACTCTGCACTTTACTGTCCCATGAGGCCATAGGAGAGAAGTTGTGATTGACAGTGACTCAACTGACACCATAAGACACATGAAATTGACAACATGGTGAATGTAGTACTTCCGGATATCATTCATACTCCACACATTCATACTACATACAATATTTTTTACGTTAATCATCAAATGTAGAACCTACTTTCAATTTCAGACGCATCTGCGTCTTCTCAGGCGTTCTAATTTATCGTATAGCCATATAACCTTTTGCCACTTAAAACAGCTTAAAGGGTTAGTTCACCCAAAAATGAAAATTCTGTCATTAATTACTCACCCTCATGTCGTTCCACACCCGGAAGACCTTCGTTCGTCTTCAGAACACAAATTAAGATATTTTTGATAAAATCCGATGGCTCAGTGAGGCCTGCATTGACAACAAGATAATTAACACTTTCAACTACGTGCTCCGAACCACTGATTCGAAACAAAAAATTTGTAAAGATTCGAAGCTTCATGAAGCAGTGTTTTGCAGTCGCCCTTCACTAGATATTGTTGAATAAAATCGTTATTTTGTTTTTTTGGCACACAAAAACTATTCTTGTTGCTTCATAACTTTAATGTTGAACTATTGTAGTCACATGAACTGTTTTAAATATGTCTTTAGTACCTTTCTGGGCATTGAAAGTCTAAATTAACTTGCTGTCAATGCAGGCCTCACTGAGCCATCGGATTTTATCAAAATATCTCAATTTGTGTTCCGATGATGAACGAAGGTCTTACGGATGTGGATCAACATGAGGGTGAGTAATTAATGACAGAATTTTCATTTTTGGGTGAACTAACCGTTTAATTTATAAATGTTTAGACACTTGCTGGGAAGAAAATTTCTGGACGAGGAAGTTTAGTTGAACATTTAACCAGTGAACAACTTGATATCAATGTATTTAAACATCTTCAAGAAATGAAGTAATTTGTCCATTCAAGTAAGAAAGCTCTGACGACTACTAGTCTGGAACAAACAAAACACTGAAATGACTGCTAACACAATCCTTCCTTAGCTCCGCCGCAGTAGCGTCCTATCTCCACAACTTTCTCATTGGCTTTCTGTAAACTGCGCTCCTGCTTCTCCCAGGGGAAATCAGTTTAACATTACTGTCAGTGTCGTCCTTGGAGGGCCATGGAAGTGGGCCCCTTCGCATATGCAGATGGCTAATGCAGCGCCGCTAATTCACTCTCAGTGTCATGTGCAGTCCCCCGGCGTGTCATTGGGGGAGTGCATTGGCCTGCAGGAAGTGAGGAACTTGTCACTGAGATGAATAATACAATAGAGGGGCATCTTTACATGGTGTACTACTTCGTTCCCGACGCAGGGTTTCTGCACTCATGGGGAGCGGGAGCTTTTCAAGGCGGCTGTAGACGACGAGCTGTGTGTGTGGGGCTCTGATCGGAGATGGTACAACTGGGGAAAGTCTCTGAAACTTGCAGGAATTCTCCTATCTGCACTGGCAAATGCAGTGGTGATGAAGAGAGGATGTTGTGGCCTATGGAGGGCACTAGAGTACACCATTTGAGCTATGAGGTGAATCTTGCAGAACAGTTGATTTAGTTTGTATAGTACAGAAGACACACAATCATCACACACCTAAATATATCCTCCTCTTAAAAAAAGCAGATTTTATGCCTTCCCCTCTCATAATCAAACGCTACATGGCCCGTCATCAGGTGAGAAGTTACTCTTTATACAGTTACAGTTCTAAAAGTACTTTTTGAAGACCTTTATGCTCATTTAAATGCTCATCCACCCGTAATGTTCCATAATTACCAAATAATGCTGTTATGTGCCTTATGTCTGTTTTGTTGTTGCTATCTCTGTTTTTTTTTTTTTTTTTTTTTAATTTAATTTAATTTTTTTTTACGTTTACTTGACATTTGAGCCACTGTAAGCAAATGACAATTTGCTTTTTTCCTTACAAAAAGAGAGATCAAAAAAATAAATTGAATAGAAAACCCTGCAAATTCTTATTTTTAAATATTTTTCATTATATATATTTCTTTCAGTATGAATGTACTGTATGAACGAACACAAAGATGAGAATAACAATTCCTAAACCATATCTTTTCAGTATTTTCTAAACAAATTATTATTACAATATTGTTATTTTGACTTTTCATATTGAAGTAAAATAATCATATAATATAATATAATATAATATAATATAATATAATATAATATAAAAACGAATCTCTTAAAAATATTTTCAATCTCACTAGTTATTTAATTTGTTCACTATCAATATCCAACAAACAAGCATCAAAGGAGAATTCTGTCACTATTTCTAAATTGTTTTTTCTCAACCGTCAAAAACAAAAGTAATTTCCACCATATCTGAAATATTTTAAACATTTTAAACATTGATATTTCAAACATTTCTGGTACAAAAAAGAAAAAAAAATTGTCTTACTTGGGCTAATTTCATAGCTAGAATTTAAATTGTAAAAACTTTTTGCATAATTTGACAAAACTGATTTGAAATGACAGCCAGTAAAAATAGTCTGTGCAATTTAAGTGATATTTACCATGATTTTTCACACATCACTCATATTTAATACAAAACACACACTTTACATACTTTCGCTTTCGCCTTGGCAAACACCAACTTACAATTTTTTTGTAAAATAGTTTACGTGGGATAAAATTATTGGTTGTTTTGGAAATTACTGCAGAAATACAGTCACAGAACCAGCCATAATTTATGTACAAATGTATATACAAACAATTAAATTGTTTATTTTATTCTTTTAGATTATTATAGTTGTAAAAATTTTTATAATTTTGGATTTTTGTAAATTAAAACTGGATCTGGGACATGGGTAAAATCTATACATAAAAGACATTTGGCAAATATGATAAAAAAGTTTCCAAGATTTATTGTGACCTTCACATACCACAAAAGGTCTGTTTTAAAAACCACTGGGATATAAAAATGCCTCTAGTTAAAGAGAAACACCCTTACATCTGTTCACTGATGGCTGCAGCCTAAAACTGGCTAAATGTGGTATAAGAAAATGAAAGGAAACAATCGCAGGTGGGACTAAAGCCCAAGTAACTGTGGTCTTGTGGAAACTGCTGTGAAGGTGTGAGCGTGTCGTTCATTCGTCTGGCCTAAGCGTGTCTCATGGAGCTCTCGCCTTATTTAAGATGAAAAGGAGGATATGAAGCAGAAAGGATGCAGCCCCCAGCAGAGAGCTGCTCTTCTACCATCATTTGATCTCATATTGTAATCCCAGGTGTTTTGAATAATTTATGGAATACGGCTTCTCGTTAAACAGTAATTTATATGTGTCGCAGAGAATAGGTTCTGCAGCCGTGCACATGTAAATAATGAAAGCTAAACTGCTTGTGGTGGAATTTGATAATAATAATAATAATAATAATAATAATAATAATAATTGTATGCATGGATTAGTACAGAATTTTATTATATCAACATTAAGGTTTGATATTAAAAACCTTAGAGATCATGCATTACAGGTTTTTTTGCTGCTGTTCATAACACAGGGGTTATTTTAAACCAATTCATAAACTCCCCAAAACAGGTTTATCTACCGAAATCAATAATCTAAATCTCTCCGAAATAAGAATAACATGTCAGTAATGTGTCTATGGTCATTAACTGGTATTAAGTCTGTTCAGCATTTATGTGTCTGACAATGAAAACTTCAGACATGTTCTCGGATTAATGCATATAGTGACTGATGCACAAAGAACAGAATTAACAAAGATCAGAACACATCTTACTCCAGCAATCAACACTAAGAGCTCTCACCATGTGTTTTTTTTCTTTTTCTTTTTCTTTTTTTTTTCAGAGACGAAGTGGGCTCTCACAGGAAGACGGGTGCAGGTAGTCATGGTGTGATATGATGGGGGAAATCACCAACTCTCTCAGTAGGGCTACTGGCACAGCATAAGTGAAATTCTTTCTCTTATTTTGTTTCACTTTCTCTTAAAAGGAAGCTGTTGATGACTTTTCACAGTCACCAGGATGCGAGTAGATGTACATGTGTTTTTAATTGTTTTCTTGATGTTCATTAGTGGCAGTGGCTCACTAATGAGCTTTAGCTACACCTCAGCAGAAACACATGCAACCACAAATATCTATCTATCTATCTATCTATCTATCTATCTATCTATCTATCTATCTATCTATCTGTCTATCTGTCTGTCTGTCTGTCTGTCTGTCTGTCTGTCTGTCTGTCTGTCTGTCTATCTATCTATCTATCTATCTATCTATCTATCTATCTATCTATCTATCTATCTATCTATCTGTCTGTCTGTCTGTCTGTCTGTCTGTCTGTCATCTATCTATCTGTCGTCTGTGTGTGTCTGTCTGTCTGTCTGTCTATCTATCTATCTATCTATCTATCTGTCTGTCTGTCTGTCTGTCTGTCTGTCTATCTGTCGTCTCTCTGTCGTCTGTGTGTGTGTCTGTCTGTCATCTATCTATCTGACTGTGTGTCTGTCTGTCTGTCTATCTGTTGTCTATCTATCTATCTATCTATCTATCTATCTATCTATCTATCTATCTGTCTGTCTGTCTGTCTGTCTCTATCTATCTGTCCATCCGTCCGTTCGTCTCTATCTATCTATCTATCTATCTATCTGTCTGTCTGTCTGTCTGTCTGTCTCTATCTATCTGTCCATCCGTCCGTTCGTCTCTATCTATCTATCTATCTATCTATCTATCTATCTATCTATCTATCTATCTATCTATCTATCTATCTATCTGTCTGTGTGTCTGTCTGTCTGTCTGTGTGTCTGTCGTCTCTGTCTGTCTGTCGTCTGTCTATCTATCTATCTATCTATCTGTCTGTCTGTCTGTCTGTCTGTCTGTCGTCTCTGTCTATCTATCTATCTATCTATCTGACTGTCTGTGTGTCTATCTGTCTGTCTGTCTGTCTCTATCTATCTGTCCGTCCGTCTCTCTCTATCTATCTATCTATCTATCTATCTATCTATCTATCTATCTATCTATCTATCTATCTATCTATCATCTGTCTCAAGTACAGGCTTGAAAATGTGCATACTCCAATTGTGCAAAAATAAATAAATAAAATCAGAGATATCCAAATGATAAAATATAGATTAGCATTTTGATACTGTCTGGTCTGGCTCATCATTTTGCTTCAAAGAAGAGGAAGATAAATGATGATGCCATTAAAAGTGAACTAATTAAGGAATGCTTCTTTTAAAAACTCATTAACGGCACCCTCATTTACATAATGATGCATATTAATTAAGTTTTAATGAATCCTAGCTTCAGTCAAGTCACTTTTTGGCTGTGAAACAATTTTGACGAATGGAAAAAAAAGAACAATGCTTTCGAGTCTATTTTTTTAACTTCAAATAAAATAAAACTCAAACGCCACCTCTGCTTTTTTGAAACATGACATTTATGTCTTAGTTATTGTCAGTTCTAATACATCAGAGGTATTGCTTATTAATTACATTGCAGTAGAAATATCCAAGAGCATGTGCAAATTATTAATAAATATACAGAGGAACTACTCTATGATTTTCTGCAATATGTGCGAGCTTTGCGAAAATATGTGAGGCTGTACAACCATGCAGATTTTTTTAAAATAAATTTTTTAAAGATATCTGTGATTTAGGTTTCTAACATTTCTAAAATTCACCCTTTTCAAGACAACCATCATAATAAAAGATGCTGTATATCACAGAAATGAAGACAGATACATCTAAACATAATCTGTCACACCTATGCAATAACTCCATAAAAACAAATTCCCTTTGGAGCTTGTGGTTTTGTGGCCCTTGTTGAGGAGTTTAATGTAAAGTTGTTTTCATCTCTCTATTGATGGAGAGTGCTGTTTGTGGCCGTTGCCTCTACTGGGGTCAGGGGTCGTAGAGAAGCGTGTAAATGAAGCAGGAAAGCAGATGCTCGTTAATTAGGGGAAAATGTGAGTGACAGGATTTGATGAGCAGTGCTACACGCGTCCCCTGCTACACAACAGCTGTTGTCACCCGCCTCGCTGTGGGCTTCGCTCTCCCAGAACCCCCTGCGGGGTCGCAGTGCCAAGCCCAACCCCGAGCCACTGTGCCAATAAATAGGCTGCATACTAATAACCAAACATGCTGCAGAGTACGTCACATTATTCTCCCACCTTTACTTATAACTACATATGACTGTTTTATGTCTGTGACATTTTCCGTGTGTGCATATGTGTTCCTGCTATATGATTATTTTTTAAGCAGTTTTATACTTATGATCAAATAAAAACAGTTTTAATTATTGCCATCAGATAAATCTAATGCTAAATAAATCAGTAACTTATTATCAATAAGTTGCAAGCATAATTCAGTCATCTACCTCATCCCAAAATGACTTGTTTTGGTCAAGTGAACACCTTCCTTACTCAATTATTGCCTTTATTGTAAAATTTTTATTTACAAAAACATCTGTTGACATTTAAATGCAATACATAATTTAAAAAAGTTATCTCTATTTGAAAACATATGTTTGGTATCAGTAGCATCAGAATTGTTCATGATTATATAAATGTAACTGCTGTCTAAAAGTGTTCTTACACTTTATTTTAAGTTGTCCTTGTTACAGTGTAATTATACATTTATAGAGTATTAATTAACTACATGTACTTGCTATAGGGTTAGGATTAGGATTGGTTTAGGGTTAGTTGCATGTAATTATGATTAATTTATTGTTATTACTATAGTAACTATGTGTAATATGTGTAACAAGGACACTGTAAAATAAAGTCTTACCAAAAGTGTAGTACGATTGTATTTCACTGATGTTTTTATCTATTAAAAAGTGTTTCTTTGAGTTTTAAAGTTGAGTAAAATATGTAATTTCATAGCAACTTTTTCGTCTGGCTTGCTGCGTGATTATTTTTAGTATGATGTCATTAAATTATTCAAGTTTATGGTCACGCTTGAGATTAGGTTCCAATTCTCACTATTAACTAACTTTGCCTCAATAAACTAAGTACTGCTTATTAATAGTTAGTAAGGTAGTTGTTAAGTTTAGATATTGGGCTGGATTCAGGGATGTAGAATTTGGTCATGCAGAATAAGGCTTAATATGTGCTTTATAAGTAATAATAATCAGCCAATATGCTAGTAATATGCATGCTAATAAGCAACAATTTAATAGTGAGAATTGGACCCTAAAATACCAAGTTTATTAATAATTTTAAAGTTATCTATTATTTATCTTTTAAAGTTTAACATTCAAAGTTTAACATCTTAATATGTGGTGTATTAACATAAGTGTACACATAAACTATAAATATTAATATACATATACATTCATCGCATATAACCATTACAATTATACAACATGAGTGTTATGAATGTAACATCAGTCTTTGTATACTTCTATTTCAATTGTGTCCGATTAAATTTAATTAGCAGACTGACTTTTAATGTCAAAGATGCTTGAGGCAAAATTTCAGATATTAATCCTAAACATTTTCTGAATAAATGAGCAAAATACAATCATCTCTGCTTTCCCTTATGTTTATTTTTCTAAACACCTGCATGTCAATTGTCATTAAGCTAATTGCTTAACAAAAAAGTTTCCAGGGTGTCTCCAAAGGACTTGCCATATTTTACTCAATTCAGTAACAACTAAAACTTTCATAAAGAAAGAAAGAGAAAAGGAATCACATGTATGATGATCCTGAGGGTTATAGCGCACAGATGCTCCTTGCTCGCCTCCTTTGAAGCATTTAAATAGGCCAGGCGTGTCTGTCAGTCCTGCTCGCACCCCCTCACACCTGGGACTTAAGGTGTTTCAACAATAACGTACCGCAGGAGGGAAAAAAAAGAACCACTTTTTTCTTCTGCTGAAATCCCACCAGAGCACACCAAAGGTATCAAAAAGCAAAAGAGCTGGAAAGAAATAAACCCAAATGCTTGCCTGATGAATAATTTGAATGAAGAAATGAAGCCATGTGAAGTGATCGCACACAGCACAAACAAGAGGATAAAACTGGATACAATTAGGTCACCAGACAGAAAAGCTTAAACCTTCTCCATTGAGTTCTCGATTATACTGCAAGGCAAATCTGGAGGGTGCCGCTATTGTAGATGGCAAATAAAGAGTGGTCAGTTTTGTCATTATTCAGTGACAGAAATCTACTAAAGATCATCAGTTCGAAAGAAGGGATTCCTCTCGGGTGTCCAAGCAGATGAACCTGAACCTCCAGGTGTTCCTGTGCATCCAGAAATCAACTTCTAGCAAATTATAGTGAATCATTTGATAGCTAGCTCCATGTTTTCTGGTGTATTTGATTATAATTGATGCTGTAATGTGCGGCGCATGATTGTGGGTTGTCCTTGAAGTAAGTAGTAAAGACACAGCTAATTTTCAGTACAAAAGCAAGATAGCGAGTGTAATTATGTTTTTTAACAACTGTTATATAAACCGTTGTATAAATTTGGGTCCTTGGAAAAGTCTCCACAAAGTAGATGTAGATATTTTCTTATAAAAAGGAAAAACTAAACTGAAAACAGGTAACACTAATTAGGTAATTACTTTATTGATGGTCCACTTTAGACATTCTACTAACTATAAGTAACTTTGCACCTACGTGTCAACTATCAGTCATTAGAGTATAGTAGACTGTCTGCATAATATCTGCTAAC
This sequence comes from Mylopharyngodon piceus, assembly GCA_039654765.1. Classification (NCBI taxonomy): domain Eukaryota; kingdom Metazoa; phylum Chordata; class Actinopteri; order Cypriniformes; family Xenocyprididae; genus Mylopharyngodon; species Mylopharyngodon piceus. Next base: position 23,891,839 of record CM077456.1, read on the forward strand.
ACTTTAATTTGATTCTCCCCCAACAGACATTCTACTGACTATAAGTAACTTTCCAACTACGTCAACTTATTCTACTAACCCGAACTCTAACACCTAACCCTAACCTAACAGTGAGAGTTAGTTGACATGTAGTAGCAAAGTTACTTATAGTTAATAGAATGTCTAAAGTGGACTATCGAAATAAAGTGTTACCTGAAAATATGAAAATCTTTGCCAAAATTATCATTACTTGTGGAAATGCGTCATCACAGTAGTTTGCCTGCTATATTAGATTCATATATAGCTTGTTTAAGTACAATGTAAATATTTGTTGTGAGTGACTGACTGAAATTGAGAAAAACAGTAATGGGGGAAAAAGTAAACGTAAAATGAGAGACAAATGAAAAGTAATTAAAATTAGACAAACCTGGCCAACAGTATTTCCTATCCAACATTGAACAAATGGGATTTTGTGGGCTGATATGTGGGTAGAATCCTGAAGAGTTTCCAGTTTGATGATTTGAAACGCCACCCACTTTCTGATGTATTGAACCGTGTGGACCAAAACTGTCTGTGCTTAGCTACAAATAACCGCACCAGTTACAAATTAGATATGGTTGCAATATACTTGGGGTCCAAAAGTCTGAGACAAAATTAGAAAATCTGGGATTCAAAAACCTACAAATAAACTTTTAGGATTTGGGGGAGATAAAATATCTCACTGTAAAAAATGTTCGTGTTTTTAACGGTAAAAGACTGTAAAAATGCTATGGTGAAAAACATTTAATTGGTTTACAGAAAGTTTTTGTACTATATACGGTGAATAACTGTAATAGATCTAATGGTACATTTAATGTAATTTTACAGTAAAATACCGTTAAAGTTACAGTTTTTGGAAGTGAAAAATAACATCATTGTATAATTTACAGTGAAAACCCGTAAATTGACATTCCCACAATTCCCTGTGTGACACTTAACATTTGATGTATTTTCATTGAAATAACTGTTTCTTCTTAGTTTTTCTTAGTTTTTCTATTCAGTTATGTACATTAGGGTTTTATGTTACATCTAATGTTGTTAAATTCATATTTATTGCATTTTTAAATTCCATATGTGTTACCATGATGGTGTTTAGTGTTTGTGTGAATGACACTGTGTGCACCTTCTATATATTAGTATTGTCCTTCTCAGCTTTTGGAAAAGCTGCTTGAGAACTGTAAAATAGACAGTAAACTAAGTGCTGTCCCGTAAAACCTAAAACGTTGCTACCATATTTTTACAGTAAAGTTCTGGCAACCACAGCTGTCATTTTTTTACCGTAAATTTTATGGTGATTTTTTTTTACAGTGTATATACTCTATAATAATAATAATAATAATAATAATAATATATATGTATATATATGGTTTCTCATTTCCATTTCTTCTATTAGATTTTTATTTAAAAGCAAACAATTCAATCTATTTTATTGGAATTCCATTCAGCTACAATAAAAGGGAGGTATTTGGAAGATATTTGAATCTTTTCAATCAATGTACAATGTATGTAACAACAAATTTTTCAAGACAGTGATGCAATAACAGATGTAGACACTTTAAACGTAACTAACACCCTGCTGGGTCTCTGAGGAACAGGTTTTCTTCTGACACTTCCCGTGCTTGTGAGAAAGTAGTTGGAGGAAAACTTTCCTCAGAGCTCTGACAAAAGAGAAAGGGAAAGCAAGTAAGCGAGCAAGCGAGAGAGTCAAGAAGAAGACTCTATCTTTGAGAACCCAAACAGGAAGGAGGGCCTTGTTTTGAGAATGCAGTGGCACATCTCCAGGTGACAAATATGTCAGCGCCTAAAGCCCTGTGGCACAATTATGCCACCATTGCTCTGAGTGTGAGCGATAGACGGAAGAAGAGACAGAGATAAAGAACAGGAGAGAGGGGGGTGCTGCTTTGGTGTGAGAAAAGTCATCACAGCCTTTGGCTTATGCTGAGAGACAGCCCAGGGGATGCAGTTTGCTCCCATAACAAAGCATTCCTCCATTTTGAATACGGTTGAGAACATTCCAGCTAAATCCGCTGGGCGTGCAGGGCGTGTGCGTCCCCTGGCAGCTGCAACTTTCTCGGGGACCTAATAAACATTCATGCATAATATTTACAATAAAATTGGATGTTGTTTGTACACAATTAAAACTAAAAACACAAAAGGAGGATAGACCAAAGACGAAAAATTAGTTGTACTTGGCTTAGTTGCCGGAAATCTTTTGGATATTGATTTAATGTATTCCTCATCACTTTCGCTGGTACAGAGTCATTTGTTTGTTTGTTTGGCAGTCATCTATATTCTGATAAACAATAGAAGTAAGCACTGGGGACCCAACAAGGCGTAAGAAGGAGAAAGAGGAATAAAGGCTCTGCATTTGACTACAACTAGGTCAAACTGACGGAAGGAACAAAACATAACGGGCTGAGAGTTGGTAGGAATCTTTACAGGAAAACAAACTTGTCACTCACTTGACAGTCTGTTTTGCTTCCAAAGGAGAGAATAATGAAAAAAAGCAGAATCTCCATTGCAAATCAGCGTTGGCATTGTGAAGTTCTCCGTTTGAAATGCACATCAAATCAGCAAAAAAAGCCGCCACATACCTCGTCAGTGACATCTGGGAACGTATGAATCTGGGGGTCTTTGTTTCAAATGTGTGACTTGGGGAGGGAGGGAGGGAGGGAGGGAGGGGAGGTGGTGTCTGTATTGGAAGACATTCTAGAGGCTCACATTCATAAAACATAAATATGACTGCTGTATCTCCTAAAGATTCATCATAAAAACAACTATTTCTAGGAGAACATGAGAAAAGTTACTCAGAGAAATTATGCTGCGGGAGAAATGACCAGCCTTCTGCTGTAGATTGTAGAATGCAAGAGACTTGACAGTTATAGCTGCTTTATATTTATGGACATTTTTATGTCTTTAAGGAAAGTGGAGAGACTGTTGCAGGCCAGACTAGAACCAGTACATGCATTACCACTGCACCACACCTCCAACTGTCATTTGCTCATTTAAAGTTGAAGAACAAGGAAGCTTTTACACCAATTTATAAGTTTATAACATAACAATTTTTTTGCAAAATATGACAATTTTTCATTATTATTTTTGGCTTTTTAACAGAAAGGACCAGAATTTAGTCAGGAAATGACCCAAATGGTATGTGTCAACCACACATTATCACCATCGCAGCACATACACTACCTGCTACCCCAACAGGATCATGCTTGGTTTTGATGCATTTGTACTGCAGTTGTATTTTTTGTATGACTAAATATATGTAAATTGAAATATTATTCATTCAATGGAGATATTGGATATCTACTCTGCTACTCAGCTATCTCTTTTTAAATGGGTAGAGTAGTGATACTATATCATTACTCTACCCATTTAAAAAGAGATAGCTGAGTAGCGACAATGCCACTGGCCTCCAATTCCAGTTGAAGATTTGAAGAATTTGTCTTACTGACCAGGGCCTATCAGTTCGCCTGATGGTCTGGAAACTGAGGTGCATTCTGGGATGGGATGGAGGGGAGGGGGGAGTTGGGGTTGTGCTGAGAACAAAAAGAAGAAGTGAGCAGAAATGAGAGGACGTGAGATGGAGAGAGCGCCAGGCGTCTCTGCATGATTGGCGGTGTAGGGGAAAGTGACAGAGCACCCCGCCAAGGTCACGTCCAAGGAGAGCACAGCCAATTACTATGCAGATCAGAGCAGGATGTGGTTTAGGAGGATTGCTCAGATGCAATCACATTAGCTGGCCAGAAAGGAAACGGCTGTCTGACCTCAATCACTGGAGGCTGGAGAAGAGAGGCAGGAGAGGTACTACATTTTCCCTGCCTAAACCACCTGTCCCTCATCTTCACAATAACGTGATTAACAAACCAAACATGTCAGTAAGTCTGTGTGCATGGGAATTAGAGAATGATACGAGTCTTGTTGGCTGGTCACGCTGTTATGTACAGACGTAATAATGCGTGTTTAAACCTGGCCAGATTGGAGCATATCCCCTGAGGATGAAATGTGTTAAGGCTTGTATATAAACTGCTCTTTTTCATCTGGTTGCCCCTTAGTTTTAAGATGTCTTTGAGTAATAATGAGGGCTGGTTGCATCAGGGTGGCCAAAGTCCTCAAAGAAGAAAGAAAGAAGAAAAAAGACTCTTGGGCTATGTCCCAAATGCACTTAGTCTAGACTTGCGGTCTTGTGGTATTTGCTTGTTCATGTCCATGAAGTCCACAAGACTGTAGGGTGTCTTATTTGGAATTTTAGGTTTTAGAAAGGTACTCACAAAGCCTTCATGGCGGCTGCTATGCAAACTCAATGTGATCTTTTGCCAAGCCAGGAACCTTCATGCTGTGAGGAGACAGTGAGATCCACTGAACTACTATGCCGCCCAATTGCAACATTAAGTAGAAAAAATATTAAAATATCTCAATCTAATTTAAAATGAACTGTTTTACCTAATACTTGCACATTGTGGCCCTGTCCCAAATGACACCCTAAACACTTGCGGTCTTCCTACAAGTCCGCACTTTCGTGATGTAACCCCACTTTGGCCCTGTCCCAAATGGCACACTTCATAGCACTTTCGGTCTTGTGGACTTACAATGGCTGCCGCATGCGTGTGTCCGTTAAGTCCACGAGATCGCAGGGTGTCTCATTTGTCAATTTTAGGTTTCAGAAGGGTGCTCGTGAGCACCCCCTTTGCGGTCGATATGTGCTCGCTTCAGTGCGGGCTCGGCAAAAGTGGACATCGACCGCAAAGGGGCACTTGCGAGCACCCTTCTGAAACCTAAAATGACAAATGGGACACCCTATGGTCTCATAGACTTAATGGACACGTGCATACGGCAGCAATTGTAAATCCACAAGACCGTAATTGCATATAATAATTCGTTACATTTATATAGTGCTTCTCTCGGCACCCAAAGCCCTTTACATATGAAAGAGGGGAATCTCCTCAAACACCACCAATGTGCAGCATCCACCTGGATGATGCGAAGGCAGCCATACTGCGCCAGAATGCCCACCACACACCAGCTTATTGGTGGAGAGGAGACAGAGTGATGAAGCCAATCAGTATATATGGGGATGATTAGGAGGCCATGATAAAATTTGGCCAGGATGCCGGGGTTAAACCCCTACTCTTTTTTCGAAGAACATCCTGGGATTTTTAATGACCACAGAGAGTCAGGACCTCGGTTTAATGTCTCATCCGAAGGACGGTGCATTTTGACAGTATAGTGTCCCCATCACTATACTGGGGCAGGACCCACACAGACCACCGGGTGACCACCCCCTGCTGGTCTAACTAACACCTCTTCCAGCAGCAACCTGGTTTTCCCAGGAGGTCTCCCATCCAGGTACTGACCAGGCTCAACCCTTCTTAGCTTCAGTGGGCAACCAGTCTTGGGCTACGGGGATATGAAGTGTGCCATTTGGGAGAGGGCCATAGAGTATAGCTTTACATTAGCTTAGCAATCAATTTGTAAGTCTCCAATACACATCACATGAGAAACATTATTTTCAACACACAAGTGTTCCAGGTTGGACACTTCTGAGGTTCTCTTCCAATTAGGATGCTATTTTAGAAGGTAAGTGCCTATATAGGCAGTAGACAGCAAGGCAGCTCACTATAGGTTTTGGAACAGAGCCACGGAGTCCCGTAATGGAATCAGCATGGCATGCATACATAAATCACAGCACATTTTCATATGCATAATGTTTCTTCATCCCGTTTTTTTTTTTTTTTTTTTGCAGGAGATGAGAATGGGGTTGGGGTGGGAGGAAAAGAGAAATGGAAAGAGCTTTTTTGTGTTTTACTCTCTTTTTCTCTTGCTCTTCAAGAACGACTGTCTTTAATGCTTCTAATCTATTGTGCTGACAGCGTAGCACTGGTGAGATGCTGCAATGGGAGATGTCGAGGTGCCTGGCAGACAGCTGCACTTTCTCTACATGTTTGTGACTGTGTGTGTGCGTTTGAGAGAAAGCAAGGCAGCAAATAGAGAGAGTTTGTGCATTTCAAGCATGTCGGTGGGACTTTTGGGAGATTTGAAGAAGACAGGTTTTCTGTCTTCTCTCTCCCTCTCTCTTTCTGTCCCTTGCTCTCTCACTCTCTCTCTCTTCCCCCTCTGGGGCTTTGTTATGCTAATGTAGAGGGATGTAGCGGATTCATAGTGATTTTTCATCTGGCGAGTGACGAGAGATAAAAAGGAAGTGACGAGGTGTCTTGATTGTCCTCAGTGTTTGGCTCTCGCTTGCTAACAAGCCGCCACATTGTACAGATGCCATTTTCAAACGCCCTCCATTTGCATCTCCAAGGCTGCACTCTATCGCAACCCCTCTAAAAGTTTATGCCCCCTCATTAGACGAAGCACTCGTCTAAGATTAAAAATGCGGGACACTTTTATTTTCAGCAAGCCCTCTCTTCTGCGCATAGTAAAAGCAGATGTTATCGCGCGGCTGATGCTATATTTACGCCGCTGCTTCTCGGTGCCAGGGGCGTACGAGGCAGCGGGGGTTTGAAAATGAGCTGCCGTATCAGTGCAAGGTAACCGTTTCTTAATCACATTTGCATTTTTATTTTGAGAGATTCTTCAAACGTTTGCGTTATTGAGGATTTATGGCGAGACTCTTCGCTTGATATTCCATCAACTTCACTCATAAAGGAGCCACTCCATAACTCAGCTCAAGATGAATCTTCCCGCCCCGCCGAATAATTAAGTAGTAGATTTTTGATGCGGAAACTTCAGATAAATCATTTGTTTATGAGTACCAAAGCCTTGAGGGTACTGAAGCTACAGTTTAATAGCAGATCACTTACGATACTATCGTATCCAACACAAGTAGATTCTATTCATGGAGTTATCACAAAATCATCTCATTATTGCAAAATCATCCCATAATTGCTACCTTCCTTATTTTGTCTTTGCTATACCACAATCACAATGTAAAAAAACTGAAAAAATTATTTAGTGTGAATTTACATTACAGTATATTCCTGGCTACTAGTTGTGGTAATTTTTGTTATTTTTACAGTAGTATTTTATTATATTTAATCATAACTGAATGTATTTGACAGGGCCAGGAAATAACTGTAATGTAGCAGCATTGTGTTGCAGAATCACAATGATTAAGTGTCTGCATTAAAGAAATCTTTTGTGTATTTATAGATTAACTATTAATCTATAAATCTATAAATCTATAAGATTAATTATTAAGTTAGTAAGAAGTCCCAGCGTGCACTGCAGCATAAATAATTTATGTTTGCCTTTTTTAAAAAAGAAAAATTCTGCATTTATTTGCCTGTTGTTGTTTTTGTTGTTACTTTTAGGCAAAAGTTACTTTGTTACTTTTTAATTAATTTTTTTTAAATCAAAAATTATGTTTGTCGATTGTCTCTATTGTTGAGTTTTGTGAGTGTTGTGTAAAAAAGGTCACTAGAGATAACAATAACTCCACTTACCACAATTCTACAACTACCCATCACTCTTAAAGGATTAGTTCACTTTCAAATGAAAACTAGCCCAAGCTTTACTCACCCTCAAGCCATCCTAGGTGTATTTGATTTTCTTCTTTCTGATGAACACAATTGAAGATATTTTAATAAATATCCTGATGCATCCAAGCTTTATAATGGCAGTGAACAGGGGTCACTAGTATGAAGCTGAAGAAAGTTCTTCCATCTACATCAATCTATCATAAACGTGTACTCCACATGGCTCTGGGGGGTTAATAAAGGCCTTCTGAAGCGAACAGATGCATTTGTGTAAAAAAATATCCATATTTAACAAGTTATGAAGTAAAATATCTAGCTTCTGCCAGACCGCCTTCCGTATTAAAGTTATGAACGAAGTGTAAACTGGCGTCGCGTCAGTTACACTTTCTTCGTACGTAGAATATGGAAGGCGGTCTGGCGGAAGCTAGATATTTTACTTCATAACTTCTTAAATATGGATTTTTTTTTTTCGCTTCAGAAGGCCTTTATTAACCCTCTGGAGCTGTGTGGAGTACACGTTTATGATGGAGATTGTAGATGGAAGCACTTTCTTCAGCTCATATTAGTGACCCGTGTTCACTGCCATTATAAAGCTCGGATGCGTCAGGATATTTATTAATATTTCTCCGATTGTTTTCATCAGAAAGAATATAGTCATATACACCTAGGATGGCTTGAGGGTGAGTAAAGCTTGGGCTAATTTTCATTTGAAAGTGAACTAATCCTTTAACTGTTAAAAAATTTCATTGTTTCTGTATTATAAAGTACAAAATTGCCACATACAATGTGTAATGAAAGTTATGTTCATTATGTAGTCTACGACTAAGCTTAGATTATTTTCTCAAATACAGTGCATGGGAAATACTTGGAGAAAATGAATCACAAGTAAATAAGAGATCGGAAGCTGTGGTCAATATGAATTCCCTGGGATTTGAAACTGTGACCATGGGTATTGCTAGTGCTAGTCGCTACTATTTGAGCTAGAGGAATGCAACCAAATAACAGCATGTGAGATTGGAATGACATGAAGGTGAGTAATCATGACAGAATTTTGATTTAGGGCAACCTAATCCTTCGAGATATCCATCATTTCTCAGGTTATTAGGGGATAAAGGAAATATACCGCTACTGAAAGCAAGACATCTCTGAAAACCCAGCTCATGTAGACTTATTTTGCTATTAGTGACAGAAGTTTAGCCATGAACATCTGATGGATAAATGAACTGTTAAACAGGACATGAGGGAGGGAGATACATGCGTACATGCTCAGTGTTTGCACAGTTAAACATCCAAACCACTGAAAGCCAGTCATCTGAGAGATGATACCTTTCAGCTCACACAGGGGGATCTCGTCGACAACCCCACCACTTAACGAGTTTAATTGTTTTAGCCAAGGACCATTGGTTAACTTGCACATTGGTTTGAATGGTTGGCGCTGTGTTCCAAAAAATCCACCCTAAATAAACTGTGTGCGTCAGTTGTCAGGCTGATTTACCCAATGTTCCCCATCTCGGCTCTTCAGTGCAAAAAATAATTAAACTGTTTCTCGGATTTGAGACACACCAGATATTACATTCCCAGTTTGTGCTAGGCTGCTCACAGTTGCTCTCCGATGATCTGTTGATCTGTCCCGACACAAAAGAACGTCTTAAATAGACCAAGCATGCAAAGGTTTTAACTGTTTGCAACCTTTGCATCCATAAATATCCCCTCTAAAATTCAAATTATTGAAAAGATTTATGGATCACGCCGTGTTTTAATAGAGAGGATTGGAATATTCAAATGAACTCTGGACTGATCTTTTGTTTGAGTTGCTCTCTGTTGCTGGTTATTAACTAAAGTTTTCTTTATTTTTTAGGGTTGAGGAAGAATTTCCTCACAATTGACTTTTTACACCAGAGGGAAATTTAATCATGTTTTGTTTACTCTGACTCATTTTCATTTAGTTCTCTCTAAAAACGTAGTTCAAGGTTTTGAGTAAACTTCAGGGCTCTACATATATTTTTGCAGCCATGATTGTGTTTACCAAGATATAATTGGGAACCTCCTGTGAAATCGGTATTCTGTGTTTAAACTTTAAACTATTGCAGAGAATATTGTTTGAAACATCAGTGTTGAAGAGATGCCCCCACCTGACATCTGTTCCTTTTTTTAAAGGAGCAGTTAAAAAAATAAAACATAAAAGTAGTCCTTATGACTTTAATATTATATTATATTATATATGGTATTTTTAAATAAAAATAAACACAAATGCTTTGAAAAGTCACCGTGAACAATGACTTAAAGACTTGTGTTGGTCTATTCCTTACAAAAATCCTGTTATATGACTTGGACTAGAATGCACAAATGTTGTCACTATGGAAAAGAGCTTTATCCAGATTATCCAGAATTTGTCCAATGAAAAATAACAGAAAAATGGATGCTGGCCAACAAAAGGGTGAGTAAATAAGGACTTTTTAAATTTTATGGTACATCTTACATTTACTGCTCCAGTAAAATCAAATGCAATGGCTTGACAAGAAATATATTTTAAACCCATTATACTGAATTATATTTGGTCATGGCTTGATGGTACCCATTCTGCCGGAAAAGGTTAGATTTAAATTTTGAACATTTGCAAAAATGTATTCTCATTGCTGTCAGACATTGCTGTCAGACAAATAAATGTATTGTATGAATCTCACATGTGAGTCTCTCGAGAGTTGAACGAGGTTTATTTGGAACCCATCATCATTGTATTTAACAACACATTCTGTGATAGCAACATATGGATATGGAACATAATTTGCAAAGAATATCACACTCCAAGAAAAGTCTGTAAAATTAAGGTCTGTAATGAAATTTTCTATAATGATTTTTCACAGGCGTTTTACCCGTGTTTTGAATAAAGCATTCCATTTTGTTGTTTTTTTAAGGTTAAAGGAAATGTCCGTAAACTTAACAGGTAATGTCCTAGCAGAAAATCACCAGTATCTTTTCTGTTTTTCTATAGATTTTTTTTTCTTACAGTGCAGTTCCCTATAGTATTTACATGACCTGCTGTTACAGTTGCTCCTCTGTTTATTCTCTCGCATCTAGATAAAGTGATCTTCCCCTACAACCTGCATTATTAGCCAGCACATTTACATCACGATGTGTCCAGAAAGAAATAATGACACTGTCAGCCCTTGCAAGGCTGGCAATAAAACAGACGGATTCCATTGCCTCCTGTTTTCCAAAGGATCAAGACCAGCCGTGTCAAACAAGTAAATTGTGTGCAGGGTATCTTGCCTTCGCTTTTGAGATGAGTTAAACAAACCAAGTAATAGAAGAAGGTTTTGGATTAATTTGGTGAGAATATTGCTTTGTTGGTATAGAATCTTACGATTCACAGCCTCTGCCCAACTGATGGTAGATGTGGGACCGGTAAATTGATTGATGGATAGTTATTTGCATATAACTAAAAAAATGAAGCCCTTCCCCACCTCCCCCACATAGAAAAATGGAACAGAGACAAGGGGAAGGTGTTATTAAAGAGATTTATTTTCTTCTGGAAATTCTCATTGTCATTGTCTTGTCTGTAAACTGTAAACATGCCCACTTTTATCTGCAGTTATCTGACAGCTAAATCTGTCTTACTTTACACTCTTGTGAATAAAAACAGTTTGAACGTGAGCCTTTTCCGTGTATGCGTCTTCAAATGAGCACTGATAATTTCTTGCCTTTCAATACCACAGCTTCATTGTTTTGTTTTAGCAATAGGAATGCGTGTGGCAATGGCATTCGCCTTGACTTTAGATGAAATTTACAGTAATCACAACTGTGCTCCTTGTAAAACGATTCTCATCCTATTCAGCGTGACTTGAAACACATGCTGCTTATTTCAGCGCCAATGTAAATACAAAAATAAGAGGTCTAAAGTGTTCTCCTCTCTGCACAATAAGACATGACCTTCACAGGAGAAGACAGAGAAGCCAGCGAAAGTATTGTATCGCATCTGGGTTTGAATATTGATGTTTAGGGGTGATGGCTTGTCCCTGGGCAATGCGATGAGAAGGATATATACAAGCTCACTGGTCAGACGGGCTTCGTCTCTTAATGAGAATGAGGCCCTTGCACATATAGGTCTTTTAAGTGCAAGCCATGGGTCTCCCTCACCCACCCCAAATTCATTTGAATATGGGATGCTGATTTATGACCTTATTTGGTCTGTCTTCTGTATGCAGATGCCCGAGGCTTCTTTGGGTACATGCATAATGAGATTCTCAGGGTCATCCCTCCTGAGTGTCACCGCACTATAATGTGGCGGTCTTCGGGGGTGGGGGTTGCAGGAGTGGCGGGGCAGGGGGAGGTGCCCACGAGTTGTGCCCGGAAAGACTTGACAGCCGGGGTTGCCAAATCTGTGGTTTTCCCATGGAAATGGGCTGCTTGTAAACTCTTTCCGTGGTTTGATTTTTATTTATTTATTTATTTTTTCATTCTGAGGTTTTAGGGTTTGACATTTTACACAAGTGATTCCCAACCCTGACCCTGAAGTACCCCCCACACTGCACATTTTAGATGTCTCCCTAAACATTAGTAAAGTCTCCAAAGCTGTGTTCGAAATTGCCCCCTTATACCCTCATTCACTATTCCCTACATTACTCCACTAATATAGTCCACTTAAAGAAGTGAATTCGGACACTGAGTGTGGCGGAAGGGCTGTCGCTTTTGCATAGTTTGTGTTTGCCCTTTAATAATCATTTGAAACTTAGCAAACTGGCAGCTCCAGTAGTAATGAAAAGATTTATCTTGAATTTTGTCATGGAAACTAGCATGTACAGTGGTGGTCAGAATTATTGGCACCCTTGGTAAATATGATCAAAGATGACTATAAAAATAAATCTGCATTGTTTATCCTTTTGATCTTTAATTCATAAAATTAGCAAAAATCTAACCTTTCATTGAAGGAAAAGAATTGAAAGTGGGGGGAAATTCACATTATGAAATAAATGTTTTTCTCCAAAACACGTTGGCCACAATTATTGGCACCCTTTTATTCAATACTTTTTGCAACCTCCTTTTGCCAAGATAACAGCTCAGAGTTTTCTCCTATAATGCCTGATGAGTTTGGAGAACACCTGACAAGAGATCAGAGACCATTCCTTCATGCAGAATCTCTACAGATCCTTCAGATTCCCAGCTCCATGTTGGTGCTTCTTCTCTTCAGTTCACTCCACTCATTTTCTATAGGGTTCAGGTCAGGGGATTGGGATGGCCATGGCAGAAGCTTCATTTTGTGCTCAGTGACACATTTTTGTGTTGGTTTTGATGTTTGTTTTGGATCATTGTCCTAATGGAAGATCCAATCACTGCCCATTATTGGATTTCTAGCAGAAGCAGTCAGGTTTTGATTTCTTATCTGTTGGTATTTGATAGAATCCATGATACCATGTATCTGAACAAGATGTCCAGGACCTCCAGCAGAAAAATAGGCCCACAACATTAAAGATCCAGCAGTATATTTAACCGTGGGCATGGGGTACTTTTTATCCATGTGTGCACCAAACCCATCTGGTGGGTTTGCTTCCAAAAAGCTCTTTTTTTAGTTTCATCTGACCATAGAAGCCAGTCCTGTTTGAAGTTCCAGTCTTGTCTGACAACTGAATATGCTGGAGATTGTTTCTGGATGAGAGCAGAGGATTTTTCTTGAAACCCTCCCAAACAACTTGTGGGGATATAGGTGCTGTTTGATAATTTTTTTTAGGCTTTCTGAGACTCAAGACTCAACTAATCTCTGCAATTCTCCAGCTGTGATCTTTGGAGAGTCTTTTGCCACTCAAACTTTCCTCCTCACTGCGCATTAGGACGATTTAGACACACGTCCTCTTCCAGGCAGATTTGTAACATCTTTAGTTGATGGGAACTTTTTAATTATTGCCCTGATAGTGGAAATGGGGATTTTCAATGCTTTAGCTATTTTCTTACAGCCACTTTCTATTTTGTGAAGCTCAACAATCTTTTGCTGCACATCAGAACTATATTCTTTGGTTTTACTCATTGTGTTGAATGATTAAGGGAATTTGGCCTTTGTGTTTCCTCATGTTTATACTCCTGTGGAACAGGAAGTAATGGCTGGACAATTTCATGTTCATGATAACCCTGGTGTGCCAAAAAAAAAAAAAAAAATGTAAATATGAATGGGAATATACTTCAGAGATATTTTACTCATAAGAATTTCTAGGGGTGCCAATAATTGTGGCCAACGTGTTTTGGAGAAAAACATTTATTTCATAATGTGATTTTTCCCCCACTTTCAATTCTTTTCTTCAATGAAAGGTTAGATTTTTGCTAATTTTATGAATTAAAGATCAAAAGGATAAACAATGCAGATTTATTTTTACAGTCATCTTTGATCATATTTACCAAGGGTGCCAATAATTCTGACCACCACTGTATAAACCTTATTAAAAAATTTAATAATCAATTAAAAAGTCATTTATACCTGTATAATATTATGCTGTAGCCACATTGGACCAGTGGTTTGAAAAATGGATGGATGGATGATTCAGCTGCGGGCTCCATGTTCTTGCAAGAAGTGGGAATTCATTTGGCATGACCCTCACAGTGCATTATGGGTATTCTCTACCTGTTGAGCATACATCAGTTGTATACTCGTTATTACTGTGCATTATGGGATTGAATGAGTGCACTCGATAACGTCCACTATAGTTATGGATACCACTACAAATAGCTGTCCCCTCAAATAGTGCCCTATTTAAGGGTATAGGGGGCGATTTTGGACACAGCCCAAGACTTCAAATATGTGTGTTAGATTAGAGATATATGAATGCAAGTATTTTGACGAACCAATAACCTACACAATCTCATTGCAATTTGTAACTATTTTATTTTCTGCAGAATTGGTGGCTAATTCATATGTTTTCATACAATCTGCTTACACCCCTCTGATGGTTAGGTTTAGGATTGGATCTTAATGTTTGTTTGTTTAAAAACAAACAAACAAACAAACAAACAAAAAACAAATCACATCATCCAAATTCATAGGAAATCAACCCTTGTTTTTTGGTTCTGAGGTTTGAGGGTTAGACATATTACACAAAATGCAAGTTTTTATGACCAGCCAACAAGCAATTTTTAAGTCAAAAGTTCTCAAAACCAACAAAATCTCATGGTAATATGCATTTATATGATCTCATTCATACTTTTTCATAAGATTTTCTTATCCCCCACTGATGGTTAGGTTTAGGGGACATTCATGCTTACTTTTTTTTTTTTCTAAAAATCATATGGTTTTGTACAAATCACATCATACAAATTCATACAGAATCAACCCTGTTTGGTTTGTTTTGTTCTGAAGTTTGAGGGTTTGACATTTTAAACAAATTAAATTTCATAGTATTTTGACCAACCAACAGCCAATTTTCAAACTCAAAAACAACACAGTCTTTAGCACTATTTTACGTTTTCCCGAAGTGGTGGCTACTTGTTTGAATTCATACAATCTCATTCATATGAATTCGTACCATCTGCTTAAGCCCCACGGATGGTTAAGTTTAGGGGTGGGGTTAAGGGTGGACCTGGTAACACCTGATAAAATACCTGGTAATAATTACTTTACAGACAAGTAAAGTAAATGAACAGGAAACTCTTGGCAATAATAGAATGTAAAAGCATATCCTGCCTTATTAAAAATGTATTTCTATCACGACAACTCTTTGAAGATTTTTAGCATGGTAATGGATATGAAAATGTTAATGGATTTGGTCTTGGTGGGATAGATCTTCTGTGCTGCTTCTGCTGCTGTTGATTATTGCTGTTGTTGTAGATTATGCTGCTGCTGCAGAGCAAGTACGGGACTACAGCCAAGTACAAACACGGATACGCTGCTGTGAGCATGTAAGACATACTGCTGCTACACAAATAGCATATATAAATTTACCCGTAGCAGATCTATACAGGTGGAGCTGGGGGAGGTCGAGGGTTTCAGAGGAACTCTGAAAGTGCGCTGCAAACTGCTGAAGCAAACGCTAACCAGCTATTTAAATGTTGAGCAGCAAGCTCATTGGCTGCAGGTGCAACAGGAACCAGTCAGCTCGTGCCATGTAGCAAACTATGTAAATGTCATCAGGTTGCATTAAGGATCAGCCTGCACCATCTAGAGTTTCATGACATAACTTGGTATTGCATTTTGTTCAATAAAAAAAAATTGATCCCAAAACCAGAAAATTCTGCAATCACACACCCCCATGTTGTTCCAAACCTGTATGAATTTCAGTCTTCTGTTGAAAACCAAGATGTTTTAAACATGTCTCTGTGTTTTTTCTTCTTTCTCTCAATACAATGATAGTCAGTGGGGTCCAGAATTGTTTTAGCATGGACAAAATACTAACACAATTTTGTATTTTTTGGGTGAACTCTCTCTTTATTTCTGCTAATACATTATACAGTGGGCCTACAATCAAGTGGAATATGTTTTAGTACTATGGACTGGTTTTATTAGGCTGTCTGTGTCACAAACAGACAACCCTTGTCTCAGTGGTGGGCAGAGGCCTGTCTGCACCTCCCTTGTGTCCCGCTCCATGTTCACTTATTAACATCAGCCGCTCTCAGTGCATGAGCTTTATTACGATTTCCTGCTAATTATGCCTTTGGTCTGTGTGTGTGTTTAATAATTGCCTGCTCTGAGGGCATTCAACGGCAGTCCGTGCGGGACTGAAATTGATTTTTAAGACATTAACTGATTGCTGTGAGTACCCAGATCAGAGTGAATTTGAATAATTGTTATTCATGTCATTTTTATGGGGCTGTGACGGGAGGTACAGGAGAATCACTTTTCATGTTTCCCATTATTTTAATTTTCAGTATTATTTACTTCTTTATATCACTTCACTGTATTCATATTTTTATGAAGCATTTCAATTAAAAAATATTAATTGACCTAAAGGGAGAGTCAAACAGAAGTAAAGCCTGATCCACTCACTGCTCTGGAAAAGTAAGTGTAACTGCCACCTAATTTAATCCTTCAAAAATTTTTTAGTGGTGCAGTAAAATTCACATTTTGATTTAAAAACAGCACATTAGATTCAAGATATTTTCATGAATAGGGTAAGAAAGTACTTATTTAAAAACCAATAAAGACATTAATTAACGTGAAGTTCGTCAATAACCACAAACCCAACATTTGGTCTTAAAGGGTTAGTTCACCCAAAAATGAAAATTCTGTCATTAATTACTCACCCTCATATCGTTCCACACCCGTAAGACCTTCGTTCATCTTCAGAACACAAATTAAGATATTTTTGATAAAATGCGATGGCTCAGTGAGGCCTGCATTGAAAGCAAGTTAATTTACACTTTCAAACACCCAGAAAGGTACTAAAGATATATTTAAAACAGTTCATGTGTCTACAGTGGTTCAACCTTAATGTTATAAAGCGCCGAGAATACTTTTTGTGCGCCAATAAAACAAAATAACGACTTTATTCTTCGAAGCTTTATGAACCTTTTGTTTCGAATCAGTGGTTCGGAGCGTGTATCATACTGCCAAAGTCACGTGATTTCATTATACGAGGCTTCGTTAGGTTATAAGTGTTTCGAAATTTCAATGGTTCACGTGACTTTGGCAGTTTGATACACGCTCCGAACCACTGATTTGAAACAAAAGATTTGTAAAGCTTCAAAGCTTCACGAAGCAGTGTTTTGAAATCACCCATCGCTAATATTGTTGAATAAAGTCATTATTTTGGGGTTTTTTTGGGGCACAAAAAGTATTCTCGTCGCTTAATAACATTAAGGTTGAGTCACATGAACTGTTTTAAATATAACTTTACCTACCTTTCTGGGCGTTTGAAAGTGTAAATTAACTTCCTGTCAATGTAGGCCTCACTAAGCCATCGGATTTTATCAAAAATATCTTAATTTGTGTTCCGAAGGCGAACGAAGGTCTTATGGGTGTGGAACGACAGGGTGAGTAATTAATGACAGAATTTTCATTTTTTGATAATTTTATGTAATTTTATATTTTTAACCAAGGATTTCAATCGTGTTTATCTAATATTTGTTGAGAGTAAATAACATGTTAAAGTGTATTGTAATGTACTGTATTCGGACACATTATATATTATATATTTCCCTCATATAAAACTAGCATATGCCTTTGCTTTTATAATAATTTGATGTTGTTTTTGCATCCTTGTTGAAGCCTAATAGCTCCAGTTACAGTAATTTATTGTTATTACATGTAAAACAGCATCCCGGATGTTCTTTAAAACTGTGTGTGTGTGTGTGTGTGTGTGTGTGTGTGTGTGTGTGTGTATGTGTGTGTGTGGTTCAGGTAAACATGATGCATCCAAGAAGTTACATAGGTTTGGAGTAACATGAAGTTGATGACACAATTTTCCTTTTAGGCTGAACTATTCCTTTAATTATTTGTCCGAAAAGAATAAAAATCTTATGAGTTAAGACCTGTTTTGAACCTTATTCATTGAAGATGCCTCTCTTTAAATGTACTGTGTATTCCTTTAGAAAATGAGTAAATAATTGCAAATATCTAAAGAAATGAGTATACAGAATTTGTATGAAATGAATAGGTTTTCCATCAAGGGTAGCTGAAGTAGTAGCTGAAGATCACGAGGCTTATGGATCTTTGTTATGAAGGACTGTAAGTAAATCATCTTGAATGTTAAAATGATCTTGCTTGTATGTGGATCATTTGATGAAGGTTTGTAATAAAACGCTCTTGTTCTGGTGCAAATCTATTGCTTTAATTTAATCTGATATGCCTTGGGGTTATTTTAAGGAATAATCATAGAACCAAATGCTCATTTTTTTTTTTTTGTCAAAGAGATGGATCTTGTTACATATCAACATACTATCATGTACGCCTCGTCCACTTACCGCAGATAACAAAAACTTAAACCAGACAATTATACTCAGCTCCATTTATCAGATAGAGACGGTCAGGTACTTAAAATATTAAACGTCAGAATATCCAGGACTAGGTTAATCTACCCCATCAATATTTAAGGTCCCTTTTTATGCATGTGTGCTGAATTGTCCAATTTCATTAAGGTCATTTGTCAGCCCTCGGGCTGTGGTCTCAGAATGGGTGGACCCGTGAGATTAGCAGACCGTAGACCTGCACTCAGTCTCCCAGATTTGCCAATGTTGTGCTGACACACTTTAAAATGCACTGAATATGGATTATTACATTTAGAAGCCCTTTATTTCCGCCTCGCTTGCATACAGGCAGAACACACGTACCGCCTGCGAATAATATCTCTATTTCGCCCTGTTCCATTCTACGACCCCTGAACGTCCAAATGATGATTGGCTCAGCATGAACGGGGCAGCCAGTGTTGTTGAGCTTGGCATTACATCGCAGTAATGTCCATTTGAACAGGCAAATTGCCACAGTGACTCATTTAAAACACAAAGTAGGTGTTAGGGGTCATTTAGTCTCCTGTCTGGAGAATGGCTATCATTTACTTCCACACAAAGACGAACATGTGCCAAAAAGGAAAACAGACTCATGAATTATGACTTGAGTTGGAATGATTGCCATGAACCCTTTAAATGAGAGGTGAGAGTGATTTTTAAAAATATGGAACCAATTCAAGCACTTCCACACAGCAATCCCAGCGCGGCCTTCCCCTCGGCGTCACCTTCTCCTGTTTAGCGACGTAGCTGATTGGGTACAAATCGTAGACCACCTAATGCTTTTCTGAAAGACAATGTATTCCGGCCAGGCATGTTTTCCCGACCGATAATATGTCACCTTCATCAACATTCTCCATTTTTTTCAGCATCTCCTTCAACCATACATCTGGACACCTGAAAGGCGTGACATTTTAACGGCTCTAATTCTCACGGTGCACGGCTCCATTTCCTGTTTGCGCTAAAGTGTCATTTTCATTCCGATCCTGAATGACCAATTTGTCTGTGTATCGTACGCCATTTACATGGTCCCCCATTTTTTTATATGCAAAACAGCACACCAAAACGCTCTGCTTTGCATGCCGACGCAGGGCCATTTCCCTCAATCTAATTTGATACTTTTGAGAAGAAAAAGGCCTCAGAGGGACGCTGCCTCTTGTCCTTCCATGCTTTATGTGACATCCTGATGACAAGTGTCTTTAATATGCATAAAGCAATTTCTATATTTCGTCCATTGACTTTTTGCATGTTGAACAGAATTGCATATGGGATGCCATGAGTAGAGTCAGTTATATTAAAACATCTGTTCTTTATGATTATTGCTTTTTGAGCTAAAATGGGCAGCACTGGAAATGTATGTGTTTTCTTATACCGTTATGTAGTTTTGTAGTTTGAGCATGTGCATCCGGGAAAAGTGGGGAACAAGACAATGGAATGTGTGTGTGTGTGTGTGTGTGTGTGTGTTACATTGTTATTACATATATATTACATGTATATTACATATAATAGCGAAAATAGGACAAAAGGATACAGACAAAAAAGAAAAAGAAAAAAGACAAAAAAGCTGCAAATAGAGAGGAAATGATACAGTGGCAGAGCTAGAGGTGGGGTGGAGCGAGCTGGCATGTTTTGTGGCATTCGGTTGGGTGCAGCACATTTCTCACTCTGCTGGGTTTGTCAGAGCAAATCTTTTCCCGCCACAGTCTTGTCCCACTCCAGCCTTCTGCTACTGCTGCTGCCACATATTTCCCATGTCTGCTGGTCCCTGCTTTTTTTCCTCCGATACTTACTGTACACTCATCTTACTGTCTCTCTTTATTACCATTTAACCACCTACTGACACATCTGTATCTGCTTTATTTGCAGATAATTAAATGCATGACTGTTATCTGCCTCTTCAGAGCTGTATCTACCTTTGCTTTTTTTGCTTTTAAAAAATTGAGTGAGAGTGGAATATTGTTTGATTATAATATTATTTATTAATTTTATAAAGCTTGAAGTCCAAAATAAACTTGCCAGCCAAGCACTAAATAATGAAAGTAAAAATAATGAAATTATAAGAACTGTTTTCAGCATTTTGACATTTATATATTTATAGCTATTGTAGCCAATTAGATTAAAGTAAAACACAGAAAACATTATTCTTTCACTGATTATATTTAACATACATAAAATTTAAGGACTACATTTGATCACTGTTATTTATATGCACCATTATGTAATAATACAGCTACATACCATAAACATCCAGCTAATCCTAATAATTATGTACTAAAAACCTCCCCAAAAACCTCAGAACAAAAGACCATTACAATAAAGACACCTATATGAAAAAGAGAAGAAGACGAAAGCTAGTCAACCAGAGGTCTAAAATGAAGATCTTTATTCAGATTACTGTAGGAATTGTTTATCAAGGTGAGAGACGCCTGCCCTGGCTCGGATGAAGATGACGCTCTATCATGCACTCCCTGACAGCAGGCGGACGCGTACCTCTGCCAAAAGGAACCCTGGAAAAATTATTAATAGATGCTGACTTGATTTGCCTCAATTGCAGGGTCTTCACAAGGTTTGATTGCGGCCTGTGAAGTCCCGTCCAAAGGGGAAGCTATTATTCATTGTGAAACAGAAGTCTTACATGCACCCACCCCCATCTAAATGGTTGCTTTGGGGTTTTTTTCAGCAGAAACAGTAGTTATCAGTATTTGGGGGTAGATAACTAAAAGTAGCCATGCTGCTAATTTGACTACATTTTTTCAGGATCATGACTTAGCTTAGCTGTTTTAAAATACTATAGCTTAACAAACTACTTTTCCCAAACATTTAGTGTCACACTGTGTAGTGTTTGTAGCTTTATAGCTGAGCAAACTCCTACTGTCCATTCTCCCATATGTGAAGTTGGAAATCTTAAAATGAACTGGACGATTCATGTACCACTTATGTGGTTCTTTCCTATGGCAAAACGTTTTGTTAAATGCTGCTGTTTGTTATTATTTGTGACTATACTTTTTTACAATCAAAAATCGATTAAGTCTACTGTGGTAGTAAAACAGTAATATTGTGAAAATCAATGTTGAAAACAGTTTTGCTGCTTTAGATTTTTGGGGAAACCATGATTGCGAATGGTAGATGACACTACCATTCAAAAGTTTGGGGTAATTAATATAAAAAAACAGCCTTTATTCAGCAAGGATGTATTAAATTTATCAAAAGAGACATTTATTATCTTACAAAAGATTTATATTTCACTTTTGAACTTTCTATTCATCAAAAAATCATGAAAAAAATGTATCGGTTTCCACAAAAATATTAAGCAGCAAAAACTATTTTCAACATTGATGATAATAATAAGAACCATTATTAGCAACTTAGCACCAATAATAATGGAAAATAAATGAGTAGCAAATCAGCATTTTAAAATGATTTCTGAAGAATCATGAAGACTAAAGTAATGGCTGCTGAAAATTCAGCTTTGCGTCACTGGAATAAATTATATTTTAATATACACTCACTAGTGGAAGCACTTTATTAAGTACACCTGTTCAACTGCTCGTTAACGCAAATATCTAATCAGCCAGTCACATGGCAGCACCAGTGCATTTAGGCATATAAAAATGGGCTGCATCCGAAAACTTGCCTTATTGGCAATGACTTTGTAGGCAGTGTTTACGCATGAAGGCACCTCACAAAACTGATTTCGGACAGACTTCTGAGGCAGTGTATCGGTTTAATGATCTACAGCAAAATAGAGAGAGCTTTAGTGAAAACGGAGCGAATATTTAATTACTACAATAGTAATTCCTCGCTAGAAATGACATCAGAAGTGGAAAACGTTGGTCAAAAATGTACATTTACACAAACTGACCAGCAACCACAACTTTCAGATGGCATCTTTATTTTTCTAGCTCAACTGTGACAGAATGGGAAGCACAGGGATATCAAAGCCAGCGAAGGATACATATATGCTGCCTTCAAAAATCGATCAGATGAATGTATCTCAGGAGACAGGAAGTGAAAGTAACATTGGATTTAGATGTGCCTTGATGCCTTCCTACCTTGGAATGCGTCCTCCGAAGGCAGTATTTTTAAGTTTTCAGACACAGCCATGATCAGGACAATCTCCTGAAGTTCAAACTGAGCATCAGAATGAGGAAGAAAGTGATTTAAGTGACTTTGAATGTGGCATCGTTGCTGGTGCCAAACAGGCTGATCTGAGTATTTCAGAAACTGCTGATCTACTGGGATTTTCATGCACAACCATCTCTACTCTGTAAAAAAATGCTGGCTTGTTTCAGCCCATGTTTGGGTCAAATATGGACAAACCCAACCGTTGGGTTTAAAAATTTAATTTAAATTTAAACCAACGGTTGAACATTTTTTAGAGTGTAAGGTTTACAGAGAATAGTTCGAAAAAGAGTAAATATCCAGTAAGCAGCATTTCTGTGGGTGAAAATGCCTTGTTGATGCCAGAGGTCATAGAGGTCAGAGGTCAGAGAATGGCCACACTGGTTCGAGCAACAATAACTCAAATAACCACTCGTTACAACCGAGGTCTGCAGAAGAGCATCTCTGAACACACAACATGTCCAACCTTGAAGCAGATGGGCTACAGCAGCAGAAGACCCCACCGGGTGCCACTCCTGTCAGTTAAGAACAGGAAACTGAGGGTACAGTTCAGATGGTGGGGTCAGAATTTGGCGTAAACAACATGAAAGCAAGAATCCATCCTGCCTTGTATCAGCGGTTCAGGCTGGTGGTGGTGGTGTAATGATGTGGTGGATAATTTATTGGCACACTTAGTACCAACTGAGCATTGTTAAATTGACACAGTCTACCTGTGTATTGTTGCTGACCATGTTCATCCCTTTATGACCACAGTGTACCCATCTTCTGATGGCTACTTCCATCAGGATAACACGCCATATCACAAAGCTCAAATCATTTCAAATTGGTTTCTTGAACATGACATTGAGCTCAAATGGCCTCCACAGTCACCAGATCTCAATCCAATAGAGCACCTTTGGGATGTGATGGAACGGTAGATTTGCATCATGGATGTGTAGCCGACAAATCTGCAGCAACTGTGTGACGCTATCATGTCAGTACGGACCAAAATCTCTGAGGAATGTTTCCTGCACCTAGTTGAATGTATGCCATGAAGATTTAAGGTAGTTCTGAATACAAAAAGGGGGTCCAACCTGAAATCACTGATATTTAGCATGGTTTATTATCATTGTGGTGGGATACAGCAAGCCTGTCAGTCCCATGTCTGAGCTGTGGTTGTGTGTGTATGTGTGTGTGTGTGTGTGTGTGTGTGTGTGTGTGTGTGTATGTGTGTGCTTTAAGTAACTCAATAACACTCTTGATAAAGTTCAGTTCATTTAATTAAAATGAAAACACATTCAAGAAAGGATTACAGTCAAGCTCTCAGCTACACAATGGCATAAAAGGAGTTTTTGAAAGCGTGAAAAACCCTTCACCTTCACCAATATGGTCATGGAAAGCAATTAATTTTTTTTTTTAAATAAAATTTAAATATTACTTCACAACTCTTAATAAAAGCTTGCCTTGGTAATTTCAAAACAGGTAATGTAAATAGAAGCGTTCTTTTACAAAGCCGCTCACTGATAAGAGGTCACCTCAGGGGGTTTGCAGGGGCGAAGGAACACAAACTATTACAATCCAAAACCACTGTCTCAACGGCAATACCTCAACCCTTGGAATGACATATGATCTGATTACACATGAGACCAGAGAGTTACGGAGGTTCTCAAAGCATCTCGCTCTGAGGAGCACCTGGGCGTCTAACCACACACGTATCTCTGCCGACGAGTGGAGATGTTGTTAGATGTCACCCTCACACGCTGATCTGTGACCTGCTGTGCGGTTTTGCCTGTAGTGGTTAAAGTATGGATTTGGCTGGGGTGATACTGTTCCCAGACCAGTGTTTAAGACAACTGGCTGTGGTTAGCGCTATGCAGGCACAGAGTTTAACCTCACACAGGAAGCGAGCTCACTTTATCTCCCCGGCTGCCTGCGCCCTCCACCACGCATGCAGAGCGTGGGTGTGACACCTGCCTGTGTGGCGGAAGAAGGTGAAAGAAAGTAGAAAATGAATACGTAACAAAACCAATGGGGTTAAACATAAATAGCAAAGAAAATGGAAAGGAAATACAGAAAGAAAGGACTTACACTTAAATAATTATGTAGAAAAAACGTATTTGAAAGAAATCACCACCTACTGAGGTCTTTATATCTGGTATAGGTTGTCTTTATGAAACAAGGGGATTAACATCTTTAAGTCTGTGTTTCAGTGAGAAATGCTCTGCAAAGTTGAGCATTTGCAATTTTGATGATAGCAAAATAGTGCAAAAATGTCCAACATGTGCCACAAGAAAAGTGCATTAACAGTACAGAATCAGGACAAACTCCAAGAGAACCTTTAGGATTTTATTTTTTGCCAAAATGCCACATACACACACATACAAAATAACAACAATAATGATATTACTACTAATAAATATGAAGAAGACCAAAAAGCAAAACGGTTGTAACAAAACCAATGAATAAAACATGATAAATAATCAAGAAACAATTAAAATGGTAATGGGTATGTATTGCAAGAAAAAAAATCCTACATTTAAATAACTATAAGTAAGATTTAAGAAATTACCTAAGGCATGAATAATTTAAAGCCAAACACCTAAAGGGTTAAATATGTACAATGAAGTCCAAAAATCTAAGAACACTAATGAAGATGTGTTATAATTGTTCTGATTATTTCTAAATTTTCATTTTTGGGTGAACTAACCCTTTAGAAACATAAAAATAAAAAAAAAAAAAAAAAAAAAGAAAGAAAGAAAAGAAACGAAAAGGGTTAGTTGAAATTTGACCCAAAAAATGAAATTTCTGTCATTAAGTACTCACCCTCATGTTGTTCCAAACTCGTAAGACCTTTGTTCATCTTCGGAACACAAATTAAGATATTTTTTTATTAAGAGATTTTTTTTTTTTTTCCTCCTATAGAAAGCAACACAATTACCACACTGAATGTCCAAAAAAGTAGTAAAGACATCGGTAAAATAGTCAATGTGACAACAGTGGTTCAACCTTAATGTTATGAAGCGACAAGAATACTTTTTGTGTGCAAGAACAAAACAAAAATAACAACTTTATATTCTCTAAGTATTCTCGTTGTTTCATAACATTAAGGTTTAACTACTGTAGTCACGTTAACTATTTTAATGATGTCTTTACTACTTTTCTGGACCTTGAATTTGGTAATTACATTGCTTACGTCAATCTTTTGCTTTAAAAAAAAGCAACACTTGTGCTGCATGAACTCCACAGGTTTGCAAAACACTGATGATAATGCTATTCAACATGATGAAAATTTTCAGAGAGTACAAATCTGAGAATTTTGTACAAACAAATCAGAAATTCGATTACATTTTATTATTATAAATTTAAAAAAGTGGCCTCTCTTTATAAAAGGGAAAAGAAGCAGAAATAATATTAAAATGAGAGTGATGTAAACCATATGGCGAAGTGTCCTTAGTTCTTATATCTCCCGGTACTTGACAGCCTCTCATTGTCTCGACAGCCTCTAAAGCCTCTATAGAAAACTCAACACTCTAACTGTGGCAACAGATCTTTTGCTAATTTTTCAAAAGTGTTAGACTATAAGAATATGGAAACTTCACAGCCCTGAGAGGCCAAGCGAGCAATGTGAGTGAGAATTGATTTGTTTGGGCTCGTCACATCCATCAGTCATCCTAGAAATGATGAGATGAGCATCACGGCACAACAGATGCCTTATGTGGTCTACAGCGTTTGGCAGACCTTGATGTACGTCAACACGAAAAGCAGAGTGCTTGAATTTCCTGCGTCCCTCTTGTTTGGAGATATATGAGTGTAATGTGCGGATTGAGTTTAGCGTGTGAACTAGGAGCCAGACCACATCAGAAGTGCTCTGCTGTGCAGGCGGACTGCGTGAAAGCATCTCTCTTTCTCTGACACTCTGCCCATAAGCCTGTTGATTCAATTGTAATAATTTATGCTCATTGTGATGACTTTGGTTTTCACATGTGGAATAGCATGACCTTCCTTAACGAGAGCTGGAAAGTTTGTGATGCATTTACAGCATTTGCAAAAATTATCCGTCTAAGATAATACATGTCAGATGTCTTGGAAAAGGTGTTAATGTGTGATGAGAATGTTAAGGGCAGTTTACACGAGCCCAGTAAATGGCAAAAAACACCAAAAGTTGGATCAATTTGTTAAGCCTCTTGGTGTTTATTCAGGAAGTGTGAACTTGACAGTTATATTTCCCAACATTCTAAAGCCAACTTTGGTGTGCTTGAAATTTTGGTTTTCGTAGTTCATCCAAATATGAAAATTCTGTCATCATCGCAACTCACTTTAACACTTAAAAAAAGCACCCAGAGTCTTAGAAAAAAGTAAATGTGACTCGCTGAACATTTTACAAGTGCTCTGGGGTGTGTTTCCCAAAGTGAACTATGGTCGCAAGTTCCGTCGTTACCAATAGAGTTCAATGGGACTTACGACCATGGTTCACCAGCGATGCTTTCGGGAAATGCACCCCTGATCGGTTTTCATGAAAAAGAACCCAATACTTAAGCAATCTTATGGCCACTGCTTCACACTCCAGTCCAGTAGGTGGCAGTAATGAACGTTACAATCACATTGTACTACTGATCACCCTTCGAGATATATATATTGTTTGGAACAACATGAAGGTGAGTAATTAACAACACAATTTTTATTTTTGGGAGAACTATCCCTTTAAGACTAGATGGAGGAGAGCTTGAGACTCATTTATAATGATATGCATAGAATGATCCTAAATTTGAACATATGACAATTTCTAAAATGTTCCTATACACATTTATAAAATGTCCATATGCACATAAAAAGTTCCTAAATACATCCTATTTTATAAATGCTAGTTCATACTATTTTTTAGGAAATATAGGCCTAATTAATATATATAATTAATATAATATATAATTAATTAGGCCTATAATTAATTTCATATATAATTAATTAATCAATTTCAGTGACATAATTATCACAAAGCAGTTGCTCATTTGCGTATATAATAATATTAATGCATATCGTCTATTTATCTTTACATTTTAATTAACGATGTTGGATTATTTAATTACTTGTATGTAAGAGCACCAAAAGTTTGTACGAATGCTCTTGGCATACACATAAGATGTTTTCCACATCAGTTTTTACCTTTATAAATCGCTTTTGGTGTAGGATGAAATTTAGGGTCATATATGTGTTATAAACAGCCCAGGCTCATTAGAAAAATGTGCCTGTGTCAACATTTTGGCAAAGCGCAAAATACATTGCGTCGTGCAACAGTTTCAACGTGAATTGTCCAGTGAGTGGCGCTAAAATCGTGTTCAGTTTTTTCCAGAAAAGATGAACGTGAATCTGGCAACATTTTCACCGCAGTTCTGAATTGAAATGTTCAGTGAGTGAGGCTAAAAGCTTAATGCTTCAAGTTTTAAAATAACGTACACCTACACTAAACCCTAAACTTACCCGGTTGTGTTAACAAAATCAAATTTGACATAAAAACACAATCGTAACCATGGCATTTTAGCTTGTTTTTGAACTCTTGTCTTTGAGCTCTTTTACTGTGATTCGTCTTTCACGGGATTGGTATTGGCTCTTCGCATTGCAAGTACAATTCTGTACCAGCTGAGCTACCGAGCAAGCTTAGTAGATACGTCAGTAAAACTGAACACATGGAGCTGGTTAAGTGCAAACTCCTGAATATATTTGTTTACAAATCATCCACTATGGTAAAAAGTATTTTGAGGTCGAAACATAATTGTGCAAGAAGTCTCTATTAATCCATAATCTGCCCCGTAATCATAATTGTGCGTGAAAACGATTAAAAGTGCTTACTGTTTTACTGCCTCTAGTGTTAATTTCGGTTAGAAACTGCAGTTGATATGTACTTATTTGTATGTATTTTGCGTTTTGCAAAAATGTTGGTGTTATGAACAGTGTTGAGGAAAGTTACTTTTAAAAGTAATGCATTATATTGCATTACTCCCTAAAAAAGTAACTAATTGCGATACTTAGTTACTTTTTATGAAAAGTAATGCATTACATTACTTTTGTGTTACTTATTCTCACCTGGGCTGGGCTTGATTGTTTGTTTTTTAATAACAAAAAAACAAAACAAAAAAAAAAAACACAAAAAAAAAAAGGAAAAAGTGAAAGTGAAATGAAGGAAATGCATATTTATGCCTGTACAGTAGAGGGCTTAGCTCAAACAAACAAACCTGTGCTGCCATTCTGGATTAAAGAAGAATAGGATACAGGAGATGGAAGTTTAACACTCTAAAGTCATTTTTGCTTATGGTTGAATTAGATCATTGAAGGTAAGCAGCAAAGACATTGTTTAATAAAGTGAGATTAAATACATAACATTTATTTGTGTAATTTAATATAATTATTACAGGTTTGCATATAACTCTGAAATTGCATTTCACTGTTTTTATTCATTTTGAGGAATACTGAATGTTTTCTTGCAAGTGAGATTAGTAAATGTATGTTCACATTTAGTCTAGAACTACAATAACCATCATGTTTACACAGCACACACAATGCCTCATACCCTATTTCTCTCAACATGGGGACAAGAGAGCTGTCAGTCAATAAATGGGAAAACAAAGTAACTTGCGTTAATTATTTGAAAAAGTAGCTTAGATATTTTGTTGGAAATTGAAAAAGTAATGCGTTATTTCAATAGTTACTTGAAAAAACTAAGCACCAGTTGGATGGTTTACCACTCTTAAGTTAGTGGGAAAAAAACCAAAAATGTGCTGACTCACATATTTTTCCATTGTACAAGCCAGTATTCGGTACTAATTCAATAGCTCACACCTACAAAACTCAACCAATGAATTTGCTTTTGATCACCATGGCTGTAAGCAACAACCGTAAACCATTATGTTCAGATGCAATCATGATGAGAATACAAATTTCATGCACTGAAATGATTTATCACTTCTCTGGGGTCCCATCCCCCTCAATCCCTCACACAGAGCAGGGGTGCTGGGGTCGGTCTTCGGCAGATCTGCTTTGAAAGCTAAGCCCTCATTTGGGCAGAGTGGATTCAGATGGCTTGGCCTCAGCTCAAAGGCGGCCTGCTCTCTGGGTCAGCTCATTACTTCAAGAGAAGCAAGGGGCTGATGCTCTCAAGTGTGGCGGCTTTCAATCACTATCCGACAGCTCCAGTCGCTGGGTCATGACATGTGAGATACATGGGGCAAAGATGACACAGTCCTGTTGTGTTTCATCGAGCTCTGTATGTCAATGGCTGGCCATCAAACTGTACGTTTTGGCATTTTCTGTGAACTGGTTACAATTTGTTGTCCCATTTTTATATTCTGAAGCATTAGAACTACACTAGTGTTAGATATTATTATTATCAAAAATTAAAATTAACCCATAAACACAATACATTTCTGTGTTTTGGACATCCCACGCTCTCTTAAAATGTCCCACCTCAGAGGTCTTGACCTTCTCAGCTGTATCAAGCACATATAATTACATGATCTGTTGATGTGATATTTAATTCATTGTAGTAAATAATAATAATAATATTTTTAAAAAAATATTTGTTTAAATATTTTGCCAAATTTGCAAACCTGTTATCCATTCTAACATGATTTTTTGTATTATTTATATTATTTTATTCAGTCTATACATTTTTTTGTCAAGTCACATTTATTTATATAGCACTTTATACAATACAGATTGTTTCTCAAGTCAGTTAAAATTTTGTTCACATCTGATTTAAATTTATAATATTACTGAATTTTAATATTCAATATTGTCTTTTAAACCTCTAATCAATGTTTATTTTTTACAAGTAAAACAAATTTTCATATAAATGTCATATAAAAATGATAATAAAACAGCTTGTAAAATATTTAGTTTGACTTTCTGAGGTTGATGATCAACATCCATAAAGGTAAAGCATCTCCTTTTAATAAAAAAGAGTTATATTTACTTTTTAGCTGCATGAATTTTTTTTAACTGGTTACTTGAATGAAGTATGCTGAACAAAGTATGCTGTTCGGACATTTTTTCATGCTATACTTTTTAGAATGGGCTGAAAATCTACTCATCAGGCCCTCTGACATAAAGAAATAAAACAAGAACACAGTTTAACTGCTAGGGTCCTGATAGGTTGCTTTGTCCTCATTTCCCCAATATAAGCACAATATAAGCACATTTATATTTATAGCCTCGATTTGGAACAAGGCCTCCAGTAAACTATTGTATCCATATGATAAACTATAATATCTCCATTCATGAAATACACTTGCACAAAACACAAAACACTCAAACAGCCATTCAAATGTTGATATATTTGATTAAAAATATGTTTGGCTGTCAGTTACAGAACCTCTAGTCTCTAATTTTCTTATTGATATAAACCTAATTGGTTATGTTCTAAACATTTGCTGTCTGCAGGAATACATCTTGTGGCCCTACAGTTGTGTAATTCAAATCAAGCAAAACACGCCGTTCACTGCCACGGTCTGGTGCCCACTCTTGCAACCCCTCAATTGGTTAATGTGGGGTTTAATGACGACCAATTAAAGCGGATCAGTGAGCAGGACGCACAAACAGCGCCATGTCACACTCAGCTTGGACCTCTGGACACAGTCCTGCGGCAAGCCCAATTACCCCTTCAGACCACACACACATCTGGCCCCAAATGACTGAAAGCAGCCCTCTGTCTTTTATCTAATGTGGAGATCTTCCTATAGATTCATATCTGTGATTTTACAGGCTAATCCAATTTTGTGAGCTATCATCCTCTGGTCTGGTGACCACATGTGCAGTGGTGCTGGAGCGTGTGTTTAGAGGAATAACCTTAAGCACATCAAGTCGATGGTACGATCTGATGGCCAGTGGCTGAACCAAAATATAAAACAGCAAAAGTAAATAATCCTGACACAAGCCACCACAGCTGCCCCAGAGAAAACTCCAGTATATGAATAAACTTGCTTTTGTAGTCAATGTTGTAGAGACAATCTAGCACATTATCTAAAAGAAAGGAATGGTCAAATGAGGCTAATTTCATCTAATGCATGCTTTTTGGGGACTGATAGTGACAGTAAATCTGTCGTGATACATTGCAGTACAATATGCTACAACCGCCTGTGGTTATTTAGGATAACTGTGCAGATTATCGTGAAATCTTTTATCCAAGAATGTGCGAGATTGTATGTCAGAGATAATGCATGTGGCGGCCTTCCTGATGAAATTATTAAGTCATAACATTGTAGAGATATTCAGACAGACGAAAGATAACAGGAAAAGTCTTTTTAGACATCACTTTATTGGAGCCGCTGCCAGTAGCAATAGTACAAGCTGAACACAGCTTAACAACATTAGTGTGTATTTAAAACCGTGGCAATATTAGCAATTGTATAACATTGTACATCTTCCTTATAACAAGTCAATTTCTCAAGCTTTTTCTGTATGGTATTTAACTGAATTTTATTTCAACGTGGACAATTGCTGCCTTCAAGTCATGTTGGAATGATCGTATTTATGAGTTGAGTGAATGGCACATGAATGGCACCACAATGTATTACCAGAGGGAAACATTGGATTTTCTTTACCACTCCAACTTTTCGTGTTCGGTGTGTGTCAGAATAATAGTGTAAACAAATTGGTATAGGTTATAATCCCCTTAAATAGACCGGTCAATGTTTGGCTGGTTTAGCATAGGTCAGTTGCTGGTAGATGTTATAAAAAAACACAATCTGGTTACAAAAAGCATCTTTCTCCTTTGGTGGCCAAGTGTGTGTTCAAACAAATTATTAACAAAACTACATTATGTAACAATAAGTCCACTGAAGGTGAGCTTGATGAATCCATGTGCAGTTTATTCATAATCCAAAGTGAGCAAACAAACAAAGCAACCACTTGACTTGAACATGAGCAGACTTGAACATGAGCAGACTTGACACACTCACCAACAGCAGAGTTACATTAATCCAATACACAACCAAGTGACATGGAAAACAATGGCTTTAAATACATGAACTTAGTGAACACATGACTAAGACAACCAATGGGCAAGTGACACAAAGAACAAGGGAACAAATGAACAAACAGAACTCAGAAGCACATGACCATAAACAACCAATCAGCACATGACACATTGACTAAGGGAGCACATGAGGAGCAAGGGAAGCATGACACAACCAAGCAACATGAATAAAACTACAAAATAAGACATGAAACATGAAACAAAACTATACATTACAGACCCCCCCCTCCCCCTCTATGGGCGGCTCCCGATGCCCAACAACAACAACAACAACAAAACTAGACATGACTAGAAAGTCCAGGAGGGTCCGTGGAGCATGGGCAGACTTGGACCTGGAAGCATGGGCGGACCTAGTCCGTGGAGCATGGGCAGGCTGTGGAGCATTGGCGGGCCTGGACCATGGAGCAGTGGTGGGCCTGGATTATGGTGCATTGACAGACATGGGTCGTGGTGCAGTGGCAGGCTGTGGAGCATTGGCAGGCATGGACCATGGAACAGAGGTGGGCCTGGATCATGGTACAGTGACAGACATAGGTCATGGTGCAGTGGCAGGCTGTGGAGCATTGGCAGGCCTGGACCATGGAGCAGTGGTGGGCCAAGTTCCGCATCCACTGGAGCTTGTTACCCATAGTCCCCCCCCAAAAAAAAAATCTCTAGGGGAAACATGAGTGGTCATGGTGTGACTTGACTCTGGCATAACATTCATGATGTGGAGAGGCTTTGGCATGGCGGCCATGACGTGGAGAGGCTCTGGCATGGCGGCCATGACATGGAGAGGCTTTGGTGTGGATGCGTATGTGGCCCATACACACAGGATAGCTGTGGCCACAATTGTAAGTGCTGCACTCTCTAGAGACTCTGATGTGGCGGCCATCTCTGCTGAGGGCTCAGGCATGGCAGCCATCTTGTGAAGAGACTCAGGCGTGGCAGCCATCTCGGCTGAGGGCTCAGGCGTGGCAGCCATCTTGGGACGAGGCTCTGAAATGGCGGCCATCTTGTGAACCGGCTCTGGAGTGGCAGGCATGGCGTGAACAGGCCCTGACGTGGCAGACATGGCGTGAACAGGCCCTGGCATGGCAGACTTGACGTGAACAGGTACTGACCTGGCAGGCATGACATGAACAGGCCTTGGCTTGGCAGGCATGACATGAAGAGGCTCAGGCTTGGCATATGCCTCAGCCTCACTCACCATGAAAATTGATCCACTTAAAAAACAAAATAAAGTCCATTTGCTGGCATAGCATAGAGAGGTACTCAACCGAGGGCATGAGCTCAGCGAATTCATCATCCAATCCACATTGAAAGCACCATTTTAAAAAAGTCTCATACCAGGGTACATGATCAATGAAACACAAAAAATCCTTGACATAATCCTCGATGGCTCTTCCCTCTCGACGAAGATTCAAGAGCCGAGAAACTGCTGGGTCCATATTGTTGGTCATGTATTCTGTAACAATCAGTCCAACGAAGGCGAGCTTGATGAACCCATGTGCAGTTTATTCATAATCCAAAGTGAGCAAACAAACAAAGCAACCACTTGACTTGACAATGAGCAGACTTGACTTGACTTGACACACTCACCAACAGCAGGGTTACATTAATCCAATACACGATCAAGTGACATGAAAAACAATGGCTTCATGAACTTAGTGAACACATGACTAAGACAACCAATGGGCAAGGGAACCAATGAACAAACAGAACTCAGAAGCACATGACCATAAACAACCAATCAGCACGAAACACTGACTAAGGGAGCACATGAGGAGCAAGGGAAGCATGACACAACCAAGCAACATGAATAAAACAACAAAATAAAAGACATGAAACATGAAACAAAACTATACATTACACATTATTTTTTGTGAAATAACAAGAACTCAAAACATGATTTGCTCTTAATTTTGTTGCACCAGCACGTTCCGGTCTTTATGGGATATAAATATGAGAAATTATAAATAAATAAATAAATAAATAAATAAATAAATGGCTAATTTGCCCAGCAAATTACCTGATAGTTTTGTGAAAATGTGGTGTCATACATGAGACCCCCCCCCCCCCCAAAACAAACAAACAAACAAACAAACTGTTAAGTGCAAACCCTACCACGCAGTCATCTGTCAAGAAAAAATCAGACTTCATGATTTCAACTCAGAGTTCAGAAAAAAAATAATGGATGGATCTGATCATGACAGTTATAATCAAACAGCTGATTGTAGCCATTGACTTCCATAGTAGGAAAAAAATTACAATGGAAGTCAATGGCTACAGTCAACTGCCTGGTTAACAACATTCTTTAAAATATCTTCTTTTGTGTTCAACAGAAGAAAGAAACTCATACATGTTTGGAACAACATGAGGGTGCGTAAATGATGACAACATTTTCCATAGTATTTTTTTTTTCTTCCATACTATGAAAGTCAATGGGGCCCATCAACTGTTTGGTTACCCATATTCTTCCTAATCAAGTTCTTCAGGATTACTAGAAACTTCCAAACAGGTGTGAACTGGAGCTGGTTGGAGCTAAACTGTGCAGAGCTGTGGCCCTCCAGGAATTGAGTTTGAGACCACTGCTTTAAGGGATGAGGCGAGGTCTCAAGATCCAGAAACAATTGGCTTTTTATTTAATAATAAAATAAAACAAAAACAAACAAAAACTACCCTGAGGGGGAAAACATGACTGGCAGCAGGACTGGGCAGGAAAGGCAGGGATGGAAATGGCAAGAAAAGGCTTCGCAGGGCTAGACGCGACGGGTAAATTCGACAACGAACCGGCACAGGACTGAAAACACAAGGAGAATAAATAGGGAGCAAACAAAGCAGGTAATGAGGGAGGACAGGTGGGGCAAATGAACCAATAATCAGATAACGAGAAGGGCGGGGCTAGACAATAGACAGGAGAGAAAATGAAAGAGTGCCACGAGACACACAAATCGGATCTGAACATTTGCGATACACGATGTGGACAGTCAATAATTTTAGATCAGATTCCAATCAGATAAACAAATAATCGGATTTGGACAATGACAATGTGAACATACAGTAGCCAAAGAAACAAACATGACAAGCCATGTGCTCACACCAAACATGACAAAAAACAAGAGCACATGATCAGTGAACATAATCACAAGCCATGTACTCAAACAAAACATGACTAGACCGATGTGCCGGGATCCGAACACCATGCTCTGCACACAAAACAACTCATGTGGACAGAAGAGTGCACTCGGAACCACACACTCACCATGACAAGACAAGACAATAGGAGTTTCAGAGCTCTGTCACCAAACCAAGAATAAACAGAACCTTGACACAAACACCTCTGATAGAAAAGGCCAATGAGAATTGGAGAGTGGAATTTGCATGCCACTCCCCCGACATACGGGTATAAAAGGAGGTGGCTTGCTCCACTCATTCAGATTTGTTCTTCGGAGCCAAGTGGTTGTGTATGCAGACATGGTTGTGTATGCAGTGGTTGTGTATGCACTCTTTCAACTTATCTCTACACAAGGGAATCTTCTATCGAAGCTGTACACGATGCATTTCAGTGGTCTCTCTACCCTCTCTAAAGCACAGATAAGTGCAGAGAGCTCCCCTGGGCGCTTCAGCAATAAAAGAGCAGATTTCCCTAAAAGAGCGAACACAGACAGAGAGGTCTTTTTAAAGATGCCTTTCCGCCTGTGTGTTTCTGGGTGCGGTCGATATTTCTCATCCTCGGATGGCCACGATCTCTGCCTTTTGTTTGGGTCGGACCTACGCGGAGGCAGCATTCGTTGATGGGTTCATGTTCTCATTGCGAGAACATGGCCATTGCAATGTTGCAGTTGCAACTCTCTTTTTTGGCTAGAGAGAGAGTCACTTCAGTCACTTCCCTGTCCCGATCCTTCTGCTATGCACAAGGTTACGGCATCAAGCGCTGAGGGCGACATGAGGAAAACAATGGGAGTATTTCCACCAGGTAAATCCCCATGGACCTCCCATTCCTCATTTTGCACATTGCACCAAGTGGAGATTATGGATGAGTTAGGTGGCTCATCTCATGGTGAGCCAAATTTCTCATTCGGGGCTCCAGATGAAGACAAACTGTTGATTGCAGCATCGGAGGACGGGCTTATGCCTTCTGACGCTGAAGACTCTGCTGGGCTCCCACCCTTGGGTGTGGCACTTCAGTCTGAGTTTGACACACAGTTGGCAGCCATGCTTTCCCAAGCCACTGTGAGCATTGGGCTGGAGTGGAATCCTTCACCCTGTCCTGAGCATTCGTGGCTGGATGTTTGGTATCTGGGTTTGGAGTGCGACTTGCAGCCGCGCTCCAGTGCCTTTCTTCCCAGAGGTGCATGACGAGCTCAAAAAGTCATGGAAGGCACCTTTCACTGCTAGGTGCCATTTCACAAGCTCTTCCACCCTCACTACCCTCAACGATGTGGCAGCCAGGGGGGAGGTACACAAAGGCTCCACAGGTGAAGCGTGCAAATTGGGGTGCATTTATGCCCACAAGACACTGCCTCCTGTTGGAATTGTCCCAGACTCCTGTCCGGGGCATGCAAATTTACTTCGTCTCTAATGGTGAAGGTTTATAGTGCTGCTGGGCAGG
The DNA here is from genome assembly GCA_039654765.1 of Mylopharyngodon piceus. Classification (NCBI taxonomy): domain Eukaryota; kingdom Metazoa; phylum Chordata; class Actinopteri; order Cypriniformes; family Xenocyprididae; genus Mylopharyngodon; species Mylopharyngodon piceus. Next base: position 23,928,980 of record CM077456.1, read on the forward strand.
TGCCTCCACTCAGTGGCCGACTTCGCTCTACGAGCAACAAAGGTCACAGCGTGGGCTCTCAGCCAGTCGATGTCCCTTATGGTGGTCCAGGAACAGCAGCTCTTGCTCAATCACTTTCTTGACGCCCCCATCTAGCAAGGTGGCCTATTTGACAACACTGTCCAGGACTTTGCCTAGCAGTTCTCTGCAGTTAAGCAGACATCTTGTATGAATATTGTACATCTGGCCTTGGCATGATTCCACTTACAGGCCGCAGAGGTTCCACGCTCCGTCTGCTTGTCGCCGAAGGTTTCTGTCTATGTCCGCCAGTGACACCAGCTCCGCTGCAGCCAGAGTCTACAGCCCAGCCATGGCATCAAGCTTCCTGCAGAAAAGCGATGCAGACTGCTCATCAGACGAGCACTAAGAACCCCTTCCTCACTCTCTGGGTCAAAGAGTCTGCAGCCTGGACATGTTGGACGCAAGTTTATCGTCTCCTCGTGCCTGGCCACGACACACACAGAACCCCGCACAAGTCAGTGTGGCATATTTCGAGGATGCGCAGCGTCCTCACCCATCACCGGCCAGTTCCAGTTGGGGTTTACGGAGCAAGGTAGGTGTTCCAGTACACCCATGGCCAGCCACAGGATTGGCCATGGATCCCCCAATTGACTACCATAGTAGGAAAAATAAATACTATGGTAGTCAAAGGGGGTCGAGATCTGTTTGGTTACTGACATTCTTCCAAATATCTTCCTTTGTGTTCAGCAGAACAAAGAAATTCATACTGGTTTGGAACTACTTGAGGGTGAGTAAATGATGACAGAATTTTCATTTTTGGGTGAACTATCCCTTTAAACTGAACTTTAGAGATTTTTTGACCCACTTATTTCATTTAATATACATTTAAACTATAATACTGTACATTTTAATTTAGTTGCAAATAACATTTAAGTGTCCAAAAACATTACTTTCAGTTCTCATTAAAGCATATTCTTAGTATTTTAGTATTTTATTTCTGTTATAAGTACTCTTTTTAAAAGTATGCTAAAGTGCACTTCATTTTCATAAGGGAAATTACTGAGATTGCTGTCTTCCATGACATTCCAAGGGACATCACAAAACACCATGGCAGCACCATAATACATGTCCAAAAAAACTATGATAATATCAAGGTATACATTTTTGCACTTATGTTCGTGTAAAACATTATGATCCTCTCATTTCAGTGTTGCATCTGGGTCTGCAGGCCCATGCAAAGATCTGTGGTTCAGTGCCTTGGAGAGGAGAGAACGACTTTTAATAAACAAACTAATGGATCCCATACGCAGCCCCTCACTTCTCTCTTTTTATTGCTCTCTCAGTACAAGCAGAAAAGCTGCATTCAGAGCATCATAATTAGAGAAAGGGAGAGAGAAAGAGATGGAGAGAGATAAAGAGAAAGGCTGAGAGAGATGGAGAGAGAGAGAAACCAACAATTAACTGGCGTCACAGTGTTTATAGCTAAAGTTTGTTTAAGGGCGATGGCTTTCATAACTCGGCCCTGACCTTTCAAAAGCATGTTCTAAATTAGCTTTTGATGCTTTGATATCACCAGGCCACTTGCATCAGCTATAAAGCATGTGATCTGTATTGGGCAATATTACTTTTAAAAGTCAAAAGTCACAATGTTATAGAGTTTATTCATTCTTAAAGTAAGTAAAAGACATTTTTGAAGAACTAAAAAAGGCGAACTAAACTTTCTTTTTAAGGGCCCTTTCATAATATTTGTTAGAAAATATTTAGTAAAGTAAGATGTACTGTAAATTAATCTTTTTCATTTAGCATACTGATTATATTGGAATACAGAGGCTGATCTATATAAATGACTGGATTGCTCATTGCGTTCTAAACTGCCAGCAGGTGGTGAAGCCACTGGAAGTGTTCGAGCGGCCATATTGGTATTCCCTACCACATGGGCTAGCCAAAACCTTGACTTAAAATCACCCGATTTGCAGCGTATCTCACAGGAACACGTAACTATTTTACGAGGTGGCAATTTACTATGAATTCATATGATTTGAAACGTACAAAAACTTATGAAAACCTATGAAAACGTAAGAAACTCATTATGAAGGACCACCCCTAACCCTACCTCTAAACTTACCCGTCACTGGGGTTTAAACAGATCGTATGAAAACATACGAGTGAGATTGTACGAATTTGTATGAATTAGCCACGAATTAAGCAAAATGTAAAATAGTTACGAACTGCTGTGAGATTGTGTGATTGTGAGATTTGGGACAGGATTAGTTTTTAGGATATATGTATGTACATTAATTGTTACCTCGGACCTTATCTGTAAAGTTTATGGTCTTTTTGGGCAGGATAAGCGATATATAGAAATAGTTAAGAATCAGAATATACAATAATTATTGCAATACATACAAGCCCCTATTATTATAGTGACGTGATGTTTTTCAGAATTTCAAAGGACGAGGTCTCCCCATAACAGGCGGAGATACTGTCCACTATAGGAATCAAACCCTGGGCTTCCGTGTGATAGGTGGGAATACTGTCCACAATACTAGCGAGGAGTTATATTGCACTATATTGTATTAAAATCCAAGGTTTACCATGCATCATCTTGCTCGGAGCACCTGTATAAATGCTTGGAAATAAAGCTTAATGTCTTAAATGGTCTTAAATCCATACACAGTCAGCGTTATTTTTCTGAATAAGTTGTGAAGTGTGTATATTATTTCTGGATTTCCTTTTTGTTGACCAACATCCACTTCAAACTCTTGGAGATCTTAAAAAGCCACAGGTCAGCTCAAATTGTATGGCTTTTACTAGCGTGACAGTTTACATATGAATTAAGTGTTAATTGTATATATTGTTGAGCTAATTATTCATTTAACCAACATTTAAGACATTATCTTTACTGCTTTGAAATACATGCTGTTTATAAATAAAACACTCATAAACAATTTACAGTTACTGTATAAAATAAAAACAATATTACATAACATAATTACATAACCACAGTGAATAACTGTACATGGCTAATTGTATGTGCATTCCTTACAAAGCATAAATCTGTATTCAGATTTCAGTAGAATCATTGGCATTTGTAGTACAAATGGTTGCGGAGTCCATCAGGTGACCTGATATTCCCTACTGTAATTAAAAAATGAATGTAACTTTTAATAAGCTGGGGAAATTCCTGACTTTTTAAAAAAATAATCATTAAAATATTTAGGATGTTTGTATTAAAAGAATGTACAGGGAAACTTTAGATATAAAAATGCTGACTCAATGGGTAATGTTTGTAACATTAAAATCAGATGATTTTCTATTAATTCAATAGAATGTGAGGGAATACTAGGGAATACCAATATGGAGCATGGTGGCTTCACTTTTTATGACGTCATGAGCAATCCAGTGATTTATATAGATCAGTGAATACAGCTAATTTTTCATTGCTAAATTTATCTAATTATGATGTTCACGTAACATGTAACATTTCCTTCAACACTGAGTGTGCTTAAAAAATGTAGAATAAGGTAATGCAGAATAAGGCATTAATATGTGCTTAATAAGTACTAATAAATAGCCAATATTCTATTAATATGCATTCTAATAAGCAACTAGTTAAAAGACCCTAAAATAAAGTGTTACCAGGGACTCTTATTTTGATATTCATTTAGTTCCATTGTTCCTATTTTCTAGTTTCCTGTGTTTATTATGTATGTGATTATGTATATATATTTCAGGTTTTTGTGATGCCATTTGGACTTTTTCTTAGTTAGTGTTATGAACTGCTCTAAGATTCGAAGCCTGAGGATCCAAATGCAGTATTTATTGTAAGGGTAATCCACAATCGTAGTCAAGAAAACAGGAAAAGTCAGAAAAGATCAGAAAAGTCCAGGAGGGAGGAGGAGCGGATGTGGAACAGGGGGCAGGATGGAGGGACAGGTCCATGGAATGGAAGAGTAACTGAAGACGAAGGAAGAGCAGGAAACCAAAGCGGAGCAGGCAGGGCAGATGACCAGGGTGGCACAGGCTGGGTAGGTGGCCTGGCCAGGGTGGTGCAGGCTGGACAGGTGGCCACCGTTGCGCAGGCTGGGCAAGAAGGGGTGAGGATTCCCATGGTACAGCAGAAGACCACCACAGCAGAGTAGACAGGCTTGAAGACCGCCATGGTGGGGCAGAAGACCACCACAGCTGATCAGATGGGCTTGAAGACCCCCACTTACTCTGCCCTGGCCTCCTGCATTTCCTCCGTCTCCACTCCTTCCACCACACAGACCTGGCCCTCCATCCCGCCCCCGGGTCCGCCTCTGCTCCACCTACCTCCTGGACTTGTTTTTAGGTGCATCTGGAAGCCGCTCCTTTGGGGCTATGTCACGGTCACCAGCCGGAGTGCCCTGGTTGTCCACTAGAGTACACTCCCCTCTTATTCATTGCCATTCACACATGGGCTACATTTCCCAGAACTCACTGCCCGGACTCATCATACCTGATTGCGGTCAGCTGTGTCTCATTAGCCTCATTAGCTCACCCTATACAAGCCTGGTCAATTCAGTCATTCATTGCTAAGTCTTGTATGTGTCCGTACTGCATTTCTGAGCATTCTCCCTGGTTTCATGTCTCTTGGTTTTTTGGATTCTCTGCCTGTCCCCCTGGATTTCTCTGTTTTTGCCTGCTCCTTGGACATAATCATTGTTTGGACTATTTGCTTGTGTATGACCTGTGCCTGGTTTTGGATTACAATTGTGGATTACCCTTCTAATAAATCCTGCATTTGAATCCTCAACCTTCAAGTCTCCAAGCAGTTCATGACAGTTCTCATGCATCACATTTGTCCTTGTGTAAGCATGCGGCTTTGATTGTGATTGGGCCATGAGCTCTCTCTGCTTTATGCTTTGTGTGTGCGGAGCTTGGTGTTCAGATTCCATCAGTCCTGTCTAGTTCGGTTTCAGTTCAGTGTCAGGGGCTGGGCAGTCATGCTACATGTTTTGTCTCCCCTCAATCAAGTGGGATCTGAAAATAGAAATCCCATTCATTTTCTCCATAGCAAAATTGTTTTTTTTTTTTATGTTCTACAGTGAGAAACATGTGAGAGATCTTTTCTTTTCTCTGTTTTTCAAATACTTTTTTTCCTTGCGTAAATCAAATGTTCTCAGAGCTGGTTGTTTTGGGTGATGGCTTAGAACTCTTTATTGAATCCCTCTGGAGAAAATGAATGGGCAAATTACTCAAATCAAGGTCCAAGATCTCTATTCTGACAGACATGCAGTCTTTTGTTTTCTTTAGTATTCTGTACCATTGTAAACTATAGCCTTGTGAAATATAAGTTATTGCACAACACGCCTGTGTGTTGGTTTGTTTGTACTTCACACATATGCTACAAGTAACCAAACATTCTTACACAAATTCTAAATAATGCTTAGTAGACTCAAGATTACATGGAGAATAGACTTGTGTGACAGCATGTCACTCAGTACAATAACATAATTCCCATCTGAACTGACTGACTAACTGTTACGAATGACCACAGCTTTATTGCTGTAAAACCACGGCGTAACCGGCTGATGTTACTCCCAGCTGCTCAGACATGAGGACAGCCATGCATTTCTGTTATTGCTATGAGATTATTATCTCTGTTTATCCTTGCCAACTGTGACTTTCCAGTAAATTGTTTCATGATACACTGATGCAGGGCTTAAAAACGAAAAAAATAAAAATAAAAAATAAAAAATCAATCGTTTCACTCAGGGCAGAATCGGTATTTTAGCGTTCCTTCTGTATTATTAACGTTCCGAAACCGGTTTGTTTAGAAAAAATAACGGTTAATAACGTTATTTTTTAACTTTTTTCCGTTTGTTTGCATGCAGCATACTTAATAATAATAATAATAATAATAATAATAGTAATAATAATAATAATAATAATATGTACAGCATTTTATTTATTAAAAAACAAAGAGAGTAGCCTAGCCTACTATTTGCCGTCTTAGCCAATAGGCCTATAGGCTAATTATCTTTTATAACAAGATTCTGTCCAAATGTAAACCTATTAAACGGAAGGAAAAACTATCAACGGTTTATAAAGTATTTTTTCAAGATATTTTAAAATGTTTGCTGCATGGTTAAAAATACCGACGCTATTCCTGAGAGGAAAAAAAGATACGTCGCGATACGTCGCATTTTATTATTACATTCAGAAATATTGTAATTTATCAGTAGGCCTAAATAAAATAAAATGTTTACAAATATCCTAGCCTATATAGCTTTGTTTATAATGTTTGTAAACATCCATTATGAACAAAACTGCCCTATTTTATTTTACCACAAAACCTCTAAAGTTAACAGCTGGCCTATTCAGGCCAAAAAAATCTCTTTTCTTTTTTAACGCCATTCCAGCTTCTCAGGTTTATTTAAATAAAACTAAATAAGATGCTAAACGAATTAATTTAAAGTGAATCTGAAGCCTACCTTTCTCATTCGGCACTGTTTCCATTTTCGAGACGAATGCTAAACTATTATTTATTATGTAAGCTAAAGGCTACTTCACACGCATTATCGACATCATCCTTCACATAACAGCACAGTCAGGCGGTGGTCACGGGTGGTAAACGGCAGATTGTATTACAGAATTGAATTAAGCAGTGTAGCGTTTTATATGTTTGGTTGATTGTATTTTATTTTAATTATTTAACAGGCTGCGATATCAAGTAGCAAGCAATGCAAGAATGTGTGTGTATGTGCGCGCGTGAGGCGCCGGCGCGACCACTGGAATTTTTTTTTCCTAAGACAGTAAACTGTACTCCGTAATTTATGGTCATACAGGTAAAAGCAAGACATAATTCATACATTTACAAAAGACACTTAACGAAAACAAGCAGAATGTCTGTTTCCTTTCCTATAGATCTTTGGAGTGCGCCACAATGAACCACTTTCGTTTTGTTAATCTGTAGACCTAATTATTTAAGTGAAATATTTCGCGTAGCCTATAGGCCTAAATATTCCCTTTTATTTTATGTGTTATGTAGGCCTATAGTTTTATTATGTTTTCTCTGTTCACAGAAGCGCTGCATGTGCGTGATGTGACGTTGTGTGAACTCATGTTCTACATATCCTGCAATTTTCGCTGGTTTCAAAACGCACAACAAGCGGCATATTACTTGACATTCATTTTCACTTAAATGTAGGCCTAATGCTTGACGGTTGGTGACATATATCATCGGAAAAACTAATGCCAGGGCATTGCCATTGTAACTTACCTAACCTATGATGACTTGACAGCTGAGCCTGAGCGCGTCAGCGCGGGCATTTTGCTCACTGCATTCCACACACTTTGGATGCGTCAGCGTCATATTTGCATAGGCTGTAGGCCTACTATTTGAATTCGTGATTGGTTGACTGCCAAATCAAAATATTAAACAGAACGATAAAATAACGTTATTAACCGGTTAATGGCCAAATTAGCGTTTCTGTTCAGAACGATTAAATTTGATTTCGTTTCCGTTTCTGGTTACGTTCCGGCCAAAATTTCGTTCGTTTCCGGTTTTCGTTTTCGTTCCTTGAACCGGTTCAGAGCCCTGCACTGATGTGTTGTTTCTAGAAAGCTACATTTGTGGACTTGCAGTACCAACTGTATTTGCTCACTTCACAGGAATGCATCAGTCATGATATCCTGGCCATCATTGCTGATAATTCAATATGACAAAATAATGAAGACTGTGAAACATCATATGTGATATGCTCAATTTACCAAGAAAAGACACATAGGCTAAAGCTTTAAATCTTGCCCTTGTTTATTTTCTGTAGTGTTAGCATGTGATTGTTTGAGGGGGTGCTTGTCAAAATTGCTGCTGTGAACTAATAATTCTTATTGGTAATAATGCTTTGAAACAAAAATAAAATATTAAAAAATATATGTAAAATGAATAAACAAAAGAAAAAACAGAAGGGTTTTTTTTTTAAAACAATTTTTAAAATGTTTTTGCAACTAACAGCTTAACACAACTAAGCTAGATTTTAAAAAGAAGAGATTGATTAATTTGTGTGGATGACAGACAAAAGATGCAACAGTTCTCTTTACGCGTCGGTCACACTTCTCAACAAGTCAAGTCACTTTTATATAGCGCTTTATACAATATAGATTGTTTCAAAGCAGCTTTACAGTGATAAATAGGAAAATGATTTAATGATGCAAACAGAATTTAATTCTGCTGTAAAGCAGCTCTAAAAAGACAGTTATGTCATTATTCAGTTGAAATCAGTTCAGTGTTAATTCAGTTCTGTTCAATAACTAAAGTTAATCAATTATGGATTGAGTTAAATTCAGCTTTAAAGCAGCTCTGCAGAAAACAGTGATGTCATCATCTATTTCTCAAAAGCATTGTGAGCTAAGTTGATCGTAGAGACCACTAGCTGCAATGGTTCTATGATCTGCTTAGGCAGCCCAGCTCAGTTCTGTTAACAATAATACAATGATCTTCCCACACTACTAATAATGGTTTTCCCCAACAAATGCCAATTAAAACTAAAATAGAAGATTTTATATTTCTTAAGGTGATGATACACGGGGCAACTTTTTGAGCAATGTTGCCGGGAAATGTTGCTTAGGCACTTTCCCATTGAGAATGAGCAACAAATTTATATCTGGATACTTTAGATCGGTCGTGGGGAATTTTTTGATATCCTCTAATCAGAATGCTAGCAGTCAATCACGTGACTGGCTTAGAGATTTTGGAAAAAATTTAAACAAGATGGCGGCCTCAGCAGCAGGGGAGCGAAGAAAAGGAGCATGAACTTATATATTTTTACGCTGGTACAGTAAGCTGTCATGTGTCAACCCAAAACAGGGAATTTACCTCATTTAATGCTTAAAATACCAACAGGTGTCCAATTTAATGTACGTAGGCTATAATTTAGCCATCGAATGTATTTCAGTTAAATACTAAAAAGACGTGTTCTGTTTAACATCTGCAGTGGTGTAGGGTGTATGGTATGTGAATGTAGCTTTTGACGCGATCAACCCGCATTCGAATCCACCTTTTGCCAAACTTGCTCTTCTCCCTTTTCCCATCACAAATCAAATCGGAAAGGCATTTATATTTAATAAGAATGAAGAAAATATTTGAAAAGTTGAAATAATAAAGTATTTATTGGGTTGGCAATAGATTTGCTCCTCTCAGATTGATTGCTGCGAACTGTCCGTTGCCATAATTAGTTACCCTGTGTCTCACCAGGTTGCCCATTGACGGCAACATTGCCCAGCAACATTGCTCACCTTTACACTATTTGGTGGGTCTCTTGTTCAATTAAACCATAAAAACATAAAGAATAATTATAAAAATACTGAAAAAAAAAACCCTCCAGTGACCAGTCTATTTGATTACATCTACCCTCAGACAAAACGCACACTTTTGGTTTGGTCAAGTCGAGTCAAGTCAAGTCAAGTCAAGTCACCTTTATTTTTATAGCACTTTATACAATACAGATTGTTCCAGCAGAAATCTCATTTCCTCAAGCTGCTTTAGAACCACAGCAGCCAAGAGTTTTTCCTCTAATCAAAATCCACTCCAACCACACCTCAAGATTTGAGTATTGTATGAGCTTAAATGAATTCGCTCCCTCCCTATTGCTCTCCCTCCCTGAAGATCTGTGCGGGGGTGGGGGAACGGGGCATCGCCTTACTGAAGACGGTGGATTAATTAGTGAAACTCCTCTCGGGGGAAGCATTAGACAGAGCATCCACGGTCAAACGGGAAGCATTAGCTCCTGAGCCCCCTGGTGCACCCGAGCTTCAACACAGCCTGGGTAATTAATAGGGCCTCAGTATAAGTGGAGGAACACTCATTCACTACTCACTGCCGCAAATGGTCTGTAGTTCAACCGAGCAGAACTGGGATAAAACCTCATTTTGCCACTTGCCAAGTTAATGGAGTTCTAACTTGAAAAGCACACCATCTTGGGAGTTATATTCTTTGGTGTTTAATGCAGCAATGAGGCGTGGGTAAGTTGTATTAAGGCTCCTTTAAAGTCAACATGAAATGGCTTTCGCATTCCAACTTCCGTAATGGGCCATATTTCTGCATCTACTATGCTCACTGCTGGGGTAGTCCAGGACCAGGATCTAGATGCTTCATTAAGGTCATTTAAAACTATGAGGGTTTAAGAACTGTCAGAATTGAAAGAGTAAGTGCCTTGTTCTCTTGGTTTGACTTTTAGAGTGGCTATGTAAAGGTCTGGGACTTATCATTAAAACACTAAATTTAAGGAACAATATCACAATACAGTAATTCTGCCTGAAATCAGAGAAGTTACTAATTGAAATTAAAGCCATTCCTTATATTTCTAAACACTGTTGCCTAATTGACTGCTAACTCCTGCTAATGCTTCTCCTGCATCAGTTCGTCACATTTATTTGTATAGTGCTTCACACAATACAGATTGTTTCAAAGCTGATTCACAGAAGTAAACAGGAAAATAACAGTGTTACAAAATTCATCAATTATGAAATGACTTCCATTTCAGCTGTAAAGCAGCTCTACAGAAGACAACTGTCATTATTCAGCTCAATGTTAATTAGATTTAGTTCAATAACAGTGTTAATGCTGCAAAGATAATCAATTATCATCAGTTCATCGTCAGTTCATCACCTCTTGTTCTGTCTGCTGATGTTGTTGCATCCACTGTAAACTTTACAAATGATCATATTTTCACTTGAACAAGGGTATTCTCCTCGCCAAGAACTGCGGAACCACTTGCTCTATCAATCTTATCCTCTTCCATCAAAGTGATCTCCTCTGATCTTCTGCCTTACCTGTTCCATTCTGTCAACTCATTCTTATCTAGCGAAGCTGTCGAAAAGCATTCACATCAGACAATGTATCCTTGCTTAACTCCATACTAATTATTTTGCATTTGTCTGAAGTATTCCATACTGTCAACCACAAACTATTGATGTCTACTGAGAAGGGCATTTCGAAGTCAGCTCTTGCCTGGTTTATATTCAACCTGGATGGCAAGAGGCTATTTCTCCACACCCTGCACCCTCATCTCTGCAGTTGCAAAGGGACGAATGCTTGGACCAGGGTCTTCTCCCTCTACAATAGATCACTTAAAGTAATCAAGATATCTCATGGCTTCTTACTGCTTTGCATCATCCTAGCTATACATTCCAAATGTTGCTATTTGTTTGTGTCTGTTAGAATTAAATCAAGTACACTGTTCCTGGTATACACTGCTGCCAGTGTACTTTGACTCTTACTCAAGTAGTACTCCCAAGCCCAGTTACTATATCTGGGCCACTTCTTGCCATCAAGCACATCCATCTCTAGTCTAGTCAAGTCATCTATATCATCTATATAGCACTTTATACAATGCAGATTGTTTCAAAGCAGCTTTACAGTGATAGCAGGAAAATAATGTAACAAAGCTTGTTTTGGCTGTACAGCAGCTCTAGAAAATATTGTCATTGTCCAGCTCAGTTCAGTGTTCATTCAATGGTGTCAGTGCAGGCAGATCAGTAATATTGTTGAATATTAAGTGTCCCCGACTAAGCAAGCCAGTGGCGACGGGCAAGGAGACAGAATGGAGAAAAAACCTTGGGAGAAACCAGGCTCAGTTGGGGGGCCAGTTCTCCTCTGGCCAACAAACAAACACGGTGTGATTATGATTCAGGCAGCATTACAGGTCAGAAGTCAACACATGAACACACGAAGATGTGTTCAACACTCTACACATGAAGATTCCCACTTGACCGGGTCCAGAAACGTCTCTACACATGGATCTCATTGATTAAGCAGTTGACTCTCTAGAGTCTCTAAATCTCCAAAAATCTACATCTCACACTGACCTTCTCATAAATGACTTATTAAATTGTCCTATCCTCAGGGTGACAACTTACGTCTAAGGACTCATCTGTAGCAAATCTGTTTTTACTTGTATTACACTGTAGCATCCTTGCCAGCTGATCTAGTTAACCAGCTATCCTACTTTAGTTCAATAATATTTTAGTAGTAAAGCTCAATGTATTTACAATTACTTTTGACATTTGAAGCTTAAAATTGTATGTACCATGTATTTACAGATCCTGTTCCAAATGGTGCACTTGATATAGACTTGTGTCCATCACTCCACCACTGTGGCACTTGAATTGTGTCTTTAATTTAAAGTAATACATTTTTTGTTGGCTTTTTTGATAGGATAGTGGAGATGTGATATGAAAGAACAGGGAAAGAGAAGAAAAAGAAGAACAGGACATGGCCCAGGACTCAAACCCAGGTTCCCACAAACAAACAGCTCTATATATGTCGGGATCAAGATGTTAACCTATGCCACGGCTCTTCCTCTTTCCAGCCATAACAAGCCAATCAAATTATGCTTAATTATAATCAACTTTTACACTCAACAAAATCCAATTTAGTGTAACATGTAATTGGCCCTGTGATGGACTGGCCAACCATCCAAGGTGTTTCCCTGCCTAAGGCCTGAGATGCTGGGCTAGGCTACAGAATCCCAGTGACCCTACGTGGGACAAGCAGTTTGGAGAATGGATGGATGTAATTTGGAGAATGGATGGATGTAATTGGATGTAATAAGATTTGCAAAAGTGGTGTAAATACAGTGGCCGAGAGAGCTAAACACGCTGCAACTGAAGAAAACACATGCAAATAGAAAAAACACCAGCAAATTAAGAAAACGTCATCAGTTTGACAACACATGTGCTGCAAATAATCACAGCGCAACCAAATACATAAACGCGCTGCAAAAGTTCACAACACAACCAAATACATTAACACCCTGCAGAAGTTTACAACACAACCAAATATAGAAACGCGCTGCAAAAGTTAACAACTCATCCAAATACAGAAAAGCGCTACAAAAAGCACAGACGACAAAGGAAATGTTTCAAGGGGACCCCAAACAAGTAACGAACCTGGCTGGGACATGCTTATTGTTCAATGTATACACGTCAATGATGTTGTTGATTACCTGGTGTAGTCTAGTTTTTTGTAGTGAGTATACTGTGATTTTTTTCCCCCCTCCCAGCCCCATACTCACCTGTCCCAGAGCGACACCCCATAAGCACCACAACACTCATTAATGCATATATGCAACTGATCTAAGCTACATGTAATTGAGAGCATTCTGAAAGACTGCTTATGTGTTTGTTATCAACATTATTATAAGCAAAACATGACTTTAACAGCCAATGACACTTACAGCTGGAGAGATTGGACTGATTTTCTACAGTTTAGTGTCAATGACAATCACCATCTAACTCAGCCAGTTAAGATCTACATTTAGCCTTAGATGTTATATGAATATGGTCCCTGGAGCATAGGTTTTATCAGCTGGCAATTTTCAATGCACATTTAAGAGTGCAAGTTGCAACTATTATTAACAATAATGGAAAGATGAGGCTTATCAGTATGTAGTATCACACTGTTTTGACTTTGTTTTCTGTTCTGCACCATTTCCTGCCAGTCTGTCATCATAGTTGCATTTCGATTCACAAGCTTGCAATTCGATTCGATAACAGTTGTTTTGGATATGCTGTATATCAGGTACAGTACATGGCAAATTTTCTCAAGAAAAAAAAAAATCTCTCAACTAATGCTGTAAAATATACATGGAATCAGTTGGTACTACATTAATATTGAAGGTTAAAATTAACTGATTTGTATACAAACTTAAATTACACTTAGGGAAATGTTTATAATAATAAAGTTATAATAGGCCTACTAACTTTAAAATTATTTCTACTCCAATTCGTTTTTTGAAATATAAACATTTATTTTTAAATGGTGGCTGTCAACTTGACGGATTTATTCAAACATGCATTAGGCTATTGAAGAACATTAAAAATTAGAATTAATATGTAATATGGTGCATATATTTAGCTAAATGCTCCTCTCTAGAGTTCATTTTTCTTGCTGACTAAGGAGTTTATGGTCACTGAATATGTTTGTTCTGAGGCAAATGTGACGTTACGTGACATTTACAAGCTGTTTTATTAACGTCTTTCCACGGTTGAAACACTGATTGAGCGATTACAGGAGACATGATATGGATTTCGTTAAGTTGTACTGTATTTTTTAGGGATGCACCGATCCACCTTTTTTCGCTTCCTATACCGATTCCGATACCTGGGATTCAGTATCGGCCGATACCGATACCGATCCGATATTCAAGTAATAATAAAAAAAAGTGCTAAATTACCTAATAAACTGTATGCCTCACTGTGTGGAAGAAACTGGGATCATTCTTTTGTGCAAGGTATCAGGCTTGACTTAAACATTACTTTCCTAACTTTGTAAAACGAAATAAACAGACACAAATGTAGCGAAATATTTATTAAATAATTGTGCATCAGTGCAACAACTGTAAATAAACCAATAGCTTCACTAGCTTGGTAGACATTCAAAATAAACAGGAGTCCAGCTGATTCCTTCATCCATGACTCATAACTTGTTTTTCATGAATGTTTGAGTCATACATGACATAAACTAAATATATTTATATATAAATATAAATATAGGCTATACTATAAAATTAAAAGACATTTCTTTTAAATTTATAGCGGAGTTTTTTTTTTTTTTTTAATGAGGCAGCAACATATGATAGATAGGACAGAACAAAAAATGCTATTAACAATCTTTCATTGCGCAAAAGTATTATAATATGAACGGCTCCCATCCAGAGCGGCACAAAGCGCTTATGCGCATCCTGTGTGCAGAATGATGCGCTTGAAGAGTCACAGCGCTCAGCGGCAGCGCTCCGCATTGAAAAGTTCAAAGCACAAAGTGAAGATTTATTGATGCGTATTGTATTACCGGTATCGTTGTCTACAGATGAAGTATAATAATAGAAACATTGGTTCATCTTGGAGAGAGTTTCATTGTGTTGACTGTCGTAACCGAACGCGACACGCAGTTTGAATGCTGAATGGAGAATGACCGACAGCCGCAGCGGAGGGAGGCATTTACGTGAACTTTAATTTAACGACTTAAATATTTATCTGTACCTCAAATTAAACTATGGAATGGCTTCAGAACACTTGGAATATAGTGCACAGAAACTTTATGGTGCTTTTTAATGTTTTTGTGCCTTTTGTGGAGCTTAACAATAACACAGAATAGTAGCCTACACGCACAATATCGGATTTGGATCGGTTCCATCCGGCCGATACCCGATCCGGAAAAAATGGCAGTATCGGAGCCGATACCCGATCTGAGTATCGGATCAGTGCATCCCTAGTATTTTTTAACATACCTTCAAATGTTCATTCATGTTTATTTCGCGCTGTAACTGGTAAAGTGGAGGAGAGGATCAGTTCACCTGCGCTTCACGCTGCTGCTTCTCTTGAACTGAGGCGCTACAGCGATCTGTCACCCCACATTAAAGAGCGCCAAAACGGTATGTTTTTTTATTTCAGTGTAAAATGGGCAGAATTTGAAATATGAGACTTTGTTTGTCAAAAGCAACAAATCACAAAGCTTTTTGCGATTTATTTGATGGTTATCTTTGGCTTTTTTAAGCGGGTATAATCCTTGACCTGTCCTAGTGGGTATATGGCATATACCTGCGTATCACGTAGACTACACCACTGCTGAAAGGTGAGTTTGTTTATTTTAACATCCTCACTGTATGTGCGTTGTGAGTATTTGCAGCGAGTTTCTGTATTTGGTTGTGTTGTGAACTTTTGCAACGTGTTTCTGTATTTGGCCACTGTAAGTAAACCATTGAATGTGCATTCTCCCCAAGGTGTTTTCACGTTAAAACAATGACTGGAGTCATGTGACCGAATAAACGAGAACTATCATTGATCAGAAGTACTGTAATACTGTCCCATCTGTTGCTAGATGGGTATGTCTAAGGGACGAGACAGGAATATCGCTCTCAGTTTCTTGCACAGGAGCTGTCACTAAGACTACTGAGGTCAATGTTTTTCTGCTGTCAATTTTACATTACAAAGCTTTAGAGCTAATCTACCTTACGTGAATTCAGCAATGAACTTCATACTTCACTCTCTTTCTCACCCATTATGGGCTCAACGCGACCTGCTGAACATATGCTTGGGGAGCCCTTCATACGCACCCATTTGCTTTCATTTGTGTTTGTGTGGTCAAATTTAATCAAGGAAGCATCTGGGCCTCTTTAATGGGAGTAATTGTCCTTTCTGCACGCCTGTGTGTGTGAGCTGACAGAGAGAGTGTGTAAAGCAGATTGCGGTGACACTGTATGTGCATGCATGGACAGTGCAAGAGCATGTTTCAGCATCTATCTAAGAGGCCATTGTATTAGGCCACATGAAGAACATTCCTCAGAGGTTTACTAATTACGCTGTGGCTTAACTTGGCACCAATGCGAAGGATCCTGGCTGAAGCTTTTAAATCTGTCCACAAAGTCTCGTCCTAAGACTAATAAGTACCCTGTGCACAAGACCTCCCAGGGGGGCAAACAGCCTGGTCCATCATAACAAAAGTTGCTTTCCTGTACAGTTCGAATCACACTTACCCTTAGGTACGCATACTTATAAGTGACACTTCCATCCTGAATGGCTCTCCAACTATTGCATCAGTGAAGACACCAAACTGAATAATATCAATGATGTCAACAATTCATACAGACTACATTTATGTAGTCATACATTTTTGGCATTTATGATACTTTTATGGTGTTTTATGGGGGGGAAAACAACACCAACAACAGAATTGTAACTTTTGGGTTAACCATTCCTTTGAAGTGGCACACTAGCTGTATGGGCTACTTTTATATTTCTCCTTTCCCTCACATTCACATTCACAATCCTGTTATAATTTCAGATACCTTGATAAGTAAATCACTTTTTACATTTTTTACAAACTTCTTTTAATTAAGGAACCAAATATATGGAATCATGTCATTATGTTCATAAATTTTAATTGCTTTTCTTAAGTCAGTTTTGTTTCACTGAGATTAATTTCACCTGCAGTTTTTTGTGAACTTTCACACCCACCTCTTAACACATACACTATTTCACCTCTTCCTCGGGAAACAGAAAGGGTGAAAGATGACTTGAAGCAATTCACCCCTGCCTGTTTCTTTTGTCTATGCTATATGTGGCAGCTGGAGTGATTACACCTTCACTGCGTTTACAGTCAAGATTCACTTGCCACATCCAAGGTAGGTATGAGGTATGCAGGTATGAGGGCATAACTGCATACAGTCATCCATGCCCCAAAACACAGAGTTCCCTGTTCACATCACTCTGGAGTGAATACCTCCTCCTTTATCCTCCTGAAGAGAGATCCAGAAGCTTCACACCCATTCAAACATGCCCTCTCGGATTTCTGAACCGAGTGGATTTTGAATTAAAGTTGCACTAAAACACTATGTCTTTGATAATACTGTTGATAAATGTAGGCTTAATAAGTGATTATTTAAGTGTTTATGTCTAAAGCTGTACCACAACACTAACACAGCATAAGCACATTGTGCATTGCATAAGAACAACTAGTATAGGTACAACTAGCCAATTGTGCAACATTTCCTTGTCATGGTACAAGTGGACTGTGCACATGCCCAGAACACATAAGCTGTTCGTTCACATTGACCCTGGTTCAAGTCTGACCTTGGTCAGATGGTGATCTCATTCTCCTCTCTCAACTTTTCTTTTGTCTCCATCCCATCCAAAAAACCATGGCCCTCTAAAGGCCCAGTTAAAACTTCATTTCCTGCGTTCCACTTGGCCGTTCCACGGTTGACTGCGCGAGCCTTTCAAAGTATACTCTTTTGACCATGCACGTGGATCATTACGGGTTGTTCCAAACCCGTAAGACTTTTGTTCATCTTTGAAAATTTGAAAAAAGGTTGTAAAACTATTTTAATTTAGGCTTTTATTCACATATAAACATTCAACACACACATCAGATATGGTAAACGGAACCTCAAGCATGCTTTGCTTGATGTGCGAGAACCAATGAGGTTCATTCTCGTGTTACGCAGCACGTTTGAGCTTCCACAAGAACCAATGAGGTTCATTCTTGTTACGCAGCAAATTTGAACTTCCGCAAGAACTAATGAGGTTCATTGTCATGTTACGCAGCATGTTTGAGCTTCTGCAAGAACCAATGAGGTTCATTCTCATGTTACGCAGCACGTTTGAGCTTCCACAAGAACCAATGAGGTTCATCCTCGTGTTACGCAGCACATTTGAGCTTCTGCAAGAACCAATGAGGTTCATTCTCGTGTTACGCAGCAAGTTTGAGCTTCCGCAAGAACCATTGAGGTTCATTCTCATGTTACGCAGCACATTTGAGCTTCTGCAAGAACCAATGAGGTTCATCCTCCTGTTACGCAGAACGTTTGAGCTTCATCAAGAACCAATGAGGTTCATTCTCATGTTACGCAGCACGTTTGAACCTCATTGGTTCCTGATGAAGCTCATTCTTGTGTTACGCAGCACATTTGAGCTTCTGCAAGAACCAATGAGGTTCATTCTCGTGTTACGCAGCAAGTTTGAGCTTCCGCAAGAACCATTGAGGTTCATTCTCATGTTACGCAGCACGTTTGAGCTTCTGCAAGAATCAGTGAGGTTTGAGCTTCTCTTTATGTTTGTTTTAAAAGCCTAAATTGATCTGTTTGTGAAATTGATCTGAAAATCTGTTTGTCATATAAAGTGGTCGAGTCTCTTCAGAACTTTGGACTAAACCGCTCGATTCATATGGATTAATTTTACAACTTCTTTATGAACTTTTTGAAGCAATAAAGTGGTACTTGCATGGACTGCCAATGGAGGGACAGAAGTCTCTCTCTTCATTTGCGTTTCGAAGATGAACAAATGTCTTACAGGTTTGGACCAACATGATGGTGAGTGATGACAATTTTTTTCATTTTTGGGTGAAGTGAACCTTTAAGGTCCTCAGTAGTATAACATACAAGATATTGTTAATTTGCATATCATATTATGTTGCATATCATATAGACAAGCTAGTATAAACATTTTTAACTGAGCATCTCACCCTCTCTCTGTAATGTTCTTGCTCTTTCTCTCACAAACACATGTCAAAAATTGCTTTGCTCCTATTTCTATATTTGGGTCTTCATTAAAAAGCTATCTTACAAGGTTAGGATTCATCGCAAAGGCAATTAATCAGCGATCAAAGACAGAAGATTTTGCCCTAAAATGAAAGAAATCTCTCATGACTTCTGATATTTGTCTCAAACTGCACATCTTTGTCAAAATCGTACAGTCTGCATGCACCAGGCTTTACATCAATATAGTATCACACCAAGTGAGCCAGGACTGCCTCTAAAATGAGGTGCATGACACCCCTGGAGAGATCTGTCTATTTCCCCTTTGCACTCTTCATTTTCTCCACATTTATCATCATCCTGTTCTCCTTCCCTTTCGCTCATCTAGGTGGGCTGATTCCTTTCCATCTGCATATGCAGTACAAATGCAGCCGCAGCCCACAGAGGTCGATTAATATTAATGTCAGGCCCTCGTGAGGTGTCGGGGTCTAATTAGGAGGATCTTGTTACTGTAACGTGCTCACTGGCCTGCTGGGATGTGAGAGGGGACAGGACACCCACCCACCTCTGCGGCAGCCCCCGCAGCACTGTGCGTTTAGCGGGGCTCTGCGTGTTCCAGATCATTAATGCAAAAACCGGTCCACACGCACTCTGTGCTGTATCAACTCTGCGGAACTTTCCCGCTGTTCCGTTAATTAGAGATTCCGTTTCATGGCCGACTCTAGCGCCCTCTACATGGCTAAGAAATCCTAGTTGCCTCTACTATTCTGTGACACAACCTGATCTCAAACTTACAAGACCTCCTCAAAATGTTTTAAGACTATTTCATTTGAACGCCTCCACATTCCTGCTCTTCTGCATGAACTTTGTGATTACAGAGCTGTGGCGACCTCCTCCTTTCCTCCTCCCACTGCCTGAGTAAAGCTCCAGGCTCTTGCTGCTAGGAGGGGGTATCTCTCGGCTCCACGCATCGTCCCCTGCCTCGCTAACTCCGGTGGGAATTTTCTTCATGTCCTTGGTCTCTGATGCTATTCCCCATGGTATCCTCCTCTCAGCACCTGCCTTGTCTCTACCTCTCTTCCCCTCTCCTTGTTGTGCATATGCAAAGAGAGGCAGGCGCTCCCCTCAAATGAGCAGGGTCCCTGACAGCCTCATCAATGGCGTTGACAGAATAAGGACGAGGGGATGATGATCTGAGGAGAGCTTGGTGTTGAGGTGCAGCCTCCCCGTGGATTCATCAAGCCACCTGACACGCCTTAGCTGTGGCGCCAATTGCAGGAGTTATCCCGGGAGAGCTTTAGCCCTTTATCTGTGTGTCTCCATACCTTCCTAAGTGAATTTACATTTCAAAACAGCAGGTTTTCAATCACACAGGATCAGTACAGGGTCCCCCTTTATCATTAAGTTTACCATCAGTTAAAGGAAAGACTTACTTGACAGAATGGACGTGAAGTTTAGCAGGAGGAGGATTTCGCTGTTTGATGACTGAGTTCATTGCATTTCCTCTCTCAAATTAGAGAGTCAAATGGTCAAAATTCTCTACTGCAGTATACTGAAGTGCTAGCGACAACCAGTGCAGGGTTTTATCTTCAAATTCCCAAAACATTACAAAAATATGTTTCTGCGTAAGGTGCCTAGGGAATGCTAACAATGTTTCCCGAACTCTGAGCATGGTCTTTTTGCATGCTAAGCCCTTCATGCGGCAAACTCTGGTGTTTCACTGCATGTCTTAGTATAACAGACAGCCTGTGGGGTGGTGAGAGTTCCCCCAGTGAGACTGGCTCTTATCTGATCATCCTGGCAGCCCCTCAATGAGATTATCAGCTCGGCCATTCATCACTCATGATCTGCCGATCAGCTGATCCTTATCCTCGTCCGTCCATGCTGTGACGGAGGTAAGGCTACGCACTCTCAGCTGAGTGTTCAGTCATCTTAACGCTGTACGTTATTTAAACACTACAGAAAGCAAAGGACAGCATAATCATTAGGCCAAATATTAGCACAGGTGCCAGAACAGGTGTGTCTGAATCTACTCCTATGGGATCTCTATATGTTTAAGACCCTCAGCCAGAGTAAGACATGCATATAAGAAAAAAAAAATCCAGTTAATTTTATATGAATGCCTGAGTATGAATTGCATTCCTACCAGTGGTGGGGAAGATTCTTTGAAACTGCAGCCTATCAAGCTACAAGCTACAAATTACAAAAAAATGATCTGACAAAATCGGCATGAAATGGAAAATCCCCCTATTTTCTAAATGTTTTCTAAATCTTATTGTGAATAATTAATCCATGCATGTTTCTTTCTTTCTTTTTTGAGCTTGGAATTTTAATCAAAATGTCATAACTCAATCTTTCTGTGAACTTCTTTCTGGCAACGTATGCCAGACTTCTCCAATCATTCAGTCTGCTTAAACCCCGCCCGTCTTACTGCAAACTTGCGTTCAGATCTGCATCCATCCAATCAACAACTGACTCAAATTTCACTTGGACACACCCCTTACGAAAAGAAAATATATTTCCCTATGTATGAATGATCAATATATTAAATGATATAACAGTATATTTGAAAATATACAGAATAATATATTGTGTTAATATATTACAAGGAATTCCTGCTTTTCATATATTGAAAAATATGTGACAGTATATTTACTAATATATCATAATGTATGTAATTTTATATTCAGTAATACACTTCATAATATATAGATGCATATGTGATCAGATATGGTACATATTGCAGATATATTTACTCATGCAGTATAAACACACATATATAAAGAAATATATAATGTAATATATTTCTTATATTTTATAATTAAATTAAATATATTTATAAGTAAACCCGCATGTACTAAAGTATTTAGCAAAGAGACTATCATTGTGCTGAAGAGGACACAGCCATTACTGTTTAAATAAAGTAATATATTGTCTTAATGGTGTTCGGCCAATCGTCAGCCTAACCACAGGCTCTACTCTTCAGCACAACGGTAACCCCAAAAATTTGCATGTATCAGAAAACCTTTTAAATTCCAAAATAAAAAGCAAAACTAGAAGTCTGTTGTAACCACTGATTGAACTTATTCTGTGAATGTGTGTATATGTGTGTGTACAATACATTCATATTTATATAGGAACATGTATGTGCAATATATGTACACAATAAAGGATAAAACTTTGTGAAAATTACTAATGCTATTTATATCTTCATTTATAAATATTTTATATGTATCAATATATAGCCATACATGTTCAATGCATATATTCAAAGACTATAGATATAGAAAGACGGTTCACTCCTATTAGTTATGAATGGGAGAAACTGCAACACGCAATATGGCGGGATACGTCCCGCTTTCTAAGTAAAAGAGCCAATCGCTGATTGATAAAGTCATTGCATCATTGCCGTTAGAGGCTTTGGTTCCCATAGAAACCTGAGACTCGCGCATAGGACTGCACATGCGCATTGGCTCGTCCACCCTGAAAAATAAGCTTTTTTAATGCTATTTTAGCATAAGAAACAACATTTATGGGACGGTTCATGTCAGATTTTGTTGCTGATTTGAAATATGTAATTTAATTGGGAGTTCGCCAAGCAGTTTTTGAGATTTCAGGATTCCCCCATTAAAATAGATAGGACTTGGTCTTGGATGCCCGAAATAGCTGCCCCGAGGCGTTGCAAATATGGCCGTCGAGTGAACAGACTTTCCTTGAAAGGGACTTTGATATATTGCAGTATTGAAAAATATAAGTACTAGTTTGCCATATATGGAAATGTATTATGTAATATATCACATTATATTTTGCAGTATATTCCCATATATTTTTGTTCCGTAAGGGACTGTACATCACAATAGAGAAGAAAAGATCTGTCACTACTTTTGTTACATTACAACTTTCAGGTAGTTACACTACAGAGAAGCCATTTTGTTGACAAAGTAGCTAGCTATAGCTTTTACTCTAGCTTTTTAAATATATAACTATCAGATCGGAAACAACATATTTAGATCAATAACATGATCAATGTCTGAGCATCGAAACATACACAATTAAGATTATTCAATAAACTCCGGTCTTTTTATTATCACCACTTGTCTCCTGCTTCTGCTCTTCCCTGGCGTTCAAAGTCAAACTCTCAGGCTGATAGAAGACTGTTAATAGAGTTCTGGGTACCAGACAGGACTTGCTTTTGACAGATTTGACTGGTTTTGGACACCAGGCCAAATTGATATCTTTTGACAGGTTCTGGCATCCGGGGTCAGATCTGATATTTCCGACGTGGAGATCCACCCGATCTAACATCCAATAACATGCTTTAATTTTTACAAATCAAAAATAGTGATGAACAGAAGCTTTTAACTGCTACATTATTTAGTCAAATCATTGTGTTAAATATTATCACATTTTATTTTGTGCATTTCTACAAAGTAGAAGATGCAAAATGCTGTCAAAGAATGAACTGAATCAGTGAATCTTTTTATTAACTGGTTCATTTAAATGAAGCGTCTGAATGAAATGTATTAAAATGAATCATAATGCTTCAAAAGTAGCTTGTTAATGGAAAAGCTACACTGTTATGAGTTACTGTCATAAAATAGTTAGTGGCATTGCTGCTTTTAGTTTCTCGACTACGCTGCATCACACCAGCAAATGCACTGAGAAAACATTCATTCAGAAGTATCAAAGAAAACATCACCTTTGACTGAAAAGTAGGAATATTTTACACCCTCCTGTTTTGTTTTAACAAAAAAATTGTTTTTTTCCAAGAGTGAACTCTTAAGTGTCACTCAAGCAGAGCAAATTTACATCTATTAATACTAACGCTAGACTGAACAAACCCACCAAACACAATATATTAAAGCCACCATATGTGAACTATTTGGAGTGACAGTAACAGTTGACTCAAGTGGTGTGCACTAATGTCCTCCTGAAGAGAGGAGCAAGAGCGAGAAAAAAACAACGATTCGGCACAGCTGGAGACGCGTCAAGCATCATTTGCTTTTTCACATGATTAATTTGATTTTAATATCTCAAATCGAGGGCTGATTAATTTTGATCATATGTTAAAAACGATACACACTCCATTAATTAAAAGTTTTCTTTGAGTTGTTGGTGCAAAGTTTCGCATGTGGATCAGTGTCGACCGTGTGAGACGCCTGCATGTTACTTCGTACTGCATGCACAGTCAAGTTCAGAGCTGCTTTGAGGCTTCAAGCTGTGAATGTCACTTAGGGGACCCCATTTTAAGAGCGAAAGCTGACCCGAGGTGCTCTCTGACTTCCCTTCTTACTTTAAGGCCTAAATCCAAATTTAAAAGCCAAAGAAAAGTAGAGCACTGTCAACACTGCAGGTAATCATTCACTAAAGTTCTTGGTTTTGTGTTGTCTATGATGTTCTATTGGGGCATGACAGAGTAACTTTAAAAGATATATGGCAGGAATGCATGATGAATGACATCCTTATTGCACATCAGAATGAAAAGGGCAGGCTTTAGGTCATTGTGCCTGAGGCCTCAAGTGTAGGTCCAACACAGTCAGTAAAGAGCCAGGAAGGTTTCCTGCAAGAAAACAAAGCATTTGAGGAAATTATTATCTATTCTTACTAGGTTGTTTGATCTGTGTATTTAATCATTAGAAACTCAGTGGTGTTTACAATGAGAAGAAGTGATAAAAATGAGGACAGAAAGTTATGGAAAAAAGTTATGAAATGTTCTTTCCCATTTTTATATAAAAATACTTGCACCTATATAATATAATATAATATAATATAATATAATATAATATAATAACTACTGCATGGTCACAAGTTTCGTTGTTACCAACATAGTTCAATGATTCAGTGTTTCCCGGAACCTGCAAACAACATCACAATGTATGGCTGGAACTACAGCTGAGCAAAATAATTAAGCTAACATGTAGTAAAATCTATATCTTTCATTCCACTATTTTTGAATAGTGCACGTGTTCTAGTAGCCAGAATATGACATTGAACTGAATCACACTGAATCACACTGACATTGAACTGAAGTAGTCCTCAGATGCCATGCAATTTGATCTCAAACTGATTAATTAGAAGCTATTACTTCACCACCTGTGTGACGTAATTTATGACAGTTCTACATCGTTGAACCAACATGGTTCAAACTATGGATGTGCAACAAAGTTCTGCCATGAAACTCTAGATGGCATAGGCTGATAGGTCCTTAAAGGGTTAGTTCACCCAAAAATTAAAATTCTGTCATTAATTACTCACCCTCATGTTGTTCCACACCCTTAAGACCTTTGTTCATCTTCAGAACACAAATTAAGATGTTTTTGATAAAATCTGATGGCTTAGTGAGGCCTGCATTGAAAGCAAGTTAATTTACACTTTCAAATGCCCAGAAAGGTACTAAAGTTATATTTAAAACAGTTCATGAGACTACAGTGGTTTAACCTTAAAGGAACACTCCACTTTTTTTGAAAATCAAAAAATGACCAAAGAGTTTCGATATTTTTCCTATTTAAAACTTGACTCTTGGGTGCAGCAGGCGCAATGATATTACGCAGCAGGGGGTCACAGGCGCTGCGTAATATCATTGCGCCTGCTGCACCCATGGTACGGCAGCAAAGTTCCTTGATTATTACGCCGGAATGAGAGTATAGTTCCTAGCCATATCGGCCTAGAAAATCGCAACTTTTCATTTTCCGTCTGTCTTAGTACACAATGTAACTACACAAGAGTCAAGTTTTAAATAGGAAAAATATCGAAACTCTTTGGTCATTTTTGAGCGAGATGCTAACGGTCTAATCAGATTCAATGAACTATGCTAAGCTATGCTAAAAGTGGTACCGCCAGACCCGGAGATCGGCTGAATGGATTCGAAAACGGTAAAACTCAACTGTTTAATTCTAGGGGAGTTGGAAAATGAGCCTATTTTCAAAAAAAGTGGAGTGTTCCTTTAATGTTATGAAGGGACGAGAATACTTTTTGTGCGCCAACCCCCCCCCCAAAATAACGACTTTATTCAACAATATCTAGTGATGGGCAATTTCAAAACACTGCTTTATGAAGCTTCGAAGCTTTACGAATCTTTTGTTTCGAATCAGTGGTTCGGAGCGCCAAAGTCACGTGATTTCAGTAAACGAGGCTTTGTTACATCATAAGTATTTCGAAATTTCAATGGTTCACGTGACTTTGGCAGTTTGATACGCGCTCCGAACCACTGATTCAAAACAAAAGATTCGTAAAGCTTCGAAGCTTCAAAAAGCAGGCCCACAAAAAGTATTCTCGTCGCTTCATAACATTAAGGTTGCTTTCAATGCAGGCCTCAATGAGCCATTGGATTTTATCAAAAATATCTTAATTTGTGTTCCTAAGATGAACGAAGGTCTTACTCGCCCACGACATGAGGGTGAGTAATTAATGACAGAATTTTCATTTTTGGGTGAACTAACCCTTTAACTCAATCTGCTTGCAATCACATCATTCCCTATAGGGCACTGCTGATTGGTTCCTGCTGTATCAGCAGCCAATGAGCTTCCTGCTTAACTTTCAAATACTTGGTCTTCACTGCAGTTTGCAGTGCACTTTCAGAAACCCTCTACCTCCCCCAACTCCACCTGTATAGATCTGCTACGGGTAATTCATGTATGCTATATTGTACAGCAGCAGCATGTCGTGTGTTTATTGGCAGTAGCAAGTTTTGTACTCTCTCTGCAGCAGCAGCAGCAGCAGCAGCAATAATCAACAGCAGCAGCAGCGTAGCAGATCTATTCCGCCAAGATCAAACATATCAGCACCATCATATCCATTACCATGCCAAACACTCTGAGAGTTGTCATGACAGAGCTACACTTACTACAGCCTAGAGAAGTTTATGGACTGCAGACCACTGCATAAAGCATAGTTACCTGATGAAAGTAATCATTACTGGCTAAGCACCTTCTTGTGTAAGTCTTAAAAAAGCTCTGTCCTAAAAACTTGATGCATTGATAAGCCTACATGGAATCTACAAACTTTTCACATTTTGCACAATGTGCTTGTGGCGGAAACTGGAATTCTGCTGAACACACATTTTGGTTATTAACGAGAAGGACAACTGCATTCTATTTTCAGAAAACCTGTGCTGTGTGAAAGGAACTGCTCTGTGCTGCACTAGTTGTCTGTCACGTCAAGTAATGCTCATGTGTGTTGCATGTTTTTCCTGTGGGGTTCCAGTAACTCACAAAGATGCAGATATAAGCTGAGCGTCATTGTCTCTGCTCTCATTAATTTTGTGGTCCCTGCATGACCCAAATGCTGCGCTCTTTACTATAAATAAAAAATTCTAATTCTGTTAAATTAAGATTTGTTAGATGATTTAGCTCTTTTATTAAATAATACTTGCTAGTCTTATGGACATCACCATTTTTGATATTTATTTAGGTAACACACACAGTTTCTGCCAATCTCATGTTAATCTTGAGTACCTATAGAGTAGTATTGCATCCTTCATATCTCCGAAAAGTCTTTAGTTTTGTCATATTTATAAAAGATAGATATGCTGTACCGAGTCTTTCCGAAAAAAAAGCCGAGCTCCTGGAGGCGTGCCTGCCGTGGGCAGAGCTAAAGAGTCACGAACACGCGCAGCTTCTGCGTAGAGATCATCTGCAAGCTGCGACATCATTATAAATAAAAAGGGAACAAAAACGTTCATGTTGTTTACATTATATGCACTTGTGTATGTGAACAAAACACAGACATTTGATGCTGTTTTACTTACCGCCCACGATCTGCAAATCCAGCGTCGAACTGGGACTTGTTTACAAAGCATTCATCACCGAAATTCCGGGAACAAACAAACATACGTGCACAACTCCATTGCTGCCCCGGAAAAACAAACTTCATCCACTGTTCCCTTAACACTGGGTTCTTTGGGAAGCTGAAAAAGGTTATCTTTCCCTCACAACCAAAAACACACTCCTTTGGTGACATTGTTGAAAAATCTCTCAGCTTCCGTAACCCGAACAAAGCGCTCTGGGTGATGTGCATGCACGCTTATCAGGGAGAAGTGCCCATACAAGGAATTCCGCACTTATTACGTGATAAGGGCCATACTCGAAAAAAACATATCCCAAACCGGAAGTAGTGTATTTGGCACAGAAATACTCTGTCATACCTCCAACTCCTGTTTTGAAACTTTGGCCATGTTTAGCATGAGAATGCAACTCTTTAACAGTGTAAATAAGTCATAATGCATGAAATAGCATTAGACCCCCCCCAGTCACTGTCACTGCATTTTGTATGGTTCGTAGTAGTTTGTTGGTCCATGTACCTTCGGATAATTTGTTTTCTTGTTTTTGTCTTCTAAATGAAAAAACGAAGAAACCATTCATTCATCACATGTTCGACCCTTCTCATGAACATAAATAAAAAATATTAACAAATATTGTGTAACATTCTGAAGAACTTTGTAAACTTAGGCTTATTTACTATTTAACACTGCCATTGTGATATCTCTGAAGAGAACTACAAGCTTACGTGAGGAAGAACAGTTTTGATAAGGTATACAATAAAAGGCCTCAAGGGCAAGTGGAATGCAAAACTGTCACAAGCAATGCTTGTTTTCTTGGCATCTTCAGCAGAAGGGCTAATTTCCTACATCATTAATTGCTGAATAGATTGCCTGTTGAATTCTTAATATGTTGCCAATGTGTGTTTGTCATTACAAGGTTGGCAGAGAGCAAACGGGTCAGCCTTCAGTCAGTCGGCCTTGGTTTACCATCAGTGAAGCAAAAGACAAAGCTTTTCAACATTTGTTTTCAACACCTGGCACCCTTTTTGGTCCTCTTAAACAGCCTTTATAATTGTAGAGATGGCAATGAATGAAGTGGCTTGCACATGTATTGGTCTTTTAAAATGTTTTGTCCATCCAACAAGCACCAACCAAAGACCCTGATTTGGGTTTACCTGTAGGAGTCGAGCGTTTCAGAATCCATTTTAATGCGTAAGTAGGGGGCTTTAGGTTTAATTCATATTCAGTGACTTTGCATGTTTTAAGCTCTATGCAAATATTATTGGATTTTCAAAGGATTTGATGGATTTTCTCTGGATTTTCTCACACAAATGTTGGCAAAAATAGAGTGAAATATCTGCCTCTTTGTGAGGAAGATTTGCATGCATGAAATATTTTAATGAAAGCTTCCCCCAGTCCTCACAGGAGAATAGGATTTGATTTCAAAATATCATCATTTTGGGGGGCTGGGCGTCATATACAGAGGGGACCTATGTGCCACCCTACTTTTCAAGCACATTAAACACTAACCTTTTAGTACCTTTAGCACATTTTCCTGTTATTTACACAGAATAAAGGCCCACAGTAAACACTTTAGACCTGGCACAAAAGAATAAACAAAAAAAAAAGTACAGAAAGTATCACAATGTAACATTAATGACTTCATTAATAATGGACATATGGTAATGTTCCTAATAATGGCTGCATCCCAATTTGCACTAAAAGTACTTGACTCTTTAGCAAAAAAGTGTGGCAAAATTGGGAATACTACACAATTTTTCCTCTATTGGAAATGTCGAAAGAGAAACCGTCAAACTCTTTCTCTTTTGTAGCTCAAAGAATTGAGGGAATATTAGCCCAACATGTAGGGAAAGATGGGGTTATCACAATCGTGTTTTGTTTTGTTAGTGACTTTTCATTTGCTCTGTGTCTGTGTCCTCATTTCCTAGTTTGTCACCTAGGTAACTCATTAGTTAATCACTGTCCAGCTGTTCCTGTTTAGTCACCTCTTTTACTATGTGTATATATACTCCCTGTTCTGTTCATTCCTTTGTCGATTATTGTCTCTGGTTATGTTTTATACTACTCCCGTGATTCCCAGTAAAGGCTATTTGAAGTGTTCATAGTTGTTTGTATTCCTTATTCCTCTACTACACATGACATAATAACCGGCCGAAAAGATGGACTTACCAGCATTGCGCTGCCTCATCACCTGTGAAAAGAGGTCGTTGGTGGAATATTGGTGGATGCTCTGGCAGGGCGACTCCCCTTTCACCTTCGGTAAGGCAGAGAAGGAGCCCAATCCAGTGTCTACCACCTGGGTTGTCCCGGAGTCACCACAAGCTGCCCAGTCCATCCCAGAGCCAGGAGCAGACCTCTGCCTTGTAGATCTGTGGTCTGCAAATCCAGTTTCCTCCCGAGTCCCCACCCTCGAGTCTTCGCCTTTGCCTACCGCCAGGCGATCTGGATGCTCCGGTCCCGTCTGGAAATCTTCCTCCAATGTTTCTGCCCGACTGCCTGGTCCCATGCCCTCTGCTGGTTATGTCCAGTCCACTGGATCCATTGGCACCGCTGGTGTTGTCCAGCTCCTCGCTCTGCCCCCGCCGCTAGCTCATTGCATCCTTTCAGCGCCGCCTCAGACTTCCCCTCCACCAGCGCGGCGTGATGCTTAGTCCCCGACTAACTATCTCGGGCCTCCAGGCCCATGTCTCCACCTCGGCCTGTGAACCTGTCGGCTCCGCTCCGGCTCTGCACTCCCTCAACTACTGCATGGTCCGCCAGCCCTAGGACTCATCCTGGCTCCCTTGTCCCTCCGAATCAGCCTCAGTCAGTCGTCGCTCAACTTCCACCATGGAACTTCCGGGTCTACAGCTGTGCCTCGACCCTCCATCCCTTCAGCTATTCTTGGCATCTCCTTCCTTCTGGCTTCACTCCTTCTGTTGTTGCCCCGGTCTGCCAAGACCCTGTCTCCGCATCAGAACCACGAGCCAGCAGCTCCACCTTGGGCTTCTGGGCTGTGGAAGTTGCCCTGGTCCGTCGTTCTTTCTGCTCCGCAACTTCCTCCACAAACCCTGGTTCCTCCTCCGTTGATCGGTCCCCAGGTTCCACCCAGCCCTTCAGCCAAAGCTCCACCCTGGCTCCTCCCACCATGGTGTTTGTCTCCTCCAACTTCTCCTGGTCCCTGTCCATCACCAGCTCCACGACCACCTCCAAAGCCCCCTCCCTCCCCCCTCAGTTGGACATTGTACGGTGTGAAGACACCCTTTTTCCTTATTATGACAGGGGTAAGATGTCACCCCCACCTTTAATTTTTTTCTTGTTAATGTCACTCGATCTCATTTTAGCACGTTTTAAATGACAATGCATGCTTGACTTTTCATTTGACCACCAAAATTTGTGAGACTTATTTTTATTATAGTGTAAAGGGGTCGATATAGGTGGTATTTTTTAATGTATTTAATTATAATTAGAGTTCATGGACGAGTAATTATATAATAATTTCATGTTATTATAGATTTATACAGTGTAATTCCGATGTATCTTTTTGACTCAGATCCTGTTATTTGATTTGTCTTTTTCAGTTTCAAGCTAAATTGTAAAAATGCATTCGTTTGCACAGAATATTTAATTTAGTATTTTACATGACATCTTTTGTATATTCATATTCTTTTTTTAACTTAAACTGCAAAAAAATCAGATGACAATTAGAACGTGCTTACTCAGATTTCTATCTTAAATACTGCGTAGGATGGATGGTATGAAAACTGAAAGAAAAATAGCGATTCACCTGCACAGGCACAACCATGATTGAACACTAGTGATCTCTGCATGATTATGAGTTTAGATATTTTAGTGATGAAAAAACTAAAACAAGAAGGAATCTTTAGAAATATGAGCCATGGTGAGAACTAGACTCCAGAAGGCATTCATTGGGCTCTGTCTGTCAGAATAGAAGACAGTACAGCCAGTGGCAAAGACTGACAGACATGGTTATTTAATGTCTTATATATTCTGTCACACTTAAATATGAAGTATGAATGAACTACTAAGTATGAATTATGAAGACTACTGTCCAGCTCTGCTTTCGTGCTGATAGATTGAGGATAAGACAGAGGGAAACAGATGTTACCTTGTCTACTAGTCAGGGACGGTTTCCTCTACATCTTAACGTATACACACACTTATCAGGTTGGGGCCCTTTAGCTATGTGTTGTGAGAACAGAGACAGTACAAGAGATACAGGACACTGTTTAGACATGAGAACCAGACTGTCTGCAGACTCAGAAACACAAGACATTCTTTGGGTTCACCTCTGTGGTAAAGACTGGGTTAACATATTTTTATGTCAGCTCTCACACTCACACCCCACAATGCAATAAACAGGCACTCACCAAAAGATGAAAAGTTGATTAGTTGGAGAACATGGGGGAAGAGTTTGGAGAAAGGAAGTGATGTGAATCATGTGGAAAGTTTCAAGTGGAGGTTCACACAATAACCCCAGACCAGTGACACAGAGGAAAAATCCCACTGAGTACAGAGAAACAATCAGTATTTTCTAGGATTCCCATTATATTGTTGAATAATTTTTAACTATCTAGTGAGTGATTTTTACTTATTTATTTAATTAAATAAATAATAGAAATTAAAATGTTTTAGCATTATTACAACTTTGTTACAGTGTAATTACAATGTAATAACGCTGGCACTTAAATATTTTTGCAGTTGTTTTTAATTAAACAATGTATTGTTTTTATTGTATTTATAATACATTACTAATTTAATTAATTTATTTATTTTTTATTTTTATTGGCAAGCATATAGTTGACCTCAAAGCTAACAGACATGGATTAAAAGCCACAAAGCTCCTATTTTGATTCAGTGGGGTTCTTAATGGGGAAGTGTGTCTTGTTTTGACTGCACCACAAGTTTGAAATCAATCTACAAAGGTCATAGTTCTCTCTGCATATTAAGCTGGAATAGGGGAGTATGAAAAAATGACACTTTTAATGCCTTATACTCTTAATCTAAATCTGTAATCTAAAACCATTTTATCACACCAGTAAAATTTCCCAAATCTGAGTAAAAGAGCAATGTAGCATTTTTAGAGGCTGTCTGAATTCAACTTAATGTTATGACTCTTCTGTGAAGAGTCCTTTGTCGCTGTACACTAGGCAGGTGAGGAGGAATAGAAAAGTCATTGTGCTGAGTTGAAGTGTGTTTACCATCTTCCATAGAGAGCATCTCAAACAACTAACTTGTGCTTTCATGTATCCAAAAAGCCCCTCCTGAAGTGGAGGTGAACTCTGAGAATAATGTGCTTGGTTGTGAGAAGCACAGGTTGTTAAAAGTAAGATGATGGTTTGGATGAGCTATGAGTGCCATATAGTGAGAGGAATGCTAAGGAAACATTCTTGCAGATATTGTGAAGACTGAACTTTTCAGGATAGTAGTCAATATGCTGTACTATAGAGGGGCATTACAGCAAGCAGATCTAATACCACAACATACATTTTAGTCCATCTGAAATTGTTTTGTTCAGAAGTCACTTTTCACAGATCAGAGAAGCTCAGAGGTTTCTATTTTTGCTTCTCACAGAGGACAATGTCACAAAGAAATTAAATAAAAACAAAAACATGAATTAGTAAATGGAGAGAGAATTTTTTGAAATATAGCTTCACAGATGTGTTGCTCTAAATATTTCTGTCTGTAGTCTTTTTTTCTTTCTTTTCTTTTAAATAGCATACCTAGGTTTTGATAGTAATATGTAGTACAATGGATGGGCATTGCATGGGATTCTCTATCCCATAATGCAGTGCAATTTGCTCAACATTTTTAGTGTGACAAATGAAATAGAAGCAACAACAACCACTCGTTTTATTTATTTTTATTCAAGCTGCCAAAAGTTAAAGCATTTTTGAAAATTAGTTTAAAAAGGCGTTGTGTGCTCTGTGTTAGCATGATGGTTATTTATAGTTCTAGACTAAATGTGACCATGCATTTACTCATCTCACTTGCACAAAAACAGATTAAAGTAATCCTCAAAATGAATAAAAACAGTGAAATGCAAACTCGGACTATTATGCAAACCTGCAATAATTAAATATTAAATTACACAAATATACTTTATGTATTTAATCTCACTTTATTAACAAATGTCTTTGCTGCTGACCTTTTGATATACTAATAAGCAAAATTACTTTATATAAACATCACATTTGTGTTTAATTTTTGTTGTTGTTTTCATTGCTGATGAATGAAGTGTGAAGAGTGATGAAGAGTGTTGAACTTTCTTCTCCTGCGTCCTATTCCTGCAATCCAGAATGGCAGCACAGCTGACAGAGAGCTGCGCCCTCTATTGTACAGGTGTGAATTTGCATTTCCTTCAGCCTGAGGCTTATTCATTTAACTTTTTTTTATGGAAGGGCCTTTACATTTGCCAAAAAAAGATTTTTTTTTATTTATTAAAAACAAACAAACAAACAAGCACAGCCCAGGTGAGAAAAAATATTGCAAAAGTAACAACGCATTACTTTCCATAAAAAGAAATGTAATTAGTTACTTTTTTAGGGAGTAGAACAATATTTCAATGCAACACTTTTAAAAGTAACTTTTATCCCCAACAGTGCTATTAAATATTATACACAGTATGCAGACTAATATTCCTTTTCTTTCTTTCTTTCTTTCTTTCTTTCTTTCTTTCTCAGAATGTTATACTTTCTGTATTTTTGAAAAAAAGAGAAAAAAAAGTAGTATGCAATGTAATAATATAATATTTTCCAAAATCTGCAGCACAACCAGTGAACACAGTGAACAACAATTCAGTGTGCTTGGTTCAACCAGCCCTTTCATTGTCAGAGTGATGAATGAAACAGAGGCAATATCAATGATAATCGTTTTTACTCGTAATTTGATCAAACTGCCAAAAGTTAAAATTTTTTTATAGAAATTTACATTAAAATTTATTAAAAAAATAATAATTTCCAGTCTGACCAAATCATCAAGTCGACACCTGTGTGACAGCAGCGTAACCTACTTCTGTTTTCAAGGATTACCATTGCAGATCGCAGACTACTTCATGTACAATAAGCTGTATAAGAGA
Source organism: Mylopharyngodon piceus (assembly GCA_039654765.1). Taxonomy (NCBI): domain Eukaryota; kingdom Metazoa; phylum Chordata; class Actinopteri; order Cypriniformes; family Xenocyprididae; genus Mylopharyngodon; species Mylopharyngodon piceus. Next base: position 23,963,835 of record CM077456.1, read on the forward strand.
TGTACTGTAGTATGCAGCTATTTACCTCACTCCAATCTTTCTTTCTTTCTTTCTTTCTTTCTTTCTTTCTGTCTGTCTGTCTGTCTGTCTGTCATCCTTTCTCTTTGTCTCATAGTTGGCTAAATGTCTTTTCCTTCCTTTGTGCTGTCAGTCTATCTTTGAATCAAAAGTCTTCACTCTGGCTGTGGTTATTTACAACTGGCAAATCTGCATTTCTCATATAGATCTGTCTGCCACTGATTTTAATATCAGTGATGTTTCCCACGACACCTTTTGTTTTATTATGCATTATGAATTTCTCCTTCTCGCCCTTCATCTTCTCAAATCCCTATCCCCACGCCGAGGATTATGAGGCCAACTATTTTATCAGGAGGGGCGAGATTTATCATTTCAATCTCATTTCAATAAATAAAATAATCTCTCTTCTCTTAGAAGTGACAGCAGCTAATGCTATTTTGTCATCATTAGACTGAAACTTTGCAGACAGAGCTTGAGTGATTTCGGAGCCGTGGTGTAACTTTGATCTCAGCGGCCATCGTCAGTTTTGTGCACGTGTGATAATGGCATTATCCATTCTGCTGCTGTTAAAATACATTCCTAACAAATTCACTTTGCATAGCACTTCAATCGCATCAGACTTTCTTGTATTTAGATGATTTTAATGGTCTGTGGCAAATCACCACAATAAAAGGTGATATGATGACCTTGTTTCAATGCTTGTTCCCTTAATGGTCTTCCATGCATGTGCATGTATTCTGTTATCTCCCTGTCGGAACGGCTTCACAAAAACGAAGCTGTCAAATCCGCTGCTCGCGAGCGCATTGAGAAACAAGGCCGACCATCAAAATGCCGTTTTTTATTTTAATTGCTATCTCCTTTCCTCCCATTTCTTCGTTTTTCACCCCCAGAGCAAATCAAAGAAAAACGGGGGGCAAGCTGACAGGAAAACAATTGCGTTTCAAATTGAAGTCCCAGCAGAGTATGTTCAGTTCCTTAACCTGACATCCGTTTTTCCCACACACATCCTGTAAAAAAAGAAAGACAGATAGAGAGAGAGAGAGTAAAAGCTACAAAAAAACAAAAAAACAAAAAAAAAAAGACAGACGTCTCTAAGAAAGAGGGACCGTCCTTTTGAATATGTGTTTTCTGTTTATCATTAGCTGACTGGGTGCTTCATCATTCTGTGAAAATCCCTATCTGCTGAACATAAGGCTGCGAGACAGCAGGGAATCAATCTTTTGTGCTTGGGCAGATAAACACAGGACGCAATCAGGGGGGAGACGGAGGCATGAAGCCGGGCGCAGGACTCACGCCGCTGGTGATGGATGGAGGAAGTAAAAGTGTCAGGATGGCATTATGCAAATAGGGGAGGCATCCGAGCATCGCCCTGGTGATTATGGGAGATGGGGAGAGCAGCCCGTGGTCCCCCTGGCATCGCTACTGCCCGCGTTTGCTTCCTCGCTTTCTTTTTTCCCTCCTTTACTCATTAGCTGTGCTTTTATTGCTCTTTTTAACTGGCTCTGTCATTGTTTGTCAGTAAGAGCCACTGTGGGATCAGCGAAAACATGGATTATTTGCTTACAGGGGAGTGGGTTTCACCAAGCACTTGAACTTGACACCAGCACTCTGTGTTTCAGGTAGGTCAGAGGTCACGAGGCTTTGAAGGTGAAACATGGTGTCAAAGTTGATGAGCTCAAGCGTTTGGCCCCTATTAAGACACTATTATGTGGCCAAAATCATTTTATTAAATAAAATATTTTGAAATTAAAGCTGCTGTCCGTAAGATTTGCCTCTTAGTCGCCATCTCTGTTTGAAACCTGCAATTGCAGTTATATGTGGAATTATTATCTTTACGTGCATTGTGCACCGGCACAGCTCCTCAGTGTGGATGAATCTAATGTTTGCTGTCAGTCACCATACCGGTGTGGATACTGTACTGCGGAATCACAGATTGTAGTCTTGAAGTATGACCAAAGTAGGAATTTTCACTTGAAAATATCATCTGAACAAGTAAGTAACATGTCTGCCACTTTTGTTCTGACCAACTGAGGGAAAAAGCATTAGGCCTACAATAAATCACGCTGCCAGTGGTGATTAAATCTAACGATCGCTTAGCTCATATTGCATCAAACTGACTGTGTATTTAGTGTGTATTAGCGTTACCTGTAGATTTCAATTTCTGTAGCCACTCCGCAGTGTGAAGTCTTTTGCTTTTTGACCATGGCTGAATCTCCAGTTGTCACTGATGATTGTCATTTGGACCTTTCTGGATTACAATCCGCCATCAAAATGATAAATTTAATTATTCCAGCTGCTGTGAGAAAAGGCTATAAATGATCCACTACCAGCAGCATCCTATATGCATAGTCTACTAGCTGGGAATCCTTTCTTTCTGTTTACAGACGTGACGTAATGACGCAAAGACGAACGGCTGCATGCTCGAATTTCCCGCGGAAATCCACCAGTATCAATTTATTATAAAACATTATTACAAGCTTACTGTTGTCAATCGGGCTAAGGTAAGAAGATAGTTTTGAACACTGGCTGGTTATGTACTTGCTCAAAAATTGATTTTGGATCATTTTTAACCAAAAAAAGTTACGGACTGCAGCTTTAACATTGAAATTGTGAATATTTATGTTTGCTTGACAACGCAAACATTCTAATCTACTATTTAAGCTGCTTTTTCTTCTTCTGAGAACAAATTTGCTAACAGTAACTCGTCCTTGAGCATTCCAACTATGGCCACCAAACTCAGCAGAGACCTTCATGATGTTCTGATTCTGTGTTCTGTATTTTTCTAACTGATCAGACTTACAATTTTCCTAAACCGGACAATCAAATCTACAAAAAAATCCCATAGACTTTCATTGAGGGGGTCAAAACTTTCAAACAATGTCTCTTATAGAGTATTAAAGCCACATTCACCATGTTCATTTTAGACCTTCATCCATCCATCCATCCATCCATCCTTAGCAAAGCCTAAAAACTTGCTTGAACATGCTTCAATGTGTTAAAACGTTAGAAACAGGGTAGCAAAATGCTAAACATGCTACCAAAGTGCTTAAACATTCTAGCAAAATGCATGTTAGCAATGTGTTAAATCATGCTAACAATGTGCTAAAACATGACAGAAACATGCTAGCAACATGTTAAATCATGTTAGCAGCACGTTAAAACTTAATAGTAACATGCAAACACATGCCAGCAATGTGCTAAATCCAGCCTGGTCTCATTGTTAATACATAGGTATTAATACGTAACTTTCAAAGACACAAAGCGTACATTTTTGTACGTTTGGATAGATGCTGAAACGTACAGTATGGACGTATTAGCAGCACTTAAACGTAGCATTACTACGTTTTTACAGCGAAAAAATATTTACGAATCTTTCATGTCATAAAGATATATGTATAATTTCCCTTTTTATCATTTTATAGATAAATGTAAGATCCCTAAACCCCACCCCGAACCTAAACACCCATTTTGTACAGAATATTAAAAGAATAAAACATAATGGACAGAAATGTGTAGGAAAATTACTTTAGTAACAATATAGCATTAAAACAATATTTTGAGCCACTAATCCTACACCTACCCCTAAACCTACCCATAACCATTTCTTAAAACTACATACTGTTATAAATAAAAGAATAACAGACAAACAAGATAGACAACAATTTATTTATTGCGAAAATGTCAAAAGTGGTTCCAAAAGTAGTTCAAATGATGATGAGTTCCTCTCTGGCGGTAATAGTTTTTTGACAGTTATTAATCCACGAAAATATGAATCCGGCTTCTCTCCGTTAAGGCGCGCATTCATTTCAAATGTCAATCCACTGAAACACGACATGTCACAATCCTGTGATGAAGCAGGTGAGAACCAATGAACGTTCGATATCAGTGCCATAAACCATGTCGTAACGCTTCTCTAGGGCACAACTTTCAAATTTGAATCATAACGATGTCTTTTACTGTGACGGTCGCTGCTGAGAATGAAGATAAGGATCGCTGGATAAAGGGCTGAATTTGGATCTGTTCCTTGCAAACATATGGATTCTAAAGATTTGGAGTACAGCAAACAAATAAAATTGATGTGATTTGTGAATTTTTGTTGTGTTTTGGTGTATCTTATGGTTGTATTGTCAGTTGCTGCGTAGGAGAAAATGCCTTTTGTGTCTCACAGCAAACAAACTAAATATTACAAAATGGTTAAACAATTACAGAAGTGTTTCAATGAGGGGCCTGCAACTGCCCAGCAATTGCCTTTGAGACTATCAGGAATGCTAACAGATAGCTTTCTACAGTTATAATAGATGTCCTAGGGGTGAAATAATTGAACCAAAATACTTGACTGAGTAAAAAGTTTTAAACTGAACACAAATACAATCTAATTTGATGGCCAACAGGTTAAAATTTGGCATATAGTCAATAGCAGATCTTATCTCTATGATACTGCAATGGCAAGACATGGCTGACAAACATCTGAAATGGGACCGCCACAATTTCTCTTCGAAACGTAATTTCCTGCTGGTGTCATTGTGAGGTGTAGCCCGAGGGAAAGAAGAAATGACATGACTTCTTCTCCTGCAGCACAGTTAGTATAAGCGTCAAACACCCACCACCGAGGAGGATACTGCCATATGGCTTCCTCTGCTCATCTCCTCTAAACTGTTTTCCTGGGAAAACACTTTGAAGATTGGTTAAATTGGTTTTATAGTTACCTCATTCCTGCATAGCGCAGACCTCCTTTCTTTATCTTCACTTACTTTTTTCTGGATTTAATGTATACTATTTTGCCACAGACATGGCCGGCTGTAACTAGTCCTTACTAGCTCAAGTATTTTACTTACTAGCCCAAGTCTTAAAAACCCACAATAAACATTTGGAGTGTGTGGACTTCCATGCATCTCATAACTAAATAAAACAGGCTGCATGACTATGAGGAATGATCATTGTCATAGGTATTTGGATATGCAGACTTTTCCAAAAGTCCCTCACATTTCTAAAATAAACAGCTAAATAAAATAAATTAATACATATCAATCTTTTTTTTGTATTCCCCCTATGATTTATACATTGGAATTATTACCATATCCCTATTACATTACCTTAGATACTGTAACAGTGTTAAATGTACACTACCGTTCAAAAGTGGGGTCAGTAAGATTTTTTTTTAAAGAAATTCATTATTGTATTCAGCAAGGATGTATTAAATTGGTTATAAGTGAAGTAAAGACTTACACAAACTCTATTTCAAATAAATGCTGTTTTTTTACTTTCTATTTATCAAAGAATCCTAAAACACAATCATTTTCAACTTCTCTAATAATAAGAAATGTTTCTTGAGCAGCAAATCAGCATATTAGAATGATTTCTGAAGGATCATGTGACACTGAAGACTGGAGTAATGATATTGAAAATATGAAACAGTTCTTCTAAATTGTAATATTTCACAATATTACTGTTTTTACTATAATTTTGATCTAATAAAAAAAACCCTAAACAACCGCAAACTTTGAAGTAGAAGTGTAGGTCAGATGACCAAAATATCATATACATATTCGATTTAAAATTCCATTTAAAAGTCATCCAAACAAATTGGATGCCAAAACATCGAATTTCATATATGTTGTTTTTTCAGTGCAACTTTTCTCTTTACCATGCCCATCCACAAGACAAAAATTTGTCTCATCACTAAGTAATAACATGAGATGATACTCTCATCAAGTTGGATGGTTTAAGGTATCTTTCATGTCCTAAGCACAAAAGTTATGGACTAAAGGGAAGGGGTCTGTTTAAAATATGAGCATGAGCAATAATGATAATAATGATGCTTGCCTTAGCAAACACCACTAATGATAAAATAAGTATTCACCATTTCACCATCAGAGAGATCTGAGAGGAAGGACCGGCCCTCTCTACACCCATTCCAGCAAAGTTACCGTAACATCTTGCCCTTTCTGTGCACATGAGAATTTCTGCATAATTAACATAGTGGAAAGCCTACCCCTCAAAAAATGAATCCCATCAGGTGTAATAGTTTTTCCATTAACACAGAACAACCTCCGATACCACCACCGAGCTGTTTCAAGCCACAAGCCTGAAGCTGCCAATCGCGCTCCCTCCAGCTTTGGCACTCTCCACAACACACAGACAATACTACTCTGTTTCGGCAGATTGGATCCATTTGCATCGGACAACTCCTCTGCATATAGATTGATGGGTTTAATCAGCGAATCAGGGAGAGCGCTCAGACATCAATCATTGTCAGCCCTGTCTTTTATTCGTTGCCTGCGTTTCCTTGCTCCGACTCATCAGCGAGAGCAGGTTCAGGCGGAGGAACCCAACCTGTGATGAGAACAATAGCTCCTCCGGCGCTCCGGGGGGAATTTCTACGGCCCATGCAGATGAGGAGAGGACAAATCACCAGAGAGGACTCAGCCAGCCATTAAACAAAAGGAGCAAGTCCTGAAACTGGGAGAATCAGAGAGCCGAAGGTGATACACATCAGAGTGAATGGAGCCGAGAGAGTGTGCGTGTCGATGAGGGGCTAGTACAACGTATAAAAATTCAGCAGGCTCAGTATTAAAATGATTAATTAGAATCTGATCGCTTTTAATGGGTATGACAATGACTCCTATCAAATCCGAATTCTCCCACACATTAGGATATGACACAGTCTTTTGCAATTAAAATTAATTTCTGCTGATTTGCATTGTGTCAAATAGAAAAAGTGTTAAAGGCTCATTTTAAAGTACCTGTGAGAAAGTGACAAAATCCTCTCCTTGACTTTCTCACATGCGTTCCAGACATTGTGTTGATTGAGGTCTTGTTTTTTTTTTTTTTTGCAGTCTTGCCCTCCCTTGATGCGGCATGTATATATAGCAGGTGATAATTAAGTTGTGATGGCATTGTGTTGTGAACCAGGTACCATGATCCAGACCTTCCCTACGGTGTCAAAGTATAAACTTACCTGTCACACTTCCACTGGGGTGACACAACGCCTTGAATTTCTTTCCAATGCCAATTAGTACCAGTTCAATTAAGACACAAACAAGTTAAAAGTTATTGCTGAACTCAAATGACAATAGAAATGACTTTGTTAGCTACTGATTCTTGCTTATAGGCATTTGAACAACCTGTCTAACCTGAGTGTTAAACTTCAATGTGTAACTAATCCTGCAAGGTTTATTCTATGGACAACATGATCAAGAGACTTCAGATAGTAAGCAATAAATACCCAAAACACTTTTTGCAACCACATAGCAACACTCTGCCAACAACCCACAGCATCGTGACAACAAGTTTTGCATGGGCAATCACCATATATTTTAATCCAGTTTAAATTCCCAATCTATTTAAAATTACAGTGTACAAAGTTCCTATTCAACCTTGAGGCTACAGTAGTGTTGCTCACAGATGCATTCAGTCTGTTGAAATAGGGTGGCATGTGCCCCTTAGATTTTTGAGTCAAGTGTTTTTGAATGCAGCTTCCAAATCTTTGTTACACTGCAGAATGACTTCTTTTGACTTGTTTTCCAATAAAAAAAAAATGTCTTAAAATCATTAAAACATGAGTGCAGACAAAAAAAGCTTCAAGTAATACTGTATCTTATGGAGCCTCTAAAGAGACAGAAAAATGAGATTGGAAGAAAAATTAGGTAACACTTTATTTTAAGGTCTTTTAAACTAGTTGCTTATTGGTATGCATATTAATGGAATATTGGCTATTTATTAGTACTTATTAAGCAGATATTAATGCCTTATTCTGCATGACATTATTCTACATTCTTAATCCTACCCAATACCTAAACTTAACAACTAACTTACTAACTATTAATAAGCAGTAAATTAGGAGTTTATTGAGGGAATAGTCGTAGTTAATAGTTTATATGTGTTCCCTATACTAAAGTGTTACTAAAAATTATACTTATATCAAAGTTAATAAAAAGTAAAAAATATAAAATATTGCTTTTCTATTGCAAAATATTTGTGTTCTTTTGCAAAAGTATGGAGTGCATTAGTGCCCGCCACCTTTTTCAATGGCGCTGGTTCCGGAAGTATTTTTTCATTCATTTTTCCCATGGGGATTTTAAAATAATCTTTGTTAAAGCATTATAAGCCATTTACCAAGCCAAGCAGCTACAAGGTGAATTACAACACTACAAACTTTGATTTGAAGCAAAAAAAAAAAAAAAAAAAGGTTCTCATGAAGCACTTCGAACAGCATAATCAAATTAAAAACAAATGCTGATTATATGTATAAAAACAATATATTTAAAGTTTACTGCAAAATATGCATATATACAAACATTTCAGTATTTTCAGAGCATAGGGAGATCGACTCGATTGCATAATTCGCAGTGCTTCATGAGAGTGGGCGGAGCTAAAGAGATCTCTTGGAGTGTGTTGTTTTTTTCGACTCTCTGATTAGTGGAATTTTCTGTACAGCATCATGGGTTATGTTGTTTTTCACCAGGAATTCCACTGTTAAACATGATTATTTAAAAAAAAAAAAGCTGAAATAAGCTGAAATAATGGGCTGATCTAACAGGAAGTATCTTGATTTCCTTTTTCAAACAAACATTGTTTCTGTCCAACTACACATGGTTGATGTATTTCTTTTCTTTCGTACTGTGTAATTCAGTATTTACAACCACAAATGCTTACAGTAAAAAAATAAATAGTTTGGTTTCAATCTTGCTTTCATGTTTACCGTGAAATCTCTCTGCCAATTACTTTCAATCTTGTACAGAAATGTACATAGGAGCTCATGAAAGAAGAGCTTTAGGTTTTGAAAAACTGTGTGTATATGATATATCCAAAAATAGAATGTTATGGCAAAGGTGTTTGCAACGTATGACAACTGTTTATTTTTGAGATGTGTTTGTGATATTTTGAATGCAGTGCTTCATTTATCAAGAGATGTGAGGTATTTTGCATTTTGTGTGTGCAATTCTTGGATTTGTGTGTAAAGTTTTGAAAAAAAGGCAAAGTTTTAAAAATGTGTGTAAGCAGTTGAAAAAAACTGTAACCTCGTAGCTCACAGTATGTCTGTCTTTAAAGGTTTATAAGTTCAAAATCAGTTTCCTTATGGAGAAAATGAATTTTTTACTTCTGGAACCTGACTGTTGCACTCTATTGTGCTCAAAGTTTATCCAGGAAATTAGTGTTGTCTCATAGAAAATTTGTGTTCATTTGCGATCTTGCGTAAAACTTTTGTTTTCTCTGATAAACCTTCACTGGCAAAACGTTGGAGTTGGAAATGATATGAGGTGGGAGGGAAAAGTGCTTTTGTGAGCCCTTGTCCCCTTAGGGGCTCCATAGTAGTTTTGCTTCTCAGGGAAATTTATCTTGTTTCAAGGATATTTTTAGATATATAAAATTAAGACAAAAATACTCAGTAAAATTATTTGCAGTGTTATTATGTTGCATTCAAAAAGGGATATTGTAGTTTAAAAATGTATAAAATTCTGAGGCAGAATGTGGTGTGTTTAGTGAAGTCACACTTTAGATAAGTGTGATCATTTTCTTAAAATATTATTCTTAAAAATTCTGCAATCATCTTCTAACCCTCATGTGTTTCAAAACTAAAATTCTGCAATCATCTTCTAACCCTCATGTGTTTCAAAACTAAAATTCTGCAATCATCTTCTAAACCTCATGTGTTTCAAAACAAGCCAGTGGTTTTTTTTTTTGGTTTTTTTTTTTATTATTATTATTAGTTTTTATTATTATTATTTATCACATTGCAATAAGTTAAATGTATAGATTGAGCCAGGACCACCACGAATGCGCCCTCAAAAAATAGGTGAATGATGCTCCGAACAAGACACAAAACATCTTGCTTTGTCAAAATCTCTTTACGGGGCTAAAGCAAGTCATCTGTTCTATATTACAAAAAAATCACTCATCCCACCAGGAGCTATGCATGAAGCAATAAGAAGATGGTGGTCTCAATTTGTCCACCACATCTCTCAGGATCTGAGTACTGTTGAGGAACTACTATATTTTATGACACGGCTATATTGGCTTTAAAAAACTTCATTCTTGAAGTTGCTTTGGCAAGAGGAACACGAGTCAGCTATAAAAAATCCACAAATCTATTACTAAAGGAAGAAACTTTAATACCGAATATCTCTTAATGACAGCGTTCCAATTAGACCCACTGCATTTTTCCTCTTGCCGCAAGTCAAAAAGAAAACAAATAAAGCAGACTGATTTAGAAACCTTATTAGCCTTGCAGTCCCATAGCAATTAAATCATTACAGCATTATGGCTTCTGTGAGCACGAGACGGAAAACATTTAGGTGGTCCTGAGTTTAGAGGTGGTCTGGCCTCCTTTTGTTTGTTTTTTGTTTCACATTTTCAACATCTGATGCAAAAACATCTGCTGTAATTGTCAGTGTTGTTCATGTTACCATGGTAATAATGTTGTGTAAATGAGGCAGGTACAGTATATACTGCGGTTCACACAGGAATTTTTTTTTATTAATCAATATTTTTTGTCTTATTTAATCTTAAATCTAAATATCTTTAAAGGGGCTATATGTAGAATTCAGAAACATTTGTTATTAGCGACACCGGTGGCCGTTAAGTGAACTGCAGCCAGCAACTTATTGCTCATGCTCGCACTCGCACACACGTAACGTACAAGAGACTGAACATGATTCAAGGCCCTGATATACTCATGATGAAGTTCTTTTTTGTTCTTTGCTTAGAAGAAGGTGTTAAAGCCTTTGCAGCGATATACTGTTATCGAACATCCCGACGCCGTCCACCCTGCTGAGAGAGACATCTAGATGTATATGTAAATATGTGCTGCGCGCTTTCCTCTCAATAACAAAATAAACACACAACAAAAATGACTTCTGTGAGAAAACAGCACTTAAGAAAGCATCTAACTGTAGTTTGAATAAATCCCTTTTCTTTGCATGGCCCATTGACATTACAGTACAGAATAGCTCTTTCATCATTATCCTGAACATTGTATAAGCATTCATTTCATGTGTCATAGAATGAAAGAAATGCTCTTGGAAACGCGCGTAACCGTCACATACTTTGGATTTTCCCAGCAAAAACAACCCGAGTCCTTCAAATAAAAATCAGTCTACAGGCTTTCATAGACAACCTAGAAAGTTGGGGAAGGTCTTTTTTATGTTGTTGTTCACACATTGGCAATAAATATGATTAATACATGAAAAATATTACATATAGCCCCTTTAAAACAAACAAATTTTACTTGAATTTTAATTTCATAATCTAATACAAAAAAAAAAAAAAAAATCATCATAAACCCTACAAATATTAAGGCATTAAACAAAATGTAAAACAATTTGTCTGGGGATAAGAAAAAGCAAAGTATTTAAATATATATTCTCTCAAAATAGTTCTCATGCCATTTTGCTAAAGAATTTTTTTTTTGTGTTTATTTATTTATGAAACAATGGCAGTGGTATTTTGGATCAAGTTGATAGCAGACTTTGTACATAAATTGATTGCAAAGATATCTGAAAATTATGTATGAACAAAAAAGAAAGACAAAAAGCAGAAAATGAAACAAGGCTGCTTCAGTACTAATAAAAGCGCCAGAACATACTGTCTGAATTTAATTTCCACAGCTTTAATGTCCATCAAATGCAGTTCAAATTAGGTACACCTGTTCAACTGCTCATTAATGCAAATATCTAATCAGCCAATCACATGGCAGCAACTCAATGCATTTAAGCATGTTGACATGATCAAGACAATCTGCTGAAGTTCAAGCTTAGCATCAGAATAGGGAAGAAAGTTGATTTAAGTGACTTTGAACATTGCATGATTGTTGGTGTCAGACGGGCTGGTCTGAGTATTTCAGAAACTGCTGATCTACTGGGATTTTCACACACAACCATCTCTAGGGTTTACAGAGAATGATCCAAAAAAGAGAAAATATCCAGCGAGCGGCAGTTCTGTGGACGAAAATGCCTTGTTGATGCCTAAGGTCAGAAGAGAATGGCCAGACTGGTTCGAGCTGATAGAAAGGCAACATTAACTCAAAAAACCACTGGTCCCGCTTTATGGCCACATTCACACAGCAGCAGAATACGGTTGTCAGTCCTGTATTTGAGTCCTTAATACGGTTATGTTCACACGCATTACCATTATTTATGGGAGTGACAACTGCATTCTATAACAAAACTCACACCCGTAAATTTTCAGGACTCACAACCGCATACTTAGAAATTCCGCGCTGTGTGAACAGAACAGGACTGGACAACTTGTGATCTGTCACGTCAAACAGCGCGAGAGAGCCGCTCTTCTAAGGTGTTTTGTGTGTGATTTCGCTTTCGGTAACTTACAGCGACAGAGATATGAGCTGTGCGTCATCTTAAGGCGTTAGAGCCAGTCACTGTTCTCGACCGGAGCGGCTCCCATCAGTTTTGTGTTTCTTTTCGAAATTCAAATGCCGTGTCGTGCACGAGACACCGCAAAGGACGTGACATGCAAATGCAACGGTTAAAGACTCCGGCTAGCACGTGTTTACATTGATGCTGCTGTTGGTTAATGAAGTTTGAATGGATGAACTCGCGGTTCAATTGGTCTCTTGTCATGTCAAAAGTGATGAGACTTTTCAGTTTAATGGACGTCGCCATCTTTAATATTACGTTGGTCACTGTCGTTATGGATACTACTAAGAGAATACGGTCTTGACTCTCGCTGCACGTTCATACAGACAGTGTTCCAGACGCTACTGTAAGTTGCTGTGTGAACAGGACATTTTGTGACTCACACCTGTAAGTAAATGCAGTTGTCAATCCCAAAAACTGACAGTGGCCTATATTAGGTGGCCTTAACTACTATGCACCTACATCAAAAAATAAGTACAATGTACGTATTGTGTTCATATTGTATTGCAAAACACTTTTGCTGCTATTGAGGTGGGATACAGGTAAGATTAGGGACAGGTTTGGTGGTAAGGGTGGGTTAAGGTGTTAGGGATAGGTCAAAAGTGTAATTATAAATGTAATTACAGAAATTAGTTAGAGATGTAATTACATGCAGGTATAAGTCCAAAACTGAACAATAGTAGATTGGAAAAATGTGGTAGGGTCAGAATTAAACATGAAAGCATGGATCCATCCTGCCTTGTATCAGCGGTTCAGGCTACTGGTGGTGGTGTAATGGTGTGGGGGATATTTTCTTGCCACACTTTGTGCCCCTTAGTACCAACTGAGCATCATTTAAATGCCACAGCCAACCTGAGTATTGTTGCTGATCATGTCCATCCCTTTATGATCACAATGTACCCATCTTTTGATGGCTACTTCCAGCAGGATCACACGCATGTCACAAAGCTCAAATCATCTCAAACTGGTTTCTTGAACATGACAACGAGTTCACTATACTCAAATGGCCTCCACATTCACTAGATCTCAGTGCAATAGAGCACCTTTGGGTTGTGGTGGAATGGGAGATTCTCATCATGGATGTGCAGCCGACAAATCTGCAGCAACCGTGTGATGCTATCATGTTAATATGGACCAAAATCTTTGAGGAATGTTTCCAGCACCTTGTTGAAGCTATGCTATGAAGAATTAAGGTAGTACTGAAGGCAAAAAGGGTGTCCAAACCGGTACTAGCAAGGTGTACCTAATAAAGTGGCCGGTGAGTGTATACTATATCTCTGAACTTTATGCAGCAATATGGAGCTCTGGGCCAGTAGGGGGGGACAGTACTACTTATGTTGTAAGTCTGGACACAAACTTACTCTCTCTGTCTGTCACGCACTCTCTCTCTCTCTCTCTCTCTCTCACACACACACACACACACATACGCACTTATTACTGGTAGACAGATATTCATCATTTTAAAGCATTCATGTCCACTATAGCTTAACTTTTTGCATAGGTTAACAAAGCATCTTAACAGCCAGTGTTGCAAAATATCACTTTTGAGTCACTGAGTCATTTTGAGCACATGTACGCACACATTTCACAGAGATGACCTCAGCTCAAACTGAGCATGTGTGCTCAGCACTGCTGAGATCTTCTGGGTCCCTCCATAATTACACAGCGATATGCTATCAATGCCTGCCAGAGGTGGTGGGTTTACAGATGATGGGGAAATGCACTAAGGATCAGAGTCAGTCTCGGCATGTTCACTTGGCCGCTGTCCAACCGGAGGACAGGTTTGCTCTTGTGCAAGAGTAGAAAAGACTCTCACTCAAATGAAATCAAAACCAGAAGCGGCTTCATCCAGTTTGTCTTTTGACTGACCAAGCCGGTTTCATGCTCCAAATGCAGTCCAAACAGTGTGGAGTTTTTGCTGTGGTCTGGTGACTATTGTCTTCGAGAAGACACAAACACATAGACAAAAACTTAGTCATGTTGCTCAAATGGAAAGTGTGCCTTCATCTGCTGCAATTGAAGCATTTTTTTTTTTTTTTTTTAGTTCTCCGAAACAAAGCAACTTGTAATGTTTTTCAGTGCAATAGGACTTTCAAATCTGGTGTATCATCTTGTTTCTATAGAAATAAAATAGGTAAAAGTGTAAAAAATAAAAATAATATACAAAGTCACAATTGCAAAATAAAAAATAAAGTTGCAACTGCAATAAAGTCGCACTGTGAGATAAACAGTCATATTGTGACATGCAAAGCCACACTGTGAGATATAAAGATGAAATTATAAGAAACAAAGTCACAATTGGGAGAAATAAACTCACATTTTGCGATATAAAGACACATTGTGACACAATGTCGCAATTGCTTTTTAATTCTAATTACCTTTTCATTTTTGTTCTGTTTATTGTGTGTATTCTGTTTATTGTCTTGTTTTACAGCAAAAATATAAAAACGTCCTTAAACTAGATAAGTTTAGGGACAATAAAAAAGACAATACGATTTGCTTTCAGAGAATATATCATGAATTTAGTTTTTTTTTTCTGGTAATTTTTTTTTTTTTTTGAAGCATAAATCTTGATCAAATTAGGTAGATTTATTTCTGGAACAAAAACAACTTGCCAACTTAATATTTACTATTTGTTTACACTGCACAAACTTGACTTGCAGCCTCATTTTTAGCCGTAAAATCTTATTGATCTTGTTTTGAGAATAATATATACTACGCAAGAGCAGATATTACCTTTCATGCATTGTGTAGTTTAACTGTTTGTGAACGTAAAAGGTCTGCAAAGTTTTAAAGATCAAAGTGCACAACAAAGTTATTTTCTCCTAAAAGAAAGAAACAATTCTGAACTGCCGAAACAAGTCATCAGCAATTCCAGTCTTACTTCCTGTTACATACCTACATAACAAAGTAACAAAACACGCGTCATATTGCAGAAGAAAACACGCGTCATATCGCTGTGTAAGAAGCCACATCATCTCACAGAAGGATGCTCAACTGTCGTTATGAATAAGGTTGGAGTAAAAACGCCATTAAATGTTGTCATCTGGACAAGATGTTAATAAATGCTTCTTATGTCTGGAAAGATGTTTGACTCGTGTTGCTTTTTCAAATGTACTTTATAAGCGATTCAATCTCAGTGCTTTTTAGATGGATTAGCATTAGCCATACTTCATTGACAAGCTGCGCATAAAAATAATTGCACTAAGAATCACGTTTAAGTGTGATTTCAATGTTCTTTTTTGTATCGTACGATAAATCGTGCAGCCCTAAATTCACCAGATTCACCTAAATTCAACAAATTTGCATAATGCATGCATATGGTCTTCATTGGCTGCCCAAGAATAATGTCTACTTTGAACACTGTCTTCTCAAACACTGTAGCTGAGGCCTGGAAGAGTTTGGTTTGTGTTGTCAAAATGTTGAGAAGATGCTGTTTTCAGCACTGCAAATTCACTTTGCTGAACTTTAAAAGGATGAGGACTTCTGTAGGAATTGATACAGAAAAAACGCATTGTTTGTATCACTGAGTATCAAGCTCTGAGGAAGCCTCCGGAGCTGAAATTCAGATACGGTAATAGGCATTTCGCTTCCAACACACGCAGTAAGCAGTAGACCAATCACAACAGACTGGGCTATCTGACCAATCAGAGCAGAGTAGGCTCTCAGAAAGGAGGGGTTTAGAGAGACTGAATCTTCGAACAAACCGTTTTTAGACTCTGAGAAATAAGGTGATGTGCAATGTACATTATTAGAAAATTAAAGTTGTTTTTTTTTTGTTTTTTTTAACCTTTGATGAATGTAAACCTATTGTAGGACACCTCCAAAACAATTAGCATAATAGGGGCACTTTAAAGGATTAGTTCACTTTCAAATGAAAATTAGCCCAAGCTTTACTCAGCCTCAAACCATCCTAGGTGTATATGACTTTATTCTTTCTGATGAACACAATCGGAGATATTTTAATAAAAATCCTGACACATCCAAGCTTTATAATGGCAGTGAACAGGGGTCACAAGTATGAGCTGAAGAAAGTGCTTCCATCCACATCCATCCATCATAAACGTGTACTCCACATGGCTCCGGGGGGTTAATAAAGGCCTTCTGAAGCGAAGCGATGCATTTGTGTAAAAAAAAATCCATATTTAACAAGTTATGAAGTAAAATATCTAGCTTCCGCCAGACCACCTTCTGTATTCAACATACGAAGAAAGTGTAAAACTCTTGCAGTTCAAAAAGCTTACGCTACGTTCTATGCTTTTCCTATTCAGCTTACAGAAAAAGTATTCTTGTCGCTTCATAACATTAAGGTTGAACCACTGTAGTCACGTTGACCATTTTAACAATGTTTTTACTACTTCTCTGGACCTTGAATGTGGTAATTTCGTTGCTTTCTATGAGAGATAAAAAAAAAAAAACCTCTCGGATTTCATCAAAAATATCTTAATTTGTGTTTCGAAGATGAATGAAGGTCTTGCAGGTTTGGAGCGACATGAGGGTGAGTAATTAATGACAAAATTTCATTTTTGGGTGAACTAACCCTTTAAGACTTTTATTAGCTGGTCAGTAAAAACTGCTCAATATGCAATATTTTACAAACAGCACTGCTTAAGAGCAATAGAAAGAGATCTTATGTCACAGAGAAATTGCCCTTCTAAGTGTATATCATTAAAATGTGAAGAAGACTTTCAAGATCGACAGGTCTTTGAGATAATATCTCTTGCCACCACACCAAGTGCCACTATAAACATATATATTTATGAAAATCACCTCGTCTAATAATGCCCAACATTCACTGCGTGTGTAAACATCATTCTGTTCCCTGTCCAAGTGACACACTTACATTGACTCCAAATGTTTTCTGTGCTCTCATATTTCAGGGACCCTTTGGTTGTCCTTTGTGCTGCACAACAGCTCATATCATGTGCCGCTTGTGTGGCGATCTCACGCGCCGGTTGGTCTGCTAGCTGACTGCAGGCGCTGCGCCGTGTGTAGTATCAGGGCACAGGCATTGCTTTCCTGCTGCATAAAAGTGCAGGTGTGTTTTTCACCCTGGTCTTTTGTGCCTCTATGGGTGGCTGTGCAGAAAAAAAGCTATTGGTCAATCTTTTTACACGTCTATTGTGTGGCAGGATTTTGACAGAGTAAACCAGCAGTGACACATGTGAACATAAAGGATGTCTGCTGCTTAAATGCAGGCGGGGGTGTTGGGGTGGATTCCACGCAGCTTGTGCCTAACGGTGGGAATGATGGTGGAGGTGGGGCAGTTTTTTTTTTGTACGACTGGGATAAAGGGCCCTTTTGAGTGTCTGGGAGTTCAACGCCGGGAGCAGCATGCTGCTGGACCCCAGAGAGGCAGAGTTACACATTGAGGTGTGCTTAGGGCTACCTGCTCAGGGGACTTCATTGGATCATTTTTCTTGACAGAAAGCAGAAGATTTGCCACTGAGACAAACTTAGATATTCTTCAGAATTGGGGAAGCTACTTTGAAACTATAGCCAACCAGGGATAGTTCAGCCGAATATTAAAGGGGCTATATGTGGAATTCAGAAAAACCTTGTTATTAGTGACACCGGAGGCCATTGAGTGTACTGCAGCCAGCAACATATTGCTCGTGCTTGCATATAACATGTAAGAGACTGAACATGATTCAAGGCCCCGATATACTTGTTCTTATTCACTTAAAAGTAAAAAAGTTGTAAATACCTTTGCAGCGATATACTATTAGGGCTATTAGGGCTGCACGATTTATTGCGATTAGTACGCACTCAATTTGAAAAAGGCAGCGATTTTATTTATGCGCAGCTTGTCAGAGCTGCACGGCTCTGTGATCAGTAGTAAATGCTTCTCCATCTGAAAGCCAGATGGCACAGAAACTCCAAATATGCCCTGGCTGGCGCAGAAAAAAACACGCGTCATATCGCTGTAGATGAATAAACAGAAGATTGAAACGCTTTGATTGATTAAAAATGACTAATAAAGACATGACTGCCTTATTCTGTTTAAGAAGCCACATCATCTCACAGAAGGATGCTCAACTGTCGTTATGAAGTGAGTTTGGAGTAAAAACGTCATTAAATGTTGTCATCTGGACAAGATGTTGATAAATGCTTCTTATGTCTGGAAAGATGTTTGACTCGTGTTGCTTTTTCAAATGTACTTTATAAGCGATTCAAACTCAGTGCTTTCAGATGGATTAGCATTTGGAGCCATACTTCATTGACAAACTGCGCATAAAAATAATCGCACTAAGAATCACGTTTAAGTGTGATTTCAATGTTCTTTTTCGTATCGTGCGATAAATCGTGCAGCCCTAAATTCACCAGCATCATGTCAACAGTATCATTATCCTGAACATTGTATAAGCATTAATTTCATGTGTCAAAGAACAGAAGAGAGGCTCTTGGGAACGCACGTAAACGTAAACATCAGTCTACAGGCTTAATACTTGAACATTCTTACATATAGCCCCTTTAAAGCTGCAGTCCGGAAGTTTTGCCTCTTTGTCGCCATCTCTGTTTGAAACCTGCAATTGCAGTTATATGCGGAATTATTATTGTTACGTGCGTTGTGCATCGGCACAACTCCATACGGATGAATCTAATGTTTGGTGTCAGTCACCACATCTGTGTGGATACTGTACTTCGGAAACACAGATTCTACGTCTTGGAAGTATGACCAAAATAAGAATTTTCACTGGAAAATGTCATCTGAACAAATAAGTAACATGTCTGCCACTTTTGTTCTGACCAACTGAGGAAAAAAGCATTAGGCCTACAATAAATCAGGCTGACAATGGTGATTAAATCTAACAATCGCTTAGCTCGGGTCATGCCAAACCGTGCAAATTATTATTACTGTTATACTTGTGTTGTATACTTACTGTTAAACTAATGTTAACAACATCAGCATTGCGTGACTATGTGTATTTAGTGTGTATTAGCGTTACCTGTAGATTTCAATTTCTGTAGCCACTCCGCAGTCGAAAGACTTTTGCTTTTGACTACAGGTGAATCTCCAGTTGTCACTGATGACTGTCATTTGGATCTTTCTGGATTACAATCCGCCATCAAAATGATAAGTTTAATTATTTCAGCTGCTGTGAGAAAAGGCTATAAATGATCCGCTACAAGTAGCATCCTCACATGATATAGCTACTAGCTAGCTAGTTTACAGACGTGACGTAATGACGCAAAGACGAACGGCTGCATGCTCGAATTTCCCGTGGAAACCCACCAGTACCGCTCTTATTATAAAACATTATTACAAGCTTACCGTTGTGAATTGAACTAAGGTAAGGAGATAGTTTTGAACACTGGCTGGTTATGTACTTGCTCAAAAATTGATTTTGGATAATTTTTAAACGGCAACATTTAAAGTCCCAGTGAAGTGACAGTTGATAAGTTTAATTTTCCCAAATTTGTTGATGTATTTCTGATTAAAGCACAAAGTCAGGACGGACAATATCAAAGCCAATAGTGTTTTGTTTACATCACAGCCTGGCAAAGCCACATGTGAAAGCTTGTGACAGCCTCAGTTGTATTAAATAAAATCTAACAGATTTCCCTCTTTCAATTTAATATGAAACTGTTACTAGAGCAATACAGACATAATTTTTAGTAAATTCATCAGTCAGATTCTTGAATGAACTTCTTCAATATTTCTTTTTTGTGTGTGTTCCTCAGAAGAAACTAATCTTTGATTCACGGAAATTAATCTTTGATTCATGGAAAATTGACTGAAATAAACTTTCCAATTTGATTTGTTTTCTAAAATGAATCAGACTTCACAGTGCTACTTGAAAGAGAGAGAACATTTCATTACTGCTTATTACTGGAAAAACTACACTTTGGAAAAATTGAATCTACTTAAAAAAAAAAAAAAAAAAAATGTAGTTAAGTTAATAGTGTTAAAAGTACTTAGAAATGGCACTCCAGTGGAATCACGAAGTGATTGTCTTAGCAGACAAATTTACACTGCCACACTTTGCTACAACAGAAGCAGGATGAGGTGAACACTTAGTTTTTCACTTCTGAATGGCAGGAAGAGAGAAAGTGAGAAGCAGATGTGTGAATTGTTGTGACCCGAGTGTTATATCAGTTCAGATTTTAAGACGGGCTCTGTTGATCCAGTGTGCATCCTTGTTTTCAAAGATACATGCAGTTAAATACCTGCAATTCAAGTCAACCAAGCTGAGTTGTTGATACAAGAAGGATTGACTCCTCTGTGTGGTACACATTTACTTCCAGCAGCTTTCATAGTCCATAGAATGCTGTTTCTTTGGGTGCTGAAAATGCTCTGGATGGTAGCCAGCACTTGTCACTACGGACCACAAGGATGAGCCAACAGAGGTGAGTGTTAACAGTAGTCAGTGTGAGCAGATATTGCCAGCTGGAAAGCTTGACTCACTCTTCATTAGCAACTGTAGTTGTTTCAATTTTCTTGTTGTCAGCATCCAATAAGGAGCATCTAGGCCTGTAGTAACCATTAAAGAAAATAATAATAATGCTAAAACTCTTTTCAATATGTATGTTTAAAATGAACACTCACACGGAATGAAGGTTTGATTCAATAACAGTACTCTAGAAAAGGCCTTTATGCTACACTGAAGGGGTCATGAAATGGATTTTTTATTATTTTATAATGTTTCCTGAGGCGCACTTGTAATGTTAATATGATTTTCACATTAAATAATTGTCATAATTTAGAAATAAATGGCTATTTTTACCCTGATTTTAGCCCTCTGATTTGAACGCTCTGTTTGAAACGGGCATGTCTGCTGTGAGACTTCAGTGGAAACACCCACTGCTGTGACTGGCTGACATCTTTGCAACTGAAATAAGTATTACATGAGAATAACGAATCGTGAAAATTGTTGATTATTGCATTATATTTAGATCTTTTCCATCACATGGAAGGTTGCAGTGACTTAACATTGAGCAGATGACATCGAACTCTCACAAAAATGCTTTCACCCATAACTAACAATGCAAACATGATTTAAATATAGTAAGAGGTTAATTGTGTAGTGTAAGATCATCACTATAATGGGAGTTTTGGCAAGTG
This sequence comes from Mylopharyngodon piceus, assembly GCA_039654765.1. Lineage (NCBI taxonomy): Eukaryota > Metazoa > Chordata > Actinopteri > Cypriniformes > Xenocyprididae > Mylopharyngodon > Mylopharyngodon piceus. The sequence goes on from CM077456.1 coordinate 23,985,294, forward strand.
TCCAGATAAACTCATGCTGTGTGATTGACAGCTTCAGCCATTATAAAGAGAGCATTCTCTAAAGTAAAAATACTAGGATTATTCATTATAAATTTACCTGTCATTACCAGCTTAAAAATGAAATGCGTTACTTACAGCCCTTGCTGATTCCAGAACAGTTGATTCCTGATCTTTGAGCAAAAGTTTTTGGGCAAAGCCAGTATCGTATTGCGACTTGTTCTCAAAACAGTCGCTGGTAAAATGTACAGTACAAACATGCAAGTCAGCACTGACGTGACTAGGATGTTCGTTAAAAATAAATAAATCCATTTTTCTCTGACATCAGGATCTTTCGGCAGCTTATGCAAAGATGATGTTTTTTCCACAGCCAGGAACAACACAACGTCTGCGTGGCATCGCAATCTTGTTATTATCACAATCTTATCTTAAACAACTAGGCCTACTTTAGATCCACTCACTGCTCACCGACTGAACACCAGTGAGCAGGGACAACGATGCGATGATGTAAAAGTAGGCGTTGTTGTCTTGCTCCAGAGGCAGTCGTATGCAAATGATTGTGCCCCTGTGACGTCACATGTCACCTCTGTTCCAAACAAAGCTTTTTTACAAGCTGATTATATAAAAGTTTTTTACTGATGACAAGGACGTTTTAAATTATGGAACTTGCAGGATGTAATAATGATACCAAGTCCACTTATATGCCAAAAGACCAAGGAAAATTTGATTTCTCATGTCATGACCCCTTTAATGTCCCCCACATGGAGGCTGCCATTTTGAGGTCACATGACAAGACATGTTGAGAAATTTGACCTGAATTAAAAAACACAAATTTCAGATCAGCGTTTTTCTAGCTTATTTCTTTCTCATTTGCGCAAAAAAAAAAAAAAAAAAAAAAAAAAAAATCAGTTTGCTGATATAGCTGATATCATGCCATCATGCTCCAAAGCTAGTGGGGGCAGCAGAGAGGCTAATGTTGTCGTATTGGTTCTTTTCAAATGTAAATAAAAGCTAGAAAAATATAATCTAAAAAAAAGTAGTCCATCGTTAGCTACATTTACACTAGGTGTTTACATCTGTTTTGTGTGATCTGATCACAAGTGTTCAGCCAAGACATTTCCATTTACAATCTTTATTTATTTATTGTACATGCATTAAGATGCCTATTCTGGGTTGTATTTCACTGAGAGGAGGGTCTATCACTTATTACATCAGTTTATAAATAATAATAATAATTTTATAACTGCACATAACTAACAGTTTAAACCCTTGTTTTAATGCAATAGATGATTGGCAGGTGAGTACATTCTTTACTGTTCACACACATTCACACTGCAATGTTTAACATGCATGTTTGACTACTTCTGAACGCAATCACAAAATGCTTTGGACCTCTTTTTTGAAATATATTCTGCTCTGTCCACCTGATTAGATCACCCAAAACAGATGCTAATACCAGATGTAAAAATGCAAGGCTTATGAATAAAGAATGAGACCTAAACTTGACCTTTTGGTATATGAACATGCAAAAGAAGAGGTCATTGTCCTTTTAACAGCCATTAGAACTCTGAGCTCACTTCACCTGCCTTTAATGGCACCTGTCGCCTTTGATTACCTGACACGTTACTGCTTGTCCCAAGGGTTTCAGTATGTTGTTTCACACCGCTGCAGAATGTAGCCAGGACAAAATAAATGCTAGAGTTTCATTGCAAGTCATTCAGTGGAGTGACCATATCACCTAACTGAGAGTGCAAGCATCTCGGTCATCGCTATAGTGAGAAGTGATAGCATGTCTTCCTCAATGGCCCCTCGTTCCAAGATGTGACACCTTATCTCCAGAGATGACAAAGAAACACACAAGATGAATCGGACAGAGAAGCTGACAGTAAATGATGAGCTCAGATAACAAGCAGAGATGGGAAGATTTCTTTTGCATTTTACCATTTTACACAATATAGGTATAAATCATATAACCAGTACTCAGAGTATTTGGTAGCAACAAAGCCAAGATGCAAGTCACTGTTTAGGGAGATCAAACTGGGGTCCGAAAGGGGGTTCTGAGGGGTCAGTGAAAAAGTTCAGGGGAAAATTATGCAAAGAAAGAAATAAAATATAATTTATATACAACAAATAACTTAACTTACTAAGGTTTTCAAAAATTGCACTTTTCAGGCCCCAAAACACCTTTGTCGCTTAAATGAACAACCAAAATGCATAAAAAGTTTTCAGTTTTTAGTTGAAAAAGGTATCATGTAAATGGCCCCTTAACGAAAAATCTCACTGGTGACTCACTCAAAAATCATTGAGGATGTGATGCAAGTTCACTCACCAAAATAAGATAACACAGGAGAGAAGACTGCTTGGTGTAAACTACTTATTATTTATGATTAATATTTTTTTTTCTTAATTTCAAACCAAAAATCTGAATGAAACAGTAATAATAACAAATTTGGCAAATTATTTATTACTTATTTATTAAAGGAATTGTTCACCCAAAAATGAAAATTATCCCATGATTTACTCACCCTCAAGCCATCCTAGGTGTATATGACTATCTTCTTTCAGACAAACACAATCAGAGACATATTTAAAAAGGTTTATAATGGTTTTGAATGGGGAAAAAAGTAATCCATACAGCTTCAGTGGGTTAATAAAGGCCTTCTGAAGTGAAGCGATGCGTTTTTGTAAGAAAAATATCCATATTTAAAACTTTATAAATTCAAATAAATAGCTTCGACTTGCGCCAAATGAGTAATCCTCTGACGCGATGTATGACGCAGGATGTAGGAGTATTGTAAGCTTATACGCTCTCACGGTTCAAACAAATAGGGCTGTGCAACAAATAAATTAAGCTCCTCTTATACCAAAACCCTTTGAAATTTCTCTTTAAACATTATCGTTTTAGACTTATAATCCGTGACCGGTGGTTTGTTTTGCTCTATCCTCTGCACCACGTTCGTCATTATATTGTGCGTCAGGTCAAAGGATACTCTGCATATTCTGCATACGGTTGTCCGCCGGAAGCTAGTTATTTTAATTTATAAAGTTTTAAATATGGATATTTTTCTTACAAAAACACATTGCTTCGCTTCAGAAGGCCTTTATTAACCTACTGGAGTCTTATGGATAACTTTTTTTTTTTATGGATGGTTGCATTATTTTTGACTTCAAAAGGATATTTTTAAATATATCTCTGATTGTGTTCATCTGAAAGAAGATAGCCATATACACCTAGGATGGCTTGAGGGTGAGTAAATCATGGGATAATTTTTGGGTGAACTATCCCTTTAATAAATAAGTAATAAAGAATTTGCCAAATTTGCTATAATTACTGTTTCATTCTGATTTTTGGTTTGAAATTAAGAAAAAAAAATATATTAATCATAAATAATAATTAAAAAACATTTTTATTGTATTAAAAGCCATTCTTGTATATTTTTCTTCATCTATGTACATCTAACAGTGCTCTAATGGTGGGTAGAAAATAACAAGAAATAATTTCCAAATAATAGTTGACATGTTAATTTCATTTACTAGTCAATTTAATTTTTACCAGTTTTACAACTAAACATTGGATAACTTTATGAATGGACATGGATTAACTAACATTAACCTAGAATAATGAATGCTATATAAAAAAGCATCATGCATTAAAGTATGTTAACAAACCTTATTGTGAAATGCAGCCAAATTTTGTCCTGTGAGCGCTCCAAATGAACCCTGACATCTCCGGTGAATGCAGTGTGGTTATAACATGCTTTATGAAACACAGAGCATTTTATTTTAATTTGGCAGTTACAGCAAGAGGAAAATCCCTTTGTCTACAAACAACATCCCATTACTAGGCATTACTAGTTGACACAGACCCAATGTATCAACAAGAGCCAGAATTAATCGGCTAATCTGCTGGTCGATCAGCCTTAACATCTTACCACACTAAAATGATTAAGGTTTGTCCTGTGTGGGATTCATGAACCTTTTGCTTTCTAGCCAAGGTCAAGCCAACTTCCAAAAATATTGCTTGCATTGACACTGCACATCTAAAGCTAAGCTATGATTGTAAATGCTGAGTGAGGGCAATAGCCAACCACCAGGACAGCAGTACAGATTAAACAGACTTGTGAAAGTGAAGAGCTTGAGTAAGTCTGAGCTCTGGCTGTTAGTGGGCATAAGTCTCTTCTCAAACGAAGAGCACTGCTCTCTCATTAGGGTAAACGTTCCTAATGTATTCCCAGAACTATAGCTATTAATCAAACAGAAATTAGATTCTGACAGTGTGATGTAAGCTATGAGCAGTGACAATGATAACTATGACAATAATTACATGACGCCTGCTGCATTCATCATGGTCAGCTATGGTTACTTAAACTCTCATACAATAAATTAAGGACTGTTTGGTGGGTGAGAGGGCGTTCCTTCAAAAGCACAGGTCTGTCAATTCAACTAACCCCTTAAAATAATATGCAGAAAATATGATGACCATCTGACTTCAAAACATCAGTTTTGGTGCCTGCACATGCAATATGACCATAGCGATAATAGCGATGATTGCTTTAGCATGCAGCTCTAATTAGATCTTGTTCAACAGGAACACACTATAATGTTGTGTTCCTGTGACGCTTGTGCTGTTGATTATAGCTTGATAAAGAAAGGGCATAATTACTATGAAATATAAATACATAAATATTATAATTATAAAATATTGAGTAATTTTTCTAATTTTTCCAGACCTCAAGTTGCTCTATTTTTATTTGTCTGACATGAGGATCAGGCAGCTGTGCACTTGACCTTTGGCCTAACTGGCAGCTCCTAAGCACTTCCTCTAGGTTAATGGCTGTGTAAACAGGCTCAGACTTTCACCCTTTGACCTATGAATGTGTAAGTCTGATTAAATCTCTGCCCTTGGTAATTTTCTGGGTTGTGAAATCTGTAACTCATATCCTTACCTGTGACTAAACTTGTAACCAGTGCTTTTTCATTAGAAAACATGTGGGGAAGAATTTCTAGAGAATTCACCAAAAATAAATTGTATTAGTATTAGTATGATCTCAATGTTATTTTAGCCCAAAATTGACAAAAGGAAATAAGTAACAGCCCCAAAAATTTGCTAAATATAATTTAATTAATAACCTATCAGCAATCAGTTCTTAAAAGAACCATATTTTTCATACTCGGAAGAACATTTTATTTATCTAAAGAACCTTTTTCCACTATAAAGAACTTTTTGTGGAATGTATATTACATAAAGGTTTCACAGACAGGGCTTAGCCTAAGCCAGGATTATGCCTTAGTTCAATTAAGATATTTAAGTAGCTTTTATAAATGTACCCTTGAAAAAAAAATTACTGGTGTGCATCTTGAGACAAAACAATGGCACTGACATATATTAAGATATGTCAGTACAAGTTGCTTTCAGTTAAAACAGCTTAAACATGCATTTTAGTCTAGGACTAGCTTAAGCCTTGTCTGTGAAACCGGGGGCATGATTCTTCATAAAACCATCGATGCCAATAAAGAACCTTTATTTTTAACAGTGAAATACCCTAACCTTGTTTCAGCCAAATTTATTAGTTTTTCTCAAATTATATTTATGGTTTGGTTCATACCTTACATTATGATTTAATATTAATCAAAAATATTTCTTTTCCTAAGGCAAAAACTGTCATACAAATTAAAAAATGTTATTTATTATAAAGACCTTATACTACGGGGCTGTTGAATGCTCGAATCTGATTGGTTGGCCAACGTTCTAAGGTATGCAATTATTTTCAGGGAAACGCAAGGCTAAAGTAGTTCTAGGCAGGTCTTGACCGCATTGCTGTTCCATATCACTTCGCCAAATGATTTCAGTTATTTCAATAGGTCTTTACAGCCGACAACTGCAAAAGAACCAAAACCCACAACGACACCGATCAAGCAAATAAATATAGTAAACAAGAGGATGAAAACTACAAATTATTGTCATGGTTTTTGCCAAAATATACGTTTTATTGTGTCCTGAAAGCGCATGCACTCTCGCGCGCTCTCTCTCTCTTTCAAACGTACACACGTACGGACACACTCGCACAGAAGCGTTTTATCAGCACTGCTCTGACGAATTAATCAGTAAAATAGTTTAGCATGACTCACCAGCGAGGTAATAACTGTGCGGTTCTTGAGGTAGATAAACTTATAGTTTCGCTTTTAGTAGAGACACTGCTGCTGTGAGAGACGCACAGACTCACAGACTCAGGTAGGCTAATTCATATGCTTATTCTCTTTCTCTCTCTTTCTCTTTCAACCGCGTTAATAACTGTATCAACGGTATTAGTCTGCTATCAAGGATCAAGCCTCTGTTACTAGTTCTGAAATGACGTTTTGGAATTAGCAACGGAGGCTTGGGATGAGATGCATAAGAAATTAGTCCCACACACAAAAGTGTTTTAAGGACAAAAACCTGACAAATGTCTTGAAATACAACATCGGAACAGCGTCTTGAGGTGTGGTAACCGTAGTATAAGCAGAATAATTAACTTCGGGCCGTTGAAATCTTAGAAAATAATGCACACCCGAGGTGTAACGGCCACTCCGCGAGGGTTTGCATTATTTTCTAAGAATTCAACAGCCGTCGTCAGTTATTCCTTACATATACTTAAACAATACATTTTCTTTAGACATACGCCAAAATCTTAATTAATGAAGGCAAATATAATAACTGTTTGACTTTTTACAGCTTAATTTCACAATAAACAAACATTAAATTAGCTATAGGTAATATTAAAGTAAAATTTCCAGTTAAAACATTTTGTCCATCAATGTTATATTATAATTTACTTGCTCTAAATAAAGACAACTTCAAAAGACCTTAATGTTTATTGTGATGTCTTTTTAAAATATGCATCATATTTTCTGTTATGTACTTACAAAATAAATAAATAATAGCCCACGATAATTTCTGCAGTCAGTAAAACTAGCCAGTATGTTCTGCACCTCAACACTCTGGTGTGAAGCGAAAATACTATTTAAACAAAATTTTTTTTTTATTTCAAACCAAAAACCATGATTTTCGATTAGATCAATATAAAAATGCACTTTAAATAAGACAGTCATTTCAGTGTTCACTATTGTTAGAACTTCTTGTGTTATTGCCTCTTTAAGATGAACACATAAAACACATTTTCTGTGCAAACGTTAACATGTATACAATTCATGGTGAAAGTGTTTTAAGGCTTTAAGTAGTAGTATTGTGTAAGGAAAATAAGAAAATAAGACTTTACTGATTGATTTGATTAATTGATTTGAGTGAAATGTAAAGTTCTTGGCGTATTACTGCCACTAGCATTCATTTCAGCTGCAGACTGGATGTATATAGTAAGTTTTTGGCGTTTTGCAAAATTGTAGGCAGTCACAGTTTTCCAGTGAGACCAGGTTGAACATATTCCATGTACGCGAAAGTCATCCGTGTTTCAAACCAGGACTTAGTTGGCATTCCTTTTGAAAATGACAATACAAATAAAAGTTAACAGAAAAATAATGGTCTTTCAACCAAGAAGAGTTTCTCATTAAAAAGGGCAGCACAAAAGAAACAAAAAAAATATTACTCATAGGGGCTAATTAAATAATTCTACTTCCACATATCAGTCCCTTGCTTATTGTTATGCAGTTGCACAAGCCTCCTTTTGAAAAGTTACTGAAATTATCATTAAAACAGCAAGACTTCATTGTTTTGTTCTTTTTATAGCGTAACTTTGTGATTTCCCCCACTCCTGGTGGAATCTCTACTTGTCTCCAGAGAACCTCCGCTGCTCCACTTACCAGGAAACTCTTTCTAGAAAGAACCCCATGTAGCCAGTTATTATGCAAACTGTGGAAATAGCTGTGAGGCATCTTAGAGAGCGGGCAGGGAGGGACGCTTTCCCACACACCGCGCTGGCTCTCGTGTAGCCCTGTAGGCAAAGATGTCCTAAAGAGGAATGGATCAGGGTGGAGTCAGCATGAATGTCCCCTTCGAGACTTCTCCGAATGTCACTTTTGGAATGAAGGGGTGGGGATAATGTCCACGATCCTGTGCCTGACACCTTCAACAACCTCAACTTTACTGTGCATGTAAGTGAAAGTGACAAAAAACTCAACTGTCTGATTCATAGAGTGCCTGCTGTGTTCCTCTGTCAGTTCGATAACGACAAACTCTTGCTCACGGTCATATTAGTCAACAGTGTTGGGGGTAACGCTTTACAAGTAACTTGAGTTAAGTAATCAGATTACTTTTTTCAAGTAACTAGTAAAGTAACGGATTACTTTTTCACTTTACAACAAAATATCTAAGTTACTTTTATCAAATAAGTAAAACAAGTTACTTTGTTTTCACATTTATTGACTGACAGCTCTCCTGTCCTCATGTTGAGAGAAATAGAGAAGTGCAGAGGTGTTGTGTGCACAGTGTAAACATGGTTATTGTAGTTCTAGACTAAATGTGAACATGCATTTACTCATTTCACTTGCACAAAAACATTCAGTATTCCTCAAAATGAATAAAAACAGTAAAATGCAATCTCATAATTTTACACAAACCTGTAATAATTAAATACATTAAATTACACAAATATACTTTATGTATTTAATCTCACTTTATTAATCAATGTCTTTGCTGCTGACCTTCAATGATCCAATTCAACCATACTAATAAGCAAAAATTACTTTAGATTAGATTTAGAAATAAGAGTGTTAAACTTCCTTCTCCTGTATCCTATTCTTCTGCAATCCAGAATGGCAACACAGCTGAAAGGTCGGTTTGAGCTACGCCCTCTACTGTACAGGCATAAATATGCATTTCCTTCAGTCTGAGGCTCAGGGCCTTAACATTTGCCAAAAATAGAACTTTTTTTGTTGTTATTAAAAAAACAAACAAGTAAGCCCAGCCCAGGTGAGAAAAACGCATTACTTTTCATAAAAAAGTAACTAAGTAAAAAGTAACTAAATTAGTTACTTTTTTTAGGGAGTATCGCAATATTGTAATATTTCCCCAACGCTGTAAGTCAATAGCATACAGATGTATAAAGCACTGCTCACGCTTTCAAACCAAGCAGCTTTGTGTTGGTCAGTGTGGCAAATTTGCATGACCAACTTGAACATGAGCTAAATCTATACGTGGCGAACTTTTTTGCCCTCACGCAAAATTCCCAATCGAGAGGAAACTGATTGGAATGATTGGATTTCGCCCGAGAAAAATATCTGTCAATGTGGTAAGAAAAGCCACGTTGACAGATAAAGGGAAAACAAGATATTTCTTCTTGTTTTCAGCAAAAAAAAAAAAAAATCACTTAAGTTATTAGGAAAAAAAACAATAGTATCCCCCCCATACTATAGAAGTCATGGGGTCTATCAACTGTTTGGTTACCCATATTCTTCAAAATATCTTCTTTTGTGTTCAGCAAAAGAAAGAAATTCATACAGGTTTGGAACAACTTGAGGGTGAGTAAAATGATGACAGAATTTTCATTTTTGGGTGAACTATCCCTTTAATGTCATATTTCACTTTAGCATCTCAAGTAAATGTTTCTTGATTTAAGAATGCAGTGTATGAATGCTTGAAAAACTAACTGGAACATTATAAATGAACCAGTTAGATTAATTGAATAATGCTAGGTAAAGCAGCTTACCTGGCCAAAATGACTTGCTGCCGAATTTCTACGGCATAGGCCCCCGTCTATAGGCCCGCAGCCAACATTCAAACAGTATGTATAACACCAAGCTGTGACCATACGTAAAATATTGAAAAATCTCCCTCCCTGTAGAGCTGTCTGAGATGGAGAGGTCGCTTACCTGTAATTACTCCATGATTTGCTGCCCTCATTGGGAACGCAGCCAGCTTTTCTATACTTTTACGAGGATTTTGTGTGTTTCTTGTGGTCGTCGTGTTGCAATTAAAACTGTCTCTGAGCTTTGGGTGGCAAAGGCGCTGAGACAGACACAACTCGAAAGGAACGTCTCGCTGCAGGCACCATGAAAAGCATGGGATGAGAAAAGCACAGTTAATTACGCTTGACAGGTAACTATTAAATGGGATTTCTGTCCAGGCCTTGGAGGTCTCTCTGTTGTAAATGAAAACATACACATATAATGCCCACTGAGACATATAGGGTGTAATTACCTCACAGTGATGCTGCTGGGCTGATACCTGGGCTGGCCATGTATATGAGCGCACAATCAATTCCCCCTTTTGTCTGTCTTCTGTCTTTATTAGTTGTTTGCTGTAACAGGTCATCCCCGCAAGACTTTTTCCACTCAGACTTTGATGTGGGATCTGTGTGTCGGCCGCCAAGGCGCCTGTGATGGAAGACTGTGCCAAATCGGACCTTATCTCTTCTCATCCTGTCAACCATTCAGCTAAACATATCACAGGAGCCTCCATGTGAACGGTTTGGATACAATAAAATATTTTGGTCACATAAAAGGTATTACGCCTAAGGCCACAGACTTTCACAGGAGTATTTTATGTTAGATGTGTTAGCATCCCCCCTCCGCTGTAATAGTGTGGGGCCTCCAGTCTGTTTCGTTAAATTGCCTGCACATGCTATACATTCCGACAAACAATGTTCTTTTTATAGCAAATGCTAGACAAATCTACCCCACTTCATGTCTAGCTCCGTTTTTTGTTCTTATAGTGCTACTGCTGTTAAAGGACCATAAAAAACATGAAATAACCTTGTCGCATTATAATGTCATTATGTATTCCAAAACCATGTACCCATTTACGCTTTTCACACTGTGCCTAACCCCGGATTATCATCGTTCTATCACCGCTTTTAACCCCAGGTAAAGGAACGTTTCACACTTATAATTTAGAAGCGGGGTTAACACCACTTTTTTCCCGGAGTTATGAAACCCTGCTCTGGAGCCGCTTTTGCATTGCGGTGCCCAACTTGTATAGTTGAAACGATGCGGTGTTAAAATGTTACAGCTAGACATTTAGCAAATGACAACCAATCGCGTAGTTACTCATATTTGCCTGCTTTGGAAGTCACGGAAACGCTGCGCATTGTATATAAACAGTAAATTCAGCGTTAGGGAGAGAAAATGTCAAATGCTGACAGAAAATGCGACAATTTGAATTAAGAAGAGACTGTTTCATTCTTACCTTTATAGTCTGATATGTCCATTCAGTATAAACTCGATAGTACAGTCGGCAATACGAGGATGAGCAATGCTGGAGCTAGCTTATGTAAACAGGTCGCGTGCTGCGTTTAACCAATCAAAGACACTGACACCGCAAATATGCAAATAAGAACGTAAACCCAGGGTTTAAGAATGTACGACGTGAAACATGAATACCCAGGATTAATTGTTAACCCCGGGTAAATTATGAGCAGTGTGAAACATGAAGCAAGATAACCCAGGATTCCGGGATTTAGAATGACCCAGGGTCCTGCAAAGGCAGAACAAAAACCTCTCCCATCCGGAAACCTGTCACTCACATGAGATCGCAGCAATAGCACATGACAACAGTCCAGTGATCCAATTCCCAATGTACAAAATCAAGTCCGACCTCATACGAGAAGATGTTACACTCATAATAGAGAAAGAAAGATCACAAGTAAAGATGATCACAACTTGTGTTTCATGCCTTTAATATCTTTTTCCTCCACCCACATGGTCTTCGATACACCAGCAGAAATGGCAAAGGAAGTATTTACACTTGGGCTACATCCACATTAATTTGGATAAATTTGAAAACAGCCTTCCGTCCTCATTAGCATTTTGAAGCTTTTTCCAAAAGTCCTCATACACACTGAAATACCTGAAAAAGAACCCATAAAAGCTCATTGAACTCATACAGAGAGACAAGTCCTTACATTATTGTTCTGGGACGATTATCTTATTAGTAATATCCCACCACTCACTGGTGTGTCCACATGGTTTAAAATGCAATGGTAACACTTTACAATAAGGTTCATTAGTTAACATTAGTTAACTACATTGGTTAACATGAACTAATAATGAACTGCACTTATAAAGCATTTATTAATCTTTGTTAATGTGGATTTCAACATTTACTAATACATTACTAAAATCTTGTTAACTTTAGTTAATGCACTGTGAACTAACATGAACAAACAATGAACAACTGTATTTTCTTTAACTAACGTTAACGAAGATTAGTAAATACATTAACAAATGTATTGCTCATGGTTAATACATGTTAGTTAATACATTAACTAATGTTTAACTAATGAACCTTATTGTAAAGTGTTACCAATGCAATTGCTGTCATGTTTTGCTGCAGGACAGCAAATGCGAGTACATTTTCTATAATATGAAGATTGTACAAAGTAATATTTATCTTTAACAATGTGAAAGTGGATAGTAGCAGGCACAACAATGCCAGTATAACAGGCCGCCATCTTGTTTGTCTTGGGTTAAATAGATCACATAACTGCATCACATGACTAAACATGAGTCATAAGGTATGTTCAACTTCGGTGTATAACTTGAAGCAGTAGAGGTACATGCCAGTTAGAATTTTTTTATCCGACTTGTGACCATACCGTGAGAGTGATTCGTGAGCAGTCGGCTGGCTCATTCTGCGCAGCTTCTCCAGAGCAGCTGCATGAGCTCTGATGATGATACAGCTGTTTCACAATTGGCCAGATTCACAGATGAACACACCTATTGTTTTTGAATACCTGTTTTTTCCCTGTCCACACTACAGCAGCCATGTTTTAAAATTTATCTTTGTGGGAATTTTTTTTTTTTTAAGCTCTTTTTTTGCTAGGAAAAAAAAAAAAAAAAAACAGTCTCAGTGTGAATGGAAGGACAAAATGTAGAGAAAAAAGATGTGTTTTCAAATTTATCCAAATTAATGTGGACATAGTCATGGTCGCTTCTTGCATTTTAGTAATCAGATTGTATAGGCTACAGGTTCTATTCACACTTCCTCTTCAAAATTTATATAAATTCAACCTTCTGGACATAATTATCCCTTCCTCTTCACTGCTAGTTACAGAATGAACACGAATGAATGGTATGTTGAAAGATACAGTACAACTTACTGAAATGTGTCATATCTCACTCAATCAGTGTTTCAACCATGGAAAGACGTCAATAAAATGTCAAGTAGCATTACATTTACCTCAGAAAAGCCATTCAATGTCTGCAGGTTGTTAGTTCACTAGAGAAATGAACTCTTTCACTAAATATATGCACTCTATTAGCCTACATATTATTTATATGATTATACTTAACCTGTTAGTGATGACTTAATTATTTAATGTTTAAATAAATCCGTCATGAAAACAAGTTATGACAGCCACTGTGCAAATTATTATTTTAAAACAACGAATTGGAGAAACATAATTTTATAATTAGATATAGATGTTAATGCAAAAACTGCCTTATGTGCAATTTACATGTTTACATAAATTTTTTATTTTATTATTTGAGTATTGATGATTATATCTAAAAATAAATAGCAACTGAATTTAATAGTTTGGGCTCTGTTGTTATTTGTAACCTTTAATATTATAGTAATGTGCAAGTAAGGGCTCCCTATAAGTTTACAGCATTAGCAGAGATGAAAATTTTAATTATGATTGAATGAATTTAAAGACAGAGACACAGTTTGTTTACTGTTACACCCCTACAAATGTAACTTCCATTTTTAGTCAAAGTTAATTTTTAAGTCAAAGTCACTACAGAATTACAGTAATTAACTGCAGCAAATTAGTGTAATTAACCAGGAATTTGTCAATCAAACTTGATTTTGAGGTTGAAATGACACTGACTTATTCTACAGAAGCAACCGTCGATTATTTTTTTTTTTCTTCTTAGTAATAGCTTTAAGATAATGTGCACATATGATTTCAAAATCAGTATTGCCCAACTCGGTCATGTCCACATATTTAATTATTTGATGAGTAGCCATGAGTAAGATAATGTACAGTCATCATATCATTTTCACAAAATAAACAGGGTGATCAGGATTTAAGAGTTATTTTGCAATAACAACTGACTGACTGTACATTACATCCATTACTTAATAGCCTTGTGGCTCATGGTAGGCCTGTCTTGAAAGGTTTATAGCTAAAAATCAATCACTCTTTATAGTATATATAAGACCAGGAACATTTATTAAGAAAGTTTTTTAGTTCACATCTTTAATGGCTGAAATTAGCATCAGTTATCATATGTGATGTAATCTTGGCTTTGCTATATGAAACTGCAGGAGCAGAATTCTTCAGTGGCAGACAAGCAACACAGATGTTTATTCCAATTAACTGTGGGAGTTCAGAAGTTTGGTTCTCCAGCTTGCAAAGATGTCTGGAGAGGAATGCCGAGCTTCCAGCGCAAGGCCAGCCAAAGTCAGGAGGGCAGAAATAGTAAGAGGGATTAGAGAGAGAGAGGACAGCCCTGACTATTCACTCCTGGCACGAGCAAGACAGCCACCGGTACAAGTGAGGTTTTTTATGCATTCAATTTAAGTTTAATTACTTAAATCTCTGTGAGGGCACACAGGAAGAAAGCCCGGGCGTTTGTATGGAGCAGATTACCCCACTGCCCTGCCAAGCCGGCACATAGCTGCATCATAAGATAGAATTCAAATTCAAATGTGGGCTAAAGAAAATGCAGCTGTCACCCCTCTGGCCTGCGAAGCCCCTGCCGGATCAAAGATGAGCTGTCCTCCCTCTCTGCCTGTGTAAAAATGAGCTGTCCTCCCGTTGCCAGTGTCTCATCTCCCTGCTCGTCTCCCTGGGGCTCCTAATCCTTTGCTCCTGACGACACACTGACAGTCTGAATGAAGGCATTAACCCTGAAAAATAATTACCAATTAAAGCAAAGCACAAAAACAGGAGCAGGTATGGCAATTGCAGGAGCGAGAGTGTTGCACTTTAATCCCTGTGTCTTTTGATATAACCTGTTTCACCCCGTCAGCTCACGGACATATCCCAATACACAAAAACACCTACAAACACACATCTGACTCTTGATAGGTCATGCAGTCTATGTCTCTCAGCTGAAAGTGGACCTAAAGTGAGTGTGGTTCAAGCTATAGCGTGCAGCCTCACCTGAAGCGCTAATCCATATCCAGGTAAAACGATCCTAAATCCACAGCCCCCTTGCTTTCCTTCTGATCGGCCCTGTACTTTAAGCCTCTGCCATTGGCCCATGAAGGATCAGACGCTAAGATCCGTTCAGAAAGACCAGTCTGGCAGAGGACCGGTCGTTTGACAAGTTAATCTTGTCTAAACGGAGGGGGGGGGGACGTGTTGACATTCTGACTCACCGCAGGACTTTAACAGATAGTTCTCACACAAGGTACAAGTCCGCACACATTGACATCTGATAGTGATGTGAGATCAGAGGTGTGGAATATCTTTTAGACAAACAGAAAATCTAGTATGCAGGAAATCGTCGCAACACTCAAACAGGAAGGAACGATAAAATAATGTAAATTAGCTACTGTTCCAATAGGGTGTGTTCGCGCTGCAGGAACTGGGAGCGAAATTAGTTATTGGAACACATTTTGGGGGAACTAAATTAGCTCCTACTTCATAGGGTAGGGTCTAACCCAGCACAATAAGAACTACCAGTGACCTAAGTGTACGTTGATTGGCCGAAGGCATGCCATACGAAACAGCACCCGCCATTTTTAAAAAGCCGTGTTACAAGACATAAACATACAGAAAGCTTGTTAATGGCATTTACCTGTCACCTTTTGTCTGTGGTGTTGTGTTCTTTTCTCAGCCTTGCTATGTAATACCGCAAGTTGTCGTAGGAGATTTAGTCTCTTAGCCCTCATTTGTGTTCTTCTCATTGCATAACTTATACGTCTACATTCCATCTCTTTATCGTGAATCCCACAACACACAACAAAAACACAGCTCAGATCATGCATCCTACATCCTTTAGTTGTTGACGTTGTTGAATGCCACGCTTAAATTACATCACTGTGAGCCGGCTTATGTTACTTTAGAGTTCCTACTGGCGGTGCAAATGCAACCAGAAAAATAGCCCTTTTTTCAACCTAGTCTCATGGAAAGACGTAGCCTACCTGGTGGAACATTTTCGCGAGTCGCAAAAATACGTACCAATACGTACATATGCAGTTTCCAACAGAAATGAACACTAGAGACCGTAAAACAGCAAGCGCTTTTAATCGTTTTCATACACAGTTATGATTACAGAGTCAGATTATGGATTAATAAAGACTTGTTTTTATGTCTCTTTGCACAATATTATGTTATGACTTCAAAATGCTTTTTATCAAAGGGCACGATTTGTAAACGAATATACAGTATTTTGGACTTTGCATCGCATAACCAGCTCCATATGTTTCGCTTTTCTAACATAACAAGCTTGCTCGGTAGCTCAGCTGATATGGAGTTGTACTTAGAACGAGAACGCCTCAAGTACGAATCCCGTGACAGACGAGTACGTCACGGTAAAAGTGATCAAAACAAGTTAAAACAGCACGATTACGGATGCTTTTTATGTCACATTTGCTTTTGTTAACACTATCGGGTAGGTTTAGGTGTAGTGTTGGTGGTACGTTATTTTAAAACGTAATGGACATTTCAAATCAGAACTGCGGTGATTCGCATAAAAACCAACGTCATAAAAACGTACCATATTCACTTGTTCCGGCAAAAAAATGAACACGCTTTTAGCGCCACTCAGTGGACATTTCACATTAAAACTGTAGTGATATGTACGTATTGTATTTTGCGACTCGTGAAAACATTTCCACAGGTACGTTTTTCTAATGAGACCAGGCTCCCTTTTTTAGTTTTCGGGGATAGCCCTGGTGGCTATTTCCTATAAGTTCCTATTACTACACGGTGCGAAAGCATAGTGTGCTGCCTATGTAGTGCCTAAACAAATCCTTTCATCATATTGATCGACAGTGAGAGAAATGAAAATTTAATTATAAATGTAATTATTTTAAATATGGGCAAAGTTATGTATAATTTTGCTTGTTGAGTGCTGCAGTGATTACGTATTTTTGTAGGCCAACCCGTAAGTTCACATCACACTGGTTCCCTTGACAAAAGTCAATAGGATTTGTCCATTGGCTTTTGGATTATTGCAGAAAATAAGCTCTGTGACAAAAACAAAAGTTTATGATTCTTACACATTTTGTTCTTCATGATAATCTTCACAAATTAATACAACTTTAATGAATTTTAAAAGCCTAAATATAATCGCCAGAAGTAAAAATATAGGCTATAAACAAACTCCACCATGTTTCTCCATGATTTCCATGACTTCAACATCACCACCATTAAGCTTCTGACAACATTTTCAATCTCTATTTCAATCTTTTCCCCTTAAAGTCTGAGTTAAAATAATTTGCAATAGCACGATTATAAACACAATGAGGCTGTGAAAGCGACTAGTGAGTAGATGAGTTTTCCTGTTTGCCGTGATGAGGATGAATGTCTCCAACAACCTTTGTTGTCCCATTTAGCCATTAGCAACCACCTTTTTCAAGACAAGTAAAAGCTTTTTTTTAATACATGGCAGTATTACTGATGTATTTAATGTTGTAGAATAAATGTGAACATATATTGAGCTTGTGTTCACCACAGACTTTTTTTCAGGCAAAAAAAAAAAAACCCTTTAAAAAACCCATTGACTTTAGCAGTGGTGCCTGCAGGATTTTATCTCAGGGTACACCCATCCCTTCCCTTCTAGGAGGTACATTTTGCCGTCAGAGAATAGCAATTAAATCAATTATTGCTTTGATACCATACTTGTTGTGTTCTATTGTGTTTTGGTGGGAACGATCTAATGCTTTACAAATAGACTGTCTTTTTCCTGTACACACACTTAAAAATCCAATGCACGTAACTGAGCACTCTGATGTGCTTGTAGATAGATGCTTCGTGACTTTTTTTAACGTTACTCCAGTCACTGGTTTTCAGAGAAACGTGTGATCAATGCTCATTGATGCACGTGGGGAGCGAAGGCTGGCCCGTGTGGTCCGATCCAACAGACTAGCTACTGTAGCTCAAATTGCTGTTAAAGTTAATGCTGGTTCTGATAGAAAGGTGTCAGAATACACAGTTTGTTGTGTATGGGGCTGCATAGCCGCAGACCAGTCAGGGTATGCATGCTGAACCCTGTCCACCGCCGAAAGTGCCAACAGTGGGCATGTGAGCATCAGAACTGGACCACGGAGCAATGGAAGAAGGTGGCCTGGTCTGATGAATCACATTTTCTTTTACATCACGTGGATGGCCGGGTCCGTGTGCATTGCTTACCTGGGGAACACATGGCACTATGGGAAGAAGGCAAGCCGGCAGAGGCAGTGTGATGCTTTGGGCAACGTTCTGCTGGGAAACCTTGGGTCCTGCCATCCATGTGGATGTTACTTTGACACGTACCAACTACCTAAGCATTGTTGCAGACCATGTACACCCTTTCATGGAAACGGTATTCCCTGGTGGCTGTGGCCTCTTTCAGCAGGATAATGCGCCCTGCCACAAAGCAAAAATGGTTCAGGAATGGTTGGAGGAGCACAACAATGAGTTTGAGGTGATGACTTAGCCTCCAAATTCCCCACATCTGTGGGATGTGCTGAACAAACAAGTCCGATCCATGGAGGCCCCACCTCGCATCTTACAGGACTTAAGGGATCTGCTGGTAACATCTTGGTTCCAGATACCACAGCACACCTTCAGGGGTCTAGTGGAGTCCATGCCTCGAGGGGTCAGGGCTGTTTTGGCAGCAAAAGAGGAACCAACACAATATTAGGTGGTCATGTAATGTTATGCCTGTTCGGTATATATATTATATTATATTAGGGGTGTAACGGTACATGTATTCGTCCCGAACCGTCACGGTACGGACGTCACGGTTCGGTTCATGCAGTATGACGACGACTGCAGGCGATCCATACTCCATAGAAGGGGGCGCGCTTTTTAGCCTAACCTATTTTTTAGCCAGCATTAACCACCAATAATCGCAATAAGCTCTGTCTTTTTGTTACTTTTGTTAAGAAACAAAGTGCCATCTTTCAAACTGTCCATTTTATCACAAAATTCAAACATTAAATGCCGTTTTGACGCTTTTTGATGTGACGTGTCAAACGGCAGTGCGGAGCACGAGTGAACGCGATCATCCCTTCCTCTTCACTACTACAGAATGAACATGAATGAACATGAAGGTATGTTGAAAGATACAGTGAGTACAACTTAGTGTTTCAACCGCGGAAAGATGTCAGTAAAACAATTTGTAAACAATATGTCACGTAGTAGGCTATTACATTTGCCTCAGAAAAGCCATTCATTGTCCACAGCTTGTTAGTTCGCAAGAGAAATGAACTGTTTCGCTAAATAAATGCACTATATTAGCCTATATATTAATTATATTTTACTTAACCTGTTAGTTAATGTAAGGCCTAAATAAATCCGTCATGAAAACAAGTTATGACAGCCACTGTGTTAATGATAACAAACTGGAGAAACATAAATTAATGCAAAAACTGCCTTATGTGTAATTTACATGCTTACAATACATACATTTTTTTATTATTATTTGAGTGTTGATGATTGTATCTAAAAATAAATAGCAACTGAATTTAATTATTTGGGCTCTGTTGTCAGAGGTATCAGTGGTGTGCGGTGGTGTTTTCAATTGAGGAGGCAAAGTCCTCATTTATGTCCCTGTTACACAATTTTAAGTTAACATTACATAAAGAGAGACCAAATACAAATCTATTTTGTTATTTTTACACTATGTAATGTTCTATTTATTAAAACCAAGTATAAATTTCATCAAGTTAGTGTTTTTACTCATTTTTACATTTATTCCAAAATAATAACTAAAGGCAGTAACAATTTAAAGTATTATTTATATTATTATTAACTAATATTCAGTTTTTCTTTTTAATAGTAAATTTATTTTCAGCAGTCATCAAGCTTGTACACACTGGTCACTCACTCAGACACAAAGATGTACCTTTAATTTCACCACGCTGATTGCTCACTGAACTCACTAACATGACACAAAGCGGTGATATGTAAGTGACAGTTGTTTACTTACTTTTTAATTAGTCTTCCCATTAAAGCGATCACTGTCTTCATTCAGGCAGATTCGACGAGGCGGCAGATCAAGCGCACATGAAACCGATCTTCTCTTCCTCTTGCCAGTTACAGAACGAAACATGAACATCAAAAGGTAGGCCTATATGATACAGTACAACTTAGAAGACAATTGTGTCTCATAGGACACTTCCCTCGGGATGTCGCGTTTTTACCTGTTGGTTAAAAAAATGAATAGCCTATTGATCACAATCCGCGCGATCAAGCTGACAAAATAAAAATAATAAGATTTTAATCATTTTGACTTGAAATAAAGTTTGATCATTTTGACTCAAGACTCCGCTTTAAACTGTGAAATCTAGCCGAAATCCGTGTGATCATTTAGACACAAAACATAAAACTGACATGATTGCGATTGACAATAGTGTAGGCTACGTCAATCGGTTCACCTGACTGTGGGGAAAAAGTGCGATTTTAAACTGCTTTATGATAAACATTAATATTTGTCAATGTATTTAGCAACAATAATGCAGTATACCTGTTTTGTGTATTTTGTCAATGTATTTCCTTCTGTAAGAAGGAAAATCATGGTCTCTAAATTGATTCTTGAACAACGCACATGCTTTGTCAACATGAGAAATAGGTCTAATCCATAACCTTTTGCAATACAGAGTATAAAGTTTAGTAAAAAAGTTGATAAATTGTGCAGTCTTACCGTACTGGTATCCCAGATTTCAATATTTGGTAAATTAAATGCCTGCTTGAGGTCTCTGTGAAAGTTGTAAAGCAGTTTTAAAGCAGTCTTCTGTGCCGCTTTCAGACCGGTCACATCCGTAACGGAAAACTGTCACATCCGTAACGTTGTTTTTTCCTCATTTATGCGAACACGAAAAATGAAATAAATTATTATTTTATGCTCTGTGGCGAGCCAACCCTTCTTCATTCGGTGGGCAGTATTAGCCCTACTTTTGGTTTGCACAATGTAATTCACAGAATTCTTAAAAAATATGTTGTCACCTAAAACTTAGTGACTTTTTTTGTCACGTCCGTAACGCTGTACATTTCCCTCATCTAAAATATAAAACAATTGTATAGACTGACATTTTTCTAATGTCTGGACTCCTTTAGTAATGGATTATGGATATATAAATAGACGGTTTAATGTGTTGCTATTAAATGCATTCTTTGAGCGTTTATATTTCAAGTTTTGACTCCAAATGTCACGTCCATAACGCTGGAATTGCCTATTATAATTAGTGGGCTGTTATGATCATTGTTGTTGTTGTTACATTTCATTTATTGCCACACTTTAATATGTGAATTATATTATCAGAAAACTAAGCACAGTTAGCGTTGTCAGGCTTTTATTTGTGCTTAATGGATAAAACAGCGGAGCTGCGCACTCGGGTTTATGGCTGCTATAAATTTTACCTGCCACAAGATGGCACTGTTTTCTACGGAGCCCCGCACATGACATGCAGGGGAAAAAAAGTAAATCATGCGCACGCTTTACTAAGTCGTTCCTTCGATTTACTAAATAGTGTGCATGATTTACTATTTAGTTCCATGGATTTGCTAAATCATGCACACAATTTAGCAAATCAAGAGATCTAATTAGTAAGTCGTGCGCACGATTTATAAATCGAGGGAACGACTTAGTAAAGTGTGTGCACGATTTAGCCTACTATTTTTTTCCTGCATGTCATGTGCGGGGCTCCGTAGTTTTCGACACTCTTGATGCTTCCAATCTTTTCCCGAAACAATCAGAGAAAAGCTTCAAAAATTTAAGACGAGGCTTCATTTTTCCATCCCTACTCAAATGCAGATGTTTCAATTGAGTTTAGCTGTTTTAGAGAGTGTTTACTCATTTTGAGCCTAGTTTTAAACATTAACTATCTGTAATGTCATTTTTCAAGTGTGGAAAAAGCACTAATTAAACAAAACTAAACTAGCCAATCAGATTTCTTTTCACCCATCCCCCACCCATGCACTCACATACACACATTTGACACACAAACACACACCTTTATTTATTCTCATTCTGTCTTGCTTTCTCAATATGTCATGAGTGTACACAGATAGATTAGTAATCAATTTAAAAATTATTTAAAAATAAAAATGGCATTAATTAGCACCCTCTCATGGTATGCACGGTGTACAGTCGTACGGCTGCAGGCGCCACTAGACTTTAGGACATTTGAAAAGGAAGTGCTAAAATGCTAACTCGTTTCTGGGTTTTGGCCTACAAAAATACATCATCCCTGCAGAACTCTATTAGAGTATCATGCTGTTAGCTTAGCAACATGCTAACATCAAACTATTCACTGTGAGTCAAGTCTACCCTTTTGCTTTGTGAACAGAATATTACTTTTATGATGTATGGAGTTGCTGCCTATATAGAGCATTCCAAACAGTTCAATTTCAGTTAGCTATAGATAGGCTAATAGACAGCAAGGTTTTAGAATCTCAAGTCCCTCCAAACAATCCGTCCTAACATGCAATAGCAGGCAGTTGGCAGGTCAACAAACATTGTAAATCAAGTAGTGAACATTCCTGCGTTTTTAATGTCAAGGCTCTTTCACAATAATGCAGTATACCTGAAGCGGCTTCCCATGGACCTGATTATCATTTGACATGTCACTCTTCTGGTATTTAACTGATGTTGGCCGCTGTAATTAATTGAAGTTGATTCTTGCCTTGTGGTTTTGGGTGTTGTGGTCAGTTTACGCATGCAGAAACATGGGTGTGGAGTATTCAATGACAGTAACAAAGGAAATATCTTTTATCTCAGAGATGGTGAAAACATCCATTAAATCAGCTGCTAAATAAGGGTGTGATATATTCTTTCCCATTCTGTATACTTTATTCTATTATAGTGAGTCAAACCATAAAGGTTTATTTTGATCAAAAATCAGCTTACAGAAGGTGTGGTGACTGTTAATGTAGTTCAGCCCAAACCTGTGTGGCCACATTTATCTTTTTACCCTGATGCATCATTCATCTCTGGTCATCAAAAACTTTCTCATGACCATTTTATAACCACATGCATACTGAACAGCAAACATGTCAAATACATTTTAGCAGGTCATATTGAACAAATAGTCACCTTATACATAATTTTTAATTAGTTAAACCTTGATGTATCCATGCAAAACACACGCTCTTCTAGAGCTTTTATAGTCCATTTATTAAATAGCTGATGTAAAAAATTCTTTATGCTCATTCAGTAACTACTATTGTGGTAAAGCAAATGGGACACATGAATTTAGTATATATTCATTCATAAGAGGCCTTTAGTGTCCTTGATTGGATAACTTCAGTAGCTTTAATTCAGTGGCTTTTAAGTCATCTAAACTGAACTTTCACACAAAATGATTTTTTATATTTTATGTTGCAACTGTACATTCAAAAGTTTAGGGTCAGTAATATTATTATTATTTATTTATTTATTTTTGGAAATAAATTAATACTTGTATTCAGCAAGGATGCATTAAATTGATCAAAAGTCAGTAAACAGTAAAGACATTTATAATGTTACAAAAAATTCAAAATACAAATATATATATATGAGAGAGATCAGATATCCAGAGATCAGGACTGTGCACCTCAAGAGGTTAAATGCTTATGTAATAGAATCTATCTGACCAAATGATCAGATAAAAATGACTCATTCATGAATATTATCTTGTTTTTATAACTCACAACTCATCTCAAAACTTGTCTAATGCGTAATGTCATTTTAAAAAAAAATGGAAAATGACCTTTGCTCCATTGTTTTCACCAAAACTTTGCAAAGCAGTTTGCTCAATATATGTCACCATTATCTTCTCCATTATGATAAATATCTTAGAAATAGTTTGAAGTTCACTCTTTCTCTGACACACACTCTCGCGCACACTCACTCATGCAAATACACAGGAGGATGTATCATAGAACAGGAAATAAAACGAGATGAATCATACACAGATACACAACATCATTATGCTTCTGTTTATGAACTAGTCGTCTTCAGCATGTTGTGATCTTTTACATACCTTTGTTATTTTCACCAACTTGAGTGACATGTCTGGAAATTAATGCACCGGTATAAAGGTGCATCTCTTTGACTTTAAACTGCTGTTTTGCCGGAGGGAGTCACACTGATTGACATTGCTGGGACATTTTAACAACAGTTGAATTGATTGTCTCTGCCACTGGGCATTAACACAGGCTAGGTTACTGTGTCCTTTCAGGCTTTCTAGTTCTCTTTATTCCAGCTGCTCTGACTGTAAGGCCTCAGACAGTCAGGTAAGAGATCAAAGACCTGTAAACTGTAAAGAGGTTTAAATGTTTGAGATTGAAGGGAAGATCCTGGAATTCTGACATTAATATATGAGATGGATCTAAAAAAAAATGTATTAATTTAAAAACTTAATTTTTTGTGCCACAAGCAGGGTGCAGTATAAAATTTCTGTAGTTATAACTGAACGGCATGAGCCTGACAGAAACACTGACTCAGTGGTGTCAGTTTAGGGTGGAAGTTTTTGAAATTATATTTCAGGATGTTCAAACGACCAAAAGAAAAAAAAAAATACAAAACAACAAATTTACATTTGAACAAGAACAAAGCAGGTACTGAGGCCCTCCAACAGACACTGGTGCATAAAGGACACACAGCTATGTACAGTTTCCAGAAAATGACGTTCTATTTACTCTTATTTTGACATTCTGTTTTGGCTCCAACCTGGTCTCATGGAAAGACGTACTTGTGGGAACGTTTTCGCGAGTCGCAATACTGTACATACCAATACGTACATATCACTGCAGTTTCCAACAGAAATGAACACTAGAGGCAGTAAAACAGCAAGCGCTTTTAATAGTTTTCATACACAGTTACGATAACAGGGTCAGATTATGGATTAATAAAGACTTCTTTTACGTCTCCTTGCACAATATTATGTTATGACTTCAAAACACTTTTTATCAAAGTGCACGATTTGTAAACGAATATATTTTGGACTTTGCATCGCTTAACCAGCTCCATATGTTTCATGTGTTTTCGGACATAATAAGCTTGCTCGGTAGCTTAGGACGATGAAGCCATGGGTACGAATCCCGTGAAAGACAAGTCACGGTAAAAGAGCTCAAAGATGATAGATCAAAACAAGCTAAAAAGGCACGATTATGGATGCTTTTTTATGTCACATTTGCTTTTGTTAACACTATCGGGTAGGTTTAGGTGTAGTGTTGGTGGTACGCTATTTTAAAACGTAATGGAGCATTACACTTTTAGCGCCACTCACCGGACAAATTTCAAATCAGAACTGCAGTGATTCGTATAAAAACCCAACGTCATAAAAACGTACCATATTCACGTTATCTGTTCCGGCAAAAAATGAACACGCTTTTACTCAGTGGACATTTCACATTGAAACTGCAGTGATATGTAGGCTACGTATTGGTACGTAGTTTGCCACTCGCGAAAACGTTCCCACAGTCACGTTTTTCTAATGAGACCAGGCTCTTTGTTTCCATTTGTTCCTGTTCTCCTCTCTGTTTAAGGTACATATACACGACAACGGTGTACTAAAAACGGAAAACGACTAAAAATGCTGTATAACACTACTTCATCCAAACCTTTTTATTCATCCAAACCTTCTGTAAAAAGCTGTCCAAACACTATTATGGCCATTTCTTCTTGCCCGTTGCCCGCCATGTTTGTTTACTTTAAAGTCACGGTTGACCATGAGAGATTTTGCGAGATTTCCCATGTTCACAGTCTAGAATCTGGTTGTTTGTGAATGGAATTAGTGTGTTGTACTTGGTCATATTGCAGCACTCCACACATAATAGGAACAAAACTGTTAAATCTATGATTTTTTTTTTTTTTTTTTAATCATCATGTTTCCTTCAATATATTGTATTCATTATTATTTATTTATTTGGTCACACTTTGTTTGGTAACACTTTATTTTAGTGTTGTTGTTACATGTAGTTACTGTATTAATAACTAGAAATTATGCATAATTACATGCAATTAACCCTAAACCAAACCCTCATCCTAAACCTAACCCTATAGTAAGTACATGTAGTTAATTATTATTAGTACTTAAATGTATAAATACACTGTAACATGGACACCTTAAAATAAAGTGTAACCCTTTATTTTAAGGTGACCTTAATAAATAAATAATTACAGTGTAATTACACAAAGAATGAGCAATATTAATCAACTTCATGTATTTCCTATAGATTTAGTGTTAGGTTTAATGGGTTACACTTTATTTTAAGGTGTCCGTGTTACAGTGTAATTATACATTTAAGTACTGAGTAATAATAATTAACTACATGTACTTACTATAGGGTTAGTGTTAGGGTGAGGGTTTGGGTTAGGGTTAATTGCATGTAATTATGCATAATTTATAGTTATTACTACAGTAACTACATGTAACTTGTGTAACAATGAAACTAAAATAAAGTGTTACAGTTTAGTGTTTGTTGCTTGTAATTACTCATAATTTTACTGTATTTACTGTAGTAAATAAATGTAATGTGTAACAAGGACACATTAAAATAAAGTGTTACCCTTTATTTATTTATTTATTTTACCTGGATCTCCTAGAATAAATAGAGGTAAATAATCTAAATAACCTCTCTTTTGTCAGCAATTTTGAATTGTTGTTGTATCAACTTCCCATTAAGAACTTTAATTACTAAACAGAGCATAAAAATACTTGTGTGAATTTTTCAAACAGACTACTTATGCAATGTCTCTGTTGCATAACTGAAGAAACAGCTCTAAAATGCATTTTGTAAGAAGGCCAAGGGTGCGTACATTAATGGGTTAAGAATAATTCATGCATAATATTATGAAACATAATGAATACACTGAGGGCTTTCATTTTGTTTTACATAGACCATCACCAATCAGTTTCAATGATACAATACCATATATGTATTTCCTAATAAAGCAAGTTGCACATTTTTGCCCTGTTTGATGTCTTTACTATTGCAAGCATTTAGACAAGCCCAGATATAAAGCAGAAGTTCGACTTAACATGCAATCACTGACAGCCGTATTTGTGCATTCAGAAAACACAGCTTGGTGTCAATAATTAGACCTGAACCTTGATGAATACTGTTATCTTATATTCACTTCAAATCTAATAGTTTTTAGTCATTAGTAGCAGCACACTATAGTCTTTTGCCATTAAAACAGGACTGTGGGGTAAAGCACATAAGAATATTAGCCAAAGAGCCCTGCTCTTAAAGATACTGCACATTAAGTTAAATAATTACATTCTGAAGGGCAAACACATCCTTTCAATAGCAGTTCCTCAAGTGGAAAGTACTTGAAAGCCATACTTGAGTAAAAGTATAGATATCTTACCAGAAAATGACTTTGGTAGAAGTTAAAGTCACTGTTTAGAATATTACTTGAGTAAAAGTTTTAAAGTATGTGATATTTTTTGTACTTAAGTATGAAAAGTATTTTTTTTTTTTAAATTAAAAGTATTGAAAGTAAAAGTACAAGTAAATGTAAAATACAAAAGGAGTAAAAAAAATTATTAAAAATTGTTCTGTACAGTTTGAGCAGCAAGATTGTGTTCAGTTTTAACTCTTTCTTACATTTTGTTTTCTTTGAATTAAAAAAAATGGCAAAATTGTAAGTTTTAAATATAAAAAATACTAATATATTAATTATACATTGATCATTCATGTTAATTCATAGTGCATTATAACTAATGTAAGAGATAACTTTAACAATGAACAATACTTTTATTAACCTTATTTAATGTTACAAATGGACTCTTATTGTAAAGTGTTACCATTTCATATAAATCCAAACAGTCATGCTTAAAAATTGCCATCGTTACACACAAAGGCATAGCATAGGTCTATTATATGTATACTTTCACACATTATTTGCCTCCATTTTAGAAAACGTTATGATTATCTAATCAAAATATGTTACAGTGCCGATAAAAAAAAGAACTGAAATCGAATACATTTCTGATTTGTTATGTTTCTGTCGCTGCATGATGAGGATACAGTTTAAATATGCAACTTCGCTGGATAACGAATGCGTAACAGCGAACAAATGGATATAAACTAATGCAAATGAATGGTAACAATCGTGACATAAAACAGTTGGTGTTTTTGTCACATTGTTTTAACCGCTTGAGGTACTACTAATGTTAGCATCCTCTCAGCCTCTACGGCAAACATAGCCTACTACTGTTCTCCACTAATGCAGCATCTAGTCAACAAACTAATTACTTTATAACGATATGAAAACAGGTACTGTAGTGTACACTGTATAACATACTGTTTTGTTGTCTATGTTTTAAATCCGTTTTTGAAGTGTCCCGCTCTGTGCAGCACACAGCCTCACGTCACGTGTCAAAACAAACTCTACGAGACATCAGTGATAGTTTTTATTTCGCCTCTAGAGGCCGCTCTCGTAGAGTATAACGACAGCGCACTCTTCTCAGCCGCTCCAGCAACAGACGCAACCCGGAAAATGAAATCATCCGCGGTTGTGCAAGCACTTGTTTGCACATGCTTGCTTGTAGTCTGTGTTCTTCCGACTTTATTTTGTAGTAAGTAACGAAAATGCTTTGGGAAAATGTGTCGGAGTAAAAGTATACAGTTTATTCAGGAAATGTAGTGGAGTAAAAGTAAAAGTTGACAGAAATATAAAAACACAAGTAAAGTACAGATTCTCCCAAAAAATACTCAAGTACTGTAACGAAGTATTATTACTGGCAGTAAAATAATTTTTTTTATTTCTATATCATTTAACAGAAGCCTATCACTGGCTACAATTTTGTCACTGTTTTTCAGTGTCTCGTGCTGTGAGTGCCATGTATTTAAGACTCTGTATTAAGCATTTCAATTACAGCTTTGATGTTTGGACCTAGGAGAGAGTACATGATTACATATTTTTTTTTTATTTTAGAATAAAGCAAATGATCTGCAGAACGTGTAACTCAATTTGACTGACAAAAGTTGTACATGTGTATGGGTAACCTACAATAATCGTGATTGATGAGACAAATTTTCCACAAAATTTTTGGAAGTTGCTTGGCTCAAGCATTGTTTGAATGATCATTGATGTTTCTGACTGTAATTAAAAATCTAATTTTCAAATCTCATACACTAATAGACTGTTAGGTTAGGGTTAGAATACGTTGACATAGTTGCAAAGCTACTTACAGTCTGTTGGGGAGCATCAAAATAAAATGTTACAGTCTACTAATACTCTAATGACTAGTAGTTGGCATGTAGTTGCAAAGGGTAACACTTTATTTTTTAAAGGGTTAGTTCACCCAAAAATGAAAATTCTGTCATTATTACCCTCATGTCGTTCTACACCCCTAAGACCTTCGTTTATCTTCGGAATACAAATTAAGATATTTTTTGATGAAATCCGATGGCTCAGTAAGGCCACTATTGAGAGCAAAGCCACTGAACCTCTCAAGATCAAAACACTGCTTCTGATCTTTACGAACTGAATCAGTGGTTTGGAGCGCCAAAGTCAAGTGATTTCAGCAGTTTAGCCGTTTGATAGGAATCACTAATTCGAAACAAAAGATTCGTAAAGCTCAGAAGCAGTGTTTTGAAATCGGCCATCACGAGATATTGTTGAAAAGTCGTTATTTTGTTTTTTTGGCGCACAAAAAGTATTCTCGTCGCTTTATAATATTAGGGTAGAACCACTGAACTCACGTGAACTGTTTTAATTATGTTTTAGTACCTTTATGGATCTTGAGAGGTTCGGTGGCTTTGCTCTCAATAGTGGTCTCACTGAGCCATCGGATTCCATCGAAAATATCTTATTTGGTGTTCCGAAGATGAACGAAGGTCTTACGGGTGTAGAACGACATGAGGGTGAGTAATAAATGACATTTTAAAATAACTATTTTAAGGGTCATTTGGTTGTTAAATATTAGCCATTATTTATGCAGTTAAACATGAACACACCAGAAATTGTCTTTACTAAACTGTTACTGACAACTTAGCCATAATTACTGGCTTATTCAGGTGAATAAACTTGAACATCACTCAGTGAGTGCCATACAAATCAATAATTATTGTGGTTATACTTTTCACCTTAGAACAGTTGTCTTTATTACACAATTTTAGCAATTTATTACTCAAACCTGTAAAATCAACACAAATTACAGTTTTTTTCAACTGCTTACACACATTTTCAAAACTTTGTCTCTTTTTTTCAAAACTTTACACACAAATCCAAGAATTGCACACACAAAATGCAAAACGCCTCACATCTCTTGCAAAATGAAGCACTGCATTCAAAATATCACAAACACATCTCAAAAGCAAACATTTGTCTTACTTTGCAAACACATTTGCCATAATATTCTATTTTTGGATATATCATATACACACAGATATTCAAAAGCTACAGCTCTTTTTTCATAAGCTGCTATGTACATTTCTGTACAAGATTGAGAGTAATTGGCAGAGAGATGTTGAAAAATTCATGGTAAGCAAGAAAGCAAGATTGAAACCAAACTATTTTTTTTTTTGCCACCTTTGGTGATAAACTAATTACTGCAAAAAAATTAAATGCGCATGTGCGACCTGCGCGTACAAGTACGCGCTGTTACAAAAATCCAGCGGTGCGCGTACACTCTTCTGATGATGAAATTCGCGTCACGCTGACCTTCGCACATGCGTAAAAAGTAAACTATACTTTGGGCTTTAGTTGACATAGTGCCAAAGGAATGTCTAAAATGGACTATCAAAGTTTAACTGTATGTGTAACATTTACTGTACATTCAGTTAACCATTAATTATTGGCTTATATCTGCTTATTTATCCTTCAAATGTTTAATCCTTCAAATGTTTGATAAGTTGTAAAGTTAGTGGATAAATTTATGTAGTTGCTGTGAAGTTGATTCAACTCATCGACTAGCATGTGCCATCATGTTAATCTTTTGTGCAAATCCAGTGTTGAATTGACCCTTGTTTGTGAAGCAACACTCTACTACAACAACTCTTCCTCTTCTCTAAAGCAGCCCAGCATGGCCTCACCCCTTTGTTACGTGTTCTCGGGGGCAGGGTTTATGTAAATTTTAGGGTTAGTGATGTCACTAACCCGGGAAGAAGCTCGTTGTAGTCCCTACCAGCCATTTGTTGTAGTCCAAAGCATTGAACTTTGAGTGTCATAACTTTGAAGAGTTGTTGATGCTCAAACAGCAACATTACACACTAAAGTTAAAAAAGTGAAATCATAATCAACCACCCCATAATTATGGACAGCTTGGAAGTTACTTAAAGTTAGTGGAACATCTAAAGTTGACTATATCAAAATAAACTGTTACATAATTGTATTGTACTTGTAGATCATAAATGGGTCCTAAAAACAGTCTTTGTTTACTTTTCCCCTCATTTTTTGTTTAAAAAAAAAAATAAAAAATGTTGTGTCATGACATTGACCACAAGCGTATTATTCTAACAAATCTTTAAAACTGTCAAGCTTATTAATTTAGCTTGCGATGGCACAATGCAATTTCCTAAAGTCATTTTTTTGGTTCTTAGGATGTGTTAAATAGTACAGAAACATATTCAAAAATCGCCCAGATATGCCAAAGGGGAAGATACAGTATACCGATCACATAGTGCAGTGTATTGCTTGTACTAGGGCATCTTTTCTTTTTCAAATGGCATTCAATAACAAAAACAGTTCAGGATATACTTCACAAGACATGCCAGAGGAAGAAAAGGAATACATTTCAGCAGGTCTTCATCAAAAACAGAGAGAGAGAGATAGAGAGAGGCCACGAGGGGAGAAATAAACAGATTAGAAAAGCAATTGACATTTCCCTAAAGCATGCAAGGGCTTATTTGCATCAGTTCACCAGCTCATGTTTTATTTATCTGTGATCACAACCGATCGTGAGGAAAATTAATCAATAGGAAAGCCACCCGTAGCGCCGGCCTGCGCCACGCCATCCCCCCCGCCCGCTTCGCCCCCATACCTTTACACCCTGCATCGAGGTGACGGATTTCTCTATCCGAGGAATGCTTGGAGGAGCTCCATATGGCCGGGATCAAAGGTGTTGTTCACTGCACGGTTCTGCTTGGTTGCCAGCCACTGCCGTTAATTAGAAAACAAGATCAGAGGCGGTATTAAAATCCAATTAAGCCGGAATGAACAGATTGCCAAGTGATGTTCACTAATGTATTACCGAGCACCATGCAAATTTCAGCGGCTGTGTTTGGTCGGTGTCGTGTGTGCGTTGCATGTGGGTGTGCTTGTGTTTATCCCCTGTCTCTTCCTCCAATCTTCTGCACTCAATGAAAGTTCTTCAAATTGCCTGACTGATCACACTTCAGCAGCATAACATTACCTGGAGGGTGAAGACCCTGCCAAATTATGAAGAGCAAAACAAATCTCATGCCAAACAGAGAGAAGGGGGTTTACATGGCCTATATGTGAGCTTCAGAGTGATTCTTTAGGATTATTCCAACAACATGAGCAAATGATCTTGTTGAATTGGGCTAATGATGCAGATTCCCATGGACACTAGGCATCTGAACTGCGAAGACATAAGTGCCTCCAGCTGGTGGTCCACGACCGACTGTGCTGCAGCGGATGAGGGGCTAGCAAAGAAAAACACACGACGCCACATAATAAAGGCTAATGAGTGACAGGAAGGAGACCTCGAGTGTCAGGAAATTACCCTGATGCAAAGACATAAAAATAATGGCTAATTAATAGGATTTTATAAATAGAGCCACGCGACGAAGATGAAAGCTGGAACGTTATTAGTACGGCAGATGACCCTGTGTCATGTGTAATGCTACGTTTGCGTTAGACCAGAAATTTGTTTATCTGCTTCTCTTTCTTGCCAAAATAGCTCACATTTCAAACAGGTTCATCATCAGTTTCCAGATTAACACTTGGATTAACATGATCGTGTGATCAAATTTAATCTCCCTGACCAACTTATCTAGTTAGCTAGAAATCAAGTTACGCTTCAGTCTCTTACAAAAACAGCCATCCATTCATTCTGCCAGAATTTACATCAAGTCAAACAATCTAGTTTTTTCCCCCTTGCTCATATTTTACACATTACGAGCATAAAAGAAGTATTCATTTATAAATTGTCTATTAATTGAAGCCGAAATTCAAACAATGTCATAATCAAAGTCGTCCTCCTTCCTGCTTCACCATCAGTAACTACTTCTCTTTTCTTTTTGTCTGGTCAACAAATGGTGTTAATATTTACCTACAGTATGTAGTCACAACCCATCAGTTTGAACTAACTAGTGGATAGAAAACATCCAAAATACATATTTAAGTGTTTATTTTATTACACTTCATTTATTGATATCTGTAGATTTCAATTCGAGTACGTATCTTTAAAAGCTACTTTCTGAAAATGAGTTTTTTTCTTATGCACCGAGTCAGAAATCTCCACTTCAGTAGAACTTACAGAAACTTTACAGTTTTATTCCTATCTTAATTCTGAAGGTTTTTACAAAGGGGTTTGTTCACACATCATTTGCCTCATTTTATTTAAAAAACATGGTGAAAATGTTGGGGTTTTTGTGGCTGTTGACGCAGAACCTGAATGTGAAACATGTTCCTGGATCAACATCTTTGTTGAACATGGAACAACATTCAACCAATCAGATATGAGGGACAAGTTTACAGTTTAGGCTTACAACCATAGTTAGGTGCTTCTACATCAGTGTTATTAACCTATCATTTCCCTCTGATTTTAGGGATAACTTATGGGTAGGCTTAGGTTTATGGATAGGGGTATGGTTATGATTAAATTTTCGAACAGGAATGTTGTACCAGGATCAACAATATATGTTGACCCAGGAACGTGTCTACCTCTGCAAAATCAGGACGTGTGGCTGTTGACAGTATTTTCTGCTTTACAGAGTGATAGAGAAATTAGTCAAAATCTACAAATTTTTTGCATTCTGATTCTGACATTCCTAATTTGAATATTTTCAATAATTTTCTATTCTTGACAGATAATTTTTTCATAATTTTGGCAAAAGATGAACTGTTAAATGAGTGATCTTGAGATTAGTCCCTGTAGTCATTCAATTTGACTCTCAAATGCTGATGTAATATATATTATGAAGTGAAGTGACATAAAGTGTGGTAACCCATACTTGGAATTTATCCTCTGCATTTAACCCATCCAAGTGCACACACATTAGGAGCTCCTGGGGAGGGATTGCGGGTTAGGTGCCTTACTCAAGGGCACCCCAGTCATGGGCATTGAGACTGGAAGAGAGCGCTGTTCATTCACTCCCCCCACCTACATTTTCCTGCCAGTATTGAGAATCAAACCCACAACCTTCAGGTTACAAGTCCACCTCTCTAACCATTTAGCCACAACTGCCGCTAAACTTGACAAGTGATTTTTATAAAATGTAGTTTGAATACTATCTTCTCAGTTGTTTAAAAGATGAAGGCAATTATCAAGGTTTGATAAAGTGATGTCTAATTTTCCAATAAAAGATGATACATTTTTACGATTTGTTACATTTTAATGCAGATTAAAACATATTCCACACGGCTCCGGGGGGATAATAAAGGCCTTTTGAAGCGAAGAGATGCGTTTGTGTAAAAAAAATGTCCATATTTAACAAGTTAAAAATAAAATATCTAGCTTCCGCCAGACCACCTTCCATATTCAACTTACATAGAAAGTGTAAAACTCTTGCAGTTCAAAAAGCTTACGCTACATCCTACGCCTTCCCTATTCAACTTACGGAAAAAGCTTAACTGACACGACGCTAGTTTACACTTTCTTCGTAACTTGAATACGGAAGGCGGTCTTGCTGAAGCTAGATATTTTACTTCATAACTTGTCAAATACGGATTTTTTTTTTTCACAAACGCATCGTTTCGCTTCAGAAGGCCTTTATTAACCCCCCGGAGCCGTGTGGAATATGTTTATGATGGATGGATGTGGATGGAAGCGCTTTCTTCAGCTCATACTTGTTTGGTAACGCTTACTGCCATTATAAAGCTCAGATGCGTCAGGAGGATATTTATTAATATTTCTCCGATTGTGTTCATCAGAAAGAAGAAAGTCATATACACCTAGGATGGCTTGAGTGTGAGTAAAGCTTGGGGTAATTTTCATTTGAAAGTGAACTAATCCTTTAACAGGTTTAGCATTTTTACAGTTTTTCTGTAATTTTTTTTAACATATTTTAGAGAACACTATATAACTTATGTTGTGTAAAACCAGATTGGCTCTGACAGTATACAGTAGCGTACAGTAACATTAATGACAATTAATTATCAGCTGTAATCTGAAAAATAAGTCAAAACAGACACCATTATTGAATCCAAAGCATTTCCTCTCTCACCTCTCACCTTCACCCTCTAGCGCCTCTCTCTCACGCCAAAGAAAAGTCTATTTTCCTTAACCTCTTAAAAGCCCTTTAATGAGGCAGAGTCCTTTAAGCCGAGGGACAAAGAGGACCCTCATGCGGGAAGATGTGAGCTCTTCTCCAGCCACCTGCCCAAACACAGGTGACTGCATTATAAAGAACTCCCGTCAGCTCTCACAATAGGAACGCATCCTACAGACACGCTCACAATGACCCCGGGGCCCTCCAGACCCTCCCATTGATTCCCCAGCATGCACTTGAGACACAAGAGGTCAAACTCCAGACAGCCTAGATTCACCACCATCGTCTGTTTTATGCCGTCTGTTCTAACTCAGTGATCTGCTCACGTTTTGGACTGGGAATTTACCCCACACGAGGTCTTCAAGCTTCTGTCTTCCTGTTTCGGAAAATGGTTGGTTGGCTCTTGACTGCAGTGATGTTGTGCTGCGTTTCACTTAAGGTGCCTCACAGTAGTATGAATGTGAAGTCTATATAGATATAAATTTGCAAGATGTGAAAAAACTACAGAGGTTTTGGCAGCTTTGAACATTTTATGGATGGTGTTAACCAAAGACAAAGAGGCTTATTCAATTTATTTGACAGTCTAGAGGGTTTAAATTTGAACAGAAACACAGCACAACCTGAAGCGTATGGTATCCTGCTGGAGCATTTGAGTGAAAGTATCTGTCTTCACTTACCATGTAACAAGCTCTGTGCTGAGCAGACACTTCTCAAGATGTCTTGCCATAAAACAGACAGATATAAAAGTCACTTGAATATGAGGAGCTAATTATCTGCTTGTAAAAGAAGAGCATATATTTATTCACAAATGTATGGGACGTCCCTGCATAGAACCAGTCTTGTCATATCTAAATTTGATAATGCAAATGATATATTGTGTTTCACAAGCTCAGATTTTGTCTTGGCTATTTTACAGTTAATTGGCAAACATGTGTGCATGTACATTATATTCAGATTTCCAGCAATTTTTAAAGGCATTTCAGAATAACTCCCATTTCATGAAGTCTGCTGTGGAGCTTGCTTCAGTGCGGGCTCGGCAAAAGTGAGCATCGAGGGCGCATATCGCTCGCGAGCACACTTCTGAAACTTAAAATGACAAATGGGACACCCTAAGGTCTCGTGGACTTCACGATCACGTACACGCAGTGGCCATTTTAAGTCCACAAGACCGTAAGTGCATATAAAGCCAGGCCTGGTGCCACGAGGGGGCAAAAGGGGGCATTGCCCCCTCAAATCTGATTTGTGCCCCCTCATTTTCAATTTGTCCCACCTCCGACCCCGAAACGTGATCAATTGTAACCCTTTGACGCGTACGATCACACCAGTGTGATTAGAACGTTTAGTGCATCACTGCTAAATTCAAACGTGCTTTTGCATTTTGGCTGGCGCTGAGCCAGAGACGGACACGCTCAGTGCTTTTCATATTTCTTAACTATTCAGTGTTTTCAACCACATAATGTTTATTTCAGGTTTCAGACATTTAAATGAAGTAGTAGGCTATATATAAAAAAGACATTTATAGTTTGTTAAATTCAAATTCCAATGATATGGAAGCTGCAATAATCCTTTCAATGTTTTATTCATATCAGATACATTGTGTATGAAACAATCAAGTTTACTCCATTCTTCTCCCAGTTTACCAGCCACTTTTATGTATTTCGGGGAAAAATGGATGAATTTAGGCCTACATGATGTAAATCCGACAGATCCTCTGAATTGCGGTGCAAACTCATCGCACGTTATATATCAACTAACATGATCATTATAAAGGTGTTTAAACAACAAAAAACATTCACTTCCACATATTTGACAATCAGAATATATCATATAATTCATTATATAGTTAACAAGTTTGTGAATATTTTGAATAAAAGGAAAAACTAAATAAACGCGATACACACCTGTCATAGTGTGGCTGCATGACACGTCACCAAGAAATTAATAGTCGTTCTAAAATAATCTTCTAAAATAACGCCTTAAAAACGTGCGCACGATTACCCCCTCCAGAATTATAATTGCCCTCCCAGTTCATGTGACCTGGAGCCAGCTCTGTATAAAGCGTTCCATTTGGGACAGGGTCGAATGCTTATAGAATGTTCATCAGATGCTTTCAAAAACAAAAAATGAATCACGTTACGTGCGCACGAGTGCGAGCACAAGCAATCATTTTCTGGCTGCAATTCACTTAACAGCCACCGGTGTCGCTAATAACAAGGGTTTCTGAGTTCTACATATAGCCCCTTTTGAATTAAGTTTAAATAGTTTAATTTAATTTCTCTAATTTTGTTGGATTTATAAACAATAGGATAAGAAAGTAAATGTAATAACAAACAAATTATCTTTCTTATTAAGTCTTATTAATTACATTTAAGTTGTTTTAAATCTGTAATTTTAATAATAAATTTTATGCACCACTGGTGACAACAAATGGACAAATTTAATGATTATATTCAAACACTCCCCCTTTCTGTCACTGATTTGATAAACAGTCCCACCTCAAATTCACACCAAGCATCGTTAGCCAACTGTGGTTGCAAGTTCCGTTGAATTGTGTTGTAATGACGGAACTTGTGGCCATAATTGGCTTTGGGAAACGCACCCCTGGATGGGATGCACAAACAAACATGTTCTGATAATGCCACCAAGCCACAGCATTTGCATTTTTAAGGGGGCTCATCCTACGAATGGCTTACTTATACTTGTCTCTGCATATTTTAACCTTGAAAAAAATGACACTTATACACATGCAGTGTTGACATTGATTTATGGCATATCTGACACATTTTACTTGCGGTATCTGCCTCTATTAAAATGCACTATCACTAGGAGTACCTGACCATTAAAAAATGAGGAGGGCTAGAAGTTTACCCAACCTTGAAAGTTGCACAAGAGATCACCTAGACTCTTTGCTCTCGGTGTCAAAATTCCTCTCGAGCCGCTGTGAACAGCACAATCACCTTGAGATTAGCTTCAAATAGAGTAACGATACGGCTCTGAAAATAAAACAACAGACGAGGCTTGTGCGCTGAAAGATGGCTGATCTTGTACTCTGTAATTAAGCCAGTCTGCACTTGATGAAAGCAAATTCAACTGGCGGGGCCGCAGTTTCACAGCCAGTTTGCTTTTACGACATAATTACAGTCCAAATCAAATGAGAAGATTTCATATTTCGCCGGGACAAGCGCGGACTCCAGTGTCAACAATTACACTGACCCCCCCGAGGTAGAGAAGAGGCAGTCTAAATAGTTCAGTAATTCACCTCTGTTTGGGTGCTCCAGGGAGGTCTGACTACAGGAATTCAAATGACTGCAACTTGGAGAGAGTGGTGGCAATTATTCAGACCGTAGGTGTGGTTTTTCATTATATACAGGCTACGCTTCACTGTTTCCCCCATTCCAATGTGTCATCAAGTATCTCCAGAGCTTGTATCAGCATGACCCGAGCTCATATTTCATTTATACAAATGGAATTGTTCTGCAGGGGAAAATTAATATCGGACTGTGCAGAATGGGTGTCAGCATGCCATTGAATACAATGGTAACTGAAACAACATAGTTTCACACCCTCAGCCCCCTTTTCTCGGGTGACGTACATCTCACAAGCTTAGCAACTAAACAAAACATTGGTTGTTAACCATAAAAAAAAAAAATAAAAAAAAAAACTACATTTAGTTAATGTTAAGGAGTATCTAACCAGTAGTGACACTAGTAGCTTAAATATATTTTTCTTTAGCAGAATATAGATTTTCCAGTAACAAGGTACATCTTTCAGCGATTAGTGGTTTACAACATGCTACATCAGTGTTCTGACTGCAATATATTTTTGCCCCTTCCCTAAATAGATTCAGTGTTGAAATAGCAATTTGTAGTGAAGCTCACTACTTTATCAAAATGGTAGCTTGACAGTAGTCGAACTACTTCAAATTATTAGCAGCATGTAGTTTAGCATGCTACAATTTCAAAGTAGCTTCACCCACACTGCATTTATTGTATGTTAAATCTGCTGCCTTTTTTCATAGTCTCTGCACTGACTGAATACTTGAATCCTGCAGAATGTATGAAAATATGGTAAAATGCTGTAAAGCGAACTAAAAATGCTACACTCTTAAAAAGATAAAAAAAAGTTTCCAAATGGGGATTTTTGCAGCAATGTTCAGTGAACAGTTCTTAAAAAACTTTGAGCTGTTTTATCAAGCGTTGTGACTCGTGTTTCAGCGTTCCAATGCAAAACTGTACCAGGTGAGCTACCAAGCAAGTTTACTACATTGGGAAGGCCATGAAGCTGGTTATGTGATGCAAACATCAAAAAGTGTTAATTTACAGATCATGCATTATTGTGTAAGTGTTTTGAGGTCATGACATTGTATTGTGCAAGGAACCACATGAAAATAAATTTTCATTTATCAGTAATTTTCATTAATAGTGAAAATAAATAAAAGTGGTCAGTGTTTTATGGCTCTAGTGTTCATTTTATCTGGAAACTACATACTTAAATGTATGCATAGGTATGTTTTTGCAGTTTTGCAGAAATGTAGGCAGAGCCTGAGTTGATCTTTTTCCACTATAAAGAACTTTTTGTGCATTGAAAAGATTACATGGATGTTCTAACAGTGTCTAACATTTATTGGTAGCTGCCAAGCATTATGCATGCTAGCCAAAATTGGGCCCTTTTTTAACGATCTAAGCACATGGTCTGAAGCACATGGCGCAGGTGCACTTAGGGCATGTCCGAATCCACTTTTGCTAGTTTACGACGGAAAAAACGGTCGGCGTGCCAGGCGCATGGTCTAAAAGGGTTCTAGGCTACCTAGTCTCTTAATGAGTCATGGGTGTGTTTTGGGCGTAACGTGCAATAAACCAATCAGAGTATCATCTCCCATTCCCTTTAAAAGCCAGTTGCGCTTGCACCATGGTGGATTCACTATTTGCAAGCGGAAAGATTGAACGCTTCTCCAGAGAGGAATCCTTTTATATTTAATATTTAAAAATGTTTGTGTGCTGCTGCGCGTCCCTGTGTGTGTAACAAGCCGAGTGTACACGCGTTGTGCATCCGCCTATAGGCGCATATTACTAACACACCCTTTAAATAACAACAAAAAAAAGGCATTGAGACTTTAGACCACGTTTTTGTTGGTCAATGGCGTTTTTTGTTGCCTCAAAATAGCAACACGCCAACAATGCGCCTGAACACACCTCGTTTTCAGACCAACACACCCATGGGTGCACAGATGGGCGCGAGTGGATTTGCTATTTAAACAATGTGGCGCTGGACATGAAAATGATAACTGCGTCGTGCTGAAACTAGCAAAAAACATTTGTGTCGCACCTGGCTTTGCATTGCGCAGGGTGTATGATAGGGCCCATAAACACACAAGGGAATGGGAATATGTAGAACTGTGTGACAGGCAATTCTTCATCAACAATTCTGCATAGGGGAGTTGTGGCCTAATGGTTAGAGAGTCGGACTTA
Organism: Mylopharyngodon piceus; assembly: GCA_039654765.1. NCBI lineage: Eukaryota > Metazoa > Chordata > Actinopteri > Cypriniformes > Xenocyprididae > Mylopharyngodon > Mylopharyngodon piceus. Next base: position 24,026,185 of record CM077456.1, read on the forward strand.
TAACCCGAAGGTCACCTGAAGGGTTCGAGTCTCATTACCGGCAGAAAATGTAAGTTTGGGGAGTGAATGAACAGCGTTCTCTTTCACTTTCATTACCCACAACTGAGGTGCCCTTGAGCAAGGCACCTAACCCCCAATCACTCCCTGGGTGCCGCAGCAAAAATGGCTGCCCACTGCTCCAGGTGTGCTGTGTGTGTGCACTTGGATGGGTGAAATGCAGAGCACAAATTCCAAGTAAGGGACACCATACTTGGCTACACATCACTTTAAATTTGCTTTTGTGCAGGCCGGTGTCATAAAAATAACAAGAAATACATCAATTTAGTTTTCATCATCATACAACAGTTACTCAGTGGAACAGGAGGCATCTTACAGGAAGTAAATGGTCTTTAACTCTGCAAAGTCTTTGTTCTTTTAGGTCATATCTCTGCTTTGGACAGATCTTCAGAATCCACAGCTGCTGAATAGCCACAGCTCAACCAAACATCCCTGCATCTCTGTTTTATAAAAAATCCTCTCCATACCCTCTCATTCCCACGGCAAGCCAGCTGGAGTAGATTTTCCCTGGTTGCCGTCTTGTCTGCCTCATGGGCTCATCCTGCTCACAGGACACAGTTTGATTGGGCAGTGGTCAGAGGAACAGAGATTAGTAACTGGATATATAGAGCAGGGGACTGCTGGGAAGACTCCCTGTCATCCGGTGAAAACCTAGGACTCTGCGGTAGCGAGGCATGGTCAAGGCGTGAGCCACAACCCCTGCTGACAACCCGTTTGTTGCGACCGCGCTTCGTTCAGACCCCTCATTTGCCTGCCACTCTCTCTGTGTGTGACCCATTTGGATCTTAGGCGTTTTAGCCTGACAAATAAGGGGCTACTTCACCACCATAGAGAGATATGTCTCTTCCCATGGCAGAGAGAGGACAGGCCCAGTGGGACCTGCCATTACGAAAGCCTAAAAGGGCTCTTAAATGGCACACCATATCTGAACTACGACACCAGCTCATGTGGGGACGTGGTCAGAACTACTTGGCAGCTCATTGGTGTGGCCGGTCATAATTAGAGTGTGAATAAAGTGGGACCTCGAGGGGAAACTGGTGCCATGAATGAGGCTCTGGGAATCTGACTTCTTAAGCTGTCGGGGACGTGCTGGGACCAGGATGTTTGTGGGCAGAAGATGTCTCCCAGATGTCCGGCTCCATTGTAACCATATTCATCCTTCCCTCTTTGAAGGGACATTCACTACATGTTGCTTAAACATGAAGGATGAACAAGACAACACATGATGAATGAACTATGAAACAATTGTTTGTTTACAATATCTCTAGGTCAGACTGCTTTTAGTTTATGGGTCTCCACATGAGTGGCTCATTCAGAAGGAAATGTCTATGCTGTGACTGGCCATGTGTAAATGTTCTATGAAGAGTTTTTAAGTGCTTCCCCTCCCCAACATGAAACATTGTTGGGGCTACAAAAGACCCACCTGCCTCACAAAAGACAAGAAGGGATGAGGCAAGATGGGAGAGGTCAAGAGAGGTCAGACAAGATTCTGTGCACTCTGCACTCAGACTAAAGAGGAGGAAGGGCAGGTGCAGTGAAGACGGAGGTTTTACAAATTAGTGAAGTGCTTGGGTCAAAGGTCAATTGCAAATCAGCCCTGTTGGGCTTAATTTGCCAGTTTAAGTGGATTAAAATGGAACACAGAAATGCATTTAGACTTAATAAAAATGTGTTTGCTGATTCCTCGGACTACTCATGTAGGGCTCTATGATTTAGCGATCAGGAAAAATGTGGATGTAATCATGGAATTCAGTCATAAAAAAACAAAATTAGGGCTGTACGCTTAGACATATTGTGATATGAACTAGTGTCTGTGAATATTAAACCACAAAAATACAATTTAAATATGAAGTCTGCATGTTCTGTGTGTGTCTGTGTGAATGAATGGCACAGTTTCGTCTACTACACGTACTCAAGCACACGTGATGCTCATGGTGCTTTTAGCGTCTGCCGTATGAGGACATGAACACATGAACTTCTTCTCCAGATCTGCTCTGAGAGTCACTTCACCAGCATTTCACATTTTCACATATGAAAAAAACAAACACACAGAAACTCAAAGGTCTTCACAACGACTAAAAATACAAGTTAAGTTTCACTTGAAGAAAGTGTGACTGAAATATATTACTATTGTAGAGTAAAATGTACATCTCAGTGTATTAATAATAATAATAATAATACATTATTAAAACTTTAAGAAATGATCACAGTTTTTATTGTTTTAATTTTAACAGTAAAGCTCTATTGTGCAGCACTTTTTGCCAAAAAATAATAAAAAAATTAATTTTCATTATATTTTAAAAGATTAATAAATGTTTTATGCCGCCATTTGATTACCACCTTTTTTTTTTTATAATAAATTTGTGTTAAATCAGAACACAGAAAAAAATAAAACATTCATAAAGCCATATTATTGTAATAAAAACATTAATAAATTATTAAGTTGTTAAAGTTTTATGAATTCAATTGATTAGACATGCTTTTTATTAAAAATGTCATTAAACTATTAAAATGTAATCCAGAAAAATTAAAATGGAAAACACAGAATTTAGGAAAAATAAAATGGAACTGAGAAAAATTAAAACGTACTTTAATACGTCAACTTTTAATAGATTGTTTTTAAATTGTAAATGTATGATATGGTACTAACATGATTATAACTTTTATTCTCTGCACAATCACATAACACAGACAAAAGTTTGCCCTATTACATTGAAAATAATTAACAAAAGATGACTTTCTTGTTTGTTTTCATTTTTATTTTATTTTTTTACATCCTCCTGTGGATGGAATTACCAAAATTATGAACAGATATAGTGACAAAACATTTGAATAGACTCACAATTTCATAATGGACTGCAAAATATAAAGATTTTTTGCATCATTTCATAAAATGCCACTGAAATTACAAATACACTGAGTATTTAACAATGAACAAAACATACACGCGCATATATCCATAGAAATTTACGGAAATACCTGCACCAAAAAAGGGGGGAAGGAAAAAACAAAGGCAATAATGAGAAAACCCTGCTATGGTATTCAATATTGTAGAAAAACAGAGGACAAAACATTTTTGTCTCATTTAAAACACATATACAGAAGAGCTCAGTATTCTTATACTTCAACACTGTAAACATCATTTAAAGACAGTGTCATAGTTATTTTTTTAAATTCCAATTGTTTTGTTTTGCCTCCACTGTCAATAATTCTCTAGTCCATCTAAATAAATCAGTAAAGAAATGGCTTAGCAATTTCTCAAAGAAATCTGTGCGTTAACTCTTTCCCTCAAAAATGAAGCACACTTTACATTTCCCAAATAAATGGACAATCATCCTCTACAACTTTATTTGATTTGATTCCTCTTAATGAATTTAAATGATACTGGTTAGTGATAGTTTGTTCGTGGATTGTTTTTTTTCCCCACTTTATAGCAAGGGTTTGAACTACATCAGAAGATAAAGGCTGAATATTAATTTGAGGCACGTCCGTGTTGTCTGGTTATGTCTGTCTCCAAAAGCCATTGGTAGCAATTAAATTCAACATGCTATCTTGACTACACATTTCCTCCTGATTTTCTTTCAAGTTATGGCCACTTCCTGTCATTTACGCAAAGAGAGGTTTGACAGTTTGCAAAGTATCTGACAAGTAGGTGATAAACTACACATCTATATTTAAAAAATTATTCTCGTCCTTGTGTACATTTCTTTATGATGTACCCTGCTGACTAATTTTGAGCGGGAAACATTTAAGCTAACAGCCTTAGCTTAAATTCAAATTTCTATTCAAGTCACAAATAAAATGTAAACTGTAGAAAGTCACAAACATAAACGGCAGGATGTTGTAAATAGCGAATATGCAGATACAGAACGTGGTGTATGCAGAGTGGAGGCGAGGGATGGCTGTCGTGTAAATTTAAGCTGGTGATGTATGAAAGGAGACAGGTGGAGGCGATTCAGTGTGTAGGAACAGAGGTCGTAATGAGGAAATCATTTAATTCCAGGATCCTTTAGAGGACAGGCAGTCACCCAGGGCTTCCAGAGAGCCCCAACACAATTCAGTGATTGCAGTTTCAACAACGCACAGGATGGTGCATAGAATGCTGCTACAAATGAATGGCCTGTGTGTGCGTTTACTCAAATGATTTCTTCAGGTGAGCACCTGTGCTTTATATTGGTGTCCAAATAGCTGCTAATTCATTTTTGATTTCAGAATTGATTCATTTGTGAATGAACACATTCCTTTAATAATTTAATAGTAAATGCAACAATTTGAGCTTATGAATCTTGTGACTTGCCATGAACAAGTGAATCCAGTCTGAATTAGTCAAGACTGCACAATAAACATATTATAATACCATTAACATATGAAAGGATTTGACCTTGAACAAGGTTTTGACATCACTGCAACACAATTAAGAGATAGATGAAGGTGGAAGAAATGGCAAGAAATGGCAATGGATGTTATTTTGAGCGAATCTAAACATTTTGATCTTTAAAAGTAAAATATGGGATTTATAAAAATGTCAGCCTTTTGAAAAAAATATGTTAGGAATGCAAGACTGGTGGCCTCAACACTGTTTATATACAGGAATCATAATAATGTAGAGGAAATATTGTCATTTTTGTTGTCATTTGCACATTGTCATTCTCATAAATGTCATGGTTGATGAACTTTCATTTCATTTCATTTTAAAGGTTGTCAATAGAAAATCATTCAGATGCAGTCAAACTGCATCAGCTGCCTTAAACATCCCTGGGTTTTTTGCCCCTTAAAATTGTTGAATATTTTATTGTCAAAGTGACATTCAGTGCTTTACATCTATCTACTGAATATAACCCATGATGAGTGGGGCAACTGACAGCAACAATAACATGAAAACTTTCTCAGATTTTTAGAAGTTGACCTCTTCTTCAGAAATTACCCCCTTTGTTTCCTTTGAGGAAACTAGTTTAGAACACATAACTGGCTGAATGCCAAAATCTCAGTATTTGTCATATCATAAGATGGGGTGTAGAAATATAATTTCAGGAACTGAATGCATTAGAAACCCATCGATAATGTACCTGCACATGCCATGTGTCATTACAAATAATCCAATAAATACAGAAATTATTGCACAGTAGAAAGGCTCCATGAATTCCTAATGGACTACTCCTCTGTTAGTTGCTGGGAAATGCAAGAAGGGTTTTAGAACCGCAGACTAACATTTCCCTGTGTTCTTGTTTCTCAGGTGGCAGTTTGTTTTCACAAAAAAACAAACAAACAAAAAAAAAAACACTCCAAAAAATATATAGTCAAGAAAAAAACTATCCAGCTAAACCCATAATGCAGTGCATTGAAAAGTGGTCTCAAGCTCTGTCAGCCTGCTCAAGTTTGACCTCATTGGTCAACAAATGCTCTCCATGCCACTTCTTCATGTGTTTTTCCAGGGTGCTGTACACACTGAAGGGCATGTGACAAATATCGCAGCGATAAACCTCTTTGCCAAACTGCCCGTGGGTCTTCATGTGCCGGGTAAGCTTGCTGCTCTGGGCACAAGCGTAGCTGCACAGGTCACACTTGTAAGGCCTCTCACCTGTGTGGCTGCGCCGATGCACGGTCAGATTGCTGCAGTTCTTGAACACCTTACCACAGAACTCACAGGTGTCACTCCGTCGACTCTCCTTGGAGCTGGGTGGTCTCCCTGGCCCAGGACCCCGGAGCTGGAGGTGAGGTGTACTGCTGCCACTTCGCCCTGACATCCCACCACCCTCCAGAATTTCCCCTGGAGGGGTGGAGAAGCGCAGGCTGCCTGTCTCCGATGAAGAGTGCTCAGAAGAAGTGCCGAAAGGTGACTGCCTGGAGTCGTTAAAGCCCAGGAATGGCTCCCTTATGAAGTGGCGGGATGCAGCATAACCGGCAAGCAACTGAGAATAAACATTTTCAGGGGATATGACGGGCACCTGCGGCAGCTCCACATCCTTCTCCACCTTGATCCTCTTGGCGGAGGACCCAGAGAGGCTGGAGCTGGAAATAGGCATTGGCTTCCGGTGAAACATCGCTGAGATGGAATCCTCTGGGCCGCAGCCTCTGCCATTCACCATGGGCCGCCTGTCTCTGTCGATATCCCTGGCTGCCGAATCTATGTCCATCTCCTGGCATGGCCTGCTACCCGGTGGCAGTCTCAAGTGATTGTCGAGGTTGTTGCATTGGCTTTCTGTCACTCTGTCAGTGGCCAGAGGCTTCTCCTCTGGGGAGGGTCTTGGGCCATTCTCTCTGTTTCTGCTCAACTCTGAGTCCATGCTCAGGTTGGAATCAGGCCTGCTCCCATTTTGCTGTTCTTCCTCTTCTTCTTCCTCCTCCTCTTCCTCCTCTTCTTCTTCTTCCTCCTCCTCATTATCCAATCCCTCCCTCGTGCCATTGTCCTCACTGTTTTTAAGCCCCTCTCCAGCTGAGTCTTGCCCTCCCTGCTCAGGTGAACTCCCTATGGAGCCTGACTTGTGCATGTGCGTCTTCATGTGGCGCTTTAGCTTGCTGGCCTGCGAACATGCATGGTCACAGAGATGGCACTTATAGGGTCTTTCGCCAGTGTGGCTACGTCTGTGCACAATCAAGTTGCTTTGGAACTTGAAAGTCTTGCCACAGAACTCACAGGACTTGGCTTTGCCGACCTGATTTAGTGGTGGTGAGGAATTGCCTCTGGACGGAACTGATGGCGGCTGTGAGGGTGTGGTTAGGAAAGGTAGAGGTTTGGAGCCATGCTGGAAGAGAGTGGGGCTGAGAAGCCGATGCATAGGGGGTACACGGTTAGGTGAAAGAGGGGGAGTTGGACCACCGTTGTTGTTGTTGCCCGCCAATTCACGAAGACGCTGAGAGAAGCCCATGGACGGTTCAATTCCCATCGGTGTCAGCCGCATCACTCGCTCAAAAGCACTTGGATGCTGGGACAGTAGACCCATTTCCTCTGGGCCAAGGCGTTCCAGAGGATGACGGGGTGGTGGAGGGCTTACAAAGGGCGGGGTAGATGGCAAGCGGGTTTCAATGTATCCAGGTGGTGGAGGCTCTCGTAACAGTGGGGTACCCATACGCAACAGTTGGAAAGGGTTGCTGCTATCACCCAGAAAGCTGGCTAGAGGGGAACGGGGCAAGGCATCAGCCCCCAGTGGAGGAGGAAGGGCCAAGCGAGGGGTAAGTGAGCAGCTAGTAGGGTGGGTGTCCAGGTAGATGCGTATCCCATGGGTGTTCTGCGCATGCTGCAGCAGAAACCATGCACTGGTAAAGGGTTGCTTACAAGTGGTGCAGATGTAACTGGAGGGCTCATCTCTTCCTGGAAGACACAAAACAAGTGGATGGAATTAATATATACATATTAGCTATTAACTCTCTGATCTGGTGCGAGGGGAGGTTGAGATAGCACACTTTAATAGCTTTCCATGTAATTTGCGCATCTGTTTGTTCTCGGTGATGGCTTTAAATGTAATCAAAGCTAAGAGTCCTCTATGGTGAGGTTCATGGATCATTTCTGTTTAAAAATTAAACAGGCAACATGTGAAAGACATTTCATTGCGTTGCGGCGACAGCCATTTTAAAAGATTGAATGAAAATTACATCACCCTAAGAGGGGAGACAAGAGCTCTCTGATAGCCTAGCGGGTTATCTACTGTGAGACAGGGCCGGCTGCTCTCTAAAGCTGTGTCAAAGAGGATCTGCCTGTATGTGACTCACCCAGAATCTGAGTCACACTAGGGGGTTAGTGAGAGCACGGAAGCTCCCCGAGGGCTGGAGCCTAATGCAGATGGCAGGTATCGCCCACAGGCCACAACGCATTGTGCTAATGCTAATGTCAGCCAGACGTTAATATAGAACTCCCCATTCAACACCCCGACACCCCCACCTTTCACTATTTCCATATGGAGATAATTCTGTGGCAAAAGAAAGAGAAAGAGAGGATTAAGAAAGAAAGAGAATGAAAGGGAATCGTGTTGACAGGTCCATACATTGACAAAGTCAGGTGCATAGTTAGCTACTCTCAGTCACCTATTTACTTATATTTTTGTGATATATTTTCAGTAAAATGTACTTTGCAAATACATGCCAATGCTGTCATGTGCATGCTATCACACTTAAAAAATTATGAATATTAACCATGCAAAGACATGTCCGTTTTTGTTTTTCATAATATAAAGCAAATAACATTGCTGTTTGTACACACAGAAGTGTCATTTGAACTGATGCATTGATTTAGATGATGTATTATTTTCCTCCCCCTAAACATGTTTAAGGAGGCCACTGGTTATCAAAAAATTTGATATTTTGGGGATAATATTTTTTGGGGGGATGGATGGGTATTTTAGAATTTGACACCATTTAATCAGTAAACATGTTGAGAATTGCAGGGGGGAAAAACGTATTACAGGTAACATGTTTAATTTTGATAATTCTGATACAAAACGGTTAGCAATAGCGTCGGTAAGCAACATTCCATATACCCTCACAGAATCATAAGTATTTATGGTTAAGGTGTGATATCGAGGATTTGTTAAGATCATCATATTTCGTTGTGAGTGGTTCTTTGCAGATATTATTTGAGGTTGTCTAAAAAACACCTGACTAATGCAGTGAAGAGAGAGAGAAGAAGACACTGGACGTCTAAGTGGTTGTGTATGACAGGTCCACAGCCTGTGTTTGGTTTGGCTGGCCTTTAAATGGACACCTGGCAGGAGGGATTTTGGATGCTAAGAGAGTAACAGAGAGAGAGACTGAGGGGACATGAGAAAAGAGGTGGTGGAGATTAGATACTAAAATACACACAGGCTGTTCATTTTCATTTTGAGGCCCTGGACATGAGCCCAAGTCTGGATAAAATCAACAACGGACATATTCTGCGCCTAACGCTAGTTCCAAAAAAGCCTCATTAACATCCCATATTCCTCTGATGGCTGTACAGGACTCAACATAGCATGGCATCGACAAAAGAGTGCAATAGAGCATTCGTGCATGCACTAATATATGCATTTGTGTGTGTGCGCTCGCGCTCTTACCCCAACATAACTGTGTGCTTGAGCTATTGCAATTTGCATCCTATCACATCATACAAAAAACACCATATGTTACTAAGGGACCGTGTCAGCTAACAGACAGGCAGACTTAATGACGACCAAAGACAAATTTCATCAACTTTCCAAACAAGCCAGAACGAGAGAGAGAAACCCATAGTGAATAAGTTAGGATATGCTAATGACCCATCAGAGATCCATGTCTTGTGACAGCAGCTTGTGTGGCATGATGGTGTGAAATTACCCATCAGGCACCTCAGGAACACAAATCTCCATCTGATCATGGTCCATTGGGTCCTACTATGTGTGTGTGCCACACTACAGAGGCCTGGGAGGGCCATGTCACAGCAAAGCGCTCCAGCCAATAAAAGTGCTCATTATAGAATCATCGCTGTTCGCTCTGTGATTCAATTTGCAGTAATTACCGCGGACCGCATCCATGAAACCGTTTGCTGCAGGCCGCAGAGGTCAACTGCCAGTTAACAGAGTGTCTTTTCTCCTCTCAATGTATTCAATTGCAAGAGCCTAATAGCCTAATTTTCTTCCCTCTTGCACTTCAATAAATATTGCCGGGATTACAGGTTAAACAGCTAAATTGAGTTGTGGCTGTTATATTACAGAGCTGGCTGTTGGCGTGCGTGAAGCTAACAACTCTGCAGTAGCGTTCTCGCTGTGTTAAACAGTGCTGGGATGTCTACGTGTGTGTGTGTATAGGATATGTGATTAATGACAAGCGTGCGTGTGTACGCAGAGGGGGTTTTACACTAAACTTATCCACCCTCTTGGGTTTAGTATTACAAAACCTCACGGCCAATTAGTCCATCCTCAGGGACCTCCAACCTGGGTTTAGATATGTTGATTTCAACATTTTGTGGCAATTAATTTCCTTTTAAGAGCATGAATGCAGTGACAGAGAAGTGAGGAGGAGGGGCCGGAGGGTGTTTTTTAATTATCTGCGAACAAATCTGGCAGACTTGAGAGCACTGCTGTTTCATGAGGGAAACAACATTAGCATTAGCTACTGCTGTCTCCAGCATTACCCGACCGTGAACCAATCACTTACCAAAGCTGGACTAATGGAATAGTCATGTGATGATGTGCGAATGTGTGAAACTCGTTTGGTGTTGTCACAATGCAAAAGGACATGTGTGTGTGTGCGATAATATGCAGCTCGTTTGGTAATGTCACAACACAGGGACATATGAGCATGTGTGAATGCGTGAGACTGGTTTGATGATGCCACAATGCAAGGACATATGTGAAACTCCTTTCATAATGTCACAATGCAAAGATAAGATTATGCATGTCAGCGGTTTTGTTGGTCCCATCGCAAGACGTGCGTGTGTGAATGTGTGCAATGTATTTGATGATGTCGCAATGCAAGGACATATGCACTCATGACAATGCGTGAAACTGATGCCACATTGGAAGGACACACATATGCAGCTCGTTTGATGATGTCACTACCAGTGTTGGGGGGTAACGCAAGTTACGTAATCAGATTACTTTTTTCAAGTAACTAGTAAAGTAACTAATTACTTTTACATTTACAACAAAATATCTGAGTTACTTTTTCAAATAGGTAATGCAAGTTACTTTGTTTTCCCATTTATTGACTGACAGATTTCCTGTCCCCATGTCCCCATGAGAAATCGGGAGTGCAGAGACGTTGTGTGCGCTGTGTAAACATGATGGTTCTTCTAGACTATAGTTCTAGACTAAATGTGAGCATACATTTACTTATTTACTTCTCCTGCATCCTATTCTTCTGTATTCCAAAATGGCAGCAATGCTAAAAGGTTTGCTTGTTTGAACTGCGCCCTCTAATGTACAGGTGTGAATTTGCATTTCCTTCAGCCTGAGGCTTATTCATTTCACTTTTGGTGTGAAAGGGCCTTTACATTTGCCAAAAATATAACTTTTTTGTTGTTATAAAAACAAACAGCCCAGCCCAGATGAGAAAAAGTAACACAAAAGTAATGTATTGCATTACTTTCCATAAAAAGTAACTAAGTAACGCAATTAGTTACTTTTTAAGGGAGTAACGCAATATTGTAATGCATTGCTTTTAAAAGTAACTTTCCCCAACACTGGTCACTATGCAAGAGCATCTCACTATGTGCAAATGTATGCAATTTGTGTGATGTTGTCACAACCCAAGGGTACATATGTGTGTGCAATTGCGTGCAACTTGTTTGATGATGTCACAAGACACATGAGCATATGCAAATGCGTGAAACTTGTGTGACAACGCAAGGGCATCTATGTGTGTGCAAATGCGTGTAACACGTTTCTGAATTATATACAGACAAGTGCATGTGTGAATGCACGCAACTTATTTAATGTCACAACGCAAGGACACGAGCATATTTAAATGTGTGAAACGTCTGTGACAACGCAAGGGCATCTACATATGTGCAAATACATGCAATGAGTTTGGCATTGGCATCACGAAGACAAGTGCATGTGTGGATGCGAACAATGTGTTTGATGATGGCACAACACAAGGACATATGAGCATATGCATATGTTTGAAACTCGTGACAAAATAAAGGCATCTATGTGTGTGCAGTTGCATGAAACGCATTTAAGTATGTGCAAAATTGTGCAACATGTTCTGTAATCATATCACAAAGACAAGTGCATGTACGAATGCATGAAACTTGTTTGATGATGTCACAACGTAAAGACATATGAGCGTGTGCAAATATGTGAAACCTGTGTGACAACGCAAGGGGTGTGTGCAAAAACAAGTGCGTGTGCAAATGACTCTAGATGAAGTCACAATGCAAGGACATTATGTGCACATGAAAATGCATATAACTAGTATGATGATGTCACAATTCTAAAATAGCAATGCAAAAACATGTGCATGTGTGTGTACAACTCGGTCCTGGCAATCTCACAGCTCTGCCCCTTGAACCCGTTACATTCCTAGCTGTCGAAAGCCACAGCAGTGGATTTGCATAGAGAACAAAGGACGAGGTGATGCCATGGGGACTACGACACGCCTTCACTCCCCTCTGGACCCTCCCCCCCCCACCCCAAACGTCCCCTCTGTGCACCTGTCACAAGCCTGGCTGACACCTCACGCCGCAGTAACACGGGCCCTCATTAGCATGCCTGTGATCTGGGGCTCCCAGGGGCTTGTGGGGCCTCACCTCGCATCACTGATGTCTTGTTTGTGATGATCGTGGCTAATCAGGGGGCCAGACCACTATGCTAATGAGAAACACAGAGGTGCAGCATTCTGTGTAGTGCAACTCTGCTGTCTGTGCCACCAACACACTCTAGGGATTGGTGATGTGATCTGGATGCGAGTGTTTGTGTCTGAGAGAGGTAAACAATGCCTATGCACTGCTATGGGAAGAGTAACATGGAATATGTTATTTTTCTAAAAAAAAAAAACAAACAAAAAGAAAACTTTTAAAGTATTATTGATTCTTTGAAGTCAATTTAGATCAGGCCTGGAGGGCCACCGTCCAGCAGAGTTTAGCTCTTAAGTGTGCCTAAACACACCTGCCTGGAAGTTTCTAATATGCCTAGTAAGACCTTCAGATGTGCTTAATTGGGGTTGGAGCTGAACTCTGCAGGACATTGGCCCTCCAGGAGCAGGATTGGACACCCCTGATTTAGATTAATTGCGATATAACTATGCCTCTAGTGGAAACAAATGGAATTGCAAAAATAATGATTGTTCACCGACAGGTTTTCTGAACACTCCTCCTGTCTGTCTTTCAACAATCAGAACTCTACTTATAACTGACTCTGCATATTAAGATTTGGTAACACTTTAGTATAGGGAACACATATAAACTATTAACTACGACTTTTCCCTCAATAAACTCCTAATTTACTGCTTATTAATAGTTAGTAAGGTAGTTGTTAAGTTTAGGTATTGGGTAGGATTAAGAATGTAGAATAAGGTCATGCAGAATAAGGCATTAATATGTGCTTAATAAGTACTAATAAATAGCCAATATAGTAATATGCATGGTAATAAGCAACTAGTTAAAAGACCCTACAATAAAGTGTTACCTAAGATTTAATAATTAGAATGCTTTAAAAATGACATACTTCAGCTTTGAATTTTATGGATGGTTCACTGTCTATCCTTCTCTTGCTGTTTCTCTCTGTCTGTCTGGATTTCTCTCAGTCCTCATGATAAATGTGACTGTACAATGATTGAGCTGTAGGCCTTAACAGACCATGATATTGTCCTTGATAAATGATTATGACAAAGAAATAAATGATTTTGGCAGGAAGATGATGAGTGGAAAGCCAGACCACATGCTGGGGCCAAAACCACCATACCAGTTTCTTGAGGGGATTCTGATATTTTCATGCTAAATTCAGCCCGCAGCGAAGTGTGTGTGTGTGTGTGTGTTTATGTCTGTCTGCATCCTCTTTGATGTGCTCTGCTTGTAGGAAATAAACTCTTAAAACTTTGTTGTTAACAAACAGTGATATTAATCAATAATTTTCACTAACAATATCTAAAAAATCCTAAATCAAGATAAATTTACTTAAAAATAAAAATAATAAAAATGAATGTATAAAAAGTGTTTGTTTTCAGATAATATACCACTGGCAAAAATTTCATGCTTAAAACTTGTTCAGTGACCTAAGAATAATAAACTAGGCTATATAAATATTCTCTGTATCTTATTTTAAGAATATTTAGACTTCATAAAACAAAACAAAAACACTGATTAAGAAAGTGATTTTTGTTGGCCCAACAAGAAAACAATCTTGATAACCATGAGCCAGGTGCTTAGTGTGAAAGCCTGCTCTGGCAATACCATAAACTGAACTAATAATTACCTTTATCAATTTCACTGTAGTCTTTTTTACCCATAATCCTCCCGTAGTTCAGTGCTCTGGTGGATTAGAGTTATCTGTGATTCCTGGCCATAATGAGGACGGACAACTGTATATGAAAAGACTCCCATTCTACAGTGGAAAAAATGTGTGTAGAGAAGCCACAGAGGATAGTGGCAGGCATAGTGGTTATGGCAGGCACACACACATACATATACACACGTCTCCTGTCTAAGTGAAAGCAGGCCTGTTGCAGTAACCATTCCAATCTGTCTCCATCTGCAGGAGCACAGAGGAGGGACATCACAAACTATGGCCTCACAGCACATACACAAGCATATTTATGCATATAAATGCAAGAGTCACCTACATACCCACAGTCATACCCACACCTACACAAACTTCTCAGCATATTGTCGCAAACTAAAAAAAGAAAAAAAAAAAGAAAGAAAAAACACCTAGACCCCATATCCAATCCCACTAAGACACAAAATCTACTCAGCAGTTTGGGTTAAGGCCAATTCTCAAGGCCTGCACTGCAAAAAAAAAAAAAAAAAAAAGCAAAAAGTTTTCTGGTACAAATTACATTATTTAATATTAATCCTTAAATGCATGAATGTTTCGCCAATCATTATTACATATTTGGGTCTTTAGAGACCCGGATTTATATCTAACACGGATGGATCTCTAACTGCTACAATAATCTCTCCTAATACTTTAATAACAACTATGTGCTCAATTACTGCTCTCCGATGCACCACGCATTACGTAATCGTATTGGAAAGGTCACGCGTTGCGTAAGCGGAAGTACCGCAGTAGGGCGAAAAACTCATTGTCTCCTCCAACTTCAAAATCGTCCGACATCATTGTTTTACCTTTTTTTTGTAAAGGGTGTTTAACTTAGTCTTTGCACACTCGCTTTGTAGACACTGGATCTGTACTTCTGCCTACGTCATATGTGACCTTTCCAACGTGATTATGTAATGTGTGGCGCCTCGCAGAGCTAGTGCAAGATGAGCATTTGTGATCAAAAATGACCAATCGTTTCGCTAGATAAGACCCTTATTCCTCGGCTGGGATCATGTAGAGCCCTTTGAAGCTGCATTTAAAATGCAATTTGGACCTTCAACCCGTTGTACCCCAGTGAAGTCCACTATATGAAGAAAAATCCTGGAATGTTTTTCTCAAACACCTTAATTTCTTTTCGACTGAAGAAAGAAAGGCATAAACATCTTGGATGACATGGGGGTGAGTAAATTATCAGGAAATTTTAATTCTGAAGTGAACTAATCCTTTAATTAGAAAACAGACACAACAGGTTTTATCGGGTCGATAAAGACCCAAGGTATGCTTTTAAGAGTTAAGGATCCACTTTTTTCTCACTGGCTAAAATGACATTCCTCTGGGACTTATACTGACACCTAGAGGTGTGGATTCAAGCGAAATGTTTCAGTTACCGATGCCATTGTAGAAATGCATTATTCAGAGTTTGCCATGATTAGCAAACAAACAAACAAGTGTACAATAACAGATTACTGACATAAAGCAAGTGTTTGGGCGGTTATGTGAATGGCAGCGCTCAAGAGGTGGCCTGCTTCATGTAAATTAAAACATTTATTGGGCAAATAATATTACTGGAGTTATCTTATAA
Organism: Mylopharyngodon piceus; assembly: GCA_039654765.1. Classification (NCBI taxonomy): domain Eukaryota; kingdom Metazoa; phylum Chordata; class Actinopteri; order Cypriniformes; family Xenocyprididae; genus Mylopharyngodon; species Mylopharyngodon piceus. Next base: position 24,041,752 of record CM077456.1, read on the forward strand.
ATGTGTACATGATTTCTAACATATTTTTAACATTTATATATACATTTGTAAAAGTAAATTTATATTGCTTTAAAGATCTTAAAAAAAGACAAAAATTCCTTTTTTTTTTTTTTTTTTTGCAGTGCACCATGAGCCTTCACCTATCTGACACACCTACATCAGCCTTCCACATCCTCTTGCACACTTACTGCCAGTCTCATGAAGAAACAGGCCAGCCAAGGGTAGCGTAACCGTCTAAATGAAAACACATGCCACCCTAGAGTGCCCTGTCATCATCTGACACTGCCAGAGCGAAGACGTCCTACGGCGCAGACGGGAAAGGACAGTGAAAAACAACTGGAAAGACTTCTCTGTCAGTAAGAGCTATGACTCTTGGCTCGGTGAGAACAGAGAGAAGTGCATTAGCACAGCATTTTGTGGCATTGCAACTAGTCTGAATCATAGCTTGGAGTGTGCGTCACCGCGTTAAGATCTGGCTGGCGTGAAAAGGCGTTCAAGAAGAGCTGCAGGAACTTGATGGATGACACTGGTGCTTGCGGCTGAAGGGAGACTCGGAAAAGCCAGCGGGGTGGAGAGAAAAAAGCAAATAGGGGGACAGCAAGGGACCAGTTCAAAGCAAACACTGCTCCATGTCATCGCAATCGCACAATCATACCCTGGATCACAATCAAATCTCCCACCCGTATATCTAGCGGTTTGCGCTAATAGCTAATCTCTGTATGTTTGACATGAGACGGAATGAAAATAGCCTTGCATTAGTTAAGCTGTTACTTTGAAAAAGTTTTGCCCTTTAGATCATTTTAATCCTTTCAATTTTACATGTTTTAGAAGTAAAGATCGATTTAAAAAAATATCCATTAACATACTCATTCATCTCTGTTTGGCTATTGCAGGACTTCCCAGAAGCGCACAGTTTGAATTCTGCCATTTTGCTCGTGGCCGCTCAGTTCTGAACACAAGCGTTTTATTAAACATTAAATCTGACTACACTGCAAGAAAAAAAAAGATTTTCTTCTTTTTTTATCGTATTTTACAGTACAAATGTCTAAACATTCTTAAATGAAGATACAATTACTTGAAAAGCAAAATCACATAATATAAAGTCTTGATTTCTGAAAAATGTATCATAATTAAGTGACTTCACACTTAAAACTCAGCAAAGAAGACTTTATATCTTAAAAAGAAGACTTTATTTTAAAATATACCTTAAGTAATTAATGTATGTTTTGCATGCTGGGATGCTGGTTACTGGTTTGCTTGTCCCCAGTAAGACCAGCACTATTACTAGCTCTAATCAGCATAAACCAGCCTGGACCAATATAAAATTCATGCTGGTTCATGCTGGATTTTTCATGTGTGAGCAAGGGAAGCAGAAAAGAACGGAGAGCTATCCCGTATGTGAAATAATTGCCCTGGTATTTTTTGGATTACGTCTACTATAATGGTCCCCAGCTGGGCTCAGGCTTCTATACCCATTTAAAGCTCACTGTAAAAATCCCCAGGCCCTCAGCACGCCTTCCCAAACAATCAGGGCCCTGTAAAACAGCTCCTTAGATACCTTATGTGCCGGGATCTGCGACATATGCCAGTCATGTGAATGGGTTCCACTTCTGTTGCGCTCAGCGGGACCAAAGCTGCAGCGCTACGACTGGTGCAAGAATCAGTGAGTACCCATAATCCTTAGCACAGATACAGGTGACCACAAACTCAGATGCCAAATCGAAAGCATGTAGTCCAAGACTAAAGCTTAGGCTGCATAATATACAGTACATCCTAAATTGTATGCAATATTAGAATTCGCATGTCTCAAATCATTAACAACCACAAAAAAAAAAAAAGTGCCTGGATGATGTTTTACACTGAGATAATGTGTCCTCATTATGTGTTTCTCAACATTAGAAAATTAGTTTATGTTGGATATTTAATTGTGGACTTGTGTATCTGCCAACTTTTAGATTTATACTATGTTCAGAATACTAGTTTACTATGGTTAGTTACTGTTAGTTAATGCATTAATTAACATTGACTAACAATGAGCAACACATTTGTTACAGTATTTATTAATCTTTGTTAACGTTAGTTAATAAAAGTACAACTATACATTATACACTGTCTACTGTTTTTTAAATAGTATGTTAAACAGCATGCATTATATAATGTTTCAAACAGTTGTATGCTACATTAGAAATACAATATTTAGTAGTTGCATAGTGATGTCCACTTAGTATCCTGGAAATAAAAACTGATATTAGACATTTTTAATCCAGTCCAATTAAATGCCAAGTAAAAAGTAAAAAGATGTTTAAAATTGTGTCTAATATTGTTTCGGATTCATTTGCCACACCAGAAATGGAAGATCAAGCGCATTGCATTGTGGGATAGAGTACTGAGTGCAGTGTCCTCTTTTGCATACTGCACATTTTTAAACGATGAAGTATATGTAGTACATAACCATGCATTAATACAATAATCATTAACCATACAATAATAAACTTAAAGGAAAAGCCCCAGATTATCCCAATATTAACCCATTTAGAAGCACTATTTCTTGAAAAGCATCTCTTTAAAGATGAAGTGTCATGTTCTTGGTCTAATTTTTATTATACATTTTTTTTGCATTTAACATGTAAATCTACACTATAAAACATTGAGTTCTAATTTTCACTTTGAAAATGAAATACTTTGTGTTTATCTCACTACAAACAATAATAGTTGTATTATGCACATTATAATTGTTATTTCTACTTAAATACAGCATGTTTATACAAATTTTTTCAGGCCACACACACACAACTTGTCTGACACCCAAATTAATCTATCAATATTAGCCAATGTTAGATATTTATAGTTGGTTAATATTGGGTGTTTAATTGTGGATTATTTGATCAGCATACTGTAAGTTTAGATTTGCACTTGTATATGTTCAGAATGGAATAATATATTGTACTTTTTTAAACTTTTTTTGTTTTACATTTAACGTGCATATACACTAAAATACATTATAATAATGTAAGTTCTCATTTTCACATTGAAAATGAAATACTTTCTATGTTTATCTCAAGGCAAATGTTCAAATGCGCATTATAATTGTTGTTTACACTTAATACCGCATGTTTATCCAACTCTGTTTCAGACCACACACACAAACTTGTCTAATACCCAACTTAATATTAAAATCCATTGTTATAACTCTCTGAGCTCTACTCTCAGGACTAACCAGCATCCCAGAAGTCCCTCCTCTATTATTTATAACTTTTTTTTAGTCAGACAGTAGACCTTTGTTCTTTTACATCTTTCATACTGTGTAATTATTGTGAGACGTAAATTAACCTATAAGTAATTCATAATATTGATTTGTAGTTTTTAGTGTTTTATTTATTTATTAAAGTTACAATTTATCTTACTACATATACTTTCCATCCATGTACTACTTTTAGTGTGCAGAAATATGCAAATTAAGAAGAGAAGTTTTGTATCAACAGTTATAATTACTGATTAACAACATTGACAGTTAACTGCTTCATGCCAGTCATACTTATGAGAACAAAAGTTAAAAGAGAGAGTGCCGATTCCTCCGTCGTGTGTCATCTCGCCCTCAGACCTGCACCGAAGCCCTCTTCATCCTCTGCTGGGGGAGATCAGCTTCTCCCAAGGCTGTTTTCACAATGATGCGTTTTCAGCTTTTGGCACAGCTCCCCGCATAGCTTATGGTTAAGAACAGTCTTTCATCTAGCCAATGCCTTCAGCAAACATACCGGGAGGGCCACATCTGCCGCACACTACATGCAAGAACAAGCCCTTACTGGCATGAATAAAAACTGATAAGATCCAGGGTTTATTCATTCAGTGGGCTGCCAGGGAGGGTTTAATGCTGAATTATCATGGCGGCTCTCATCCTACAAATCTCAGACTGTAATGTCATCAACCACTATCAACATGACAGAGCAGCCCCCTCCCCTTATTTTGGAGTACTGGACTCGTGTTCAAATACTTGCTGCTGATTCGTGAGATGGGAACAGACCAAAAAAGACAGCTAATAAAAAAAAAAAAACCTGCTGTGATCTCACACTAAGACACAAGCATGGTACATTCAACTCTGTATATTCCCAGTAAAGTATGCCAGAATGCAGTAGTCTGCAGCAAACCGACCTGATTATGAATTGCAACATGCAAATTGCATTAATTGATTTGAATTATTCCTTTAATGTATTCAAGGGACACTCCACCCAAAAAGGAATATTCTCTCTTCATTTACTCACCCTCATGCCATCCCAGATGTATGTGACTTTCTTTCTTCAGATGAACACAAATTGAGATTTTTAGAAAAATATTCCATCTCTGTGATGGTTCGAAACCATGCAAAGCAAACACGAAGGAAATCCACACAACAACAGTTGATAAATCAATGTGAAGCGAGATGTGTGTAAGAAAAACACTAATATTTAACTGTTTCCCCGCCAGTTTTTTTTTTTTTTTTTTTTAATGATAATTTTCACAAAACTTTCATGGTCCCCAGAATATTTTGTTGTATGAATATCTGAACATGCCATATATCAAGAAAAAGAACAGAGCCTCTGCTTAAAAAAAGGGACTACAACGTGCACAAGCAATGCTTTCATAGCTTGTTTCTGCTTCTGTCTGTGTTTTGATCTGGATTCCAGAGATTGTGTACTCCTTCAGAAGATATGTTATAGTGTCCCCTACCGTATAACAGTGAGAACACGGAAAGTCATCAATGGTGGGGAAGTGGTGACATAAATGACGGAAAATTCCGTCAATGGCAGGGAAACGTTGTGTCATAAATGACGGAAAATTTCGTCAATGGCGGGGAAAGAGTTAAAACTTTATTAACTATAAACCATTCCTTCCGTCCAACTGTCACAATAGCGTCCCCTACTATATAACAGTGAAAACACGGAAAGCCGGAAAATTCCGTCAATGGCGGGGAAGCATTGTGTTATAAATGACGGAAAATTTTGTCAATGGCGGGGAAGGAGTTAAAACTTCATTAACTATAAACCATTCCTTCCGACCAACTGTCACAATAGCGTCCCCTACCATATAACAGTGAAAACGTTGTGTCATAAATGATGGAAAATTCCATTAATGGTGGGGAAGCATTGTGTCATAAATGACGGAAAATTCTGTTAATGGCGGAGAAAGAGTTACAACTTTTTTAACTATAAACCATTCCTTCCGGCCAACAGTCACACTCAGATTCATGAGTTTACACGTGATGTAAACGTTAGCACGTGAAGCATGATGTAAGTGAGTTGTGAAACCCACGCGAGAAGTAACGTGGAAGCACAGAGGACCGTTACATCTTGTGTGAGTTTCATAACGTCGTGATGTTTACATCAAACAAACGTGCATATGACAGTTGTCTGGAAGCCACAGTTTATACATTTAAAAGGTTACACTTTATTTCAATGGTTCACTTTAGACATTCTACTACTGTACTACATGTCAAATAACTCTCATTAGATTATTAGTATACCGTAGTAGACTGTTGTAGACTGTTAGGTTAGGGTTATGTGTTAGGGGTAGGGTTAGTAGAATAAGTTGACATGCACTTGCAAAGTTACTTATAGTCAGTAGAAGGTCTGTTGGGGGAGCATCAAAATAAAAGTTCTCTAATGACTGGTAGCTGACATGTAGTTGCAAAGTTACTTATAGTTAGTAGAATGTCTAAAGTAGACCATTAAAATAAAGTGTTACTGTTTAAAAAAGTATTGTTCTCACACACACCTATCAGTTCACTTGAGAAGACACTCATTCATCAACTAGGGTTGTGTGGATTACCGTAATGTTTGCTTTGTGTGGTTTTTGAAGCGTCAACTTTGGATGTCCCATACACTTGCATTATATGGACTCACAGAGATGTTTTTTTTTTTTTTTCTAAATATCATCTGAACAAAGAAAGTCATCTGGGATGGCATGAGGATGAGTAAATATTCAGAGAATTTTCATTTATAAGTGGGGTATGCTGAAAAAACACAGACAGTATGCGCAAATAAACAACGTTATCAGTGGCCACAATTCATTCCCAGTAAATTCTCTGGTTATTTTAGAACTGGCATTAATATACTGTGAAAATACAGACAGACTGAGAAAAAAAGTAAAGTTGTATGAGAAAGAACTACTTTTACTTTTACGGTGCCACCCAGCAGGACTCCACATACAGTGACAGAAATTTGCCACCAAACTCTGACTGACGCTAAACCACAGCAATGGAAGAAAACACTGTTTACTGCAGTATAACTCAGTGCAGTCTCTTGATAATGACACTGTTTTTATTAACATCCTTTCAAATGTTCACAGACTTTTCTAAACTAAACACGTAAAATGTTTGTTGTCAATAAACCACGTGCCATGTGGAAGATGACATTAAAGTACAGACAGATTGCACATGTTGCAGGTTTGAGAGAGTCGTAACCGATAATCCTTCACTGTCTGCCCGAGACAGCCCCCAAAAGAGCCTTCTCCTTTGGGCATCAGCATGTGTGTGGCTTGGCTGCCTGACTGTGACACTGTAGTCAGTGTTTGGCAAATAACTCTCCACTTTCTCACCCTGCAGTGCCAAGACTATTGTAATGTCTTACTGGTAGAGCCATCCTTATGTCAAGTGAATAAAAGGAAAGAGAAATAAAATACATTAAGACTTGTCTGTTTTACTTCTTTTTTTCCCACTTAAAATTGCATCAATTAATAGAAGTGACCTGATAAACCATGAATATACTGCTGAGAAAAACTATTTAGACCAGCCTAAGCTAAGTCTGGTTTTAAAGGGGTTTTGGGCACTTACTAATTCAGTTTGGAAGATCAGCTAATCACCAGGGTAAGAGATCACTAGGGCTGCACAATATTGAAAAAAAAAAAATGACATTGCGATTACCTGTGTTGTATGTTGCGATGTCACTAGCTTTTTAAATAGTTATATTTGGAAAGAATGAATCATTCTAAAAACTGAAAAAATGACTGTTTACTAATTTTTACTCATTTACCCACTTCAGTTTTGTATATACTGTAGGTCACATTCCCACTGTTTTTGACCCATGATATGACTATAAAATAATTATTATTATTTTAATAATTATAATTATTATTTTATTGTGAATATTAATCAATAAAATATATATACAATTTATAGTAACAATACTATTATAGTATAAAAATTAATGAATATCATAAAATTATAGTATTAATATTTATGTCTTAATTTATTAAATGTCAAATATTTAACCTTTGTGGTATTATTTAAAGCTCTGTGAATTTCAGAGTGAAGTGGCACTGTGTTCATTTACACACATTCAGCTCATTATACATTATTTCAGGGTCTCGTGGTTCATTTACTGTGAACCGAGATGCAGAAACACTGTATCATGAGCTGCACGCATGTAGGTGAACACAGTGAATTTCACTCTCAAACCCACAGTGCATATATTTATTAAATCACTGCCGGGTCGATTTGATAACCGCACTAAGCCATATCTCAAAATTGATTCATTTACAATACATCATGCCACCCTAGAGACCAGCTTAAACCAAAAAAGACCAGCAAACCAGCTTAGAAGGGTAGGTTTTAAAATAGAGCTGCAGTGTTCCATTGGTAGCAGTACAGATTACATCTAACCTTTTGAAGCACTGTCATCTCACCATACTTGCAATTTCTTCTTAAATATTTTTCTTGAATTCAATCATGGATAATTTGACAAAAGTGCGATAGTGAGACAGAGAGGAAGAGGGAAAAAAGCGTTACACATCTGGTCAACACCATCAGCACATGTTGAAATTTAGTGGCGACGCTCACAGTCCAAATTAGTGGCGAGTTTTATTCCCTGCTGTGGAAGGAAAAATATCAAATCTGCTGCCATATGACTACAATAAAGTGGTATGTGGAGCGTTTGATGCCTTCATGTGGGAGACTTTAACTCTTTCCAGGACTCGGCGTGGAGCGCACATGCAGCGCTGTCCTGCTCTATAATGCGTCCAACATGGACCAGGTTGACCCCTGCCGGCAGACAGCACCAATCAGACTGCGAAGGGGTGGTCTCGTTTGGATGGATCCCAAAAATAAGCAGGCCCGAAATCCCAGAGGCTCTAACCACAGGCACCCTGCAACAGAGATGCTGGCATAGCTTGGGTGTTGCAAGGGATCATGGGTATGGTTTTTGTTAAGTGCCAGGCATCATGGCTTTATCCTTTACTGCTACAAGTCAGAGGTCAGTGAGATTGGTACAGCAGGACTGTCCATCAAACACTATAGAGACATCTGAGATCTGAATGAGATTTGATGGCTTGTAGATCAGCAAAATGTTGAAGTGTGTAATTGTTTTGATGTTTAAATACTTTATCCTACCTAAGCGTAGTAAATAGGGCATTTATAGGTTGATTCCCTGAAAATTATGAATACTTGGGCGGGGCTATGTGTTTGTTGACCAATGGCAAAAGGGAGAAAAACAATTTCAAAACAATTGTTTTTGTTTTTGTTTTTTTTAAATACATACTTCAACCATTCATCTTTGTGCTCCTTCCTTTATGAAAACTACCTTTAAATATGGTTTTAATTGCAATTTTAAGTCAGTCTTTACTGTGGTATTTGAACTGATTACTACTGTATGCTCATGTGGCTTGGCATTTACATTTCAAAGGATGTCAAACAGTACCATATATGTCCAAAAAACAATGCTTGTACAATGGTATATTTTGCCACTATATGTCAGTGAAATTAAATAATCTGTCTTTATAATGTATTAGTATTGCCTGTAAAAAAAAATGTAGTGGTTTTAATTTGAATTTGAGTTGAGAATTTATTGCTGTTGAATTTGCTGAACTGAAAATAAACTGATCTTAATCTGGTATGTGGCGACACAAAAATGGGTCGCAGATCTGTTCGGATAAGGTTGCAGACAGCAGGGGGAAAACAAAGCTACAGTAAATGCAAATAATAAAATGCAATTACTTATCAATGGATATTCAATTAAAAAATGTTTTAAAAAGGGTGAAAAAAAGTTTCCCTATGATTTGTTTTTTGACAACAAAGGATGTGCATCCAATCAAACTCACAAAGATGCACAAACACAAGGACAGGATGTGTGACATGCACTTATCCTCAAAAACCATGAACAAAACTATGCAAAGCAAAAGAAAATATAACCCAGGCGACATTAACATACATAAAAGAGGATAAAGAGGATATAATAAATATGGTTTGTGTGACCACAATGTGTTTTTAGCAGTGAATTATTGGCTGCCAAGAGCATGAAACTATCAAAATTCAATTTACATTTATAAGACAAACACCAAAACTAGACAATAAATCACTGTTCTGTGGTTGCTTATGAATTTATAAAATCGTCCATTTTCGGTAACACTTTATTTTAACAGTGTGCTTGGGACACATGTTACATGTAGTTACTGAAGTAATAACTATAAATTATGCATAATTACATGCAACTAACCCTAGACCAAACCTAATCCTAACCCTTTAGTAAGTACATGTAGCAAGTTAATTAATACATGAATTACTCAGTAGTTAATATATGTATAATTACACTGTAATACGGACACCTTAAAATAAAGTGTAACCCAATTTTCATATTTAGGCGATAATTTTGAGTCTCTCATATTGTTAGGTCTAAATATTTTATTTTAAGTTTGAGTTTTTGTCTATTAAACAACTATGTCCAATGTATAATGTGGGTTCAGAGACAAAACCATTTAAGTATAATGTATATTATGATGTATAGCATAAATTTTAATATTGAAACAATTTTGGAGATTTATGTTGCGATCTTGTGGTCAAGGATAAGTATAATTTCCTTTATGGTGTAAACGTGAGAAAACAATGTTTCTCTGCACTGCTGGATCTGTGGTTCATTTTGCATAAAGAGACAAAAACCTCCTGATGATTTTTACATTTAAAAAATGCCTGTATAAGAGTACTTGACACAGCACCTTCATGAAAATTCAAAAGCTGATCCTTGAGCTTGCTGAACACACTGTGTATTTAAAAAATTGCTCTGAACTTCAAAAACATTTCTTTTCTTTTAACTACAGAATTCAGAAGTGCTGTTTTCATATGCCAGAATATTAGCAGGACTTTGGATTTAAAAAAGAGGAAAAAGGACTGTGAAACTGACTCATCAAATTCACTTTCTATTCTGCTTCAGTCCCTGACACACATACACACACACACGCACAGTCTGAAACAGCCACTGTAACCCCTAATCACAACCCCGAAGGCTGGACATCAAATGCTGCAACGTTGAAAACAGATGATCAGAGGTAATTAACGCAGTTTCATATGCAAATTTAATTAATGCAAAACTACAAAGTCATTATGCAAATGGCGTCTTCTTGAGCCGCTGTGCAAATATTCATCACTTGGAACAGGGATCAGTCTCCCCATCTTTTGAAACTCTCTCACAACACACACACACACACACTGTTCTCTTAGGATCATGTATGAATAGTGTATTTATTTTAAACTTCTTTCCATTGATACCAGACTGGGGCCATCAGAGCAGACAGCTGAGAGGCAGGAAGACACGATTTGGCACAGGAATGAGACAATGAGACTGTTAGACCGGCACGGTATGAATATTCATGACACTGATTACTTTCCATGATTAAAGCCTACTCTAATATTTAAATGAGCGCATGCTAGGTGATTAGAGGAGCGACGGAAAGGACAAGCGCATGATGCGGTACACTTTCTCCGGCGTTCATGGAGTATGATTAGCTAGACAGTTCAGAGATTGATTAGAAACTAAGGGCAGTTTCAGATATGAAGGATACATTTGAAAATAGCATGAATGATGCTGGTATGCACTTGATGGCGGCATCCTATCATAAACAGCAGGTAATGGGCACTTCCCATGAATAGGATACAAATTGATGTATAAATCACATATCTTTTTTTTCCCTGAGAACTACTAGATGCATTACATTAACTGTTATCTAGCATAAAATACACCTAGCATGAAAATTAGCTAGTTTAAACACAATTTTCTATGTTAGAGGAACAGAGAGAAGGGGACATACAGATTTTTTTGGCTTAATATGTGACTACATATTTTTGGTGCTTTGCGCCTTTGTTTTTCTTCCATAGAGCACAAAAAGAGATGTTTAGCAGAATGCTCATGCTGCTCTTTTCCATATAATGAAAGCTGTTGAGCTCCAAAAATGAAAAAAGGTCATGCATTGTATACAAGTCTTCTAAGCCGTACAATAGTTTTGTCTGAAGAACAGACAGAAATTGAAGTTCACTGAGAATCTTCTCAAATCTCATTTGCATACGCTTATATTCAAACTTCCGCAATCAGTTGCATGGTGTTATTGATGTCAAATCTGGAGTCACTTCTCAATGCACCATATTTGAATGCATGTAAATTAGGTGTGGGAGAAAAAAATTGATTCTCTAATGCATAGCGGTTCTCTTTTCATCGAGTCTTATATGTTTTTAAGTTATATTTAGTTAATCATTTTTAAAATACAATTGTTTTAATTTATCATTAATTTGTTTTTAAAAAGTACATATAATTAAGTCATTTTATTTCATTATTTATTAAATAAAAATGAAAAATTAAAACTCATATTCAAAGTCAGTAAACTTATTAATTAATGCGATTTTTTTTTTTTTTTTTTAACTCTGGAATCAGATCAGACTGTGAGGCGCCTAAAGATTTATACCCTTTAAAGTAAACTAGAATTGACAGCTGCAGTGGAGTGGAAGACTTCTAAATGTTTGACAGCAAAGCAACATGAAAGTGAGTAAATGACTGCAGAATTTTAGGAATTGTCTTTTCCTTTAACAAATCTTAACAAACACATAATATCTTAAATCTTAAAGTGCCATTTTTAGCATTCATTATAACATCTCCAGATGAGATGCGAAAGGGTTAACGCTTGGCATTTTGGCCCACAGCATGTATGGTTTTTGCCTCTAGGCAACCATAGCTCCATATTGTATTTAATTAGTCCCATTAAATATAATCTAATTTGGCTGAAACTTAAGACAGTTAAGTGGCAATCTAATGTGTTGAGCAAAGCTTTCATGCTCTGGAAATATTTAATTCAAGCCCAAAGCACCTTCCTGCCCTGCATTTCTGTGGATAACCTTGACGACTTCTCCACTTCTGTCAACGAAGCAAAACTAAAGCTGAAGTTGTTCAGTAAAAAGTTCAGATAATACTAAAAAAAAAAAACCTCTCAAGATAAAGAGCTTTGAGAGGCACATTCAAACAAATACAGAAAACTAATAACTTCGTATAATTTGGTTTAAAAAAAGAGAAAAAAAGTCTTGACGAAGCTGAAGTCTGGGTCCTGCTGACTATAGTGTAGGGCAGCAAATGTGTGTGTGCGTGTGTTTGATTTGTTTCTATTTGTCATATTCTGACTAGCAAGTGAAGCATTTCCTTGCCCAGGCTGTGTGTGCTGAGAGGAGGGTGGGTGGCACTGTGGTGGAAGATAACATGTGGCCCCTCCAGGCCCCACACGCTAAACTGAGTCTTTAACCCTCGGAATAAGGAATCTTCTTCATTAATCCGCACACTATGTCTCTTAGCACTTGAATTTTAATGGGCTTTCTTAGCCTTTTTTTCTTAATACGATGATATTTCCCCCAAACACGTCGGGTAAGGATTTCTGGAGTTTTTTCCTCTTAGAGAATTGGTTTCAGCTGCTGGCGCACTCAAGGCTGTTATGTTTCACTTAGAGATGAGAGAAAGAGAGAGAGATGCTGCGTCTTGCTCTAATAAAATCATGCAAGGGGTGTTAATCCCTCTTGAAGGCCCGAGTCAAAAGAAGAGGACCTTTTGAGAGAAGCGATCCAGTCAGAACCGGTGAACAGTATGTGTGTGTTCATATATATGTGTGTGTATTTGTGTTGTAATAAGCTGAAGCAAAGGCCCGGTTATACTTCATTTTCCGCGTTCCGCTCCGTCTCGCGCATAGTCGTGTCCGCACAGCTTTCAAGGTATACTACTCAACCGCGGATGAGCGCGAATGGATGCGTTTGGCATAGTACAACTGCTTTTTTAATACTCTACCAAACATCAGAGGGCAGCACTGAGTCATGTTATTTACAGGGCATTCGCTCGGAAGGATAGAAGAAGAATAGTAGTGTATCTGCCATTGCATGCAAAGTTTAGAACAAGAACCAAAACAAAAATGATGGAGAAGGATTTACTGTGTTGTTTACTGTTTTGTATCGCTCTTTACGCACTCTTCTTCGACTACTGCACAGTACATCATAGCTGTGCGTATTGCCACCTAGTGGCCTCTTCTGTCTCAACATTCACCTTGCGCATGCACTGTTGTACGCGTACCATCCACGCAGTCAAAAAATGGTGTGCGCAGACATCCGCAGACCCTCCTCATGACGAAAATTACATCACGTGGACAGTGTGTGGACCATCGCAAAACGCAGATGGTATAAGTAGGCTATACTTTGGGCTAAAGCATTTAAAACTTCACCCAAAAATGAGTCTATCCCAGTCCCATATTAATGTTATTATTATTATTATTATCACTCCAAAAGGAAATGCAAGGCTGAATTTCTGAGCTGCTCTTTTTCATACAACCAAAAGACAGCGATTTTTACTTGCCAGGCTCCAAAAAGGTCTAAAAAGCAGCATAAAAGTATGCTGAGAAAACTATGAATGAGAAATAGCTCTTAATGTAACAAATGCAGGTTACCACTTTTTACAGTGCATCAAAAATACATTTTTAGTTGCTATGTATTGTAAGATCTTCAACAGATCATACAGCTGAAGAACAGCGAAAAGGTTCTTGACAAGAAAATACTTTTTTGTAACACTTTTGTAACAACAGGGTTTTATTAGTTAACATTAGTTAACTACTTTAGCTAGCATGAACTAAGAATTAACAATACTTCTACAGCATTTATTAATCTTAATGTTAATTTCAACATTTACTAATACATTATTAAAATCAAATGCTGTATTTGTTAACATTAGTTAATGCACTGTGAACTAACATGAACAAACAAAGAACAGCCGGATTTGTATTAACTAACATTAACAAAGATTAATAAATGCTGTAACAAATGTATTGCTTATTATTGCTCATGTTAGTTAATACATCAACTAATGTTAACAAATAAGACCTTATTGTAAAGTGTTACCACTTTTTTGTTGGTTCTTTAAGAGTATTACACATTTCAAGTGTATAAGTAAGAATCTTTGTGTGTGTATGTGTTTGTAACATACACACACAAAGACTTCTCTTTCCTGCCAAACTATTAAACCTTCCCTTCCTCCAGCCCTCAGTATAAAACACCTACCTGTTGGGACGCCCTCCTGCTTGGGGCAGATTCCTCTGGCAGGCGTCAGTCGTTTTTCCTCCTCCTCTCCTGGTGTGACCTGGATCCCAACCTCCACGGGTCCAGACCTCCGACAGACTTCCACCCGTGGGGGTCTGGGGGACGGGGAGCCACCGCAGTCGTTCGGTTTGTCGAAACAGACGCTGGGTCCGGGGCACAGTCTCCTCTTGTGCTCGATAAACACTAGAATATCTCCCAGGGGGAAGTTGGTTTGACATTGACCGCAGGTCAGCAGGTCACTCTCTCCGGCTCCGCCCACAGGGCTGGCTATGGAGCCCTCCGATGGGCACTGTTCCACCCCTGCGTCATGATCTGGCCCAGCTGAGGCGTGAAAGACGAGGGGGAAAAATATCAGTCAGTGCACGACTCTTTTTAGGCACATTATGTTTAATAATAATAATAAATGGCTTATAATAATCAATTTTGAGATGTAACAGATCAATTTGATAGCTGCAAATAGCTGAATAGAGAAGTCTGCCAATGTGTTTCTGTCTGTTTGTATAAATTTAAATATTGTTTTCTTTGGCTATTTCTCTTTTTTCATATATAATGATATATTTCATATATCATTGATCAAATCCATGAGGGTCTAAGTTAATGTTTTGCTCATCTGAATCTTACAGGATTTAAATCAAGTTTTAAATTTAGGCCTC
Organism: Mylopharyngodon piceus; assembly: GCA_039654765.1. Classification (NCBI taxonomy): domain Eukaryota; kingdom Metazoa; phylum Chordata; class Actinopteri; order Cypriniformes; family Xenocyprididae; genus Mylopharyngodon; species Mylopharyngodon piceus. The sequence continues at coordinate 24,056,752 of CM077456.1, forward strand.
AAGTCAATACCAAATATTTTTCACTATTCACCAATGGCTGTAATTTGTGATTTGCAAAATCTGCTGCTAGCTACATGTGTGACTAACATGTGTGACTAACTACAACAGTGTGAACAACATTCCATGTTTGGCAAGTGCAGGTTAACAATTTGATTTCCAAAAGATGTCAGAAGTTCCCCAACTGCAACCGCATTCAAGGCCGGACTGAAAACATCTGTTTGCATTCTCAAATTAACCACTGTGCTGAAATTTTTACTAATTTTACTGATCTTGAGTTGAATCTTCAAACTGTCACTTTGGCTGTCAAGCTCCAAAAAAAAGACCAAAATAGCTCCAAAAAACACTATAAAAAGTAAAGTACATACATATCAAGCATATATTGCAAGTCTTCAGAAATCATTTCATAGATTTTGTGGGATACTTATAACAGTTATTTAAGGTATTCACTGAAATTCTTGTTCTCCATATTTGATGGAAGGAAAGAATTTAAGTGAATTACATCTTAAATTGCTGTCTGTTAGTCACAAAAAGCTGTCATATGAATTCAGAAGACCACTATAACTACTTTTATGCTGCTTTTTGTCATTTATGGAGCTTGAGAGTGAATTGTTATTTTATGGAAATTAGCTGCATGAAGATTCTTCAAAAATACTCTTTTTGTTTTCTATGGAGTAAAACATATTTAAACTTCCTTTAAATATTTTTAAACTTTTATATGTCTTTTATATATCTCTTTATAGTTCTTTTTTCTTTATTATGACTGTGTAAAGCATTATGAATTAACATTGTATTCTAAATAAAATGTGCGATATTTTAAATACATATGCCTTGCTTTCGTCTGACTTTAAAATAGTTGGTTTAACTAAAGTACCTGTCAGGTTTCTAAATGACAAATTGTTATTGGTGTGTCTGTGATTTTTACTCTTCAGTTATTGTGAGCTGCAAATCTGTTTTTCTGTCTGGCTATCAAACTGGTCCAGACATGATTAACTTGCCTGTTGGGGAATTGCATGTACTGTAGACTATACACACAGTAGACGACAAATGAGTTCTTTTAAACGACTTCATGGACCAAAATTTTCCACACACATTTGCAAGCTATCCTCACAAATCACCGTGAGCAACTGAGAGCAACTGGATAGAATCTGTTAATGAAAAAACATCTCAATCTACAGTATTATTAGCACTAGTCACAAGCAAAAACTGACTCTCAAATATTTACAAAGTCAAGTCCTAAGATCTCAAAACTATCTTAAGCATTTCTTTGTGGAACTGATGTGTCGATATGGTCCTCTGTGTCTGATTCTGGCCTCAAAAAGCAAAATTCACAGCTCACACGGCATAGACAAACACCTGTGAGTTGCACAGTAAGATGAGTGGAGGGTGTGTGTGTGTGTGTGTGTGTGTGTATGTGGCAGGTAGTACAGTCGCAGTCATGCAGTGGTATCTGTGTTTCCGGTCTACTTTTCTGCATGCTGGACGGATGTTGGAGAGGTGCACATGCACCATACAGGTATATCGCAGCAGACAAACTAGCGCTCGCAAAAGCCGCAAAACAGCCTCAAAATACGTTCTCAGGCATGGGTCGCCTTGCATCACAGGTGCACGTTGGGAACAGTGGTTAAGGAGCCTATAACAAACAGCCGTTTCCGTATGTGATAACCAGCTACATTATCATTTTAGTACCCTTGCGAAATTCCCTGTTTGGCATCTCAACGCCAAAATTATTATCAATGACGAAAGAGTCAACTATTTGCTATGAAATGGATCTGGCTCAACACACAAAACCACAATGAGATACAAAACAGATTCACAGAGAGCATAAATACAGGAAGAAAAAAACAGCAGCAGTATGAGATCCGATAGCAAATCAACTCCAGTCTCTGCCTGAGGGACAAACACACTCTTGAACAGACACTGGTTGGCTGTAGGAGCCCTGGGAAGAGCAACAGTAACTTAACTCCTGTAGAATTTTTGACTCAGCACAGTGACCCACAATCCCTTGGGGAATTTAGTGACAAATTGAAATTTAGAGTTCTTATGAAACAATATTCTTGATCTGTATTGAAAAGCTAATAATTAAAGTGAATGTAAAATTAAAATGAAAAAAAAATTGGGGCTCTACAATGAATTAAAGTAAAACTGTAACACTTTATTTTACAGTGACAAGGTTACACATGTTACGGTAACACTTTATTTTAAAGTGTCATTGTTACACGTTACATGTAATTACTGTAGTAATAACTAGAAATTATGCATAATTACATGCAATTATCCCTAAACCAAACCCTCGCCCTAACCCTAAACCTATAGGAAGTACATGCAGTTAATACTTAAATGTATAATTACACTGTAATACTGACACCTAAAAATAGAGTGTAACCCATGTTGCATGTTACAACTAATTATGCATAACTTCATGCAACTAACCCTAAACCAAACCAAACCTTATCACCTATAGTAAGTACATGTAGTTAAATAATATTACTAAGTACTTAAATGTATAATTACACTGTAACAAAGACACCTTAAAATAAAGAGTAACCTAAAACTGAAATCACAATATAACTTATTAATAAATATTGATCATTGTTTTCCAGTTTATCACTGTAAAGCTGCTTTGAAACAATCATATTGTATAAAGCGCTATATAAATAAAGGAGACTTGATTTGACTTCAAAAATACTTTTAGATATAGTTTTCATATGAGATGAAATGTCATATCACTTTCAAACTCATGCAAACTAATTGCATTATAACTTCTGGCCAAGTCGTGCAGCCTTATATATAAAGAAATTAAAAATGAAAACAATCAAAATAAAACACTTACTAAAAAAGATGAGATTTTTTTATCTGTTTACTTGCATGTCATGTGACCAATATCAGAGAACCGTGAACATGTGAATGTGTTGTTAAATTATTTAAACAATAAATATTTTACCTCTAAGGGGTTTCAGCTGACAAGAAAGTTTAGGAACCCCTGATACAGTTGACCAAAGTGGGTTTCGGCAGCATGTGATATCTAAACAGATATTAACAGACATCACAAGAGCAGCACCGGGCCGCTGCCACATGCTCGGCTGTCTGCAGCTCTCGCTGGCTGACAAGAGCAGAGCAGAGCAGAGCAGTGGAGTAATGCCAAGGAGGAGAACACAAACATCGTGGACTTGGAATGCATCCAATGCCACGGAATTGTGCGCGGAGGGAGTGCTGGGAGGCAGCCGTGCCGTCCCAAACAGGCCAGACGCGAGCAGCGGACACGACAGAAGAAGGTGGTTGTGGGAGCCACAGGTGTACAGCAGATGATGTGTGTGGTGTGATATTTCAATCAGAGGCTGAAACATAAACCTTTAAAGAACGTAAAGCCTGTAAACAGGCTGATATATCATCAATTACATCATATATCATCAGCTTAAGTTTTCTATTAATAATAATACTGTGAATTTACAGATATTTACTCCAAAATGTCCATATTTAAAATCTTTGATTTGCAATCTCATTCAAATTAGGAAATCAACATAAAATTTTAAAACAAAGAAACATTGATATATAATGAGTAAGATTTATTTAAGATTCTTCACTAAGGCACTAATCAAAAAAGCTCTGACACTGACCATGTGAACTCTTTTGAACAAATAGTCAGATTTGATTTGCACTGAAGTGTTGATGATCTTTGAAACATTCTCTAATAATCCTGGAGAAAATAATCAGGTTTTGCACAAATTGAGCATCTCATGCAGCTCAAGTGCTTCTGTTATTAAAGCAAAAGGGGGACATACTAAATAAATGTTCAGAAATCCATGCATTTTTTAAATCAATTTTTCACTCAAACTGTTATACGATAATATAATGTACAATTAAAAAAATAATAATTAAAAATGCAGTCGTCTCAGACTTTTGAACCCCACTTTATGTAAAAAGAGAAACAGGAAAAAAGTACATACATACATAAATAACACTAAGAATACTACGTGTGCAATGAAACCATCTAAAAAGAAATAGTGAATAACTAGAATTTCTAGTTGTCTTATTAAAAAGCATTTTAATAATACTGTAGTAATTAGAGTAATTAATAATAAAAGAATATTTGTGATGGGAGCAAAGATAAACATTTAATAACTGGTCACTAAAAAAATCAACAATTTGAATAATTATGAATAATTCTATATAATGAATAATTTGAAGTCAAATCTATGATGGTTATGGCCCTGAATTAAAGTAATAATAATTAAAGAAACACACAGCGGACGACAGACAGCACCAAGCGCATTCAGCACAAAGCCTGTGAGTGATATTTGCGGAACTGTTAACGTCTTCAGCATGTGTGAAAAGATTTTGTCTAATTGTGATTTCTGAGCTCACCAGGTGCAATTACAAAAAAATTATCCATATGCGGACGTGCTTGATAATGCCTGATTCTTATCTTCATTTAAGGCCTATACACTCTCAACTGTTTCTGGACGTGTGCCAAACAAACGCGCACAATTCTGAAATGCACGTGTGCACTGTAATTTCACATAAAGCTGCATATTTGAAAGCAGAACCACAAACATTGTTTTAAAAAGTTAGTGGAGGCAAGGACATGAATTGTTTAGGAGCAATGAGCACAGTGGGCACAGCGTCTATATTATTGCTCCCCAGGGTGAAGTCTATACTGCAATAAATTGAATTAATTACCTTTAGCGTAAGATAAGAGATTTATACTGAGCCTGTTGTGGGAATGATACACTTGGGAGGAGAGATAGCAATTTAGGGTATTAACCATTATAAATACAGTTATCACGTTTCCTGAAGGCAGTAATCAGATTCTCAAAGAAAACACACACACAAACATACACCCTCTCGATCACTTTCCCTCTCGTAAGGACTTACAGCACCCCCTATCAGCTTCAGCAGTGCACACTGAAGCTGTGCAAAACAGCAAATACGACACTCATAAAATAAACCGAAATATTGTGCAGTGGAACAGAGACTCGCCTATAATATTTGCCAAGTCAGGTCAGACGAGTCCGATCAGCGGGAAACCACACGTCCATCAAACAGCTCTCGGCTCACACGGTCTGTGAAATAAGTTCTCTCGAAGGCTGTGCTAACACATATAAAGAGGGTGGACATCACCATAAAATCACTCCTAAAAAAAGTGTGCCAGTTGTAAAAGGCTGATGTGACCCTTTCCACTCTCAGAAATCAAAGGCACAGTGGTCCAGTGGTTCATGCTTTGCATTTCATTAGCATGATGACCAGTGGCTACTAAAAGATCATGGAAAAAATCTTGTGAACATTCAAAGCAAGAATCGTTTTACATTTTAAGAGCCAGCAAGGGCCCTAATGGACGGCCCCCACCCACAGTTTACGTTTAAAGCGACCCATCCAAAAGTCTGTGTGAAGCAGAGACAAACAACTCATGTAATGAATCATACATGTTCACACAATTTACATGCTTCTTATGAAGAAAACTAATGAGTTTCACTGAGGCGGTGTTGCGGAAATCTAAATACGAGCGGTTTTGTCTCGAAGACTTCCTTAAGAACCCCTATTTGCGTCTACAAGAGCCCTGCCATTTTAGGTTGTGGCTCGAGACGTCTTTTTTAATGCGCACACCTGTACGTGTACATGCGGGCGGAGAGTGCACCCCGCGTTTATTTCAAGACGTGAAGTATGTTGATATTCCTGTTCCTTGGTTTTCTCTTTGAGTGTGATCTATAGGTTCTGTCGCTCTGGGCGGAATCTCTCTATTGTGCAACCTCCAGCTAACTGACATGTTTTGTGCCAAGAGCATTGACATAGCCAAATGAGGGCACTTTGGTTTTCCCCTGCAGACAGACACCCCAGAAAGAGCAAGATCTCGCCCGTGAAGGCTGGAATGGAGGGTGGCGTGCAAACCTGAGCGGAGTCCACTTTAAAAAGTGTCGGTTTACGCTCTGCACACATGCGATAGAGTGTATAGAGCACACAATGTAAACTGCGCATTTGCCAACCGACACACACTATCGCCAGACTAATTATGTTTGAACTAAACACGTATTTGAGACACAGTATAATTATTCTGCTCAATACATTTGCACACTGAAACACACACTGGATGGGTTTTGCTGTACAAACATGCATATTTAAGTAATCACATGACATTTTAGTATTTATTGTTAATCACTACAACTGGAAAAAAAACAAAAACAATAACTCTGAGGGGAAAAACAAACTGTCTGCTAAATAAACCACATCAGGTGAAATGAACTGGCAGACTAGCAGTGGTTTGAATTTAAAGGCCACCGGCTCATTATAAGCCCACCCACTCCTTTAACACATTTTTCTCATCTCCCGTCTTCACGTTTTCTAAAATGGCAACATCAGCATCATTAAGAGTGTAAAATTTGACGTGTAAAGACCATCTACTCACTACTGAATCAGATATTTTCAGGAAGGCACGCCTTCGCATTGTACCCACTTTCTCAGTTAAACCAGAAATACCAAAATGAATAACAAGGCATAAAAATGTCAAGTTAGATTAAAAAAAAAAACAACAATAATTTGTAATAGGAATTATTTGCTAAATGCATCTTGAGGTCAGTCAATAAAATTTATTAAAAAAAAGAAAATTTGGAATTTAATTCACAAATACAGCTGGAGTACGGGATAATTCATATCAGTGATATGCAAAGTATTATTAATGGGGGAAAAAATAACTTTCCTGGTCTTTTATTGTGTGTGGCTACAATCAGTGTTGTGTGAACATTTTGTGAAAATTATATCATTGAGCTGTTAAGATTAGGTTAAAAAGTTTTTATTATTATTATTTATTTAAACTCTTTGCATTATGCAATTCTGAATAGATTACACCTCAGCTAATTTATGCTTCTTTTTATTGTGCAAAATAAAAAAGCTTTTAGAGGAATAAAAAAACTAGAGCAAAAGGAAACTTAAAAGGATTTAGAGTACTTGGTGCTTTTACATAAAGTTTTACTAGTGGAAATAGTGTGTAAAGCATCTTCGATAAAAGGTTAAATTAAGGATGAACATAAGGAGTGTGTTGTTTTGAATGATCAGCACCAAAGTTCATGTATGTAACCCCTGATATTGTAAAACAGAGATTATAATAAAAATACACAACAAATTAAAAAAGTATAAGCACTTTGTTTTTAGATGTAAATGAACACCAGATGATTTAGCAAAGTTTGGGCCTTTTAAATAAACTACATAAAGTAAACTTGATAAGCCATGTATGCTCTGTGTGTGTGTGTGTGTGTGTGTGTGTGTGTGTGTGTGTGTGTGTGTGTGTGTGCTCAGAGCAGATGAGTGTGTGGGTCTCTCAGTATTTTGAATGAAAACTGTATGCTATGAATTATGTTTAGCACTTAGAAATTGTTCAAATCATTTATTCACAGTAAAAGAGCCAGTATGACCATAGTGATTGACTGACATAAACAATAAAAACTAACAGGCTCCAACTGTTGGTTACAGATTATCGATAAATGGAAATTTAACAATAGGATAGTGCACAAAATCACATGTGCCTTTTAGTTAGGACAGTGAACATAATTACATTTGGCAAAAATATAACTTATATATGGTTTATGAGCTGATAACGCACGTGTAACACTGGCAGTGCTACGTCAAAAAACCAAATCATGTTTACTTACAGATATCAGTCTGACTAACAAATAATAATTGTTGTTTTTGTTAGATACACCTTCTGCGAAAGAAAGAAAGAAAGAAAGAAAGAAAGAAAGAAAGAAAGAAAGTTTTCATATTGATGGGGGTATGTCAGTCAGTGTGACAGAGGTTGCAGAGGTCTTGTACTCACTCGGTAGGTTCTCCCTCTGTGTGAGGGACAGATGCTGTGGGTTGCCTTGCTTCCGTCGGGACATCGCCCCGCATTTACAGCAGCATCTCACGGACACTCGGACTAATGTGCGCGCTCCCGAAGCTCTCCAAACTTTCCTCCACAGTCCAGGTACTGTTCCACTATGCTCGCGGGCTATTCTAGTCGTTATCGCGGCACAAACTAACACTTGTATTCTCTGAACAGACTAAATTGTGCTCGACTTTTGTGAAGTGTCACTTAACCTGAGCCAGCGATGCGAGAAAATCACTCCGACTCGCAGCAGCTCATTTAACCTCTGACAACATCGATTCCAAAACACTGTCTTTAAATTCAGGTATTCTTTCTTTAAAAAGTCCTAAAACAGTTGTTGTCCAGTTATAATGGAAATCCAAGATCCGTGGACGGCGGGCTCGCCAGGTGAGCGAAGTCTTTGGCACAGTCCTCCATGTGCGCTTGGCATCAGAGCGCAGAATGGCTCAACCTCTGAAGACAACACCTCCTCTCCAGATCAATCAGGACCTGAGCAATTACGTCTCACATTCACGCTCCTCTCAGGGAGGACCCAGCGCCTGTGTGTGTGTGTGTGTGTGTGTGGTAGGGGTTGCCTCTGAAGAATGGAATGGGATTCAAGTTCAAGTACGGACGTGATGTGACGTGTGGCGCTGGGGGCGACTAGTGGCGGCAGTCTGGGTACAGAGGGGTCTCCTTGCCCACAAGCATTGAAAAAAAAAAAAAAAATACTACAAAACTTACAGGGAAAACAGGCAACTCTGGCTGCAAGAATTTCACCGACAATACGATGACAACGTTTTAGACACTATACGGGATGGCATGTGCTCGTTTATGTTAGGCTACAATTCAAAACTGTAGGCCTATATTTCATTAAATGAAATTATATACCAACATATTTAACTAAAATCTACCTTAAAATATAGCTTTTGATATAACCACCGTAAACAGAAGAGCACATGCTGAATTAAAGGTTCAAAGAGCTACAAACCCAAAACACTATCAGGGTAACGCATATGACGCTTATAAAATAATGCAATATAAACACTGCATAATAACACAATATACTACATAAAACACAACACTCCAATGTAGCCTATATAACTGCTGATGAATAAAAGAGCCTGATAAAGTGATGCGTCACGCAGTTTATGTTTTTACGTTTTAATGTTTTTACGTTTTAATGTAATGTATTTAGTTTTTACGTTTTAATGAGATGAGAACATGTATTGTTTTGTTATCTAAAAATGATTTTACCGTAAATATTTATAATTCATTATTATTATCAAAACTTTTTTAATGTATTTTACAGTAAAAAATAAATATTGTCCGGTTAAATCGAATGTAGGCCTATAATGTTCAGTTCGCCGTGTAATATTTTTACTGTAGCGTTTTCCATTAAACTTCCTTAAATTTTTAAGTACAATCAACATGGCTGTATAGGCTAAGTCATTTCAACTTAAATTATATGAAACTGACTTAAAAATATTAGTTGAATCTTGAAGAAATTTTTTTGCAAATTGCGTATTTTGATGAGTTAAATTAATGTAGAAACATATGTTGTCATGACTTATTGATCATATTTTTTACAGTTTATTAATATTTTTAAATTTTTGTAACTTGGTATTACCCATCACTGTTACCGTAAAAACAAATTAACAAAAGTTTGAAAGCGTTTTACAATGTTGCAAGGAGATATAGCCTACTATAGGCCTATGTTATTAGCCTATTATAATTTACTGGTGAAAAAAAACTAGAAACTAGTGCTGAAAATAGAAATTAGTGCTGTATTTTACAAATCCATATAATGAAATAAAGCAATTCTAACATTGTGTCCTGTGCTGTCTTTTGCATTTATTAATTTACAAAACAATAATTTATAAGCCAATCTGTAGCCTATTGCAGATCCCATAAGGTAGCTACGTAATTTTGTGTGCTATAAGCCGCCTGCACGTGTTTGTCCTGTTTCATTTAAGTCAATAGCGACACCTGATGGTCTTCATTGGACCTGAAGAGTCTTCATTTGAGACAAGGGGTTAGGACAGGTTTATCTGCTCCAGATCTGCACATATAAAGTGTGGCTATGGGCTATCCCTGTTCAAAAAACCAGCATATGCTGGTTAGGTATGTTTTGAAGCATGGAAGCTGGTTTGAGCTGGTTTATGCTGGTTTGAGCTGGTTTAAACTGGTCAAGTGCTGGTCCTAAGCTGGTCCTGAATCACATAGGGAATCTTAGACTGAAGACATTGTGGATCATAACAACAATTTTAGGTATAAAGAAACTTAAAATCTTAAAACTAGGTTATCCTAAAAATTAAAATGTCCCTGATTAAAAAAAAAAAAAAAAGTTAAGCACAATTAACAGCCATCTTGCCGTCTTCTCTTATAAAGCAGATGAGCAATGATAAATGGCATATTGCTTCACACTGAAGCAATAACTTCCATACAATGTACAGTCCATGTACTCAAGCCCCAGGGCAAAGTCAGATTCATCAATAAAACATGATTTTCCATAAAGGGTTACCGTTTTTGCCTCTGGGAGAGGAACACTATTATATGATGCCAACACACAAAACACTGGAAAAAAACAAAACAAAAAAAACATTTATGCTGTTAGTTTGGCCATGTCTTAATATTGACTTGCCTATATGTAGACTAGACTGCATTTTTGGGCATCATAGACGCGTTCTCAAAGGACCTGAAAAACCTATGATGTAAAAATACTCTCTAGGTTTTGAGACACTGTCTCTGTCTCCACTCTGAAAGGTGTAGATGGTTAAAAACAGCACACCAGGATTTTGGAGGACTTTATTGCACTTAATTACTTTATTATATTTTATTGTACATCGATAGCCTATTGTAGATATTCTGTAAACATCTTGAGTTGACAAAAATTATGACAAACCCATTACACACTTGAAATATATTAATGGCTAATAGATTTGTGCTCAGAACAATATTTTTTGTAAAAAAAAAAAAAAAAAACATTTTACATGCAGTGTGAGGCCAATACAAATGTAAACAATGCAATGGACAAACATACATTAAAAAAAAAATGCTATTTTAAAAATTATTTTGTATTCCACATTAAACAGAGTGAACTGTTTTCAAATAGTATGACTAATGAAACCCTTTTTGCACAAATAGTACTTTCATGAACTGTCATTCATGAAATAGTAATAGTAAAAAATGAAATCAAATTAAATCATTTATACACAAGCAGGCTCTACAAAAGGCGTATGTAATCTAATTATATTTAAATGAATGTGTTGATTTTACGAAGATATATAAACTATTCAACAAAAGACTAATTTAATTAAAACATTATCAAATAATTAATTCGTTTAAATTATTTGCCTTACTGTAAACTCTGCTTATGAGCTTAAACCAAACATCTGATAATATTGTTCTAAATCTGGAAACTTCACCAATAGGCAAGCAAAATGTTGATGATCTTATAGATTATTGATATAGTAGTTTGGGACAGAGAACAGAGGATCTGACCGGTGAATTCACGGTCAATTACGCCCTCTAGTGGATTCATCTGCACAGTTTCATCTTCACGCATACTTTGGGTTTTTGTGTTTTATGAGTCTCCACAGACAGATTTTTTTTTTAAATACCGTATAAACTTTACATTATATCCCCTAACCCTAACTCTACCCCTAAACATAACCTTTACATAAATAAAACATAAATTAGTAAGGTAAACTGTTTTCCGTACAGGGACGACATTTTGCCCCCACAACATAAAAAAATCAGGTTTTCAGGACAGAAATTGCGAGTAGGCCTAATATTTTTCTGTCATCTTTTCAGGAAAGTAATATGAAGTATGTACAAATTAACATTTATCTTTAACAGCAATATGATAGTGACTAGCAGGTTTTAAACGGGCTATATGTAGAATTCAGAAACTCTTGTTATTAGCAACACCGGTGGCCGTTAAGTGAACTGCTGCCAGCAACTTGCTGCTCGTGCTCGCTCTCGTGCACCTGTACGTGCAAAAGACTGAACGTCATTCAAGACCCCGATATATTTCCCCCCGTGTTTATTTTCGTTCTTTGCTTAAAAGTAAAAGGAAGTTGGAAATACCTTCGCAGCGATATAGGCCTACTGTTACCGAACATCCCGACGCCGTCCATGCTGCTGAGAGCGACGTTTAGATGAATATGTAAATATGTGCTGCGCGCTTTACTCTCATTAACAAAATAAACACAAAACAACAAAAAATGACAGAGAAAACAGCTGTTAAGAAAGCAGATATGTTTGCAATAGCTCTGCAATTCACCGCCATCATGTCGACAGAGGTAATTAAAATTACACTTATGATAGTTTGATTATTATAAAGTACATTAAGACTATATAGGCCTCGATCTGCATATGTGAGACTATAGTTTTGAACTAACGTTAGATAGAAAAGTTTGTAGACAAACTGATGTTGGCTTGAGAAAGCCAGAAGTTTGAAGTAGTTTCAAAGTTGTAAGTTTTAAGGATTTAAGTTTGAAGTAGTTTAAAAAGCTTGAAGTATTAAGGTTAAAGGGATAGTTCACCCAAAAATGAAAATTCTGTCATCATTTATTCACCTTTAAAGTTGCCCAAACCTGTATGAATTTCTTTCTTCTGCTGAACACAAAAGAAAATATTTTGAAGAACATGGTTAACCAAACAGTTGAGGGGCCCCATTGACTTCCATAGTATGGAAACAAAATATCAGTATTTTAAAGGGGTGGTTCATTGCGATTTCACTTTTTTAACTTTAGTTAGTGTGTAATGTTGCTGCTTGAGCATAAACAGTATTGCAAAGTTACAGCGCTGAAAGTTCAATGCAAACGGAGATATTGTCTTTTAAAGTTATGGCAGTTTAATGCCTACAAAAACGACCGGTTTGGACTACAACAAGCTTCTTCCCGGGTTGGTGACATCATTAACCCTGCAATTAACATAAACACTGCCCCCGGGAACGTGCAACAAAGTGGGTGAGGCCATGTCGCGTGCATACAAGTCTTCTTCCTAGGGACGCTGGACTTCGGGAACAATGTTTAAAATTTATGTTTAATTCTGCTCCTGACAATTATAATGCTAATTTAGTGAGTTTAGTTTAGTCTGTGCTGCACATTTTACGGAAGACAGCTTCCAGAATCTACACAAGTTCAATGCTGGATTTGCACAAAGGCTATTACTGAAAGATGGAGCAGTTCCCACTTTAAAAGCAGAAGCTGCTGTTTATGGGCCCCAACCTGTAAGTATGTTTTATTTTTTTATAAAGTTATATAGTTTCTGGGACGTAAACAAAGACCAATGCGGTTTGGCTTCGCTAGCCAGTTAGCTAAATTCTATTTCATACTTCTCCAACAAACTTCTATGTAATCACACCAGCGAACTTCTGTTAGTGTTGGCGTTTCTATTATCAGTGTACAGCATTGTTTCATTACGGTTTTTATGTTGTGTTTACCCACATGCTCGTTCATGCTATAAATTAAAAAAAATACCTTTACAAAAATTCTACTACTCACGTTATGTATTCAGCAACAGTAAAGCTTTAATCAGAACACTATGGGGCAGCAGTAACATTTACAAGTGACAGCATATCTAAACACTTTGAAAAATACAAACAAAAATACTTAACATTCATAAACGTCCATTAAAAGCCGTGCTTACAGAGGTTCTGCTTGACGCTCTTCATCATTCCTGCTATCTGGGTCTGATTCGGGCTCAAATTAATACGGCAATATTGACGCCATTATTTACATTTCCACCGAAGTGACTGGACTTTGACCGAAGCACATGAGACTTTGGCCCGTAATGGTAAGGGGCGTGGCGTTTCCGGACAGCGAATCACAATACACAGGGCCAGCTAACCAATCTCAGTCCATTGCGTATTTCTGAGGGAGGGGCTTCATGGAACCAGGAACTCAACGGAGCGTTTGTAGGAGAAGGGAAACTGTGGTGTAGAATAAAGGAAAATACAGGTGCTGGTCATATAATTAGAATATCATCAAAAAGTTGATTTATTTCACTAATTCCATTCAAAAAGTGAAACTTGTATATTATATTCATTCATTACACACAGACTGATATATTTCAAATGTTTATTTCTTTTAATTTTGATGATTATAACTGACAACTAAGGAAAATCCCAAATTAGAATATTACTTAAGACCAATACAAAGAAAGGATTTTTAGAAATCTTGGCCAACTGAAAAGTATGAACATGAAAAGTATGAGCATGTACAGCACTCAATACTTAGTTGGGGCTCCTTTTGCCTGAATTACTGCAGCAATGCGGCGTGGCATGGAGTCGATCAGTCTGTGGCACTGCTCAGGTGTTATAAGAGCCCAGGTTGCTCTGATAGTGGCCTTCAGCTCTTCTGCATTGTTGGGTCTGGCATATCGCATCTTCCTCTTCTCAATACCCCATCGATTTTCTATGGGGTTAAGGTCAGGAGAGTTTGCTGGCCAATTAAGAACAGGGATACCATGGTCCTTAAACCAGGTACTGGTAGCTTTGGCACTGTGTGCAGGTGCCAAGTCCTGTTGGAAAATGAAATCTGCATCTCCATAAAGTTGGTCAGCAGCAGGAAGCATGAAGTGCTCTAAAACTTCCTGGTATACGGCTGCGTTGACCTTGGACCTCAGAAAACACAGTGGACCAACACCAGCAGATGACATGGCACCCCAAACCATCACTGACTGTGGAAACTTTACACTGGACCTCAAGCAACATGGATTGTGTGCCTCTCCTCTCTTCCTCCAGACTCTGGGACCCTGATTTCCAAAGGAAATGCAAAATTTACTTTCATCAGAGAACATAACTTTGGACAACTCAGCAGCAGTCCAGTCCTTTTTGTCTTTAGCCCAGGCGAGACGCTTCTAACGCTGTCTGTTGTTCAAGAGTGGCTTGACACAAGGAATGCGACAGCTGAAACCCATGTCTTGCATACGTCTGTGCGTAGTGGTTCTTGAAGCACTGACTCCAGCTGCAGTCCACTCTTTGTGAATCTCCCCCACATTTTTGAATGGGTTTTGTTTCACAATCCTCTCCAGGGTGCGGTTATCCCTATTGCTTGTACACTTTTTTTCTACCACATCTTTTCCTTCCCTTCGCCTCTCTATTAAGGTGCTTGGACACAGAGCTCTGTGAACAGCCAGCCTCTTTTGCAATGACCTTTTGTGTCTTGCCCTCCTTGTGCAAGGTGTCAATGGTCGTCTTTTGGACAACTGTCAAGTCAGCAGTCTTCCCCATGATTGTGTAGCCTACAGAACTAGACTGAGAGACCATTTAAAGGCCTTTGCAGGTGTTTTGAGTTAATTAGCTGATTAGAGTGTGGCACCAGGTGTCTTCAATATTGAACCTTTTCACAATATTCTAATTTTCTGAGATACTGAATTTGGGATTTTCCTTAGTTTTCAGTTATAATCATCAAAATTAAAAGAAATAAACATTTGAAATATATCAGTCTGTATGTAATGAATGAATATAATATACAAGTTTCACTTTTTGAATGGAATTAGTGAAATAAATCAACTTTTTGATGATATTCTAATTATATGACCAGCACCTGTATATGAAAAATACGGTGTTTTTTTTTTTTAAAACGAAGCATTAAGACATGTGAACTGCGCCCCATAAACACAATCAAGCCTAGAAAAAACCACTGAACCACCCCTTTAACAATTTCCAGCAAAGTTCATTTTCATGATGTGACCAAATACATTTATTATTTTTTTTGCCTCAAGTGACAACAGAGTGGCTGTGTTGATGGGAGAGGTATGAACCAGAGGCCTACTGCATGAAGCCGGTTTCAGTAGCTACCCAGGTAAGTTTGAGATTAGTTTGAGCAAACTCTGCAAACCTCGTGAGAAGT
The DNA here is from genome assembly GCA_039654765.1 of Mylopharyngodon piceus. NCBI lineage: Eukaryota > Metazoa > Chordata > Actinopteri > Cypriniformes > Xenocyprididae > Mylopharyngodon > Mylopharyngodon piceus. Next base: position 24,072,448 of record CM077456.1, read on the forward strand.
GGATCAAACTGACGCTCTCATGTTCCGTGTGATTGGCTCTTCGCTGCACGTGACACACTTTCAGCTGCACACGCTTAATCACAAACTCTGGATCAAACCCTGAGTTGACAGAGAACGTTTATCTCGAGCGTCGTAAACCGCGAAACCTGATCTAATCCAGGCTGGGTTTGTATGGGTTTGTCAACTCTAAACCTATTCTGAAACTCAGAGTTTGTTCAGCTAGCTTCATGTAACAGGCCTCTGGTTTATGTAACCATGCCTAGAAATTGTCAGATATCCTTTTTATCTTTTCTGTTGTTTCTCTGTCTTATAAGATTTTTTTCTGGGATCAGGTTTTATGGTGTCTTCTGAAATCTCCAAGACAAATGACGAGTACACAGACGGTAAACACATGAAAAAGCTACTTAATAGCTCAATACTGTATGTCAACAGAAACAGGATTGAGGTATTGTTAGATTTTTCATATAATCCATGAAAGTAATGGTGATGAAAGGTGATATGGTGGAATCAAAGAGCCGATGGTTGAAATCAAGGTCAATTGCGCCCTCTAGTGGATTCATCTGCACAGCTCCATCTTCACCACTCGCTGTCAGCAAGACTGCTTGAAGGGATAGTTCACCCAAAAATGGAAATTCTGTCATCATTTACTCACCCTCAAGTGGTTCCAAACCTGTATGAATTTCTTTCTGCTGCTGAACACAAAAGAAGATATTTTGAAGAATATGGGTAACCAAACAGTTGTAGGGCACCTTTGACTTCCATAGTAGTTTTTTCCATACTATTGATGTCAGTGGGGCCCATCAACTGTTTGGTTACCGACATTCTTCAAAACATTTTCTTTTGTGTTCAGCACAAAAAGAAAAGAAAAGAAATAAAGAAATTCAGGTTTCGAGCAACTTGAGGGTGAGTAAATGATGACAGAATTTTCATTTTTGGGTGAACTATCCCTTAAAGAACAGAGGGACATGAGGTTGAAGAAGGTATACTGTATATCCTGTACTTCCAAGGACAGATTTGTCATGGAAGACCTTTTTAGTAGGGTGTGACAGGACTAAAATATAATAGCACAGCTTTTTATTATAATAAATGTCATGTTTAGAATTGTGGTTATCTAGTGTGAACTAAGTTCTAATGGTGTTTCTCTGTCTTTCTGTTTACCACTGGCAAGCAATGCTCTCTCTCTGTTATCCTCCGACCGTCTTATTTGTTCAGTAATCATGGTAATTTCAGTTTCAGCTAATTACGTTTAAAACAATGATTAGGCCAACAAACTGCAAGTAAATACAGTAAAATCAGAATCCACTTTTATTGCCAAGTACAACATGTACAAGGAATTTGCTTTGGTATGCAGGTGCTTTAAAAAGAATTAATAAATAACAAAGAATAACAATTTAGATAATATAAATAATAAATAAACCTTTGATAAGAATACACAATTTAAAAAGTTGGTGTAAGCGCAGCATACAGTCTGATTAATGTGTGTTTAGTGTAATACATATGAAGCAGTATCAATAAGGCCAGTAGCAAATGGAAAAAAACTGTTTTTGTGGCGTGAGGTTTTTGTCTTTATAGACCGCAGTCTTCTACCCAAAGGGAGAACCTCAAAAAGTTTATATCCAGGGTGAAAGTGATCAGCCACGATCTTAACTGCCCTCCTCAGAGTCCTTGAAGTATACAGGTCATGGAGAGATGGCAAACTACAGCCAATCACCTTCTCCGCAGAGTGAATAACACGCTGCAGTCTGCCTTTATCCTTGGCAGTGGCAGCAGCGTACCAGATGGTAAAAGAGGAGGTTAATATTGACTCAATGATGGAAGTATAAAAGTGCACCATCATTGTCCTCGGCAGATTAAACTTCCTCAACTGCCGCAGGAAGTACATCCGTTGGTGAGCTTTTTTAATCACGGATTTGATGTTTAAGTCCCACTTTAGATCCCGGGTAATGATAGTTCCCAAGAAATGGAAAGAGTCCACAATCTTAACTGGGAAGTCATGCAATGTGACTGGTATATGGGGCTGGATTTTTCCTAAAATCCACCACCATTTCCATTGTTTTCGCAGTATTGAGCTCTAGATTGTTCTGACTGCACCAAGATACCAGATGGTCAATTTCCCACCTGTAAGCAACCTCATCCCCTCTGGAGATAAGCCCGATGAGGGTGGTGTCCTCCGCAAACTTTAATAGTTTAACAGACTGGTGGCTGGAGGTGCAACTGTTGGTGTACACTACAGGGAAATAAGTAGATGGTCCGATAGTCAGAAACCTGTTTTCCCACTCTCACTTGCTGCCTTCTGTCAATCAGAAAGTCCGTAATCCATTTGCAGATGGAGTCAGGTACACTTAGCTCAGAGAGTTTGTCCTGTAGCAGATGGATTTGAGGTGTGACATCACAAGGCGCTCAAAAGACTTCATTACTACAGATGTTAGTGCAACAGGTCTATAATCGTTAAGGCCTGTGATCCTGGATTTTTTTGGAACAGGGAATAATGGTCGAGGTCTTGAAGCAGGCTGGTACGTGGCAAGTGAGGGAAATACTGACATTAAAAATTAAAGTCAGTTTAGAGTTATTTACTGTAACAAGGATCCACTGTAGGCAAGTCTTGGAGACCCCATAGTGCAGTTTATTTAACTCCAAAAATGTGAACAAAATACAAAACATAGACTTGGCAGGCTTGACTTGGCTTGGCATAAACAACATTAAAAACTCACCAACAGTGGTTACAGGGACAATACTTCACAAAGACGCATGGCAAACATGAGGGCTTAAATACACAAGGACTAATCACTAGACAAGAGACACCTGTACACACTCAACCAATGAATTAATAGGTGTGTTCAACATCGGCTGCGGCTGGATGCAACCGATCAGCAAGAGTAGCCGTGTGCAGGCGGGGAGGAGCTGAAAACGGAGACGTGAGGTCGGACACTTTCTGCTTCCCGTAGTGACGCTCGTGCTGCGTTTGCATACTTTTTCACAGCTGAAGTGAAAAAAGTGCAATATTTGACTAATACACTGATTTTCATTCAGTACTTTATGTACTGCTTACAGCTTGTTTTTACAAGAATAAAGTTCAAAATAAGCATATATTATTTAAATACCAATGTAGTGAGGTCTACGTTTTTTTATCAGTTTTATTTTGATAAACATGACACAATACAACATCGCGACTACATGAAAAGAGCTTTAACTGTTACAAAAATACAGATTTGTGAACATTAGAGGAACTAAAGTTTTCAGAATAAACACGAAACGTGATTGTTGTCATGCGGTGTCATCATCAGAGGTTGTGCAGCCGCTCTTGAGATGCTGTGCTGCAACATTAGATTAGTTTTAGATTTATTTGATTATAGCGATTTGGTGGAACATAATAGTTTTATTCTTTTCCTGGATTTTTTTTATAAAGCCTTTGATTCAGTAGAACATCATTTTATTTTTAAATCATTGCAAAAGTTTGGTTTTGGTGAATATAGGATAATAGAATATAAGGCGGTAAGAACTCTTATTACAACTGTAATAGTACGATTAAATTGAAAGATGGTACTTTTAAGTTTTACTTATCACGTGGTTAAGGCAGTGCTAGATAACAGTGGTGCTCACACAAAATATTGACACTTTGGACACAGTTTTGACATGTTCACTTAGGGTGTACTCACTTTTGTTGCCAGTTATTTAGAAAATAATGGCTGTATGTTGAGTTATTTTTAGAGGACAGTAAATCTGTACTACTATACAAGCAGCACATTGACTACACTAAAGTATATACAATTTTCATTTCTATAGTATTGTCGCTTGAGAAGATATACTAAAATGGTTGCTGAAATGTGAGGGGTGTACTCACTTTTGTGAGATACTGTAATTTTTGGCTTTCATGAATGTGAAAAGAAAAATGATATTTATTTTATAAACCTATATTTAATATCACATTCATAAATGTACATTTTCAAAGAGCAAACCTCTTTTTTTAAGATTTAAACATGAGATGAAAATGTATATTGAATCTTCAAAAAACCTGAAAGAACAGTGGCTGTGTTTAAGGACTTGGTACTTAATCTGGACTGAAAGACTGTTGGACTCTGGCATATTGTTTTATTGTTATATGACAATGATGACAATTGTTGTTACTGTTGTTGTTGTTGTTTTTTTCAAGCATTTAATAAAAAAAAAATAAATAAAAAGAATAAGAGATGCTGTGCTGGCTGACTCATCCAACTGCTCTCGAATCACTCTTGCGGTACTTAGATGCCATACGTCACAGTCACATGGCATCAATGCTGTCTCAAGTCGGACAAAATTTCTTACCGGCATGCACTGCTTCAAGTCAGCCGCAGATCGGTCTGTGCAGCGCTGCATCAAGTCGAACAAGCCTAATGAAAACATAACACATGAGAACAAGGGAATCACATGACACGATCACATAAGGACATGGGAAACACATGACAACAGAGGGAGCACATGGCAAACAATAGCAATCATAGCAAAGAAACATGACTAAACTTCAAAATAAAACTAGACATGACATTTACCATATACAGTTGTGCTCAGAATTATTGGCACCCTTGGTAAATATGAACAAAGAAGCTTGTAAAAATAAATCCTTGTTAATCCTTTTGATCTTTTATAAAAATAAAAAAAAAAAAATCACAAAAATCTAACCTTTCATTGAAGTAAAAGAATTGAAAATGTAGGGAAAATCTCTTTATGAAACAAATGTTTTTTCTCCAAAACACGTTGGCCACAATTATTGGCACCCTTTTATTCAATACTTTTTGTAACCTCCTTTTGCCAAAATAACAGCTCTGAGTCTTCACCAATAATGCCTGATGAGTTTGGAGAACACCTGACAAGAGATCAGAGACCATTCCTTCATACAGAATCTCTCCAGATCCTTCAGATTCCCAGCTCCATGTTGGTGCTTCTTCTCTTCAGTTCACTCCACTCATTTTCTTTAGGGTTCCGGTCAGGGAACTGGGATGGCCATGGCAGAAGCTTCATTTTGTGCTCAGGGACACATTTTTGTGTTGGTTTTGATGTTTGTTTTGGATCATTGTCCTGATGGAAGATCCAACCACGACCCATTATTGGATTTCTAGCAGAAGCGGTCAGGTTTTGATTTTTTTATCTGTTGGTATTTGATAGAATCCATGATACCATGCATCTGAACAAGATGTCCAGGACCTCCAGTGGAAAAATATGCCCACAACATTAAAGATCCAGCAGTATACACTATATTGCCAAAAGTATTGGGACACCCCTCCAAATCATTGAATTCAGTTGTTCCAAACACTTCCATGGCCACAGGTGTATAAAATCAAGCACCTAGGCATGTAGACTGCTTCTACAAACATTTGTGAAAGAATGGGTCGCTCTCAGGAGCTCAGCGAATTCAAGCGTGGTACCGTGATAGGTTGCCACCTGTGCAATAAGTCCATTCGTGAAATTTCCTCACTACTAAATATTCCACGGTCAACTGTTAGTGGTATCATAACAAAGTGGAAACAATTGGGAACAACAGCAACTCAGCCACGCTGAGGCGCACAGTGCGCAGAAGTCGCCAACTTTCTGCAGAGTCAATAGCTACAGACCTCCAAACTTCGTGTGACCTTCAGATTAGCTCAAGAACAGTGCGTAGAGAGCTTCATGGAATGGGTTTCCATGGCCGAGCAGCTGCATCCAAGCCTTACATCACCAAGTGCAATGCAAAGCGTCGGATGCAGTGGTGTAAAGCACGCCGCCACTGGACTCTAGAGCAGTGGAGATGTGTTCTCTGGAGTGACAAATCACGCTTCTCTGTCTGGCAATCCGATGGACGAGTCTGAATTTGTCGGTTGCCAGGAGAACGGTACTTGCCTGACTGCATTGTGCCAAGTGTAAAGTTTGGTGGAGGGGGGATTATGTTGTGGGGTTGTTTTTAAGGGGTTGGGCTTGGCCCCTTAGTTCCAGTGAAAGGAACTCTTAATGCTTCAGCATACCAAGACATTTTGGACAATTTCATGCTCCCAACTTTGTGGGAACAGTTTGGGGATGGCCCCTTCCTGTTCCAACATGACTGCGCACCAGTGCACAAAGCAAGGTCCATGAAGACATGGATGAGTGAGTTTGGTGTGGAGGAACTTGACTGGTCTGCACAGAGTCCTGACCTCAACCCGATAGAACACCTTTGGGATGAATTAGAGCAGAGACTGTGAGCCAGGCCTTCTCGTCCAACATCACTGCCTGACCTCACAAATGCGCTTCTTGAAGAATGGTCAAATATTCCCATAAATACACTCTTAAACCTTGTGGAAAGCCTTCCCAGAAGAGTTGAGGCTGTTATAGCTGCAAAGGGTGGGCCAACTCCATATTAAACCCTACGGATTAAGAATGGGATGTCATTAAAGTTCATGTGCACGTAAAGGCAGGCCTCCCAAAACTTTTGGCAATATAGTGTATTCAACCATGGGAATGGGGTACTTTTTATCCCTGTGTGCACCAAACCCATTTGGTGGCTTTGCTGCCAAAAAGCTCTTTTTTTAGTTTCATCTGACCATTGAAGCCGGCCCCGTTTTAAGTTTCAGTTTTGTCTGACAACTGAATATGCTGGAGATTGTTTCTGGATGAGAGCAGAGGATTTTTCTTGAAATCCTCCCGTACAGTTTGTGGGGTGTAGGTGCTGTTTGATAATTTTTTTTTAGGCTTTCTGAGCCTCAAGACTCAACTAATCTCTGCAATTCTTCAGCTGTGATCCTTGGAGAGTCTTTGGCCACTCAAACTCTCCTCCTCACCGTGCATTAGGACGATATAGACACACGTCCTCTTCCAGCCAGAATTGTAACATCTTTAGTTGATTGGAACTTCTTAATTATTGCCCTGATAGCGGAAATGGGAATTTTCAATGCTTTAGCTATTTTCTTACAGCCACTTTCTATTTTGTGAAGCTCAACAATCTTTTGCTGCACATCAATATTCTTTGGTTTTACCCATTGTGATGAATGATTACGGGAATTTGTCCTTTGTGTTTCCTCATGTTTATACTTATGTGGAACAGGAAGTCATGGCTGGACAATTTCATGTTCATGATCACCCTGATCATGAACCGCAGGCAGTAGATCCTTCTCCTGTTTGGCACCTAAACTCTGGAACAATCTTCCTAGAATTGTTCGGGAAGCAGACACACTCTGCCAGTTTAAATCTAGACTAAAAACGCATCTCTTTAACCTGGCATACACATAACACATTATCAATTTATGTTTTCAAATCCATTAAAGGATTGTTAAGCTGCATAAATTAGGCCAGCCAGAACCAGGAACACTTACTGTAACACCAGATGTACTCGTTACATCAGAAGAAGAATGGCATCTACGCTAATATTAGTCTCTCTGTTTATCCCGAGGTTTACCGTAGTCAGCCGGATCCGGGCCGTATCCAGGTCAGATTGAGGACCTGCGTCTAGACATGATGACAACGCAGCTTTGAAGTGTCAGCAGAGATTGTGTCAACTAGATCATCCCCTGTGAAGGCCTCACCGACACGACAGCCAGTGGCACAGATTCCCAACAAACCGTCCCATACCGGCGTGATGAATACGATCTTCATCTAGATGGAACTGGATTAAATATTTTGACTGTTGCAATTCCAATTGGACTTATGACCTGTAATGCTGCCTAAATCATAATTATGCACTGTTCGCTGTTGGCCAGATGAGAACTGGCCCCCCGACTGAGCCTGGTTTCTCCCAAGGTTTTTTTCTCCATTTTATCACCTGTTTGTCACCTGATGCCACCTGTTGGAGTTTGGGTTCCTTGCCACTGTCACCTTTGGCTTGCTTAGTTGAGGACACTTGATATTCAACTATTTGATCTGCCTGCATTGACACCATTGAATGTGAACTGAACTGAGCTGGACGATGACATCACTGTTTTCTCTAGTGCTGATATATAGACAAATTAACTAAATTAATGACTATTGATTTTTACAATGGAATGAATCAATACAGAATTTATTTAAGCTGGTCAATGACACCATTTTCTTTAAGAGCTGCTGTGTAGCCAAAATTATTTACCTGTTACCCCTGTAAAGCTGCTTTGACACAATCTGCATTGTAAAAAGCACTATATAAATAAAGGTGACTTGACTTGACTGGTGTGCTAAAAAATGTAAATATGAATGGGAATATACTTCAGAGATATTTTACTGATAAAAAATTCTAGGGGTGCCAATAACTGTGGCCAGCATGTTTTGGAGAAAAACATTTATTTCATAATATGATTTTTTTCCCCCACTTTCAATTCTTTTCCTTCAATGAAAGGTTAGATTTTTGCTAATTTTATGAATTAAAGATCACAATGCAGATTTATTTTTACAGTCATCTTTGATCATATTTACCAAGGGTGCCAATAATTCTGAGCACAACTGTAAAATACACCAATGATTAACAGTAAAACATTTTATATTTTATTTGGATTAAAGAATTTTAAATTAATAATTAACTAATTAATTGTACAATTTGATGTGATTATTTGTGATTATTAATGATTTTAAACTGTTAATGATAAATATATTAACAATGTAGAATCAACATAAGGGTGTATATTTTAACAATATTTGTTTAAAGGATTAGTTCACTTTTAAATAAAAGTTTCCTGATAATTTACTCACCCCCATGTCATCCAAGATGTCCATGTCCTTCTTTCTTCAGTCGAAAAGAAATTAAGGTTTTTGATGAAAACATTCCAAGATTATTCTCCTTATAGTGGACTTCAATTGGCCCCAAACGGTTGAAGGTCAAAATTACAGTTTCAGTGCAGCTTCAACGGGCTTTAAACGATACCAGATGAGGAATAGGGGTCTTATCTAGCGAAACGATTGGTCATTTTCTAAAAAAATAAATAAATAAATACGTATATGCTTTATAAACACAAATGATCGCCTCGCAAGTGCTTCCGCCAAACCGCCTTCCATATTCTTCAAAAAGCTTACGCTGTATGTCCTACACCTTCCCTATTCAACTTACCGAAAAAACGGAACTGGCACCGCGTTCGTTCCGTAAGTTGAATAGGGAAGGTGTAGGACATACAGCGTAAGCTTTTTATTTATTTTTTTTTAGAAAATGACAGATCGTTTCGCTAGATAAGACCCTTATTCCTCGTCTGGTATCGTTTAAAGCCCTTTGAAGCTGCACTGAAACTGTAATTTTGACCTTTAACTGTTTGGAGCCAATTGAAGTCCATTATAAGGAGAATAATCCTGGAATGTTTTCATCAAAAACCTTAATTTCTTTTAGACTGAAGAAAGAAGGACATGGACATCTTGGATGACATGGGAGTGAGTAAGTTATCAGGACATTTTTATTTGAAAGTGAACTAATCATTTAATATATCTAGTTTTTTTTTTTTTTACTTCTGAGAACAAAATGAGTAATTATATGCTATTTAACATTTGAATGCAATTAATCTGTGTATAAATTTTAAATGTCTTAAATTAATGCATATTATTAGACTTCTGTGAATTTTTTTTGTACTATTAATTGTGATGCTAAATAAATAATAAAATCATAAGTTAAAACCTCTGATTGGTATTTTTATTTGAGGATTGATCCTCTCGAAAGTATTGATAGCCTACTTCATGATCTGTCTTCCCCTGCGTACTGATTTAATGAACCATTTGCCGCTTCATTGTACTGGCTCTGATCATTTATACCCGTATGGCTCAATCTTTGAGAAAAGCATGTTACTGTCAGGATCAACCAGGTTACCAGTAAAAGACTGCAACACAGGCGTAGTACATGTGTGTCTCGTGTACACATATGTAGTTGTATGTAGTTAGTCATATGTTATAGATCCTATCCTATAAGTCAAAATGGTTATTTATGGTGGTTTCAAATAGCCCTACTGTAGTTCAAAATACAATTTCTGTTCGAGACCCATTCTCCCTATTTCAGACTTGTGGTGCCCATAGCAATAAAGCAATAGATGTAAAAAGGGGGGAAAACTGTCACTTGGTGGCAGAATACACTCAGGAATTGATTCTGTTCTGTTATTGCCTGTAGGGAAGTCAAACTCCATTTGTCATAATGTCAAGTTGAGCACTAAAAATACACCACTTCAACACTGCACACCTGCAAAGTGACCCCGTTTAAATGTGTTAGATCATTTAGCTCATTATGTGAGACAGATGGAGAAGCCTTTGTGTTCAGCCTCGCAGGAGCCGTTCTCATATGCAGCCCATCTGAAATGACTGAGCTTTAGGGGGTTTGGCAGTAGGTGAGCTCAACTGTTCACAGCAGAGGTCACTAATTAAACCATTTTCATATGTTGCAAATAAATTGTTTTTTAACATAGTTTCATTAAAAGTGCAAACTGGTTATCTTAAATGTAATATAAACAATAGTTTTTTTGTTTTGTTTTTTTTTTACAGTTAAATATAAAAAAAATGACCAATAAATAAATCATTAGAAATTAAAGGTAGGGTAGGCACATTTTTTATAAACACTTTGTTTATGTAACTGGTAACTGGTATACTGGTTAAAATTCTCTTCATGATAGCAATCAAGAATAGAAGTGGCCTAAATATTAAAACATGTATATCTTGATTATCTTCTGTGGAAGTCTCAGGACCAAAAACATTTTGTCCAATCATTGCATTTGGTCCGAACTAGCTTTGCAGACTCTGCTCTTACTGTGTGCGTTCATGTGTTTTGGAGGAGGCGTGGCTTTGGAGACGCTCTGAAGGGAGGGTGGGATCTAATGCTTTCAAAGCTAGCTTGCTATTGCTAGTCTCTCCAAAATTGCCTACCCTACCTTTAAATTTATAATTGAACAGCAATTCAATTATAACAGGAAAGAAAAACAAGGATCGAACATAATCAATTAGAGACAGATTCAAAATTCATTTGGGTTCCTCTCCTTCACCTGTGACTGTTTTTACTGACCACAACCCTTTGGTGTTTCTGTCTCGAATGTACAATCAATGACGTTGGGCATTGATTGTGCTGAGTTACAACTTAGAAATTAGACATTAAAAAGGGTCAGAAAACGTGGTATGTTTGGAAAACTGCATGTCAAATTGCCAACAAAAAATACAATGCAACACAAAGGTTCAAATAACAAAACAACTTATAAACAGTTCTGACAAACAAAAAATGCTCTTCCTATTTTCTGACAGGTAATGACAGTGTAAACATTATATGAATTACTATTTGGATTTTTTTAACTATAAACACTGAAAAAATGTCAGTAGTTGCTTTTACATGTTCTCCTACAATATTAGTCCAGTTAAAAGTTTACAGTAAACTTCCATTTGTTAACATTAGTTAACAATATTAGTTAACATGAACTAACAATACTTCTACACAATACTTCAAAAGCATGTTAGTTAATGCATTAACTAACGTTAACTAATGGAAATTTATTTTAAAGACAACAGGGCTTCGGGTTAAAACGCAGATTATCTCATAATCAAGTGTCTTTGTTCGCGTTCAAAGAAGAGTAAGCATCGAGGACCGTAGATATGTTTTTTATGCAGTTTGTTGTGAAAAACAGTACCTAGCACAATGTTTTTGTGTTTCACTTTCTTTCCAAAAAAAGACGCATCTATTTAGCTGATACCAAACATTGTACTTGCTAATATGATGCTTCATACACACTTGGCTCAAGAGTTTTCAATCTATAAATCCATCACCTGCAGAAAATCTGGTTTCATTTGTAAATGGTCCGGTTTCATTGCTAAGAGGGATATCCATATTATACTTTAAAGAATCGACTTACTGGTATTTGTTTCACTATTTTATTTTACTAACTCCACAAACACATGAATTGTACTATTGTCCTTGCGTCATAAAGATAACATTGTGTGTGGGACTAACAAAAATTGACGAATCATCATTTTGACAAGCATAAAGCGAATGATATGCACCTACAGTACAGGAAGAGGCAAAACTAAGAAACTGCCTGCATTGGACCATGAAAACTTGCATTTAATCATTTTTAAGATAAAAAGTTAGAGTGGTAATTATTATTATCGTTTAATAAATGATATCTAGTTGGAAAATTCTCATTGGGTGGGCAACAATTAATAGCTAGTAGCTTTGCCACTGGTAGCAAGAACAATGATGTAGTCAACAAAAAGATTTATTTATAATAATAGAGCCAGATGCAAAAAAACAGTCCCCCTGAAATCAAAATTTAAGTTTTTTAGCTTTTATTATTAATAGCCTTAAGGTTATGAATAAGCTGGTGTGTTCCAAAATAATGACAAAATTCACATTTAGGAGATATAATCATTCAAAACTTAGAGTCTCTCACTTCCGATAAAATGGATCACAGATTTTCATGACATCACCACGCACTTCAGCTTCTCATCAAATCTTCTGTCCAATCAAATGCTCTCTAGAATCTGAAGTCCCGCCCCTCCTACACTATAAACAGACGCTGAAGCTGCGGGTGAAATCGGTCATTTGTTCACACATTTACTAGTTTCTATATGGTGAATGTGCACATAGTGCACTATATAGAGGATAGGGAACGATTCAGACAGTGTAAATATGCTTTCCATTGACTCGAATGAAGTCCGTTTTCGCATTAGTGTCACAGGAATTGCCGCAGCGCGAGCAGTCTGCTCCGGTCCAGAGAGCACAGAGCGGATCATATGCGCGAGTTGGCGCAGACCACAAAACGTATCGGACCCATTTGAATTCTGTACAGAATCCTGTATTTTAAAGCGATATTGAGGAGATTATGAGGAGAAACGGTTAGAGATTAGAAGGAAACCAAAGCTTTATCGAGCTCAGAGGCTCTGGCCGAGCTGTGATATAAATGAAACGCTATTGGCTATTTTTTTTAAAAAAATGGGCGGGGCTGTTCGATATATTCCTGTTTCAGTTGAAATTACGTCAACGCATTAAATAATGCTGCGCGTTCCAAGACTCTTCAGTGGGCCTTTAAATGTCAGTTCACACTAAATGTATCTTAGTAAAATATTCGAAATGAAGATTTAATTCATTGAATTTAATAATTAAAAGATTTGATGATCATTTTTATTGTGGTGAGTAAAATACATCATGATACAATGCAGCACAATGATGATTTAAATAAAAATACCTGCTGTATCATACTTGATACACAAATTTTCAGAACAATTTACCATAAATAATGTAAGTTGCTTAAATCCCAGTAACCCCTCACTACAGAACACACGAGATCCAGGGGGCGGAGACGGGTAGGTTTAGGGATATGTAAAGTGGGAGCCCCCTGGATCTCGTGTTCTGCAGTGAGGACCATCTCGAAATTATATTAAAAGTGTACGACAAGTAGTAGTAATGTAGAAGACTGTATACAAGTGGTTTTTTTTTTGTTGTTTTTGTTTTTTGGGTCATGATCAAGGCCCTAGAAAACCACATATCAAATATGAAATGCAGCTTTTAAGGGTTTAAATTTGATTTGAGATGATGTTTTTTGCTTTTTAAAGTATGCAACACCAAACTTTACCGTATTCATTAAAGTGCCTTGTAAGAAAAATAAAGATATACAGTAGGAAAATGAATGTCACTATTGCTGATCCCAAGAGCTCATAAACACAGTGCGGCACAGCTTCTATTCTTTTGATGAGTCTCTTACTCTCAGCATTTGAATTGTAGAATCAATTTCAGTGTCGTGATCGAGATTAAACAATGTCTCCATCTGTGTAAACAAAGCACATGTAAAGCAGCAGATGAATATGACAGCTGATTTAACCTTAGTCTGATCAGCAAGAGGGGGTGTGTGAAGTGTGCCTGGCTTAATCATGAATGCTTAGTGAAAAAGTGGCCACACTGTGTGATGGGCAGTCAGCTGTGTAAATGAAGCTCATTTGATGCTTGGATTCACTCACAGAGGAGTATGCAGATTCTCATTTGGACAGGCATGACTCCTGGCCAACGCAGCCAACCAAGACACCTCGTACCACACACCCCCATTATAAGGAGGCATTTGCAGTCAAATCACGAACACACAACAAAGAAGGAATGATGTGAAATAGAAGAGCCAGTTTAACAAAAAGTCCTTGATGTGAGCATTAGCTCAAAATGGGCAGAAATTAGAGAATAAGGCTGTGGTGTTGCACTTACTGTGTTTTCCGGAGTCAGTACATGACAAAAACAAACATACAAGTTCTGCTGTAAAGGCATGTGCTTTAATTGGATTTGATAGTTCCACATGATTACTGGCCAAACATCAGCTTATAAATGGACTGAATGAAGCCCTTATTTTGTCAAGCAAAAAAAGAGAATTCAAAATGACAAATTCAATTAAATAAAGCAGTTTGTTGTGACTACATAATATTATGGCAAATGGTTTTCACCCTTAGCCAACACAGTCTTATAAAATTTGTAGTCAACATTCGCTGTCATGATAGAAGAAGAGTTTTTAGTAAAAGGTAAGTATTTGTCCATCATTGTCTCTCAAATGTAATGTACATGTGCAAACATTCACACTGCAAACCAAAGTACCCAGTTCCGAATTTATGTGCAGTTGTTCACGTGATATTTTAAATGTGACCAATATCAGACACTGGGCTGAACAGGTGACTCCTAAACTGACCCATGTGGAAAACATCCTTTCCTGGCATATTCATCATAACATCGATATATTTAATTATTTGCTATAATAGAAAATATATAAATATATTTTTGCTATGTAATGCTTCACAATAAGGTTTTATTTGTTAACATTTTGTTACATTAACTTGGACTAAGAAATGAACAATACTTCTTCAGCATTTATTAATCTTAATGTTCATTTCAACATTTACTAATACTTTATTGAAATCAAAAGTTGTATTTGTTAATATTAGTTAATGCACTGTGAACTAATGAACAGCTGTATTTTTATTATATAAAAATTATTCATTAACTAATGTTAACAAAGATTAATAAATACTGTAACAAATGTATAGCTCATTATTAGTTAATACATTAACTAATGTTAACAAATGAGACCTTATTGTAAAGTTTTACCAACAAAACTGATTTTTCTAACAGCAAAGGGTGAATAAGATCATTTATAAGGTAAATAAAAAATATGAATGTTATGTTAGATTAAAAATCACAAGAATCACAATCCCAATATACACCTGCAAAAAAATCTAATTAACATCTTTTTTATATTTAATATTCACATATTAAAATAATAAGCAAGAGAGGAATTGAAAATGTAGCAAAGAATGAGTTATACAACAGTTATACAGTATATAAAAACCCATCTGTGTCACATGACAGTAATTAGATTTCAAGCACATTCAACTGCAGTGTGAACGTAACCTACTATTTACAGTGCAGTCCAAAGGTCTGAGACCATAATGGATATCTGGGATTTTTTTGTCATTTAAATCTGAAAATAAAGATGTAAGACTTTAAAAGAAAAAAAAATCATAAAAATATAAATATCATGAAAAAAAGAATAAATTTCTATGTAAGTGATAAGTGATCAGAAATTCAAATTTCACTCAAATTATTATGCTGATATTATAAATTATAATGAAAAATATATTATAATGAAAATAGCAGCAATAATGCAAAATAAGCAGCATTTTTTACCAGTGGTCTCAGGTTTTTGGACCCCAGTGTCTATATCAAGCCTATGCACAATAAAGCAAGACGTGGTCCATTGGCACATAATGACATTTAAAAAAAAAAAAAAAAAAAACCTTGTTTTGCTGCTCTAATTCATTTCACTCTCAGACTTTGCGTCAGTTTCTAAAGCATTCTGTACGTGTATCAAACACAAAGAACAGTATGTATTCTTATATGTGAGATAGAAATGAAAAGCAGTGGCGTCTCTCTAGAGACAATAGGAGCCCTTGACCATCATTATGACAGAAACAGCACAAACAATGACAGTTAGCATTAGCTTAAGTCAAATACTGTACATTATATTGTACATTGCTGTCTTCCACTGACTCTTAGAAAATACATTTAATGGCTTGACTATACGTGAAAACAGCATAGCAATCAGAAAATACTGTGCATGGTTTGACCGAATTGAGACGTAGACCAAAGGTGTAACTGTTGCCCAGCGGGGGAGTCTGAAGCCACCGCTGAGATTTCTGTCACCTTGGTTCTACTTTTTGGCAAAAGTGTGAACAGCGTGTTACTGTGTCCTGTTTGCCCTAGAACAGGACCAAATGCACTTCCTGCAGGCTAGACACACCGACGCACAGCATCATGATGATTGGGTGCAAGCCCCCATTACCCTTCTAGCAAGAGTATGAGGGAGGGAAGGAAAGCTTATGTGTGTGTGTTGGTGGATCTGTGTCTGCTCGCAATAAATGAGCAGCGTGCACCCATCCGTAGCGAACCTAATGGAAAAGCAAAGAGCATCATTACCTCAGCTGATCTCTGCTGCTGTGCCTCCCCCCCATCACCATTCTTTGAAAAATATGGACTGGACATGTCAAAATCCCTTTTCTGAAGGACACGCACCATTTAATAGACAGCTGATGGTGTGAAGCATCCTCAGGTGCAAGCTTGATTATCCCTAACTGCAAGCCTTTTTGCAGCATTATTAACAGCATTATCTACAAACAGCATGCACATACTGCCTAATGGATCATATACAAGCTTTTGAATTAAAACTTGCTTATCACACATGGTTCCAGCTACCAAAAGGCTGATAAAATTGCTCTCGAGAGTTTGCGTTTTACTTTGACAAGGTAATGAAATGATAGGGTAACAATAACTATTTTTTCCAAACTTTGGTAAGCAAATACACCTTCAGGACTGTCCTTACATTAGTATCTTCATAAATTCCCCTTTCTTATGTTGCATTTTTTGATGCATCACCATTTGGCCCCCTTTTTACTTGTAGATGCAGTAAAACCATGTAGCCGAGGATTCACAATCCTTAGTTTGTCTGTTCCAGAGCTTTGGAAATACCTCCACTGTTTCGCTTGCTGTAAGCGAAGGCACGGATGAGAAGGGTTGATAACGGCATCAAAGTCATTATTCCTCCTGCTGCTCCACTGCTTTTCCCCTCCTCTTTTTGCCGCTCACAAAGAAAGGCAGTCTAATAATCAAGAACGCCTTAAATACTCCTGGAGTCGATGACAGTTGTTTACACGTAGTCGTGCAGACTATAGACGGCCTTGGGATCTTGAATTCGGGTTCGAGATGGAGATTGGTACTGCTTGTCCTTCTCCAGGATCATCCTGTCCGGCACCGACTTCTCTTGCTGACGATCATCCGCTTGTAGCTTTTCCTGGTGTAGTTTCTCTCGATGCGACTGCTCTCGTTCCGGTGATTCAGTCTGACTCTGCTGTTCGCAGTGCTGCTGTTTCTGTTCGTCGCGGGTTGGCTGCTCCTGGCGCAGCTTCTGCTTTTTTGGCTTGTCAGGGTGGGACGAACCCGAATCTAATGGACCGCCTCTCCTTCCAGGACATGATAAGCAAAAGATTACGCCCGCAGCTAAAAGGAATCCTGCCGACACAAATGCCACATACACCGCTGCGCCTGGCTCGTACTTGCTGCTCTTGGGCACTTTGGAGTCCATAAACGTAGTGATGACCTCATTGGTGAACCAGGATGCGGGCACCAGACACAGGACCCCTGCTATGATGAAGCAAGCCCCTGCGGAAATGGCCGTGTGTCCCTTAGAGCGATAACTGCCACCCCAGCGAGTACATTTCAGCCCTAGGGCGGCCAGGCAGAGTCCCATTGTCGCCATCATGCAGGAAAGCACCATAGTGGTGCGTGCGGTCTGAAGATAAGCCGGTAATGCCAGCACCGAGTACTTAAGCGAGCAGCTGAAGACTCCGGTGCTGTACCAGGTGCAGTCCATCCACAGTCCCTGCATCTGCGAGATTGCAGTCATGATATTGGAGCCCACATCTGCACTCACCTTCCAGTTGGGTAGCAGTGTGGCCACCGTGGCACTCAGGACCCCCAGTAATGCCAGAATGAACGCAAACATCTGCATAGTGGAAGACGGCATCATCGGTCCCTGACTTTTTGTTCCCTTCCCCCTGCAGCCGTCTTTCTCACCTTGCAGTGGCCCTCGGTGCACTGCGTTTCCCTATCAGCCCGGCGCAGGACCTGACAGCAGATAATTCCTCCGCACTGGCTCCGGTAGGCTGCGATAAAAACAGAATGAGAATTGAACTGAGCGAACAAGCGTGACGGTCTGACAGATGAGGAACGGGGTCTGATGACTGGAAGGGAAAGCCGCAATTTTTTCCCCACCCTATCCTTATTTGGGACATTTATGTTTTAGTACGCCCTGAACCAGTCAGCGTTTTGGGGGGAAGTGACTTTGTAGCGTTGTTGAAAGGCTAATTGTTTTTTGACTTCACTGCTGCAGAAACACCCTTTGGCATGGGTGATGCTGTTACAAGAATACATAAAAATGGCACATGACCGCTGTAAGGTAGAAATTTAGCCAATTATCTGGGCAGGCATGGCTGTTTTGTTGGAGTTAATTGATTTTTTTCCTTATCTGTGCAAACCATTTGACAGCTTGGAAATTAGAAAGGGAATGAAAATTACTCCAATCTTTTGTTGTCCTTCAGATGGTGATGAATCTCATGAATTGATCAAGACAAGTGCATTGTTAGAATGCATTCTGTTTCATTTATCTCTGAACAAACAAAAAAACCTTTACTTACCCTTTCACTGGTGTGCAATATGCGTTGAGCAGTTCTGAAGAGATTTCTTCTAGCTGCTGAAGAAAAGAGAATGTAAAAAGAATGACTGAAAAAACAGGCAAAACTACTGTAAAACTGCCTCTTTCTTTTCAAATAACATCTCCTTGGCAACCCAGCACATGTCTCAAAGCTTTTCAGTGTCCTATGAAAGAACCCCCACACGTTCCTGTTTCTGAGTGACTGGATATTTCAGCGTGTGATCAGTAATCACTGTACCGCTGGACACCTCACTTGAAGGTCAGTCAGAGAACACTGAATAAAAGGAATGTCATTTCAGGTAATATGCAAGAAGAGGTGATGAAAATGATTATACACAATTTTTTTAGCATAAAAAACAATGTGCAGCAGAAAATCAATTCCTATTACATGTGGCAGGCTGCACTGGGTTGCATTGATTTGATTCATTTTTGATAAGTAGCAAAAAGCAGGAAATTGCTTACAGGACTGCTACAAAGAAACATATTCTCTGTCACTCTTTCAACCACACCAAGAGAAAGCTGCTAAATGGACAAAGACACTTCATCAAATGACCTACAATAAACGTTTATGTTGTTTAAGTCTTCTGTAATGCCACGATCACACAGACAGCAGTATTATCGCTGGACGTCACCGCATTGTTATTTACTAGTAGGCGTTCTTACTGCTGGATTCTTTAATGTTATTGGTGGGCTGCACAACTGGCCATGGCTTTTGAAGATCTGATAATAATGTAATGAATTGCCTGTAAAAAAAAAAAAAAGTCATTCTATTTTGACAATTGAATGATTAATTCATGAATTGGACTGATCTGATCGCATCTGTTCTCGAGTCAACAGGGTAGGGTTGCGCCAGCTATTCGTAATTTCTTATATAAAATGGAATGTAAAGTCCACACTAGAGGCTTAGTAACTACTAGCTAGTTTGTAACTAACTCAGTTAGTTTGTAACTAACTTTATTCGGTTGCACCATTTATTCATAAGGCTGAATGTAGCTAGAAGGTCTTAAAGGGTTAGTTCACCCAAAAATGAAAATTCTGTCATTAATTACTCACTCTCATGACGTTCAAACCCCCAAGACCTTCGTTCATCTTTGGAACACAAATTAAGATATAAAATTTTAAAATATAGATTTTGATAAAATCCGAGAGCTTTCTGACTCCTGTATAGACTGCAATTTAACCCCCACTTTCAAGGTCCAGAAAGGTACTAAAGACATCGTTAAAACAGTCCAGTAGTTTACGTTCAGCGCTTCCAGGTTCTACGTAAGAATGCCGGCTCATTATTGGCCTACGCAGTTCACGTGAGCAGCACGACGCATGCGTGTGATGCAGGAGCCGGCCAATAATGAGTCGGCATTCTGACGTAGAACCTGGAAGCGCTGAACGTAAACAGCATAGTAGAATGACACAGAAGAGAAGATATTGTTGAATAAAGTCGTTATTTTTGTTTTGTTTTCGTGCATAAAAAGTATTCTCATCGCTTCATAAAATTAAGGTTGAACCACTGCAGTCACATGGACTAATTTTAACGATGTCTTTAGTACCTTTCTGGACCTGGTTAAATTGCTGTCTATTGAGGAGTCAGAGAGCTCTCGGATTTCATCAAAAATATCTTAATTTGTGTTCCAAAGATGAGCTAAGGTCTTGCGGGTTTGGAACATCATGAGGGTGAGTACTTAATGACAGAATTTTCATTTTTGGGTTCTCTGTAAAGTAATGCATAGTCGCGTAACATGACGTTTACCTTCAATATTTCAATAGCAGCCTTCAAATTCATAAGCAAAATTTGTGTTGAAATGCTGGGAATTTCAGTTTAACCTTCATTCTAACTTTTGCCTTATGTAACTGTTGGTAAAAGTAAGTTAAATTAAATATGATACTTAAGCGTGATCATAAAAGGTATTTTTATGTAGCATAAATAACATTCAGAAACTGTATTTGAAATGAATAAGGATCAATAATTAAATACTGATACAAAAAACAAAAGAAATGACATTTATTATGATTTTATCCGTGTGCTGTTTAGGACGGGTTCGTGTTGGTGAGTCGCTAACAAAATAGTAATTTATTCACATAATGTCCTCTCTCTTAAAATGTAAGCGAGTATAAATGTCAGCATTAACATATATGTCTAAAGAATTGAAGTCTTTCAGGTAAAACAAGAGCTTATTTTCTGCTATTTTATTCCAATGTTACTCCTGATCAGAGGCTTCCGTAAATATTTAGTTTATACTGCAGTTATGCTTCAACTAAGTTTAATGGTGAATTGCAAACATATTTACAGTAGTAGTGTTCAAGTTGTAACTTAGTGTCCATTTACACGAAAACTAGGCTATGTTGTAACCGGCCGCAAGTGTGATCGACTTAAAGTGCCGCTGCGAAGACCGATCGGTGTATGACATCAAAGTACCGCGAGAGCAATTAGAGAGCAGACAGCTCTGCATGCTTTCAAATTGCTCTCGAAGTACTTCGATGTCATACATAGATCGGTCTGAGCAGCACCACTTCAAGTCGAACACATCTAACAACTCACTGATTCAAATGATCTGGTCTCAAGTTAAAAATTCACTAAATTCACAAGTCAAAAACTATGTTACTAGTGCTGAATTTTAGGATTTATTATTGTAAATGAAAATCATATTAGGGTCACGACTGTCAATTGTTTGTGAACTAAATCTGCTGTAAAAGAGCTGTTTAAGCCCATTGTATGAAATGCTTGTCCATGTACCATCTGAACTGGGTAGATGGTAGATTTGTGGCATTCAACAAACAAAGGGTCTTATAGTAAATGTGATACTGCATAAATAAATTCTCTCTACCAGTGAAATCTGAAGTCTTTCTCATGCTCTTTTTTTTGATGATTAGTTTAGAAATGTTTAGAGTCTGTGGGCACATGTGCAGAGTGTTTGAGTCTCTTTCGTCAGAAGGGGCTTGTGTCACAGGACTGAGCATGTGTACTAGCAGCATGTTTAGCCTCTAGCTGTTTGTAGGGCGTGGGAAGAGAAAATGGAAATTCACTTTTCTCAGAGGGATGTTTTTCACTTACCACAGCTCACTTGTTACTGCTCACAAATGTTTCCTTCCTTTTTATGGTCATCATATAATCTGTAATATAAACTATGCGATTTTGACACAAGTTTAAACTAAAGTTTAATGGTAAAGAAACAAGTTGAAGTTGGAAAAGGGAGAAAATGGAGAACATGGACTATAAAACTTTTTTTTTCTATTATTCAAACACTAAACTAAACACTAAATATGGGTAAGTAAATAAAATGGTGAGTAAATAAAACAATTAAAATGGTAGTTTTAATAAGGCTTGGATTAGAGATTACATGGTTTAAATCAAATTGTAAGAATAATCTGTCTCAGTGACAAATTTACATCACAAGTTCATCTAGCATGCATAACATTTTTATTTTTATCAAGGTGCAAACATATTGTGAAATGGGGCCACCAAAACAAAAACTGTATATGAGGAAATAAATCACAACATTTTTTGTAATAGATGACTTACACTTTATACCAATACACAAAGGGGAAAAAAAGATCAATAATTCCATTGTTATAGTGACAAAACTATTATATATCACAGCTAATCACAGTTATATATATCAGTCAAATTTTCTTGTCTACTAATGGGTCACATCTTATTCAACCAATAAACCTAAATTAGTTTGTTAGAGCTTTTCAAACATCTTGTAAGGTGAACAGGGTCAGTAATGAAAGAGGATCTACAAAATAGTGGTGCACAAAGCAGTGGGACAGGCAGAGACTGTATATCTGTCATTAAACAATGAGGGCTGCTTGTTCCAGCTGGTGGCGGAAGCATGTTTGCACAACCCTGCACCATCACTGCTTCTCTCATTCGAGTAGAAACGACTCATTTACTTGCACTCTCAGTGCTGCTGTCACTGTCACCTACCGTCAGATGAGAAGCAGCATTGTTTGTCCTGATCTTTAAATGTTTTTGTCTAAAATTGTGACGTGTACCCACAAAATGTATTTGTGACTGTGATAATTAAGACATCTGACAAACTCAGAATCAGTGTAGTGATTAAAAATGACTCCAATAACATTTTAAACAGTTTTTTTGTAGATTTGTACTTGATTTCTACATTTTCCGAAGAGAATGTGAGTGCTGCTTGAGAGAGAATTGCCACCACAATGCAAGGTGTTGATCTGAGTGGGGTTTTTTGCACAATGTTATATGGTTGCTAAAGTGTTCTGAGTGTTGTTGTTTTTTAAATGTGTTGCTATGTGGTTGCTAAAGTGTTCTGAGTGGTTTTTGACACAATCCTGTGCCAATGCAAGGTGTTCTTTTTATCGCGCCACTGTGCAGTTGCTACCATGTTCACAGTGCTTTAGTGAGCAAGATGTGTTGTAGAAAAGGTCTTCTGAGTGGCTTTTTTCACACAGCTGTGGTATTCTAAGGCGTTTTAGCATGTTGCGATGTGGTTACTAAGTGTTTTGAGTAGATTTTTGTGTGTGGTTATGCTTTTGTTAAGGTTTTGTTTTCGTTTTTAATGTCATTGTGGTTTGCATAATTTTTAGTGCAATTCTACAAGGTTGCTAACTGCGTTTGCTAAGATGTTCTTTTCTTAGCATTGTTAGGTGGCTGCTTACTAGCTCAAGATTTATATTTCTAATCAACTAGCTCAATATTTATATTTTAGATAAGTGTGTTTCAGATAAATCCTTAAAAAAAAAAAAAAAATCACGGTTTCCTCAAAAATATTTAACGGCAAAAACCGCTTGCAAATTAGAATGATTTCTGAAGGACTGAAATTCAGCTTTGCCATCACAGGAATAAATTACATTTTAAAGGTGCCCTAGAATTGAAAACTGAATTTACCTTGGCATAGTTGAATAATAAGAGTTCTGTATATGGGAATGTACGGTGGCCCAGTAGTGCACAACACAACGAAATTAAAAAAGCAAACATAAGTTAACAACACAACGAAATTAAAAAAGCAAACATAAGTTCACAACACAACGGAAATGCTCCCGATCACTAGGGGGCTCTCAGAGCTCGGTAAAGTTAGTTTTCCTTGCTACTGTTCTATAAAGTCGACAGTCTTACAAAGATATCAATACCATGATTAGTTTTAAGTATGTAAACATTGTATATCGACATGAAATATTAATTCAAAATCAACTACGTGCACAATAGCTTCATATTTATACCTGTGAATGATTTGACGCGCTACCACGGCGCATGATGAAGGGAACATCTGGCAATTCCACCAAGTGGTTAAAACGTATAATTTGTATTCATTACAATGACTTTGTTTAACATTTAAAAACAGATGTGTTCAAATTCCAAAGCTTGTTAGTTCCTGTTGGTAAGACTGACAAGCTTTGGAATTTGAACATGTATGTTTTTAAATGTTAAAAGTAATTTTGATTAATACAAATTATACGTTTTAACCACTTGGTAGAATTGGCAGACGTTCCCTTCACCATGCGCCGTAGTAGCGCGTCAAATCATTCACAGGTATAAATATGAAGCTATTGTGCACGTAGTTGATTTTGAATTAATATTTCATGTCGATATACAGTGGTTACATACTGTTGAAACTAATCGTGGTATTGATATCACTGCCGACTCTATAGAACATTGGCAAGGAAAACTAACTTTACCGAGCTCTGAGAGCCCCCCAGTGGTCGGGAGCATTTCCGTTGTGTTGTGGCTCGATTTCGTTGTGTTGTGAAATTATGTTTGTTTTTTAATTTCGTTGTGTTGTGCACTACTGGGCCACCGTAGAAATGACATACCATGAGCCTCAAACACCATTGTTTCCTCCTTCATATGTAAATCTCGTGCGTGAAAAACACCACGGAAAAACAGGCGAATCTCAACATAACACCGACTGTGACGCAACAGTCTGGGTCATTAATATGTACGCCCCCAACATTTGCATATGCCAGCCCATGTTCGAGGCAAGACAGTATTAACGTCTGGAGCTGCACAGCCTAAACATCAGAAGTTATGCAGGTAGTGTGAAGCATGCAAGCAGTGACAATAGCGAAAATGGCAGATGGATCGATAATAACTGTTCATGATGCATGATATTATGATATATTTAGCGATATTTATAAATTGTTTTTCTAAATGTTTCGTTAGCATGTAGCTAATGTACTGTTAAATGTGGCTAAAGTTACCATTGTTTCTTACTGTATTCACGGAGACCAGAGCCATGTCGTTATTTTCATTTTCAACCCGAAAATGCTTGCAGTCTGTATAATTCATAAAGCATCTTCATTCTTTATAAATCTCTTCAACAGTGTAGCTTTAGCCCGTTAGCCACGGAGCATTATCAAACTCATTCAGAATCAAATGTAAACATCCATAAAAATAATTACCATACTTACGTGATCTGATATGCTGCATCTCGAACACTTTGTAAAGATCCATTTTAAGAGTTGTATTAGCTGTGTGAAGTTGAATATTCTATTGTTTATGCAATACAGAGTTGCAACTTTTGCGAGCTTGGGGGCGGGGAGCACGAGCATTCAAAGGTGTACACGCACTGAATCGGCGCATTTTTAATTAAACCCCAAAATAAGCAGTTAAAACATGGTATAATAAGAAATCTGTGTGGTATTTTGAGCTGAAACTTCACAGACACATTCTGGGGACATCTTAGACTTATATTACATCTTGTGAAATAGTTTTCTAGGGCACCTTTAAATTATGTCAAAATAGAAAACAATTCAAATCGTAATAATCTTTAACAATGCTACTGTTTTTACTGTATTGTTGATTAAATAAATGCAGCCTTGGTGAGCATAAGAGACTTCTTTCAAAAAAAAAAGTAAGGTGATTATGATTTCACTTCTTAACTTTAGTTAGTGTGTAATGTTGCTGTTTGAGCATAAAGGACATCTGCAAAGTTACATTGCTCAAAGTTCAGTGCAAAGGGAGATATTTTCTTTTACAGAAATCACTTTTTAAGGACTACATATAAGGTCAAAGGACTATAAATTTATCCACTAACCATTTAGAAACGTCCAGTTGCATTCTAAAAGTTGTAACTTCTTCCTGAGTCTCTCCATCAGTGTCCAACTCCGGTTTGAACAATGTGAGGCTGAACACCGTTAGTGACAATCGTCATTTTGGCTGCGTGAGATTCTCCTGCTTTGTTGTTGTTGAGCAACCGAAGCGCAAGCTGTTAAAGCTCCGCCCTCTTTTGGAAAGGGGGCCGGGAGCAGCAGCTGATTTGCGTTTCAAGGGACACACAAAAACGGCGATTATTTACCCAAATAGGGGGCAAATTTGACAAGGTTTTTTTTTTTTTTTTTTTGAGCTAAAACTTCACTACGGAGCCCCGGACATGACATGCAGGAAAAAAATAGTAGGCTAAATCGTGCGCTCGATTTATTAATTCGTTCCCTCGATTTACTAAAACGTGCGCACGATTTAGTAAATCGAGGGAAAGAATTAGTAAATTGTGCGCACAATTAAATTTTTTTTCTTGCATGTCATGTGCGGGGCTCCGTACTTCACAGACACATTCTGGGGACACCATATATTACATCTTGTGAAAAGAGGCATAATAGGTCTCCTTTAAAAATAAATTATTATAAACTTTTTGACTGGTAGTGTATAGTGATCAACGTGCAAATTTTCAAAGTTTAACAAATGTGTGAAATAAGAAATTCCAGATCATGCTTATTCCTACTGAAATTACTGTTTCGTCTGTGGAATTAAGTGTCTGATAATCTGGTCCCGTATATTACTCAGGCCCCTCCTTCAATTTATTATTTTTATTTATTTATTTATTGCAAGTTTAATCCACTAGACAAAAATCAAAAGTCTGATAGCTTAAAAAAACCTAACAACATAAATTAATATAACTTCAACTAATAGATTGTAAATAGTCTCCCATATACTATATGTTGTCTAGTAATTACTCTCTGTATAAGTAGGTTTAAGTTAATTACTCTCTGTATAAGTGAGAAAGAAAGAAAGAAAGAAAGATAGAAAGAAAAAAGAGAAAGAAAGGAATCTCACTAACCTGTATGTCTTGACAGCTAAAGCCAGAATATGCTAACACACCTACACATGTGTGGTCAGCAAGAACACACAGAAAGTGTGTGACGTCCAGGTAGTGGGATAGAGGGGCACCCTAAGCGTGACACAGGGTGGACGTCAGGCTGAGCACAGCACATTCCACGAGCTCCATGCAGGCGGTCATCGGTGTCCGCTCCCATAGTGCTCTGCCTGACATGTTTCCACTACTTTACTGCCCCTGTCAAGACCGTACCAAAGCCAGACTCAGGACTAAGACTTTCCCTCGGATAGCTCCAGTTCTGGATGCAGCTCGTGCCATGTCTTTGCTCCTCAATTCTAGAAGGCCTAAGAACTGTGAAATGAGATCCAAACCGGCTGATTCAGAGAATGACGAGGCTGGAAAGCAAACCAAAGAAACCCAACGACAGCCTCTCGCAATGGTTTTGAGAGAGGAAAAGAGGCTCTAGTCAGTGCAGGGTCTGCTTTGGTTACTTCAGCAATCTGTCAGTTCATTTCAGAGCAGACAGAGGGCAGGGAAGTCCAGCCTTGGGATCTGAGATACAGCTCTCTCCACTTCCCACGCTCTTCCATCAGTGCACTCAGGCTCGTAAAGACCCGTCCCCAGAGAAGTGTTTGCTCCCTTCCTCTGGCTGCTTCTGTTGATAAGGATGGAGTCTCATTCACAGTTTATTTGCTGGAGAGGTGGGCCGTCTTTATGGTCCTCCACACAGGTGTTACTGTGGCAACAGGCGCTTGGGCTGCGTTGCCATTTCCCCAACATTCATTTTCTTTGCCCTGCACTCTCCTATGTATATTCTACTCATGTTTTTTAAAAGCATACTTGGACATTTCAATTATATATGTTAGATTTCAAAACACATTTCAAATGTATTTTGAAAAAAAAAAAGCTCAACTGTAATCACAATGCTTGCAAAGCAGCCCACATATTTCTGCATTTAATAAAACTGTAACCGCTTTGGAGATTTCCATTTAAAGGTGCACTATATAACTTTTTTGTTCAATATTTGTTCAATATACTTGAAAGTATACTTTATTAGTTTTAGTTTAAAAGGAGTATACTAATAGCACACTTGAATAAACTTCTTTTTTGTAAGGGCTGGTTAGGTGACGCCCTCAATCTCGAAAATCATGAACAAAACTGTAAAAGAGGAAACAATCTAGAATACATTAAATACACGTTCACATCAATCCTTCCTCTAAAACATGTTTTTGTCTTACCCTGATTCCCAATGGTAAGCTTATTAGTGTTTATATTTTAGACCTGACAGGGTGGTTTTTGCGGGAACACGCAACAAAGTGGGTGAGGCCATGTTGCGCGGCATTATGGAAGCGGAAGAGTTGTCTACACCGGACGCGTTAAAAGATAATAGAACCCATGCGGCGCGGAATACAGCTTCCAGAATCTACACGAGTTCAATGCTGGATTTGCACCAAGGCTATTACTGAATGATGAAGCAGTTCCCGCTTTTAAAGCAGAAGCTGCTGTTTATGGGCCCCTAACTGTAAGTATGTTTTATTGTTTGTACATGTCTTTTAAATGTATTATGTTGTTATTTTTTGGTTGCATCAAGGACGTAAACAAAGACCCAACGCGTTTTTGCTTCGCTAGCCAGTTAGCTAAATTCTATTGCATACTTCTCCAACAAACGCCAACAAACACCAACAAACTTGTATGTTCATAGACAAACAGTTGTTCATGCTATAATTTAAACGATACCTTTACAAAAATGCTACTACTCAGTCATGTATTCAGCTACAGTAAAGATTTAATCAGGATAAAACTGTATATTGAAAGCTAACAAACAGCAGTAACATTTACAAGTGACAACATGTTTAAACACTTTGACACAAGTACAAAAGGAAATACTTAGCATTCATAAACGCCCTTTAAAAACCGTGCTTGCAGAGGTTCTGCTTGACCCTCTTCATCATTACTGCTATCTGGGTCTGATTTGGGCTCAATTTGATACGGCAATATAGACGCCATTATTTACATTTCCACTGAAGCACATGTAAAAACTAATGGTAAGGGGCATGGCATTTCGGACGCTTCAGCGAATCACAATACACTGGGCCAGCTAACCAATCTGAGCACATTGCGTATTTCGGAGGGAGTGGTATCATAGAATCAGGAAGTCAAACCAGCCGTTCAAATGACAATGGAAACAGCGGTGTAGAATAAAGGTAAAATATATGAAAAATACAGCGTTTTTTTTTTTTTTTTTAAACGAAGCATTAAGACATGTTAAACTGCACCCCATAAACACAATCAAGCCTAGAAAAAAAACACCGAACCACCCCTTTAAACAAATGCTGAACAGAGGATAGTCTGCTGGCAAAACGAGACTGCGACAGAGCTTGTAATAAAACAAGAATGAACATTGGCTTGGCTTTTCGGGGATGGCGAGAACTGAGGGATGGTGAAGATGGCGTTTTTATTACTCAACAGGTGATTAAAGTCTTTTGTTGAACAGATAAATTGCCATATGTAGCTCTCTTGTCATATGTTCATTGTAAAGCATTATCTGTTGTGAAAGGTCATTTCATTATGGTTGTTGTAGCACAGTGCTGGAATTTATTTTCAAGGAAGTACAGTGTCTGTTAATGTGTATAGCTACAGTAACGTCTTCAGCTAGTCAGCTTGAGATCCTTTCCATCTAAACTGGTTATATCTCTTAAGCCTATAGTGAATGTTTTATGAGCAGTAGGATAATCTCTCTCGTGAACCGCACAGTCACGCAGAGCCAAAGCACAACCAAAACAACAGTTTTGGTTTTGTTCGAGGCACACCAAGCTGATGTCAAAGAACTAGAAGCGATGAAAGCTGACTGTGTTGTCGCCTCTCGTCGGCTGCGCCTCGGCCAAAAAGCTGTGCTTGAACACACCAAAAGGACTACAGGTGACTGTCTACTGGCACGTGCATTCTGTGCCTACAAGTAAGTAAATATCCGTTTATATCATCAGGTATCAATAGTCTGTTTTTATAAAACTAGGACAAAAACCAAAACTAGGACTGCAGATACAAATCGTAAACAAAGCAGCACTTGCTTACCATTTTGAATAACAATCACACTTATCAATTTGGCCACGTTCACACTGTCAGTTTTTGGGATTGACAACCGCATTTACTTACTACAGGTGTGAGTCTCGAAATGTCCTGTTCACACAGCAACTTACAGTAGCGTCTGGAACACTGTCTGTTTGAACGTGCAACAAGTGTCAAGCCCGTATTCCCTTATTAGTAACCATAACGACAGTGACCAACTTAATATTAAAGATGGCGATGTCCATAAAACTGAAAAGTCTCATCACTTTTGACATGACAAGAGACCAATTGAACCGCGAGTGTATCCATCAAAACTTCATTAACCAACAGCAGCATGTAAACACGCCATAGCCGGAGTGTTTAACCGTTGCACTCACGTGACACGTCCTTTGCAACGTCTCGCGCATGACACGGTATTTGAATTTGGAAAAGAAACACAAAACTGACGGGGGCCGCTCCGGTGGAGAACAGTGACTGGATCTAACACCTTAAGATGACGCACAGCTCATATCTCTGTCGCTGTAAGTTACCGAAAGCGAAACCACACACAAAACACCGGCTCTCTCGCCCTTTATGACGTGACAGACAACTAGTTGTCCAGTCCTGTTCCGTTCACACAGCGCGAAAATTCAGAGAATGCGGTTGTGAGTCCTGAAAATTTACGGGTGTGTGTTCGGTTATAGAATGCGGTTGTCACTCCCATAAATAACCGTACTGTGTGTGAACGTAACCGTATTAAGGACTCAAATACAGGACTGACAACAGTATTCTGCTGCTGTGTGAACGTGGCTTTTCTTCATACCAGTCGGCTTATGTTATTATGAAAATATTAGTGCATTCAGGTAAAAATACGTAAAATTATAAGGTAAGATGACGTAAAATTATAACAGCCTTCTGTCTCGACTTCTTTGCTCGCTTTCATCACTTTCGCTTTTATTCTCGTGCACTGACTCATTCGCTAAGCTGAACAGCCAATCAGAGTTCTCTCTCTCACAGAAGGCCCAACGCCGATTCAGCATGCTGAATCATCCCAAAAAACCCAGACGGTGCCCAACTACAGCCAAAGGTGCAAACTAAGCCGACTGATGCTCAAAAACAGCCCGACGTTGCCCGACAGCTGACCGTTGGCTTGGTGTATCCCAGCCTTTAGGTGTGTTATTGATTTCTGGCGTTTGTGAAGATTATACTTTTAAAGAAATGTTAAGGTGAAGTGTGTGCTAGCATTATCAAATAAAATAAAAAAATCAACAGTTTTCTTGAACACTCCCTTTGCTATTGGTCAACAAGCAAATGACAAAGTAGTTTTTAAGGAAATTTACATTTATGCATTTAGTAGACACTTTTATTCAAAGCGACTTACAAAAGAGGAACATAAGCTGTTTGTCACAGAGCCAGCGGTATTCATAGTGTATACTGTCAACTGACAAATGGTTTACTTATTAATATTATTACACAAAATGACTATATATGTCTTTGCATATTAAGCTTCTATTTGCATAGTGAATTGCGATTGGTCTTCTTTCTTGTATACTGACTTGTGATTGGACTATTATTTTTTGCATGTATTTAAATGTCTTTTATTCTGCATTTACATTAAGAGCAATTATGTAACTGGAAGTGGCCAGAACATGCTATTGTTGGTCAGATCATTGTCACAGATTTTTTTTTATTATATTGCTGTATGTATGAAGAGACAAAACAAATGAGTTCTTCCCTTACAGTAACCTTCTCCTTTTTCTTGCCTTCATGTGACTACATTATCTCCCAGATTGATAATATGAGCTCCACATACTTCACTGCTCATTTGCATAAAGTCAAACTTAACTCATTCATGGCACAGCAAATTAGCAAATCTTATTGAAAATGAATGACCTCCGGTCACTTTGTCGCTGCAAATCGCTATGATTGTGAACACTCTTTAACAATGCAAAGACAACTGCATTTTATGTACACAAAACCAGACTAAAACCTAAGCTTACCTAAATCTTTAACACTGTTCTTTAGCCTGGCAAGCACTGGTACAACTTATGGGAATGCAAATGTTCTTTTTCCCATCCTTCTTTTCAATCAGAGAGACAATGTAATGTGCTATCAAAGCCCACGTACACAATTAACATCGCCCACAAAAATCCTGAACAAAAGGAAGCTAGAGAAAAGGGGTCGTAATTATGACTCAGTTTCATTTTTCTCTCTCTCTCTCTCTCTCTCTCTCTGTAGTACTTTTAAAACAAGGTTGTTGCTGCCAGTCAGAAAGAAAGAGCGACTGAGAAATAACTAATTCACAGAGCTGCTTCTCTTATCTCTCAAAGGAAAGAATCTCTAAATCTTTCTAAAAACAAGGCAATGTACAAAGCGATCAAACAAAATTTAGAAAATTCAGATCCACCAAACTGCATATTAAACGCTTAAGGTATGTTCACACCAGGGATAACTATAACCATTACGATAACGATTTAGTTTTAAAAATCATTCTAAATGTAAAAGAAAGGCAGAGTCCACACCAAAACTACAACTATAATGACAAAGAGGAACGATATCATTGGAATCACTTTCAGAGCATTTTTTCCAGATGATGAACGATAAAAACATTGACAGCCAATCAGAATCCATCCTGCTTCAAAGAGCTCGAGCATTTACAGTGAAAGACAACAAAACTGCAGGGCATGCTTAGAATAAACAGAATGACAATGTTCGCTGGTGTGGACGCTAATATAGTTATTGTTATAGTTATCTTTATAGCTTGTTCTTGGTGTGAATGGGCTTTAAGCATGATCTGATTGGCTGTGATTGTGTTGTCTCACAGCATTTTTGCTTTCAGTATGGACAGAAAAAGTAGCTTTCACTGACATTTTGTTGCATTACAGCTGCTCGGACGGTTTTTAATGTAGGAGATCAAGATTTGCAAGACTTTAATGCTATCAGGAAATATTATAGAACACATTCTTTATTAAATAAAACAAAAACATTTTCACAAGGTTTGTTTAGTTAAGTCATATATTTTTACAAATAAATTACAATAGCCAAAACTGACAACAGAGCATATCAACATTTATATCTTAACAGTAATAACAGTATTTAAGCTTAAACAACAGAAAACTTAAGTTTTTAACTTAAGGAATGTAAAACATGCCTTTGAATAATAGTTACAAAAAAAAAAATCACACATTACAAATATGCACACAAAACTTCTGTAAGAAACATATACAAACATAATTTAGAAAAAAAAAAATTCATATTCAGACTTCGGGTTTATAAAACCTTGCCCAGCTCAGTGAAATAAAGCCATTTCAGTATTGAGCTGAGAAAAGCCTTTGTCGAAATAGTAATACGCATGTAAAGCTACAGTATTCACATACAGTGAAACAGTCTTTGCTCGTGTATTAATAATACATGTGTCAGCCCATAAGGAATGCTCTGGATCGGCCAGGGCAACTCTGGCCATTGAGATCCACTTTAGCTCCAATCCTGATCAAACTCACCTGCATGTAGCTTTCTAGTAATCCTGAAGACCTTGATTAGCTTGTTCAGGTGTGTTTGATTATAGGATTGGAGCAAAACTCTGCAGGAAAGTGGATCTCGGGGGCCAGAGTTGGCCAGCCTTGGGAAAGGCAAACTATGCTCTGAATTTAAGGCAAGATCATCAAGATGTTCATCCACATAGTGGTTCCAAACCCCAGTGAGCTGACTACCCGATTTGGGCCCCCCATGCATATACGCTAACTAGTTTCCTCTGGTATATCTTCTGTGAAAACAAAGTTTTGTTTTTAAAACTTTTTTTTTTTTAATTTGCAGAAACTATGAGTGTCCTGTGAAATCTGGTTTCCGCCAGTGAATAAATAAAAAAAGGTAACTTTGACTTTTTATCTCACAATTCTGACTTTTTTCTTTTTTCAGAAAAACGTCAGAATTGCAGTATATAAACTCAAAACTCGCAATTCAGAATTATGAGATAAAAAGTCACAATAACCTCTTTTTATATATATATATATATATATATATATATATATATATATATATATTTATTCTGTGGCAGAAACAAGCTTCCATAGCTGGTTCATAATTGTTAAGGAGGTAAATTAATTTTTTTGCAAGGCTTCATTTATTTGATCAAAAATACAATAAAACATATATTATTACGTTACATATAATATTATAACAATATAAAACAATATTTATTTATTTTTTTTACAATTTTAATGTAGTTTAAAATGTAATTTATTCCTGTGATTTCAAAGCTGAATTTTCAGCATCATTACTCCAGTCTTCAGTGTCACATGATCCTTCAGAAATCACTCTAATATGTTGATTCGATGCTTTGCCATCACAGGAATAAATTACATTTTAAAATAAAAAATAGTAATTTAAATTGTATAATTGACAATAGTATTAACTTAATTTGATGAGCATAAGTGATTTTTTTTTCCAAAAATATTAAATATATTACTGTAGTTCTTCCAAACTTTTGACTGGCAGTGTACTTATCAGTATTAAGTAAGTATGTATATGTATATAGAGTCAATTTCTCTCTAACTCCGCCATCTTGGATACTTTCCTTGAAGAATACATGTGATGCTGCCTTAGAACTTGACCAAAGCAAAGCCTACCATAGAAGACAGCATAATAATGGTGTGTGCCTACGTTGATTTTAAAATGCTGTCTAAGTAGTCAGCTCACTAGATTTTGCAGAGCTACAGATATAAAACAGTCTGGGTAAGAGCTGTTCATATCAAGGCACGATAATCATGT
The DNA here is from genome assembly GCA_039654765.1 of Mylopharyngodon piceus. Classification (NCBI taxonomy): domain Eukaryota; kingdom Metazoa; phylum Chordata; class Actinopteri; order Cypriniformes; family Xenocyprididae; genus Mylopharyngodon; species Mylopharyngodon piceus. Next base: position 24,106,901 of record CM077456.1, read on the forward strand.
TTTAGTGCATTTTAATGTTTGTAGCACCAATTTCCTCTACAGGGTGGGAATGGCAGCTTTTTGGATGCCCATCACTGTGTCGTAAAAACAATCCTCGTTAACGACCGAACCCAGGCTTTGCACGCTGTAGTCCCTGGCCAGCAGGGTGTTGAGGTCCAGACCTGGAGTGTCATCCAGCAGAGTCACCTGACTGCCCTGAAGGCTGCTGGTACTGCTCTTGCTCATGCCTTGGGGTTCTTCTACAAAATTCAGTCTCTGGAGTTGAGCTTCCAAGGCGCTGGTCAGAGAGCACAACGTGGAGCTCTTGCTCAGAGTGGAGTTCTCGCCTCTAGAGGGTCTGAGCAAGCGGCTCGGGAGGGGAGGCTCAGAATGAGCGTATCCGTCAAGCAGTCTGCCCTCATCTGAGTCTAAAGTTTTTGGCTGTGGCGGCAGCCTCTGCCAGGAGTTTGTTTTTAGTGCTCCTGGGTGGCTTCTCCTGGGGAAGGTGAAGTTAGAATTTAAATCTTTGAATCGGCGCTCAGCTGTTGCCGTCCGCTTGGCGTTCTCTCTCAAGAGAGCACGGATGGCCCTCACTGCATTGGCCTTGTTCTCCAGATTACTGCAAACAAACAAAACAAGATGAGAGAACATTTAAAATGTGCTTAATTATATCGAATGTGCACCTTGTGTTTCAAATCTTAAAAGTAGGCCTATATGTGACCCTGGACCACAAAACCAGTCATAAGTCACACGGGTATATTTGTAGCAATAGTCAACAATACATTGTATGGGTCAAAATTATCGATTTTATTTTTTTTTTTGTGCCAAAAATCATTAGGATATTAAGTAAAGATCATGTTCCATGAAGATATTTTGTAAATTTCCTACCGTAAATGTATCAAAAATGTATTTTTGTGAGTGGATATGCGTTGCTAAGGACTTCATTTGGACAACTTTAAAAGTGATTTTCTCAATATTTTGATTTTTTTGCACCCTCAGATTCCAGAATTTCAAATAGCTGTATCTCGGCCAAATATTATCCCTACAAACAATATGTCAGTGGAAAGCTTATTTATTCAGCTTTCATGTGATGTTTGAATAAACATCACATGACCCATGACCCTAAACCCTTATGACTGGTTTTGTGGTCCAGGGTTTTTAAAAGGACTTGCAGATAATATTAATTAAATAAAACAGCCATTTACTGAAGTACATGTAAAGAGCTTGATTATAATTTTAATTGTAGAGTGTTTAAATATTACAATATTACATTTAAAGTTAACATATTTTAAGTGTATTCTAAATTGCAACTTAATCATTACAAATTTATTTAATATAAATTTAATTTAAATGCAGTTAACATGCTATTAAGTGTCTGAAAACATTACATTGTCCGCACTTAAGTATATTCTTTTAATCTATATTATTCCCATAATAAGTACTCTTTTCTAAAAGTATGCTAAAGTGTAATTCTTTTTCTCAAGGGATTACAGTGTTTTTTACCACAGTTAAAGGGGTACTTCACCACTGGCAAAATGGGGTTTCAATAAAACTTGGCGAAAAAAATTAAAACTGTGCTGATTAGAGAAAACGGAGAAAAAAGGTTGTTGTCTTTTTGCCAAATAGGTAGGAAAAACTTCAACACCCATAATGTACTGGGCACGTTGCCATCCAAAGCCACTCCTACTAGTCTGCTATGGGTATGCCGCCCAAAGTCAAATACCAAAGTCTTGCTTTAGTAGGAAAAACTTCTTAGCAAACTTTTAGTCATAATGGTGTCGACTAGGCAGTGGATGAAGGCTGCAAAGAATCGTAAATATAGAAAGAACGCCACGACGGAAAATCAAATCTGAAAAACCTCTGTGTTTGTACTAGTCGACATTTCAAATTGGATGACTACGAACAGTGTTTTAGGCCAAACGGAGGGGAAAAACCCTGAAAGAAACTGCTGTTCTGTCAGTTCTGTCCAACCGCCCAAAACAAAACACTGTCGAGTACAGGTAATAAAGCTGTTGCCATAGTATTCCATTTTTACCATAACGCTGTTTAAAGAGCAGACATACAGTAGTATGATACAGTTTTCAGTGATAAACCTACCCTTACAATAACTGTTCTGTTAATAACCCTCTGTTGATCCGACTGTCTGCAGGTGCGGATTAAAAATGCCAAGTATAATCTGTAGTTTAAACTACCTAGTACCTGGTACTTTTTCACATGCAACTAGAAAAAAGAAATGGCTGTATCATGGTCAGTACACAAGGTGGCGGCGCAACTATAACGATCAGTCTATAATCCCACCCACTTTGAAGTGGTATTAAACTGCAGTGGAAAAGCAAACCGAGCCAAAGTAAAGGGAGCCAAGCCGAGTCGTACCACGCAGTGGAAAAGCGTCTATATACTACCAACACTGTAACAATACAAAGTGGGTTGAAAATTGGCGAAGTTACCCTTTGAGGGATGTTTGAGTTCTTAAAACTGCCTTAAAGCAATAGTTCACCCCAAAATGTAAGTTCTTATAATCAATGACGTTTCAAGTGTGAAATTTCATTTCTGGGTGAACTTTTTTTTTTTTTTTTTTTTTTTTAAAGAATCAGCTCATGGTAAATACGTTTCTGTAGGTTGTATTTTATTTGCTCTTATTATTATTATTATTATTATTATTTATTTATTTATTTATTTGACTTTCAATATCGGTTACCTGCTGCAGAGCTGAAAGAACATCTCTGGTCGTCCCTCCACTTCAGACTTGGTGTGAACAACCTCCCAAACACAAGGGTTCTCTGACCCTGAAAGAGGCAGGAGAAGGGAGTTGAAGCAAGTTATGAACTGCATGTTACATTTTGGCAATGTATGGGTCTTTTAAAATGCCCTGAGCCTTTAATGATACACATTTTTTAAATGTTGAGCTCTGATGTGACATTTTTAAGAGGTTCTTGAAATCCTCCTTTGAATACCATATTTCTCTTGGTCTGTCTTGTATCTACACTCTGCCAGAACCTAAGCTCCTCTGTTTAATCCATGTCAAACTCATGTTCAACAGAGATATCTCTTAGTTTACACAGGAAGATCAAGTAACACTCACCTGCTGAATTTCCAGGTCGGACCTGAAGGGAGGATACAGGAATGAGCCAACGGAATTTAAAAGGATCCAGATCCCCGGGCCGTGAAGAAGTCTAGGAGGAGAAACATACTTGCCTATGTTAGATGTCAGTATAAAGCATACAAACAACAAAAACATGGCTGTCAATTTAATGTTACTTTAGTGAGATATAAAAACTAACACTATTAATCATGACTTCGGGGCTCGGACCTGCATGTAAATACTGTAATTTAATCTTGAGGTATCATCCTTCAGCCTTATGTCCGATATCAAAATAAAACTAGTAATATATTTGTGTATATATAAAAATATATAAAATAAAACTTTGATTCAGCAAAGCTGACAAGTTACAGTAAAGACATTTACATTACTACAAAACAAATTTTTTTTTGTAATTAAAAAATATTTATTGTAATAATATTTCACAATATTACTGTAATAATATTTCACAATATTACTGTTTTACTGTATTTTTGATCAAATAAATGAATGATGCTACTGTACATCCATCTGCTCCAATAATGTTCTTAAATTGGGGAATTTCCCTATGCAAATACTTGTATACATGAATAGTTCAATTAATAAATCATTTTTTATCAATTGACAGGCCTAATAAAATATACCATGTGCTACTGTACATTCCACAACTCACCATTCTTTTCTTTAGCTTGCTTTCCCGATACACCAAAATGAGCGCTCTCTTGAAGACTGGATGAATAAAAACACAGTGCATTGACCTTTTAATAATACATATATTGCAAAAACCACAGTGTTTTTATAGTTACAATAAATCAGGTCTGACTTACGGAAGAGGGTGAGTTCAGGGTCTTTTCTCATGCGGCCCAAAGAGGGAAGAGGGTTTTGCCAGAGTGCCGAGCTGTGAATGATGAACTCTCCCATGGAGATCTCAGTGACCTGAGACACAGAACACATTGACTTTATTTTAAAATCATAAAGGGGAAAAAATTACAAATAATATGATCCTTTTATACATTCAAAAGTTATTCTAGAATTGTATGCACCTCCTTCTCAGGGCCACTCTGCTCTGCCACTAGTTGGTCAAACACTGTGCCATAGTCCTCATAGATCTTCTGCATCTCATTTATGTGACTGGCCACCTTTTCCATGGCCTTTAATGCCTCTGCACCAGAGAAAAAAGAAAAAAACATAAAGGAGACTGTTTATTTCAAACCAATAACTGACTCAACAATTCACAATTGAATCGCTAATGGATTAAACACTATAGGACTTTTCACACTGTGCTTAAACCCAGGTTGTCTTCATTCTAAACCCCGCTTTTAACCCCGGGTAAAGGAACATTTCACAGTTGTAGTTTAGAAGTGGGGTTAACCCCGCCTTGTGGTGCCAAATTTGTACAGTGTGAAACGATGCAGTGTTAGGGCCGGTTAACACAGAATGCGTTTTTGCAAGTCTGTGGCAAGACAGAAAGCATGAGGTCTAGAGACACGTTTTTTAAAAGTTTAACTTCTCTTAACTTGAGCGCTGTTTTTAGAATGACATGTCATGCAAAAGACATGAGACACAACCGCAACAGTTAAAGATGTCCGTTTATTGCGTTTACATTGAAAAACAATAGAGAAGCAGTGCAGTGGAATGGAAAAATGCATTCTGTATGAATGTTAGAATGTTCTAACATTCCTTAGAATGATAGAGCTAAATGCAGTTACACTTTATTTTGATGATTAGACATTCTGTTGAATATACATAACGTTGCACCTACATGTCAACTAACTCTCAGAGTATTAGTTGAGTATTAGTAGACTTTTAGGGTTAGGGTTTGTAGAGTAAGGGGTTAAGAGTTAGTAGAATAAGTTGACATGTACTTGTAAACAGTGCTGGGGGTAACGCATTGCAAGTAACTTGAGTTATATAATCAGATTACTTTTTCAAGTAACTAGTAAAGTAACGCATTGCTTTTTCAATTTACAACAAAATATCTACAGCTCTCCTGTCCTCTTATTGAGAGAAATAAGGTTTGTTTGAGCTGCGCCCTCTACTGTACAGGCGTAAATTTGCATTTCCTTCAGCCTGAGGCTTATTCATTTCACTTCTGGTGTGAAAGGGCCTTTACATTTGCCAAAAATAGAACTTTTTTGTTGTTATAAAAAATAAAGGTAACACTTTACAATAAGGTTCATTAGTTAACATGAACTAATATTGAACTGCACTTCTACAGCATTTATTAATCTTTGTTAATGTTAATTTCAACATTTACTAATACATTATTAAAATCTTGTTAACATTAGTTAATGCACTGTGAACTAACATGAACAAACAATGAACAGCTGTATTTTCATCAACTAACGTTAACGAAGATTAGTAATTACAGTAACAAATGTATTGCTCATGGTTAGTTCATGTTAGTTAATACATTAACTAATGTTTAACTAATGAACCTTATTGTAAAGTGTTACCAAAATAAACAAGCAAGACCAGCCCAGGTGAGAAAAAGTAACAAAAAAGTTATGTAACACAAAACTTTTAATAAAAAGTAACTAAGTAATGCAATGTTACTTTTTTAGGGAGCCATGCTATATTTTAATGCATTACTTTTAAAAGTAACTTTCCCCAACACTGCTTGCAAAGTTACTTATAGTCAGTAGAATGTCTTTTGGGGGAGCATCACAATAAAGTGTTAGCAGATATTCAACAGAATGTCTAAAGGGGACCATCAAAATAAAGTGTTACCTATATGCTTAGCAACAGACAGCCAATCGCGTGCCTCATAATCACGTGCTTTGGACAGTCACAAAAACACAGCTCGTTTCAGCGCTTCATTCTTACCTTTATAGACCGAAACGTCCATTCAGTGTAAACTTGATCGTACAGTTGGCAATATATAATATGAGGATGTACAATGCTAGAGCCGTTATGTAAACAAGACACGTGCTGCATTCAATTAGTCAATGACACTGACACCGCAAATATGCAAATAAGGATGTTAACCCAGGGTTTAGGAATGTACAGTGTGAAAAGGTAACGAATGAATAGCCAGGATTAAATGTTAACCCCGGGTAAATAATGAGCAGTGTGAAATGTAAAGCAAGATAACCCAGAATTCTGTTTATCTGGGGGTTTAGAATGACCCAGGGTTAACTAGTTCAAGTGTGAAAAGCCCTTAATTGTGCCTGAACATGTTTTTATAAAATTGGGATGAAGCAAAAGAAAGTCAAGTGAAAATTAGGTGAAGTATGTGGCCGCACACCTGTGAGGTGGTTGCGCTCGTCGCTCTCAGGGTCGGTGAGAGACACCAGCTCCCTCAGCAGCAGCGGGTACTTCAGAACCCTCTGTACAGGTTTAATGAGGTACGACTCCAGGGTGGACGAGTGCTGTTTGGTGGGGTTTCTCGCCTCCAGGAACTCTTTGAACGCCCGGTCTGTTTTTGCTACCATCAGACAAATCGGAGAATGAAATAAACCAGGCGCATCTTCTTTTGGCTCAAGATGCCAGTTGAAATATGCCATGAGACATGTCAGATGAAGCTTATGTTTATGTTTTACCTCTCTCGAGAACTTTCTGCACCTTAATGTGATTGGCACAGAAGCCGCTGTAAAGCTTAAAGTGATCTGCATAGTATAAGAAAGATCCGCCCAGGGAGAAGAGGAGTTTCTGAATGTGAGATTGAAAGAGAAAGACTTAAAATATGCCTCAAACTGAAAAACACTTAATTTGTCAAATGTAAATCAAATTAAAGATCTAATTCCTGCATGGCGTCTGACATTGAGTGATAAACTTATTTCAGTTAGTTGCCAAAGCAACATTTCCAAATTTTCCCATCTTTTCATTCATTGTTTTTTTTGTTTTTTTTTTAATTAATAACAACACAAATTTAAAATGGCTGACAAAGTACTTCTGGAATATCTAATTCTATCTTTTATTCCAGTTGATCCAGACTATGAATTATGCATCAGAGGGTTAATCATAAAAATCTGCCTTAATGTCACCACCATATTTTACCTTAAGTTTCTCTGGAGTCTCCAGTGCATGGTAGTCCGGTGAGGAAGTTGTCCTCTCCTCTAGGGTTTGTAGGAAAACCCTCTGGAAGTTCAGCATCTCTGGCAGGCTGCCGAACAGAGACTCCATCTACCAGAAAAGGAGAGAACTGCAATTATGAACATGATGTGCAAAAATTAGCTAATTTCTTACATGTTTCTGTTTAGTATAACAGTTTAAGACAAAAAAGACGACAATTTGAACATCATTTTACACCCCAAAACGTACCTCATCATGACTAAGGAATGTTTCTCTTTGTAATGGCTTCAGATAGATCTCAAACAAAGATCCAAGGTCCTAAACAATGTGAGACGCACATGATATGACAGTGTTATTATAGAACAAGGCATTATGTATTAATTAACATCTCAAATGTCCATACAAACATTGAATACACATTTAAAATACCACAGCTATGATTTTATACCTTGACATAAGATTTCTCTGTGTCCACCAGCTCTTGAATAACCATGCGCAGGCGCTCAGTGACGGACATGTGACGGGGAGAGGATCTGGCAAGGGCATTTTCAGTGGAGTAAGGGTTCCTGTGGCCCTCTGGCATGAGAATGGATCCTTCAGGGAATGTCTGGTAGAGATTACACACCGTCTCTGGGTTCTACAAGGTAAATCAAAGCAGAAGAACATTGTCTTTTAGTTCTCTGTTTTTTAATAGAGTGCTGCAGGGATGATGAATTTTTGTAGGCCTACCCAGAAGTTAGCATCCCCCTGGTTCCCTTAACAAAAAGCCAATATGACTTTTCCACTGGCTTTTTCAAAAGCTCTGTGAACAACAAAAGTTTATGGTTCTTACACGTATTGTTAAGATATTCTTCACAAATTAACACAACTTTTATGAATTTTGAAGCCAAAATACAGCTAAAGTTACGGTATAAACAAACTACGCCACGGTCGCATGACTTGAACATCACCATCTGACTGACATGTAAAGCAACCAATCACATTTTGTTTTGGTCAGTGTCATGTTTAGTGGCGTGAAAATGTAATGTCAATGTCCCTAGAGCAGCGTGTAAAACTCTTGGATGTATTTTAAAGAGCCTATGCCATGAACTACACATACTTCAAATGCTTTTTAAAATCCAGCATTTAGTTGATCCCGATAAGCGCTTATTGGCACAGATATTAACACAATGGCTTTCTTCTTCCATGAGGGGGTTTGGCATCACAACGTCTTAGTTTCTAGGTAGAATGTGTGTTAACGAACATGACACACACATTTCCTGGAAATTCTGTAGAATTCAACCAATCAGATGACAACTTAAAAACTCCTGAAGTGTTTCCAATTTTGTGTATCTTATGCATCAGACGTTCAGCCAATGGTCCGTGGGCTGAGACTGAGACTAGTTGAGCTTTAACACAGACAAAAAGCCCCATAAAAGTATTTTAAAAGTCATTTCTCACTGAAAATCATTCCATCTGCTGCTTACAAATCCCATTCTAAGAATGTGATTATGTGACGTAAACATCAAACATCCTCGGTTCTTGTGGGTCTTGTGTGGTGACAAACCAAGTTTGAATATAAAGTGTGAAAGAGATTCAAGAGCTATGTAAAAAGGGAAGATTATCAGCGAATAATTTCATTTTCAGTCTATTCCTCAGATAAACCTTTTGTTTCTGCTCTATTTAAGGAGCATAGTTAGCATTTAGCTAGCTAATATATGCTGTTGTCGCTAAAAGTTAGCTCGTTAGTTGGTAAAATCACTTTGAGACTACTTAATTTGGTCACTTCATATTATCTTAATTCAATGATGTTGAAGTTACGTGAATTAATAATGTTTTTGTTACTTGTCTGATTGATGTGGAAAATGTGGAGTACATGGTTAAACCATTTGTTTGAGTGTAGTGTGTGAGCCATATAGACTACTTTTATGGTGCTTTAATGTCATTTTTAGAGCTACCTTAGCTTCTAAGCAATTTCATTGTATTAAAAAGGCAGACATACACTGTAAAAAAAAAAATTACGGTAAAAAACCGGCAGCTGTGGTTGCCAGAACTTTACCGTAAAAAATATGGTAGCAATGTAAAAACAAATTCCGTTAAATTTACGGTAAAAAAAAAAAACGTATTTCATCAATTGATATAATGTTAATTTACCAACCTAATGAAGCACTGGTAACACTTTACAAAAAGTTTTATTAGTTAAACATTAGTTAATGTATTAACTAACATGAAGTAACCATGAGCAATACATTTGTTACTGTATTTACTAATCTTCGTTAATGTTAGTTAATGAAAATACAGTTGTTCATTGTTTGTTCATGTTAGTTCACAGTGCATTAACTAATGTCAACAAGATTTTAATAATGTATTAGTAAATACTGAAATTAACATTAACAAAGATTAATAAATGCTGTATAAGTGCAGTTCAATATTAGTTCATGCTAACTAATGTAGTTAACTAATGTTAACTAATGAACCTTATTGTAAAGTGTTACCGAAGTACTAATATCTGTTTGTACCCTTGTAAAACACTGACAACCACCAAACACAGTGGTGATGAGAGTCACATGATGAATCAAAGTTCATTACAAGCAACTTTTCCATAAGCTGAGAAGGACAATACTAATATATACAGTAGAAGGTGCACACAGTGTCATTCACACAAACACTAAACACCATCATGGTAACACACATGAAATTTTAAAAATGCAATAAACTTTAATTTAACACTATTAGATGTAACATAAAACCCTACTGTACATAACTGATTAGAAAAAAATAAGAAAAACTAAGAAAAAAAAGTTATTTCAACACAAAATACATAAAATATGAAGTGTCACGCAGGGAATTGTGGGAATGTCAATTTACGTTTTTTTACTGTAAATTATACAATGACGTTATTTTTCACTTCCAAAAATGGTAAATTTAACGGTAATTTACCATAAAATTACATTAAATGTATCATTAGATCTATTACAGATATTCACTGTATATGGTACGGAAACTTTCTGTAAACCAATTAACTGTTTTTCACCGTAGCATTTTTACAGTCTTTTACCGTTAAAATCACGTTCATTTTTTTAATAAATGCTAAACGGTGTGTTTGAAACATTATACACTGACTAAATCAAACTGTATTGGAATCAAAGGGATTTCAACACAGCCTGTGCTAGGCCATCACCCAAATCCTTTATGAATGATGCTTTCACCCACATTCACTCACTGAATGCTGTATCAGTGACCTGGTTCTTAATCAATACAATCCACCATTGCTGAGTAAAACAACTGAACCATTAGAAACAGGCTCCAGCAGTGCCAGAGGGCAAGAAATGTTGACTCAAAGCTTGACTCAAAAATGCAAATGCTCTCCTGAAGGCTTTATCTCCAGAGCGCATGTGGTGCACCTTCACCACGCTGCATAAAAAACAGCATCACCGGTGAAAATTCAAGTCATTTGTCATCGTAATCTGTGCTGTCAGACTGTAATAAAGTGCTGACAAACTGATAAATCCCTCTGGGCGGCTCTGCAGAGCTGCTCTCAGCACATGAAGGACGGGGAAAAAAACATTATAAAAACCCATATGAAATGTTCATTCTTTTCAAAACTCAATACAATCATAGAGTGTACGATTATAATGAAGTGCAACTGAGAGTTTTTTAAGGTCATAGATAAGTATGTGTTTGTGAACGTTTCTCCTTTTTTTAACACAATGCACAATTAAATAAGATCATTTCAAGGCCTACAGTAATTACAAACCACTAGAACAAAACAACATGAGATAAAATGGATCAGCATCTCTGAGTGCAAACACAAGTTTACAACCATAGAGGTAACACTTTATAATAACTTGTACTAAAAACTCAGTATTCTGAGGTGCCATTTGGAGGACAGTGAGTCACGACACATAAGTTCAGAGAAAAATATTGAAATGGAGGTAAGTGCAACTACTTTCTTTCTTGTTGAAAATATTATTTCTAAGGATAACATTATTCAGTAGAAAATGTATGAATTAAATGTATATATGAATTATATGTTTAATTCTTCACTATTGTAACCCTAACCCTAAATGGGCAAGTATTCCAGGAGAAATACTTATTTAATATTATTAATATATTAATTATTAATATATTGCTAACTATTTTTATGAAATATATATTTATAATATATAAACTATTATTGTTTAATTTTAATATAACATTTAATATGTACATTGATTACACCCTAAATGGCAAGTATTCCAGGAGAAAAACATTTGTTATTTTATATATAAACAGTACATAATGCATCACAGATCAGAAGATCGTGTACATTCAAATATGATTATATATGAAAAAAATGTGAATCAAAATACAATGCCAAAACAGAAAGTGCTGCCCCAAATGCATACTACAAATGACTTACTTATAATTAACACGTTTTAAAGATATTTTGGTAACACTTTACAATAAGGTTCATTAGTTAACATTAGTTATCTACATTAATTAACATGAACTAATATTGAACTGCACTTCTACAGTATTTATTAATCTTTGTTAATGTTAATTTCAACATTTACTAATACATTATTAAAATAAAGAGTTGTATTTGTAGTTAATGCACTGTGAAGTAACATGAATAGGGTGACTAGACGTTCCGTTTTTCCCGGGACAGTCCCGTATTTCAGGTCTATTTTTAGTGTCCCAACTTATTAAGAAAAAAACATGGTTTGTCCCATATTTCATCTTTTCTCAAATTTCGTTATTACTGATAGAACGAGTAGTAGTAGTAGTAGTAGTGTTCTGTCACGCGAGAACAGCCCGATCAAATTCATCATAGAACAAAATTACCATCAATTCGTTATCGATTAACTTCCCTTTAATGAAGGCGGGATAGGCGGAATCACGCTGAATGACACACACCAGAAGCACTCTTTCTCACGCGCGTTCTCTCTTTCCTTGCGCGCGATCCAGTTCTCGACAGCGCGCAATCAGTTCTCATTGCGCCTGAATGGTCAAATGCACACATAGTTGCCAAAATGTCCATCGTGTGGAGTATTTCCTGTAAATACAGTCGGTTATGGCTTAAGTAGACGTAAACAGGTGGGTGAAAACCGGATATGTGTCAGTATATTACATCCATGAATTCGGTCTTAAAGGGACAGTAGCCTAATTAAATATTTGTTTGTTATTAATGTTAATCAAACAACAAAATATGTTAAATAAATGTATACATGGTAAATAAACATACTGTATCTGAAAAACTAGTTTATTTAATTTGTATCTCTATTGTATTTTTCGTTTGTAAATTTCTTTTTTATATAACAATAATTATCGTGAAATAAATTTTCTCATATTACAAATAAAATGGTCATATTGCCCACCCCTTGCTCACCCGTCCCGTATTCCACCATGAGAAAAATGGTAACCCTAAACATGAACAAACTATGAACAGCTGTATTTTTATTAGCTAATGTTAACAAAGATTAACAAATACAGTAACTAATGTATTGCTCATAGTTAGTTCATGTTAGTTAATACATTAACTAATGTTAACAAATAAGACCTTATTGTAAAGTGTTACCGATTTTTTTTAATATAATGAATAATGCTTAGTATATTAATAAAAGTTATGAAGTGTTACCAAATGTGCACACAATCACTACATAACCACAGAAACAACGAAAAAAAGCCTGAGAAATGATGTCAGTACCATTGAGACGCACTCACACCTCGCACACACACTCGTGTCATCCAGCAGCCCCACCAACATCTCCTTAAGGGCCTGACAGAGTGACGACAGCTGGAGGAAGACACAGAAATCCTCTTCATCTTCATCTGCACTGTTCTGACTCACCAACCGACACATGACCTCTGACCTCTCCTCTATACTGTACATGTAAAACACTATAGACACCGAACCAAAACACTCTGTCCACTGCAGGTAGATGCTAAACTCTCTCTCACTCTGCCTTACGAGTGTCTGTAAGCCTGGATTAACAGTTTAAATGACCACATGCTGCTCTGTCACTGATCTCCCATAAAGCAGCAGTGAAAATCACATATTTTGTTCACTGAGATGCTGTCATACAGGAAACATTTTTTTTTTTAAATAATAAAGGTCAAAGAGAGAAACTTCAATAAACATTTCACAGCTGTGTGATGAAGGTAAAAAATATATATATCTTGATATTTGATAACTTTTTAAAAATATTATATACATCAGATACATTTCCTTTTACGGAGTGTCTATTTACACTAAGTGCAAATAATGTCCCTTGTTGGCAAATGCTATTTACACTAGCTCCGCCTACCAATGTTTGGTTGGGCCACTCAAATTTTAAAAAAGATGCACAGAAATCAATGTCTTCAGTAACGCAGCAGTAGCGAGTGAGGCTAGCAGACCTGGCTTTTAACGCGATCGATGCGTGTTTGAATCCGCCTTTTGCCGAGCTGGCATTCAATAAAAATGAAAATAATGTCCTAAAAGTGGAAATAAACTGCAAACGAGTGTTTAATAATCCATTTAATAATCCAGCATCCATTTAATAATTTTAATAAATATAATCAATTACACTCTATGATATTATTGCATCCTGTTAATGTACAAAAAATTCTGAGGTGCAAATAGTATCTGCTAATATAAAGTAGGCTATACTAGATAGCATGCGTCTATCTATGCGTACTATCATTTTTCAATGCATCCTTTAAAAAAAAAAATCTGACCCCAAACCGAAATTTGTGTAAATCTGAATACTGAAAATGTAGATTTTTTTAATAAATATTTAACATATTGCTGTGCTAAGCCCTACATGCCATGCAGCCTTAGAAATATTTCCAACGGTCCATTTCTTAAGTATACATTTTAAACATGCCAATGCAATTAAAGTCAAATAATATTGTTTGCACATGCCAAGTGTGCAGTAAGACCTGTGGAATTCTGTTGAGTACGGCTCTCTCTCCATCTGACCTCCTAACACCTAGCGTAATCCTGATCACACCAGCCAGTCTCTCAACACAAGCAGCTCACACCTCCTAAATCTCTGACATTCCCTCCGCTTACCTTTCCGCCCCGCTCGGCCTTATCGTTCACCTCCTCCAAAGCAGGCGCCATGGAGCCCTCGGGAAATTCCTGCTCTTGAGATGGATCTGAGGGAGAGAAAGAGGTGGGAAAGATGTTGTTGAAAGAGTAGGCTGTGTACATGGTGGGTCACTGTGATAGAGAGTGAAATAGACACACTTAAGGCTCATTAACTCAGCGCACTCTCTCGGGAGAGGCCGACCCGTGCGAGCAGTTGACCTTTATTAACTGCCATTGATCTGAACTCACTAAATCTTCATGCAGGTCCACTTTAGCAGGACTCTTGTGTCTGATTCTACAAAGCTTGGCATTGCATCAAATGGGAAAACCTAACATGTACTAGGTTTACAGTTAGAATAATGTTACAAAACCCTCTACAGGAAACACCATCCTGCAGGGAATAACATTCTTGTTGTCTGCGAACGGCCCTGTGGTATAAGAGGTTACGTCTGGGCATTTTGACAGCATCATGCTGTGAAACAAGTCGTCCGTCATTATGTTCTCATCATAAAAACAGTGGGAGTCATTTCATAATGTATAAAGAGCCAGGGGCCGCCCGCAGTCACAGCCCTCCACAAACCCTGCAGGAAGTTTCTTCACTACTGCGCATTCAAATTGAGGGGTAACCAAATTGATTTTAAATGCTATTTCCAAAATAAAATAAAATATTAATTCTGGCACTACAGGACCAATGATAAACACCCCCCATAAAAAGGCATATGACACTTAGAAATAGTATGCAGAAATATATAGACCCCTAATAAGAGTCAAATAGCAAATGAGAAGTGTCGCCCTCTGCAGGTCAGCAAAAGCAATTACTGCAGCAATAGTAAGGCACATACAATTTTATGTGTGAAGATACACTGCCTGGCCAAAAAAAGTCGCTGTTTGGATTTAAATAGGCAAATGCTTAAGAGTCTATGACTGGATCATTATTGTTGTGATTATTATGTTTCTAGCATGTTATATGTTTGGGAACAGTTCTTTTAACCCCAATTGATGGAGTGTGTAGTTTTTCATTTCTTAAATAACCATGTAGGAAGACATATCATGGCCATAACCCAGGATGACAATGTCAAGATTCATCAGGCTCAAATTGTGAAAGAACGGTTGGGAGGGAGCACGAAGAATCATTTTCGCACACAAATTGGCACCTCTGAGTCCAGACCTTAAAGGGTTAGTTCACCTTTCATTAATTACTCACCCTCATGTCGTTCCAAACCTGTAATAACTTCGTTCATCTTCAGAACACAAATTAAGATATTTTTGATGAAATCTGAGAGGTTTTTTTTATCTCCCATAGAAAGCAAAGAAATTACCACATTCAAGGTCCAGAAAGGTAGTAAAGACATCGTTAAAATAGTCCACGTGACTACAGTGGTTCAATCTTAATGTTATGAAGCGATGAGAATACTTTTTGTGCGCAAAACACAAAACAAAAATAACGACTTCATTCAACAGTTTCCTCTCTACCCTGTCATTCTCCTACGTAGTTTACGTTGAAGACACATTGCAGAGCTTCCAGGTTCTATGTCAGAATGGCGGCTCAGTATTGGCTGGCTCCTGCGTCAGCATCACACGCATTTACCGTGGTGCTCACGTGAACAGCGTCGGCCAATACTGAGCCGGCATTCGGACGTAAACACAGAAGCGCTGCACTGCGTTAATTGCATAGGAGACTGACAGGGTAGAGAAGAAATTGTTGAATAAAGTCATTATTTTTCTTTTGTTTTTGCGCACAAAAAGTATTCTCTTCATAACATTAAGGTTGAACCACTGTAGTCACGTTGACTATTTTAACGATGTCTTTACTTCCTTTCTGGACCTTGAATGTGGTAATTTTGTTGCTTTCTATGGGAGATAAAAAAAAAAAAAAACCTCTCGGATTTCATAAAAAATATCTTAATTTGTTTTTCAAAGATGAACAAAGGTCTTGCGGGTTTGAACGACATGAGGGTGAGTTATTAATGACAGAAATTACATTTTTGGGTGAACTAACTCTTCAAATACATTGAAAGTCTGTGCGGGAGGAGACTTTACAGAGTCCTCTTGCATTGTCAATACAAGATCCTGACCAAAATGCTGGAACCATGCAAAAATGCTTGACTAACATGCTAGAAACATAATAATCATAGCAGTAATGATCCAGTCATAGACTCTTAAATATTTGCCTATTTAAATCCAAACAGCGACTTTTTTTTTTTGGCCGGGCTGTGTATAATCGCCACATACACTACCATTCAAAAGGCTGGGGTTAGTAAGATTGTTTTTGTCATCAAAGAATCCTGAAAAAAAATGATCAGGGTTTCCACAAAAAGTAAACCGTTGATAATAAGATTAATTAATGTTATTTGAGCACTAAATCTATAGTTTCGCATAGCCAGAGCAGCTATCCTTGGCCAAGGACCGCCCAAGAGGCCGTCTGACTGACATGTAAAGCAACCAATCACAGTTCGTTTTGTTCATGTTTAGGGGCCTGAAAATGTAACGTCAATGTCCCTACAATAACAGACCGGCGTGTAAAACTCTTGGACGTATTTTAAAGACTCTATGCTGCGAACTTCACATACTTTTGAAAATAGAGCGCTTAGTTGATCCTGATAAGCGCTCATTGTCATAGATATTAACACAACGGCTGTGTTTTTCCATGAGGGGGTTTGGCATCACGACAGCTTTGTTTCCAGGTGGAACATTAAAGAACGCGACACACGCGTTGGAAACCCTGGAGAACTCAACCAATCAGATGACGACTTCGAAACTTCCAATTTTTTTTGCCTTATGCATCAGACGTTCAGCCTACGGTCTGTGGGCTGAGACTACTAAATAAATAATTTAGAATGATTTCTGAAGGATCATGTGACACTGAAGTAATGATGCTGAAAATTCAGCTTTGCATCACAGGAATAAATTACATTTTAAACTATATTAAAATAGAAAAAAAATGTTCTTTTAAATTTAAATATTATTTCAAAATATTACTGATTTACTGTATTTTTTTTATCAAATAAATGCAGCCCTGGTGAGCATAAGAAGCTTCTTTTAGAAACATTAAAAAAAATCTTACTGACCCCAAACGTTTTAACAGTAGTGTTTACAGAAGAGCAGTGCATTGTCAAAGTAGTTACTGTCCTACCGGTGGTCAACTGCTCCGGGCGAATGATGTCGCCCTGAGGAGGCTGAGGTTGATCAGGTTCACTGGGGTCACAGTCTGGCCAAACGGAGCACTGGTCGTCTGAGCTGTTATCCTCACGTCTGAGGACAAGATGGAGATCTTGTTGGCTGAAGAAGCTCTGCATGAGGCCGAGGTCGAGAGTGGCCACACTCACGCCATTAAGAGTCAAGATCTCATCTCCTGCTCTCAGACCTGCAAAGACAAAACACACCATACAAATAAATCACAACATGATCAATCATTCATAACATTTAACGTTTTAGCGAGGCAAAGGAAATATTGAAATGTTACCTTCAATAAATGCCAGGCCTTCAGGATTCACCTCACTCACATAGACATGACTCTTCCTGGAACCATCCACATGGCCTGTGACCGCAAAACCTGCAGAGAGACGTCAGATTTAATAAATCATTGCTGGAATTCTTTACATTATCAACACACTGGCAAATTTAAAGGAATAGTCCACAGAAAAACAGAAATTTATTAATCATTTACATGTCATTTCGAACATAACTGATGGAGGTTTCAGCAGGATGCCAAAGCTGAGTCATTTTAATAATTTAAACTCATTCAGGGCTGCATTTGTTCAATTATGGTGTGTCAATATCAGTGGCTTTCATGTGTCTTGACATTGACATCAAACATGCTATTGTGAAAAAGAAGTACATTTTAGCATGCTTTTAAAAAAGTGTACTTATTTAAGGAAATAATATAGTTTAAAAGAATATACTTAAGTGTGAACTAAATGTAATGTTTTGTGATCCTTAGTGTTCATTGCAATTAAATGAAAATGTAAATTTATATTAAATGCACTTGAGAGTGCTTTTTTGACACAAGTAGGACTTCATAACATAACATTTCATAACATCACTTTAACTACTGTCTTTGAAATGCACTGTAGGTAAAGTGTACTGCCAAATTTATGCATTTATGGTAACTAAAATATACTTCAATGTCATTTCTATTGAAACTAATATTTGTATGTCAAATATTTGTAATTACACAAGTGTAATGATGAAGTTGATATTAACTAAATGTTATATCAAATAACACAATACAGTTAAAATTATAATTAAGCACTTCACGTTTTAGTATGTTCGTCAACACCAAAATAAGCGTACTTCTTTAAAGCACGACAAAAGATAATTAAAACAATAATTTAAAATGTACTTTTAAAGTAAACTTTTAATTTGAAATGATTACAAAGTGCACTTTTTTAAGTGTGTTAAGAAACAGTCATGAAAGTGTACTTGCACTTAAGTGACTTTTTTTAATCAATATATTTTCTGCAAGTACATTTTTTTTAAAATATGGCAGAGAAAAACAATATCGTTGGAATCACTTTCAGAATGATTTTTCCCAGCTGATAAATGATAAAAACATTGACAGCCAATCAGAATCAATCCTGCTTTAAAGCGCTCAAGCATTTAAAGCGACAGACAACATTATGCAGGACACGCTTTGGAATAAACCAAACAATATAGTCCACTAGTGTTGATGCTAATAGAGTTATCTTTATAGTTATCATTCTTGGTGTGAATGGGCCTTTATTTGCAAGGGTGGAGCAACACATGATTCATGATACAACATATTTAAACAAACACAAATTTGAAATTTTTTGAAAGTCCTTGTTCAGTTTCATTGTATGGAATAGAGCAGCTTAGATATGCTGTGAATCTTTGTTGTTCCTCTGAAGAACGTCATACAAGGTCTAAAAGTTCAATATGAGGGTAAGGAATTATGTAAATGATATTAATTTGTGGGTGAACTATTCTTTTTCTTGTTGATCATGCTGTTACTCACCAAAGTCTACGGTTATGTCTGGACGGGACATGTTTAAGGTGAACATATTAAGAGGCCAAACTTCCAGTTCATCATAGTCCTGTTAAACAAGAGCAGAACATCATTGTGCTGTGTGATACAGAAAGGTTTTGAAATAACTGTATAACAGAAAACAAACAACTTAGACCAGTTTGGACCTGCTAAAATTCCAGTCTAGTTTTAGATGGCCACTGTTGGTCTGGTTATTGTTGCAGTCAATGCTAATACATACAGAGTTTAGCTTGAACAATCTGCTTTATACAGTGTGTTTTAGTCTCACCAGGGTCCTCAGCAGGTCTGTGGGCGATGGAGTGCTTCTCTCCACATCTTGTCCTAAATGTCTCCTCATGTGCAGGCAATGCAGAGCCGGGTCAAGTTGCTTTACCTAAAAAAACATCAACAACCTCTATTATATTCATATGGTGAGCATTATGAAGCACATAATGTGTAATGCGTTTGTAAAGCAAATGCATCCCGTGACAAGCTCAAGCTAGTTTGGACTCTTCCTGTCACTCCATGAGGTCTGAACCAGCCACAAGAGACCACAAAGTACAGAAAATTCAAGCGCATGAACTTTAGTTCTTTGTGTGTTTCTGGTTATTGCCAATTCAGGTCATTAGCTCTCTGAGAGATGACTGCTGCATTACCTTGCACGCCAATGAGAGAACATCAGAAACCAGAGAGTCCTGTTTGACTGGCACACTGATGACCTGGCTGTCTGGCATGAGCACATAAGCCCGGCTTTCCAGACTGCAGTCCCATGGATGACCTTCAGGTGGCGCTATTAAATGCAGTTTGGTAAAGATGTCCAGCTTCTGCTGACAAGAGGATGATGAGAAGAATAGAAATTTTTTTTTTAAAAAAAAGGACCAAAAGTGAATAAAGTTCTAGTATTGATAGATGGTACAGTTCAATATCTTACTCAGTATGTAATTTGAGATTGATAATTCACTTTAGATTATATTAATGGTTTTATATAACTTTGTAGGATTATTTCATACTGCAAATAGTAAAATAAATCTCTGCGCATTCAGTGTGTACATCAGAATCATGTTTTGTCTGCTACAACTACACAAAGGAGGTTAATTGTCACTGAATATCACTCTTTTAATGTATATTGTAATGTCTGCCCTTGTGAAAAAGTGTGCTTAATTTCAATGAAAGTGCACTTTTAGTGTACTTCAAATTTAAAAAAAATTTTTTCAAACTTTAACTGTACTTGAAGATAATATAATATTAATGAAAAAGGTCACTTATGTGTGCTTAAAAACAGTAGTTTCATGACTTTTTGCTAACACTTTATTTTATATATGTAGTTACTATAGTAATAACTATAAATTATGCATAATTACAAGCAACTAAACATAAACCCTATAGTAATCTAATCTAATCTAGTAATCTAGCTAATATAACCCTATAGTAAGTACATGTACAGTAGTTAATTAATATTACTCTGTAGTTAAATTTATAATTACACTGAAACAATGACACCTTAAAATAAAGTGTAACCCTGTTTCTTAACATACTTAAGTACACTTTTAAAAAGTGCACTTTGTAACAATACCATATTAAAAAATTATTTTAAAGTACATTTTAAATCATTATTTTTTTGTCATGCTTTAAAGTACACTTAATTAGATGTGCTGACTAACATAAAGCACATGTAAAATACCTGATTATAATTTTAACTGTAGTGTGTCATTTCAAATAGCATTTAAAGTCAATATGCAGTATTCTAAATGCACTAAATTGCAACTTTATTATATATTACAAATGTATAATTACAAATAAACAGTATTTAAATACATGACATACACATTTCAATAAAAAATGACATTATTATAAATGACATTATAAAGTATATTTTACTTTACCATAAATGCTCATCAGTACAGTCGGCTGTACACTTTAACCATATTTCAAAGACAATAGAAGTTATTATGAAATTACATATAAGGATGTCCTACTCAAGTTTCAAAAAGCACTCAAATTCAACTAATTTCATTTAATATAAATTTAAACTATAATACATTTTCAATTAATTGTAAATAACATGCAATTAAGCGTCCCAAAAAAAAAAAAAAAAACATTACATTCAGTTCTCACTTATTATTTTAAATTATATCATAACAAGTACTTCTTTTAAAAGTATGTTAAAGTGTATATCTTTTTTGCAAGGGTGTAATGAATTAAATTTACAGTTTTGATTCCATGTGTTTATGAAAATACATTTTCATTGATTTAACTGAGCCAAAACAATGTCAAGAACATCGCCATTTAACAAAATATTTCACTATAAAACAGAAGATCTTAAATATTGCACAGGTTTTCAGAAATCTCATCAATCCAAAATCCCACTCTACGTAAGTTGTATTAAACATCAAATATGTTAGGAGATTGTCATTTTGTTACTTCACACTGTCATTTTGCTTTCAGTAAGGACAAGTAGTTTGATGCTGGAACATTGTGTTAAATTTACAGCTAGCTTTTTAGCAATTTCACTCCTAAGCTTGTGTCTGCTCTTGTTCTCAGCCGGCATGCTGGGTCAAAGCCAGGTGCCAGCAACACTAATATGGATCTTTAGCGCGTTCCTTATTCTGTGGGAGGGAGAAAGGGGGGTCATGTCCCTTTTCACTGACTCAACTCACACAGCTGTCACAACAACCTGCTGATCTGTTGACATTATGCAGTTCAAACAGATCAGGGGGTGGAGAAATCGCCCGAAATGGGGGAGGATCTTTCAGTGTAATTCTATTGTCCTTCAGCAGCAGCCTTAATATGGGGATTTGACAGTGCAAAAGCTGTTAAACAACATAGATGTCTTAACAAACTTTTGCAAAGCTATTTCTAAACCGTAGCTTGCTAAGGACAATCTACTGATAAGATAAAACAACATTCAAGCTACTCTTTCAGAAAAAGCAGTTATTTAAAAAGCAGCTAATATATATAAAGCAGCTATATATGCGATGATATTAATCGGAGCCATACCTGTATATATATTTTTTCTGGTACAAAAAACGTTTTTGCATGGACAAAAATTATTAAGAACAAAGAAAAGAAAAGAATTACAGTGATAACACTTAAAGTAAAAATACAACAATTAAAAAAATATATATACACAAGGACTTCTGAAACAGTGATTGTGGACCAATGAGTATTTACTGTGAGCTATCAAGTGCAAACTGACAAAAATAGAAACCAAGTGAATGACAAAATAACTAATTAGGTTGTTGTGGCTGTGACAAAAAGTCCCTTGTGAAAAAGAAGTATTTTAAAAGATTACTTATTACGGAAATAATATACTTTAAAAGAATATATTAAGTGTAAACTGAATGTAATGTTTCATGAAATACTTAACTGCATGTTAATTGCAATTATATTATAGTGAAATGAAAATGTATTATAGTTTAAGATTATATTAAATGCAGTTAGTTGAACTACTATTCTTCAAAAAGCTTACACTGTATGTCCTACGCCTTCCCTATTGTACTTACGGAACGAACGCAGCGCCAGTTACATTTTTTCCGTAAGTAGAATAGGGAAGGCGTAGGACATACAGCGTAAGCTTTTTGAAGAATACGAAAGTACGGTTTTGGCGGAAGCACTTGGAAGGCGATCTTTTGTTTATATAAAGCATATACATTTACATTTTTTTCGAAAATGACCGATCGTTTCGCTAGATAAGACCCTTATTCCTCGTCTGGTATCGTTTAAAGCCATTTGAAGCTGCACTGAAACTGTAATTTTGACCTTCAACCGTTTGGAGGCCATTGAAGTCCATTATAAGGAGAATAATCCTGGAATGTTTTCATCAAAAACCTTAATTTCTTTTCGACTGAAGAAAGAAAGACATGAACATCTTGGATGACATGGGGGTGAGTAAATTATCAGGAAAATTTTATATGAAAGTACTATTCCTTTAAGTTAATATTATCTGCAAGTACAGTTTAAAAAAAAAAAAAAAAATAGAGTAAGTGCACGCTCAATACTTTTTCACAAGGGCTAACATGGAAGAGGATGTGATTTTCACTTTTTAGATTATATGTGTAGTTATGTTAAAGTGGTGTAATTACCTCAGAGCTGCTTTGTGTGGATGGATGACCAAATGATCCAGAGGAATATCCTTCAAATATCTGCATCACAAACACACACACATACAGAAACATTAAACGTGTCTGTGCTCAAAAAAGAAGCATGTTCTGCATCTATGTGCCTTAATTAGAAGCCATCGATCTGAGGCGCCAGCTTAGATACTATTCTGATTGTAGATCACAGCAGAAATAACCCTGAGGTTTGCTGGGAAATAATGAGAGGTCTGGAAGATGCTAAAATTATAGATCTATAAAAGCTGACAGATGGATCAGCCTTAATCATCAGGGAAGAGTGGGAGACATGGCCTCCCCTCACCCGAAACACCCATGTGTCATCCTGCTAACACATAAACACTTATATGCTTATATGTATATATGGATGTAGTCTATACAAACAGACAATGGTATGGCTTGCCCTCTACAGCTAATGAAAAAGCGAAACCTGAAATACCAATATTGACACAAGCTTTGTTCGAGCGGTGAGGTGCATCACTGTCTGCATAGGCAGCTAGCTACTTTCTAAGGTAGTATCCTAACTTAAATTAAACTTCACAACTGAATTAAAACATTTTGAGTAAAAATGCAGTTAACATCACGCTAATAGTGCTACTCGTGAAGTGTCCAAGAAACTCAACTTATACTCACAGTTATAAAAGAATCTAATGTTAGCATGGTGCTAAGCTAACAACACAATACTCTGAATAAACTCATAACAGACATATAACACAAATATTGAGTAAATTGTCCATTTTTAGATTAGATGAAAATACTATTTTATCAATCCCTTTTAGTATTAAATTCAATCTGATAATCGAAACTCAGCTGCCATCTTAAATTCTTTTTTTTGCAACGCATTGTGGATGCAGTGCTCCCTCATGCCATGTCCAAACTAGCTGTATTGCAACTAGTCTCCAGTGACAAGCTATTTGTCTGTCCACACTGAACATGAAACTGTAACATTTTGTGGCGCAATCAGAAAGATATTTGATGTTTCATGTACATCAGATATCAGTTATGAAGAATAGGATTTAGGGATGGGATTTCATTGGTTGATTGGTTAAGCATGACATTACAGAAACCAAGCAATCAACAAAAATATGTCCTGTTGCTTTTTATGGTTCAAAAAATCTCAGATTTACACGGAAGAAATAGCTTTTAACATCACAAGTGTGGTTAACGTATCTAATTTCAATGCCTAAAAATGCTGTCTAAAGGTGCAGCCACATTAGCGAAAATTCAACTAAATTTTGTGGGCAAAAAAGGTCTGTAGCAATGTATGTAGCACCGTTCACACACATCACTTTTAAACCAAGCAGCTTTCTGTTGGTCAACGCGGCAAATTTGCGTGACCAACTTGAATACTAGCAAAATCTAGGTGGGGAACATGTTCGCCCTCATGTGAAACCCTTGATCATTCTGATTCATATTAAAGGGGTGGTTGATTATGTTTTCACTTTTTTAACTTTAGTTAGTGTGTAATGTTGCTGTTTTCTTTTAAAGTGCCCCTATTATGGATTTTTGAAAATTACCTTTCATGTAGTGTGTAACATAGCTCTATGTGAATGAAAACATCCTGCAAAGTTTTAAATCTGAAAGTGCACCGTATATAAAGTTATTGTCTCTCAAAAGTAACAGATGACTCTGAGTCAATTAAACGAGTCGTTTGTAAAACGAATCCCAAGCCGGTTCATTGTGACGTCAAAATGAAACATTAGCATATTGCTCGCCCACTTATTGTGCGTGCAGACACCAGGGAAAACTTGAAACCCCTCAAACACTGCCAATACGTGAAGAATCAGTGGTTAAAGTTCATCTTTACAATGATACCACAGCAGTATAGTGACCCGACACTTGTGCTGTGTTCCTGTCATTTTATTGACGACTGCTTCAACCTAAATGCGTTCAATGAGGGATTCGCAAGCCGGTTGTTATTGAAGGATGGGTCAGTAACCAGTTTATTTGGACCAGCTTCTTCCTACTCCGAATTACAACCTGTAAGCATGATTAATAATTGTTGCTGTGATGTTCTCTGTAGCATGCACAATACGTATTTAGTTGTGTGTGTTGTGTACGCCTCGCGCAGCTTGTAGGACTCCGGCTAACCAGCTAACAGCAATATGTGTTCGCTCGCAATTGTCTAGAAATGTGTCATATGTTTGTCGTTGTTATTACTTGGAGTTATGATAAAGAATAGAGCAATACGTTGGTGTACAACTGCAGTGCTTTATCAATATGTTCCTGCATTGGGCTAACGCATATACCATGACTGTTTGGGTGTTTACCACCGAGTTGTGGGCTAGGTTCGCTAACATAAACACAAAACAACTTATTTCCTAGTCTTTATTTTTAGAACAGAGCGGAGCACCATCATTATTATAATATAATGTAAGTGATGCAAGCACTGTATACTGTACTCCGTGTTAACCAGCAGAAGTCATCTGACCAATCACCGCAGATTAGCGTCACGCAAACGAGGGGTTTGGAAAAACGAATCGTTGAGCGAATCGTTTGGGAGTCATTGAGCAAATAAGGTAAAAATAAATGCATATTATAAGACAATGAAAGTGTTTTTTGACCTTGCATGCTTGTAAACCTGTTATTGGGGACTCCCAAAACAAAAATAGGAACCTTTTAAATGCCATAATAGGGGCACTTTAAAGAATTTGCTGTTTAAGGGCTACAACAAATGGCTGGTAGGGACTACAACAAGCTTCGTCCCAGGTTAGTGACATCACAAACCCTAAATTTTACTTAAACCCTGCCCCTGAGAACACGTAACAAAAGGGGTGAGGCCATGTTGGGCTGCCTTAGAGAAGAGGAAGAGTTGTTGTAGTAGAGTGTTGTTGCCATGCCGACATTTTATGCCGGACTGCTTCACAAACGAGGGTCAACTCCCCAACAACTACATAAATTTATCCACTAACCATTCAGAAATGTACAGTTGCATTCTAAAACTTCTTCCTGGGTCTCTCCATTAGTGTCCGACTCCAGTTTGAACAATGTAAGGCTGCGTGAGATTCTCCGGCTTTGTTGTTGTTGAGCACAAGGTGTTAAAGCTCCGCTCTCTTTGTAAACGCACCTTAAATTGGCGATAGGACTGCAAGATATATTGAAATATTGCAAATATCGCTAATGTACAAATCGCGATAGGCATAACTCAAAGGCTTGTAATGTAATGATTTTAATACTTAAAAAAATTATGAAAAGTCTACAAGAGGTGGACATCCACGGAACAGTAGCAATATCACAACTGAGCCGTTTATCTGGGAGACAACAACTCTGACTTGACTCTGACTAAAACATCTTACCGCTCTGGAAACAATCACACTGCCCCCTGTAACCCTGCTGAATCACCCAGCATCAGACACTACATCTGTGCGTTGGAAGCCTTGTGCTCTCAAATCGTAAGCTGTCTCTCCTCTCAGACTACTCCCAGCTTGCAACAATTAACCTCATGCAGCTTGTGGTAATTCCCGTCTTTGGAATCATGCACTATTAGGGGCTGTTTTGACCAGATTTGGTCCATTTAAGGATGGATCATTATGAGGCTGGAACCGCTGAGCGATTGGCTCCGATCTCACGTGAGGCTGTCTACATAATCATATGTGTGGATTTAGAGCTCATGCTCTGTGTTAACAAAAGCCCTTCAGAGAAGAAATGCTGATCTGGGCTTAATTACAAGAACTGATCCAGAAACAGTATTTCCAAAACAGCCCCCAAACCCTTTGACGAGAGAAAGGAACAGGACCGCTGTGTGTTTTCCTGCCATTTGACCTCCAGAGAAAGCTTTGATGAGTGGCTGTTTGTTTTATCCGGTGAGTGTGACAGTGTTTCCCACCCTGACACCTGTGGACAGCATTAACATGCTACCGTGAGACTAAATGAGTAAAACAGGCCAATGTCTTAAACGAGAATTCAGTACTGCTGTCATGAACCTCAGAGTAAGACTCCTAATCCAAAAATCACACTTCTTTAAGAACATATTGATTCATTTAAATTAGGATTAACACAAATTAAGGGAAACTGCTCCTTTTATTTTTATTTATCCTAATTGTTTTCTTAATTGTTAGGGTTTGGCGGGTCTCAAAATACAGGTTTCCAAAAGTTTCTAACCAAAGAATTTCCATGATTTTTTCAGTTGGTGGTGATAATAATTTTAATAATTTTATTGTGGTCACACTCCCAAGTAAATACCCTATTTTTTCTCTTTACAGTCTGGTTAAAGACTTGTATAGAGAAGCAGACACACTTGGGCCCTTTCAAAAAAGAATCTATACTCCTATTTTGGCAGCAATAGTTTATTCAAGTGACAAGATAAAAAAAAAAGAAAATGGATGCCTGTGCACCATTTTTTATACTACTACTACAAAATTGTATTGTTCAGTGTTATACAATATTAAACAAAGGAAAGATTTACTTTCTCTGTATACAGTTTTTAAATTAGTTTACATCTTTGTAGTTGTGGGAAAAGTGTGCTTCTTGCACTAATTTCAGTCTTACCTGGGACAGGGACTGTCTCTTTTCACAGTTGCGTTTGGTCAAACTGTCCAATCCCTTCTGTGAAGAAAACAGTAGTCCTCGTTTGTTCCGCATACCTCGAGGATGAGAGCGAGATCGTCTCTTCAGGGTGGCCTCATCACGAGTGCATATCTGCACAAACACAAGCTCATTTAAAACATTTCTCAGAATCTTAATGCTCCATCATCTTAATTTAATTTTTGTGGCACGTCTCAAAGGTAGATTGTTTTAATGAGATCTTTTTTGGTACAAAATACCCTCAGAGCATGTGACGGATCCTCACCAGCGCATGAAAGGATGAGACAGAGAAAATTCCCAGACGACCTAGCATCATTTTAGATGGGCGTCCAGCAGTGGCTAGCAGGCTTTTTGGATTGGGCAGCTCTGTGCCCTGCAGGCTAGCCAGGTAACAGCGCATGCGGAAGAGCTCTAGGTTAAACTTCTCCAGGTTCTGTTCCCATTGCAGGATCTGTGGGTCAGAGATGAAGGAGAAAGAGTAATGTGACTGAAATACATTTGAGAAAGCTGTAGACATTTTAAATATTATAGAGTCATAAGCTATGTTTCCATCCAAAGTTTTTGGAATTTATTCGATAAATCTGTTTCCATCTTAGTTTATGCACGTTTTCTTATTGGATGAAAAGTTTAGACCTCAACTATATGTGGGGATCAGAATATCACAGAGACCTGGCCTGGGCTCTTTTGACTTGTGCCAGAAAGCAATCTCCCAACCTCCCAGAACACCCAAACTTACCACAAAAAAGCCCTAGCAACACCCAGAACACAGTAGTTATGACCTAGCAGCAACCAAGAACATCCTAGCAACCATCTAGCAATAGGTATCACGTGGAATATCTTAGCAAAGTAATACTCTGACAACAAACCACAATACCCATAGCACCTTGGCGGTGACTTTCGTATGGGTAAGCACCACTTATATTTTCTTTAGAAAACGTAAAAATCTAGTAAATGTGAATCACAGCAGGACATGAGTGGGGGTTTCAGGTTTGAATGCATGTACCGTATACTCAGATACACTGAAGGCACTGTGGTGTGGTTTTAATTCAAACACAGACATCAATGACCTAATTGCCCAATTTAGCAAACCACTCTTCTGAACTACTTGGTTTGGCCTTTAATCTTTTAAAACAAACCACACACATATGCATAAACATCCACACACTCACATCCGTTTTGTTCCTTACCTGGCTCTCAATAGCCTTCCTGTTCTTCTGGTCACTGATGACGGACAGCTGCAGCTCTGCCATCTTCTTCATTTTGCCATCCATGTCGATCTTCTGCAGGAGAGCTCTGCTTTGACTCTTCAGCAAACGTAGAGTGTCTTCCTTCCCCTGACGCTTAGCTAAATTTGATGCACTGGCAGAATGGATGGCTGTCACCCAGTTCTCCAGGTCTGTTTGGTTTGCAGCCTGCAGGTAAGAGGCAAGAGGTGAGAGTCAACAATGTGGAAATGGTGTACTGTGTAACATATTATATGATAAAGGTGACATACCTGAAAAAGATAGACGTCTCCATAGGCATTGCTGAGGCAGAAGACATTCTCTTTCTTGGGATGCTCAGGAACTGCCTGCACAATACTGTCCTCAGCAAGCACTGCATAATGTGGTGTGCATTCCTGCTCTGGGGAGGTCTTTCCATTGGATTCACCCAACAAAAGTGTACAGCCTACAGGAGACAGGAAAACAATCTGAGATAGAGCTTCTATAAAGAGGACATTACAAGTACATCTTTAAGACTGAGGCCTGAAAGTTATTAAAATTTTAATTTGAACTGGCCATGCATGTTTTACTTGCCGGAAATTCAGCATTGGTATGAATCTCCTGCTGAGAAATCCAGCATAAACCAGCATGAATTCCATTTTGGTCCACGCTGATTTATGCTGGTTAGTGCTGGTCTAGCTGGTGGACCAGCATAATCATGCTGTTCTCAAGCAAAACTGAACTGGTGTAGCTGGTCCACCAGCACTCTCACTTTCCATACTGGGGACAACAGACCAGCAACCAGCATCTTATGCTGGACCCAGCATGCAAACATACCTTATGCTGGTGACCAGTAATGCTGGATTTTTCAGCAATGTCTGCATTTACTGTCCGCTTGTTCTCAAGACTACCATCTTACCTTTGAGCGTGACCCAATACTGCCTCCATTTGCGTCTTGCTACCAGCTCCAGTTTGCGGTCCTTGTGAAGGGTAATGAGGGGCTTAAAAGCCAGCCAACCAGCCCTCCGCACAACACCTTGCTCCTTCTCAAACAGGAAGTCCATTTGCTCCAAGGAGCTCATTGAGCCACTGCTGCTCTCCCCTTCACATTCCCAGACCTGGGGTCCATCAGCAGTTCCACTGCTACTGCCAGTCTCCAGGCCCTGCATAAAGTTCTCGTAGATGTTCTGCCTCAGGGCCGCACCCTGGTTCTGATGCCCAAATGGGCCCGTTAAGGACCCAGTGCAGTCCAACTTTGTCTGGGAGGACATGGGATTCCAAAATGGTCTGGATTCCTCCAGCGTGCCCCCAGCTCCACAGTTGAAAACCTCTGTAAAGTCCACAGTACTTTGTTCCTGAGGTTCCTGAGGTACATGAAGTGAAAAGAGGATGACAAAAGGTACTTAACGTACTTGTGTTACAAGATTGACACAATGTTGTGAAGCTTTCAAACCCTTCCTCTGTCTTTACTCTTAACAACTCTGCAAATTATGGTCAGTTCAACAACCCTTTCAAAACATCTGTAATTTATTGTTTCAGAGAGGCCTGTTATCTAAGAACGTTTTACAGCATTGAAAAATGTCAGCTTCAACTAGAACACCCAAAACATTGAATAGGAGATGGAATTTTAATATGATAACATCAGCATGATTATTTTGGAGTCAAACAGGAAGGTCTGCTATGCTGACAGACAATGCCCAATACACCAAAAAAGTAATTTTCTCACCTGCAGCCTCCGCTTCTTCCTACTCAGACTTCCCGTCCAATCGCTGAGGCGGCGGATGCGACTCTTGAGCGAGTCCTTCCTTGTGTTCCCATCAGGAACTGCTTTTCTGCATGGTAGGGTATGTGAGGTGTAATGCTGGGTTTCCTGACTCTCGTCTTGGGAGTTCGCATCCAGAGAGGAGGTCAGTGAGGTTTGGAGGTGAGGAGTGTCCTCTAGTTGATCTGCCGCTAGGATGCCCACGGTAGGGAATGGCACAGTCATGTTGGGATTTGTGTATAGGTCAGATAATCCATTATGTTCCAAATGAAGGAGCACAGAGTCTCCAATACCACTGTCCCCCTCAGCGTGGTTGGTATTGTACCCATTACTATAGGAATCACTGCTTGTGTACTGACTGCCATGAGCTGTGGTTTGGCAGGTGAGGCTACCCATATGGTTCTCAGACTGCTCTGTAGTGTAACCACTAATACATCCAAGGTCCACTGTACGTGTGGATGAGAGTGTGGTATATCCACTACTGTTGTCTGAAGGCTGGCTGGTGGTGAAGACGTTGTCACACAGATCTGTCCCATTCCCCCAGGGTGAGTCATACCATGAGCCCTCAGAACTAAGAGAGCTCCCATTACTGGCCCTTTGGGTAGCATCAACAGGTCCACTGAGACAACTGCCCAGTGACAGCTCAACATCCGGCTCCCTCCGTGCATTAGTAAACTCTACCCTCAGACTTCCACCCTCACGAAAAAGAACTTTGGGACTGCTCTTGCTGTCTTTAAGCTCAGAACTGGGGCTCCTCATAGGGGCCTGGAGGCCTCCAGTCTGTTGTCTGCAGCCTACAAAGAAACCATTTCCCTGGAATAAAACGTCTTGGTGGTTCTCTGCACATATTTTATCACTAGATCTCCCCTTAATGCAGTCATAATGGCGGGAGATGTAAGGTTGGCTGTTCTTGTGTGGTGAAAAACCATTTTTGGCCTTGTATCCAGACGTACTCTCAGAGTTCCTCCACCAAGAGTGCGGGGACAGTACCTCCTCTTTAGAGGTGTGAAGCTTCAGGGAGCTAGATTTTCCCTTACCAGGGATGATGAAACTGCTGTACTGACTATCTGTATTTCCCATTCTGATCTGTGAGGAAAATGGTAACAAAACATCAAGCTCACAGTTAAGTATCCTACCATCCATGTTCCTACCTAACTCCATATATTTATACATCTGTGTAATCTGACAACATTTGTCTAGCCATCCAACTATCCACCTAACCACCCATCTACACACAAACACACACACACATTTAAAACAACAGTATTGTATAGTAATAGAGTTTCTTTTACCTGTTATAATGCCACTTGTCAAAGCACACAAAGATATTCCTTCATATTTCTTTTAGACGTATTCCTTTGCAGTGGTCATCCTCTTTTCCTAATGTTCTCTATGGTTGACTTCTCTCTGCTCCTGCCTGGTGCAGCATCTGAGTCTCACTGAGATCCTCCTCCCTTCACTGTCTCTCTACCACAGCTGTTCCCCTCTCTCTCCATCGCTCATCTGTGGAGAAACAGAGGAAGGGAGGGGCATCTGTCAGTAACACACAGTCGGCTCTTATGTGTGCAGTCTGCAGTGGGAAGCCCCACTCCATCCCCCAACCCCAAATCTAAACAGACCTCATGCTTCTGTCCTGCTGCCACATTCCATGACGTAGCGCTGCAAGCTTTTACAAGGGCAGACTTCATACAACCTCACTGTTTATTTTCAGGCTAGGAAATTCCTCACAATTTTCTTTATTTTTTTGTCTGAACCATAATGGTTGAGTAACTCAATCTCTCCAAGCAACGTGTTTGGACAGAATATGTTTGTGGTGGCATTGTTTTGCCTTAAAGCCAAAAGAGGATTTGGAAAAGGTCCATACTGAGCATTTTATTAGTGGCAGGATGAAGTGCTCCTGGCTGCTTGGGAATTCTCATATCCTGTGAACGTTATCGAGGGGTTAAGGGTGAGAAGGGACTTTGGGGTACCAGAGCAGCTCGAGAGGATATGGATATGGGGGGTTGGGGGAGGGACTATAAACACACCACCCTAACCATGACCTCTAACCCTGGAGTGAGCACTGAATGCCGCTAACACCATCTTCTTTCACACGACCAAGCTTCAATGAAGCAAGGAACAGTGCGCTTGAGATGCAGCAGGGAGGCGGACGGCTGCTTCATTATGATAAGTACCAGCAGGCGGTGTGATGTTATGCTTCGAACACTGCGGCTTTTTAAGACACAGAACACAGAAGCAGCCAACGTGCTTTGTCGGTTCCAGACGCCGGGCTGCAGAGGGCTGAACCAGGGTATTGTGGGATGTGTGTCCTGTCCCATTCAGAAAAGATGATCTGAATGGCAGTCGCTCACATTGTGAGCTTCTTTGTGCATCTCACTGGCCATCTGCTGCCCTAAGGAGTAAGATCAGTCACCCTCGACCCATGCAATTCACTCATTCCAAAAAGCACAAGACTGTGCAGTGCCAAACTTTACTAGAATTCAACAGGCTGAGCCAAGAGCCGCTATGTGATAAGTCAAAGGAACTTTTTGAAGGATGCATGTGTGTGTTTTGTTATGTATAGGTATTTTCCATCTGCTCTTGACACTGAGCGTAACAGACCTTTCGTGAATAAAAAGGCAGGCATATGTCGGCGACTTCTCATTTGTAGTTGCCCTATGGATATTAATGACACCTCAAATCATGTGACTTTTTTGCTATTAATTTCTCCAACTTAATGATCCAACTTACGATTTTTACCTGGTGTACAATAAAAAAGGTTAAAAAAAAATCCCTTAGACCTGCACTAAAAGAGGGACATAAGCCATATCTACAATATCATAGAGACTTGGGGTAGGCTCTTTGACTTTGCCAGCAAGCAAACCCCCAGAACACCCTTGAGATTTGCACGGGCAAGGTCCACTCACATTTAATTCAGGAACTATTAAAGTTTACTTACAAGTTAAAGCGGGACAGTTTTATTGATTTATTGTTTTCATTTTAAAGGTTTCCAGGTGCATGCAGTCTTGCTGCTCCAAACCAATAAGCAATCACGGTTCTGCAGCCTGATATAAAACACATGCACATCTACACACACATTACACCCAGCAAACAGTGATTATGTCTGCCTGGCTCTAAGAATGAAGGCATTATAAAAGTATGTATTTTTATAAAGGACAACTCTAAGCGGTTTTGGGAGGGGTGGTTTTGGGTGGTAGAGGCAGCTGGCCGCCTGGAAGACCATCATGACTGGGCCTCTTGTTTGACCCAGCATGCCATAACTACCAGCACACCACGTTTAAGACAAACTACCACACCAAAGACAACACAGAGCACCGAGAAAAGGGAGAGGGAGAGAGAGAGACCATTGTTGGTTCCAGGTGTTAGGGTGTGATCGCTTGATAAAAGTAATGGGTTGAATCAAAGGAACAGACAGGAAGTGTGCAGTTGCCACACACTTTGTTTGATTCCAAGATGATTTTCTGGAACATAGGGGTAATTCTTGGCTCATGGCAGCGAAACTGTTGTGACAAAGAATTGTGCTTAATTTTATTGAATGTGCACTTATAGTGTACTTTAAATATTAAAAGTATATTTATTTAAAAAATGTATTTGCAGATAGATATAATATTAATGCAATAAAAGGCCACTTAAGTGTATTTTTAAGAGAGTACACTTTCATGACTGTTTCATTACACACTTTTAAAAAGTGAACTGTGTAATGTCAAACTAAGACTCCTCTGGCCCTCTTCGGTCATTTTTGACCGAAAAATTTTATATTTTGAAATGTTAAAAATCGTAGCTTCATCGGAATGACACTTGGTGACTTTTGTCGCATTAGCAATATGAACACAAAAAAATCAAGGACATGTTAAAGGGTCAAAAAAAAAAAAAAAATAGTCACACTTACCTTCTTTGCGGTCAAAAATGACCGACATAGGAAATGAATGGGAAATACGGAAATATACGAAAACTCAGAGAATCTTTTGTTGGTACAAACTACAAATCAGCCACTGTGCAGAAAAAAAGTGCACAGCAATGAAGGGGTGACACTCCTAAATGCCAAGAGTGCAAAATAGACACACCCACATATATATGAACTAGCACGACTATAAGACAGAGCAAGTTTATACAAATGTGTGAAATAAAATCAATAATTCAGCCACAAAGCAGTAAAACAAAATGAACAGCAAGAAAGAGGTTACACTCAAGAACATAGAGAGTACAAAACAGAAACACACACTCACTTACACACATTCACAGACACACACACACACACAACACACCATTATACACACACAAATGAACTGGTGTGGCTGTAACAATATGGTAAAATTGAGCCAGAACTCAAATAAGAGGTTGAAATCAGATCAGACCCAGATTTATTAAGCTGTTATAAAACACACCTGTTCATTTTTGTTATATTTTTTTTATTGTATTTTGATGTTATGTGTAACAAAATGCCCTCCTCTGTGTTCAGGTTTGACTGTAGTAAAATTAATGCAAAAACCGACACTTCAAATCAACATTTCAAACCAAAAAAAATCTAAACCTTGACAAAAAGTAGTCTTTGAGAATGTCTAAGTATAAATCCAAATCCAAAACTTAATAAAAATAAGTATTTGTGTCTAAAAACCACTAGAGAATTATAAGCCACTTTATATAGAACTATATAGGAATCTAGTGGTTACACCATGGCATTACATAAGTTTTTCTTTTTCTTTTTTTTTTACCCCCACCAGACATCACTAATCTACCTTCAAATAAATGGATTTTAAATGCCTTTTCTCTATTTTAACATGGAATACAGCTTTAATTGAAAAATAATTAAAAAATATATTAGAAAAAAATTGTGTATTATTTTCAATTGGGAAAAATAGCTAATAAAAATTGTATAAATATTGCATAGTTTCATAAAATACCCTCAAAATTTTATATAATAATCAAAAAATATTATTGAACAAAAATATACTGGTTTTCCTGAAAAACTAAAAAGTTACATTTCAAGGCTTCGGTCACTTTTGACCGTAAAGAAGGCAAGTGTGACTCCTAAACGAAGAGGGCCAGAGGATTAAAGTAAATTTTAAATCATTAAGTTTTAATACATTTTTGTCGTGCTTTAAAGAAGTACACTTATTTTGATGTGTTGACTAACATACTAAAGCACATGTAAAGTACTTGATTATAATTTTAACTGTAGTGTGTCATTCAGTTTTACATTTCAAGTTAATAGGTCTTATTTGTTAACATTAGTTAATGTATTAACTAACATGAACTAACAATGAGCAATACATTTGTTACAGTATTTATTAATCTTTGTTAATGTTAGTTAATAAAAATACAGTCGTTCATTGTTTGTTCATGTTAGTTCAAAGTGCATTAACTAATGTTAACAAATACAACTTTTGATTTTAATAATGAATTAGTAAATGTTGAAAACATATGAACATACATTATGAATTTACATATAAAGATGTACTTAAGTCCTACTTGTGTCAAAAAAACACTCTTAAGTTCAACTAATTACATTTAATACACATTTAAAGTATACTACATTTTAATTGAATTGTAAATAACATGCAATTAAGAGTCCGAAAACATTATATTCATTTTGCTCTGAAATATATTGGTTTTTATAAGGTATTATAAAGTATATAATTTCCGTAATAAGTAGGCCACTCTTTTTTAAAAAATGCTAAAGTGTACTTTTTCACAAGGGAACTCATAGCATAATTCAATACTAGGCAATACAGGAAATCGCTTTTCAATTAGCTTTGGCTGCTGTTATGTCAACAATAACTGATGATAAAATGTGATGGGCCAAGGTCTGTGTGCTATCAGACATAGCATTTACGTAACACAGCACCACCATCAATACTAACTGAATATACTCTGTAACAGTGCATCAAACTGCCAATTTCCAGTAAACTGTGTATATTGGCGCTAGACAGCGGCCCATTCAAAAGCAATTTGTGAGAATACTGTGCAAAAGCGATGCTGGCAGTTTCCATGAGAGATTTTGCTGATGTCAGGCTGGTAAAACTTTGTTTAGCTTTGAAGTTAAATGTTCACTAAATAATTTACATTTTAAGAACACAATGTGAATGGTGATTGGCCTTGCAAAACTCACCATCATGTGTCACAAAGCCTGCTTGGGACTCTGCTTTGTGTTTCTGTTTTGTCTCCTGTTTATCTTGTAGTCGGTTTGTAGTTTTCGTTGTTGATTAGTTTCATTAATTGTTCCCAGGTGTTTAAGCTTGTGTGCCCTTAATCCCTGTCTGTATTTACAGTAAGTCCTTGTGTTTCCCTTGTTCAGTGTCTGGTGTTGTCCTTTGTGGATGTATTGCGTGCATTTAGTTAACATCACATTCATGAACCCGGCTATTGCTAGTCACAGCAGGTGGCATTAGGTGGAGGGACATTCTAATTATAGAGAGCACCTGATTGGACAAAAAAAAATAAAAATGGATGCACTCATGAGTGCAAAAGTCATCACTATTTTTGCTCTGATTTCCTGGAAGGGAAAGGAAAAGACTGCATAAAAGTGCAAAAAGTTATTGTTGTCTATTTTTAAGTGTACTGTAGCATATAAATGTTGTCAAAGCTAACATACAAAGACTAAACGCCACACCATTTCTTTAATTATTTTGAAAAATACTTTAGAGGCTACAATCGAAATTAAATAAAAAGGGTTAAGTGATAGAAGGTGTGTTGCATGCCTTTTCCTGACAGGAAAGCAGTTGTGTGCGTCACAGAACAATCCAGAACGGAAGGAAAGCACTGCAGGCCACTATGAGGTATAGCTCACAGGAAAACTGTGCTGAAAGGGGGTAGATATGGACCGAGGGCAAGGTCTGTGTGCACTGGCCATTTCTCATGAGAAAATGCAGGGATGACTGGATTAAACAGGTCTGGAGGGAACAGCACTAGGACACAGGAAGCGTGGCTGGATCTGTTTCCTCCCTGTTCCTGAGACAGACTCTTATAGTGCGCTTGTGGGCAGAAAGGCAGAGCCTTACATAGGGTCAGCGCTGGAATGGGAGTGTTCTTCCATCTGCTTCCACTGTTCTTTTGCTTTGTAATGTGCAATCATCCCTTAAAACCAACCAAAGTGAATGTATATGGTTTTGCTTTATCTTTTCTGAACTGCATGACTTGCTTAATTTCTTGTGGGTATCTTCAGAGTCCTTTTGAAGCAAGTCAGTCCAAACGGCACCATATTCTATCGCTCCCTGGCAGCTACTTGCTACTTGGTGAAAGACTGAAATCTTTCAGAAAGACTGAAATCTCCAAAACCGTCAAGATTATATTTCAATAATATGTTTCAATTCAGCATCATAAATTTTGGTCATTTAGCTCAAATCAGACACTTGTTACAGAAATAATATACTTGAAAAGAATATACTTAAAGGGGTCCTTGATTATGATTTCACTTTTTTAACTTTAGTTAGTGTGTAATGTTGCTGTTTGAGCATAAACAACATCTGCAAAATTACGATGCTCAAAGTTCAATGCAAAGTGAGATTTTTTTTTTACAGAAATTGCTTTTTAAGGACTACAACAAACAGCAGTTAGTGACTACAACAAGCTTCTTCCTGGGTTGATGACATCACAAACCCCAAAATCTATATAAACCCTGCCCCCGGGAACATGCAACAAAGGGGGGTGAGGCCATGTTGGGCTACTTTAGAGAAGAGGAAGAGTTGCTGTAGTAGTTGCTGTTGTTGCCATGCCGTCATTTTATGCCGGACTGCTTCACAAACAAGGGTCAATTCAATGCTGGATTCGCACAAAAGATTAACATTGCGGCATATGCAAGTCAATGAGTTGAATCAACTCCACAGCAACTATATAAATTTATCCACTAACCATTCAGAAATGTCCAGTTGCATTCTAAAAGTTGTAACTTCTTCCTGAGTTTCTCCATCAGTGTCCGACTCCGGTTTGTATAATGTAAGGCTGAACACGTTACTGACAATCGTCATTTTGGCTGTGTGAGATTCTCCAGCTTTGTTGTTTTTGAGCAACAACTCAAATCAAACAACTCAACTTTCCTCTTCTTGAAAGGGGGCCGGGAGCAGCATCTCATTT
Organism: Mylopharyngodon piceus; assembly: GCA_039654765.1. Lineage (NCBI taxonomy): Eukaryota > Metazoa > Chordata > Actinopteri > Cypriniformes > Xenocyprididae > Mylopharyngodon > Mylopharyngodon piceus. The sequence goes on from CM077456.1 coordinate 24,145,663, forward strand.
GCATTTGCAAAGGGACAAACACAAAAACGGCATGTTTTTCCTCTCACCCAAATAGGGGCAAATTTGACAAGCTATGATCTGTGGGGTATTTTGAGCTGAAACTTCACAGACACATACTGGGGACACCAGAGACTAACATTACATCTTGTGAAAAGGGGCATAATAGGTCCTCTTTAAGTGTGAATTAATAATGCTTGTTAATTGCAATTAAATGAAAACCTATTATAAATTTAGTTTAAATTTATAATAAATGCAATTATCTGAACTTGCTTTTTTCACCCACTTAAGTAGGACTTAATAAATAATTTCATAATTATTTTATTGTCTTTGAAAATTCGGGGTTGTTTCAACCCATGTTTGGGTAAAATATGGACAAACCTAACTGTTGGGTTTAAAAATGTAATTTAAAAATTTAAACCAATGGTTGGGTTTGTCCATATTTGACCCAAATGTGGGTTGAAACAACCCAGCATTTTTGTACAGACAAACATTTATGGTAAACTAAAATATACTTTAATGTGATTTCTATTGAAACATGACTAATTTTCTATATGTCATGTATTTAAATATATTTATAATTATAGTTTAGACATTTAAAATACACTATATTGCCAAAAGTTTTGGGACGCCTGCCTTTACATGCACATGAACTTTAATGACATCCCATTCTTAATCCGTAGGGTTTAATATGGAGTTGGCCCACCCTTTGCAGCTATAACAGCCTCAACTCTTCTGGGAAGGCTTTCCACAAGGTTTAGGAGTGTGTTTATGGGAATTGTTGACCATTCTTCTAGAAGCGCATTTGTGAGGTCAGGCAGTGATGTTGGCGAGAAGGCCTGGCTCGCAGTCTCCACTCTAATTCATCCCAAAGGTGTTCTGTCGGGTTGAGGTCAGGACTCTGTGCAGGCCAGTCAAGTTCTTTCACACCAAACTCGCTCATCCATGTCTTTATGGACCTTGCTTTGTGCACTGGTGCACAGTCATGTTGGAACAGGATGGGGCCATCCCCAAACTGTTCCCACAAAGTTGGGAGCATGAAATTGTCCAAAATGTCTTGGTATGCTGAAGCATTAAGTGTTCCTTTCATCACTGGAACTAAGGGGCCAAGCTCAACCCCTGAAAAACAACCCCACACCATAATCCCCCCTCCACCAAACTTTACACTTGGCACAATGCGTTCAGGCAAGTACCGTTCTCCTGGCAACCGCCAAATCCAGACTCGTCCATCGGATTGCCAGACAGAGAAGCGTGATTCGTCACTCCAGAGAACACGTCTCCACTGCTCTAGAGTCCAGTGGCGGCGTGCTTTACACCACTGCATCCGACGCTTTGCATTGCACTTCGTGATGTAAGGCTTGGATGCAGCTGCTCGGCCATGGAAACCCATTCAATGAAGCTCTCTACGCACTGTTCTTGAGCTAATCTGAAGGCCACACGAAGTTTGGAGGTCTGTAGCTATTGACTCTGCAGAAAGTTGGCGACTTCTGCGCTGACCCCGCTCTGTGATTTTACGTGGCCTAACACTTCGTGGCTGAGTTGCTGTTGTTCCCAATTGTTTCCACTTTGTTATGATACCACTAACAGTTGACCGTGGAATATTTAGTAGTGAGGAAATTTCACGAATGGACTTATTGCACAGGTGGCAACCTATCACGGTACCATGCTTGAATTCACTGAGCTCCTGAGAGCGACCCATTCTTTCACAAATGTTTGTAGAAGCAGTCTGCATGCCTAGGTGCTTGATTTTATACACCTGTGGCCATGGAAGTGATTGGGACACCTGAATTCAATTATTTGGAGGAGTGTCCCAATACTTTTGGCAATATAGTGTATATTAACTGTAAATAAAATATTAAATTAACTTATGTTAAAATATTTATCAAAATTAAGTGTACTTTAAAGCACAGCAAAAGATTATTAAAACATAATGATTTAAAATGTACTTTAAAGTAAAACTTAATTGACTTTGGAAAGTTAAATTTTTAAAAGTGTACTTAAAATAGTCATGAAAGTATACTCTCTTAAAGTATACTAAAGTGACCTTTTATTTAATTAATTTTATATCAGCAAGTACAGTTTTTTATGCTTGTAAGATTTGAAATACCCTAAAAGTGCACATTAAATACAGTTAAGTGCACTTCTTTTTTCAAAAGTTAGAGACTTGGAGACTTTTCCGAGTCTCAAAAGATGCATACATAAAAAATGGCAAAGTTAGCAGAAGCAATAAGACAGCTGGTTTGCTCTGCGTTTTTTTTAAGTATTCTAACATTCTAATATTCTTTACATTACAATTTTACACTGCGAGGCTGTATTCATTGGGTCTGTATGCTTTTCTCTGGAGGACTAACATTTGGCCACTGCCATGTTTTAGCACCTGACTCCCACCAGCAAACCACAGAAACACACAGTTGCTACCCACTAATGGGCAGGATGCTGCGGTTACAGCTAAGCCCGAGTAAACACAGCAATCCTACACCTTAAACACACCGAAACACACAACTCCTAAGCTCTGTAGGGAAGCTGCACACACAAAATCAATACAGCTCCAACTGCATCTTGTTTTTATCTTTTTGCTTAGACTTCAATACTAGTGTTAACAATGACAAACTGGCATTTTTCAGGAAATAAACATAGTTAAAATGTATAGTATACAGTGAAGTGATGGGAATAGCCTTGCCAAAGACTCTTGAAGAAAACATACATGATTTGTTTTCATTGTTTGTTTCAGAGTACACGCCTTAAGTCCTTTTTACAGCTGGTATTAACATACCTCTCAGGTGATCCAATCACAATTGATCAGACGAGACACATCGCCTGGGAGTAACATGCATCTCAAATGTGTCTCCTTGTGATCATTGTGATCACATTTCAAAGAGGTCTCTGATTTCGTGAGAACATACATCATTTACGTCAGTGTATTGGTCCATGTTTATAAAGGTCAAACAAACAAAACAAAACAAAAAACAAACAAAAAAAAAACACATTTCTAAATACACTATTCAAAAGGTTATTCTCCCACAACTGTTTTGAGATTAGTGCGCATTCTTATTTTAGTCTTGTATTAACTGAACTTTGTATGTGCTTCACATAATCTGCCATTACATGTTGATGTCATTAAAAGAGGACATGTTCTCTGAACTCTGTGTATCTGCTTTCCCAAATTACCCAAATCAGTTGTACGCTTATTTTCTTGTAAAGTTACAAAGTTTAAAACCTATGTCTTTGCACAATTAATAATTAATAGGTGAGTCAAGTTGCTCTTACACTGCAAATATTTATAATGATTTGGAGATGTGTTGATTCTTTTGCTGTGCAAGCACTGGTACCTTTGGAAATACAAAACTGTTTCATGTGACTAAGTTTATCCATGCTGTTGCGTGATTGGTCATAAAAAAGAAAAAAAATCACTTGTCATGGGTAAAGCATGGCATTGCATAACACCAACGACAGATTTCACCAAGGTAAGGAACTGAACTGCCCATTCACTTTACTGATAAAAGACCAGCCTGCCAAGTATTTCTCTCTCATACTGACAAAGAAAAGAGTCGTTTCCTTTGGCCTTAAACTGTTCTTGAGCCATTTCCTGCCAGTGGGTCACTGACCAATCAGAAAGGGCCTTTTCTTTTCAAATGTCATAGAGAAATCAGTCCACCCATCCATGTCAGTTCCGTTTAGGCAGTTTGAGTCAAACATGCATGGGAACAAGGCTGAAACTCACACTGGTAGTTTTGCATCTTAAGAACTGGGTTGGAATATTCTTCATACCTGGAGTGTGAAAGCATTTAAAGTCCCCCTGAAATAAAAATTTAAGTTTTTTAGCTTTTAGTATTAATATGTTAGACTTAAAGTTATGAATAAGCTGGTGTGTTCCAATACAATGACAAAATTCGCATTTAGGAGAGAGAAGTATTCAAAACTTACTCTCACTTCCGCTAAAATGGATCACAGAATTTCATGACATCACCGCACACTTCAGCTACAAATACATACAAAAATATGTCAAAATGTCTGTCTTTGTGAGTTTTGGGTTTTTTTTATGAATGCACTGACAGGGCCCCCCTCACAAAGTTTTGTTTAGGGCCCCCAGAAGTCTAGGACTGGCACTGGCTGTGCACAGGTTGCTGCGGACACAGAAATCAAGCTGCACGCAGACAGTGCGCGTAGACATCAGGTGATGAAAATTACATCACGCAGACTGTCAGCAAGCCGAAGCGAAATGCGGACAAGGAAAGTATACTTCGGTCCTATAAGAAAACTTCTTCTGACCCAACTTTGATGGTGTCACATGGATGTTTGTAGAGTCAACCGCACCCTTGTTGGCTGGTGCTCATTAAAGGCTTCATTTCTAACGTTTGCTGAAGTTGTTACATTCAGTCATCCTCTACTGCAAAAGAACCTCTTCTGGGCTGAAAGGAACATGTAAACAAACCCAAAAAGACCCTTCTCTCTTACATAACAGGGCTGCATATTGTGGTTCCTGTCTACACCAAAAATCTGATCTCACCACCGGGAATTTAAGAGGCGTGCCTCTTACACAACACAGCACGAGCGCTGGACAGAATGGAAAATATTGTTGGAGAAAGACTCATAGACATAGTCAGAGGAGAGCACGTTGAATCAGAGCATGTCCTTTTCCAGGCTTCAAGTGTCCTGTACACATCTGAATGCATCACCAGTGTTGGGAAGGTTACTTTGAAAATGTAATATGTAACAGATTACAATACCCTCTTTAAAATGTAATTAGTAGTGCAACTATTTCAATTACTTTATTAAAGTAATGTAACTGATTACATTTGATTACTAAATTTCTTTCAAATTTCTGTACAGCCTTTCAAAATCCTTCATCACTTCAATTAAAGACACAACACTAGATTTTCGTCGCCTATTCAAAACAAAGGCGTAGCTTGATGACGCAGAGATTGAGCGCGGAATTTTGGGAGATATCGTCTTCACCTCACAGCCGGTGGAAAAGAATCGGGATGGGACAGTTTAATAGCTATGATACTGTTTTTGAAATCAAATTTTTGCATAGCTATGACAGGAAACACTGGCATCTAACAATGCCTTATACGCAAAATAAAGTCACAATTGTGAAATATGAAGGATTCCATTGCAATGTAACACGCTACAACATTTAAAACTACACTAATTCTAATTGTGCAAATGACTAAAAATACAGCTTTTATGAGCTCATATTAGTTGAGAGACTACATGCAATATTTTTTACTTGTAACTAATCATTCAGTATGAATTCTTGTAGGCAAAGGGTTTATTTTTTAAATGGTAAAAACTTGAAATGGTGACATGATCTAAAATATACCCTTTCCTTTGTATATAACATACTGTATAAAGTTTAAAATGTTAAACTCAGAATCTTGATTAAAAAAAAAAAAATCACACACATTATGCAAACACGTTACATTTAACAAATTTAACTTGTCCAGCACTTTGTGCTATGGACATAAGACATTCGTAATGATACCTCAAATTGTTTGGCTTGAGAATTAAGGCTCTTTTGACTTGGGCCAGTAAGTAACCACCCAAAACAATCTAACAACCAATTAATAACAACTTAGCAACCACCCACAACACCCTAGCAACTTCTGCATGGTCAAACAGCACACATACTTCTAGTTTTACTGTGAATTATGGGTCATTGAGGTTCACAGAAAGTCTTTGTGGGAAAAGGAGCTCTGTTTAATGCACATTAAATCCTTAATCTTATAGGATTTGAGAATTCCCAGTTTACTGTTCCACTAGTCAAGACTATGGCTTAGCTTAGATTGGCTTTTAATGCCTTAAAACAGGCATTTCTCATAGATTTTTAAACAATATTCTAGTTTAGTCAGTGTACTGTTTAATACCAATTATAGTGCAAAATGCTGGAGTAACTGTTGCTGTGGTTGCCGTCGTAGGCAAAAGAGACTGTTCTGTTCTTTAGCGACGAGTAAAAATATGCACTCTAAATAACTTGTGCCCTAACTTTTGTGGTTTGTTTAAAAATGCTGTTGCAAACCCCCTTATTCACACCCTGCACTTCCAGCAAACATTATATTTTTCGTAGGCAAATCCTGATAAACAGTTGTCTGGATGAGAGAGTGAATAAGAATCATCTGTCCTGGGAACTGAAGAGAAACACTGCATGTGTAATTAAAAGCAGCTGCGGCTGAAGGCGGATCATTATACTGGGGGGAAGGCCTGGGAAAAGTGGATGATGTCATGAGGAGCCCATCTTAAAACAGTTGTACGTAGCGTTGTGCGTTTTACTTATCAGTTCAGTAAGGGATGGGAAAACATTTCTGTTTATCGCCAGAGGGATGGAGCATGCTGGGAATAAAACCAGCTCTTACTCTGTGGTAAATCTCATTAGAGAAACCAGAGAAAACAAACTGTTAAAATAGCGACTGCCTGTTCCTTTTCTCTGACTGGAAACAGAAGCGTTTCTCTGAGAATCGTGGTCATCTCTGCAACTCTGAGATCATTTGATAATGAGTGGCGCAAAGACGACACACTGGCGCATGGCTTTCCCAAGGTCCATTATTAACACAGAAGCGGGATGCTGATAAGATCATATTTTACTGTTAAATAGCAGAGCGGCTGATTCTGGGTCCTTGAGTTTCCAGTGTGGTGTGACCACAGCAAGCCCCCGAACCACTCGGTGCCCCCCTCACCCAAACGGACGCCTAGACTAAACGACCTACGGCTCCCAAAATTACAGCCATGGGCACACAGCACTCCTCATTTCCATGTGCTACATGACTAAAACTCCCCATTTCTTGGAAGCTGTGTGTCCGTTTGACACAAGCATACACACGGCATGTTTAACCATAACTATGCAGGCTGAAGTGAAGGCATCCATATATATATTTATATATATTTATATATAGTTAAAGAAAGGAGAAATTTAAGATGAGAACCATTTTTTTTATTTAATTTTCTTTTACCATCAGATGAGATGCCAGCAGTATTTGAACCACTCAACCACTTAGTATTTTTAGGTTGAAAAACATAGTGACGGTACAGCAGGCAGCGCAACAAGAAATTTAGCTTTAGTTACAGTATGCAACTTAGGTCAAAATAAATAAGAAGGCCACAAAAAGACATTTCTATTCGCATTCGATTTCTGAGGAGGCCTGAGTTTGCCAAAAACAAGTAATTTTACTAAGGTGGTGCCAGCAAAACAGAGCCTTGTTCAATTCAGACACAATTATAATCACAAAGTTTGTTGGTGAAACATCTAGGGATATTGATACTGATTTTCTGATTTGTTTAGACATGGTCTATTTCAAAGGGATAGTTCACCCAAACCCCAAATCACCCAATCTGTCATCATTTACTCACCCTCAAGTAGTTCCAAACCTATATGAATTTCTTTTGTTCTGCTGAACACAAAGGAAGATATTTGGAAGAATGTCAGTAACCAAACAGATCTCGGCTCCCATTTACTACCATAGTAGGAAAAATAAATACTATGGTAGTCAATGGGAGCCGAGATCTGTTTGGTTACTGACATTCTTCCAAATATCTTCCTTTGTGTTCAGCAGAACAAAGAAATTCATACAGGTTTGGAACAACTTTAGGGTGAGTAAATGAAGACAGAATTTTCATTTTTGGGTGAACTATCCCTATCCCTATATTTCTGGGTGGTATATTTTTGTACATTTTCCGACGATATAACAACCAAGCAGTTGAGATTTGCTATATAGTATATACCGCTTAATGTATCAAAAAGGAATTGGCTTATAAGAGTCATTTGTTCATGAAACAGACTAAACAGTTGTTATTTGTTTGTTTTTGTGTGATTATCTTCAGAGAAACCTAGTCCACTTCCAAAATGGCTATAATGAATGTGATGGCTAGGAGGTTAAACAGAAGCAAAGGTATTGACTACTTAAACTCAAACTAATCTTGCATTCTGTCACATTTGCACCTTTTCACTTAAGTGGTTAGACTGGGTTTGATTCAGACTCCAGAATCAGCAAATTCACCTCAATCCACACATGCCAAAAAATTAAAAAGGGTGTTCAGGTTTGCCAAGGACAATGTCGGCACTGTTTGATTTGGACTAAGGTGAATTCCCTTTCACCATGTGTTGACTTTCCACATCAGATCCCTGCTGGATGTTCAATAGCTCTTTGGCTTCCAGAACTGTGGGTGTTCGGCTGAAAGGCAGGCACGTGCTTGAGCTGGATTTCTTTTTCATACTGGTGTTGAATGAGTAATGGTGTCAGATTTTATGCTAAATACAGCTTAGGTTTTAGTTCAGCATACTTTCTGTACATTTCTATTTTCTCAAATGCAAGACCTCTGTACATCAACAATGAAAACTCTGTCATCATTTACTCATGCTCATGTCATTCCAAACCTGTAAGACTTTCGTTCATCTTCAAAACACAGATGATATTAATGATTTCTGTCCCTCCATTGACAGCTACGCAACTATCACTTTGACGCTTCAAAAAAGTTCATAAAGAGATCGTGAAACTAATCCATATGAATCGAGCAGTTAAGTCCAGATTTTCTGAAGAGACTTTATATAATGAACAGATTTAATTTAGGCTTTTATTCACATAAACATTCATCAATGCACACATCGTGTTATGCTGGACGTTTGAGCTTCCGCAAGAACCAATGAAGTTCATTCTTGTGTGTTATGCAGCACAAACGTGCTGTTTGAGCTTCCGCAAGAACCAATGAGGTTCATTCTCGTGTTACACAGCATGTTTGAGCTTCCACTAGAACCAATGAGGTTCGCATTAGTTTTACAGCCTCTTTTATTAACTTTTTGAAGCATCAAAGTGGTAGTTGTGTAGACCATCAATGAAGGGAAAGAAATCTCTCAGATTTCATTAAAAATATCTTTATTTGCGAAGATGAATTAAAGTCTTATGGGTTTGTAATGACGAGGGTGAGTAACTGATGACAATTTTTTTTTTTTTTTCCCATTTTTTGGGTGAACTAACCCTTTAAGGCCGTGCATTTACCAAATTGTTTTTAGTCAGCTGAAAACAACAGGTGCTCTTCTGAAAATACCTTGCTGCGGGCACTTTTTTTTTTCACTTGAGACGCTTAAGTTGCTATGATATGGAATATCATAATATGGTATCTGATTTTGCAGATAGTTTGTTTCCGAATATAAAAATGTAGTAAATACAGTAAATACAATGTAGTATTCGCTCTGGCTCTTGTTTTAAATGATTTTGTTCCATTGTTATGCTTGTTGTTGTTGTCTGTTGCCATTGCATTGTACAAGCAGGATGTGGCAGTTGGTCAGTGTGGTATTTGTCCCGCCCCTTCTCCTCTACTGTGATTGGATGACTGGGTAAAAAGTGACAGTGATGAGCGCTGCTTTTTACCCAAAGTTTAACATTTTTCAACTCTCGGAAAAAAATGCTACGTGCTCAGAGCTCAGCTTCAAATAGACATTCAAACCCTCGTCATGCTACTGCCGTTAAATACGCGGTGCTCCCATTGAAACCAATTGAAAAAACACGCTGCCCTTAAGCAAAAATGCTTTGGTGGACATACGGCTTAAACATAATTTTTATACTATTTACAATATTTCAGACGGTTTTCAGCCTTAAAAGGTGCATTTTAGACATTTTTAATATATTTTAAGGACCCGCAGGAAATGCATTCCGTTAGGAAATGCAAATCTAGCTAAGATGTATTACATGTAATGTGTAAACATCAATTCAGATTTCAAAGATCATAATGCACTCAACTCAATTACCCAAATTTTCAGTCACAAGTTTGAAAAGCCAGTCTGTTCTAAGAACAGACCTCTATAAATTTTGGCAGCGCTGGTCCGAGGGCATGTGGTGACACTAATTGAGTTGAGCTGGGCTAAAATAAGCTGTGAAGATGTTATCACGCCTACTCCAGTGTTGTACCGTCTTCATGGCCTTTGTGCAATTACATGCTTCTGCTGGGCCCCAACAAGCGGCCCAATGTTGATATTGAGCCAGGCTTAGCAAAAAACAACAAATCTCAAGGAGCACCAATGCCTATCGCATTCCTCCATCACAAAGAAAGTGGGTCTCTGCACACGAAAATGGGGGTTAATTAGGGAGAAAATCCAGTGAAAATTCCATACGGCAGCAGTTCAGACAGCCGGGAACAGAGGGTCCTTCTTCCAGCCCACAGCACAAAGACATCAAGGCACTTTAGAGGGTGGATTAGGGCTGAGAGCCCGCAATGACTAGCAGTGGAAAAATGAAAACAGGAGAGACACGTGACGCAGGTCCAGTCTTTGTTCTCTCTCTGTTACTCTCCTCTCTCGTTTTCTCTGATAAAAGTTAAACGGCATGGCACTAATTGCCTTTTCCAAAGCAAAACAAACACAAACAGCTGGCTAACTCAGAAAACATTTCACACAAAAGGCCATGAGACATTTGGCAATTCAGTCTAACCAGTAAGTTAATTATCCACACATCAACAAATGTTGCCTGACAAGAAAATCTATAAATCTATAAATTATGCCTTGCCTATCTTCAGTTTTAATTTCATAGGCCATGAAGCAAGCTGCGGTGGAAAAAGTGCACGACACATTTTACTGATATTTTCTTATACATATAATAACATAAATGGCAGCTCTAACCTGTTAGCCTGGTTTGTTTTTACTTATCATTAATAATTTAGTGATTTAAACGGTCCCGCTGCTTCTACTATGATTAACAGTTCTTTGTTTGTTTTGTTTTCATAATGTGATGTATTGTAACATTTAAATTTCATGTTTGTAAAAAAAAATATACTTTTAAAAACTTGCAGATAATATATTAATGAAATAAAAGGTCACTTAAGTTACTTAAAGAGTTCCACTTTCATGATACTGTTTCTTAACACACTTTAGTACACTTTTAAAAAGTGCACTTTGTAATAATGTCATTTTAAAAAAAAAAAATCTTTATAGTATATTTTAAATCATTGTTTTAATAATCTTTTGTCATGCTTTAAATGTGTAAGCATGTGTAACAAAGCACATGTGAAGTACTTGATATAGTGTTAAAGCTAATATATGTACTAAAATGTACTAAATTGCAACATAATCGTTAGGAATGTGTAATTACAAATATATTTAAAAACATGCCCTTAAGATAAATGCTTTTCAGTCCATTCTGCACTTTAGCTTATTTCAGTCATCAAGGTTTCTCCTCTCCAAATTAAATTTTCTGGCAACAATCTTGCCCAAATGTAGACTAATTAGGCGTGTTTGTGCTATAAAATCAATAAGACTGTGACAATAAAACCCACTGCCTTTGTGGTCACTGTAATTTGACCTTTGCAGCTGAGAGCTCACAACGCTTTATTATTATTCAAACGGAAGGGCGGCATGAACTATGCAGCTCAAAAGGTCAGTAAAATATGCCGCATTACTACAAACAAACAAGATATACCAACATAATCCTCTGTTACAATATCAACAAATGTACATATCGTAAAGAAAAGTGATTATACTTATATGATGCTAACATGGTTATTCCTGACCTTTCAAGTAGTTTCTATTCATCGGGACAGATGTGACTAACACAGTGGTCCTTAACTGGTAGCGTATGAACCAAAATCCGGCCGCAGGTCTGTTCTGATGATAGGGTCATGAACAGCAGGGAAACAATATTAAATGCTAATAAAAATGATTTATAAAAGCACTCATGTTTAGGATAGCAAAATAAATTGACTTATCAACTTTTAACTCTTTCCCCACCAGCGTTTTTGAAAAAAGTTACCAGCCAGCGCCAACATTTTTAATCATTTTCACTTTTATGGCCCCCCAGAATATTTTGTTGTATGAATATCTGAACATACCAAAAGAAAGAACAGAGCCTGCAAAAAACAAACAAACAAAAAACTTTTATTCTAGCTTCATGCATTAATGGTTAAGTCTTATAAAAAAGCAACATTTTGAACAAAAAACTGACAAAATTGCGTTTTTGTCAAAGACTATGTCTGGATCGGAATCAGAACAATAATCAAACATAGACCGATAAGATCGAGTCCATCAACACCCCCAAAGCTTCACAGCTGTTACCTGTTCAAGGGTTTGACATTTCGTTCAGTAACGTTATGCAGTTTTGATTTATATGCTGTTGAATGGTTGATGATCGCGTACATGTGCATTGCATTGCTTCTATCGCTAGTTTCTGCTTCTTCTTTGCTTGTTTTTGGAGATTCTGTACTCTTTCAGAAGATGTGTAATAGTGCCCCCTACTGTATAACAGTGAAAATATGGAGGGGATGTGTTGTGTCATAAATGATGGAAACTTAGGGCCCTATCATACACCTGGCGCAATGCGGCGCCAGGCGCGACGCAAGTGTTTTTTACTAGTTTCAGCCCGACGCAGTTATCATTTTCACGTCCTGCGCCACGTTGTTTAAATAGCAAATGCATTCGCGCCCATTTGTGTGCCCATGGGCGTGCTGGTCTGAAAACGAGGTGTGTTCAGGCGCATTTGTTGGCACGTTACTATTTTGAGGCAACTGAAATAGACTGCGCCATTGACCAACTGAAACCTGGTCTAAAGTCAATGGCGCAATATTTGTTAAGTAATTTAAAGAGTGTGTCAAGTTATATGCGGGTGCACAACGCACATACACTCTGCTTATTACACACACAGTGACGCGCAGCAGAACACAAACATGCCAAATATTAAAAATAAAAGGATTACAATGTAAAAGATTATTATTGTGTGCATAAAGATAAAAATGCTTTGGTGGAATCCGGCTTTTCCCGTAGATGGTCTGTTCATGCGCTTTAACCTCACACACAAACAGATCCGTTTCCTCACTAGAGAAGCGTTCAGTTTTTCTGCTTGCAAATTCTGCCATGTAAACAGCGAATCCGCCATGGCACGAGCGCAACTGGCTTTTAAAGGAATTGGGAGATGATACTCTGATTGGTTTATTGCCCAAAACACACCCATTATTTATTAAGACAATAGGGAAAACCCTTTTAGACCATGCGCCGGGCGCGCGACCATTTTTCCTATCCTTAAACTAGCAAAAATGGATTCGGACAAGCCCTAAACGCCCTTGCGCCGTGCACTTTAGGCCATGCGCTTAGATCGTTAAAATAGGGCCCTTAGAAAAAGTTAAAACGGAGAAGAAGCTTACCGTTTATTTTGATTTGTAGAACATTTTTGTCACTTTTGTACAATTTTGGTACATTGGGTTGCCAATTGATGTCCAATGTAAAAATCTGGGTCAAAAAGCATAATCAGAACTGATGGATTAGCAGACCACGCATGCATAACTAGCAAGGTCATTTTTCAAACAGTAATAATCATTACCATGCACTGCGCTTGCTTGGTTGACACTCACTGGAACACACTGGCTTGTTGACTGAAACTTTGGATGGAGATCAGATGCACAAAGACATTACAAGCCCAAATGACGCCTGGACAGAATTCAACCTCTGAAACATTTGACCAACCTCAGCATTACGTTTCTACACTGCAGCTCCATGTGCTTACAATTTACCAACAATTATCAGGTTCATTAGCGTCACTGAATAAACTTGGCATGCTGCTGCCATTCTGTCAGATGTCCAGGTGCAGGTACCTGGCTCTTACGCTCAATTGAAATCAAACAACAGAGCTAATTTGTCACAATCAAGAGATGGAATCAAACCGGTTGTCAGCACTAAATTTAGTGTGTAGTAACTGCAGTAGGCATGAGGCCAAAAGGGAAATGAGATGCATCGCGATCTGTTAAAGGCATGCCAGAACCAATGACGTTCACTGATGTCATACTTGGCTTAATGCATTATAAGGAGGCAAGTGTGAATTTGAGAGCCACAGCAGAGGGCAAGATTTTCAGGTCACTTGGGGTGCTTTCACACTGGCCCTGTCCCAAATGGCACCCTAAATACTCGCGGTCTTCCTACGAGTCGGCACTTTCTTGATGTAATGGCGCTTTGACTGTCGGGAGGAAGTCTGCTGCGAAGCTCGCACCAGTGCGGGCTCAGCAAAAGTGCGTCGAGGGCATATATATCGACCGCAAAGCACACTTCTGAAACATAAAATGACAAATGGGACACCCTACTGTCTCATGGACTTTAACGGACACGTGCACGCAGCAGCCATTGTAAGTCCACAAGACCGAAAGTGCTTATGAAGTGTGCCATTTGGGACAGGGCCATTGGCAGTTCGAAACACGCACGGTTCGCATGAAAAATTGGTAATATGAAAGCTGTCATGTAAACCCAAGGGAGCACCGGGGTACCGAACCCGAGACTACCTGTAGGAGGTGTTCTGAGTTCGGTTCGTGTAAATGATATTAAGAAGCATTTTTATCAATCCAATCACAAGTGGACGACACTAAATACAGGTGTAAACAGGGTCTAAAACATTTTGAGCTGGTCCACTTCCAGAGGTATTCGAAAACACATTCGACTGGATTGTTTTCATAGTGGAAACGCTCATGTGGTCGAATGCATTTGAACAGCCACAAAAGAACGCCTACTGACCTAATGTGTAAACATCATGGGAAGCACGCTAGCCAGACGGGATTTAAACTTTGTCGGCTGAAGACCCAAATTTGGTTTGAAGGCGAAAACTGTACCAAGCACAATGTTCTCTCATCATTCCTGATTTCTAACATGCACTCACTGCTTTTGGCATGGTCTTGTGGCTATAAGAGCAGAAACAAAAGCTGCTGCTCTCCATATGTTTTTCCGTTGTCTCCGGGCGCGTTCATATGTAAATTGCGAGAGCTTATTTTGTCCATTAGATCGAAATATCTGGAAAAAAAAAAACACACATTTACCCACCTATAGACACCTCCCCTGAAGAAATCAGGACAGAAGAGGTTGAAAGTGGACAAAAGAGACGGATAAAAACACCAGGTGTAAATGGGTATGTCTCTCCCTCATCTACTTGTGATCCAATTGACCAAAATACATCTTAAAATTACCCCAAGCTTTACTCACTCTCAAGCCATCCTAGGTTAAATGACTTTCTTTTTTCTGATGAACACAATCGGAGATATATTAATAAATATCCTGACGCATCAGAGCTTTATAATGGCAGTGAGCGGGATCAACGAGTATGAGCTGAAACGCATTACACAAACGCATCGCTTCCCTTCAGAAGGCCTTTATTAACCCCCCTGGAGCTGTGTGGAGTACGTTTATGATGGATGGATATGGATGGAGGTACTTTCTTCAGCTCATACTCGTTGGTCCCGCTCACTGCCATTATAAAGCTTGGATGCGTCAGGATATTTTTTAATACATCTCCGATTGTTTTCATCAGAAAGAAGAAAGTCATATACACCTAGGATGGCTTGAGGGTGAGTAAAGCTTGGGGTAATTTTCATTTTAAAGTGAACTAATCCTTTAATATCAGGTGTAAACAGGGCCTCAGACTCGGGTGTGCACTTGATCAGTAAGTAAATCAATTAAAAAATCTAGACAAATAATGAGTATGTCAACTACTTTAAAGGGGACCTATTATGAAAAATTAACTTTTGCATGGTGTTTGAACATAAATGTGTGTTGGCAGTGTGTGTACACAACCACCCTATAATGATAAAAATCCACCCACTCCTTTTTTTTTAATCCCAATAAATCATAAGCAGTGTCTCTGAACAAGCCGTTTCCAGATCCCTGGCAGTGTGACGTCACATTAGCCACAGGCCCCGCCCATGAATGTTGACAGACACTGCCGTTTTAACATAGAACCGTCCTAAGCGAGTTCACAGCCAGTTGTACAGTCCGCCATTGCTGCACTGACGAGAATGTCTCCCAAGCGTTTTAGGTGTTCTGTAGCTGGATGGATTAATCCACATAGCTTCTCTCCATTTACTCCCGAAATCTGAGCCGCTGAAGACAAGGTGGATTAATTTTGTTTTCGAAGAAAATGCTCCCTCAACTCTACCGAAATTTGTTTATGTCTGCGTTAATCGTTTCACACCGGACTTCTTTGTGAACGAATGTCAATACAAAGGGACAATACAAAACAGAGGTTATGCTAAAAATTTGTTACTCAAGGATAGATCAGTAAACTGTTCGTGATCCAGCTTACAGTCTCCAGAGTGATACTGCATACGGCAGTAATGAAGGTGAGAGCACTTTATTACAGTTCATTGGAGTTGATTTACGGATATAAAGTTTACCAGTTTATTAAGCACCACCCGAAAAGGCATAAGGTCTTTATATATTTGTTTATTGTTAGTTGTAACGAGTGTTTCTGTGTAATTCGCTATGTATGTTTATGTGTCAGAGTTTATGGATAATATTTTAATGCACACTTGCACTGTGTTTTAATAAGCTTTTACAGTGATTTTCTAGAGTGAAAATGGACGCTTCATCTTTTGTGTGAAGTACAATAAACATCATAAAACTCATCGGTAAAGTCGAACGGGGTCCGGTACAACAGGCTTGTAGTAATATAGTGGATAAAAACAAGAAGACAATATAAGTTATAACCCTAATTGAAATAAACTATCCCTGTTCTATCTCCATGCAGCATATATTCGCAGTTTCTGACATTATAGTGCGTCCTGACTGAATCCTGACACCAGAGAATGAGCTCTTGAAGCTCCGCCCTCTTAGGCCGAGCGCAGCAGCTCATTTGCATTTAAAGGGCACACACTGAAACGGCGTGTTTTTGCTCAACTCCAAAAAGTGGCAATTTTAACATGCTATAAAAAATTATCTGTGGGGTATTTTGAGCTAAAACTTCACATACACACTCTGGGGACATCAGAGACTTATTTTACATCTTGTAAAATGGGGCATAATAGGTCCCCTTTAATCAAACTCTTCCTCATACAAAGCTATCATATGACTTTAGGACACTTGGAATAACATGAACAAGTTGTATATTTATGATATTTTTATGGAGCTTGACAGCCCCTGGTTACCATCTTTTCACGTCCTTTTAACCTTTAGGACTGAAAACATCACAGACAGTTAAGTTTAGTTAAGCAGACTAAACATTTTTGGATGAGGAAGCCAAATATAGTGTTTCAGATGCATACCATCATAGGCAGAACTCCAATTACAGCTCATTATATATCAGCGTGCGCATTGCATTATGATCAAAAAGCCGGTATGGTTGGATGCCGGAGGAGTGTGTGGTGGTGATTATGGGGTAGTGTTTCCATGACAGAGGCACTCTGGTATAAACCTTCTGCTGCTGCTGAAGACGCTCACTCTACCAAATCCATGGCTTTATTTGTCTGCAGCTGATGCTTTGAGCCCCATTCACCTCAGCTGCACTCAGGGAATCCAGCTGGATGCTCTTTGAGACCTTGAGATCCATAGCAAACACTATGAGGCGGTGACAACAAAGAAACACACACACCCTCCGGATGGGGGTGGTTAAGGCTCTTGAAGACACAATAAGATGCATGAAGACTCTTAGGGGCAACATGCGGTGGATTCCGCGCAGTGTAAATCATTAATAGGTTTGTCCTATTAATTTAAGGTCCCTGTTTTTAAAGAACATATGGGTGGAGATTATACTGCTCAGCATTGCTACTTAGACCTTAACTAGCTCTCATTGAAGCAAATGGAGGAAAATCTCATTAACATCATTTTATTCAATACTAAGGCAATTGGGAGAGGACCTATAACATATTAATCTGCGCTCTCAATACTCTTCCTGCATATCTACAGATTGTACTTTGTCAACGGTAGAAAGGTTCTTCATCAAATTTAGTGGATACCAAATTTGACTGACCAAACGTTTCCAAACAGGTTTCCTAAACACTCCCTTTGGGCACTGCCTGGGCAAACAGATAGTGCCGCCCCAAACTTACACATTGGTTGAGGCAATGTTGATATGTTGTGTTTGGTCAGGATGCTCAAAGGAACATTTAAAGTCACCATGTAATCAAAATTAACAATTCTTATTGCTTTATTTATTAAATGATTTATCCATGCACATTATTTAAAAAAATATATTTAATGTGCCCTCATTATCTTTAATTACCTCATTTCATTATCTCTTTTGCAGCAACATCTCTTCTCTGATTATGTTTATTGGCACGAGGGCGGGACAACCTGTCACTCACATGAAATCGACCAATAGCAAACCACAACCATCCAATCAATTCCCCATGGACAAAATCAAGTCCCGCCTTACATTTTTTTAGTATCTATGCTAAGCATCTTTTTTGAAATTTTATGGTGTAGGTGTCTTTCTTTAAAATAAATGACACTTGGTTTGATATTTCGTTATCTAATGAATAACATACTTTTTAACTTTTGCTTAAATGTCCAAATATTTTGGGGCCAGTGTTATTACTGTGCAATATTCTTACAGTAAACGGAGAAAAAGAAGAAACAGACAAGAAAATTAAGAGTTCAGTGTTGTTTGTACAGAGAAAGAGAGACGTCCGTGACAAAATGTATATAGGCTTCTAACAATGATGCTACTTTACAAGGTCCTATGAAGCCTGACGCGTACTGTTTCATAATATTGTGACATGCCATGCTGTGATACATCAAACAGTTAGTATCCTTACTAATGGTAAGGATAATATACAAACTGAAATATAATCTATTTTCGACAACAACAACAAAAAAATGTGCGTAATATAAAAGTGTTGTACGCTCAACTTTGACAGCTTCAATTTCAAATTCCACAGCCTTTATGCTGCGTCTGAACCAAAGATCAAACGCATTGCAGAAATATTAAAAGTTATCCACTCACCGCAGCTGAAATGAAGACAACTACAAGACAATATTATCTTTAGAAAACTAAATCCTTAAATATGGCATTATCTTCCAGGACAAGTACACGTCGTTCTCTCCTCGAGCGCAGAACGCCAAATGACCATCATGAGCCAAAGCGCGCGCTGAAACCACACCTCCACCCTCTCCAAACTCTCTCTAAAACAGCCCACTGAATAACATTGAGTTGTTATTCGCATTCCTGTTGATATTATTCACTTATTATCCAGCTTTAATGCAGTTCACGTGAATGTTACTTCACGCACTGTTTCTTTCTACAGTGTTTCAGCGACATTCGATTGTTTTTAGTGGGATCTTTTCAATGAATCTGACGAATCGGTTCACAAAATCAAACTGATCTCGAATGAATACCGTTGAAGCGATGAATGAGCTATAGTCAATTTTAGTTGTAGTGGTCCGACAGGGATTGTCAGAAATCAAACTTGACAATTCTTATTTTTGTGAATATTACAGTACTTATTATAAATGATTTATCCATGCACTGTACATCATTATTTTTTTTAATATTAATGCCCTCGTAATCTTTAATCAAAACCTCTTTCCCTCCCTCTTGCAGCAACATCTCTTCTCTTCTCTTCTCTTCTCTGCTGACGTGTTTACTGGCAAGAGGGCAGGGCAGCCTGTCACTCACATGAGATCAGCCAATAGCAAACCACAATCCAATCAATTTCTGATGGATAAAATCAAGTCCAGTCCTACTTTATTTTTTCCCCAGAAGCAGTTTCACTCAGATATGTCACAATAAGGAAGAAAAGACTATCACAACTTCCATTTCATGCCGACTTTAATTGCGAAATAACATAAATGGTACAAATAAAAAAGTAGGCTACTGGAAATATGTAAATGACTTGATAGTATGCCAGTGTACGCAACACATTTTTTTTAAAAAAATTTTTTTAAATATTCCCCCCCCCCCCCCCAAAAAAACAAAACAAATGAAAATTCTGCGATCATTTACTCACCCTCATATCATTCCAATGACTATGTGTATGACTTTGTATGACTATGACCTACTTTCTTATGTGGAACACACGCACACACACACACACACACAAAAGTGAAGAACAACTTAAATTTAAATCTATTTCCTTACACAGCGCTATTGTATGACCTATAAAGACTTCAAGAACATCAACAGCATTAAAGCTCATTCACTCTTGTTTTATTGAAAAAACAGCATCAATATTCTTTTAAATTTCTCCTTTGTCTTCATTGGAAGCGAGAAAGTCATATGGTGTGATCTGTTCCTTTAATGTCTTGTGTTCTTAAAGGCTGGCTGTGCAGAGACAGAACAATCCACACGTCTTCATAAACAGACATCTAATGTGCTAACAAGAGAAGCCTGATTTCAATTTCTACAAGACACTTTAAGCTCTCTCAAACAACTTCCAGACTGTTTTGTCCAAAACCCATGTAAACCCATTTAAGAATGTTAATGAAACTGCATTGCGGTCATGTCTGATGGTCAACAACAAATGCAAGTGAGATTTAAACTATTTTTAAAAGACATGCACAGAATTGTGGGATATTAGGCAGTGAAGTATACACAAAAGCAAATATTTTGTATCTTGAAACAACCCTTTGACCTCTCGTCTCACAGAGATTCAAACCCAGTCAGCCAGCCAGACAGAGTATTAGTGTTCACGTTTTCCATGCTTGACTGGTTAAGTCTTTTGGTCTATTGTTATTTCTGCCTTTGCATTTCTCTTTCCGTTGAGGTCAATGTCTGTTTAGAGGGTCGTCCTCAGTCACACAGAAACACGTGTGTTTTGTCCTAGCCTGCAGCCCTAGCAGTGGCCACTGATCACACAAACACCATTACCCACAACATTATAACCCCAGCCTTCCCGCTGGTTTGCCCGCATTGCAATCTGAGTGCAACATTTCACATCTTGCAGCTCCTTGTTAATGGTAATAGCGATCGCTCACACAGAACACTGAATCATAGCCGAGGGGCCCGAGAGTTAGACATCTCAAGAGCAGAGAGAATCATATAATGCAATGGAAACAACATCCGAGACCTCATGGGAAACAAACCGCCTGCAGTAGATATAGCCAATCAGCATTATTATTCATTTCACTCCACCGAGGCAGAAAGAAACTCATCATGAGCCTTATTGACACGGAGGATAAAGGAAGATTGAAGTTTGCACAGTAGAATTTGAAGACAGATTAAAGGGAAGTTTAATAAAGGCCTCAGAGGGGTGGAAATCAAAAATTGGCTCTTATTCAGAAACAGTTCCATGTTCTAAAAAATGTCATGATGTTCGGTTCCATTGAATGTATACATTGTGGACAAGTAATGAATTGACACTATAGAGAAAAAAATGTTTTTGCTGAAATGTGAGTTGACTGTCTGAATTGTACACATCGCCTAAAATGACAAAAATTGAGACTTCCACACACAAAAAATGTTTTTACTGAAGAAATTCCTTGTTTATGTGAATGACTTTTCATATTGTGTATATTTAAACTCTTTTGTATGTACATAGATATTTCTTGTGCATACCACTATTTTTAGAGTGTTTGAGACAAAAGCAATAAACTGACATCATTACGTTGTCCTCACAAGGAAAAAACATACAGAGCAAACCAGCATGGTCATATTACTGAATGACTCTTTGGATATGTTTTTCTTTTTAAAGAATCAGTCAAAAAGACTCTAATTTGACTAAAAATCATGTATACTTAAGCCTCATAAGACTGCAGTGAAACTGGAAAAAAAACAAAGTATGGAATCTTTATTAAGTTAAAATAGCCTTTAACCCGATTTAACCCATAAAATGTAGTTATGTTGGTATAAATTAATGTATTTTGATTGATTCAGTGTTAAATTATGTTTTTGACCAGTTCATTTAGTTAATTTAGATGTTCCCTATGTAGAGAAAATGGAAATGCTATAGTAAAAAAAAAAAAGTTTTGTGCTCCATTTGATATGATTCCACCTTTCTAAAATGTCTACAGTAGATGGAAGAATACATAGTATTATTAGTAGTAAGTACTAAGTGCACAGTGTGTAGCACATAATTTAGGACACAACCACTGGCTGGTTGTTCTAGTTAAAGATACACATTTAGAACAGAGTACCAACTCCTTAATGGTAAGTGAATTTGGAACTGGAACCATAATCGTTAAATTCCTTACAATTCCTATGCCTAGACAGAGTGAATTTTACGTTGAGAACAACTGAAAAAGTGTGTTATGGAACACACACAGCCAAAGACAAATGTTCATGGGAAAGAGAGATATTATAAGAAGTATGCTATATGGAGTCTCACCCTTAACCATGGAACTCTTCCCATATAATTACAGAGCTTCAACAACAATTCCCTGGAAAACGAACAAACCCATCACAGGCTTTTATATTTTAGTTAGAATGAGCAATAGATTCTCTTATATACTATTATGAGTCAAACCAGAAGAACGAGTTGCGAGTTTGCTGCACTGTGGTTTTACAGTGAGTCACAGTTCAAAACCACATTCCCTCTTAGGAATGCACAGGAACCTCAGCATCTCTCCAAAACCTACCTTCAGCGGGCCAATGAATAAGCTAATGTCACATCCACAGAATGAAGCCACATTGTAGGAGGAAGAACATATAGTACATTTATGAAGCTATGGGTTGGGGTCAATGACGTGACGGGTCATTTTTTTGTCCAAAGGCCTTAATAATAATAAAAAACAAAGATATGACATCTAAAGTATGTAAGGCAGTGCAACTAGATCTCTTTTACTGAATCCAAAAGGTTTTAATTATATTTTGCTACATATAAAGGTATACTAAAGATTTTGAAGTGTCAAAAGGTCATTTGGCTTAAGCGTCCAAAGGCCAATACAGCCATTTCATTTGTGATTAAAATATCTTAATGTATATATTTTTTATTCTGGCATGATTTTATAACATCATATATCAACATAGTGCAACATGGTATTAAAATTATGTGTAGAAGTCATTGCTTTGTTATGACAAAGAATGTCCATAAAAATGAATTTCAATGATGTCATTCGGAGTAACCAACATAAAGGGACCATTTTGGATCAAGTCATGCGGTCAATATCATGTGACAGGATGTGACATCATTCAGACACCTGCAAAGGGCCACATGGTCATGAAGCAAAGTTACTAACTCTCTCTTAACTATTTGAAAAATTCATGTTTTCATTTGCTCATACGCATGTCCCGAAACATCAGGTTATTCGGTACAACTGCTATAAAACATGGAAAATGTTGTAATATTTTAAAAACTTGTACTAAATATAAAACGATTGATTGTCCTTTTGCTAGCTAGCTAGCTAGATATCAGCCTGTTAGCATTGTTTGAAATATCGTCATTCGGTATAACCAAAAGTGTCATTCAGTAACACCGAAATGTTGGTTAAACCGAATGACTTTTTTGGTGACAAATTTTGTCCATCTTGTAAAAAATGACAAAAGCAGTGTTAATTGATTATAAAAACTACATAATCTCATTGTTAACACTTAATAAAACTTCAAAATTAATTACATCTCCGTTAATTATATCTCCATTTACACTTTTAAAAACCTTATTCGTCAATGACCCATTGGTTTGTGGAGTTCGGTTCGAACTGGGCATTTTCAAATGCTTGAATGTCTAATGGAACTTAGAACTGGGAAATGTCACCTATTCAGGTTAAGATGGTCACGTGATCAGAATTAGATTTTTACACTTTCAGAAAATGGATACATTCATGTTTACTTTCTCTTGACAATACTTTATGTAACCAATGAACAAATTTTTACATCAGGAATCTAGAAGCACAGAAAATTTTTAAATGTCAAATATTGTTTATATTATTTTATATACACCTTTAAAGCATTTTGAATGTATTAAGTCACCTCTGTCTGCGATTATGATGTATGTAACAGCCGCACTGTGCAGGAACCCTCCAAAACTTCCTCCCTGATATCCTGTTGTGAGGTCCGAGGTTGTTAATCGATGGTATATGTTTTTGTTGAAGCCATCTGTTCACATTATTTCAACTTATTTTTAAAATAATCATGTTTAACAGCAGAATTCCTCATAAAAACTACATTAGCCATGATGCTGTACAGAAAATTCCACCAATCAAATCGCATTATTAGTCCCCACCTCCACTCAATCACACCAGCTCAGACTACCTGATCCACTCAGTCATCTGAAGTAAACGCTATACAATGGTGGAAAATTGGTTTAATTCCACCAACCAGAAACTGATTCAGGAATTATACAGGGTTGTCTACAAGTCGATGTATCAGAATTGTAATGCGCTTTGGCTTGACTACATTATCAAACAGCTAATAATGTGTTGCTAATGTTACACAAATCATGTTCCCGTTCGCCATCTCAGTTTGCCTTCTAAAAATCAGCATCCTTTGAAACGCTTTGAACATCATAGAAAGTCAGTGGAAAAAGACATATAGTTCATCATAACATTGTAATAAACATCATATACATAATTCACCCTCTATATTGCTATGTATGTACCTGATTCTTCCTGTCCTTTCATAAAGGTGTTCTCGTGCTCACTGTGGAAAAGCTCCGCCCTGTACATTGAAGGAATTGGTTGTGTGTTTGTGATGATATAGGAAACCTGCGGCTTTAAACCTTGTTTTTGACACTCTTTGGTTCACTGCAGTTTTAAGGGGAAAATACTCAGCAATGGTGTTGACTGATGAATTTGCACACGATTTGTCTTAAAGCATATTAAAAACACCACATAGATATATAAACAACATTAAAAACTTGATATTCACCACTCTTTCTCCACCCTTTAATGAATACTTTTTTTTTCTTTTTTCTTTTTTTTCCCCCTATATAGGAAAAAGATTAAATGTCTAGACCTGTCTGCGATCCAAGACCTGCAGTGTGAAATGTGTTTTGACTGGAACTGACAACAGACAGTTGTGTAGTGTAAAAGAAGAATTGTGTGCTGTGTTGGGGGAAAAGAAAGTAACTACACTACAAGTTTTACACTACGTGCACCTTGCCACCTTGTTGGCAGAGGCTATTTACACCAACCATTGTCTGGTTGAGCCAGACAAACAGGAGCAGCGGATTGAGGATAGTGGATATAGTTTTTGACGTAACCCGAGTTTGAATCCTCCTTTTTCCAATCCCGTTCTTTTCCCTTTTCCCATTGCATATTAGCTTAGAGAAGCATTTATTTAAAAAAAAAAAAAAAAGACAATTTTCAAAATTTTATGTGGTGTCCTTGATCAGATGGGCTCCCATCCTGGATCTTTCCTGATCAGTAGGTTCAATATTAGGGTTAGGGGTAGGTCTAGGTAAGGGCATAGAATTTAGAAGGGATGCTAGGGATATGTCCCTATAAATATGGTCCCACTTTATATCAAGGGTGTTTTCGCATCTGGCTCATTTGGAGTGTTTGTGACAGAACCTGGCACCTTTTCTCCCTTAGTTCAGTTAGTTTAGGCATATGTGAACACGGCAGCCAATCATGCTCGGATCTGCACCAAAACAATCGGTCTGAGATCACCTGAATGAGGTGATGGATCAAAATTAATCAAATCATGAGGCCAAATTGTAAATTACACATACACTCTAAAAAATGAAGGTTCATTGATGGTTTCATTAAGAACCTTTAACATCCATGGAACTTTTCCATCGCACAAAAAGTTATTTATAGTGGAAAACAGTTCTTTAGATTTTTAAAATGTTCTTCACACTAAGAAAAAAAAAATGGTTCTTTTAAGAATTGTTCACTAAAAGGTTCTTTGTGGAACCAAACATGGTTCTTATATGGCATCGCTGTGAAAACACCCTTTTGGAACCTTTATTTTTAAGAATGTATTAAGGTTCTTGTTCTCTTTTGGGGTTGCTATTGTAGAAGAATACACACATACACCGTTATGAACTCGTGGACAGCAAACTATCATTACGTTTCATCGAGCTGGCCACATGTGACCACTCTGAAGAAATATGGTCTCATAGGAAACATAATAAGATGTAGTATTCCATTCTCCGTCCAACACAGACACTTTCTTCTGTTTACAGTGAGTGTCTTGCCTTCTGTCTGACCTCTGTTGTGTGTTAAACCGCTGTCTGCTGCGTAAATAGACAGTAACATTGTTATTTTGAGCCCAGGAGACATGAGTTTACCCTCTCTTCACCTCATAAGAGACAATAACCCGTTTTCTGTGTGCCTTTTTACACTGGCCGAAGGCCTGTTTGCACTAAGCAACTAGCGTTGCTTCCCAATTCACTTATTATCTATTCTAAATACCCCAAAATGTATAGTGAATATAAACAGTAGGGCTGGGTAAACAATATCGATTCCTCAATTTTAATCGATTCTCATTTTTACGAACCGATATCGATTCTTAAATTCCAAGAATCGATTAGTCTAGTCTGTTTTCAGTTGATGAATGAACAGAACATTAAGCATGCCTTCCATCTAATAAATCGCAATAATCTTTGTGCTTTGTTACTTTTGATATGAAGCAAAGTCTCAGATTTCAAATGACGTCCATCTTATTATGAGATTCAAAAAATAAATACCGTTTTGGCGTGACAGATCGCTTTAGCGCCTCAGTTAAAGAGAAGCAGCAGCACGGAGCGCATGTGAACATCCTCTCCTCCGCTTTAATACCAGTTACAGCGCAAAATAAACATGACTAAACATCTGAAGGTATGTTAAAATATACAGTACAACTTACCGAAATCCGTATCGTGTCTCGTGTAATAGCTCAATCAGTGTTTAAACCTCGGAAAGACGTCATAAAACAGCTTGTAAACAATGTCACGTAACGTTACATTTACCTCAGAAAAACATATTCAGTGACCATAAACTCATTAGTCAGCTAGAAAAGTGAACTCTAGAAAGCAGCATTCTGATAAATATAGCTATGCACCGTTACATATTACTTATAATGTTCTTCAATATTTAATGCATGTTTGAATAAATCAGTTATGACAGCCACGATTTAAATGTTTATATTTAAACCCCCCCCCACCCCCCACCCCCCAAAACGAATTGGAGTAGAAATATGATTATGTAATTCTAAACTTTATTTATTATAAAAAACATAATTGAGTGTAATTTAAGTGTTTGTATATAAATAAGTTAATTTTAACCTTCAATATTATAGTAAAGTAGTACCAACTGACTCCCATGTGTAGTTTACAGCATTAGTTGAGAGATTTTTTTCCTCTAGAAAATTTGCCATGTACTGTAACTGATATACTACATCCAAAATAATCGAAATCGTAATCAAATCGAATCGCAAGCATGTGAATAGAAATCGAATTGAATCGTGAAAATTGTGTCAATACCCAGCCCTAATAAACCGTATGCTAAAGGTGCCGTGCATACTTGCTGACTTTGTAGGCAGAGTTTGCACACAAAGGCACCTCACGAAACTGATTTCAGACAGAATTCTGAGGCAGTGTAACAGTATAATAATCTACAGCAAAATAGAGCGAGCTTTGGTAATGACTAAGCAAATATGTAATTACTACAACAGTAATTTCTCACTATCAAAAGTGGAAAACCTTGGTCAAAAACATACATTTACACAGAGACAGACCACCAACCACAATCCTCAGACTCCATCTTTATTTTTTAGCTCAACTGCCACAGAATGGAAAGCACAGGATTGTGGGATATCAAAGGCAGCGAAGGATACATCTATGCTATGACTTTAAAAATCGATCAGATGAAGGCATCTCAGGAGACAGGAAGTGAAGCTAACATTGGATTTGGACATGCCTTGATGCCTTTTATGTCATATGCAATGCTCCAGGCCAGAGGATTGTAGTTCTTTCCCTCATAAAAGCCGTTAAATAATCTTTTTGTCTTTATTTTCAGATACATTTTTCTTCAAATCAAAGTTGTGGAAATGTTGTGATTCACCTCTTGTTGGTTGGTTTGGTTCATGGTTTAAAATCTTTCGTGAAGACTTTTTGAAAAATCTGTATGGGAAAAATGAAGGGAACGCTGCCTGCAAAGTCATTGCCTGATAGGGAAGCAAGGCAACAAGTCAGCTGCTTAAGCTTTCAGACACAGCCATTGTTTCAGTGCCTAATATAGCCAAAGTTAGTAGCATAAGGACATTCATCTGTCAAATTAGACATCTTACTCTATGGTGCTCCCTACAGGCCTTCAGCTGAAAGTGCCCAGACTCTTCTATTCTCATGTAAATGAGTGTCAGTGAAGGATAACAGGACTGCAGCCGGATTAACTCTCTTTGTGTTGGGGGACAAAAGCTAGCAGCAGATGGCCGACTGTGATCGGTTTGCTGGACTTTTCTTAAAAAGTTTCTGTATACATTCATATACTCATCCCTCACAGATGGCATGACAGAGAACCGCAGCTCTGTCTAGCATCATTCCATGAAAGACATTTTTGCATTTCTTTTTATTTAAATTAAAGATGTTAAAGGGACAAAAAATGAAAATTCTGTCATCATTTACTCATCCTAATGCTGTTCAAAACCCATGACTTTCTTCGAAATCATCTTAGAAACATAAATGAATATATTTTTTATTTTAATTAATTAATTTTAATCACATCATTTCTGCCTATCCATTGAAAGAAATTTTAGGCTTTTATTCACATATAAACATTGATCAATGCACTTACACATCAAACATTGAGAACAAAGGAGTGGTTTCACATTTGATCTTCCGTGTTTTACAAAGATATTTTTATCACGAAAACCCTGATCATTTATCTCTTTTTGTTCATAAACAAAAATGGTTAAGTCTCCATTCTGTCTTCCATTACTCTTGAATTCAACTCTCTAATTTTATCCCTCAGACTTATACGCAGTTATAAAAATACCATATTTTTGATGCATTAATAGGGTTTATTTAGAGATGTGATTTAAGTTTATTATGCTTTTCTTCTATTTATGTACATGCAGCCATATATTTACTCTACTTTCTGTTCTTATGTTGTTGTTATTGTCATGTTCGAGATATTTTCTGTTCTTTTCTGCACTTGTATGTTCTGCAAAGAAAAGAAATAAACAATGAGATTTGTTTTCATGCATCAGATAATATTTGAGCTTCTGTTTATCATATTTGATGAATAAATGATGACAGAATTTCCATTTATGGATGAACTATCACCTTCAACTATTTTTTTTTTTTAAGTTGTCTTCTCTTTTTCTTGTCTTTAATGGAAAGCTGAAAATGTTAAAACTCTAAAATTACTGTGTCAAGCCGATTTTTTATATGTAGGCCTGTGTCAGTTCTAGTGTAAAGTATTTGAGTAAATATAACTAGTTACTGTACTGTCTTTTTGGCTACTTTGTAGTTTGACTTGAGTATCAAAGATATTCAAATTACTCTCTACTTGACTAAATTTTTGAATAAGTATATGTACTCTTTACTCCATTACATTTGTGATGAGTAGCCTAATTACTCTCTACATTTTGCATGGCTTCTAACTTTTTCAGCAGCAGTTTATTTCTGAGAAAGGAAGTGATATCACCATCTACAGGGCACTGAAGCAACTATATATTGAGCATTTTGCTATTACTCGCCCAAACTAAACGTCTACAGACATTCGAGTCTCAGTTAAGGGCATAAGTAAAACGATATCCTTTAAAAAAGTTCTCTTCGATAACGGATAAATAAAATATATTAAGTAAATTTAACTAATCAAAGCCTACCTGCAGTGGACGTGCTGGTTTCGGCCTCATCAACGGCTGCACTCACGTGACACGTCCTCATCTCATATATGAAACACTTGCGATTCAACAACCTGCTAATGCACTCACACACAAGAGGCCGTTGTGTCAACTGCAATATTGAGGCGATTCATTTTATTTAGATTTTAGAAAATAGATTGCTCTTCTCACAAATCAACTTTCTTGTTTTTCAAGTCAGTTCTCACAGATATTGTACATCACATTAACTATGATAATATTTCACCAATTTTGACAAACAGAAAGTAGCTGTACATAGCCTACGTTGTTGGTCCAGTACATTTGCGCACTCTAACTTCTCAAATACGCACAAATAGACAACAAAATTTTGAAAGAAAATATTAAACAGCCATTTTTATTTCATTTTGCTTTCCTTTAGTATGGATTAATTCAAAATGCCAAATAAACGTTTATACAGTTGAATCATAGACATTTATACAAAAATGTACAATATTTAAGACATTCATTTACAGTTGTAAAATGCTAAAATATGTACATCTAAAAGAGACCGTCATGTTAAAAACAGGTAAACAATACTGCACTCCTAAAAAGATCAAGCACAAACAAGTTTAAAGAACAGACGAGATAACTGAGCCTAGATAGTGTGCGGGGAATGGAGTGATTTTGTAACAAACACAAGGGCTGAATAAGAGGTATGAGTATGAGTGTGTTTGTCTTGGCGAAATTCATGTATCGACTACCTCAAAGTCAAACCAGACAATGCACCATGTTCCAGTGTCATGAGTCATTCATAAAACCAAATTAAAAACACACCATTTAATTCAACCATTTTACATAACGTCTACAAACACATAAGACGCTTGCGACATGTTCTCCCACTAAAACACTAAAATATGATTGTGAACTACAAAGCCAAAACGCAGTAACTATACATATTAAAAATTTGTCATTACTATGAAGTAATTTTTCTCAGTTCTATGACCTAGTTACTGCATTCTTCCTTTATAGGCTGGAATATGAGTTTCAGAGAAGCTTCATACGTGTCTGAGAAACTGGTGTCATACAGGTCCTGTGGTCATCTTCACACAGCATACATCTGTTATAATCAGCCTCTCGTCTTCACAGGCTGGTCTCTGTGTAGACGGGGACAGCGGGGACAGCAGGGAACGCAGCGTTCGGGCTGAAGAGTGATTGGCGTTGGGGCTGAGTTTGAACCAGTGGTTTCTGGGCCTCCGTCTCCACGGCACTCTTGTGTTTCTCTCCGATCTCTTGCAGCAGGAGCACATTAGCATCTCGCCATTGTCTGTATTTACTTGCGCTCAGAAACGGTTCACTCAAGACCTGCTCTATGGCCTGCAGATCGGCCTCCTTAGCCTGAAATAAAGCAAAGACTGATATGTTGGTTTCTTTTGTGAAACTTTAAATATAACTTCCCACAGTTCAAGTGAAGCTGCTTATCAATACTGCCATCTAGTGTCTGTAGACTAGAGTCAATGACAAATATGAGTGTCCAAAAAAGAAAATGAAAAATCTAGCTACGCATATGTCAGGGCTGGATTGGTACTAATCTGGCATACCGGGCATATTCCCAGTGGGCCGACGCACTTTGGGGCAGATACAATGGTTTGTTTGTTTTTTTGCCATGGACTGGCCCATCATGCAGGGACAGTGTCTTGGTCCAGCTCATGCCTTAGTAGAACCTAAATAAACAAACCAACCTATGTAGAATCTGTGGATCTTGTCAACAGAGATATGACGTCACACCGGTTCTGTTTACACTGTTTCTAGCTGGTTTTAACTACTGGCTTGGTTTATGTATGAACGGATGCAGACAACAGTATGAGACAAGTTTATATGTTTTTTAGCTGATTCAAGACCGGTCTGGCAAACTATCTGCTCAGCTTCATGTAAACAACAATCACATTACCTCATCTCCTATATTAGTGTCCTTGTGTGGAAGTTACCAGGTTTACAGGCTTTACTGGCATTATAGTGTCATGGTGACAACAAAGATGAACATTGTAAGTGTTAAGTGTTATTTATGGATAAAAATTCAGCAAGGTTAAAAAACATTTATCAGACTAGACTCATGTTAACACTTTTTTTTTGAGGCAAAAAACAATTGACATGCCTAAATTTTTATTTATAGATGCTAATTATACTAAGTGAAAATAGCATATTTTCTTAGCAAAAGATGCTATTTACACTAAGTGCAAATAGCTGTAGATACCATTTACATTAAATAGAATATATCGCTTTTTTCAATTAAACTATATAAAAGTAACAGTTCTTTGCAATGAGTAAAAATAGTTGTTAGATGATATTTACACATAAATAGTGGCAGATACTATTTGCATAGTCTCAGTAACAGCACATACTATTTGCACAGTCAATATTGTACATTACAGGATGCAATAATAACAGTGTAAATGACTATATTAAAATTATTAAATGGATTCCGCCTTATTGAGACAATAAACCCTCCCTACACCGACCCCTAACCCTACCCACTAAATACTTAATTAACACTCGTTAGGCACTTTATTTCCACTTTTCAAATATTTTCTTCATTTTTATTGAAAATAAATGCCTTTCTGATCTGATATGTGATGGGAAAAGGGAGAAGAGCTAGTTCGACAAAACCCAAATGCAAAATGCAAAACTAAAATGTGGTTTTAACATATTATCTCTGTATTAAAATGTATTTAGTTACCACTTGAAGTACAAGTGTACTACAAGTGATAACTAAATAAATTTTTTTAATACAGAGATAGTATGTTAAAAGCACATTTTAGTTCATATTCATGGTGTCTCAAAATTGTACAGTTGAGTACACTTAGATGTTCTTAAGATTATCTTAAGAAGTACTAAAGAAGAATTTTTAGTATATTCAGTACAAAATCAGTGCGCGAAAATAGAGCACTTTAAGTACGGTATGGAATTGTACTTTTTTTTTTTTTTTTTTTTTCAAAAGGGAAGGCGGATTCGAACTTGGATTGAACACATTAAAAGCAACTTCCCCGCGCCATACTCCCTACGGCCTACACCACTGCAGATATTAAATGGCGTGTCTTTTTCTCGTCATCAGTGGGCGGAGTTAGTGTAAATAGCCTTTGCCAACAAGACAGGCAGTGGCAGTGGCCATTTGCACTTAGCAGCCATTTAGACTAAATGTAAATAGCAACAAAAAAGTATTTTCTTTGCACTAATACGCAACAAACTGCGATGCACTGTGTATTCTGACACCTTTCTATCAGAACCAGCATTAACTTCTTGAGCAATTTGAGCTACAGTAGCTCGTCTGTTGGATCGGACCACACTGGCCAGCCTTCGCTCCACACGTGCATCAATGACCCTGTCGCCGGTCACCACTATTCCTTCCTTGGACCACTTTTGATAGATACTGACCACTGCAAACCGGGAACACCCCACAAGAGCTGCAGTTTTGGAGATGCTCTGACCCAGTCGTCTAGCCATCACAATTTGGCCCTTGTCAAACTCGCTCAAATCCTTATGCTTGCCCATTTTTACTGCTTCTAACACATCAACTTTGAGGACAAAATGTCAAAATGTTCACATGCTGCCTAATATATCCCACCCACTAACAGTTGATCAAGAGATAATCAGTGTTTTTCACATAACCTGTCAGTGGTCAAAATACACACACACACACACACACACACACACACACTTTTAAATTACTGCCTCTCTTCTGGAGAATAAGCACCCAGAAAAACTGATGAGTCACAATGCCCTGGAGAAATGCTGTCCAATCAAACACTTCCTAGAAGACAAACATCCCCTCCCCACTAAATTATAAATACCGGACCTGTCCCAGTACCCACACTTGTGGTATTTGCACTTAACCACTTGTCTACTTACATGACGTATTTCCTGTATTTGGCCCAAGTGTTCAAGTGGGCACAAAGTCCGCAAGTTTGTAGAACTTTTGATAACCTGATGGGGCACACTTAAAATGCAAGAGCTTTATTTACACATTTTGACTTGTCTGTTCAATCCTTATGTAACAAACACAATTTAATTGTGGGCTTCTAATTAAGTGATAAAAATCAGTTGAAAACATTTTCCAAAATACACATACTCATCTCTGCATCTATAACAACGTTAGATTTTACTACCAAGTTATATGTTATATCTAATTAATTTAACTTAATCCTAGACATGTCGCAAAATCGGTGCACATAAGTTCCTGGTCGTGATGAATGATGGGATACGTTTAGCATCAAATACCTCTCTGAAGCATTATTAGAGATAGTGTGGATTTACTGTCCGTTAAGTGTACTGCGCTTTGGCATTTTTCTGACCTGGGAAAGTCTTCAACACTTCCGGTCATCTACATGCGTTCTTAAGTGGTGTACTGTAAGTGTGGGTATTGGGAGAGGCCAACCATCTGCCACTGACTTATATATAACATATATATAGTACAGAACAAATAATTTGGGCAAGTCAACTTGGCTTCTGGGTACTGTGGCACAGACAACATGGAATATTCTAATTTAAATCACTACAGAGGAAGTCAAATATCTCAAACAAGTAGAGAAAACCGCACTGATGAAAAGAGGACACAACTGTGCACTGAACCAACATAAATTACATACTTTCCAACTACACTTCATGATAATTTCTAAAACATCACAATTTTACCCTAGTAACAGTAACTGGTTTTATGACAGTTCCATATTCAATCTAACATCCATTAGATTTTAGTGTTCAGAAACATTCACTATTTTCATATAAACCTATTTCTCAACATAATGTTTTGCAATATATGCTTATGAAGCAACATACCATCATGAAGCCATTTTTTGAAAGAAAAAAAAAAATTAATAAAGGAAAATAGTACACCACGCAAACACACGTTTCTACTTCTACTGAATCTAGATCATTTTAGCAGTTTATAGGTTCCCTGTAGATTCATTACCATTGAGATGAACCCTTTTAGGACAAACAGTAAAACAAGAAACTTCTGACATTTGAATGACCACATAGATATCAATCTCACCTTTAAAGTGCTGTTTAAAGCTCGAATGAGGTGCAGTTTCTCATTAACGCTTTCATTTTTGCAGCGTCTAATGAAGGAGGACCTGAAGTCACGTTTGGTGGTTGGCTGTAGGGCTCCTGTGGGCGACAGACTCGCCTGCTTGAGGTGAAGATACAACATCTCCATCTCATCAGACGGTGGGCCTGATGAAACAATATTAGAGGAGTATTTGGTTGCGAAACAATTTACAGAATTACCACACTTTTTGAGCAATGGATTTCCATGACTTTTCCAGGAGTTCACAATAACTGAATAAGGATTTTCAAAAATCATTTTAAAGAGACAAAAAGTAATTTCTAGACAAAAACAAACAGTTTTAGAGTTGAGTATAATTATAATTTGTTTTATATGTTTTTTCTATTTTTTGTTCAGAGATATTCACATAAGTTTGAATCTCTACATTTGTGTTAAGAACATTTTAGTAATAAAAGTTGGGAAATTCTTGGTATTTTTAAAGGGGTCATGCCATTTTTTTTTTATTTTTTATTGTTATTTAATGTCCCCTGAGGTTCACTTATAATGTTAATAAAGTTTTTTTGTTTGTTTATTTGTTTTGTGTAAAAATGCTGTAAAGTGAGGATGCTTTTAAAAAATAATGTCATAAATAGATTTTATTTATCAATTAACTTACGTTAACTAAATAAAATTAATATTTGGTGTGACCACCCTTTGCGTTTAAAACAGCTTTTGTCCTAGATACACTTACACATTTTTTTTTACACGTTTTTCAGGTAGCTTTGGAGGTAGGTTTCTTCAAGCGTATTGGAGACCCCGCCCTATGAACAAGAGGGGGTGAGGCCTATGGTGTGATGATGTGTAACTATTCATTGATGTCATGCTCTGGAGGCAGGCATATGCAAATGTATTTGCCAGTGTGACGTCACAGATGCCGCAATATCAAAACAAGCCATTTTTGGAGCTTGAGTAATAAATGCTTTATTATGAGGACGATGATTTTACTCAAATTTGCAGGATGTTTTAATGGTACAAAGACCTCTTATATGTCAAAAGATTAAGGCAAATTTCATTTCTCATATCACAACCCCTTTAAAAATAAAATGGCAGAAAAAGCTGTAGAACATGTTTTGTGCTCTTCGTATATGCTGATTCTTGACACATAGAGCATCAACAGCAGCTCAACCCATCATGTCTCTTCAAAAGACTTGGATTAAACCATGATTCATATGGATTATGTTTACAATGTCTTTATAAACTTTTTGAAGCTTGAAAGTTTTGTTGGAATGGACTTTCAATGGAGGAACAGAAATCTCTTTGGTCTCATTTAAAATATCTTCATGTGTTTGGAAGATGAACAAAAGACATACGTGTTTGTAACGACATGAAGGTGGGTAAATTATGACAATTGTGATTTTTTTTACCTATCTCTTTAAACTGTTTTTAAATTTAGATTTATGCAATGTAACGCTCTCATAAGGATAAAACATCTCATTCCAGCGCTCACTTACTGTCATTTCCTTTGAATTCCTGTATTTTGAGGATGGGGTTGTCCTCTGAGCTGATCTCCTGCCACGACTCGCTGTCTGCACTCTGAGTCTCTGTGCGGTTACACATTGGAGAAACCAGCGGGATCAAGTCCTGACATGGAGAGGAAGAGGAGCGGGGAGGCGGGAGACAACCCTGAGACAGTCAACACACAAATATATTTCAAATATAACAGCAATCTTTCAAAATCTCAAAGAAATACTATTTCAAAAAAGAAACTTGTGTGATAATATGACAAAAAAAAACATCGTATGCATTGATTCTTAGATGCCATCCAAAAGTGTGGGGTCGGTAAGATTTTAAAGAATTTTAAAAGAAGTATTTTATGCTCACCAAGTCTACATTTACATGATGAAAAATACAGTAAAAACAGTAATAATGTGAAATATTATTGCAATTCAAAACAAATTGTTTTCCATTTTAATATATTTTAAAATGTAATTTATTCCTGTGATCAAAGCTGAATTTTCAGCATCATTACTCCAGTCTTCAGTGTCACATGATCCTTCAGAAATCATTCTAATATGCTGACTTGATGCTCAAGAAACATTTCTTATTATCATCAGTGACTCATGCTACTGTGGAAACTTTTGCATTTTTAAAAGGGGGGGATTTTTTGATGAATCGAGAGATCAAAAAAACAGCATTAATCTTTAGCAACATTATAAATGTCTTTACTGTCACTTTTGATGAATTTAATGTGTTCTTTCTGAATAAAAAATCTGACCCTACATTTTTGAATGGTAGTTCATGTGCAAATGCATCAGACACATATATCTGGCCATTGCGTCATTGTTTCACCCATTTTCACATTCACCAGGCATTAATACATAAACAGGAACTTATAAAACACAATGAATAGAGGAGTTGAATCCTGTCCTTTAATACTTTTATGGTTAGCAGTCCATTAATATTTACATGTCTGGACAGAGTGTGGTTACTCACATGCAGAGAACCGGGGGTCAGCTGATCCATGTACTCCACAGACACCTCAGCTGTGTCTGCTTCATCATCATCATCGCTCTCCTCACTGTAGCACTCTATATTCACACAATCACAGTCTAAATATGATAATTCATCTATTAAAGTGTCAGTTTGGCTTTGCTGAAATCGGTGACATGGACTGAATTAGACGATCTGTGTTAACGCTTCCGTATGGGTGTGTGGTGTGAATCTTTACCTCCGTTGGTTGAGTCTGTGGGCTCGGGTTCATTTGTAGCCTGGGTGAGTTTAGCCAGCCATCTAGGTTAAAAATAAATTAATTACAGTAAAACCAGATCTGTGGAATGATTGTAATGGATCATTATGTAAGTCCTCTGCCCACACAGTTTAATACCAGCACACCCCCAGTTTTCTCTCAATGTTTTCCACTCACAGGTTTATTTCAGTATGTTCAACAAAGCCTGACAGGAAAGTTTTACAAAAGAAGAATTTCTGTCAACATTTAATCACACTTGTGTCATTCAAAACCCATATGATTTTTTCCTTCCATGCAACACAAAAGGCGATATTTTGAAGAATCTTGACTAGTGTAGTTACTGTATTTATTAAAAATAATATTTTTTGTTCCCAGTATAATTTACAGCATTATCTGGGAGAGAATTTCTTTAATATATACACTTCCTTTCAAAACTCTGGGGTCATTTTTTTTTTTTTTTTTTTTTTTTTTTAAAGAAATTAAAACTTTTATTCAAGGATGCATTCAACTGATCAAAACTGACAGTAATGTTATGTTATAAAAAATATTTTAAGTAAATGTGGTTTCCACAAAAATATTAAGCAGCACAACTGTTTTCAACTGTGATAATTAAAGGAAATTCAGCACATCAGTGTACTGAAATAATTTCTGAAGGATCATGTGACACTGAAGAGTAATGATGCTGAAAATCAACTTTGCATCACAGGAATAAATTACATTTTAAAATATAATAAAACTGAAAAAAGTTATTTTAAATTGTAATATACATTTAGCAATATTACTGTTTTTTTACGTTTGATCAAATAAAAGCAGCCTTGGTGAGCATAAGAGACTTCTTTTAATTAAAAACATTAAAATTTTGTATGGCAGTATAGCAAAAATGATACAATAATCAGATAAATAAATCAGAATTGACATTCAAATTAATTCAACAGCTTCTGAACTAAACTCAAATCAGGAAATCTGTATTGATATGCCCTAACTGGCATATACCAAGTTTAAATACAAGCATATGCAAATGAGACTTACGAACTGCAGAGGATGGGAAATATTTCAGCAAATAACTGCTCAGGAACATCAAAAATATTTATTGTATGCCTATAGAAGACTTGGAATACAACACAATTATATGAACTACTTTTATGGTGCTTTTTTTGTTGTTCGTCTCAATTGACTTTCACTGTATGCAAAACAGAAGTGATCATTCTCCTAAACATCTCCATTTGTGTTTAACAGCAGTAGAAAAACTACAGGTTTGGAACGACAAATGGGTGAGTAAATGATGGCAATTTTAATTTCATGTTTCCCCTTTCCCACCAGAACTTTGGACATATGATACCAGATAAACCTCAGTTAAGTTGCATTTTTAGTACTGGAGGTCTGCAAAACCCTGCATTTACAAATCCTCGTCAAATGTGCTTAATTGCATAGTGCGCCACAGAGAGCTTTGGTCACAGCTAGGTGTCAAAGCAGCCTGTCTCACTGCAATGCAAACATGTCACCAGACCAAAAACCAGACCACACGCTTCACATGTATGCAAAAGTGTTACATGATTAAAAAAGTTGTTTTTTTTGTTTTGTTTTTTTGACTGTAGCATCAGCAAGTACGTTATCTGTCACCACACTTACACACACACAAGAAATTCATTTTATGTCTTTCCACACTCACTTGTTCATGTCTTTCATGTTCTCAGCTGCAAAGTAGAGTGTCACCATGTGGAGGTGGCTTGCTTTCATTGCACTGGAAAATAAGAATGCAAATAAAAACATACACAACCCCAGCAGTTCTCAAGGATGATATCTTTGTGGTTATATGTGGTTATATGATGTAGCAGAAGCATTACACAAACGAACATGTATACGACACCGAAGTTTGTCTCCTGTCTAATCTACATCCAATCATAGTGATCAAAGTAAAGCACCATTACTGTATGTCTTAAAGAAGGAAGTCTTTACACAGTGGCTTAGACCACACACTTAGAGCAGACAGTTTCCTGTGTTATGAGCGCGCATTAAGTGGAAGTATATCTTCTGTACCCCAGTGCAAAAAAAAAAGAAAAAAAAGAAAATTGATTTGATTTAAAGCTTGACACTTCACACACTATATTTTCAAAATGCATCAGTCAAATCACAAACCCATAACCAGGTTTCCAGACTGCGCATTTTGCAACCTTTTTTCCCGCCGTTGCGACTAAATTTTGTTAGAGGTCACACTGGTGCCACCACCACAT
Source organism: Mylopharyngodon piceus (assembly GCA_039654765.1). Taxonomy (NCBI): domain Eukaryota; kingdom Metazoa; phylum Chordata; class Actinopteri; order Cypriniformes; family Xenocyprididae; genus Mylopharyngodon; species Mylopharyngodon piceus. The sequence goes on from CM077456.1 coordinate 24,184,993, forward strand.
TGCCCAACTGATGAGAGTTGCCATTTCTGTTGCACATAATGCATATGAGAAACATCAAACGGCAAACTAAATGAAAGCGGAATGAAGCCATGCTACTCGTTTGAGCTGCGAAACGCGGACTGTTTATCAGCTTGGACAATAATAAAGAAGGTTCAGAAGGTTCTCGCGCGCTGTTGTAGATCACGCGACACTGTTACTGCAGAGCGCTGGGAGATCCAATGAGAAAGTGTTGGATATGCCACAGAATTAATAACATCACAGCAAGGTCTAGTGGGAAGCATTTAAATTCGGCAAAGTATTCTCTGTTATAAACTACAGGTATCAGATCAAACAGTGCTGACTTGGAAACCAGGAGAAATATTGTGCCATGAAAGTTATATAACGCTCTCCAGTGAGTAACGCTAACTGTAACCATGGTCGCAGAAATAGTCGAATGTTTTTAAATTTAAGGGTTCATGCTAACTTTTGGGAGTGAAATTCAAGCACTTTTCATAGACTTTTTAAAGTGCTTCACACTTTTTCCGCCACTTCAAATCTCTAAATATGATTTAGATTTTTAATGTGATGATTTGTAAAACTAAAAGTTTAAAGATGAAGGAACACTTCGTGGCAAACAAACTTTTATTTAAAAAGAGATGAAATTACCAGTATAACCAGTAGATGGCGGCAGAGGAGCACTTATTGGCCTATTAGACATTTCCACTCCCCTTATATGGGGAAAAGTAGGAAAAGTCACAAAGTCTCATGAAAAACAAAAACTTTTTTGTTCAGATTGTGACTAAATTACACAGAAAGCATGTAAAGAGCGCTCATTTTATAATCACTGAAGCTGTCTGTCAATTCAATATGGTACATTTAATAAGAGTAGAATATTTACATTTTCCCTATAAAAATTAGGTTTTTGCATGTTACTGTTGTCAATAAAAGTTAATTTTATCTACATCTCAATTCAAGCTCAGTGCTTTACTGTCACATTTCCGATAAATAATTGTGCAATATTATTAGTAACTGCACTTATTGATGCAACACAATAGTAATATGATTAAATTACCTTTATGATTAAACACCCACCCCACCCAAAGCCACAAAATCAGGTGCTGGCGCCACCTTCTGTAGATCTTAGTGGCACCAGTGCCACTGCTCTCAAATGTTAGCCTGGAGCCCTGATAACCATTTTACAAAATCTAAAGAAAATATGAGTACAGCATTTTACATTTTACAGCATTTTTTTTTTTTTTTTTTTTGCACCAGGTGTTGCTATGGTGTTCCAAATGCGTTTAGTGTGTTGCTATGTAGCTGCTAGGGTGTCCTAGCTGCTATGCCGTTGCTAGGGTGTTGCTATTCCTAAGGCGTTTCTTAACGTGTGATCACATTTACCATTGTTCAGCAGGTTTTCACAGGCAAAATCTAGTCATTTCAATAGGAATCTATGCAATTTGTCATTTTGGGCAAAAGTTTTCATGATGCAGATTTCAAAACAGGGTCAAGCTGATGACATGGATTAACCATGTTGACCAAGAAGAAAACTGCATGGTTTTAAAGTGACTTCTGTTTGAGCAGTGCTTCATGCTAACATATATACACCGATCAGGCATAACATTATGACCACCTTCCTAATATTGTGTTGGTCCCCCTTTTGCTGCCAGAACAGCCCTGACCTGTCAAGGCATGGACTCCACTAGACCCCTGAAGGTGTGCTGTTGTATCTGGCACCAAGATGTTAGCAGCAGATCCTTTAAGTCCTGTAAGTTGTAAGTCAACACCTCAAACTTCTTGTTGTGCTCCTCAAACCATTCTTGAACCATTTTTGCTTTGTGGCAGGGTGCATTATCCTGCTGAAAGAGGCCACAGCCAACAGGGAATACCATTTCCATGAAAGGGTGTACATGGTCTGCAACAATGCTTAGGTAGGTGGTACGTGTCAAAGTAACATCCACATGGATGGCAGGACTCAAGCTTTCCCAGCAGAACATTGCCCAAAGCATCACACTGCCTCCGCGGCTTGCCTTCTTCCCATAGTGCATCCTGGTGCCATGTGTTCCCCAGGTAAGCGATGCACACGTACCCGGCCATCCACGTGATGTAAAAGAAAACATGATTCATCAGACCAGGCCACCTTCTTCCATTGCTCCGTGGTCCAGTTCTGATGCTTATGTACCCATTGTTAGCGCTTTCAGCGGTGGACAGGGGTCAGCATGGGCACCCTGACTGGTCTGCAGCTATACAACCCCATACGCAACAAACTGCTATGCGCTGTGTATTCTGACACCTTTCTATCAGAACCTTCGCTCCCCACGTGCATCAATGAGTCTTGGCCGCCCATGACCCTGTTTCCGGTTTTTGGAGATGCTCTGACCCGCTCGATGCTCGTCTAGCCATCACAATTTGGCCCTTGTTGAACTTGCTCAAATCCTTACGCTTTCCCATTTTTCCTGCTTCTAACACATCAGCTTTGAGGACGAAATGTTCACTTGCTGCTTAATATATCCCACCCACTAACAGATGCCATGAATAAGAGAAAATCAGTGTTATTCACTTCCCCTGTCTGTGGTCATAATGTTATGCCTGATCAGACATATATGGTGTGTATATTATATGGTTACTAAGGCACTGCTCAGATGTTATTGTGTTGCTATGCAGTTGTTTCATGGTTTCATAGATCATTGCTAGAGTGTTATGGCTGGTTGCTATACAGTTGTAAAGACGTTCTATGTGGATGCCAAGAAGTTCATATGAAGTTGTTTGGGTCTTGCAGGTGGATTCTAGGGCGTGGATTGCCAGGGTGTTTTTATGCTGTTACTAGAGTGGTTGGGGTGGTTGCTATGCAGTTTCTAAGGTTCTCTGAGTGGCTGCTGGTGTTCTGGCTGGTTTCTAGGACAATGCTATGTGATTTGATAGACCAGTGGTTCCCAAACTGGGGTATGCGTACCCCTGGGTGTACGTGAGGTGACAAAAGGGGGTACGTGAGCAAAATGCTGAGTAGTTCAATTAATTCTACCTTAAAATAATATTAAAACCGAGCATGTATTTCTAACTGCCAAAATGATGTAAATCCATTACATTTAATCAAATTGACTGTATCCACACAAGCAGCGTGCATATGATAGATTGCGTGCAGTCTGCTGCCTTAAATCGCGCTAAATTACTGCCGTTCTCGACAATGCACCTTTGTAAAAGTGGGGATTTAGCACTTACTCGAATGAAGAACAAATATAGACACCGATAATGGATTGATATCGATTTAAGACTCAAACTTTCTCCGATACAAAAACATACCTTGTGTGAGTTCTTGTATTTAATGATGATAACGAGCAAGAATGCAATTGTTCCCAAATATCCACATGACTGCAAACGTGACATTATTATACAACAGGTCAAAAAACAAAACGTACATTTTAAACACAGTACTGTCAGTATTTACTGTATTTTGCAATGAAATAATAGTTCTAACGAAAACTACAGCAGAACTACAACACACGTCTGTTTCGTGAACAATTCTGCAGCTTTGAACGAACTGTGAGAGTCAATGATTCAATGATTCATTCACAGCCACTTGCTTTGTTACTGAATTAATGACTCGATGCCTCACTCATAAAAACAGTGACTTGCTGCCACCTACTGGCGGTTTTAGTTTAATATTTAAAAGTTTTACTTAGTTTTCCCATCATTGCATATTTCTCTATTGAACATTTTTTATTTAAGACATTATTTATTTTATGAAGTTATTCATAAAGGTAAAAATATGCACTGGAAAATCTAGGGGGCAAATACTGTCCCTTAATGGAATAGGTGTGACTGCAGTCTAAGTGGAAGAGAGGGGGGACGCAGAAGGATGGTAATCCCTTCAGGGGGTACTCCACGCTAAAAAGTTTGGGAACCACTGTGATAGACCATTGCAAGTGTGTTCTGGGTGGTTGGTAGGATGTTGCTAGGATGTGGATACCAAGGAGTGTCTATGAAGCTGATTGGGTGTTGCATGTGGTTCCTAAGGTGGTCTGAGTGTTTTTAAATGTGTTGTTAATGCTGCTACAGTATTCTGGGTGGTTGTTAAGGCATCACTAGGTGGTTCCTATGGCACTGCTATATTGTTGGTTGCTAACTTGCCCAGGTGAAAAGAGCTCACTATCTCTCTATGATATTCTGGTCCGTTTCTGGGAATATTTCTGTTCATTTTATCATCCCCAGGTGAAAAACATAAATCATAAAAGAAGTAGTACATCTCTCCTCGACAAGCCACATGTTTTAAGGTATAATTAATTTGCATGGGGCGAGTTTCGCAACAGAATAATACTTATGGTTAGGGATTTGACCAAGTATTATATGTTGCCTAATATGAGTAATATTTGTAGCCATGCTTGGCATAGCAAGCAGCACTAACTAATCAACAGGCTGTAATTTCAGAAAGACAAATATGATTCAGTGACACTATGCAAATAGACATGTGGTCAGTTTTTTTTTAAACCACAAGCAGTCAAAAACCTCTCTAAATAAGGAAGACAAACTCACAACTTCTTCTTGCATTCGGTAGCCTGTTCTACCGTGAAGTCTCTCATGTTGATGTAGCCTTCGGCCTTCTCTGCCTGAAAGGAAATGGAGAAAATTTGTCTCTAAAAAATGACTGGAGCCCTGTTGCACGAAGCTGGTTTCAGTGGCTATCCAGCTACCCAAGTTTGAGTTTAATTTGAGCAAACTCTGGTTTTCAGGCGTTAAAAAAAAAAAAAAATAAGTGTAATACAGCTTTAAATTTTGTTTTGTCTCAATGTTTTTATGTATTAGTCTATATCGGCCCACAAAACGCTCCGCCTCCAAAATTACTGAAGCCAGTTCACACCAAGCACACTAAATATAACGATAATGATAAAGATATAGTTCTAAACATCATTCTAAATATAAAAGAATAGCAGAGTCCACACCACAAGTATAACGATAACGGCACAGAGAAACGTTTTCGTTGGAATCACTTTCAGAACGACTTTCAGAGCTTAAGCATTTAAACCGTCAGATGACAAACCTGCAGTGCGCACTTAGAATAAACAGGAAGTCACAGTATTGTTCGCTGGTGAGGGATGCTATTATAGTATCGTTATGGTTATCTTTATAGTTATCGTGGTGTGAAAGGGCCTTAAGAAAGTCGCTCAAGCTACTGGGTCTTAGGGGTGTGCGAGATTAAAATGTGAAGAGATTTTTTTTTCGTCGAGGTCAAAAAGCTGTCTCGTGATATTGCCATGACGGAGCGTGAGGGTGAAATTAGTATAGAATATGCCACCGCTACATTTACATTACATTTACATTTTGCTTTTCATAGAAATAACCATTTAATTTGTTGCATTTAATTCGGAGGATTCGTTGCACTAAGCGTCTGACAAATCTTATCTTGTAGAATGCGCGCTCAGTACCGCCGCTCCCTATCGTATTTACAGAGTGCGCGCGATCGCGAAAGCGAAAGTAAAACACTAGCTCACATTCAAACGCGATTTCAATATAGAGTACCTCAGGGATGACGTGTTTTTGTAGGCAAAACCCGGAAGAGAGTTAGCATTTTAGAACTTCCGGTTCCATCGGCCCGAAGTCAATGGGTTTTTTGAATGGGTTTTTGCTAAATCGCCTGAAATAAGGTCTGTGGTCAACAAAGCCTCTAAATATTTTCACGTTTTGATCTATGACATAAAACACACCAGTTATAACCCGCTTGTGATTTTTTAAACCTTTATTGTGTCTTAAAAATGGCGGTTGCTAACAAATTGCTAAAAGGGACTACTTCCTTTGGCGGGGACTTTAGACGTCATCATGACAAAAAGGACATTTGGACAGCATTTCTCATGAAAAAGTGGATAAGTATTCATACACAGCGCAGATCATAATCAGCAAGCATGTTTTTAAATAAAGTTGTTTTTTAAATAAAGTTTGAGGAAGCTTGGTGGTGGTGACGTTGATCCGCAACCATGGTGTGCTGTAGTCCGTTTAAAGCCTACTGTTAGCTTTTTATATCTGACGACTTTATTTAGGCTTCAAAATGTATAAATGTTGTGTTAACTTGTAAAGATTATCTTGATAGACAAAACGTGTAAGTGTCATAACCCTTTGTTAAACACAGAGCTTATTTTTTGCGATTTTCCGAAAGTCTATGGGAAAAATGCATAGGCTTTCGTTCGAGGGAACCTGTGCGCCGCTAACTTCCAGGTTGGCCTACAAAAACACGTTATCCCTGAGGTACTGTATTCCGCATTTTGAAAGCAGCTGCCTGATGCCAATATCTCCCAATAAGAAAGCTTTCTTAGGCTGGGCTGTGTAGTTGTAACCATCTCTTAGCTCTGTATCATGCTTGAAGAAAAATATCTCTATTTGCACTTTGAACATTGAGAGAGTACTTTGATTATGGTTGCAATTATTGTTTGCACTAAGACTAAGTGAAAACTGTTATTTATTTTTATTTATACTGTTTTTATTTCTTTGATCAATTTGTGGAAAGGAGTTCAGTTAGGAGGTCAAAAGTTGTAGAAGCTCATAAATCGTACAGTTCTGACGTCTGAAGACACTCATATGAAATCATACAGGAGAGAAGCCAGTCAGTTGAGTTTATGGCAAAACCTTTTACAGAACTTAAGTATTGTTGTCTTTTACTGTATATGATAATTCATACTCGGAAAGTAGAAATGACATTCATTACAAGATGATTAGTTAAAACATTTCAAATGCACCTGCAGACTATTTTTCTAGTCATGTATTTCGTCATTGAGGAGTTCTTAAAAAATACTGAATACTCTCGTGTCTCATCTCGTCTCGTGAGCTACCTGTCTCTTCACACCCCTACTGGGTCTGCATTTACTTTTTGGCTTTTTACAGTGACTAGCAACTCTCTCTGTTCATGGGCATCTAAAATAAATGTAGTCTTTTGATGATGTCACAGACTGTTGAATGACTATCACTTTTTTTATATGATTTCAGAATGGATTCTTGTTTCTTTTAGACTGAATGACCTCTGACAAACTGCATATTCGGGTTTGGTTTAACCACTGTAGTCACGTTGACTATTTTAACCATGTTTTTAACTACCTTTCTGGACGTCAAAAGGTGCAATGACGTTGCTGCCTATGTGTGGATCAGATACCCTCGGATTTCATCAAAAATATCTTAATTTGTGTTCCGAAGATGAACAAGGTTTGGGTGTGGAACGACATGAGGGCGAGTAACTAATGACAGAAATTTCATTTTTGGGTAAACTAACCCTTTAAATTCTTCATAATTTTCAGAGAAGTGAATTGCACAGACACTTAATGAGAAATGAATCAAGCTGCTCATGCGATTGGCTGTTCTCTAAAAACATTATGTCACACTGTCAGGCGCACGCGCACCAGAGCAAATCATTAAACTCTGGTGCAAACCCAGTTGACAGAGAACATTTATCACTGAACCCGTTTGGTTTTGTCAACACTAAACTGAAAGTTCGTTCAACCAGCTTTGTGCAACAGGCTCATTTCCAACAAGAGATGATAAATGATCTTTCAACACATAAACACACTAGTTCACATTTTCCGTAGAGAGGCCACACATTATCAAGGGAAAACCACACAACTTACCGTGTCGGATGTGTACCAGTAGAGCGAACATTTCTTGAGCACAAACCAAAACTTTTTCCACCTCCAGCCCAAGAACCCTTTGCTTTCCTTCCTTTTGTACAAAAAGCCCTGACAGTCACCCTGGCCCAGGTCTTTCACAGAGACCCTTCTGCGGCTCATCACACCATCTCCTATCACAAACAAACACATGCAAATAAGGCAACAACAGTGTCGTTCTCACTGGGTTCAGCGCTAAACGGTCTTTGAAGCATCAATAGCAAAGATAACAGCATCTCGTCTGCATGATGCAGTCAACAGGGTCATGATTACGTTAACACACAGAATCCAAATTTATCTCTTTGTACAAGGTGTACTGGCAACAACAGGAACATTTTACTCCTTCAGCAAGTTTAAAACATCTATAACTTATCTTGACAATAAAAATCATCTGTTACAACACTTTTCCTGCTTACCTTGAGACTTCTCAGCAGCAAAGTCTTGAAGAGGGTACTAAAAGCGCGAGGAGAGAGAAGAAACGCTGTAAATTAAGCAGTGAACTCAGCCATCAGCGCCCACAGCTCAGAGAGACAGCACTAATAACACCCTTCACTTCCCTGTACCACCACACACGCCAGTAAGAGAGTTCAAGTACACGCACACACTAATAATGATATCCTCTCTCTCTCTCTCTCTCTCTCTCTTTCAAAACACACTCACATATAATGCTATATAGCTATGTGCAGTGAATGGAGACTTACCACAAGCCTTCTGAAGATCGTTTTGAAACTACGGTAACTGGATAGTTGATATGACGTGTGAAGCAGTTTGACATGCTATGCGTCATTTTTTCTAATTATTGTTTAGTTATTATACATTCATATTTTATGAGTTCATATTCATTGAGAGGCTACATGGAATATTCAGACTTTTAAAAATTCATGTCACGCCACAGGACTATTTAAGTGAACTGCAGAAAAACTGAAAAAAAAAAAAAAAAAAAACACGTTACATGGTGATCAGTATCGCTGCCTAAAATACACTTTCCCATTTCCCACATACATTTCCTCAAATCTTGTTTTTGTGTTCATATTTCAAGTTTCAATTTCATTTTTAAATAAAATATCATAACTGGATCTTCCCCAAATGACGCATAAGAACCAAGCCTCTGCCCTATTTTTTCTTTATTTTTTCGATAATCCATTTCACAACACAGAAGAAAAGATCTGTTACTACTTCTGTTTCATCGTGACTTTAAGGGGCAGTTTAAATGGCACTGTTTTCAACTAAAACTGGAAAACTTTTCATGCGTTTTGGCCGTTCATTTACACAACAATGGCGTTTTGGGGACCTGAAAAGGCAAACTTTAGAAAACAGGTTTCAAAGTGCAAGTTTTTGAAAACAGTGACATCATGCGCAATGCGTATAATGTGTGCAGTCTATCCACCTTATTTTTTCAGCGCAGAAGTGTCAATGTGCGAGACTTCTGATTTATTAGTAGCTATAGGGAAATAATGAGAAGAATATAGAAGTGCAGTAAACTGTAAAACTGTTTGCGCTACAAACCAGCGTGTTTATAGTTAAGACAATACATTAAAATAATATGGTAAGAAATACCAGTTTGCAATATCAAGCAGCATAAAGAGCTGTTTTGTACAGCTAAAAATAACTAAGCAAATGACACCGGAAGCCAGACACATTAACCCCCAGTTTCACAGACAAGGTTTAAATCTAGTCTCAGACTAAAATGCATGTTTGCATGCATGCACACCAGTAATGATTAAAAAGTAGCATAAAAGCTACTTAAATGTCCTAATTGAACTAAAGCCTAATCCTGGCTTAATCTAAGCCCTGTCTCTGAAACTAGGCCTAAATTTACAAACGGCCACACCCGGTCTTACCTGAAAAATAAGGTAGATAGGTGCGTAGTGTTTCTTTACAAAGTGACATCGCCAACTACTGGCCTGGCATGAATAATACAGCATTTTTAGAGGGTTTTTTTTTTTTTTTTTTTTGTGGATCTGTGTGAACAGGGATCGCTTTGACAACGTTGTCGTCTGTACGCGGAAAACACAAAAGGAAAATCTTTTCCATTTTTAGTACATTGTTTTCATGTAAACATACCCTAATATTAGCAGCTGATAATGATTCTGACGTGTTATTCCACCTAGTTTCTAAAATCTACACCTTAACACCGGTTTACAAGGCACATTTTTTGTGTTAAAAACTTTTTTGTACATTTTGAGTAAATATTTATTTTAATTCAGAAATATTGTGACATATTTGCTGTCATTAAATTGTATGCTTTCAGCCATGCTGCTGTCTAAACAAGAGGTCTAGATAACCATTATTTAGTATAGTTATGAATTACTTTCCGCTTTGTGGAAGTTTCTAAAAGAAGGTTGTCAAATTTAGCTAACAGATAAGCAATAATCACACCTAAAGATATATATTCTGTGGAGTATTATGTGAAATAATCTTCAGCAGTGCTTAGGAACAGATGACAGCTCAATGTGTAGTTAACAGGAACAGTTCATGATGCAAAAATTAGAATGAAAAATTATAAAATCAGCTCTGAAAACACTGAGCGTACAGAAAACACTCACAACATCTGTAAAACTTACAACTATTATTACATTAAAATTTTAAATTTAACCATTTAGTGGCAGCTGTCCAATTATTTAAAATGTTTTCTAGCAGTGTTTATGGTTTTATAGCTTGTACATTATTTACAGCTACATTTGTATTTGGTGTTGATTTGATATTCTAATTAAGACAGTGAGATTTCACTCAATTGATTTAGTTTTAAGTATTTAGAAGTATTTGGCACAAATGCTGTGTGTATATGGTTAGAAAACAAATATGCCCCCAGAAAGGTAAAATATGAATAAAATGCCACTATTCCAGGAGTAAAATACTTGCACAAAAGATTTCTGATTCTAGTCAACGCATTTGTTGATCCCAAAACAACAGTGAACACTTACTGACTCTGTCCGTCTGTTCATCCTGTGATTCTCCTCTGCTGCCTTCAGAGAGGAGACCAGTATATACATGTCCTCTACCAACTGAACAAATAAAAACAAGTCATTTTCAAAGTCTTTTATATTCTAATTAATAAAAATAAAGTAAGTTTAATGTTTGTTTTGAAGCATCTTTGACTGGCAAACAGATGCTACACTATAAGACTGTGGCCAGTGGATACGGTTGGTTACACTCCTTCATTGTGTTATCAGTATTTTTTTCATTTCATTTACTTACCTGTAACCAGCATGTGAAAATCTGCAGGTATTTCATCCCTCTGAAAATCACTCTTGCAGACATCCCGGATCCTGTACAAGCTGGTTTAGAGTGTTTGTGAACGCTGAATTTGACTTGCCTGAGCCTCTAATAACGCCTTTCATTTGCATAATTGATTTAATCAGTCACGTCTCTTCATCACATCTTTTGTATTTAACTTTTAGGCATTATAATCACATCTTTTTCTATCATTATATTCAAGAGTCAACTGGTGGTTTGCTTAAAAGAAGCACTTGGTAAAGCTGCTTGTGTGTTGTTGTTGTCTGATAAAATTCCCTGCGCTTCATGAACTGACCACTACGAGGCACTATTGCATGATTGCACAGATGATGATCATAAAGAGACTTTTTTCAACATGCTACGCTTTGGGATATCTCGTTTACTTTTTTATTTAGGTAATAAGGTGTATTATTATATTGTATGCGACACAGGGAGGAAGTAAAGTAAATAAGAATTATGTGCCATGTTCAGCAGTATTTTGGTCATCTATATATGAAAACATTTACTATGTATAAAAGTATGGTCAAATAAGTTCTTTATACGATAAGTGATAAAGTGGATCTGTGATTCATATTTTCTTTCAATGTGTAGCCTATTCAAGAATATTTTGGATGGATTTCAAAGTTGTTTAGAAAATTATTACAAATTTAACTGTATGATCTCTCTCTCTCTCTCTCTCTCTCTCTCTCTCTCTTTCTCTTCTTCTTTTTTTTTTTTTTTTACAAAATTAAGACAAATTGTAAACAATTTATAAAATAAATTACAGTTTTTTAATTGCTTTGGCACAATTTTCACAAGCAATTGGTACATTTTCAAAACTCTTAGTACAGATAATCAAAAATTAATACATTTGTCTATTATCTAATCCAACTTAATGGTTAATCAATGAATCATAATACACCTAGGCCTATAGATTTCTATAAATATTGATTCTATAGACATAGTTTCTATAGAAATTGTTTGCAATTTCCAATATGGATAACTAAATGTAATGGATTCTTTTTACATATGGAGTGCCGCAAGGGTCTGTTTTAGGCCCTCTGCTATTTTCAATATTTCAATATTTTCAAAAGAATTTGAACATGTAATTTAATCATCTCTACAATAGTTACCTGTTAAGTTCCGTATCAGTTACAAAGTGTTGCTACTGACCTATAAGGCCCTAAATGGTTTAGCTCCTGCGTATTTAACTGATCTTCTATTGTTGTACAATCCATCATGCTCTTTAAGGTCACAAAACTCTGGACTTTTGGTAGTACCTAGGATATCTAAGTCCACTAAAGGAGGGAAGGCATTTTCACATTTGGCTCCTAAACTCTGTAATAGCCTTACTGATAATGTTTGGTGCTCAGACACACTCTTCTAATTTAAATTTAAATCTAGATTAAAGCCATCTTTTTAGCCAAACATTCACATAACGCACCTCATAACCTTGTACTCCAGTTATATCAGATCAAAAGCATATGTACGTTTTCTATAAGATTCGAGTGCTTTGGACCATCCTTAATTGCATATGATATGTATTTCTTGAAACGTTATGAACAGCAGCTACGCTAATTATTTTCCCTTTGGTTTCTGTTTCTACCTCGGGATGCCCATCTAGAGAGTACACCAGCTCCAGTTTGGATCCAGCCTCTTACGAAGATTTCAGATGCCCCAACACCTGATGCCAACTCCTGCGAGGACTTCAGATGACGCCAACTCTGAATCAACATGCACCACTGCCAAATTTTCTATATATTGTAATCATTCTGATCACAACTTGTAATAATTGCTGTAATGAGCTCATTGTTTCTGCCTAAATGAATACATGATGTTAGCTAAGTACATGATTTGTATTATCTTAGAACTACATTTTTGACGTATGGACATTACTTTGACACAGTCATCTCTGATAACAGATTATTCTAAATTGTAATGTAGAAACATGCATTTTCTGTAAAGCTGCTTTGAAATGATATGTATTGTGAAAAGCGTTACAAATACATGTGAATTAAACTGAATGTGAATACCATACCACCTCTTTGTGATCCAATTCAAACAACAGTGGGTAAGGCTTGTCTTGTTCCACATTCAAGTAATAAATCGATTTGTGCTCTCTTTCAGAGAGAGGTTGTCACCTAACCATATGTAATTGCCTATTTGAGTAACTTTGCTAGGCTAATATTGTAAACTGGAAAAAGGTTTGGCTGTTGCCACATAAATACCTTATTGTGAACAAAGTTAGAGAAGCATCTTTCAAATTAAATTACAGATTCTATCCAGTGAATAGTTACCTAAAGAAATTCAAATCTGACATTGACACAATGTGTAACTTTTGTAATATGCAAGATTAAAGTAAGATATGTTTTTGTTTAAACAATTTGAATGCGACTCAACAGTTGATTCGCTTTCTGAGTCGCCGAGCGCCCCCTGGAGGAAAAGCATAGGCTAATAGGAAATATTAGCTAAGCAGACCGCATTTGCCCCACACAAGAATCCATGGTATGAGAGGATTTTCCCATTTATAGCATTCTTTATTAACAGAGTTTGACAACATAAACAAGTATCAAGTAGTATCCTATCTTGCTCAAAACTATGACTTGCTCTAGTGTTACAGTAGTCTGTGGTTTTAAGACTCGAGCATTTTATATCAGTTTGTTTGCATCTGATACTGTTGAAATGATTTAAGCATGAATAACGTTCGCAACAGAAGACCATTTATATCATGTAAGACAGTCAGTAATTTGCACACTGAAATGCAAGTTAGTAAAGTAAAAAGGGGTGTCAGACTTTATTACTGTGCTACTGTAGCACAATTGAAGTCTTTTGAAAGCAGACACTTCACACTATGAAATGGCTAAATCTACTCACCAGGGTTCTCTGCCATTCAGAGTTGAATTCACATTGCCAATTCCTGAATTTGAATTGAGGTAGCAAACGGGATGCAGACAGCCTATGTAATTTGAATATGAATTTAAGGAAGTTAAATCAAAATGGAAAGAACAGAATAAACTGTATATTATACAAAAAATAAAGTAGCCTATAACACACACAGTACCATTCAAAAGTTTGTGGTCGGTAAGATTTTTTAATGTTTGTAAAATAAGTCTCTTATGCTAATCACGGCTGCATTTATTTGATCAAAAATAAAAACAGTAATATTGTGAAATATTACAATTTTAAGTAACTATTTTCTTTTAATATATTTTAAAATGTCATTCCTGTGACGCAAAGATGAACTGTCAGCATCTTTACTCCAGTGTCACATGATCATTCAGAAATCATTCTAATATGTTGATTTTGTAACATATTATAGCAGTTAATAACAATAAAATTGTTAAAAGAAACAGAGATACATTTTTTTCAGGATTCTTTGATTTGAAATAGAAATCTTTTGTAACAACGTAAAGGTCTTTACTGTCACTTTTGATCAATTTATTGCATCCTTGCTGAATAAAAGTATTAATTTCCTTCAAAAAAATTCTTACCGACCTCAATATAGTGGTGCTGTATGACAAAATGAAAAACTTTTGACTGTTAATTTGAAAGTGCAGAGTGAGAAATATGTCTAATCAGTTGAGAATAGTGTATATTCTACTTATCAGGCATGATTAGTCAAATTGTCTTGGACCATTGAAATTATTACTTTGCATTTCAGTAAATTCAACTTCCTGTCATTCCAATTCAAAGTCCATTCCAACTTCCTGTAGGGTGTGAATTGAAAGGGTCAATTTTAAATTCTGAAAATTTCCCAAACATGAATCATACATTTGGTATTTCACAAGAACTTTCTTGCCTTATTACCATGTCAATGTGCACATTTATTAATAAGGGACACTTATTTAAAAAAAAAAAAAAAAAAAAACTTTTTTTCTTGCCCATATCTTCTCTATATTTCAAATAGGAAATAGCTTTAACTTACATAAGGCATATGTTTAAAAAAGAGAAGTTATTTAGCAAGTGGAAAATAAGTTGGACCAGTATCTATAATATACAATATATGCACAAATTAAATAACTTATGACACAGTTCCAAGTGAAAATCCTTTTAAAAACCTGATTTATCAGAGGAATAGAGTTTTCAGTAGTCTTTACTGCTGATGAAACCTTGAATAAAGTAACAGGCATTACACCGAGGATGTCTTTAATACTGGCCAAACTGAATTTCCAGAGATCCTGGTCTCAGATCCTGTGGAACATTCCAGATTTTAAGTGATAATACTGCACACGGATGGCAGACAACCAGCGGCATTCAATGCGTGAGCAGCTTGAGTCGAGCGATCCAGCTGCTGAGCAGTGAGGGTTCTGAGGGTGGTCTCTTGGAAGATTTCGTTGCAGGCTTCCGTGCCACAGCTTCCTGATAGGGTATGGTGGCGCTGTCGTGTAGGTCTGCATTGATGAAACACTGGCTGCCGCGGATGTGGTCGACCCCTCGGACGAGTTGCCGTTCGCCTGTGGGCCGGTAGGGCAGTGGGTAACAGGGCGACTCTTCTGAGATGGTGGGGATCTGTTCGTTACTCAGATACCTGTGCAAAACCTCCTCACCTGAGGAAAGACAAGACACATCATCTAAGGATGGAAACACTTTTAATGAAAGATATTTTATCATAGTTGGGAAGCTTTGGGAAGTATCTTCAGCTTTGGGGAAGTAAAAGTAATGTTACAATTTTGCATTAGTTACATTACTTATTTACTGTGTTGCGTTACTTTTGTGTTACTTTTTCTGACCTGACTGAGGCTCACTCTCTTCCAGGCCCAAATATATATATATATATATATATATATATATATATATACACACACACACACAATATCTCACAAAAGTGAGTACACCCCTCACATTTCAGCAACCATTTTAGTATATCTTCTCAAGCGACAATACTATAGAAATGAAAATTGTATATACTTTAGTGTAGTCAATGTGCTGCTTGTATAATAGTACAGATTTACTGTCCTCTAAAAATAACTCAACATACAGCCATTATTGTCTAAATAACTGGCAACAATTTGACGTTGAGGAACATTGTTTTTAAAGTATTCCACAATCTTTTTACGCACTCTTTCACAGATTGGAGAGCCTCTGCCCATCTTTACTTCTGAGAGACTCTGCCTTTCTAAGACATCCCTTTTATAGCTAATCTTGTTATAGACCTGATATCAATTAACTTAATTAGTTGCTAGATGTTCTCCCAGCTGAATCTTTTCAAAATTTCTTGCTTTTTCAGCCATTTGTTGCCCCAGTGCCAACTTTTTTTTAGCAGGCATCAAATTTGAAATGAGCTCATTTAGTGGATAAAAGTGTAAAATTTCTCAGTTTGAACATTTTTTATGTCATCTATGTTCTATTGTGAATAAAATATTGGCACCATTTATAATAGACATTGGTCTTTTTTGCTACCGACTAAGCAACAATGTAAAAGAAAATCCATGATGTCGCTTTAGTCCACATTCTTCAGTACAACAGGAAAACAACTCTACATGTATTTCTAATCTGCAAAAACATTACACATGTTTACTGATGTCTGACCCAAATGAACTATGGGTATACAGAGATTACCCCTTAAGCTACTTACAGAGACAAAAATGCAAAGTGTACATTGTTATCTGACCTTTGTCTGCATGTAATTGGGCTTGTGAAATGTTTACGCTGACAGCTGGAGATTAACTCGCTTCAGCTGTAGTTTACACATAGGCAGGTGTTGCGCTTACCTTTCCTTCCAAGAGCCCAGGGTCTGGAGGGAGAGTCCGACACGCCCAGGCAAGTGTCTACTGGCATGGACATGGGACGTGGCTTTCCTAAAGCATGTGCACAAAGAAAGAATCAGTCTAATTGAGTCCTTGCCTAAGGCATGCTAGCTAAGACATTTATTTAGTAACTTAATTTTCACTAAAAACTTGTGTCATTCAGACGGAATGAAAGTTATGATAACTTGCAGTTCGGTAAGTGAGTCATGTTGATTCAGGAATTTCATTCAGAAAAGGATTCGTCAGACTGATTCTGATAACTCTTGAGTCTTTTCAACCATTTATTAACAGAACTGGCTCATAAGAGTAATTGGACTAAACTGTCAGACTGATTCTGATAACTCGCGATTCTGTGAGTCTTTTGAACCATTTATTAACAGAACTTTCTCGTAAGATGAACTGGACTAAACTTGTCAGCCAATTACCAGCTCAATAGAAAGACATTTTCTCACCATAATATATATGGTTTGTATCTGAAATATTAATTTGGTTTGCATTGGGTTGATAAAAATCAGATTTCTTACATTTTTTTGCTGTTCAGACTACATGCTACTAAACAAATTTGAGTTTGGATACACAAAAAATAATAAAAATGTATCAGTGTTATGTATCAGTGACAATACTTTGGTGAAAGTACTTTTGGCTGAACAGGTACCGACCTCGAGATGGAGTCCGCTGTCTCAGTCGTGCTTGTGGGATGACGACCTCAGCTGGATTTACGCTAGGTTTGCTGTTGTAGTCGCTGATATTTGAACGCCGTCTACTAGCTAAATCCAGAGATGAGTTGGGCGACTCTGAACCTTTTGGTCTCATCTTCACACCTGCACATTCACTTGTCTCTGCATCTCTACAGACATACAGAAAATAGATATAGAAAAATTTTAGAGTTAACAAACCAAGGCCGCATTTTAAGGCTTAAGGCAGAAAAAATTCTCTAAGATGGTGGATGAAGTATTGTAGGCCTATTGGTAAAAAGTTTGTAATTACAAATAAAAATGACTGTTCTACCCAATATTGGTGTATTTTCACTATGCATTTCTTTGATTATTAGAGCTTATGGTGCATTCAAGTCCTCTTGGGAAGTTCGTATGTACGATTTATGACTTATGGTGCATTCAAGACCGCCTGGAATGTATTCGGCTGTATGTATATGCTAATCTGTGCCAAAACTGGAGTATACTTTGGGCTTAAAGGATTAGTTCACTTAAAATGAAAATTAGCCCAAGCTTTACTCACCCTCAAGCCATCCTAGGTGTATATGATTTTCTTCTTTCTGATGAACATAATCGCAGAAATATTAATAAATATCCCGACACATCGAGCTTTATAATGGCAGTGATAGGGATCAGTGTGTATGAGTGCTTCCATCCATCATAAATATGTGCTCCACACGGCTCCGGGAGGTTAATAAAGGCCTTCTGAAATGAAGCGATGCGTTTGTGTAAAAAAAAATATCCATACTTAAGTTATGAAGTAAATTATCTAGCTTCCGCACAAGCCGCCTTCCGTACGCAGAAAGTGTAAAACTCTTGCAGTTCACAAAGCTTACGCTACGTCCTATGCCTTCCTTATTCCAGTGGTTCCCAAACCTGTCCTGAAGGACCCCTGTTGCCCTTATCTGACACACCTACTTCAGGTCTTGCATTCTCTACTAATGAGCTCATGAGTTGAATCAGGTGTGTTAGATGAGAGAGACACCCAAAATGTGCAGTGCTGGGGGTCCTCCAGGACAGGTTTGGGAACCACTGCCTTATTCAACTTACGGAAAAAGTGTAACTGACGTGATGCCAGTTTACACTTTCTTCGTAACTTCAATACGGAAGGCGGTCTGGCGGAAGCTACATATTTTACTTCATAACTTGTTTAAATATGGATTTTTTTTTTACATAAAACGCATCGCTTCGCTTCAGAAGACCTTTATTAACCCCCCGGTGCCGTGTGGCGCACATATTTATGATGGATGGATGTGGATGGAAGCACTTTCTTCAGCTCATACTCACTGATCCCTAAGACTGCCATTATAAAGCTCGGATGCGTCAGGATATTTATTAATATTTCTGCGATTATGTTCATCAGAAAGAAGAAAGTCATATACACCTAGGATGGTTTGAAGGTGAGTAAAGCTTGGGCTAATTTTCATTTCAAAGTGAACTAATCCTTTAAGGAGCATAATTTATAGTGCTTATTGTGCCTTAGGAGGCAGCTGCCTATGCAGGAAGTAGAGTAAGGAAGTTCATTATGTTTTGAAACAGAGCCACAGAGTAATTTAATATGATTTAATATGATGGCGATAAGTTATCAGAGAAACATATACTGACCGTGGGCTGTATGGCATGGAAGGAGGAGGAGGGATATAGAGATCTAAAATTGCAGGTTTCTCCGGCCGCTTGATAGAGATTTGTACAGGATTTCTGGATGACTGGGCGGCAGGCACATAGGATGGGCTCTAAAACAAACAAAGTTATTAGTCTCTCATTCTGCCATGTTTAAGATATATTTGCATAAGATAACTATGAAGAAAGCCTTGCTAAATTACATCTTACATAATCTTTAAAATGAGATTAACAGTTGGATCATTTGCACTCCATTTCAATCCATATAGACCTTTGATCTCAACACCAAATTACTATAATAAGACACTTTGTAGTGAAGTTTTTTTTCCCCCATCTCAAGGCCCTGCTTTGTTTAAGACATGCCTATTTTTGATGAATGTAGACTTTCTTTAAGCCTTTAAGTATTGACTTTGCCAGGGCAAGAATGAACTTAAGTCCACATCATTCCAAAAGTACTGTTCTACTTTTGTAAAAAGAACTGATAATAGTCTTTATACGTAATAAGTTCCTGTATGGATTATCTGAATTGCATAAACAGATATTCAAAAGAACATTTGTTGGCAAGCAGGCCCTTCATTCATTGAAAGGTACATTATGTAAACTAGATTTTTACACTTCCTAAAATTTGTCCTTGTTATCACGCCTGCCTCCCATGCTGGAGACACTGGTTTGAATCCGGCTTGGAGCGGTGTGAGTAGAACCGGAAGGGTTTCATTGGTGCCATGACCCAGATTGGAGTGAGGTTAGGGGGGTGAGTGTAACGGAGGCAAGCTAGTAAGAGCTGTGCATGTAAACCTCACTGCCCTTGCCTCAAGAGGCACACTAGAGACTGACACTAGAGGCGGTGTCCTTGTTAGTGCACCCGCCTCCCATGCCGGAGACACCTGTTCGAATCCCGCTCAGAGTGGGGCGAGTAGAACCGGAGGGGTTTCATTTGGTGCCGTGACATGGATGGAAGTGAGGTTTAGGGAGGGTGAGTGTAACGGAGGCAAGCTAGTAAGAGCTGTGCATGTAAACCTCACTCCCCTGGCCTCAAGAGGCGCACTAGAGACTGACACTAGAGGCGGTGTCCTTGTTAGTGCGCATGCTTTTCATGCTGGAGATACCCATTTGAATCCCACTCGGAGTGGTGCGAGTAGGACCAGAGGGGTTTCGTTTCGTGCCGTAACCCGGATGGAAGTGAGGTTTAGGGGGGTGAGTGTAACAGAAGCAAGCTAGTAAGAGCAGTGCATGTAAACCTCACTCCTTTGGCCTCAAGAAGCGCATAAGAGACTACAGTCTTTAGCATCCTTGTTAGTGCGCCCACCTCCCATGCAGGAGATGCCAGTTTGAATTACGCTCGGAGCGGGTTGAGTAGGTCCATTTACATTTGTTTGTGAAAACTCATCACCACAATTTGTAGGTGGTTGCTAAGGGGTTACTTAATGACCCAGGCAAAAATCTTAGCCTGATTTCAGGTATCATTCATGTTCATAACACAAATCAAAAACAGCCTCAGCAAGTGAAACACTAATACATAAACTATTTATCATGGATTTTTAGATTAATGTTTTTTTTTTTTTTCTTCATCAAACAGAAATCGTTTTTCCTGAGCTGTAGTCTACAGTCTGACCTTTAAAAGAATGGCGAGGAGTTTGGGAAAGTCCGTTTAGACTAATATTAGCTACAGCATTTCTAAAATCAATGGCTGTGTGACATTTGGACCGGGAGTTTAATCAGGTGGAAACACACATCCTGATGTGAAACCCTGCTGCTAGTCCAGCAATCTTAACTGTTAATCAGCATAAGTCAGCTGTGGAAGATGTGTGACATAAACATGCATTTCAGAGGCAAGTTAATGTGTGTGTGGAGGGGAAGAAGTCTTTCATTGTTTTAGTTCTGCAACACCCATACAAACCCATCCACTCATGTTGAGACAATGAAAGTTCAAGGAGTTTGTGCAAATGTGAAACAAAGAGAAACACAGTGTAAAATAGCTCACAGGCTATCACTATTTGCATACTACTAACTATGAACAGTCTACACTAGTGTTCAAAAGTTTGGCGTCTGTAAGATTTTTTTTTATGTTTTTGTCTCTAATGCTCACCAAGGCCTTATTTATTTGATCAAAAATACAGTAAAAACAGTAAAATTGTAAAATATCATTAAAATTTAAAATAACAGTTTTCCACTTGAATTTCCAGCCCAAATCTAAACAGACAAAAAGTTTCCTGTGCATCTGATCTATAGGAGACTGAGGGCAGTACCTTGACGACAGGGGGTCTCCAGCGCATGTTCTTCAGTGGTGCCGGTGTGAAGCCACAGGTACCTGATGGCCTTTTCTTCACCGTCAGTGTCACATTCTGAGGATCTTCCCTGAGCTTTTCCACTAGATTCTTCAACTGCCAGCCCACCTGAGAAGTTACATTAGTACATCTGTTAATGGATGACTCTCACAAAACCTGTCAAAAACATGACAAGATCATATTTCCCCCCAAAGTCAAAACTATGAAATAAGAAATATTTTACTTAATGAAAGTGAAGCCTATCTCCAGTACCAATTTAGGACCACTAAGATTTATTTGCATTGTGGAATGACGTTCATAATAATTATGCAAATTTCTCATTACTGTAGTGCATTTTCATTGTTGTAATGCAGAATAAATATTGATATAGTATTTAAATTGTAAATATAAAGTTGTTTTTTTTTGGTGTAAAATGTAATTTAAATATGGTTACAGTACTGATGTACAGACAAGCATTTACGCTAAACTGAAATATACTTTAATGTCATTTCTACTGAAACTTTTATATCATGTATTTGAATGTAGCCTATTTGCAATTACACATTTATAATGATACAGTTGCAATTTAGTACATTTAAAAAAAATATATATATATATGTATATATATATATATATATATATATATATACTTTACACATGCTTTAGTATGTTAAGCAAGTTAAGTGTACTTCTTTAAAACATGACAAAAGATTAAAGGAATAATTATTTAAAATGTACTATAAAGTAAAACTTTTTATATGACATTATTACAAAGTGCATGTTTTTAAAGCGCACTTTAAAAACATAAAATATTACATTATCTGCAAGTACATTTTTTTTTAATATGTACTTTTAAGATTTGAGGTATGCTACAAGTGCACATTCAGTACAATTAAGAGCACTTCTTTTTCACAAGGGTGGACCTGAAATGAAACCTGGACATAAATGACCATAAATGGGGGAAAGCTGATCCTACTGTAGCTGAGCAAATGTAGTCTGAATAGCTTTATGCTGTACAAACACAAATGGTTCGGCACCAATCCAGTGCTTTCACTGTAAATATGAGGTGAATACAAAACAGCACTGATCCAAAACAATGATAAAGGTGTCCATAACAATATGGTTATCCAAAAGGCTTTTCAGTGCTGACATATCTCTCTCCCATGGATCAGGTTTACTCAGTCCAACACAAAAGCTCATCATCTTGCTTCCTTTCACTCTTTTAGACCAGATTATTTACCCATAATCCTCCTCACTATCATGTGACAGACGGATGGACTCACCACTGTTTGTCTGTTGACTTGTATCACCTCATCGCCTGCATGAATCCGCTGAGTTCTGTCCGCTGGAGACTGAGGAGTGAAACAGAGACAGAATCAATTGAACTTATCCTCTGTTTCTTGTTTTATGGATCTTGGCAATCCATTAGTCACAGACTGTGAAGTGGTTTGAATGATGCTGGACATTGATACATTAACAGCAAAAAAAAAAGTCACAGCGATCTGTTGTTCTATTAGTGAGTTATAGAAGCTTGGCTCACATTTTCTGTGGTTCCGGTGATGACGTGCAGCCCATCGTAAGTGGATTTGATATACATTCCCTTCAAAGAGTAAGCAAATAATATGTAGTTGTTATGCAACGAGTACAATAGTACCAGTGGATAATGTGCAAAGACTGTTGACACTTACCAGTCCCTCGCCTGGTTTGATATTGGTGATGGGGACTTCCTCCAAACAGGTCATGTGAGTCTTCAAGGGGTCAGAGGTCATTCTCATGGTGGAGTCACAAATGCCAGTCAAAACCCGTGCCTTAAGTAAACAGAAAGATCAGTGTTGCGGTATTAAGAATTCATTTGGTCATAATAACTTATCCAGAACTTGGAAAAACGTGCCTATGGTGATATTTTCACAAAATGATATTAAGTTGCTTCTTGCATATTTCGTAGTCTTGTGTAACCAGACCTTCAGACTGACGGCAGAAGGTCTGGACTCCATAGCAGTTTTCATTGGCCAAGGACCGCCCAAAAGGACGTCTGATTGACATGTAAAGCAACCAATCATTAAGTCGAAGTCCCTACGATAACAGACCGGAGTGCATCTAATAAATTAATCATTCAAGAATGTTGTGCAAGTTTCCCGCAACAATCCCTGTTGAAAAAACCAGCATATGCTGGTTAGGTATGTTTTGAAGCATGGAAGCTGGTTTGAGCTGGATTATGCTGGTGCTTAGCTGGTCCTAAACAACTAGCTTCAGCTCAGGACCAGCTTAGGACCAGCACTTGACCAGTTTAAACCAGCTCATGACCAGCTAAGGACCAGCATAAACCAGCTCAAACCAGCTTCCATGCTTCAAAACATACCTAACCAGCATATGCTGTTTTTTTCAACAGGGATAACGTCATGAACTTGACATACTTTTGAAAGTCCAGCATTTAGTTGATCCTGAATCGAAGCACTCATTGTCACAGATATTAACACGACGGCTGTCTTCTTCCATGAGGGGGTTTGGCATCACGATGACAACTTTGCAACTCCTAAAGTGTTTCCCATTTTGTGTGCCTTATACATCAGCCAACAGTCTGTGGGCATGATGTCTGAGGCTTATGCTGATTTCACACTGCACGATTTTAGGCCCGATTTGCACTCGCCGACAAATTCACTCGCCCGAAAACGGAGGCAACTCTGTGCTCGTTCACAGGAGTGACAATCACGCAGTGTGAATTATCAAAGACGCGAACTGAGAGAATCTACAATGTGTTGCAGACGCCTGTGAGATATTTGGCATGCAAAATATCTGGACCTGTCTGCAATTCAAAGTCCTGCTGTGTGAAATGTGTTCTGACTGAAAATGACATCGGCGATGGCCTACAGCCAATGAGAGAGCAAGATACAGGGCAGCGGGAAGTTCGGGGAGGCGTAATAGACCCGTGTCTCCCCAACCATTTCCTCCTCCATAATCTTTTTTTTCTTTTTCTCCTTTTTGCTGCAAATTAGCACGCAGACAATTTGGATTGCAAGCTTCTTGCGGGCTAACATTTTTAATAATAATTCCAGTCTCGCGCGAGAACTCCGGTCTCACGTGTGACCTTGCGTTATGTGTGTTTGGTTGTGAAACGTAGTTTGCGGACCAGACAGAGTTGTTGGCGATTCTTCCTATTGTGAAGTCATGCAATGTGAAACCAGTTGTTGATCCATCGTGCAATGTGCATACAGCAGCAACTGAATGCTAGTCATGCAGTGTGAAAATAACTGTGATCGTCCAGTGTGAACTCAGCATAAGACTACATATTTTGCAAAGCTTGCTTCTACAAGTTTTTGTGACTTGTGTCTCATTCATTCATACCCAAGCGATTCACATCTCAAGTACAGTGCTGTATCAGGTGAGCTACCGAGCAAGTTTACTATGTCAGAAAAGCCATACATATAGAGCTGATATGATGCAAACGGCAATTGTATGGAGCCCCACACATGACATGGGGTAGAAAAATAGATTTCTTGGCCATGAATTGAAAATTTGTTCCTGTTACTTATTAATTTTCTCCCTCGATTTTCACCTTGGTTAAATTGTGGCAACAATTTAACTAAATTAAATGACGGAAAAATTGTACAACATGGCTGTGATTTACCTGAAACAAAGGAACAAATTAATAAAATATCTGCCACAAATTAACAAGTCGTCAGAACAAATGATTAATTTGTGGCCACAATACCTACATTTTTCTGCATGTCATGGGCGGGGATACGCAGGATTGGATTCTCCATCAAAAATAATTGCAAAGCTACATTCGAATTTGTCCAAAACATTAATAAATGAAGCAGCATAATGCTCTGCAAAACGTAATAAATATTTTATTTCTTTCTACTTTCTACAGTGGCATTGATTGTTTGAAATAATGTTTTTGTTTGTTTTGTGTTTTGTTTTGGGACATGATAATACTGTTTCAATGAATCCACAGTTGGGGAACATTTATACATGTAAAGGAGACAATACTAGTGGTTTCCAGAAAGATCTGCACTTTGTCATAGTGTGCGCAGGATGATCTCTTGTCAAAGTTAACCCAATTTAATTTCTTAAAGGGATAGTTCACCCCAAAATAAAAATTCTCAAGCTGTTCCAAAGATATATGACTTTCTTTCTTCTGCAGAAAAAAGAAGATATTCTGAAGAATGTTTTTGCCCATTCAATGAAAGTCAATGGGTCAACATATTGAAAAGTCAACATATTTTGGAGTGACATGAGGGTGACAAAAAATTATGGCCTTATTGTGCATGATTATTGAAACTATTTTTCTATTCTCTTGACATAACCAAGGCCTTGAGGGATTTGATAAACAATATTAACCAAATCTCATAACTTATCAAATCTGATCCAATCAAATTCCAAAAGAATAAAATGAAGTATTGCTAATATTATTTCTCATCAATTATTCAGTATCTCTTGCACACTCTGCATATTAAGCTGAAGTAGGAGAATGTATTTTGTACGTGTATTTTAACATTTATGCAAGTGCAGTACTTTGCCCCATAGACTTCCAGTGTGCAATTTATGCTTGTTTTTACGATCTGTAAAAATTATTGTATTGCATACAGAACATTCCTTTGAAGGAGATTGCGAGATACTGTTGTCTACCACAGGATGATTCAGTGGTTCCTGAGGAAAACATCTCAACCGAACAATAGAAGTTGCTTCTTCACACTTACAATGAACCCAAATGCATCACAGACAACAGCTGAATCTCTGACCTGAGAGAAGTTTGCATGCCTGAATAATGTTGCTGCTTCAAGGGAATTCATAAATATACTGTGTGCAAGACTTTCTACTTACCACTTCTAATATCTTCTCCTCCATTTCAAACACTGTGCAGTCCTGCAATTAAAAAGGGAGGATTCGCATGAGATGCCATGTTAGGTTGAGTTCCCACAGGAAAATATGGAATGGTAAACATGAAATGAAAATACCAAAGAAAGCATTTAAGAAATGTAATATAAGGATTCAAAATATGGAATGTGCTGACAAATAGATGTGTTTAATTATGATTTAAAGACATGTTTGACGGGATAATTGCTGCAGAGTTTAAATTGTGGTGCTTGAGAGCTGTGAGACTATATGAAGAGCAAAAACAGAGCCGAGACATCGATCACAGTTATGAGCCGCCCATCCCCACTGAGACATGCTCACTAAAACCATATGTTTCTCTGTGCTTCAGGAGTCTGTGTGTAAAGAGACATACCTTAACACACTACTGTTCAAGAGTTTTTGAAAGAAATTGAGGTCACATAACATTGATCATCCAACATTTATAATCTTACAAATGACTATTTATATTTCAATGAAAGTGCCCTTTTTATGCTTTATCGAATATTACCTTTCATGCAGTGTGTAATATAGCTGTTTGTGAATGTAATAAAGAAAGTTAATGTCTCCCAAAAGAAAGAATCGACTCTGAACCGCCTAAACAAGTCGTCAGTAATTCCACTCTCATTTCTGTGACCTGCATAAGTAACGCGGTAACACATTTGCATAATGCCCGCCTATGGTCTTCATTGGCTGCCCGTGAACAACGCCTACTTTGACCATCACTTTGACCCTGGTTTGTGTGGTTTATATCATGTCGAGAAGACATTGATGTGTTCTGTGCTGTAACAGCAAATTCGTGTTATTTTCACTTCAAAAGTATGAGGATGTGAAGAATCAGTGGTTGGAATTCATTTTTACGATACCACAGCAGTATAATCCCAGCCTTTTGTTGTTTCCTGTCATTTTACTGATGACTGCTTCGTAAAGTGAGTTCAACGAGGGATTCGCAAAATGCTTGTCCATGAAAGATGGGTCAGTACCCAGTTTATTTGGACCAACTTGCTTCTCAGAATCACAACCTGTAAGTATGATTAACTATTGATTTTTTTTTTCCGTTAGCCTACTGAGCTCTGATTGGTCAGATGGTCCAGTCTGTTGTGATTGGTCTACCGCATACAAACGTTAGCCACGCACAAACGTGAATGACTGATAAAACATTACAGTTTGTAAACAAAAATCTCTGATCCATTCTTATTATCCAAGTAATAAGAACAACAGGTAATTTGCATTAATCAACACAATTGTAGGTAATAATGGGCCCATGTATTTTGAACACTCGATAGAAAATATAAAAAGGGTTTAGAGAGACTGAAGTGCTTCGAACAAATCATTTGAGAATCATAACCCCTTTAAAGGCCAATGCAGAAAAAAATCTAATGCTAATAAAAATCTAATAGTGTTGTTTTAGTATCATTGATATACTATTATATTTTTGGTAATATTTTCAATTAGATTTTTTTATATATATTTTCTGTTTTCACTTTAATTTTAGTTAAAGTTTTAGCAATTTTGTTGTGTGTTTTGTCATTTTTAATTTTTTTTTATGTCTATGTATTACTTATTGATTTCATGTATTAGTTTTGGTTCATGTAGTTTTAGTTGTTTTACTACTTCAACTTAATGAGAAATGCTTAAATGAAAATGAGAAATGTTGACTTGGTAACTAGCTGAAATACAATAAGTTTAAGGTTTTTTATATTTTATTTTATTTCAGTTAAAGTTTATTTCAAATAATGAAAACATTTTTTAATGGTTGTAGATTTAGTTTTAGTTAACAATAATAACCCTGTTAAAATGTAAAATGTGCGTTCAATTTAATAATATTTTATACAATATTTACAAAAAAAATCACTAAAGAATTTGAAAAAAAGAGAAATTCTGCACTCGATAAAGACTGAATAATTAAATTATAAAAATAATTATAAAATAAAACGTTTCTCAAACAACAGAAATTATAATTTGCAACATTAATAATGTTTTTAACTGTATTTTTGACTGGTTTAATGCAAACTTGGTGAATTAAAGGGGTCATATAATGCCACTTTTACAAGATGTAAAATAAGTCTCTGATGTCCCCAGAGTGTGTATGTGAAGTTTTAGTTCAAAATACCCCACAGAAAATTTTTTGTGAGCAAAAACGCTCCGTTTTTGTGTGTGTCCCTTTAAATGCAAATGAGCTGCTGCTCCCAAGAAGAGGGCGGAGTTTCAAGAGTCAGTGTTAGCAGCAGCTCCGATTACCTCACGCAGACTCTGTTCAGAAACTGTTCAGCCTTTTATGTTCAAACCGGACTCTGACAATGATGAAGAGACTCAAGAAGAAGTGACAACATGTAGAATGCAACAGGGCGTTTCTGAATGGTTAGTTGATGAATTTATGTAGCTGATGTGGAGTTAACTATCTTAAAGTCATTGATTAGCATATTCTGTCATGATAATCTATAAATCGCTCGTGTGGGAACTGTTGTAAAGGTACCTACAGAGTCAGAGAATATATGCTGCATGAAGATAGAACAGGTATAGTTTAGTTTAATTACGGTTATAACTTGTCATGTTGTCATCTTGCTTTTATGACATGCTATGTTACCTACTGTATTGCAATAACATGGCCTCACCCCTTTGTTGTGTGTTCTCGGGGGCAGGGTTTATGTAAATTTTAGGGTTTGTGATGTCACTAACCCCGGAAGAAGCTCGTTGTAGTCCCTACCAGCCATTTGTTGTAGTCCTTAAAAAGCGATTTCTTTAAAATAAAATATCTCCCTTTGCATTGAACTTTGAGCGTCGTAACTTTGCAGATGTTGTTTATGCTCAAACAGCAACATTACACACTAACTAAAGTTAAAAAAGTGAAATCATAATTAACCACCCCTTTTAGAGTATGTGACCATTAATACATAACAATGCGATCATTAACACATAACAAACCTTCTGGACAGTTGTGGTCAGTTCCAGACAGAGCTGAATGATCTTGTTCTTGGTTGAGGCGAAATCACTGATTCCTGTGAGGGGGGTCCTGCAGACAAAGAGAACATAAGTGTAACTCATCCAAATGCTCATGAGGTGTTCAAATGTTTGTGAAATCTGGTATGTGTTGGTTCAAGCCCAAACATGTAGTATATATGTACGTGTGTGTCTGTATGCCAGCGGTCTGTATGACATCACGAAGAAAAGATTTAAGGTGTTTTGACTGAGCACAAAACCAAAACAATAGTTGGTGAGACAGCTGCCAGTAAAAATGTGACGCTGAAGTTAATTTGCAGTTACAGGATTTAAAAACCCTGTCAATGACACCTGTACTACAATTCATATCTAGTAAGAAAATACTGTAGCGAGCAAAAAAATTGTTGTTCTGAATATGTTTTAAAATGCTTTCTAAAACATACATTTTGGTTGTGGGTTCACTGAAAATGTTCAGTTAACGGTATTTAAAGGTTAGCATAACAGTCTTGAAAATTTTATTTGTCAACCTATTCATTTGTTGTTATTACTTAAAAAAATCTAATTCAAGACATTTGAAAATGTTGGACAAAGGTTTTCTCTTAACACTGTGAGAACTTTGAATGCTAATAACACCATGTTTTGTTGTATTAACATATTTGTAATAATATTATTATAGTAGTAGCAGTTTTTTCTAGTGTTTACACAGCCTTTACATAATGTTAGCATAATGTTAATGTTCTCTTAACATCGTGAAAATGTTTATTGATTATGAATAACACCATTAAACGGATAGTTCACCCAGAAATGAAAATTCTCTCATCATTTACTCACCCTCAAGTTGTTCTAAACCTGTATGAATTTCTTTCTACTGCTGAACACAAAAGAAGATATTTTGAAGAATATGGTTAACCAAACAGTTGATGGACCCCATTGACTTCCATAGTATGGGGGGAAAAAAATACTAAGGAAGTCAATGGGGTCCATCAACTGTTTGGTTACCAACATTCTTCAAAATATCTTCTTTTGTGTTCAACAGAAGAAAGAAATTCATACAGGTTTGGAACAACTTGAGGATGAGTAAATGATGACAACATTTTCATTTTTGGGTGAACTATTCCTTTAAGATTTTAATTTAAGAACATTTGTTCCTAATATTTACACATTCTTTGCATAACAGTAGCCAAAACTGTTGGGATGTTAGAAACGTTAGCACAACATTCCTGAAAACCTCGATGTAATTTGTCAACTCTGCTAGCATCTCTAAAAGCAAATGTGTGTGTGTGTGTGTGTGTGTGTGTGTGTGTGTGTGTGTGTGTGTGTGTGTGTGCATGCGTGTGTAAATCTCATATACCTGTCAAGCCAGGCCAGCATGCCCTTGGCAGCCCCTATCAGCTCCACCACAGCGGTGAGGAACACGTTAGGTGGTTTGTTTGGACTTCCTCCATCATAAGAAGGATTCTTCCTGCGCTCTGATGCACAGTTGTGCAAGTTATTGGATGCTGCTCGCATCTGACCTAACAGAGTCTTCAAGTTATCAGTCTCCACACCACAGTTCTGCAAAGAAAAAAAATGTCTTACATTAGTCTTCTAAGATCAAACTAGATTTTTACATTCTCTAAAGGAAGTTGCGTTTTTCTGCTCAAAGGTCACTGACACAATGCCAGGGTACTGGGTGTTTTTAGCATGTTGCTATGCAGTTGCTTAATGGCCCAAGTCAAAAGAGCCCAATCCCAACTCTCTATGATTTTCAGGTCTGTAGATACCCCTGTGAAACACTTTAGTATAATTTTTAAAAAAGAGTACTTATTACTGAAATAAAATACTTTAAAAGAATATACTTAAAAGCAAACTGAATGTAATGTTTTTAGACACAGCATGTCAATTGCAATCACTATAAGCTATAATAATAGTCATGCTAAAAGTACCACTAATAAATTCCTAGCTTATCAACTGCTAAAGCAGTTTCCATTTGTTTATCTTCTACTTTAATGATATGAAATGTGAAGTATCTGGTATTTGTAATGCCATGTGACAGTGGCTACAGCGCATGGGTCATTCTCACAACCTTTCCAGCTAAAAATCCCATCACATTCCAGTGCACCAGTCAGAGCCGAAGCATGAACATGGTCAGTGCCTGACTTCAAAAGAATTCCAGAAAGCCCTCTCTGCCCTAGACCCAGCCAGACACTGACCGACAGACTGTTTGCATGCACTTGTCTGCCAAAAAGTGCAGAGACTTTGGCCTGGTCAAAGACAACAACACAAAATACAGGTGTTTGAGAGATATATTAACCTGCACTGAGTTCAGGAATCTTCCTCTGGAATCTTCCCCTGTTGTTTTTGTATTATGATGAAGCTTTAGCTATGATGAGTTCATGATGTCAGAATTCTTAAAGCAATAATAAAGGGTAATCCGTCCTCCAGATATTAATTTCATGCTGCCTTCCTCAAAGATGAGGAGAAATAACTGTGCTAGAAATTAGCCGTACGAGCAGAATCTCCCCTGGACCACAGACTCCAGGATGTGTTTAATGTTGAACGAGTTCAATGCAAATAACACAAAGTAGTTTTGACATTACCGAATCTGGCAATTTTAATGTATTTGGACCATATCTGTTATGCATGCTGCTGTTGCAGAGCAAGTATGGACTTGCTACTGCCATTACACACACAGACACGCTGCCACTGTGAGCATGTAAGATATGCTGCTGCTGCATGAATATACATACATAAATCCCGTAACAGATCTAGACAGGTGGAGCTAGGGGAGGTGGAAGGTTTCAGAGGAACTCTGATAGCTCAATGCAGGACTAGCCTACAGCAAACACTGAACCTGATAATTTAAATGTTTTTTTTTTATTTGTTTTATTTAAATGTGGTAATGATGTGATTGCTTGCAGATTGCATGTAAAAGACCTATCTAGAGTTTCATGACTGAACTAGATATTTCAACCAAGCTAGCATTCCAACTTATGCAGTGGCATTTGGCATCAGTGGCATTAGATTTAGTATCTTGGTGTGGCAGTACTGCATGTGTGCAAACATAAACGAGATTTTGAGAGAAAATGACCAAATTTTCATTTTGGGGAGAACTATTCCTTCAAAGTTCAAGGGGTGTGTTATCATCAAGACAGATGTGGGGCGTGACTCTGCCCGGAGGCAGAATGTCTGCCATCTGCAGTTACTAAAACCATAAATACAGACACTGAAATACCTGAGAGAAATAAATTAGAAGGACAGACAAAGTAGGAGCTAAAAGAATTGATTATAAGACATTAAACATATAAAACATTCTAAAGCATTTCTCAGAGACGATGATATTGTAACCCCCCCCCCCTCCGCAATTATGAGGCCAAGTGTCTTGTCATTTCTTAGTGAATGAGCCAACCACTAAATTAATAATTTTGTAATTATGAGAACTACAGTCACGTTGCAAGAAATACAGTCACCTTTGTGAGATGTAAAGTTACATTGTGAGATGCACTAGCAATTGTGAGCTACAAAGTCGCTGTCAAGAAATACAGTGAATCAAAATTGTCAGATATAAAGTTGAAATTGTGAGATACAAAATTAGTAATTGTAACAAAGTCGCAGCTGTGACAAAGTCCCAATTGCTACACATATAGTTGAAACTGTGAGATATAAAAAAAATCGCTGGGTTGGGTGTAACGCTCTCCTAAGTAACGTGTTACTGTAATTAAATTACTTATCCACTGAAAAAGTAAAGTAAGGGATTACTATTCATTTTTAGGTAATTTAATTACAGTTACTTATAATGTACTTGCGTTACATACTGTAAGTTAGTTCAACAGTTCTGTTTAAATCAATATTGAATTTAAAATCTAAATTTGTCATCTAAAGGTAAAAGTGAACGCTGCCTCTTTAAAATCGTTAGCTGTAGTGCATTTGCGCGTGAGAGTTCGCAACTTCGCACCAATTGGCTGTGTAGTCGCTGTCTGAAGATGTCGGCAGAAGCGAGTGGCTGATTTGCAGAATGGAAATAATCCAATTACTTCACTTTTTTGACATGGGTAGGCAAGAACATTACGGTAAAATGTAAGCTAATGTCTTAGAGAGAAAAAACTGCGCGCGCTCTCTGAGAGACGGTCTTCAGTCAGCGTGCTCTCAACCAAAGCGTACACACATAGCCGCCTCTCGCGACTGTCAGATTTTCGCGGTTTATTACACATAAACGTTCAAATACACACACAGTTATGTCAAAATACCCGTCTTGGTGTATATTCGCGTTGGTTATGTGAATGTGAACAGCATGTGTAACAGCATATTGTCTCCGTCCATAAGGTCTTAGTGACAGCAGCCTTTAAAACACGCTACTGTCTACTATTGGCTGTCTGTATTATAAATGATAATCAAACAACAACAAAAAAAAGCTTTAATAAGGATTAATCTATATTTCATTTATACAGTTATGACTATGCAGAGTTATTTTATATTTGACTATTCAATTTCTGTGGTATTTTTACTTACTACTATTAGACCTACCTGGAAAAAAATATATAGCATTGTTTTATTTGTATTTTTATATAACTTTACCGTGGTATCGACTTTGGTATTGAGTATTGTGCACTTTTGGTGGTATCGGTACCGACTACTAGATTTTTGGTATAGTGACATACCTATTTGTTACTAAAAAAAAAATTAAGTATTATAAAGTAAATAAAAGTATTATAGTATATGTTTTAATAAAGTTAAAATGTTTTAAAAAGCTATAAAAGGCTAAACTATTCCATATTTGACTAAATTATTAAAAGAGTTTCCTTTCTATTGTCTAGCCGGTCAAGGTTTATAGGGATTTTAAGAAGTAATTAGTAAGTTACTTATTGAGTAATTAAATTACTTTTCAGAGTAATTAGAAAAGTATTTTGAATACAACATAATGTAATTAGTAATTAATTACTTTTTTGAAGTAACTTACCCAACACTGCATATAAAGTTGCAATTGTTACATATAGTTGAAATTGTGATATATAAAAAGTCTTGACATTAAGTCACAATTGTTACATATAGTTGAAATTGTGATACATTAAAATTCACAATTGTGAATATAAAAAGTCGTAATTGTGACAGTCAAAGTTGTGACATAAAGTCGCAATTGTTACATATAGTTGAAATTGTGATATTTAAAAAGTCGTAATTGTGACAAAGTCGCAGCTGTAACATAAAGTCCCAATTGTTACATATAGTTGAAATTGTGATATATAAAAAGCCTTAATTGTAACAAAGTCGCAGCTGTGACAAAGTCACAATTGCTACATATAGTTGAAATTGTGATAGCCTATAAAAAGTCGCAATTGTGAGTCGCAGTTGTGACATATAAAGTCGTAATTGTTACATATAGTTGAAATTGTGATATATAAAACGTCGTAATTGTGACAAAGTTGCAGTTGTGACAGTCAGAATTATGTTAAACAGAATTATGTTTTTTATGTTAGACAGAACATAAAAAGTAGCAATTGTGATATATAGTTGAAATTGTGATATATAAAAAGTTGCAATTTTGACAATCTCAATTGTGGTTGTTATTTTTCTCTTTGGTGATGTTATGAATTGTTCAGACTCTTCTATCAATAGACATGCAATGGATTCCAGATAAAATAGTGTCCATGGATTGCATATATTTTTGTGTCTTGCTTCTATTCAGAAACAACCCTGTCTGTGCAGGACCCACATCAGAAGTATGTCCTAAAGGAAACATGACCGTGATACTGATTAAACATATTTATATATCATGGTATTTACAGTATATGTGACTCCAAGGTTCTTCAAATGATACTATGAAATTACAATGTCCAATAAGCATTATTCCATATCCAAAGAACCATGGTACTTTACTGAAGTGGAACCGAGCCAGAGAGAGTTGTGGAGTTTAGCACGTCCTTAATGCTCATGAAAACTATTTTTAAAAATAACCAGAGACCTAACAGATACAGAGCACTAAGATGAGGCTGAGTCAGTTCGCTCAGCGGAAACTACTGGAACAATGGCGTGACATATTTTCCTGCACTAGCTTACTGTGTGTTTGTCTGTATGAGTTTGTGTGAGAGAGAGCTGGGCGGGGGGCTCTCTGACAGGTGGGTGGGTCACATCTGTTTCCTGCTCTCCAGGAGATATCTTCCAGAACATTCTACCCAGGAGTGCTATAGCTGACCTCTCACAAAGTCAACACCGCAATGTCTATTCCAGCCTTCATGCTACAGTTCCTCTGTGGTTCTCTGCTCACTCACTGCTTAGAACAGATGACGCTTAAATATAAACGGAAAACGACTGAGGTACAGTAAATCTTTTCTCAGCAACATCCTTGTGAACAGCCACCTGGTCTAACAGGTAGAGCGTCAACATCCAACATCAAACCACAAAGCTTCCTTTTACTCTTTGCTGCAGGCATATTCTTACAAAGAAACACATCTTTTGTGCAATTATGGACGAATGTAAAGGATTAGTTCACCCACTGTTGTCATTTGCTCACCCTCGTATGGTTCCAAACATATGTGACCCGTGCTGGCAAAATGAGTCGCAATGAACAAATTATCAAAAATGAATTATTGTTATTTTCACATTCTCTATTAAAAAACCTTCAAAATGATGTATGATTTGTTGGAATCCGACAAAAAAAATGAATGAGCTACACCTGTTTGAAGTTGATAGAGTCAGCAAAGTCAATTTTGAGAAAAATCAAGTTATAGTTTTCTGAAGGTTCCAAAACAAAATCACCTAGCAACCCTACCTTAAAATCCCTGGTAATAACACCAAATTTTCACCAAGTCAAAACCCATATCTATAGGAAGATATATACTGTATATTTAACTTTTTTTCCCCATAATTCTACAATTGTTTGATTAACATTAATGAAACAGACAGCCTATAGCCTATATTAAGACCTACTGTATCACACGGATCTAATATAATGTTACACACTAGATGTTTTTCCCCAACAGTTAACCAAACGTTTACTTAAGACAATGTCAAGATAATGTTTGCGTGAATACTTGCCAAGACAGATTTTTTTTTTTTTTTTAAATAGGCTACTGTAATTTTGTGTATGTGCATATCTGGATCGCGCCATCTTTGTGCGCGCGCTTTGGATCTGTCAGTCAGCGCGAGTAAGATTGTTTTTTTTTTTACATCAGCATGAGTTTGAAAATCACATTTCATTGGTTCAGACTCATGCCATCGAGAATTCGCTATAAATATTTACAAAGTTGGAATGCTGCGTTTAACAACAATACTAAACTTATGCTGAGGGGAAGAGCCAGTCGTGGAGAACTGACCAGAGAAAATTGGCATTTTTCATGGTCAAAGGAAAGGTACTCCTCTCAGAAAATGTACAAATAAAGATACTTTTAGATGTTTAATTGCTATTTGGAGCATTGGGATCGCTAGACGAGGGCTTAATGAACTAATTTTTGTGAAAACCTCAATTTCGACCAAAACTGCCATTTTTCACTTGTTTTGCCAGTAGCTCGAAATTAGCCCTTGAGCATTCTGACTCATTTTGCCAGCACGGGTCACATATGATGACCAAAACTCCAAAAAACCCAAATAATGATGCACCGATATTGTCTTGATCATATTTTGTTTAGTTCATAATCATGTTCTGTTTCAATGTCTTGTTCTGTTTAGTTTCTAGTCATGGTTCCCATTCATTCATTAGATGTCATGGTTCCTGATTAGTTCACACCTGTTCTCTGTTCCGTTGATTATCTTTCCTTGTGTATTTAAGCCCTGGGGGTTCATTTACATGGCAACGATGTACTAAAGAAAAAGTGTTTCCTTTTTCTTTTCTTTTTTTTGCGTACAGGTGACAACATTGTCAAAACGATCCCTGTTCACACGAATCCGCGAAAACATCTGTATTATTTATGCCAGGGCAGTAGTTGGTGATGTCACTTTGTAAAGAAACACTACGTGCTTATAGACTGAATGCATAATATGCATGCGCATGATATCACCGTTTTCACAAATTTGCATTTTTGTAGTTTACACTGAGATAATCGTTTTCAAAAACTTTTTTTTTTTTTTGTGTTTTCAGGCCCCCAAAACGCTGTTGTCATGTAAATGAATGGCCAAAATGCATAAAAAGTTTTACATTTTTAGTTAAAAACGGTGTTGTGTAAACAGCCCCTCAGTTTTAGAGTATTAGTAGACTGTTAGGTTAGGGTTAGGTGTTAGGGTAAGTAGAAATGACATGTAGTTGAATAGTTACTTATAGTCGGTAAAATGTCTGTTGTGGGACCTTCAAAATAAAATGTTAGCAGATATTAAGCAGACAGTTTACTAATACTCTAATGAGAGTTAGTTGACATGTAGTTGCAAAGTTACTTATAGTCAGTAGAATGTCTAAAATGGACTATCGAAATAAAATGGCCTGTATGACTTGCATCTCTTTCCTCTGTGGAGCACAAAAAGACATGATAGTCAAAATGAGTTGTATGGTGTACTATATTGGTTATTTACCAAATATAATTGATTTTTAGTTGAAATTGGATGTTTATAGGCTACATTTTATTTAATTGTGCCTCACTTCATGAGGGTGAGTAAATAATTTTTGGGTGAACTTTCCCTTTAAGACACATTTGATGAAGTTACATATAAGCTTCCTTATTGAAAGTACCATTTGAATGCACAAACAAATTGCACAGAAAAATGGAGATAGAACAGAAAGTGTCTCATCGGTGTCTCTTCATGGTGCAGTCTCCTATTATAAAGTCCTGTGTCAGTCTCCTATCCTGAAAGAGTGGTCTCTGAATGGACACAGTGGACACTGTTTGTTCCAACTGACCCTCCCTATTCATATCCACCACAATGTTGGGACAGAGCGGCAGCTAGCACCGGTTCTGTGATAAGAATCAGCACTGCCTACAACTTTGGGTTTGCTAACACACAAAAACACATCCTCAGTTTAATATAGGCAGAATGTTCCTCTAGTCCACCATGAGTTTTTAAGGTGCACTTTCTGGTCATTAATACTGTCTGAGAGGGAAAAAAAGAGAGCGGAGGAAGTCAAGAAGAAATTTTGGGAAGGAAGCGAAACAGAACAGCTGATCAGAATGCCTGGGAAATCTCTGCTTTCCTGTTCATGGCCGTCTCCACCTATAACACAGCTCATACTGGGGAGAAAGTTCTCTTTGAATGTTAGAGGAGGCCATTTGTATCAGAATGTTAAGCTACTTGTGTCCAAACAGTTCTTGATTGTCAACAGCTTTATGTGGCCTGATTAACATGTAACTGCAACTTTTTTTCCTCGCAATTGACCCTTCGCAAAGACCCGCCCCCCTTAGTTACTGTTGCTTTGTCCGACAAGCCATGGCGTTGTCACGCCACACAGAGTGAAAAATACATCACAGAGCAAAGAGGACACTGACAACACGTCGACAGACAAGACAGAGCAGGTTACTTATGATATTAAAAAAAGTCCCAGCTTTCAAATTGTGTAATTTTTTAAGAAATTCGAACAATAAAAACCGTTTTGTGTCGTGACAGATTGCTGTAGCGCTGTAGCGCCTCAGCTCAAGCGGCTGGTGAACCGACCATCTCTTCCTACTAGTTAATTCATAGCATCAAATAAACATGAATGAACATGAGAAGGAATGTTGTTTCAAACGTGGAAAGACGTCAATACACACCATTTTTCAAGTTCAAGTCCACCGAGGTTAATCTAACTCCTGACTGCTTTGTCGGCCAAAATGGCGGATTCAGCGTTATGATTGGTTAGATCGCTTGTCAATCAAACTCCCGGCGAAGGGTCAATTCAGACTTTTTTTTTTTTTTACTCAGAATTCTGCATGTATATGCAGTCAGATCAGTTGTCTAAAACTTCTGGGGGGAAAATAGAATTTTAAAATGTAAACTACTTACAATTCTGAGAAAAAAAAGTCGCGAGATAATCACAAAGTCGCAATTACCTTTTTTATTTTCATTCTGAAGCAGAAATGTACAGAAGCCCCCCCCAAAAAAGTATATTGTGGCCACAAATTAACAGTTCGTTCCCACAACTTACTAATACGTCAGTGTGTTTTACTAATTCGTACCCTCATTTTAAGTAAATCGTGCACATTATATAATAACTTATCCCCTCGTTTTAGTAATTTGTGGCCATGTTGTAATAATTCGTTACCTTGTTTTAGTTAAGTCAAAATGAGGGAACGAATTAGTTCAGCTTGGCCATGATTTACTAAAATGAGGGAATTAATTAATAAGTCATGGGAACGAATTTTTAATTCGTGGCCACAATTTACTAAAACGAGAGAACAAATTCTTAATTCGTGGCCACGATATATATTTTTTGTTTGCATGTCATGTGCGTGAACTTCTATAAAACTGACATATTAATGGTTTGACACTGTTGTGCAGTACATATGCATTTTATTTATGGATAACATATGTATAGATTTGTCAAAATTTGCAGTATACTATAGAACTTTTCCAATATGATGAAAATGACAAATGACTTTTCATTTCCAATGTGATGAATTAATCTGATGATTTGAAACAAAAGATTCATAAAGCTTCGAAGCTTCATGAAGCAGTGTTTTGAAATCGCCCATCACTAGATATTGTTGAAAGTCGTTATTTTGTTTTTTTGGCGCACAAAAAGTATTCTCGTCGCTTCATAACACTAAGGTCGAACCACTGTAGTCACATGAACTGTTTTAAATATGTCTTACCTTTCTGGGCATTAGAAAGTATTAAATATCTTGCTGTCAATGGAGGCCTCACTGAGCCATCGGATTTCATCGAAAAAAATCTTAATTTGTGTTCCGAAGATGAACGAAGGTCTTACGGGTGTGGAACGACATGATGGTGAGTAATTAATGACAGAATTTTAATTTTTGGGTGAACTAACACTTGAAGTAATATCAACTTTTTTGACTCCATTTAAACATTTGATTGGTTCTGCCAAGACATTTTTACACAACATTACATTTAAAAAAAAAAAAAATTAGTCTAACTATTCTTTCAAAATAATAAATAAAACAGAAGCATTTATATATGCTTATATATGTATATGATTGGACAAGATCTCTCTGAGAAATCTAATAGGATATGTGGCAGTAAAAGGGCATCTGATTGGACGGGAGTGAGCTGTTGGGCAGATAAAGTACTGACCAACGCACAGAGGAGATCCACAGCCTCCAGAATCAGCTCCTGATGGCCGACGCGGGTCACCGCCAGCTCCTCCAGATCCTGATGCGAAATCTTCAGAAGCTGCTCTCCATCTATCTTCTCTCTCTCAAAGTTAGCAACATATTGCTGGAGACTGTCGTCCAGCCCTGAAGAGAGACAGAACACAAAGAAACTCTTTCAGGGAGTGAGTGTGAATCCACATGTGTTTTGACACCACAAGTGTCAGTGCAAACATTGAGACACTGAGTCAATATAAGACATTTGCACTAGCCTGAAGAGTCCCGCTCCTTAGTGTTTCTCATGTACAAGTGCCAGTTACCTGATCTGAGAACAGAGCGTTGTAATATAATAAGACCTATGAGATCACACCACTGTCCTGTAGCAGGACTCCATGTGTGTGAGAAAATGGAGCCATGCTGGTATTACTTCCACAAACACACAACACACACAATCAGCACATGAGTTGTGTCTGACAGACGGCACAGCAAGTGTTTTCTGAAGAATGATGTCTCTTGGCAACTTTGCCTGTTTGATTGTGTGATTTCCCAGCACAAAATTACCAACTTAACTTTTTCCAACATATGTAAGGGTTGGCATGAATGAGTGAATATCACAAACCTGTCAAAACCAAGTCTGGGCCATATTTCACCTCAAAGTTATATAATAAAATATAAGAACATTATATAAAATAAAGTAAATATAATAATTAAAGCTGCTGTCCATAACTTTTTTTTTTCTTTTGGTTAAAAATTATCCAAAATCAATTTTTGAGCAAGTACATAACCAGCCAGTGTTCAAAACTATCTCCTTACCTTAGCCCGATTCATAAAGGTAAGCTTGTAATAATGTTTTTACGTCACGTCTGTAAACAGAAAGAAGGAGTCCCAGCTAGTAGGCTATATTTATAGGATTATTTATAGCATTTTCTCACAGCAGCTGGAATAATTAAACTTATCATTTTGATGGCGGATTGTAATCCAGAAAGATCCAAATGACAGTCACCAGTGACAACTGGAGATTCACTCGTAGTCAAAAGCAAAAGACTTCGGACTGTGGAGTGGCTACAGAAATTGAAATCTACAGGTAACGCTAATACACACTAAATACACATAGTCACGCAATGCTGATGTTGTTAGCATTAACCATTTGAGAACAAAGTATAACAATAATAATCATTTGCATGGTTTGGCGTGATCTGAGCCAAGCGATCGTTAGATTTAATCACCATTGGCAGCACGATTTATGCTTTTTTTTCTCTGTTGGTCAGAACAAAAGTGGCAGATTTGTTACTTACTCCTTCAGATGACATTTTCCGGTGAAAATTCTTATTTTGGTCATACTTCCAAGACTTAGAATCTGTGATTCTGAAGTACAGTATCCACACCGATGTGGTGACTGACACCAAACATTAGATTCATCCGTGCTGAGGAGCCATGCCAATGCACAACCCACGTAAAAATGATAATTTCCGCAAATAACTGCAATTGCAGGTTTCAAACAGAGATGGCGACAAAGAGGCAAAACTTATGTACTGCAGCTTTAAATATATACATAAATAAACACATAAATAAAATTATTATATCATTATTTTAATGACAGTTAACTACATTTCCTCCCTAAATTCACACTCATAACTATAACCCCAAAAATAAGATTTAAATTGTAAAGTATTCATCATTGTGTGTTGTTTTGCCTTTATGCTGATTTTAATGAAGTATAGGCCTAAATTGTATTGAAGTCATTAGAATCATCGCTGAAAATAATGAGAATAAGAAAATCCAAAAGCAAAATATACAGACAAAGTAATAAAAAAAATGCAATTAATCATGCCCAATGACCTGTGCGAAAATTGCATAAGGAATATTCTTACCAACTGCGCAATTCATACTTGAAATATCACCTTCATGTTTAATTTAATTGTGACTTAATTAATTACGTTTAATTCATGTAATTAATCTGATTAAAGTTTGTTTGACAGCTCTAGTCAGAATGCAAAATGATCCTGAGAAATTATCATGTAAAAAAGATTTTTCAAAGTTGTAAATAAAGATTATTGAAATACGTATAACAGTCTTTCTATACTTCAAAATTTCACGTTTAATTCAGTGTATTACTTGCCATTTCTTTGTAGTTATTTGTTTTATAGCAATTTCTGAGTGAAAATTGTTTCAAACTAAATCCTACACCATTTTTTTCAGCATAGGCTTCATTTTCTTTATGCATTTTATGAATATTTTCTATATATTCTTTTTTTTTTTTTATCTAGGATAGAAATGACCTGGGCATGTTTTGGTAAGATTCACCCTTGTTTGACTCATTTGAATGCATTTCACTGGAAGGCTGAAGACTTACAGTACTGTGCAAACCAAGTCTGAAAAGACACAGTTAAAGCTTTTTAGCTGAAACTCTTGTCTGAAGCAGGGGAGGTGAGCTCAAAACACCCTTCTGTCCACTGTTTGCGTGACTGCAGTATGAAAAAGTGGCTCTTTGTGGGGGGTAGACAGCCCTTTTAAAATCAAAGAGAAAGTAAGAAAAGGAGGCAAAGAGGGGTCAAAGGGCAAAGTTAGGGACTCCTGAATACCCTCCACCCTCAACGCCCCTACTGAGAGACAACAGCTGCATTTTCTGAGCTCAAAAAGAGAGACACAGTGTCAATGGAACCGGCAGAGAAAAGCTGCCACATACGAGAAAGTGTCAGCAATAACGGTCCACCAATGTAGTGAGAGCAAACTAACT
The DNA here is from genome assembly GCA_039654765.1 of Mylopharyngodon piceus. Lineage (NCBI taxonomy): Eukaryota > Metazoa > Chordata > Actinopteri > Cypriniformes > Xenocyprididae > Mylopharyngodon > Mylopharyngodon piceus. The sequence goes on from CM077456.1 coordinate 24,227,841, forward strand.
TCAGCTTTTGTTATCTCTAATTCTCAGGGTATTTCTGTGTTAAATAATCTGGCAAATGGCATGTGCCGTTCAGTGTGATTGACATGCACATTTGGTGATGAAGTGTCTGTAAACTGGTGAAATGATGAAGTGAAAAAGCAGGTTATGTTTCTGACAGAGATAAAATCTCCAAATAAGAATCAGAATAATTTTGAAAGAAGTCTCCTATGCTCACCAAGGCTGCATTTATTTGATCAAAAATACAGTAAAACAGTAACATTTTGAAAATTCCAAAATTTAAAATAACTGTTTTCTATCTGAATATATTTTAAACTGTAATTTATTCCTGTTATGGCTGAATTTTCAGCAGCAATCACTCCACTCTTCAGTGTCACAGGCTCCGTCTATTTTCTATTTCCAGCTCCTCCAATCATAGGGGTTTGACAGTCTCACGGTTTATAAGAGAAAGTTGAAGAAAACAGAAGATAAAAGCGGATGTTTGGGTGGAGATCTGTTTACATGAGCACATGCTCTGCATGCCTTCAAATCAAGCATTAAAAGAATAGTTCACCCAAAAAAGATAATTCAGATCCAAAAAAATGACCAGAAAACATCATATAAGCCTCATAAATGTAACCCATACGACACATCTCATGATTCATTCCAAGTCTTCTGAAGCCACAATAGCTTAGTGTGAGGAATACAAGCTGTTATTCACTGAAAACCTTCTCCTCTGCCACAGCATGTCAATCTAAATAAGAATGATAAAATAAGGTGAACTGTCAATAAGGTGAACTGTCTTTTTAAGACAAACTAATGAGTGGAAGCTACCATCAAAAGATTTCTCTTAAAAGCTGACCAAAATAAAAATCCTCAAGAGGGTTCCATGTGATAACAACTTCTAATCTTGTTTAGAAAAGTGCCTCAGATATAAACCCTTACCCAAGTGGGTATTTAGCTGAGATAATAATGCTCCCAGTACAGTACTCATGCTGTAGCATTTAGGAAATTTGGCTAGAAAAGTTGGCTGCTTTAACTATTAATGCCTGAGGTCTTTCACACTGTGCTGCTACATGGTGGGAAAGAGCAAAGACTTTAGATACAAAAAGACAGTGCACTCATATTACTATGAATGGGAGAAAGTGCAACGCACAATATAGCAAAATAAGACCCGCCTTCTAAATAAAAGAACCAATCACCGATTGGTAAAGTCTTTGCATCACCGCAGCTGCCGTAAGAAGCTCCGATTGCTATAGAAAAAGTCAGTGTTCTGAGATGCGTGCTTATAACTGCATATGCGCATTGGCGGATCTAGTCTGAAAAATGCTTTTTAATGCTATTTGGGCATAAGAAACAACATTTATGAGACTTCATTGGTGATTTCAAATATGAAATTTAATCGTAAGCTTGGTGAACAGCTTTGGAGAATTTGATGTTTCCCCATTCAAGAGATGGGAGCTGTACTTGCATGACTGAAATAGCTGCCCGAGAGGTGTTTCAATTACTTGACTTAAAGAAATAGTTCACCCAAAAATGAAAATTATCCAATAATTTACTCACCCTCAACCCATTCTAGGTGTATATGACTTTCTTCTTTTAGCCGAACACAATCATCCTGGCTCTTCCCAGCTTTGTAATGGCACTGAATAGTGCCCAAGTTTTTGAAGCTCCAAAAAGCGCATCCATCCATCATAAAAGTAATCTCCAGTGGGTTAATAAAGGCCTTCTGAAGTGAAGCGATGGGTTTTTGTAAGAAAAATATCCATATTTACAACTTTATAAACTATAATCACAGTCGAGTTTCGGCGAAAAGGGTGACCTCTGACCTGAAATATGATATATGATGTATGGTGTATGACGTATGACGTATGACGTAGACGTAGCTTAAGCTTAGGTGAGAATTGACTAACGCAGAAGCGCAGAGCAAAACAAAACGCTGGTCACAAATTAGAAGTCTAAAACGAGAAGTTTTAGAGAAAAATGCCAAACCACATGAACATCATATTTCCTAAGGCATACATCGGGTGAATTAAATATGGATATTTTTCTTTTTGGAGCTTCAAAAACTTGGGCACTATTCAATGCCATTACAAAGCTGTGAAGAGCCAGGATATTATTTAACATAACTCCAATTGTGTTCGGCTGAAAGAGAATAGTCATTTACACCTAGGATGGCTTGAGGGTGAGTAAAATATGGGATCATTTTCATTTTTGGGTGAACAATTCCTTTAAAGAGACTTTGGGAAACAGGCACTGCAAACCCCCCTAATCATATCCACTGACCCCACTCACATCCAAATGACTAACAAGCTTGAATGTGCCATATTAGAGAGCCGAGGAACCTGAGTTTCATTTACAAATGAGAGAGTAGAGTGCCTCTCTTTCCTCCATGGCCTGTCTTTCCCTCCCCACCCCCTGTCCCGGTGGAGTCTCTCATTGACAGAGCTGGCCTGCTTTCCTGAGAGACCAGCGCTGAGAAAGTCAGCTTGTGTACAAAAGGCAGTAGCAGTGTGTATTTCCAAAGCTTTCCTACTGAGCCTTTGGAGACCTGAAGAATGTTTATTGTTCTCCGTATGCGACTGAAACTCTTCCAAGATTCCGAAACGGTCCTGAGCGTTACGCTTCCATATCTAGACCTGCATGAATCATACGCCATTCCATTTTTTGCCCTTTAGTAGAAGTCTAAGAAGGGAAATATGCAAACAAAATATTTTCACTTAAAACAAAGCATGCATCACACTGAGGACTTTGCTAGAATGATGTCACAGTCTGTCTGCCCTCCTGCCTGGTCAAAGTGGATCCACAAATATCTTAATTTCAAAAGCGAATTAATTCATTTGTACCGCAACCACATAAAACCAGCTTTATCTTGCACTTTAAACTTTCATTGAATAACCATTCAAATGCCTCCCTGGTTGAAAATCCAAGCTATATTTACATTAGGCAGCACAACAAAGAAATAGTACTACAATACTCCAAGTCCAGCTGCACTTTTCTTTGTAGTCCAGAAACACACTCTACGCAAGTATGCTAATTCAGACATGAATGCTATTACCAACGTAATGGAAGTGTGTAGCATTGTTGTATACTTACAAGTTTTACAAACCTCACTTCTCATTGGGTCGATAGATTTACCTTCAAATGTATGTGACATTAAACCAGAGTGTTATTATTCACATGACTTATTTTTCCTAATGCAAAGCGCAAATCCCACCCCACAGATGATTTCAGAAAAATCACGATCGCGACAAACAGTAATGTTCTCTCTCACAACCCAGCTAACAGGGTACGTTCTCAGAACTTTGGCTTAACGTTCTAGCAAGGTTTTCTCAAAGTTCTGAACAAATATTCTTCAGTAACTTTAATAGAACATTCGATCAAAGTTATATAGTTATATGTTCTCAAAAGGTTAGCACAATAACATTATTTAGCACACCGTTAGTTGTTTAGCTTCATAGCTTAGCCTATAACCTATGCAAATTTTCAGTTATATTTATATAGTTTCTATATAAATTATACATGTTTGTTTGATCAGGCATGGTCTTAGACAGAATCGACTCAACAGGTGGACCGAATTGTTGCTTAGCTCACTGTCTTGCAAAGCTAAAACTGACTTCACATAGTTGCAAAAAGTATCCTTTGCAATGATGAAGAGCCATCACTGATAAACTTCAAGTTTTTGTTTTTTGACAAAAGTCAGTCCTGCTTTTTAGCAATAAATAGCACAAAACTGTTCACTATCAGTACAGTCTATTTTGCTTGGCTGGCCTTGTCATTTACTAGCGTATACATTGTTTAGCTATAGCCTTCACTACAGTCAGCTCATCACTGTGGACACGTGCTTAGTTGTCTGAGCTGTGAATAAGTGAAGTTTGGCACACATTCCACAGCTTGGGGGGTCAATAGAGGGAATGTTTGCTCCGCCCCTCCTCACCCACTAAAAACAAGTGTGCGCATGGAAAGCAAGAGTGGATGAAAGAAACATTTGGTGCATTTAGTGTCCCTTTCAATGGTGACGTGACATCAGTCTTTTCCATCGGCAGGAGATGAGGGACAACAAAGGCAGTATTGGGGGGTGGGGGAGAGAGAAAGGGATGGAAAAGAGAATTTCCTCCATCCAGACCCTCCAGAACTCAACAAAGCGTCCACATAGTCGTGCTGTTCCTGAAGCTCTGCTTGTGTATTCTGGGGTAATTCCAGCAGTGACATAACAGCTTCCTGTTTGAGAGAGTTTGAGCTCATTGAGACTCAATTATCCTGATAGTACCTGAATAGGACTGTTGAATAGGAATACTCTATTTTTGTAAAGCTTTAGAGGGGTCATGTAATGAAAAACATGATTTATTTCATATGCGAAATGGTTTGCCAATTATAACATAAGTCATTTACATACATACAAATCTTAAAGGTGCAGTAACACATTCTAAAATTATGATGCAAGATACCTTAACTAATATTATAAGAGGACATTTTGGGGGAAATATGAAGTGTAGGATATGGCCCCTTTAAGCCCCAATTAATTAACTGGTGCTAATCCATAAACAAGTGAAAACCAGAGTCAGGTTATGAGAGCAGAGCACATCAGTGAGAGTACAGCAGCTTGCTAATAAGTCATCTTAAGTAAGTCATCACCTGCTGTAAGCAGCTGCAAGTCAAGCCGAGGCATTTCTCTCAGCCGTTACATGCCACAAGAATTAAATAAGCTACATGAACTTGGAATGAACTGGGACGGACAGACAGAACGATAGAGACAGAGAGACAGACAGACAGAGAGACAGAAAACAGATAGATAGATAGATAGATAGATAGATAGATAGATAGATAGAGACAGATAGTCAGGCAGACAGACAGACCAACCGACAGACAGATAAATAAATAAATAGACAGTCAGACAGACAGACAGATACAGACAGACAGACCAATAGATATACAGTCAGACAGACAGACAGACAGATAGATAGATAGATAGATAGATAGATAGATAGTCAGGCAGACAGACAGACCAACCGACAGACAGATAAATAAGTAAATAAATAGACAGTCAGACAGACAGACAGATACAGACAGACAGACCAATAGATATACAGTCAGACAGACAGACAGACAGACAGACAGATAGATAGATAGATAGACAGACAGACAGACCAATAGATAGATATACAGTCAGACAGACAGATTGAGACAGTCAAACAGATAGATAGAAACGTAGACAGACAGACAGACAGACGGAGACAGACAGATTGTTCTACTTACTTTTTTATGTTTGTATATGTACATGTGATTTACTGTATGTTGATATGTTGATGTTAGAAAAAAATTAGAAATTTTTTGCCAATACATTGTATTGCCATGCCAATAAAGCACACTTTGAAATGAATTGAATTGACAGACAGATAGATAGCGGCAGACAGACAGTGAGATAGAGACAGACAGATAGACCGATAGACAGACAGACAGATACATAGACAGACCAATAGATAGAGACAGTCAAACAGACAGACTGACTGACAGACAGACAGATAAATAAATATAGACAGTCAGAAAGACAGTGACAGACAGACAGATAGACAGAAAGATAGACAGACAGATACAGACAGACAGACCAATATATAGATAGAAAGACAGTCAGATAGACAGACCAATAGATAGAGACAGACAGACAGACAGACTTGGGATTTGTCTGCCAGGACAACTGTCACCTATATCTCCTCTTTATTGGTGTGAGGGCGGAGCTAAAGTATGTTTGCGTCTGTGTGTGTATGAGTCAGAGTCAATGTTGCTAACAAAGACGAAACTGCCGTCTCCGCCTGATACACAAACAGTCCAACCGCAGTCACGCAACTCACTCATGTGTGACAATAATTTGTGGACAAGTCCCAAAAAAACCTACAACACAACAATGATACTGTGATGATGTCAGAAAGGTGTGGCCAGGATGTACAAATGAGATTTAATCACTAAAAGGAAAAACATGTCCTTTGTACTGAGTGAAGTATGTCAGTCTGGTGAAAAACTCAGGCGTGTTACTGCACGATTCCTGCCGATAGCAGATCATTTCATCAACAGCTTCAGGCATTTTTTCAGTCAAATGTATTTCTCCACCTGATTCATTTGAATTGCACTGAATGTACTTGATGGGTTATACACATGCAATATGTGTTACAGTATGTGAAAGCAGCGCTCCTTGTACTGAGGGGACTCGCAAACATATTTGTATTGCTAAGTCCAAATGTCATTGAAACTGTGGTCACGTTTTGCTAATTATCCACTAACTTTCTGCAGATTGCTTCGAAAACAAACAATTTTTTATAGCTAATAAAATACATAACACGATGCAGTAATCAGAGATCTGCCGACCTGGAGACAAGGTGCTGGTGTGTGAACGGTTGGTGTAGCGTGACCTCATAAGGACATGTAAACAGACAGTAACGGTTAATGCTGGTAGTTTTTATCAGTACCTCCAGGATTCAAATGTAAACACAAGGTCATGCTTGAGTCCTGGATCTGTGACATTTGCTGATTCACTGGGAAACCAAATATATGAACTGGTCTAGGATCAGCTACCTAACTATTGTGTTTATATATATTTCTATTTTAAATAAATGCTGTTCTTTTCCACTTTCTATTCATCAAAGAATCCTGAATATATATATATAAAAAATGTATCACAGTTTCCACAGAAATATTAAGCAGAAAAACTGTGAATAAGAAATGTTATTTGAGCAGCAAATCAGCATATTAGAATGATTTCTGAAGGATCATGTGACACTGAAGACTGGAGTAATGATGCTGAAAATTCAGCTTTGCATCACAGGAATATTACATTTTAAAATATATTGAAATAGAAAACATTTATTTTAAATTTTAATAATATTTCACAACAATACTAGTTTTACTGTATTTTTGATCAAATAAATGTGGCCATGGTGAGAATAAACAACATTAAACAATTTTACCAATCTTAAACTTTTGAACAGTATTTTAATTATGTATTAATCATTAATAATTAATATTTAATAATGTTTATTAATTAATCAAATTACTTATTAGAATTTGCTGAGAAAAGCCCCCAAATGAAGATTCAATTGCATTATTGTGGCATTTGAGTAAAGCACTAAACATAAAAAGTGGCTTTAAAAGTAATATTTTGTTTGTTTTATTTTCATATCATTGAACATAAGCATTGGCCAACAGTAAACAACAGTCCATTTGCAACTGAGTGAGTCAGTCAGTTAGGCAGTCTCACACGACGGTTTTTCGTAAGCCTCATTTAGTAGCCGATTGTTATCCATGATGGTTGTGTAATTTCTAGGGTTCACTTAAACTAAAATGACTAATAAAATAAGAAGGCAGAGGTAGAAGAGTATAGATTTCAATTCGTTTTCTATGGAAATAAACCTTTATCTATTAAATGAACCTTAATTTTGCAAAATGTTTACTCGAAACTCACTTAAAAATATGAAGTGTTTGTTTTTGTCAATTAACAACAATATCAAAGTAACCTTTCGGTCAAGGCAATTAGTTACAAAAGAGTGCAACAGTCGATTTCCAGAAGTAAATACTCCATTCATTTTCTCCATAAGGAAATTGATTTTTAACAATTACTTATAAACCTTTAAAGACAGCCATGCTGTGAGCTACAAGGTTGTTAATCAATGATATTTGCTTTTGTTGAACCCATCATGATCATGTTGAACAGCAGAATTCATGGTGAAAAACATTACATGATGCTGTACAGAATACAGAAAATTCCACCAATCAGAGAGTTGAAAAAAGCAACACAAGCTCCGCCCACTCCCATGAAGCACCGCAAATGTAAAAGTAATTGAGTCGGTCTCCCTACGCTCTCAAAATTATTAAATATTTCTAAATATATATGCATATTTTAACAATAAGCTTAAAATATGTTTTTTTTTTTTTTTTTTTACATATATATCAACATTTTAAAAACATAGTTTTATATTTCTTCAGTTTTTTATTAGATTATGCTGCTATATTGTAGTTCTTTCCATCACATTAAGTACACAGTCTTGTACCTTTGTATTTTTGTCTGATTTTCAAAAACTTTTTTGCTTCAAACCAAAATTTGTAGTGTTTTGATTCACCTCATAGCTGGTTGGCTTGGTTCGTAGCTTATAACGCTTTAACAAAGACTTTTTTAAAAATCCAGATGGGAAAAATTAAAGGAAAAATTACTTCCGGAACCAGTCGTCCAATCATTCTGTTTGTTCTATCTACGTAACCTATTTATTTCTGACTTCGAATCGGATCAGTTCATTGCAGTGCACCATGGGATTTCACTAGCCCTCCACCTTCCCCAGCACCACCTGCCTAGATCTGCTTGGGGGGGGTTCTCCATATGTTTCCTTGCTGAAGCCTGAATTCAATTCACTGTTTTCATGTGCATTTTTAGATGTATCCTCACTCATCCAGAAGCAGCAGTGTAGCAGATCTAGTCCACCAAGACCAATATGTACATTCCATGCTTATTAATAAATGCTGAAATTAAAAATTTAAGAGTTGTCATGATTGAAATATAAATATATAGACTTAAATGTCTGTTTTCATCCAGTAAGTTTAATGATGGCAGCCGATCCTAGATCAGTACACTTCCTTTAAGACATAGGCTACTTAGAGACCCGAGTATATCACATCTGTTGACTTCTGCATTGTCTGAGGCAGCTTTTATTGTCTCAAACTGGCGTCAGGAGAGCTACGCTAGTCCTTTATTAGCACCAAAGGCCAACTTTTACCCAGAGTCTGAACAGCAGGTTTAGGACCTTTAAGGTGGCTCAGTTTATAATTAGATGCATCTGCTGAAAAGTTCTCTCTATTTAGAATGGTGAATGGCTTGGACCAAAACCATCTCAGAAGTCTTTCACATCACATGGCCAGACATTTCTGGTTAGCAGAGAATTATAGGTATTTCATATTGTGGTGGACCTTGACGCTTTACTCAAGGTTTCTGCTAAGTGAAAGTTTCTTATGGTTTTTACGTTGTTTCAGGCAGTTGGAGCAAGATGGAGAGCATGTATGGAAATGGAAACAAAATAATTCCAAGACTTCTAGAATTAAACAAAGATGTAAGATCTGTCCAGAGTAGTATTTGGTCTCACAGAGACACATGGCATTCATAACATCTGATGCATTAACCTCATTAGCCTTTCCATCAATATTTCTAATTATGAACTTCATATCCGCCATAACTTTAACAACAACTAACAATGAATGAGATGGAAATGGAAAGCAGTCCGAATGCGAAAATAATACCCAAACAGTTCTTAATAAAATTACCCATAATGGCGTATAACATCTAATAAGTGCTAAGCAAGAAAACAACATTCACATTCAAACGACCAACCACAACATATCCATCCTACACAAAGTAATTTGCTTATGCAAATAAACTAAAAGGAGTGAAAATTTCCATTGCTGCAATTTATCACTTTTTTGATAAATTGAGAAGTGGTCTATTATTAGAAAGTTAGGCCTACTGGTATGTTTATTCACCAAAACTAACAACAATTAGTTTAAAAATACCAACTGATATTGTAATATTTGCAGTGGATAATTAATGTAAGGGATTGTGTAATGATAATATAATGCTTATAGGACTCAAAACAATTATTATTAATAACTATTAAACACTATTACTTCAAATTATTGTATCACAAAACTGTAAACAACACTTTAAAATAATAAATAGGCTATGCAATAAATGAAACAATAAATATGTATCAATATGATCTCTCCATGTTATATATTTGTTTTCGGATATGAATGGTTTAGCAGAAGTTTAGTAGACTTTTCAAGTTTCAAGTCAGTTTCGATCATGCTTTGGGAGGAATAAATAAACATTTGAGTTTCTGTGTTTGGTTAGAGATGTAGATGTTGCCTTTACAATCATTTACCATGGTAATCATCGTTTCTGACAGAAGTTACTATTGTTTTGTTTTTGTTTTACAATAAAACTAATATTTAAATATATATCATTTTAATATTTAATATAAATATAAATATAATATATTTAATATATAATTTATTTTCTCAAAACTGTTAATAAGACAACTCATTGTATTGTTGTAAAGTAAACTAGAGTTACAGGTGCATTTTAAGAGCACAAAGTTAATTCATTAAAGGAACTGTGTATTATATTAAAGGGGTTTAAATTCAAGAACCAAGTCATTCAGTTCCTACCTCTGATCCAGTCCACAACCTGAGTCGGTGTCCACTTTGTTATCGGCTCCATTCTTCTGTTCAGATATTCAGAAAGTTTCGGCCAAGTTCTCAAACTCACTAAAGTGAAATAAAGTTTCCCACGCTACACTTGAGCGTCCTTTCTCATGTCTAACAACTGAACACTGATGATCAGATCAGAGGAACAGCACTGAAGCTCTACCCACAGACCGAAACTAAACACTCGATCGAGAGAGAGAGAGAGAGAGAGAGAGAGAGAGCGGGCGGATCGTGTTACACACAGGTCAAATTTATATCTCTGCTAAATCGTCTGTATGGGGCAGTGAGGGTCAAACACATGACTCGACATTTCACGTGAGAAACTTTATTCCCAAAAATCTGAGGTCAATTTAGAAGCCTGCTATTTCTCAAAACACGATATATATAGGCACTTAGGTTCGGTAAGATGTTTTGTTTTTGAAAGAAGTCTCTTGTGCTCATCAAGGCTGCATTTATTTGATCGAAAATACATTGAAAACAGTAATGTGAAAAAAAAAAATACAGTGAAAACCGTAATAAATATTATTACAAAAAAGTTTTCTATTTTAACATAGCCTATATTAAAATGTATTTTTTTTTTTTGTAATCAAAGCTGAATTTCAGCATCATTACTCCAGTCTTCAGTGTCACATGATCCTTCATTCCATTATGATGATTTAAAACATTATTGTTATTATTATTATCAACATCAATGTTTTGCATATATAAAACGCTTACAATAAATTCTAAAAACACAATACATAAAATATAAATAAATATATTTTATATATATATTATATAAATATATATTATAAAATATAAAAATAAATAAAAAAATCTTTATCTGTTAAAAAAACTTTAATCTTTTTAATATTATTTTTATTTATTTAAAATATAATATATTAAAATTTATATATAAAAAAATTATATTATCAGATGTCTCAACAGCACTTGTGAATGTCATGTATTTTCTAATACGCACCGCCCTCTACTGGCCAGTATTTAAAAGTACAAATGGAAACCTGCCTCTGATCGATCACCACCTCATCTTTCTTTTTTTTTCCGATGCACTTTTTTGTTTCATAGCAACAATGTCAAAAATTATTTTACAGTACATTTATTACGGTAGGCCTATTCAAATTTCTGCTACAGATCTAATGTAAGTTCTCATTCTGTCTATATGCAACTGCATGCAATAAAAGCAGGTTTTTATACTTTATTTAGTTTTAGTTATTTTAGTAGCTAGCTACTTCAACTTTAAACGAAAAGGAATGTTGAAATAAAATACGTTTAAGTTTCTTTTATATTTTATTTCAAGTACTAAAGATGTTTTTTATGGTTTTAGTTTTAGTTAATAACTGACTCAACATGAACATTTGACAGTTCAGCTGTATGTATTTATGGTAATCACTGAAAACTAGCAATGTGCTTTATTAAAACACATGCGGTAGCATATAAAGCATATTCAATTTGGCTTTTAGTCATTTTCAAAAACAAAATGAAGAAACAAACTACTGAAGAGAAAGATCTCAAAAATATCTTATATAAAACATGTTTCACTTGTTTAAAAATAAAGAGTGTGTGTCCTTCACATCGGTCTATTGCACAACACATGCATTGGAGCAGTGCTGTTCTGAACTCAGCTGTGCCTCACATATGGCAGTCATACACGCCCACTGCTCTTCTGCACTGTTGGCCCGCAGCATGAAGGTCCGTTTGCTGTCCTTAGGTGTGATTGTCCAGCCAAATGTCCCATCATCACCTTCCAGCATCTCCACCTTTGCTCCAACCAGATTAATGGCCTTTTCTGCTGACTAGGCAAAGATTACACAGTAGCAGTTAAAAATGTTGATCGTTTCAATCACTTTCACAACTATTTTTTTTTCCGAGCTAATGAACGATAAAAACATTGACAACCATTCAGAATCCATCCTGCTTTAATCCATCCTTTAGCTCGTGCATAACAGCAGACATAACGTCAGCGCGCGTTTACAATAAAGAGAACGATATCGTCCGCTGGTGTGGTCGTTAATAAAGTTAATTATCGTTATAGTATAGTTATAGTTACCGTCCGTGTTTAGTTTTTTGTCTACTATTCTTGGAAAGATATTATTTTTTTGCAGTGTTTCGTCAGCAGAACAATCCAAAAACATATTAAATAACAGTAACCCACTGAAGAGATGTCGCTTTCATTTCCGTTAAAAATCAAAGATGGCGCTGCTGTGAATAAGGTCTATAATAGAGCATCCTAATGAGCAGGCGTTGCTATGGTAACATGACAACAACATGGCGAGCAGAAACTCAATCCGTCGTGACATTTACTCAATTATTTAACGTGATAAAACAGCATCTAGACCGCATTCACACCGCTCTCGCAGGTGTGCTGAAGTTAATGCTGATAAGCTGATCACTGATATAAGTTTCTTAAGAGCCCGACAGAACTGCGAGTACGAGGCTTAATGAGCAAACCGGCATCATTCACTCTTACCTTTTCATTAAAACCATAGATAAGCTGCCCATCTCTGATATGACACCACACCAATTTCCATCGCCTGGTGTAGTGCGTTTTCTTAAATAACCATCCTTCTTTCCACTCGTCTTTTTCTTCTGGGTGGTTTTCATCAGTTGTGCCGTTAGAGGTCGCCGATTCTAAAGCCATTACTCTAAGACGCTCTTATTCACGCGCATGCGCATGACAGAATAAAAGTCTTTTATTTTTAGTTAATATAGGCTAGATAGAAGGAAGATGGAAGCATATAAAAAAATGATAAATAATTAAACGTATAAATAATGTCAACAAATAAGCTGATTTAATTAAATGGTAAAACAATACAATATTAAGCTAAATGTCGTTTTTAAATTTAATAAAATATATACGTAATGATTCGACAAATTTTGTTTGTTTACAGGGTTCTCACAGTCATGCGAAATCTGGAAATATCAGGGAATTTTGATTTCATGCTAATGTCTCCTCGCTCTGCAATATTTAATGAAGCAATATTTAATCAAGTTACTCATCGTGAGTTTAATCTCCATTTAATATCTATTAAAATTCTTATTAGAAAGGTAATGGGAAAAATCATGGAAACGTCCATTTATTTATTTGTTTTTGCTTGCATGTGTCCAAACAGTTACGTTATACCCAAATGTAACGTTTTAAAGATACATTTTTATCTAACAAAAGAGTTATTTTGGGATAAAATAAAATAAAAGTCTTTTGTGTACGTCAGCGTCTGTTGTCCAGCTGTTGAGGAAATGGCGGCCGCAGCGATGGCAGGGGCTGTGGCGGATCCTCCGCACGTTACGGAGGCCAAAAAGCTGGAGTATTTCTCCTCCATCAACTCCATGGCCCGTAAGATTATGCAGGAGAGGGAGAAGATAAAGGAGAGGTACGGTTCGGCTTGGGATCAGATGAGCCCGGTCGAACAAGACACGGCGATAGACAACGGGATGATGGATCCGCGGATCCGGGCTCGGTATGCCATGCACCGGGTGGACCGAGATGAGGTGATCTGCTACCCGAAACTACTCATCCAGACCGGACAGAAGACCGTACACTTCGGAGAAGAGGTGCTTGTGTTTTGTATTGACGTGCTAAGTTATTGTTGATTTAGTGTCGACTTGTTCTTTGGATTTGCTCTAGTAAAGTAAGACTTGTCAATCCCTAACAATTATTACATTATGAAATGAAAAATTAAAAACAAACCTTCAAAACTGTCCACTATTAATTCATGTTTTTCTTTTACTTTTCTTTTATTATTCATGACAATAATTGATTTTCTTTGTCAAAATACGCCTGCTCACAAGACTCTATAGGTCTAAATTAAATTGTTTTACCAAACAAATAGGCTATATTATTAAACTAGCTACTAAAAATTCTAAGTGTCAACTTAAATAAAAGTCACATTTAATGTAAATTGTGTACTAAACTTAAATATACTTATATATTAAAGTTTACTATACAAAACTCTCAGGATTCTCAGGAATAAGTTAAACTGTTTACTAAAGAAATCTGTCAACTTTCTATTAATGTATTTAAAATCTCTAAAATTTCAGTGAATTAATCGATTTACTTAGCAGATGTTTCAAATGTCTGCACACTAAACTGTTTGCTTTGCAGATATGTGTCAAATATCTATCCAAATTATTTTTCAACGCGGAAGGTGTTTTCTGTGAATGTGCGAGACTTCCGATTTTTTTTTGCCGCTATAGGAAAATAACGAAGAATATCAAAGTGCAATAAACTGTAAAACTGCGCTACAAACTTTTATAATTAAGACAATACATTACATTAAAATAATATGGTAAGAAATACAATTTTGCAGTATCAAGCAGCATAACGAGCAGTTTTGTACAGCTAAAAATAACTGGAAGCGATTGACACCGGAAGCCAGACACATTAAGTTTTACAAATGACCGCGCCCGCTCTTACCTGAAAAATAAGGTGGAGACATTAAACTGTTTACTAAACAAATCTCTGCCCTAATATCTATAATTAAAATGTTTCTTAATAAGTTTAAACCCAGATATCTATAAATATCTTTACGATTTTTTTTTTTTTTTTTTAATATCTAGCAGAAATGACATTAAACAAGTGATGTCGCATCTTACAGCATGTTAACATCTCTGTCTCTTCTGTTTCAAGGACTTAACTTGGCAAGATGAGCACTCGGCTCCCTTCTCTTGGGAGACCAAGGTAAGTAGGCCACCTCTGCTAAAAATACATATTCAATTTGCTAGCAAAGTGCAAACAAATGTGATTCAGCCCATCCTTTCCTAACAGAGTCAGATGGAATTCAGCGTGATCTCCGGTGCAACAGAACCGGCCGTTCCCTCCTCTGTGAACGAATCCAAACCCAAGACCTCTCAGGGTACCAAGCTGCCCAGCAATGACGAGTCCTCCTTCTGGAAGATCAGTGCTGAACGCTCTAGGCTAGAGGGCGAGAAGGCTGAATTTCATTCTCTGACTCCCAGCCAGATCAAGTCTCTGGAGAAAGGCGAGAAGCCTTTGCCCTCGTACCTGAGGCCGGAGTCTGGGCCGAGGGAGTCGGAGGAAGCGCCCGCCCCACGGCCGGTTAAACAGAGAGCCTCCAAACCTCATGCTCCTCCTCCGCCCATTCCCATCAGCGTGACCCCTGTGGCTATTAGTGTGACTCCAACACCTCCTGCTCCTGTGTCCTCATCAGAGGAAGGGTGGGAGAGGGCCCAGAGCACCCTTCCCTCTGTCAGCAGCACTATGGATGATGTGTTCAGTCCTGGTCTGGTCACCAGGTCTTCCTCTCAATCCAACAGCACAGTCAAAGATGCCGACAGGGCAGATGCCTCGCCCACCTCCAGTCCTACATTCTCACAGGTTAGACCTTCATTTCATATAGTTACAGTGCTCCAGTCTGCAACTAAATGGTCACATTTAAATTGTTAAATTTGTATGAATTT
Organism: Mylopharyngodon piceus; assembly: GCA_039654765.1. Taxonomy (NCBI): domain Eukaryota; kingdom Metazoa; phylum Chordata; class Actinopteri; order Cypriniformes; family Xenocyprididae; genus Mylopharyngodon; species Mylopharyngodon piceus. The sequence continues at coordinate 24,243,471 of CM077456.1, forward strand.
ATTTGATTATTGTTGCTGATTACTGTTAATACATTTGTATTAAATTGTAAAACAAAGAATCCAGAAAATTAAAACAGACAACACAGAATTTCAGAAAAAAAACATTTCATAGGGCCCTATTATTGTTACATTTTTAATAATAAATTATTAAACTATTATTTATTTATTAAATTATTATTAAAAAATTGTATGATTTAAATTGATTAGTCATTCTTTTTGATTATTAAAATTTAATCCAACCATTAAAAATAGTATCCAGAAAAACTGAAATGGAAAACATGGTATTTGTGAAAAAATTAAATTAAATTCTTCCCTGCCAGCATTTTTGAACATTTTCACAAAACTTTCATGGCCCCAGAATATATTGTTGTATGAATATCTGAACATGCAAAATATCAAAAGAAAGAACAGAGCCTGCTGTTCTTTAAAAAAACATTTTATCGTAGCTTCATGCATTCTTATGAACACTTGAATGTGGCTAAGTTTGATAAAAAAGCAACATTTTGAACAAATCTTTTTTTTCTTCTTTTCTGTAAAGACTACAATGTGCATAAGCAATGCTTCTTTTGCTTGTTTCTGCTCTATTTTGCCTGTGTTTTGATCCGGAGATTCTCTACTCTTTCAGAAGATGTGTAATAGTGCCCCCTACCGTATAACAGTGAAAACATAGATTTCCGGAAAATTCAGTCAATGGCGGGGAAAGAGTTAAATAAATGATTTTCTCAAAAAGACAGCCTTAAGTAGTTTGACAGAAATTTTTATAATTATTCAATTTAAAATAATTTTATTAAAATTAAATTTAAAATATTATTATATTATAACTTATACTGCTCATTAATATTTTATAATAAGGCAAAGCCATGTGATCCAAAACAGGAAATAATATCATAGAGAGGACCCCTGCAGACCATGACTGTAGCTGCATCCCAATTCAGAGGCTGCGGAAATTTAAAAACCTAATTTATTTATTTTTTTCCTTAAAAAAAAAATTTTTTTTTCGTTCTCGCCATGAATATAGCCGAGGTAGCTCGCATGGCGTTAAATCATAAACAAACAAACAGAGGCTGCGGACATGGACTTCAAGGCCACACCTTGAAGTCCATGTCCGAAGTCCGCGAAGCTCAAACTGAGTGTTGTTAAAATAAGTAAACATTTGAACCGCTTTAAAGTGTTTTTCGTTTTTTTGTACATTTGTGTCATTAGATATCCAAGTAAGTTGAAACCTAATACTTATATTTATAGTTGTAATCCAGCATTTTCTCTCGAAAAAATCTTCACAGTGTGCAATGAATCTTGGGCTAGGCTAGGCTGCGAAGGATCCACTCGTTGTATTCTTTGCGGCCCAAGGAAAGAAGGACGCATTCGAAGGAGACTTTGAATTTGGACAACCTTCGTCTTCAAATGCAGCCTTCAAAGGATGCAGCTTCTGAATTGGGACACAGCTTGTGTCAAGATTAATAAGTCTCTTAGAATAACCTTTTTATGACCAGGTTAATTAGGTCAGGTTGTAATAGAAACACCTTGAAAACCTCTTAAAGTATATTTTAAAACTTTGTATTTATGGTTTGAGGAAAATGTTTTTAATTTTTACCTGATGGTTACATCACATGACATTTTCTGTGTAATTAAAGGGACAGTTCACCCAAAAATGAAAATTCTGTCATCATTTACTCTCCCTCAAGTTGTTCCAAACCTGTATAAATTTCTTTGTTCTGCTGTACACAAAGAAAGATATTTGGAAGAGTGTTTGTAACCAAGCAGATCTCGCCCCGCATTGGTAGGAAAAATACTGTTGTGCGAGATCTGCTTGGTTACAAACATTCTTCAAAATATATATATATATATTTTTTCAGTTCAGCAGAACAAAGAAATGTATACAGGTTTGGAACAACTTGAGGGGGAGTAAATGATGACAGAATTTTCATTTTTGGGTGAACTATCCCTTTAAATTTAAACGTTTCTTGAAAATGGTGTAAACGTTTTTCTTCTTTTTATATATATATATATATATATATATATAATTTTATTAAAGGAAGAACAGTGACATGTTACATACAGATAAAATTAACAGTGTTCCTTTTGATTTTACAATCAACAACAACACTAATAAACAAATTGGAAAAACAGAATCTCAAAGTTCTGATAATTACAAACATCGAGGAAATTGACACATTGTTAGCCCATTGTGTCTGATTGATTTATTTGTTCAAATGAGCACAGGCCTTTTAACTTCACTACTGATTTTAGTTTGGGGGAAGAGTTACACCCTTTTCAAAATATGAGATCCTTGGAGTCCATACAGAATAAAAACGTTTGGTGGATCCTCTAAGAGAATATTTAATTTTCTCCAATTTCAAGAACAGCATTATATCACTAAGCCAGAGTGAAACTAAAGGTGGTTTATTCGATTTCCAGTCAAGTAATATTCTCCTCCGAGCCAAAAGACATGCAAAAGCACATGCATCTTGACAATTTTTAGACATGACCACACCTTGCTCAGGAACTCCAAAAACAGCCATTTCAAAGCTAGGCCTGATATCCGTAATATATGCCTCAGACAAAATTTTAAATATAGTTGTCCAGTAATCGAGCAGTCTGGGGCAAGCCCAAAACATATGAGCCAAGTCTGCTTTAGCAGAGCGACATCGTTCACAAGTGTCTACTACATTTGCGTAGATCTTGGTCAGTCTAACCTTACTGTAATAAAGTCAGTGGAGGACCTTGAACTGAATTAAACCTAAGTGAGTACAGGAAGTTGTTCCATTCACTCTAGATACTGCATTATTCCAGGCTTCATCTGATATATCCACTGCCAGATCCTTTGTCCAGTCTGCACGGATTTTGTCTGTAAACGTTTTTCAAAACCATATGAAACCAACATGAATACATGTTGAATTATATATTTTAAAAAAACAACAACATTTTGACACCCATTGACCCACACATCAATTTTCTCTTTGTTTTTCTGGCACTAACATATTAGCCATTGAAAACCCATTAATTGCTTTATTTCCATTTTTTTCAGTTCAACACAAGCAGCAGTATCCTGAAGACTGGATTTGATTTCTTGGATAACTGGTAACACCCGAAGAACCCATCCCAGATCATAGGACCTACAAGCACCACAAACACTACAGAACACTTTCCTTTTAAATCCATATGCTTTAGTAGTTTATTTATAGTGCATCAATATCTCTATGATTGTATTCAAATCTTCATCTGTCTGACCTCATCTCACTAGTTAGAAGTTACTGAATGCCTGAGCTATGATACATTGGGAAGGATTTCAAACAGAGCATTGTCTCTTATGTCGGTTTCACACTTGGTATATTTGCTTGAGTCAGAACCCATTGTCCCTACTTCCCTGTTGGTTTGCTTTTCCATTGTTATGTTGTTCTGAACTGTGGTACGTTTGCACAATTTTTCACCAAAAGCTGTTTATCATTGCAGCCAGGCAACAAAGCTTGAAATCTTAAAGTTGCAGAACAATGTTTTGATTTTGTTTGCCGTTACTACCAACCTGAGTACCAGCCCGCATTTGGATTGCATTCACATCAACCAAGAACTATGGTTCACATCACACCGAATCCCAAACACCCTTTTTTAGACTCGAGTTTAATTCCTTTGTGTGCAGTTTCAGTAGTTCAGAAGATGCATTAATCAAATAAGCCAATTTAGATCCACACTAAAACCACTAGTGTGAATGCCACGTCACCGTCACTGCCATAATTTTTTATCTATATATTTATCTAGACCTCGATACTAGTGTTAAGATGCTTCACTGTACATTTATTGATAAGAACCTAAACGAGACACCGTAGCACTAGCATGGTTTTGAGATGACTTGCGCCTTGCTTGTTTTGTAGACTTTTTATATGCGTGCTGCTTTCATTGTATGCTTTGAAGTGAAGCTTTTTCTTCATTCTCCTAAATGTTTTCTTTCTGTCTTTTTTCCTGTAGCCCAGTACACCAGAGATGACTTAATAACTTAAAGCAATATTTACAATCTCCAATCTTTGTTAGGCCTGAAACACACTCCACACAAGTACGCAAATGTAGAGGCAACATTTAACGTGCATTATTGTTACAAACTCCAGTACTCAAGGGGGCGATAGTGTTACCTTCTGCACCATTAAAACCGAATGTGCTAATATTCAGGTAGCTAGCTAAAAACATGTTGACAGTTGAATAACTTGCATTTGATGATTTCAAACGACTTCGAGATACAATAAGCGTTTGCGTTCACATACTTGCCTGTTGTATGATTCAGGGCTTAATTCACTAGGTTTTTAAGAGTAGGAATCATTTTTGGAGCTTTGTTGCGAGAAGTTTTCTCTTGAATATGAAATGCGTGGCCTGGAGCCAGTGTTTATGCTTTCACATATCTGTAAAGCAAGAAAACTACAATAAAAGAAGGACACTTAACTCATGTTGTTTGTCTCATTCTTCACTTGGCTGGTAGGGGGCAGTGCAGCGCTAATTAAAAACAACTGTGGCAAAGATGGAGCTCTACTCATAAATCCCATGACAGTTTTCTGCCATTTGTCAAATAATCAAAGAGGTCTCTGTCCTCTGTGTTATTCATTTTAATAAAATATAACCGTTGGATGTGCGGTATAATTGGTCACATATGTGGAATTTTCAAAATGCAACTAATATGCTCTATTTAAAGAGTTTTATTCCCTGGGCAGTAATTTTTATTTTGGGGGATTGACGTTATTGCTTCACATGTTCTGAGAAAGGCCTTGTTAGTTTCTGACTGTAAAGTGGCCCTGTGGTTATCCAAGAGGTTTTTCAACATTCAACTTTTTTAAAGGGCAACATTTACCTCATTATAGCCATAACACAAAGTGTTCTGGTTCCTGACTGGCTGCTTGTATATCAGAATCATCTTGAAGGAGTTTTGAGTTAGATGATAGGTGGATTAGATCAGTCTAACAACAGTAGATATCCATAGTTTTAAAGAGTTCTTCTATTTGTTGATGGTAGATATCTAAGCTGTTTATCTGTTTTTGTTCCTCGTTCTGTATAATGTCTAGACACAATCATCTGGGAGAAATTTGCTTAGTTAGACTTTGTTATGTAATGAACTGGATTCTTTTAGGCAAAACTCCATTCTCACATCCTAATTCCTTTCCAAAGAAAGTGACGAGAAGTCCAAATTCCTTCCATGTGTCTTCAACAGAACACAGCTGGTAATGAGACGTTTATCATTTTCCTGTCATTTTCCCACCATTGACTTCCACAGAACAACATGTTCCCAAGGGACAAAAGCACACACACACACAAAAATGTGTTTGTAAGAAAGTTGAGTCTTAGGCGAGAAAATGAATGTTTATTTAAATGTTTATGCAAGAGGGAGAAAGAGCTGTGTCAGTGAAACTGCCATGTTAGCACAAAGAATAGAAGTGGGAGGAATGAAAAAATCCTGTGTTTGGGTATAAAACGCTCAGGATGAAGCAGCTGAAAGAAAGAAAACAAAGAAGGAAATCTTTCAGACAAGGTGAAAGGAGGAGGAAAAGTGTCCAACAGCTGCAAAGAGGGAGGAGGCTAAAACAAAACAGAGCTGTATAGAGGTGAACTACAGAGCGAGAGAAAGCTAGAGTAGGTTGAAAGCAATGTGACAAGGAGAGAAGGTTGCTGTTGAGTGAACATCAGAAGGGCTGGACATCTGGGTCTGTATACATATACAAAAGACAGAGAGCTGGCTGAAAAGAAGAAAGGGAAGTGATTTCAAGTGGAGATGATTCCAACAGTGATTCTGGCGGCTGTAGTGGGCTTCAGCGCTCTGTCCTCCTGTGACTCTGCCGACATCACTACGAGATCGGCCACCGCAACAGCTGATCTGTCTCAGGTTAAGACTTTAGATTTACTACCCATGTTTATTGATGGCAGCTTGTATATGAATACAATGAATGATTTCCATTGATACAATCTTTGTATTAAGTTTCACTTAGAAAATGTGTCTTTGTAAACCTACCATGATGTTAAAAGAATACTATTCTTTCTAGTGCCTTGGAGTATTATGTAAATACCTTGGAATTCATGAAAGTATTACTATATGATACCATCACTATACCATGATAATGCAACACTATGGTTTTATACATAGGGTTACTGTGTTGCTTTAGATTAGAATGATGAGGCTAATTCAGTATGCAACACTGGGGGCAAATGTCAGGAGTATTCATTTCTGGTTGCTACAAATCATCCTTGATCAGCAATCACATTATTTCAGGTACCTGGCCATGACCTCCATTGTGATAGTGTATGTGTATTCAGTATCAGGTAAAGGCTGGAAAACACTACACAACTTTTAAAATCTATATAGATTTTAAAACACTACGCATTCCACACTTTCCGACTTTGTAAAGAGTTGCAGAGAAAAACTGGACATTGTGCACTAAACGATTGAGGATTACAGACTAACACAGTTTCAAGTTTTTCTCAACATAAACTCACACAGGAACATGTGCCTTGTTGCTAGGAGATGCATGACAAATAAAAACAATATGGGTTCTAGGATCGGCTCAAAAATATCAAACATTTTTGCTATCCTCCGACTGGATGGAATCATCAACCGCTTTTCCACCATCGGTTCTTGAACAGTAAGGAAATGTTCCAATTATATTTCCATTTGAGCTTGGTTCGGCACAGCACAATTACAAACCGTTCTCGGCCCGGAATTTTCAGTACAGTTGGCTAACATGCTGGTAGAATGCAGGTAGTGACTCACGATTGGCACAGAATGGAACGGTTAAGCAATGAGAACGGTTTGTGGAAAAGCGGCTATAGTTTGAAGCTAAATAATCAGAGTCTGTGCCCTTTATACACTATGCATTTTTCTGTGAAATCTGCGACTGCCCTGACTTTTGGTCAGACTTGGGAGGGTTACTTTAAAAATGTATTCCGTTACAGTTACAAATTACTTCATCAAAAAAGTATTCAGTAACGTAATCCAAGTACCACAATATGAAAGTAATGTAATCTGATTACTTTTGGATTACTTCAAGGTCACATATATAAAGAAAGAAAGAAAGAAAGGGGTCAACTTTACTGTAAATAAATTGCATTTTTAAATTTAATTTTAATTATTTCTTCTCAATTACTCAAGTTTTTAAATGTTACACGTTCCATACTTTTGAATGGGTCTCAGCAATAGAAATATTTTAAAAATCTGATAAATTATCTATTGCAATATTATTATCGTTGATATTTAGAGCATAAAAATATAAAAGTGACATCAGATCATAACAAAACTGAACAAGCTCGGATAACATTTCTGTTCATGTTTGTTCTGCTTTAATTTTAATGTTTAGCATTTTGGTTTCTTTTAAAACCAATTAAAACTAAGTAATCATGTCTCATTTCCACAAATTGGGAATACACAGCCCTGAATATATATATATATATAATTTATTTGTGTGTGTGTGTGTGTGTGTGTGTGTGTGTAAAGGGCTATATACAGACATCTAGTGGCTACAGTATGGTAATACAGATTATTGTTTTAATCCTTTGATAAAGAAAGTGTTTTCGTAGCTGGAAGGCGGAGTTTGCACTGTACAACCATGTTGTTTGCATTTTCTTATTTGAAAACAAAATAGCAGCGAAATTTCCATTAATTGAAAGCGTTTTTCACCGCGGGCAGCGTCGTTTCAACTAGCAGCAGTGATTCAATCTGGGTCTGAGGAGATTGTAGACGGGTGTTATTTGCGCATGCACCAGCGGGTGGCTCGCGCGAATCATCACTGGCAACAGAACCAGGAACTAAATCAAGCAGCGCTTAATATGGTGTTATTATGGCAAAATAATGATTTATTTAGTTTTAAATGAAACCATTGTAATCCTGATAGTATTTCCCCTTTTTTCAAAATGTAACTGTAATCTGATTACTACGTTTTTTGACGTAACTGTAACGAATTACAGTTACTGGATTTTTGTATCCTGATTACGTAACGCCGTTACATGTATTCCGTTACTCCCCAGCCTTGCTTTTGGTACATAGCTTTGTATTCTTCCAGACCACAAATCAGGGCAAAAATATGGGCAAAAGTTGTGTACATAATATTATTTAAGTCTGGTTTTGATGGAGGTTCTTGTTGTTTAATTCTACAGGCGAGAGAGTTCAATGAGGAGACGGTTAGAGGGCGAGGGGATACTCCTGACATCATCATAGAACCTGAACCCACCACTGCCGTCTCCGACATGGAGAGCACTTACAACTACATATGTGCGTTACCCAATCACTCATTTCACTTACACACTTGCGTCTGAAGTGCCAGAAAAGCAAGCCAAAACTGATGTAACGGAATGTATAATATATTCTACTTGCAATAACAAGCTTTGTCTTGACTTGCACAGATGAAGGTGTTTTACATGAAGGCTTAGTATTTAATAGTCTGGGCATGTGAATTACATAATGAAACTTGGGCATGCTATTTCTTTATAGTCATTTGAGGAACTCAGTAAGATTCTATCTTAAAAAAAAAAAAAAAAAAACCCTGCTATTGAAGGCTCTCCAAGAATCCAGACATTCTATATCATCAGCTACCTTGTCAACCCCTTCCTCCTCCAAAACACAGTTTCTTAGTATTTCTATTCATTCTCTGGAATGCCGCTGCATAGCTGGCTAATGAAAGACTTGATTCACATTTGTCTATTTATAAATTTCTGCAGTGTCTAGACTGGCAGCGATGGATCAGGCCATCCACAGGCTAAATGTGGGACATTACACATTGGACATTAAAGTGACACAACTGCTGGAAAGAGTGTCACGCCTTGACAATAGACTAGGTGACACTGAGGATGCCATTCAACAGGTCTCATCCTACTGCAAGGACAATCGCAAAGAGATTGGACGACTAGAGGGTTAGTGGGTTCAATTATTAATTCCTACATTTATCCTTTCATCTGACCCTATTCCTAACCCTCCTTAACAAAACTACTTCCAATCTGAAATATGACTTTTCTATCTCTCACCCTGACCCATAACCTCTAACCACTTCACCTAAGCAAGGGGTGTCCAATCCTGCTCCAGGAGGACCACTTTCTTGCACAGCCATGCTCCAGCACAGTTGCCTGGAAATTTCTAGGGATCCTGAAGACGTTGATTACCTGGTTCAGGTGTTTAATTAGGCTAAAGCTAAACTCTGCTGGAAGGTGGCCCTCCTGGAGGGTTTAAGTCCCATTTTTATGCCCTTCCCTCGCTAACTTCCCTCCATCTCGTTCACTTGGATGTACGTCATTGCTTATGTTGCATTAGTGCCCACTACTGGTGGAACCCTTGCAATGTGTTTAAATGGAACGCCCTGAGCCCTTGATCACTTGGAATCCGCAATGGAGTTGATTTATTATTTAAAGTTTTTTCCTTATGAATTTGTTTTACACACAATTCTATTGGCACGTATGTATGCTTGGGCTGTTGGAAAAAATATAAAAAATTACACAAATGAAAATGATAGCAATACAATAATAAACTATCAATAAACAGTCAGCTTAAGGTAGCTACAAGTATTATGAGGTTAATAACTCCAATATCATACACTAGAGTTGTGTGGGGTAGGGGTAAATTAAAGGAACACTCCACTTTTTTTTGAAAATTCATTTAACTCCCCTAGAGTTAAACAGTTGAGTTTTACTGTTTTCGAATCCATTCAGCCGATCTCCGGGTCTGGCGGTACCACTTTTAGCATAGCTTAGCATAGTTCATTGAATCTGATTAGACCGTTAGCATCTTGTTAAAAAATGACCAAAGAGTTTCAATATTTTTCCTATTTAAAACTTGACTCTTCTGTAGTTACATCGTGTACTAAGACCGACGGAAAATGAAAAGTTGTGATTTTCTAGGCCGATATGGCTAGGAACTATACTCTCATTCCAGCGTAATAATCAAGGAACTTTGCTGCCGTACCATGGCTGCAGCAGGCGCAATGATATTACGCAGCGCCTGACCCCCTGCTTGCACAGGGAGCGTGCCTTGCAACCATGGAAACATTTGTGAGAGACGCTGCGTAATATCATTGCACCTGCTGCAACTTTTAATTTTCCTTCGGTCTTAGTACACGATGCAACTACAGAAGAGTCAAGTTTTAAATAGGAAAAATATTGAAACTCTTTGGTCATTTTTTAACGAGATGCTAACGGTCTAATCAGATTCAGTGAACTATGCTAAGCTATGCTAAAAGTGGTACCGCCAGACCCGGAGATCGGCTGAATGGATTCGAAAACGGTAAAACTCAACTGTTTAACTCCAGGGGAGTTGGAAAATGAGTCTATTTTCAAAAAAAGTGGAGTGTTCCTTTAAGCACAATCTGCTGTGACATCAAAATCATGTGCATTGTGGTCTGTGGATCTGCCTGAAGTGTACATATTGAGTAGACTCGCTCCCCCGGTCAAAATGGAGGGGTCGAGGGTCTGTCCAATTACACTTCCCTCGGCCACTTGATGAAGTTGAACGCATTTCAAAATGGCGGCGGGGAAATGCTTAGGGAAGTTTGTGAGTTTATGTCTAAAAGTGGAGTTAAACATAGCCCAGGATTGGACACACCTGTCCTAACCCAGTCCTAACCCTGCAGACTTACCTCTTATCCCTAACTTCAGCCCTGAACTTCCAATCGTTAAATTCTGACTCCAACTCCTAATTCAAACCTTTTACCCAAGATACTTCCATCCTATCTTCAGACCTAAACCCAATTCCTAAATTCCGACCCTAAACACTAATCCTTATCCTATGCTTGACTGTCAAATCTTAACCCTTACCTAAACTCTAGTCCCTATTTCCATAACTTGTCCTAGACAAAACTCGTAATGCCAATCCCAAACCTAGATCTGAATGTTATAGAGGAAAACCACACATGTTGCCAATGCTGGTACTGATCTTTTCATTGGGGCCTAAAGTATATTAAAACAAAACTTAACCGTAAAATCTGATTGGGTAATAGTAATGTTCCAGGACCAGAAAGATTGTTGGTCCAGGAATACAGTATGTACACCTCAAGCAAATCTTGATGGCATCAGAGTACTCCACATGACACTCATAAACTGAATGTCTATCTTAAAACAATGAAAATGACTGATTAAATCAATTTATGATGTTCCAGGCTGTCAGAAAGGCCGTAAAATGGGTTACAAATGCATTCTGGCATACCGTGTGTATGAGACCTACGCAGACGCATCCCAGAAGTGCCAGGAGCGGGGCGGACGCATGGCTATGCCACGAGATCGCAAGGAGCAGGAAGCTTTAGCTGAATATGTGAAATCAGTATTCCATGGAAACTGGCCTGTCTGGCTTGGGATTAATGACCAGCGCTCCGAAGGCCTCTACCTATTTGAGGACACAACCCGTGTCACTTACTTCCAATGGAGGAAGCACTTCCTTTCAAGCCAGCCAGATGGTGGGAAACGAGAGAACTGTGTATCCATGTCCTCAGATGATGGAGACTGGTGGGACACCTACTGTGAAAGACGCATGTATTATCTGTGCGAGTTTGATGTTTGAATTTGATCAGTTCCTGTATGGTCCAGCTCTCTTCTAATTTTGATTTTTTTTTACCGAGAGCAGCTATTCACTATTTAAAAAAAAACTGGAGAATTATGCACATGTAGAATTAAGGCCAGTAAATTTAGAGATCACATGAAATGTTTTGATAAATGCATTTCCTATTTAAACAGGCTGTTGGAGCAGGACATATCTAGGGCTTAGCCTCCTATTCCCATTGAAGCCCAAAGCAATTCTTTTGGTTGAGACTTTTTTATAAGTGCTTTATTCGCTGCCTCAATAGAAATGATAGAATATCATTTTACCCTGTATTTAGTCTTAATCATGAAAATGTTAATGCCTTTTAAATTAAATATTAAATATCACATTATATCACAGAAGCTAAAAATGGTCAAATTAAACATTTCCTTTTTTGTGTTTTCAGTTAGCCTTCATTAAAAAGCTGATTACCTAGCCTACTAGCTCAACATAGCACTAAGAAATTGCAATAAATCAAGGTCGACAACAGCCTTTTAAACGTCTACAAACACTCAAGTCTCAGTTAAGCTCAAAAAGTAAACCAATATCCTTCAAAAAAGTCTATTCAATATAACAGATAAATAAAATAAAGTTAAGTAAAATTAAACAGTCAAAGCCAACTTGCACTGGACGTGCTGGTTTCGGCCGCATCTGAAATATGTGAAACACTTGCGATTCACAACTACCTGCTAATGCACTTACACCTGCGTAAAGTAGCCTTGTTGACAAGTTTGAGTGAGTAAGAGCAAAATGCACAAGATATAGTACCTTCAATGCCCTGTAGATGGTGATATCACTTCTTTTGAAGCAGAAATAAACTGCTGCAGAAAAAGTTAGGTGCCACGAAAAACAAGTAATTGCTCATCACAAATGTATTGGAGTAAAGAGTATAGATATGCTTATTCAAAAATGTAGTCAAGTAGAGAGTAAATGTTGTTAATATGATAGTCAGTAAAACTACAAAGTAGCCAAAATAATACTTAAGTACAGTTACTAATTACATTTACTTAAATACTTTACACCACTGAATTAAACCGATATATCCACCTGTCATTGTGTAGCATTACCTACAGGACCAAGCTGCTGTGATTGAGTGGAGACGGGGACTAATTTGCATATTCATATATCCGCTTATACTAATTGAACCAAGTGTGTAGAGTTACATTCAAGCTATTTTAAGGCATTAAGAAATTATTTTCACAGGAAAAAAAACATTTAAATATGTCATTTTATTTATCAATGATGAGTTTTAAAGGGGGCCAATTATGCACAGATTCACTTTTATAAGGTGTTTGAACACAAATGTGTGTCCACAGTGTGTGTAAACAACCAACCTATAATGGTAAAAATCCACCCACTCCGAACGAGCGGTTCCAGATTTCCCCTACTCTTACGTAAGAGTCCCAGCCCCGCCCGTGACTGGTGATGACCTGCCCTATTAGCTTAGCTCCTCCCCTGAGCTGTACACAGTCCGTCATGTTTATCTCCTCGCCAAAGCATTTAACAGCATCATTCAAGTAAGAAATGTATTCTTATTAAAGTTACTAAAGTTATTTAATAAAGAGCAGTGAGTGCTTTTCTGTTTTTCTTTTGTGGTTTGATTCATATTAACAGCATATACAGCAGTAGGTACTGTATATTACGCTCTTGTCAGATCTAATATACACATGCGATTTCTTTCCCTGCTGTTTATGTTCACAGACATAACCGACTGTTTGTGAATGTTGTATGTTTTTGACATAACCTTGTGTGTATTTGACAGTTTAAGTGCAATAAGACGTGAAATCAGTTTAATACTAACAGGACGTGCCGTCTGACAGTCAGCTTTCTGTGCACTTGCTTCGGATGTGTGTGCTCAGAAAACCATATATCAGAAGTTTAAACTGCTTTAAAACGCATGCAATTAACTAACTTTCATGATGACGACGAAGTGATAGACGTGATAATAAAAACCAAACAGAAGTATTCGAACATTGAGTATTCGAGGCACGAGCTGTACAGGCTCCGCCCTCTTCTGGAAAGTGGGGTGGGGAGCAGCAGCTCATTTGCATTTAAAGATACATGCACGAAAACAGCATGTTTTTCCTACCACTCAAAAATGGGCATTTACAACATAGTATAGTAAATGATCTGTGGGGTATTTTGAGCTGAAACAGACACATTCTGGGGAAACTTGAGACTTAGGGTGCGTTCACACTTGTAGTTCGGTTCCTTTGGTTCGTTTGGTCCGGACCAAAAAAAAACAAACAAAAAAAAAAAACATTTAGTGCTGGTCCGATTAGCGTTCAGATTGGCAATTTTATCACTGAACCAAAAGATACCGAACCTAAAGGCATAGGGATATGTTTACAACCTGATTTTATGACGTATTGCCTATTTTGAGACACAACTTACCGAGCATCCAAAACAATGCTGTGTGCTGAGGTAAATGCGCTTGTTGTGTGTGCGTAGCCTGCATATGATGGTATTTTGGCCAGCTGGGAACTCGTGAAGAGCTTATAAAATGTATAAAGGAGTCAAAACAGCGGCGGGAATTCCTCCGCCACAAACACAAACGATCTGCTGCGTGGAGACGCGTCTGATGCCTGTGATGGGCAAACTCGCTACTATGGTGAGAAAACCCGATATGCGTGAGGATTCTGTCGTTTTTAGGGTCTCATCTTCCTGTTTTTGGTTCGTTTACATGTCTTTGGTCCGTGTTGCGTTCATATATCATTCGAACCGCACCAGAGTTCGTTTGGAAGCGGACCGAGACCCATCTTTTCAGCGGTCTCGGTCCGCTTGTTTGGTGCGCACCAGGGTTCAGATGGCAGCGTTCACACATGTTCAAATGAACCGCACTAACAGAGCAAACGCACCAGGGTTCGTTTTAATCGAACCAAACGTGACAAGTGTGAACACACCCTTATATTACATCTGGGCATAATAGGTCCTCTTTAAGGGATAAAATTATTGACTGCAGGGGGACTTTAAAATTACAATAGCCTACAAATCGAGATGGCTTTAAAGCTAATGGACTAAAATGCCACAAAACCACAAAATCTTTTGTTTGTAAGGTTTGAAAAACATGGACAAATGATAACAGTGAAACATACTGAATTATTTAATCTTTTTGATGTTTAATGTTTGCATTATTGCAAGGGTCTACATTTGCCCTGGTTCTGACATTACATTAGTGCTGTTTTTGACTTGTGTTCAAAACCGTAACAGAAATGTGTTTTCTTTTTGTTCTTCTAAAAAATTCTTTAGAATTATGGCTTGTTGTTTCAACCCTGTCAAGTATTTGTTTTATAAGCTTGAATCACTTGGAAACTACTGAAACAGGTTTAAAGTGAAATAAGACTCTTGATCTATGCTGAAAGGTGGATAAAGGTCTAGTCTCATTCTCGCTGACATCAAGCTCTTTATTTAATGTGGACTTCAATTATCAAATTCCAACCTATATAAATCAGTTATATATTTTATTTCTCTTTTTGTAAACATTTACCCTTCACAATAAATAGTAGTTCAACAACTTAAGATTATTTCATTTTATATGACTTGTATAATTGTAAAAAAAAAAAATTAAGTTAATAATCTGATTTCATTTAATCAAGACAGTAGTTCATGTGTGACTTAGGTGCTAACTCAACAGACGAGAAGCTGAGATGACCAGAGGGTGTAAATATCCATCAGAGATGACTCTTCATAAGTGTATGAGTTTGAGTCAGATCTTCATCCATACAACCTCTGGGGGAGCTGTCTATCTGTGGAGCCAACCTGTAGCAACATATAAAAGGCCTGAAGTCAGTGACAGCCTAGATAACAGAGAACGTTCTGCCAAGGTTCTCTCAAAGTTATGAACAAACATTCTTCCGTTAACTTTAATAGAATGTATAGTCAGAGTTATCTGGTCTTTAATAATGTTTTCAAAACGTTAGCACAAAAACATAATTTATACATCATTCATGGAACTTTTTCATGAAACTTTTTAGTTGGAAGTTCATTTAACATTTTTTAAATGCTGCAACTTGCTTCAGAACATTCAGAGAACATTCAAAAGTAACATTCCCATAATGTTTGAAGAATGTTAAAATGGAATGTTCTCGTAACATTCATATAACCAAGAAAAAAGCTTTTTTTTTTTTTTAACATATTTCAAATAACGTTTTCATAACTTAATGGTAACATTAGCAGAACGTTCTAAAAACATATTTTTGTTAGTGGGAATTTACTACACTATATATTAATGGAGTTAATGAAGTTATACTCTGAAATGATATTTGTTTCATTTTCCCTTGTGTGAGTCTCAAAGTAAAATAGCAGCTTCCCAATTTTACATTTTACAGATAAGTGAAATGATTTAGGGCAGACTTTGCTTTGGAAAAGAACCAAGGGTTTGGAATGGTTAATATTACAAAATTATTCTGGTCATCGTCTAAATGTCTAAATCTCTTTTTAAAGTCTGGCATGAACATGAATGAGTATAACTTTTCAGGAACTGGAACTACTTATGAGGATGGCAAGGAAGCAAGTAAAGCAGTTCAACGTACCAGAAAGACCAAACCTAAAAGCTCTTTTTCTCCAGGACTTAAGAATGCTAAGAATGAGCAGAGACGGAAGCCAGAATCTGTGTAGCCGATGGTCTGTCCACAGGGCTTTTACACCGGTAGGAAAATATCACTTTACCACCCTGGTCCAGCACAAAATCACCTCCCATCTGAGAGAGAGACAGAGATAGAGGGCTTTTAATCCATTTTCAAGAGTCCTAGACTATAGGGAGACAAATGTTTATTCTCTCACTGAGTATTATGCAATATTTGGAATAAGTTTTTATGGATTTGGCACATTCCAGCCTGAGTCTCTTAAAAACATTTTTTTCTTCTCATTCAGCAAATAGTCAGTGAAAATCCTAATGTTTAACCTCAGGATGTCAAACAAAACACTATACCAGCTTTTTTTATTTTCTATTATTATTTTATTTTCTACCAAAATTTGGGACATGTTTAAATGCAGTTTAAGCCCTGATTTATGTGATTGCATTTTCTTGCAATAAACATTAAATAAATCTTAATGGGACAAATTGTATGTTAAAAAAAGGAAACTATACCAAAATTATTTACGTAGTTACTTGTCTTGGCAATGCTGTAGAAGGGGTCCAAATTTTATTTCTTGTGTCACAATTTTAAGGAATATTCCAAGGGAAAATTACAGTAACACGGAACAAAATATTATGTTTTTGGTGATTGAAATTTTAAAACAATTAACTGAATATCTATTAAACAGATTATGTGACATTCTATTTAAATTTTTTGAACACAGGTGAGAAGGTAAACCCCTTTGGGCCAAATGGAACATCAAAGTACGTCCTAGACCAGGGTTGGGGTCACCCGGTAAAAAAAGCCTTCCGGGGTGTAAAAATCACATTGCATTTGTTGCATGATTTGAGCTGAAGAAGTGAAATTTATGATACTATCATTGTTAGATTTTATTACAGATTTGATATATGTCTGATCAATGTAACTAACCCTATATGCAGTCTGACATTCTTCCTTTTTTCAGAATCAGAATCAGAAAGAGCTTTATTGCCAAGTGTGTTTGCTCACACAAGGAATTTGTTTTGGTGACAAAAGAAGCTTCCAGTACACAGAGACAACAATAGTACACAGATAGTAAAATAAAGAATAAAGATATATAAGTTACACATATGTATATATAATATATAAATAAACAAAAATAGACAAATTTGTATGTACAGGTGTATGTACAGAGGTCTTTTATTGCCAAGGTCTTTTATTGCTCTTATGCCATAAAATCCTGGTATTGGATTCTTATGTTCTGTACATAATATTTTTAGTAAATTGTCACCTGAAATAGATCATCGATGAACTGAGGTGGCACATCGGGTAACTGTCGGTTCATCACCAGAACTTCAGAGTAGTGGAGCATTAACTTAAACTTCATCACCTTGCTGATGGATGAACCCAGACCGAAAGCTTGATACACCTGTAACACAACATTAAACTTTTGTAAGCATATTGCGTAGTTGTGCTTGGAGTCAATTGTTTTATTTGTGATAACAAAATAATTTTTATTTTAATAATTTTTGGCCAGGCTGTCATACAAAGAAATTATGAACACATGCAAAAACAAGAGAGAACTGATGAACTATTACTAACTGATTAATCAATGTAGGCTTTTTCTTGAGAGCTTTTTGTTTTTCTATGCAATTTTTTTGCATAGTAAAATAAAACCTGTAGCTGTAGTTTGCTCTTTTTTGCCAAATAATTTTCTCAAATATATACCTTATCCAAGTTTAGTGTTTTGTTCTTCCCTCATATTTAAAGCTGCAGTCCGCAACTTTTTTTAGTTAAAAATTATCCAAAATCAGTTTTTGAGCAAGTACATAACCAGCCAGTGTTCAAAACTATCTCTTTACCTAAGCCTGATTCACAACGGTAAGCTTGTAATAATGTTTTATAATTCGGGTGGTACTGGTAGGTTTCCGCGGGAAATTTGAGCATGCCGCTGTTCATTTTTGCGTCATTACGTCACGTCTGTTTACATAAAGAAAGAGTCCCAGCTAGTAGGCTATATCGCATGTGATGGATGGCGGATCATTTATAGCCTTTTCTCAAAGCAGCTGCAATAATTAAACATCATTTTGATGACGGATTGTATGGTATGACAAATGGACAATTAGAGATTAGACTATACAGAAATTGAAATCTACAGGTAACGCTAATACACATTAAATGTTATTTACATGTTATTTATTTGTTTAGATGACATTCTGCGGTGAAAATTTTTATTTTGGTCATACTTCCAAGACTACAATCTGTGATTCCTAAGTACCTGTATAGTATCCACCGGTGCGGTGACTGACAGCCACACATTCTCCTCAAAACATTAGATTCATCCGCGCGAGGAGCCGTGCCGATGCACAACCCACGTTAAGATGATAATTCCGCAAATAACTGCAATTGCAGGTTTTGAACAGAGATGGCGACAAAGAGGCAAAACTTACAGACTGCAGCTTTAAAATATTTTAAAAATACAAAATATTTTTGTCATATTTTGATGGTTTAATCAAACATTTATGGTCATTCAAAACAAATATCCCCTCCGGACATCAATTTTGGCCACTACTGTATATAAGAGCTTATAATTAAGCAAAGCAAGGACTAATTATGCTTGGGCACAGTCAATAGTCCTCACCACTCTCTCTGCATCCAACAGCATGTCAAATTCATAGCCTGTCTGACCAAGCCAGAACGTTGCCCCTTCAAGAGAACCATATGAGACCACCAGCACCCGCAATGACTGAGCTTCCAGAAGCTTCTGTATGAGAAAAAACAGAAACAGTGTTGATGATTCAAAGAACGTGGTAATGCTGACTTTGGAACATTCTCTACAAAATAGCAGCACAATGTTTTGCCTGGCCAAGACCACAGCTGGGTCAACAAGATATTCTCCAAGCAAGTGTCCATAAGCAGAAATGGCTGAGGTCTGCTACTGGCTGTGCTTAGTTGCAGCTGTTAAGTTTTCATCTTCATTAATGACAGGCTGTCTTACCTTGCTGTCCTTCAACTCAGTCAGGTGGTCTCGTCACGGCTGTCATCCAAAATGCCGGAGCAGCACAAGGAGGAGATTCTCTCCCTTGCCCAAGTACTGACTCAGAGACACATTCCTGCAAGAGTACAGAACAACCACAGTGTACATTACAGTTCAGACATGTCATATCAATTAATGAGCTGGAATTTGAACTGAAATAGCTACAAGTAATTTCAATGAATACTGACATTAAAATTTGGGGTAAATCAGAGCATTTACGAAGTTGTATTCCACCATGGTCCATAAAAATTAAGTTTAAAAAGTTACTAAAAATGGTCCATATTTTACATGTTTCCTTGTTTATTACATTAATATATACACTACCATTCAAACATTTGGGATCAGTATGATTTGTTTTTGGAAGAAAAATAATACTTTTATTAAGGCTTGATGAAAAGTGACAGACATTTACAATGTTCCAAAAGGTTTCTATTTCAAACAAATGCTGTTCTTTCAAACTTTCTATTCATCAAAGAATCCTGAATTTTTTTCACAAAAATATGAAGCAGCAAAACTGTTGTGCTTTTAACACTGATAATGATAAGAAATGTTTCTTGAGCAAATCAGCATATTAGAATGATTTCTGAAGGATCATGTAGACTGGAGGACACTGAAGACTGGAATAATAATGCTGAAAATTCAGCTTTGCATCACAGGAATAAATTGCATTTTAAAGTATATTAAATGACAAAAATGTTATTTTAAATTGTAATAATAATAATAATTCACAATATTACTGTTTTTACTGTATTTTTGATCAAATAAATGCAGCCTTGGCAAGTGTATTGATAACTTTATCTCTTCACATACTGATACTATCTTTACAAAACATTGATCATTAACTATATATAGAAATAAATGGAATTATAGATATTGCCTATGGATTATCTATAAAACAACAACAAAAATTGCAGGGTTAAATTTTAACCAGGTAATAAAGTTATGATTCTCACAATGCATGACATATTTAAGCAACAAACAAAAAGTGCTGAAAATTGATTTCAAGCTACTATCCATAACTGGCAAAACAACTGGTTTCCACATTCAGAAACATCTTATAGACTAAATATGTAACCACAAGTTAAGCACTGATGTAATTACAGTTATGATGTAGAGTAATAAACACTTGCAACTGAAGGCCTTCATTTTGTTTCAACAGCAGAAGAACCCTGTCAGTAGTTCTGGATTGTGGCTTCCACTGAATAAGAATAGTGACCATATAATGTTTATCTCACTCTTTAGTTTGGACGTGTATAAACCGTGTATCCGAGCTGAGCGTCTGGGCTGCAGGACACTTGGAAAGAATTGTGTCGCTCATTTGCATCTGAACATCCAGACGTTTCAAAAAACTATCCCACTCCACCTGTCAATCAAACAAACATCCATTCAGCACACTAAATTACTCACTCACTCTTAAACTAAGGTAATATATTAAAACAATTTAGCATTTAAAAACAAGCAGTCTATGGAGTGCCGTAAGGATACATGGTGATGGAAAAAAATATGAGACAGGAGGAAAAATTATATTGCAATGCTTTTGCATTCTCTTGAAAAACTTTTGCATTCTCTCGCCAATGTATAGAGGTCCACCAAGAAATTTTGCGTTCTCTCGCCAAAGTATTGCATTCCCCTGAGAAATTTTGCCTTCTCTCAGCAAAGTATTGCGTTCCCGAGAAATTTTGCCCTCTCTCACCAAAGTATTGCGTTCCCGAGAAATTTTGCATTCTCTCACCAAAGTATTGCGTTACCCTGAGAAATTTTGCCCTCTCTCGCCAAAGTATTGCGTTCCTGTGAGAAATTTTGCCTATTCTCACCAAAGTATTGAATTCTACTAAGAATTTTTGCCTTCTCTCGCAAAAGTATTGTGTTCCCCTGAGAAATTTTGCCTTCTCTAGCCAAAGTATTGAATTCCACCAAGAAATTTTATCTCGCCAAAGTATTGCATTTCCCTGAGAAATTTTGCGTTCTCTCGCCAAAGTATTGCATTCTACCAAGAAATGTTGCGTTCTGTCACCAAAATATTGCATTCCACCAAGAAATGTTGTTCTCTCGCCAAAGAATTACGGTCCCCTGAGAAATTATGCATTCTCTTGCCAAAGTATTGTGTTCCCCTGAGAAATTTTACATTCTCTCGCCAAAGTATTGAATTCCACCAAGAAATTTTATCTCGCCAAAGTACTGCATTTTCCTGAGAAATTTTGCATTCTCTCAAAGTATTGCATTCCACCAAGAAATGTTGCATTCTCTTGCCAAAGTATTGTATTTCCCCAAGAAATTTAGCATTCTTTTGCCAAAGTATTGCATTCCAGCAAGAAATTTTGCCTTCTCTCAGCAAAGTATTGCGTTCCCGAGAAATTTTGCCCTCTCTCACCAAAGTATTGCGTTCCCAAGAAATTTTGCCCTCTCTCACCAAAGTATTGCGCTCCCGAGAAATTTTTTTCTCTCGCCAAAATATTGCATTCCACCAAGAAATTTTGCCTTCTCTCGCCATAGTATTGCGTTTCACCAAGAAATTTTGCCTACTCTCGCCAAAGTATTGTGTTCACCTGAGAAATTTTGCCCTCTCTCACCAAAGTATTGTGTTCCCGAGAAATTTTTTTCTCTCGCCAAAATATTGCATTCCACCAAGAAATTTTGCCTTCTCTCGCCATAGTATTGCGTTTCACCAAGAAATTTTGCCTACTCTCGCCAAAGTATTGTGTTCCCCTGAGAAATTTTGCATTCTCTCACCAAAGTATTGCGTTCCCCTGAGAAATTTTGCCCTCTCGCCAAAATATTGCATTCCACCAAGAAATTTTGCCTTCTCTCGCAAAAGTATTGAATTCCACTGAGAAATTTTGCATTCTCTCACCAAAGTATTATGTTCCTCTGAGAAATTTTGCCTATTCTCACCAAAGTATTGCATTTTCCTGAGAAATTTTGCATTCTCTCGCCAAAGTATTGCATTCTACCAAGAAATGTTGCATTCCGTCACCAGAGTATTGCGTTCCTCTAAGAAATTTAGCCTTCTTTAACAAAAATATTGCATTCCACCAAGAAATTTTGCCTTCTCTCACCTAAGTATTGTTCCCCTGAGAAATTTTGCGTTCTCTTGCAAAAGTATTACGTTCCCCTGAGAACTTTTGCCCTCTCTCACCAAAGTATTGCGTTCCCGTGAAATTTTGTTCTCTCGCCAAAATATTGCATTCCACCAAGAAATTTTGCCTTCTCTCGCCAAAGTATTGTTCCCCTGAGAAATTTTGCCTTCTCTCGCCAAAGTATTGTGTTCCCCTGAGAAATTTTGCCTTCTCTCGCCAAAGTATTGTGTTCCCGAGAAATTTTGTGCTCTCTCGCCAAAATATTGCATTCCACCAAGAAATTTTGCCTTCTCTCGCAAAAGTATTGAATTCCACTGAGAAATTTTGCATTCTCTCGCCAAAGTATTGAATTCCACCAAGAAACTGTTATCTCGCCAAAGTATTGCATTTCCCTGAGAAATTTTGCATTCTCTCGCCAAAGTATTGCATTCTACCAAGAAATGTTGCGTTCTGTTGCCAAAGTATTGCGTTCCTCTAAGAAATTTAGCCTACTCTAACAAAAATATTGCATTCCACCAAGAAATGTTGCGTTCTCTCGACAAAGTATTACGTTGCCCTGAGAAATTTTGCGTTCTCTTGCCAAAGTATTGCATTTCCCCAAGAAATTTAGCGTTCTCTCGCCAAAGTATTGCATTCCAGCAAGAAATTTTGCCTTCTCTCAGCAAAGTATTGCGGTCCCCTGAGAAATTTTGCATTCTCTCACCAAAGTACTGAATTCCACTGAGAAATTTTGTGTTCTCTCGCCATAGCATTGTGTTCCCCTGAGAAATTTAGCCTTCTCTAACAAAAATATTGCATTCCACCAAGAAATGTTGCGTTCTCTCACCAAAGTATTGCATTCCCTGAAGAAATTTTGCATTCTCTTGCAAAAGTATTGAATTCCCCGAAGAAATTTTATGTTCTCCTGTCGTAGTATTGCGTTTCAGCAAGAAATTTTGTATTCTCTAGCCAAAGTATTGCATTCCCCTGAAAAACTTTGCGTTTCTGTGGGGAACACAAAAATTTCCACCCATCAATTTTTTTTTTTTTTTTTTTAACCATCACCATGTCCCTTTAGGGGCCCTATAGCAAACATATTAAACATTAAAAAATTATATTACTTACTTCCAGTTGCAGTAAGCCTTCAACATTATCTCGAACCTCTGTGATTCTGTTAAATTGCGAATCAAATATTAGTACTATTATCAATATAGTATTATGCCATTGGTACCCAATATGTAATGGATAATGCACAGGACACAGAATTTTTTTTTATATTGTTCTATCATATATATATATATATATATGTGTGTGTGTGTGTGTGTGTGTGTGTGCGTGTGTGTATGTAATTCTGTTTATTACATTGCTACTAACCAAATAAATACATTAATTTTATTGGTGACTAATTTATTGAATTGTGAGGGTTACCTGGGAAATTGGTCAATTAAACAGTTTAGCCGTTATTATATAAAACATTTGACCAATGCCACAACTCACCAATCACAATCAAATATTGCAGAGAATATTTCCATACTCACTGAAAAAACTGTTCCCATAAACTTTCTGCTTCCTTTTGGTTCTTCACACCCACACTGAAAGAAAACATATTCATATCATGGAATGGAGTTTATTATTTTGTAGTACAAGAAAATATTTCAAACACGCACCATGGCCATGTTTAAAGACAAGTATACACACCTGTTAAAGAACTTGGCCCCTGCTGACATCAGACCAAATAATGGACGAATTTTCTTATTTACAATTTCTTGTGAAGAACCACCTAAACAACAGTAATAAATATGTGAATTCTATATTTATATGCTGTATTCTGAAAATACAACAGTAAATTATAGTAAAACAAGCCAATTATTAAACAATGCAAAGCAGAAACCTTTTTCATAGACACTCGGACTTTTGAACCATAATCTATACACACGCACACATACTGTAACTTACATACATACATTTGCACACCCATAAGAGGTAAAATGATCTCAAATTGTTTAGGATACCTTTAGCGACATCATTTTCCACATTATCTAACGATGTTCTAAGAAATCTTTTCAGTTCGTTCAGAGCCCTTATAAGTGCGTTTTGGTCCACTGCAGTAGCCATGCTGTGCATACAGTGAGTTGCATATTGTACTGACCATCTGTCATTCAGCAGATCAGGTGATTGCGAGATCACGGAACCTAAACGGTGATTGGTTGAACCTTAACAGCACAAAGAAAAGTAACAGTTACCACGTGTCATCGTTGTTGTTTTTTTTCAGTTGCAGTATGTTTGGACAATTTACGTCTAATGGCACTGAGAAACTTAAATAGACATTGAATTGAAAAAACAGTGACAAGTTTAAATAAATGTACCAGACCAGCTTCCGGGACGCACGGACCCTAGAACACGTACCACCTAGTGGATGTACCGTATACTACAAGCCGCCTTCTTGCCTACCCTGGTCAGTATAAATATTGTAAAAGTTAAAATAATAGTAATAATTAAATAATAATAATAATAATAATAATAATAATAATAATAATAATAATAATAATTAGTTATATAGTAATAATAATTAAGACATTTATTTATATATTTTTGATTTTGCTCCCCAAAAAGGGATTAAAAACAGAGTAAACACAACAACACTGGTTTCTTTCAACTGATTTTATTGACTGTGGCTGCTCGATCAAATGAAGTCATAGATTTTCCATTTTAAAGGTTTTTTTTTTCTTGTGCGTTAAAGAACCCACCTTTATTTCCCTTCATGAAAAAAAAAAACACTGTTGTTCTTACATTTTCACAGGAAAATAAAGGAAATAAGTATTTTTCCATTAAGCACCAACCACATGAATGAGAAAACCAAAAAGCTACTTAAAATGGTCACTTAAGAAGATGCTAAAATAAAATTAAGGATTTATAAGATTAAGGAATTGTAAGACTCTTTTGCCTTTATCAACTGTAGATTGAGGTGTAACTGTTTCCAGTGTTTAAGATCACATGAACATCTCCAGAATCTCATCGCACATTATTTAGTTGAGCCATTAAGTAGAGACAACAAAAAGAATAATAAAGAAGCCAGTGTGGACAGTAAACATGGTAAAATCTGCCTTTCAAACAACAAAAACATTTGCAAACATCTTTCCCCACTGTGTTCAAGTATTCAGAAAGGAACTCAGATCTGAAGAATATTGCTTGATAAACTCTTCAAAGGACATCTCTGCAACCAGTCACCGATTCGATTCTAAAACCAAAAAGCAACTGATGAATAATAATTTAATAAAGATTTTTTAAATTATATTCTGCTACATTTCCTGCTGTTTTTTTTCTTCAACTCAGATTATGCTTGCAATTGCTGAACTTTAATTACATAATAAACAGTAACACAAATGTATATTTAATTTAAAATTTGAACAAAGAGTCAACTTTCTTCTCCATGTTTGTGGAAAGCTAAAATCAAAGAGAATTTGCACTGAAATTTGATATGTAAAACAATGTAAAAGTGAGGACTGTGAGCAAAGATGCCCTGAGTAGAGACGGCCCTTGTTTGAGTTTTGAATAATTGGATGGTATTTCAAGTTTAGGATTTCTTGGGACAGTGCGAAGACGAGTCTGTATTTAGAACTTCAATCATGGTCCGCGTTAACTGGAACGTCTCTGAAACTGACGGAAGGTTCTGGTACCAACTCGGCAAACTAATAACAGAAAAGAAAGACAAAAGTGTTACTAGTATGAATGTGAGCATTAGTAATACAAGTTGTAGCTTCTTGTCATACCTCTTTAAATTCATCCAACTCTTGACGGTCTTACTAAAGCGATCAGGATTGGCTGTAGTCATGGCCTCGAAGTCAAACAGCTGGTTGACAAACCAGAAAAAGTTGTGCATTATAACAGATACTTATAGAGTAACTGTAAGTGCAGTAACATTATTTATGCCTTTACCTTTCCAGATGGGATTCGACCCAGCACCTCTTTCCCACTGGCCATCAGAGCTCCCATGACGACAGAATACGCCACAACACTGGAGGAATAACAGCGATTTTAAACAAGCAGGTATAATAAACATGAATTAAATGTAGTTCTGAAATATAGTCTGCTGTTATTGAAAACTTGTTCAAGTCAGCATGAAATGGAAATGTACAATATCTTCTAGAAGCATCTTAAAGGGGACCTATTATGCCCCTTTTTACAAGATGTAAAATAAGTCTCTGATGTCCCAAGAGTATGTACAGTATATGAAGTTTTAGCTCAAAATACCCCACAGATAATTTTTTATAGCATGTTAAAATTGCCGCTTTTCAAGTGTGAGCAAAAACGTGCCGTTTTTGAGTGTCCCTTTAAATGCAAATAAGCTGCTGCTCCCGGCCCCCTTTCCTGAAGAGGGCGGCGTTTCAAGAGCTCATGCTCCGGCATACCAGCAACAACTAAACAGGACAATCTCACGCACCAAAAATGTCAGAAAGGGCTTTTATGTGCAATTTTTAACTAGGGAACTCTTGTTTACGATAATTTAGACTGCATGTGAGGGCAGCATCAGTTCTGGGTATGAAGTTTAAGCATGAAGTGATGGTATTGACCCATCTTTCAGAATCAATCTTTGTGAAAATACAGCATTGAACAGATCCTCGTTTGTGAAGCAGTCCAAATGATTGGCACAAACGTACAAGACTTTACCTACTTTCTTTGGGACATTTCCTTCAAAAATGAAATTTAACCACAATGTCCTCAGTGACTCAGATAGCGGGAATCTATGGAGACCTCTTATGCTCATTGGTACGTCCCAAAATACAACACTTGTAATATCTCTGCTACAGTGAGGATACAGAAATGCCGGACTCTCTCAGTGCTTCTCACTCAGGGCTGTCTCTATGCTAATAGGGCAGATGGTTTTGGGCGGGACTTCTCCCTACGATGACGTAATTGTAGGGGAGAATCTGAATCTGCTCTTTTGATTTATGGGAATTATAGAAAAAAGGAGTGAGTGGATTTTTATCATTACAGGCTGGTTGTTTACACACTGTGGAAACACATCAGTGTTCAAACACCTTATAAAAGTGAATTTTGCATAATAGGTCCCCTTTAAATGACCTTTTATTATGAACTATTCATCCATGAATTTTTTTATTTGACCTTGTAATTATGAATCAAAATGTAATTTCTGGTGAAATGACAGACCTGTCTATATTGAAATATGCCAGACTTTTCGAATCATTTAGTCCACTTAAAGGGGCTATATGTAGAATTCAGAAACCCTTGTTATTAGTGACACCGGTGGCCGTTAAGTGAACTGCAGCCAGCAACTTATTGCTCGTGCTCGCACTTATGCACACATAACGTACAAGAGACTGAACAAGATTCAAGGCCCTGATGTACTCATGGCAAAGTTCTTTTTTGTTCTTTGCTTAGAGGTAAAAAGTTGCATCGCAGCGATATACTGTTACCGAACATCCTGAGCGACGTTTAGATGAATATGTAAATATGTGCTGTGAGCTTTCCTCTCAATAACAAAAACACACAACAAATATGACTGCTGTGAGAAAACAGCAGTTAAGAAAGCATCTGATCATAGTGATGTGGATATATTTGCACCAGCTCTGAGATTCTCTGGCATCATGTTGACAGACGAGGTAATTAAAATTACAGAGTTATGATAGTTTGATTATAAAGTATATTTGACACTAGAGACTATATAGATCTGGCTCTATGAGACTATAGTTTGAATTAATCCCTTTTCTTTGCATGACATTGACATTACAGTACAGAATGGCTCTTTTCTGCATTATCATGAATATTGTATAGCATTTGTTTAATGTGTCATTGAACATAAGAGGGCCTAAACGTCACATCCTTTTGATTTTCCCAGCAAAAAATCAGTCTACAGGATTTCATAGACAACCTAGGAAGTCAGGGAAGGATTCGTTTTTTAAGTTTTGATACAAGCTGTTCACACATTGGCAATAAAAAAGCAATTACAAATTCTTACATATAGCCCCTTTAAACTTAGCTCGGTTCTTACAATCGACTGCAAGCTCGCATTCAGATCTGCCTCCATCCAACCAAAAAACAATGTACAGAACCAAGTCCTCGCCCACCTTTTCGATAATTCGTTACAATACGGTATAAATGATGTGATGCAAATTCACGTACATCACTAGTTTAATGTTGCTTAATCTGTGTTTTGCGTACGATGGAGAAACTTGTCCAATCTTAGTAGGAGTAAAAACATACGCAATTAATGATCAATTTATTAATCTGAAAGTAAAAATATTAACAAAAATCTATTTGCGAAGTAAAAAAACAAAACAAAAAAAAAACAAACAAAAAAACAAATCTACAGTTAATTAGTTCACCTTTTAAAATATATCTAAATACATCTTTTAAATAGTATTTTTAAACATGTATTTGGCAATTGCTTTTCTTATTCCTTTTCAGTCCTTTAAAAAAGTATAGCTGTCAATATCAACACCTAAATTAATAAAAGCAATTATCTTAAAATGCTATTAGCAATGCTATTTAAAACTTGTATTGATTATGTATTAATTATTAATCCAACCCCTAGCACCCACCTATTTATTTCATGGTTTTTCTGACTTGATATTTACCTATATTTTATCTATCTCTATTTTTACCTATATTTTATCTATCTCTATTTTATCTACCTATATCTTCAAACTCCAACTTTTAAACCAATTTTAAATAATAAACTTTGATTCTGCCTTGACAATGCCTGAAAGTATTTAAACTGCTTAAAACTTTCATGCTTTGTCTCAGCAGAATCAAAGATTATCATTATTTTTACCTAAACATTAATTAAATATGTTCATTTTAAAATCAAAAAATTGCCAACTGATTTCTACAGTTTTTAATGCCACTCATAGACTAAAATTTAAAATCTTAATTCTCAGGCAGGCATAAATATTCTCTAAACAGGGAAATTAAACTGTTTTCTTACCTGGAGCCTCTGGACAGTGGCATGAGGTTACAGAAGTAATACACCAGAGAAAGAATTAAATTACACACAGCATCTGCATCCTAGAGAGAGAAAGAAAGGCAATAAACTATAATAACAGTAAACGTCACGGTTGTATGTTTGTTTATATTTATTTATTTATCTCCTTGCTTTGTCACTCTCTGACTGTGTTCTCTCATGAAGTGAGTTCTAAAGTTATTAAATTGGAGAATCGCCGGTTCCACCTATCCGTAGGGATTACAACAAATCAGCAGGTTGACTTAATATTTATGACATTCATGTATTTGGCAGATGATTTCACCATTGGCCGATAGTTTTTTTTAAATGAATGATTTAAATAGATTATAAATGGCAGCGGTGTTGCAACAATCTATAGAGATATTCTTAATGTTACTTAGAAAACAGGACACAAGTTTAATTCATTTGAAATGCTTGTGCTAAATGTTACTGTGGCAAGGGGGATGAGGTTCAGCGGAGTCGCCAACGGGAGAACGAGGCAGGAGACGAGCAGTGCGCAAGTAGGTCAAGTGCAGCGTGACTAACACCTGTGTCTTATTGCAGTGATTGGCATGGAAAGAATAAAAACTGATAGGTGATGGGCCAAAGCAGAGAGAGACTGGTGGACTCGGGCGCACAAGAAGCTTGCTTGTAAAGCCAAAGACTGAAGAAAGTGATTGTTGCCGTCAAGCACGAGTGGCGCTACTGTTTTTGTTTTTACACTCAAGAGTGGTTATAATAAATAGGACCTTAAGCCAAACCTTGCTTCTCCTTCTTATTTATCCAGAACCGTTACAGTTACACTTTCAGATATAAGAAAAAAAATAATCCTGTTATCTCCTGCTCTGGCTACCGTATATAGACCTCCAGTGCACTATGTTGATTTTCTCCAGGGCCCTATGTTGCAGAGTTTGCAGATTTTCTCATTGGTCAACATTGATAAAGCACTGATTGAGATTTTTTTTTAACCTTCACACAGATAATACAAATGATGCATTAGGAGTTGCGTTTACAGACTTACTAAACTCATTTGGAGTCAAGCAAAACGTCACCAGACCCACTCATTGTTTTAATCATACACTAGATCTAATTATATCACATAGAACCGATCTTATATCATTTTAATGCGTCTGACGGAGTT
This sequence comes from Mylopharyngodon piceus, assembly GCA_039654765.1. NCBI lineage: Eukaryota > Metazoa > Chordata > Actinopteri > Cypriniformes > Xenocyprididae > Mylopharyngodon > Mylopharyngodon piceus. The sequence continues at coordinate 24,273,737 of CM077456.1, forward strand.
GACACAAATTAAGTTCCGAAGTGAATAAATGTACATTTTTAGGAAAAAAAAAAAAAAACTTTTCAGAAAAACCTGTTCCCTTACATGGTTCATTAGCTGAGACCTTTGTCTACAATTATATCAGTTTAAAAATAATGTATTATTAAATAATAAAAACTAACTTATAAAACATGTTTTGTCCCTTATCTCAAGAATCAGTATGTTATTTTAGACATAATATTGTAATATTGTTCAATTTTGCCAATGAAACTATAATGACAAAGCAGAACTGTTCGTCTCCACGCAACACACAGCAGTGTTTGATTTCTGAATCCGCGTTTTGAATGAACCGAGTGAAACCAATGATTTAGGGGACCATTCATAAAAGACTTGTTGGACTTGAAGTGGCGCTACACAGACCGCTTCACTGATCTCTACCTTGATATCATACACTGATCATTCTGTGTAGCGCCGCTTCAGGTCCAACAAGCCTGAAGAGAACCATTTACTTCACTTCTGAATGAATCAGCTGTTTGAATGAATCGAATGAATGAATTAACAACTCAATCACTAAGACATTTACCGCCACCTCCTGGCAGTTTTAGTTTCTTATTTAGAGTCTAATTTTATTAAAAAAAAAAATTCATATTTCCATATTATTTTTTTTTTTAAAAGGTATAGTTCACCCAAAACTGAAATTTCAGTCATCATTTACTCACCCAAAAAGTTCATGGTCCAAAAGTTCATGTGTAATAAATTCTATGTTGATTTAAATAAAATATTTATTTCTAAAACTACTTTTTGTAATGTTTATTTGACGCTTTACACAATAATGACTTAAAATTATCTTTTGGGGTTAATTTCTCACCCAAAATTGCGATTAATTAGATTAATTAATCGCCACATCATGTAATTAATTAGATTAAAAATTTTAATCGCTTGACAGCCCTGGAAAAAAATTATGCATTGTCATCACATGACTATCACTTAGCTGATTTGCTTAATTCAATTGTCCAGTTACCATAGTTTAATCTGCATTTTAATGCACTTTTGTATAAAAAATATCTTAACTTTTGGCAGTCTGTTTAATAATGAATCAAGATTATATAAATTGCAGCATAAATTGCATATATATGACCTAATGTTTCTTATAAAATATTATAAAACTGAAAAATTAATGTGTGCCGTCATCTAGGGAAACAGACAGAGAGAAATGGGTGCAACAGTGTAAGTGGGACTATTAGTGTGTGTGTGTGAGTGAGAGAGACAAGACACACAGGTCACAGAACTCCCATGATTCTCTGTGTAACAGGTGCAGATTCCAGAGCTGTGAGCACCGCAGTGAGACTGCGTTTACGTGACACTGAATTAATTTGCTTTAAGATACGTGACTAATGAACACACGCCAGCAGTCACACGACAGGTTTAGCAGGAGATAGAGGAACTTGTGAAATTGATGTTCAGCAGTGTATGGAGAAGAACAGAGACTGACAGACACACATACAGATGTTCTTACCCCTAGTTCAGTGGAGAGCATCAGGGTTTTGCCTTTGGCAGTGAGATCTTTATAGAGCGCTTCAATTTCTGACTGATACTGCTGCGTCCTCTCATCTGTGGTCTGAGTTTCTACTGAAAATAGCATGTTTCCCACTCTAACACACACACACACAACACAAAATCATTAGCATATGACACAAAATAAGGGCCGAAACAAACACTTTACAAACTGCTAAGCAGGCTTTACACATTGTTGCATTAGGAACCATGTGAGAACTAGAATGGTAAAACTGGCTATTTTATTACGGAAGTTGATTAGTTTATGCAGATTAAAAAATAACTATATGGATAAAGTTCCCTGATGAAAAAAACAGCCTAAGCTGGATAGCCACTTCTTTAGAACCAGCTTAAACCAGCTAAGACCAGGGGCCTTTACCATGAAGCCAGATTAGCTGGCTAGCCAGGTAAGTTTCAGATTAGTTTGCGCCAATCCTGGGTTTTAGGTACCATGAAAGTGACTTGGCTTTTAGCTGTGTTTATCACCATAGTAACTTACGTTCCACGGCTAACCTGCTCTAGGGCAGGTTTTGTTCTGGGTAAGAGATCTCAAACCGAAATTGGTCCAATCAGATGTGAGTAAAGTGACACTGACACATTCAACGCAATAAAGTCACTCCCCCGGTTTCTCTTCCTCCAAATTAAAGGTCACTATATAGTAAAAAAATATTTAACAATGAAATTGTCTGGCTTTAATGATTATTAGAATTATTTTATGCTTTATATATGATTTATATAATTATTATATGATCTATATTTTTATTAATCCATTACACACAAGCAATTTTAGTTTAACAGTTATTATTAAGCATTTAGTTTAAATGAATATTAATATATAGAGAGGTCATATGTAATATAAATAAGCTGTAGAAACAATAGACAACTCTTTAAAAATGACTACATGTGACCTTACATGAGTCTCTATCGCTATATATTATCAACTATATAAACTATCAGTGCAAGTGAAACTTGTGAAGTTAGAGCAAAATAATTTCTTTTATTTGTCCTCTTTCATGGACAAGTATTTTCTTTAGTGTAAATGCGTTTAAATTCTTCATTTTCTTCAATCTCTTAACTCTTAAGCAAAAGAATTCTGAATCGCGCTGGCTCTCTCGTGAGAAGTGAATCACAGTTTCTCTCTGTTGAAAGGCTGCAAGGCATGTGATTAGTTGTTTGCCACTGATGTCACGCATTCATGTGCACGCGCTCCACAAACTCGGGATCAAAGCCTGAGTTGACAGAGAAAGTTGATGATCATCATCATGGTACCAACAAAGCCGGATTGGAGTGGTTCGGTTTTGTCAACTTGAAACTAATCCTATAACCCTGAGTTTGTTCAACTACCATCATGGTACAGGCCCCAGCTCTGGCTAGTTTAGCTGTTTTTTTCAGCAGAGTTTAAAGATAAACTTTGATGCTGGCTTGATAAACCTTTGTCTGAAAGTTTAATATGATTTTAAAAAGCTTTCTGAATGTTTTTACTATATTTCTAGCACATTTCTAGCATGTTTTAACACTGCTAGCATGATTTAGCATATTTCTAACCTGTTTTAACATGTTGCTAGCATGTTTTAACATATTGCTAAAACTTTTAGCATGTTGCTAACAAGTTTCTAACATATTTTAGCACATTGTCCTAGGCTAGTTGTTAGACTTTGCTAGTAATAAGACAGCTTAAATACTCTATATGAGTTATGTGAAAGTTTTTACCCCCTCAAAGGAAGTCATTGGGAATTTGGTTCTGTTCGGAAGTCCGATACAGGAATTCCTTAAGTAGGATCAGTTAGGAAAAATATGGGACACCAAATCAGAACACCCCGTGTCAAGTTTGGTGGTCACAGCTCTGGACCACATTCATTTTTAGAAATTTGGTCCAATTTGTTCTTAATTTGACCAACAAAAAGCTGCTTGGTTAGAAAGTGAGAGGTGCTTCATACATTACTATACTGGACAATGGTAACTTATCATGGTAAAGACCTCTCCTCAAAACACTGCCCGTGTAACAAATTCACGACCCTAAAAAATACATTTTAATTTATTATTGTTAAAATATAAAGCAGCTGGTCAGTTTGATTTATTATTATTATTATTATTATTATTATTATTACGTATGATTATTATTATTATTAAATTACCTCAAACTGCCCAGTTCAATAAATCAATTCAAAACTTAATTCAATGATTTGTTTGTGTCACTCAAGTCTTCATGTGGCATTTTTCACATATTTAAAATGTTTTTGTACAAATATATTTAAGTAAATAATATAGTATATGACTACTTATGATTATATTGGTGCATAAAAATGAGAATGATTAAATATTTCTTGTGTTCATTTAGTGAAAAACAGTGTGGGAAAAAAATGCAGATATCATGAAGCACATACAGATATTTAGATAACCATGTATGCAAACCTCTCATAATTGTGTGCATTTAAGAGCGTCTTAAATAGATAATTTTCATACAATCTGTTACCTGAAGCATTACATTATATTAATCATATTAATCATCATCTCCTGCAGAAGCCCCTCCACACACCTGCATATAGAAGTCAATAGAATAGAAAACATGGCCTAAACCATCCCATAAACTGAAAATACACTAAAGAACACAAACTTTGAAGGCATAATATTTTAGAATATTTCAGGTGGAAGTTCTCACCGATCCCCGGTGATGGTAATGGTGAAACCGTCGTATTCTTTCCCAGGATCCTTCATACTGGGCACTTTAGAATTGACTGTGAAACCGTCTCTGGTTTTACTGTTGAACTGCTTCAGATATGAAAACACACACAGAAACATATCAGAGAAACTATCTTTATGCGGTTTATGAAAACTTGCATGTGTTTATTTTAAATGTGGCTATTTAAAAGTGTATAATACCGATTGTAATTATGAACAGGCAAATAAGTATGAGCAATCATTTCCCATGTGTTTATCAGAGGCTATGACACTCACGATTAGAAGTTTTTTTATGAACACAGATTTAGTATTATCATATGAAAAATATGACTGGTGAAAAAATAAACATATCTTAGACATTAATTACTGGTAATCTATTAGGATGAGAAAGATGTTTTTTAGACTTTCATACAGTCAGACCTTGTCTAACCCGAAAGATTGTTAAAATTGCATTCGTTTAGCACACAAATTATCCATTTAATGATTAAGATGATAATTATGTGATTAAAACACTGTGACAAGCAGCTGTAAAACTCATGTTTAACACTCATGTTACCTTCATGATGGGCAGCAGATCCTCCACTTTATTTACATTTTCCAGGGCCTGCTTTACTTCCTGAAGCCCCCGTGGGTTATACGCCCTGATGGAGAGACGACACATTTATCAACATGAATATGGTGTATTTATAAATGGACAAAGAATGATAGATGAATGAATAATTTAACACATTAAATAAATTATGTACCTGTTTGACTGGTGTGTCAGTGAATGAGCAGAGTATGTAAATGAATGAGTGATTTACACTAGCACTGAAATGTTTGGAAACAGTAAGATTTTTTTTTTATGTTTTATCTTACGCTCACCAAGGTTGTATTTATTTCATCAAAAATAATTACATTCATTACAATTTAAAATAACTGTTTTCTATTCGAATACATTTTAAAATGTAATTTATTCCTGTGATCAAAGCTGAACTTTCAGCATCATTACTCCAGTCTTCAGTGTCACATGATCCTTCAGAAATCACTCTAATATACTGATTTGATGCTCAATAAACATTTCTTATTATTATCAGCTGAAAACAGATTTACTGCTTAATTTTGTGGAAATCATGATACATTTGATTTGTTGATGATTATTTATTTGAAAAATCTTTTGTAACGTTATAAATATTTTTACCATCAATTTTTATCAATTTCATGTGTCCTTCCTAAATAAAAGTATTAATTTAGTAAAAAAAGAAAAGTGTATGTAAAATAATGAGATGTTTGAATGAATTAATAAATTAATGAGGTAACACTTTACAATAAGGTTCATTAGTTAAACTTAATGAATTAACTAACCTGAACTAACCATGAGCAATACTGTATTTACTAATCTTCGTTACTGTTAGTTAATGAAAATACAGTCGTTCTTTGTCTGTTCATGTTAGTTCACAGTGCATTAACTAATGTTAACAAGATTTGAATAATGTATTAGTAAATGTTGAAATTAACATTAACAAAGATTAATAAATGCTGTAGAAGTGCAGTTCATTAATAGTTCATGTTAACTAAAGTAGTTAACTAATGTTAACTAATGAAACATTGTAATGAATGTGCAAGGTGTGGTAATGAATGAAGGTTGTGAATGAATGAAGGTTGTAAATGAATGAAGGTTGTAAATGAATGAGGTGTGTGTTATTGAATGAATGAATGAATGAATGAATGAATGGCTTCTCCCAGTATTAAAAAAAAAACAAAAAAAAAACAAAACATAACTCACCCGTGATAAACCAGTATTCTGTCCTTTACAAAGATGAGAATACTACTGAAATACTCCAGATATCTGATATTTATGATCTGCCCTCTGTGAAACAATAGAAAAGGAATTAAAACACTATAAAACAACCAAAGCAATCGGTTTAGGTCTGTTTCATATGGAAGCCAATTTCTGCCGCATAAGAAAAAAAAAAAAAAAAAAAAAAAACCATCATGCTCTGGTAAGTCATAATTATGATATAAATAGTTGAAACTATGACTAAATTGAAATACTGACTTATGTCATAATATCAGCTTAAATCATAATTTTGACTTAAGTCAATATTCCGATTTAGTCATAGTTTTGACTATTTAAGTAATAGTTTTGACTTTTTGTAATAATTTTGACTATGAGTATTAATTTCAACTTATGTCATAATATCAGCTTAAGTCATAATTTTGATATAAGTCGAAATTATGAAAAAAAGTCGAAACTATGAAAGAAAGTCAGAATTATGACATAAAAATAAAAAAATGACGACAAGTGTTAATTATGATTTATCATTTTGACTCATAATTTTGACTTAAATAATAATTATGACTTATCAGAGCATGTTTTTTTTTTTTTTCCTTCTCCTCATGTGTCGGAAATGGGCTTCCATAGTTTCACACTACAACCATGAGCAACGCATATTTTTATCGGCATGCAAGCTGACGGGTTAGAGGTGTGTAAAACTCAAATTTTGCCCGAGCCACATCAGCGTCATGTGTACCCTTAAAAAACAAAACAAAAAAAAAACCAAAAAAAAAAACCGTCACATTCCTATTTCCATGGTGACACGTTAAGCTTGTCATGTAACACTTGACGCTGTATGACTTGTGTAGGTTTCTTTTGTTTTTATTCTTGTACTTCAAATACTGTTAACTAGATTGTGACATATTTGATTTTCTGATTCTCATATATTTGTCAGTAAATGTATTTTGTGTTTTAAATACTTTTATAATGATCATGTTAGTTACTCTACAAGTCATATTGGGCTATGTGCACCACCATGATTGTTTATGCTGCAAAGTCTGAATTTACACATATTTACACATGAAATCATCCAGTTCTCCCTAAAGACATGAAAGTTATTGGCCAGTCAGCTTGGAGAAAAACAGAGAAACCTATATAGTTACAGCAAATAAAACACAATGTGAAATATATATTTGAAAGGTTATTTTCTCAATTATTATTGCAGCTTCCAAAGACATCAGTGTGTATTTTTACAAACTATGAATGTTTTTGCTAGTATAAGCATTTGGTGGCTGAAAACACTAAACAGATGTGATATATGAGGAGCGATGAGCGTGTCCATCTCTGGCTCAGTGCCAGCCAAAGCACAAAAGCAGATTTGAATTTAGCAGTTGATCACGTGATGCACTGAACGTTCTAATCACACCGGTGTGATTGTATACGTCAAAGGGTTAACATTTACAAGAAAAGTGGATTTTGCTGGGAATCGAACCTATTATTTTGCCCCAGAATTTTTACATAAATGCTTGAGCTCTTTAAAATCAAATGAATTCTGATTGGCCACCAATGTTTTTATCGTTCTGAAAGTGATTCCAATGATATTGTTCCTTTGTATCGTTATCGTTGTGGCATGGAGAATTAGAACGATTATTAAATCTTTATCATCCTTTGTGTGAACGGCCCTTAAAAGCCAAACAAATTTGTTAAGCGATTAGGACTGGCACCTTTACAGAGCAAATGGCACGTTGAGGGCAGATACAACACCTGATGAGGTTAATGTGGTTGTTAAATCCTCTGCTAAGACTCCTGGCAGGCATCTGATCCAACCACAGCACAGGCTGGTCTGGATCTGCAATCCTACACACACCCGTGAACACACACAAAACAGCAAAGATCAATCATCAAGCCTAACACTTGGTAACACCCTCAACAGAGTCGTGAGAAGAGCTCTGGCACATTGGCTGGAATCTGACCTTCTCCATTTCACTGCGATGTCAAACATGTCTCTCCACTGCAGCTGTCTGGTCTTTCCGTTGACTCGAACCTTCGAGTTACTCCAGGTGCGCTGCATGGCCTGCATCACCTCTATGGTGGCCAAACCCATCGCTACACAAAACAACGCAACACATTAAAAATGCGATTCATAAATACAATGACTTGAATACATCTATGATATTCTATGTTTTTTTCTTAAAAATTTCTTTTTAAATTTTATTATTTAGTGATTTTCAAGAGCTCTGACCTCGGTGTATTCTGAGGTTTGGTAGGAACCCTAATGTGTCGTACTGCATCAGTGCGCCGAGGTGATCGGCTGTACAGATGAGCTTCTGAACCTCAGCAGAGTAACTGTCAAAGTTCTGAGGTAGAACATCTCTACAAGACAAAGAGAAACAAAGTGGGAATAAAAGAAAGTTATACTTTAAAAAAAAAAAAATTAAATATATATATATATATATATATATATATACACACTGATATCCAGTTAATCATACATATAAATTAGATTCAAATGTGCCTGATTCCCAATAACACAAAAGACTGATTTTGTTTCCAAACTCACTTAATATGAGGCTGAAGTCCAGGCTGTTCTTCATAGTCCTCGATGAGGAAGGGAAGATTTTTGGCCCAGTGGTTTTTAAAGTTTCCAGGCAAATCCTGATCAACATTATACTCCGCAACAGGTACATCCAGATGAGAGTGTAAATAACGGGAATATTCTATCACAAAAGAAAGAAACGGAGGCATATTTCAACTTTAAATGGTTTATTATCTAAAAAATTAATATAGGAGCTCCCGTTTAAGCTTCCACAACAACCAGTGTGGTTCATTCTTGTGTTACGCAGCACATTTGATCTTCCGCAAGAAACAAATGAGGCTCATTCTCCAGTGTTTAGCAGCACATTTGATCTTCCACTAGAACCAATGAGGTTCATTCTCGTGTTACGCAGCACGTTTGATCTTCCACAACAACCACTGAGGTTCATTCTCGTGTGTTATGCAGCACGTTTGATCTTCCACTAGAACCAATGAGGTTCATTCTCGTGTGTTATGCAGCACGTTTGAGCTTCCGCAAGAACCAATGAGGTTCATTCTCCAGTGTTAAGCAGCACGTTTGATCTTCCACTAGAACCAATGAGGTTCATTCTCCAGTGTTAAGCAGCACGTTTGATCTTCCACTAGAACCAATGAGGTTCATTCTTTTGTGTTAAGCAGCACGTTTGAGCTTCCGCAAGAAACAAATGAGGCTCATTCTCGTCTTACGCAGCATGTTTGAGCTTCCACAAGAACCAATGAGGTTCATTCTCGTGTTTTAAGCAGCACGTTTGAGCTTCCACAAGAACCAATGAGGTTCATTCTCCAGTGTTACGCAGCACGTTTGATCTTCCACTAGAACCAATGAGGTTCGTTCTCAAGTGTTACACAGCACGTTTGAGCTTCTGCTAGAACCAATGAGGTTCATTCTCGTGTGTTAAGCAGCACGTTTGATCTTCCACTAGAACCAATGAGGTTCATTCTCGTGTGTTAAGCAGCACGTTTGAGCTTCCGCAAGAACCAATGAGGTTCATTCTCGTGTTTTAAGCAGCACGTTTGATCTTCCACTAGAACCAATGAGGTTCGTTCTCGTGAGGTTTGTTACGCAGCACGTTTGAGCTTCCACAACAACCAATGAGGTTCATTCTCGTGTGTTAAGCAGCACGTTTGATCTTCCACTAGAACCAATGAGGTTCATTCTCGTGTGTTAAGCAGCACGTTTGGGCTTCCACAAGAACCAATGAGGTTCATTCTCAAGTGTTACACAGCACGTTTGAGCTTCCACAAGAACCAATGAGGTTCATTCTCATGTTACGCAGCACGTTTGAGCTTCCGCTAGAACAAATGAGGTTCATTCTCGTGTGTTAAGCAGCACATTTGATCTTCCACTAGAGCCAATGAGGTTCATTCTCGTGTTACGCAGCACGTTTGAGCTTCCGCAACAACCAATGAGGTTCATTCTCGTGTGTTAAGCAGCACGTTTGATCTTCCGCTAGAACCAATGAGGTTCATTCTCATGTTACGCAGCACGTTTGGGCTTCCACAAGAACCAATGAGGTTCATTCTCGTGTTACGCAGCACGTTTGAGCTACTGCAAGAACCAATGAGGTTCATTCTCGTGCATTACGCTCAATTCATATGGATTAGTTTTATGATCTCTATGAACTTTTTGAAGCATCAAAGTGTCAGTTGCGTAGCTCTCAACAGAGGGACCGAATTCTCTCAGATTTCATGAAAATATCTTCATTTTGGTTTCAAATATGAATGAAAGCCTTGCGGGTTTTTTTATTTTTGGATAAACTAACCCTTTAAATATTTACACCCCTACTACAGGATTCAACAATAAACACTGACAGAAGTCAGTGTGATTTCAAGATAGTTTCAGGCCAGTTGCCAATCTTGATGACTAACACAAATAGAGAAGCAACTGAGAACTACTGATCTGTTAAGCACTATGTAATGTTTGTTAATGATATAATCAAAGTTATTAAAGAGCTCTAATTTCTCACCTCTGAGATATTTGACTTTGAGATATTCAGAGCTGGCTTTCTGTCCCAAGAGAGGGTCATTGAGCATGACTTTCGTCTGAGCTTTAATACCCTCGTAGAACTGACCCATGGCCACATGACTGAGACCCTTCATGTACTGACACACCTCATTATAGGGCTCCAGCTGCAGACATCTCTGAAAGACAACATGATAAAGACACTACTGAAACAAACAAAAAACAACCACAAGACTCTGAGCTCATGACAGCAGATGACACACATCCACCCGTGAACTGTCAACATCTCATCAGAATAACTGAAAAACATGTTTGTTTTGTGATTCAAAACAAGAAATTAATAAAACAATACAAGAAATACAAGAATGAAAAATACTGTGTTGAAATAAACAACCATGTATAAGTGACATAATGACAATGAACTTTTTACTTTAATAAAAAAAAAAAAAAAAAAAAAAAAAAAAAAAAAAAAAAAAAAATCAATGTTATTGATGTTGCAAAGAGGGAATTGCACAACTCTACACAGGTCATCCTGACTAAAGAAAGTCTAGCTGATATTCAATAAGGAGTCCAACTGACGCAAGTGAATCTCCATTTAAATAAACAATGAGAGTTTGTAAAGAATTTTCATTTTTGGCAGAACCCTATCCCTTTAAGCTCTACAGACAGCATCTATGATGTGTTGTCATTTACCACAGAAGATCATTTTGACTTGTCCCTTAGTTTGTAAAAACACAAAAATGTCTATGGTTCAAGGCATTCCAGAGGCTTTTAAAGCAGAAATGTGAAGCTTGTATTTCTGTTAAAGCTTGTATGAAATTACATTATTCTTCCTTATATTCATTCTACTTTAAAGCAACATTTCCAATTAAAAGTAAATATTTACTGGAAAATAATGTACAGCAGGACTTGATTTTATCCATCATGGATATGTGGCCATGGTTACATCACAAACATTTTACCAAATTTTGATAGAAGATTATGAAATGTGCACTGATTTATCCTGAACATTTATTAGATTAAGTAAAGAGTCTACTTCAAATAAATTTGTAGTTCATGTTTTAAAGGACTAATATTGCTAACATAAAGGTAATTATACCATAGTCTGTCTGAATACACGATTCTGATTGGCTGGAAGGTGTGCATTAAAACCATTTAATGCACAGGTAGTTCCAGTCAGTTTAATCACCGTTCTGTATTAATGCGCTGCTTTCACTTAAGCACACACACACGTCACTCGCGCACAGAGATCGAAGATCATGATGCGCACACAGAAACATTCATGAGCACAGAAACTTGTTATCAATGCTGCTATTAATGAAATCACTACATTATATTTCTCAGCAACGAGGGGGGGGGACATCACTTTTTTTAAAGTAATTAAACTCACAGCTTCATACCTAATAGAGAGAGACGCTGCACAGACACAGGTAATTCACACGCACATCTCTCTCTCTATCTAACGAGACATAACTAACAAAAATAACCATCATTTTTACCCTTGTGGTCAAATATTGTGCTGCAAACATCAGTGACAGCTTTAACTTATCAATGTTGGCAAATGACCATGGTATAAGCGGGATAATCCACGGCTAGCTGTCCATTACATGATTTGAATGCTTTGCGTCGGGCAGTTCTTTGCCTCCACATTGTGCATTATAATTGTTTAATGCACAGCTAGCCATGGATTATCCCTTACAAACACCACATTCGGGACACACACGTTTGATTTACCTTAAAGTTGCCGATGGCCTCTTGCAGGCTGCCGTGGTGGTACAGCATCATTCCTCTGAGCTGGAGTGACTGGATGTGGTTCTGATCTAGTAACAGAGCTTTCTGGAAGCTCTCCATAGCATTCTCAAAATCCCCCAACTCCCTGAACAAACACACACGTAAATTGGCTCCAGAGGAACCTTTGAAAGGACTGACTGTTAAAATCATCATGTGTCAATAGCACCACACCTGTAAGCCTGGCCCAAGCTTTTATATGCATCTATGAAGTCCGACTTTAATTTGAGAGCTTCTTTAAACACCTCTATAGCCTCCTGCATGCAGAAAACAACATTTAGTAGTATCACAGACTGTAAATTTTGTCAATTATAGTCTACTGCCCAGTATAAAATGGCAAATCTCGTTAAACTTCAGTCCAGATCTTACATATAAACTGCATATGTTTTTTGAATCAGGGCATTCTGTATTGCAGTTTGTGATTTTTTTTTTTTTTTTACTTTAAGGAGACCCCTGTGGAAGAAGGTCAGCCCTTTATAGAGCATAGCGATGGGCTGGTTCTTCTTCAGCTCTAGAGACTGCTGGAAATCATCCATGGCTGCCATATAATCCTGAAAAACACGGAGAGAAAGAAAGACACCTGTAAATCTTATTCATCAATGAGCCATTTTTTTTTTTTAATAAATTATTCTTATTTAGCAACAACTACTTTTATTCAGCAAGGATGCATTAAATTGATCAAAACAGTAAAGTCTTTGTTTACATCGTTACAAAATCAATCGTATTTCAAATAAATGCTGTTCTTTTGTATTTCTATTCTTTAAAGAATTTTGAAAAAAATGTATCATGGTTTCCACAAAAATATTAAGCAGAAAAACTGTTTCAATATTGATAATAACAAGAAATGTTTCTTGATCTTTCAGAAATCATTATAATATAATACTGAAGACTGAAGTAATGATGCTGAAAATTCAGCTTTGCCACCACAGGAATAAATTACATTTTAAAATATATTCAAATACAAAACAGTTCCTTTAAAATATAATAATATCTTAACACAATTACTGTTTTTACTGTCTTTTTGATTAAATAAATTCAGCCTTGGTGCATAAGACTTAGCGACCCTAATCTTTTGAACAGTTATCAACAGTTATTAACAATTATCCCTCTAATAATATAATAATAAATGTGCCAGATTTGACTGTATGCCATAAAACCTGCACTTCAAATTATCTTCTGTTATTTCTTTCTTTTTTTAAGTTTTTCTATTATCAACTGGGTTGGATTAAATTCCAAATTTAAGAATTGACTCTTTTTTTAAATTCATAAGCTGTAATTTGTATCAACTGACAGGAACAGAAATGTACTGAACTACAATTTATATTTACCACAGTCACACAGTCAACATTTCATTAGTCCAACAAAAGTTTTGCAACAAAAAAAAATGACATTATTAATAAATACTCTCAATGGTAGAGTAGCAACAACGGCCAGTTTGATTCAGAGAGTCAGAAAAAGGGTGGAAAATAGTCATGGAAAACTAACAGGAAAGACACATTAGCAAAATTTTGTCAAAATGTTACATGCAAAAAAGATCCATTGTCTGTTGTCAGTAGTGTAGTGTAGTTCTTAACATTATATAAGTTAAGAAGTCATTTTAGCAGCTTGATTTCAATAAATGCTATTTTTGAATTGGGGAGAAAGTTAAGTTCTAAAAGTTTCAGTAAATTTTTATCTCAGAAGATACATTTGATTCCATATGATAACATCCACCCCATAATTAAAAATTCCCTTATTTTGCACTGTATTTATCATGTATCAATCATAATTTCTGTGCACTTGCATAATAAAAAAATCTCTTCACATGTGCTAAAGATGACAAACGTGATGTTCCTGGACTCCGTACCCATGACATATAGATAACAGCGCTATCTATGAGATAGACATTATATGGAATGATCTATATGTTACAATAACACTTCAGTCTATTTAAGCTAAAACCAAAGTGCATCATGACAGATAAGATGGTGTGCCATGCTGTGTCATGTATGTGTACCTCTGATATGAAGAGCAGTGTTCCTCTGTGTCTGTAGAGTCGAGCTGAAGGCTGCAGTTGTATGGCTTTAGTCAGGTCTGACAAAGCTTCACTGATGCGGCCCAGAGGAGACAGAATCTGAAATCACATGCTCCACTATTAACACAAAACACTTTATAAGCACAGCCTTGGTTGATTTCTTTCTAAATAAAAGTGTTTTTTTGGTGAAGGATTTTAATCTCTCATTCCTTACCTCCGCCCTCTGCTCGTACACTTCTGGTCTGCTGGGCTCCAGTGTGATTACTCTGCTCAACTCATACAGAGCCAAGTCTGCATTCTTTATGTCCTTTAGAGAGAGTGAGAGCTAGTTAGTTCACTTTAAAATGAAAATTAAGTCATCATTTACTCACCCTGGTGTTATGGCCTAATGGCGTATGGTCTAATGCTGTATGCCCTTCTTTCTTTTTCAGACCACACAATGAAAAATGTAAAAAATAAAAAAAAATAAAAAAGTCCCACTCGTCCTTATAATGGCAGTGACTAGCGAGCAAAATCAACCTTTTAAAAAAATTCACACAAGTATCACAAAATGGTCTGATGTTATACGTGTCGTATACTCCAAGTGTTCTGGGGGTTTCTGATAGGGTTTGGTTAAAAAAAAAAATAAAAAAAAATCCTGACCTTGGCCATTGAAGGTGCATAGCTACGTTGAGTATGTGTCCATGAGACTCAGTTCACTCCAACTCGCACAGAAAAGGCACACAAAATAACACGTTAAATAATGCATTACATTTTGGTTTGTTTTTAGCAAACCCTATCATATACCCTCAGAACACACATAGTATATGACATGTGTAACATAAGACCATTCTGTGATACTTTTGCGTCTTTTTTTAAAAGCTTGATGCTGGTTGCTTTTTACTGCCATTATATGGATGAGCGCAAGTGGGACATTTTTTTTTTTTTTAATTTCTCCTTTTGTGGTCTGAAAAAGAATTTTCTGCATCATTACTTCAGTCTTCAGTGTCACAAAAATCATTCCAATATGCTGATTTGGTACTTAATTATTATCAATTATTAATGGTGCTCAATTAGTAATAATGATTCTTATTATTATCAATGCTGAAAACAGTTTTTGCTGCTTAATATTTTTGTGGAAATCATGATTTTTTTTTTTTTTTTTTTTTTCAGGATTCTTTGATGTTCAATGTTCCAGTGTTCAATGAACAGCATTTATTTCAAATAGAAATCTTTCTTAATTTTGTTGTTGTTAAGTCTTACTTACCCCAAACTTTTGAATGATAGTGCATTATGGGTTCCAAAAAAAAAAAAGTTAAGTAGCAGTAGCACAACTGTTTTAATTGAACACTGATAATAATAGAAATATTTCTTGAACAGCAAATCATGTGACACTGAAGACTGGAATAAAAATACAAAATCGTTCTTTTAAATGGTAATAATATTTCACAATATTACTGATTTTACTGTATTTTGATCAAATACATGCAGCCTTAGTGAGCTTAAGATACTTCTTTTAAAAATATTAAAAGACCTTAATTATACCAAACTTTTGACCAGTAGTTTAAAACAATTGACTTACCTGCAGACTCTTTTTGCCATATGCTATTCCCCTTCCATAGATGGCACTGACCAGTTCAGGATCTCCCTGGGGTGATAGAGGACAGTCCTTTTGTAAAAATACTTATAATAAGTCGACTATCACTGCACAATCATCATCTTGTTAACTATCACTATTCAATCTTAGTTAGAATGTTTCTGTTGTTATACTCACATTCAACTGTATGCACAATTGATACAGTAATATTTCAACATGATTTGTCCTTCACAACTTTCACTTCTAGAATGTGAATACAGGATATACAGCAAGAATTTTTTTTTTTTTTAACTGATTGGATCATGAAAAGTTTCCAATAACAAGGTTACCAAGATAACCAAGGCTGCGTTCCACTCCAATTTTAGACACGCATTCGCGAACTTCCCTAAGCATTTCCCCTCGGGGGAATCCCTGCTGCCATTTTTAAGTGCGTTCCACTTTGTTAAGTGGACGAGGGAAGTTTATATGGACAGACCCTCGTCCCCTCGATTTTGACTGAGAAGGCGAGTCTACTCTGATGTACACTTCAAGCAGCTCTATATCCCACAATTCAACTTGATTGTGACGTCACAGCAGATCACGCTTAACTGAAGTGTACGATATATTAATTATTTTAAGAATTAATCGCATAATAGTCTATAATATATTAATTATTTTGAGATTTAATTGCATAATACTAGTAGCTACCTTATGTTCACAGTCAAAGTTTATACTATTGATATTTTGTTTCATTTGTGTAATTTTATTTTTCTCCAACAGCTCATATACCTATAGGATTTTATATATTTTCTCCAACAACTTAAGCATATAAGAATGGTGCATAAAACAAACTCATAAGTACAAAAGGGGTTTAAATAATAAATCAGCTCCATAGTGAATTCCAAGTGATCAAGGGCTTAGTGCGTTTCATTGAAACCTTATGCACGAGTTCCGCCAGTAGTGGGCACTCATGCAACGTAAGCAATGACGCACATCCGAGTCCATGAGACGGAGGGAAGTTAGCGAGTGAAGGGCATAAAAATTTGGAGTGGAACGCAGCCCAAGTGAGTAGTATTCAGCTGGTCATGCGACCTCAAAATGACGGCTCCTATGAGGCGACCCGCTCCACGTGAAACAGCTTATGGTGCGCTCACACCGTGACAGAAGTTCTACACAGACTCAGAATATTATTACTATGGCAAAACTATTGATGCTAAAATTAATCTGTGCAACTTGACTAATCAATAGACAAACCCACAATACAACAAGTAACAGTTGTTATGCAAATGCCTTTTTAATAACTTTTAAAGTTTATTTATCACATTTAGTAAGACATTAGACATGTCTTTTGATTATTTTCAGATTCATCTTGCATTATTAAAGGGATAGTTCACCCAAAAGAGGAAGAGCCAGGATATTTTTAAATATATCTCCGATTGTGTTCGTCTGAAAGAAAATAGTCATATACACCTAGGATGGCTTGAAGGTGAGAAAATCATGGGATAATTTACATTTTTGGGTGAACAATCCCTTTAAGACATTAACAGCAGTCAATTATAGGAATTATTACACTGAAATATTACAAGATTACATACATTTTAAGCCCCCAAGTCAGTTTACAAGTTTACTAGTAATTACGAGTTCTATAAGGATGTGAATGCTTTTTAGAAGTCAGAATCTGGTATTAACGTGGTATAAACAGACCTTTATATAAGGCTACACATATGATTTTAATCATTTTAAACTTTTTTTTTTTTTTTGCTACTAATAAAAGCAAATGCCTGCTGTTTCTACACTAACTGCCTAAAATAATACCTAAATGGCTATTTGGCTATTAGTTAACATTAACCAATAGTTTGAGTGACAATAGCCGAAAAGGGAAGTCCTTTCAGAGGCGGAGCAGGTAATTAAATTTAGATGAAAGTTTATGAAGACAAATAATTTTATTTATTTTTTTTCTATTTTGGAATAATGGACACTAATAAATAATGCACAATAAGACTAGACACACTAATTAAGAAACTAAATAGGGACAATTTTGATTTCATGTTGATTTTAATGCCAAATAAACATTATATCATTATGTTTACATCAGGCCTCAATGAAACTGACCTGTAGCAGTAAGGAGAAGTGTTTGATAGCTTCATCATAGAGGCCATTTCCAATGAGAACGTAGCCTATAGCTGATATAAAAACAAAAGAGCATTAGAGGTTTACATCACATAAAAACATATGCAAAAGACACAATGACAAACATCTTTGGCACACACCAAGTTCTTCATTGGTATTTTGGTTTTCCACAGCGAAAGGAAACCGACGCTGTTCGACAAACAACTTTGCCTGATTCTGTGATGACAGAAAGAGAGAAAGAAAGAAAAAAATGTCAGGAAGTCTGTCAACCTCTTACAATCAATCCAACCCACCAGTGGTTACAAAAACAATGCAAAGAGATCCACAATCACAGAGAATGAGAAAAACATTTTTTTTGTGCTAAATAGGAAGTGTTCCGGTTTTGACACTCTTTATTCATGTGTCTATTTACAGTGTTCAAAGTTTTTAAAGAGATGTTTAAAGAATAGTTCACCTGAAACCGTGTTTTATGCAAATTACTGACCTTGTGTATGCGGTCGCTCATTTAGAAAACTCCAAATTCACTGACGTAAGAACAAGGTTAAAGGGTTAGTTCACCCAAAAATGAAAATTCTGTCATTTAATTACTAACCTCATGTCGTTCCACACCCGTAAGACTTTCGTTCATCTTCGGAACACAAATTAAGATATTTTTGATGAAATCCGAGAGATCTATGACTCCTCAATAGACAGCAATTTAACAACCACTGACAAGGTCCAGAAAAGTACTAAAGACATCGTCGACGTGACTGCAGTGGTTCAACCTTAATGTTATGAAGCAATGAGAATACTTTTTATGCGCAAAAACAAAACAAAAATAACGACTTTATTCAACAATATCTTCTGTTCTATGTCATTCTCTTACTCTGTTTACGTCCGAAGTTCCGGCTCAGTATTGCTCCCGAAGATGAACAAAGGTCTTACGGGTGTGACAGAATTTTCATTTTTGGGTGATCTAACCCTTTAAGAACAAATCCATGTGCGTACACACATTTTGTGAATTAGGCGGAATTTTTCTGTGGTAAGTTCTCCTGTGCATATAAATACAAATCCACGCGATTATTAGTGAATAATGCCTATTGTCTCCCAAAAGAAAGAACAGATTCTGAACGACCTGAAACGAGTAGTCAGTAATTCCAGTCTTAATTCCTACACGAATCTACATAGGTTTGTAACAAATTTGCATAATGCAAGCTTATGGTCTTCATTGGCTACCCACAAGTGAATAAAATGGGTTTGGAATGACACAAGTAAATAAATAAATAAATAAATAAATAATGACAGAATTTTCATTTTGGACTGAACTGTTCCTTTAACTGTGCAGTATAATGCAAATGCAACTCACAAGGATTTTCTCTGCATTGAGTGAAAAGATGGACTCGCAGGGCGGGTTGCTCCCCTCTTCACAGTCCGGGTCCTCCAACTGCAGAATAGATGACTCTGAGGAACCAAAGAAAAAAAAAAAAAAAACAGTTACTGGATGTGACTAACCAAACGACTTTATTTGTTTCCAAATGCACTATTTACTATGCACTTATACTATGCACCATGTACTCAACTGTGAAGTGTATGAATTTTATAAGGTTATTTTGTCATTTAACATCTGATAGGCCCTCTCCCTCCTCTACATAAGGAAATCTGTGACAGTTGAGTGCATGAAGTGTCTGACATTCCAAATCTCATACTGTCTGAATAGGTACTACATTTGAATTTACTTTGTGACCGTTAAAAACGGTCCCTCATGGGATAGTAAAGTGTATGCACACTTCAGAATCTCGCCGGAAGAAGTAGGTCATCCGGGTACTTTTCACGTACTGTTTTTCGAATACTATGTATTTGGACATACATACTGTTTTTTTTTGTTTTGTTTTTTTTTGCATACTATATAGTAAGGAAGTATTCAATTACATTAGGTTCTTTCATGATGGATTACTTGGGATTGTGATTTAAGACCACTCCTTTGGATCAAAACAAAACCTGAAACAGAATCCCAAGTCACCATGGTAACAATAGTTTTTGACACAATATGATAGTTACTTCCTACAGTTATTGATACTACTGAAAATAGTGGACTCATGCTACAACCCGAATTCCGGAAACGTTGGTTTTTTTAAATTTGAAAAAAAATGAAAACTGAAAGACTTTCAAATCACATGAGCCAATACTTTATTCACAATAGAACATAGATAACATAAATGTTTAAAGGGAGAAATTTTACACTTTTATCTACTAAATGAGCTCATTTTAAATTTGATGCCTGCTACAGGTCTCAAAAAAGTTGGCACGGGGGCAACAAATGCCTGAAAAAGCAAGAAATTTTGAAAAGATTCAGCTGGAAGAACATCTAGCAACTAATTAAGTTAACTGATATCAGGTCTTTAACATGATTAACTATAAAAGGGATGTCTTAGAGAGAAAGATGGGCAGAGGCTCTCCAATCTGTGAAAGAGTGTGTAAAAAGATTGTGGAATACTTTAAAAACAATGTTCCTCAACATCAAATTGCAAAGGCTTTGCAAATCTCATCATCTACAGTGCATAACATCATCAAAAGATTCAGAGAAACTGGAGAAATCTCTGTGCGTAAGGGACAAGGCCAAAGACCTTTATTGGATGCCCGTGGTCTTCGGGCCCTCAGACGACACTGAAAATGTCGTATAATCGGTATGATTGTGTCAATGACATTACTAAATGGGCCCAGGAATACTTCCAGAAACCACTGTCAGTAAACACAATCCGCCGTGCCATCTGCAGATGCCAACTAAAGCTCTATCATGCAAAAAGGAAGCCATATGTGAACATGGTCCAGAAGCGCCGTCGTGTCCTGTGGGCCAAGGCTCATTTAAAATGGACTGTTTCAAAGTGGAAAAGTGTTCTATGGTCAGACGAGTCCAAATTTGACATTCTTGTTGGAAATCACGGACGCCGTGTCCTCCAGGCTAAAGAGGAGGGAGACCTTCCAGCGTGTTATCAGCGTTCAGTTCAAAAGCCAGCATCTCTGATGGTATGGATTGCATAAGTGCATACGGTATGGGCAGCTTGCATGTTTTGGAAGGAACTATGAATGCTGAAAGGTGTATATAAAGGTTTTAGAGCAACATATGCTCCCCTCCAGACGACGTCTATTTCAGGGAAGGCCTTGTGTATTTCAGCAGGACTATGCAAAACCACATACTGCAGCTATTACAACAGCATGGCTTTGTCGTAGAAGAGTCCAGGTGCTGAATTGGCCTGCCTGCAGTCCAGATCCTTCACCTATAGAGAACATTTGCCGCATCATTAAACGAAAAATACGTGAAAGACGACCATGAACTCTTCACCAGCTGGAAACCTATATCAGGCAAGAATGGGACCAAATTCCAACACCAAAACTCCAGAAACTCATAACCTCGATGCCCAGACGTCTTCAAACTGTTTTGAAAAGAAGAGGAGATGCTACACCATGGTAAACATGCCCCCGTCCCAACTATTTTGAGACCTGTAGCAGGCATCAAATTTGAAATGAGCTCATTTTGTGCATAAAATTGAAAAATTTCTCAGTTTAAACATTTGTTATGTTATCTATGTTCTATTGTGAATAAAATATTGTATAATTGTATTGTATAAAATATTGTATAAAATATTGTATTGTATAAAATATATATAATCATGTGATTTGAAAGTCTTTCAGTTTTCATTTTTATTCAAATTTAAAAACGTCCAACATTTCCAGAATTCGAGTTGTATTTATGCCCCAATTTAAACCATGGTGGTACTTAATGATTAACATATTCAAAGACCACAGGATTTACATATTCCTACATGTTAGTTACATGTTTGAATACCATGATATTACCATTGTATCATGTCCAAATCACCATGGTAATGCCAAGCTACATCTGCTGAAACTAAGCAATCATGAACTCAGTGACACTCAATGAAACTTTTCCTGCAGCATGTTTATATAGCATTAAGAAGCACATGCATGGGGCACAAGAGTTTTGCATGCATTATGTGAGTTCCTACGAGCATTTTTATAGTTTCTGCACGAATGCTTTGAGTTTCTGCTGTACGGTGTGAGTTTCTGCATGTATGATGTGAGTTTCTCCTGTATGATCTTAGTTTCTGCATGTATGATCCCGTCAAGCTCGTGTCACTGTAAGCGGAAGAGAGTGAGATGTATACAGATATCCATCAGAAAGATCAGGACGTGGCAGAAGCTCACCGCAGTCCGCCGCATACTCCTCCCACTCGGCTGGAGAGCTGCAGCCGTGCTTGTGAAGGTCGCTGTTGAAGAAAGTCAAGGTGGAGAAATACTCGCTGGATAAAATAGCTCCACATAAGTAAAGCAGAGACAGAGCCGCCAGCACAACACCCCCGCCAGCAGGTGCCATGTTGTGAGTAAATGTTATGAGCAGGTGAGGAACGGTTTAGTAGTCTGGGTAATGTAGTTGCGTGGAACTGAATCCCTACTTCCGGCAGTGGCGGTGGTGGAGAAAAGAACTACATTTCCCGTCAGTAGCGTAATAAGCACCTCCTCTTATGGAGGATCAGGAAGTAGTAGGCGTGTTTTCGTGCTGTCATTTGGAGAATGGCATCGGGACTGTTAAAATGCGTGGAGTGTAACGAAGATGCAACCGAATTGCATCGAGACTACAGCAACGGCATACTGAAGCTCACCATATGTGTGAGTACATCAACATTTCAAGTTTAGTCTGGTTTTATCTGGTCTGTTGAGGTTAAAATGCCCACAATTTAGGCCTATTGCAATGCACACAGGGAAGAACGCTGATATTTGTCACTATTTTACTCCATATAATATTATTCCTGTATTTATATATTTCTTGGCTGAAAAAAAAACATCTTAAACTCATACACCGTTATTGCCTGGCAAAAAAAGAAAAAAAGATACAGTTAATTTACAACAAATATACGGTGAAACTGCTGTTTATTGACAGTGACTGAAGAAGAGTACCTTCAAAGAAAAAGATTAATAAAATAAAAATGCAAAATTATGTGCTGCTGTAACGCCATCTTCCACAGAACATCTGCATTTGCATTATTTTATGTATTATTTATAGCTATTTAATGTCTTAAAAGACTTATAAGACTTAATAAAATTATGAAACAATGTTCTGGCTAACAATAATTGCCATTAATAAATAAATCTGTAGATATGTTTTAGGCAGTCTGTAAATTAAAACTGTGCTTTTCCCCCTTTGCAGAGTTCATGCAAGAAGCCTGTTGACAAATACATAGAATATGATCCAGTTATTATTCTGATAGATGCCACTCTATGCAAAACCCAGGCCTTTAGACATATACTCTTCAACACTGAGATCAATGTGAGTATAATGTATTTTTACTCAGTTTTGGAAAACAGAAAGTTTGCACACCATGGGCAGAATACAGACTGCATATTGCATAAATAGTAAACAGTAAACAAATGCTCTGTTACTCTCTTTCTAGATCCACTGGAAACTGTGTGTGTTCTGTCTGCTGTGTGAGGCGTATCTGCGCTGGTCCCTCCTGCAGGGGTCCCAGCCCAGCGATGACCCCGCTGACATCATCCGTTACACTAAAGAATGGGAGTTTTACTGCATGTTTGCACTGGCTGCACTGGGTAAATCATTGTGTTTAATGAAGTCAGGCACTGACTAATTGGATGGAATTATTGAGACGGACTAATTGAGTTGTTGGGTAACAAAGTAGTGGACAAGTTATTCATATTTTTGAAGGCATTATGAAAGATTTAGAGGTTTGTAGTCTATGTTTGTGGCCCTAGTGTCTTCAACGTGATGTGTAATCAGTTCAAAATAAAAAAAAAATAAAAAAATGCATAAAGAAAATAATTTTTTCTACAGTACTGTTTAAAAGTTTGTGGTCAGTAAGATTTTTTAATGGTTTTGAAAAGTGTTTGAAGTCTCTTATGCTCACCAAGGCTGCATTTATTTGATCAAAAATACAGTTAAAAAAAAAAAGTAATATTGTGAAATATTATTGCAATTTAAAATAACTGTTTTCTATTTGAATATATTGTAAAATATAATTTATTCCTGTGATCAAAGCTGAATTTTCAGCATCATTACTTCAGTCTTCAGTGTCGCATGATCCTTCAGAAATCATTCAAATATGATGATTTGATGATCAAGAAACATTTCTGATTATCACACTTGAAAATGATTGTGCTACTTCCAGGATTCTTCGATTAATAGAAAGCTCAAAGGAACAGCATTTTTTATATATTTTTTTTTTTTTGCAACAATGTGAAAGTCTTTACTGTAACTTTTTTGATCAATTTAACGCATGAATAGATGTTTTAATTTCTTAAATAATAATAAAAAATATTGCTCACCCCAAACATTTGAATGGTATAAAGTATAAAGTAATTTTTTTTTTTTTCTTTTTTAGTATTCCTTTACATAATATTATTTATTTTATTGCAGTAATGAGAATCTCGTCTTGAATAATGGCTCATAATTAATAGTTTTCAATTAGCATTTTATTATTAATAATAATAATTTATATATATATATATATAAAAATTCAGCTTTGATATAAAATACATTTATAATGCATTATATATATATATAAAGGCTTTGAGTAAAGTGTTATATTCTTATTCTTATTACTGTAATGTAAAAGGGGGGAAATGTACTTAATTGTCTTGAAAATAATGTCATAATGCGGAGCTTCATCTTAACAGCCTGTGCTTTGTGCTTTTCTAGAGTTGGCCGTGTTCTGCATAGGTGTGTTGGTCATTCTCTGGATGGCGCAGCTCTTCTGTGGAGCTTCTTTAGAATTCACGCCGCTGTTGAAGGCTCTTCTGCTGTCCAGCTACGGCAAAGTGCTGTTAATTCCGGCTGTCATCTGGGAGCACGATTTCTCCCCGCTCTGCTTCAGCCTTATACGACTGTTTGTTCTGACCTCCAATTCACAAGCCATCAGAGGTAAAGATCAATAAACACCTATTTTTATGGAATACATACAAGTTAAACACACTCATTGGCAGCATAAGATAAGCACACACTCTCTTTTATTCACGTAAACACCCAGAGGCAAAGTGAAATGTACGCATAACACTCACACTTTCTATCCTCGCATGCTCCGTTTCCCACACGCATATGTTCACACAGAGGGTTATATTGTTTAGAGTGGGCTGTTGTTTGCGCAAGGTCCTGGAGGTACAGGTCACTCCCAGCAGTTCCTGTAGTTTGAACAAATGTTTCACCAACAGTGGTGTAGGGATATTCAACGTACCAGTATATTGGTTCCAAATTAAAGCTAAATGTTTAAAAAAGAAACAAGATTTTCTATAGTATTTTTTTATTTTGATTCACTTTGGCACCTGAGTGACTGGAAACCAAGACGTTCAATAAAAAAAATTAAAAATAAAAAAAACACTATAAATGTTGTCTGCTTGTGTGCTAAATTTTTCTAAATCTATATGATAGCTATCCAAAATCATTCATGTATGAGTGGATGTTGGTGTTCTTTAGCAAATTTGGACACTGCTAAAAGATGCTCTGCTTGCATTAAATGTATTGTGTAGTATTTTTTAGTATTGTGGAGTTATTTCAACTGCTTGCTATTCTTGTCTTGTCATGTGGTGCATGGTGGGGGGGGATAAAACATATAATGACATTATTCAGAGGGAACCTGACAAATAGTCATGAGGTTTTCTTTTCAAGGTCATTAAGTGTCTGAAAATAGCATATAATTTGACCTTTTTTATGACTGGACAAGTTTAGACCAAGATGTAAACAGTGTTGTTATTGTTAAAGAGTTAGTTCAGCCAAA
Organism: Mylopharyngodon piceus; assembly: GCA_039654765.1. Taxonomy (NCBI): domain Eukaryota; kingdom Metazoa; phylum Chordata; class Actinopteri; order Cypriniformes; family Xenocyprididae; genus Mylopharyngodon; species Mylopharyngodon piceus. The sequence continues at coordinate 24,299,507 of CM077456.1, forward strand.
AATTAAATGTCATTAATTACTCACCCTCATGTTGTTCCACACCCGTAAGACCTTCGTTCATCTTCGGAACACAAATTAAGAAGATATTTTTGATGAAATCTGAGAGGTATAGGACTCCTCAATAGACAGCAATTTAACAACCACTGTCCAGGTCCAGAAAGTTACTAAAGACATCTTTAAAACAGTCGACGTGACTGCAGTGGTTCAACCTTAATGTTATGAAGCCACGAGAATACTTTTTGTGCGCAAAAACAAAACAAAAATAACGACTTTATTCAACAATTTTTTCTCTTCTCTGTAAGTCTGTTACGCAGTTGGCGCAGTGAAAGCATTGCAGAGTTTCCGTCCAAACGCCGACTCATTATTGGCCAACTCCTGCGTCAGCATCACACGCATGCGTCATGGTGCTCACATGAACACAGCCTCGGCCAGTACTGAGCCGGTGTTCTGACGTGAACACGGAAGCTCACTGCAGAGCACACTGCACCAACAGTGTAACAGACTGACAGGGAAGAGGAAAAATTGTTGAATAAAGTCGTTATTTTTGTTTTGTTTTTGCGCACAAAAAGTTTTCTCGTCGCTTCATAACATTAAGGTTATACCACTGTAGTCACGTCGACGGTTTTAACAATGTCTTTAGTAACTTTCTGGACCTTGACAGTGGTTGTTAAATTGCTGTCTATTGAGGGGTCATATATATCTCGGATTTCATCAAAAATATCTTAATTTGTGGTCTGACGATGAACGAAGGTACAACAACATGAGGATGAGTAATTAATGACAGAATTTTCATTTTTGGGTGAACTAACCCTTTAACTAAAACTATTAAAATGGTTTTCATTAATTAAAATACAGCTGAAATAAAATAATATATTAATTTAAAACTTAAAAACTTAAACTTAAAAAAAGCTCAAAGTAAAATTAGAAATATTGCATTTGTTAACTAACTGAAATAAGCTTAGGTAGATGTAGTAAAATTATTAAAGGATTAGTTCACTTCAGAATTAAAATTTCCTAATAATTTACTCACCCCCATGTCATCCAAGATATTTATGTCTTTCTTTCTTCAGTCGAAAAGAAATTAAGGTTTTTGAGGAAAACATTCCAGGATTTTTCTCCATATAATGGACTTCACTGGGGTACAATGGGTTGAAGGTCCAAATTGCATTTTAAATGCAGCTTCAAAGGGCTCTACATGATCCCAGCCGAGGAATAAGGGTCTTATCTAGTGAAACGACTGGTCATTTTCTAAAAAAAAAAAAAAAAAAAAAAAAAGTATATACTTTTTAATCACAAATGCTCATCTTGCACTGCTCTGCGATGCGCCACGCATTACATAATCATGTTAGAAAGGTCGCGCGTGACGTAGGTCAAACGCCCCTTACAAAAAAAGGTAAAACAATGATGTCGGACGATTTTAGAGTAAGAAATTTTTAGAGGAGATTTTAGAGGAGAAAATAAGATGGAGTTTTTCGGCCTACCGCGGTACTTCTGCCTATGTCACCTGTGACCTTTCCAATGTGGTTATGTAATGCGTGGCGCATCGCAGAGCAGTGCAAGATGAGCATTTGTGATTAAAAATTGAAAAAAGCTCATTTCAAATATCAATTAATACTCTAATAATACTTTTTCTACTTCAAAAATTCACATTGAATTCAACGTGATTCTTAGTAATTGCTAGTAAATTTCACAAATAATTACAGTGAAAATTGTTTTAAAAAATTCGACACCATTTTTTCAGTGTACATAAATGATACTAAAATAACGCTGGTTGTATAAATGTCATTTGGTTTGACTCTGAAAAGTGAATGATATTTGTGAATTAATCATTTAAAAAATATATTTAAAACCCTTTTTTAAATTAAGATGTGTATTAAGATCAAACTGCAAGGAACTTTATGGTTACACCAAATGACATATGAACAGTCAATTTAAACTTATTATAAATATTATTTTCAAAACCATATCAAACCAACATGAATAATATTAACAGAGCATATTTAAAAACTTGGTACATGTTTTAAACTATATTTTGAAAATACATCTCCACTTTAATTAGTATTCTCCATCTTCCAGTGATTCTGAACTGCAGTCGGCGTCTGTCTCTCCTGGCGGTGTGTGGCGGCTTGCTGTTGGAGATGTGGGTTGCCCAGACTTTAAAAACACTGCAAGTCTGTTCACAAGACTATCTGTCAATGCTCTAGATTATGAGGACTTCACTCCAGGAGTCTGAAACCTCAGGATTGTCTCAAATCTTTGAACGTATCAAACAGTCCTGTCTAAATATAAATGGATTCTCTATGAATTGATGCAAAACTATTTTCGTGAATGATTCAAGACCTCCTTGCGGTCAGTGAGACAGAAAGTTTGATTTATGAAACTGTTTACCTTGTTAAATCTCAGATGTGGATGTAGAGGCATGCTTGTCATTACTTCAGAGATGTTGTTTGAGCAAGATCTTTTGTACAAAGGAATTTATTGTGAAACTAAATGAGGTCATAGAGAGCAAATTGTTCATCTTTACTATGGTTACCACATGGTTATGAGGTTTTCCATGCATATATGTCTGGTGTTTACTAAGCTAACCCCTTTTAAGACCAGTAACTTGTCTTCACTTGAGAATTCTCCTCATACACAGAAACTAGTTTGGGTCTATATAGGCAGAAAAAGAGCAGGCCTGCAGTTTTCACTGAATCCTGTATGTTTATAAAGACTTTGAAGGCACAGCTTCACATTCCTGAGGTCATTTGTCAAATTCCTCAATTAGCTCTGCTGAGAGAAGATGTTAACTCAAATATACTACAGATGGCTGTGGACCTGTGCCGACATGATGCGTTCAAATACTGTAATGATATGAATGTCTGTTTTATATTGGCTGTTTTATGTATGGACTTGAAAAACATGGACTTGTGTAATTTATCTCTGTTACATAAATGTGAAGTGTGGACTTTTGGTATGAACTTGTGCAACTTGTTCTGAAACTCAGGGAATGATTCTTGCACTTCTTTGAACCCAGCTTAATGTTTTGTAACGGTTTAGTGTTTCTGAGGCAGTGCTGAGGGGGATTGTGGGTATTAAAGAGTAAGTTTTAAAAAAATACAGTGTGTATTTGCTTCAAAATCGGTGCCCTAAAATAGTTTACCACTTAGTTATTTTAGTATTATTAAATACTGTGTAAAAACACGGTAATTTTCTGGCAGCAGGGGAAAATGTCTCATTAAAAACAGAAAAATACTGTCAGAAAATAAACAGATATACTTTTTTTTTTTTTTTTTTTTTACAGTTTTGTTTGTTTTTTTGTTTTTAAACAGACATTTTCTGGCGCCCCTACTTTTTTATGCTTGTGTATACAGTGTAGATAGAATTTTTTCAGTGTATATTTAATCCACACTGCATATTTTGTCATCTAAAGATTGTTATGACTAAACACAGGTCAGTGTGGAATGTCCACAAGTCAGAACAGGTTTTAAATATCTACGTTTTAAACAATCATACTGTGGTATTTTGTTGAACTATGTGTCATAGGGTGCAGTTTTGCATTGGTAAAGGTCTGAAGGATCTCTGTGTGTCCGCTTCACAGATCAGTATTGTTTAAGAGTAAAATGGCACGCTAAATAAGTCCTGAAATGAAGTTATCCAATAAGTAGAGAATGCACGATTGGGCTCCACTCAAATTTCAAGTCAATTATTTTAAGTCATTCTTTAAATACTTGTATTATGTTTTTCAGATGCTATCTGGGTACATTTCACAAAAATTCTACATCATTTTCAGTAGTGAGTACAAATAAGAATAGTTAAAATATGGCTGCATTCAATCCCACTGATATAAAATATATATATTTATATATTTTTTTTAATGCATAGTTCCATTTTAGGATGATGATTGGTCGATACAGCGTTCCAGTCATGCTAGAATACACATGCAAAGGATGTAACAGAGTCGGTCTCCCTATTACACTCTTGAATTACTTGACGTATTCGAATAATTTCCAATAAATTTTGCATTTATTGTATGCAATATATATATATATATATATATATAGAGAGAGAGAGAGAGAGAGAGAGAGGCAAACTACTAAAAACAGGGATATCTTTTAACAAAATATCAGAGGTACAAAGTAGCAGAGGTTTTGATATGAGTTTTGAATTATTTAAATAACTGGTTTTGGTTCATGTGATGTGTTAACAACAGTTTGTGCACAAGGATATGATTCACTTAGAACTAATTTAAAATTTTCTATGAACAATGAATACTCATGCTGAACTAATTCAGCTTGTCAGACAGATATTGAACTCATTTATTAAGAGGCTCACTTAATTTAAAAAAAAAAAAAGTGTTTAAAAATAGTTAAAACTTAAAATAAATGATCACCAGTTACATGACTTAAGATATATATTTTTATATACAATAATATACATTTCAGCAAATAAATATATATGTTTCAGCAAATTTGAAATAAAGAACAGCGTTTATTTGAAATATAATCTTTTGTAACATTATAAATGTCTTTACTGTCACTTTTGATCTATTTAATGCATCCTTGATGAAAAAAACTATTAATTTCTTTAATTTCTTTTCAAAAAAATAAAAATAAAAATTCTTACTGACCCCAAACATTTGAATGGTAGTGTATGTTACAAAAGCTTTGTATTTCAGATAAATGCTGTTCTTTTGAACTTTCTATTCATCTTGGAATCCTGAAAAAAAAGTACACAACTGTTTTCAACATTGATAATAATAAGAAATGTTTCTTGAGCAGCAAATCTGCATATTAGAATGATTTCTGAAGGATCATGTGACACTGAAGACTGGAGTAATGATGCTGAAAATTCTGCTTTGCATCACAGGAATAAATTACTTTATTTTAAATTGTAATAAATATTTCACAATATTACTGTTTTTACTGTATTTTTTAATTAAATAAATGCAGCCTTGGTGAGCAGACGAAACTTTTTTTAAAAAAACATTAAAAATCTTACTGATCCCAAACTTTTGAACGGTAGTGTATATAATATACTATATACTAAAACTAAAATATTAAGAAAACTTTTTTTCCTTAAAATAAAATAAACTTTAACTTGAAAAAAAAAATATATATAAAAATGTAATCTTTATTATTTCTTTATTTTGTTTCAGTTTATGAGTTTGGAACAACATGAGAGTGGGTAAAAGATAACAGAATTTTCATTTTTGGGTGATCTAACCCTTTAACAAAAAAAAAGGTATACATTCATTTTTTTCTAACTAATAACAGTTGTAATGGCTTCTTTACCATCTTCTCTGCTGCATGGGCAACACATCTTTCCCTTGTTGCATTTTGAGCAGGAAAATCCCTGGTCAACGTGACGTGGACACATTCAATAAAGATTACGGTAATCCGACTCAATCTCCTGAACAGGTGCTTAGGCCCAAACTCAGAGGTGTGGATTTCTATTTAGAGATTTAGTGCACAGCAATAAAACACCCTCATATGGAAACAATGAAAACCAACATCTAGCCTCCCTTTAGCTGAAGAACACTGTATAATTGTATCAGTACTGACACAATACCCTATTAAATGTACTGAGATATCAAGTTAAAGACAGTACAGTTAGACCTGTGAGCAGTGGAATATCATAATATCATCACTGGCCTGCAGCTGTGCCTAGATCGCTCAGACTCACAGATGTTATTTATCTCCTCAATACATGGCATGATCTTGTGACTTTTAATCCCATTGTCAGTTTGTTCCTGCCAGGTTAGGGCAAGGACTCAGTGTTCTGCCCGTTAGTAATATGCCAATTAGTGCTGGACACAATTCAAACAGCAACTACATGTGGTGACCAATGTCACTGTAGCATATAAAGCAGAGCATCTCTGGCTATGTTCACACACTAGCATACTATACTAATAACTTACTATAGCTACAGCATATAGCCTATGTTTATGATTATAGCATAAAGGCCTTGATTTTACGTTGTGTTTTATGTTTGTGCAGCAGTTGTCCATGAGGGGCTGTCACTTTACTTTCGTTTTGTGTTTGTTTAATTTGATAAAGTGTTGAACGTTCTCCGGTTCCCGCCTCCTTCTTCGCTGAGCCTTAAACGTTGCTACAAATACTTTTTCAATACTTGCAAATTGCCTCCTATTTTTTAAGAGGTCCTATTGTGCTCATTTACAGGTTCATCATTTTGTTTTTGGGGTCTACTAGAATATGTTTACATCATTTAATGTTTAAAAAACATTTTTCTTACAATTTACATTGTTGCAGTACCGGTTTTCACCCTCTGTCTGAATACTCTGTTTCGGTTTCTTTAAAACTTGCCTTCCAAAAAGCACAGTCTGCTCTGATTGGTCAGCCGGCCCCAGTCTGTTGTGATTGGTTTACCGCTTAGAGCATGTGTCGGAAGTGTAACGCCCCTTAAAATAACTGGTGAGTATCAGCTCCGGAGGCTTCTGAGGCACTGTAAACATTACTGTAACTACACTAAATATGGCATAAGTTTTGCTGTATCATTTCAAGCCTGAGTCCGATAATGACAGTCAAGAAGAACAAGCTGATCAACCTGACTTGTGCAGGGTTGAAAAAAAAGTGGCTGTGTTCGAAATCAGATACTCTCTTGAGTAGGTACTTATTTTGAATAATTACTTTTGCTTAGTGTTGAAAAAGTAAGTTCTATATAGTATGAATGTGTGTAGTATAAATGTAATCATAATACATTCGCCATGATGTCATTGTCATGTGACCTACCAGCGTCAATTGTGTCGCTTCACTGCCATTCACAAATCCTCTCCCGTGGCCCCATGTGAAGTGTCCATCATATGCGCACTTCAGAATCTTACCAGGTCATACTGGTAATTTTTTTGCCTATTCTTTAATGAGTACTGTGAATTCAGACATTCTTCTTTTGTCACATACTGTTTTTTGCCTACTACATAGTAGGGAAGTATGTGATTTCGGACACAGTGTCTCTTGGACATGTGACAACACACTACTAACACAACCAGGTATTGCCACTTTTTTCTGTATGCCTTGGTAGGAATTATTTAAATGACGAATAATGTGACGTGTACATTTTTGTGGAAATTAACTCTACAATGGAGGCTTTTCAGGGAGTTCAGAAACAGTGCTTACTGGTATAGAGAATAACTCCTTTTGAAGTGACTTTGTGCTTTGTAACTTTGCAGTCCTTTTTCATCCTCAAACAGCAACATTACACACTAAAGAAAGTAGAAAATGTAAAAAAAAAAAAAAGAAAGAAAGAAAAAAAAAGCATAATAGGATCCCTTTAAATATAAGTGGTTCCCATTTTATATTATCTTTAACTACTATGTACTAACATTTAAAGGGGTCATATAATGCCGCTTTTACAAGATGTAAAATAAGTCTCTGATGTCCCCAGAGTTTGTATGTGAAGTTTTAGCTCAAAATACCCCACAGATCATTTTTTATAGCATGTTAAATTTGTCACTGTTTGAGGGTGAGCAAAAACACAGTTTTTGTGTGTGTCCCTTTAAATGCAAATGAGCTGCTGCTCTCAAGAAGAGGGCGGAGTTTCAGGAGCTCGTGTTTGCAGCTCTGATTAACGGTACCTCAGGCAGACACATTGAAAATGTCAGAAACTGTTTAGCCTTTTATGTTCAAACCGGAGTCGGACAGTGATGGAGAGACTCAAGAAGAAGTGACAATATGTAGAATGCAACAGGACGTTTCTGAATGGTTAGTTGATGAATTTATGTAGCTGATGTGGAGTTAACCATCTTAAAGTTATTGATTGCATGTTCTGTCATGATAATCTATAAATTGCTCGCGTGGGAACTGTTGTAATATGCCTACAGAGCCAGAGAATATATGCTGCATGAAGATAGAACAGGTATAGTTTAGTTTAATTACAGTCATCTTGCTTTTATGACATGCTATTGCATTTGTGTTACGTACTGTATTGCAATAACATGGCCTCACCCCCTTTGTTACGTGTTCTCGGGGTTCTCCTAACTTTGCAGATGTTGTTTATGCTCAAACAGCAACATCACACACTAACTGAAGTTAAAAAAGTGAAATCGCAATGAACCACCCCTTTAAATTAATCATTTGATACAATTAAGTTATTGTGTAACATACGTGTTTTTACATTGTACTTATATTTTTAAAAAAACCTGCATGTAATTACAGCTGTAATTAATTTATCTATAATTACACAGTTATTACTGTGTAATTATACTGTATTTACACATAATTTACTATAATTACACAGTTGACCTTTCCCTTACTCCTTCAACCTAACCATACCACAAAACCTGTCCTAACATTACCTGTATCCCACCTAAATAGCAGCAAAAGTGTTTTGCAATAAAACATGAACACAATAAGTACACTGTACCTAAAAAAATTTTTTTTAACTTAAGTACATAGTAGTCAAAGACACATAATACAAAGTGTGACCAGTCCAACATTATTCCACATAAACATTTCAAACAGTAATATTGTATGTCACACACGTGACCTCATTATATTGCATGTTTAATTCAGCAAGTGGTATCATGTTATTATCTTGGAAATAAAATGGTAATTTTGCGTTTTTAATCCAGATCTGTGTATAAATGTCTTAACATTTAGCAGATTGATCAAATAAAAAAGGATATGGAAGGCTGAATCGAGTACATTGCATTATTGGAGATGATATTTCACACAGTAAACTAATGTTCAATGTTTACATATGTAGGTCAACCTGAAAATCTATGCATACATAAAATTTGCATACTGTGCTGCACAGTATACATACTATATACTGAAGTATAGTCATAATGAGTACACTATACACAATATGCACATTTTGTGCATACGATATGATGGATGAAACTAGATCAAATCAGCTGCAATTTTTAATATCTTGATATACAGGCTGCCAGAAGTTAAGATATTTGTATACAAAATTGCATTAAGAAGCAAATTAAACAAGACAACTGAATTAAGCAGTCTGAAACTTTTACTGTGGGGTTGTCTACTTTCCACTTACTATTATATATATATTTACTATATAAATATATAGTACTATATATTTATATATATATAGCACTTTTGTACTGTGTAGAACATTGTAAAGTGACAGAAAAGTAGCAACAAAAACGCTGAAGGACCATACATTATTATATTTATTTTATATAGCTAACACACACAACAAAATACACAAAAAGGATCGTTCCTGTATCAATTATCAATTCAAACACATCTTTTGCACAACTTTGCAAAACATACAAGAACATGGACTGACCAGAAACATCAAAGTCACACAGACAAAAGCCATCTAACAGAATAATGTACCATCTTTGTATACAAAACAACTGCAGAAATCTTTTCACAACCAACCACAGAGATCAAACGGGCCAAAAATTACTTTTACTGACTTCTATGCAAATTACGAAATCCGAGCGGAAATTTCCGAGCAGGATCACAGCAATAAATCACCACAGGGTGGAAGATAATGAGGAGGGTGGCGAGAAGACATTTTCAGGGTGGAACGTTCTGCTGTTAATTAGAGGGACTGAAATGGATGCATGAAGATGCTGGATGTAGATATGAAATTATATGATAAGAGAGGGCCAAAAATGGCAAAAACACCTGGATTCAAAGCCGAGGTGCGTCAAGGCACGATGTGTGAAGTTCAGTGCTGCTTTTGGTCAAAGCACCTAAAGCCTTGTGGTTGCATAACAAGATCCTTATTTTTTTTCTCTCAAAATTGAGCCAAATAAGAAGGTTATAAATTGGAAGAGTGTTAAAATTGAATCAGAAATGCTGGGAATTTTAAAAAGCAGCTTGATTGTGTCTGCTGGTGTAAGAAAAAAACATTTCAGAGCTCAAACACACAAGAGGTAGAACAGATTCTCTCTCTGCTGATAATATTCTTGAAGATGAAACATCTCTGAAGATTGTCAGTTTTCAGTCAGAATTAGATGATCCATCATGATGCACTTTTTGAATTCCAGGCATTCGATTCACCAACACGTCAAGAAAATGCTTACATTATGGCATGCTGTGATAACATTCACAATATGCATACGCTGCTTTTTTTTGGTTGATTGATGGCCATATGTACTTGCTAAAACAAAGTTTATTATCTCACATTTTTAATACAGGTGACCTCATGTGCGTCACTTGACATTTGAGCAAAAAGACACGTGATGATTCTCCCATGATATGCACTGAGAGGAATTTCAAGTGCGATGGAAGACTGAATCCAAGCAGCAATTATAAGGAAATAAATAAAACATCTACAATACATGATCTAGCATAGGTTTACATAAGGTGGGAAGGAAATGTTATGGAGCTGGTTATCGATTTACTTACACAGTATATAGATATGTTCATAATGAGTTACACAATACATAATACAATAAGAAAACCGGAACATTGAGTTTTGTTTTGGTGATGCTGTCACAAGCTCTTTGTGCTGGTTATACCCTGGATTACATTTCAGCGAAGAATAGGTAGCATTTCCAGCATATTCAGAATTGATATTTTCAATAAAAACAAACCCCTGTTTCCTGTAAGCACCCAGTGAGCGACTGCTCAGTGAGAAATAAGACTTTTATAAATCCAAAGGGGTGAAAAGTCAAACCAACGTCTTGAAATTCACCAACTTAATTTTAAGCATTATTTACTGTAAACATCATTATGAAATGATATGCTTCTGCCCTTATAAAAATGATCTTATAAAATTTCCGATGTTGATTAAATCAGGAAAAAAAAAAAAAAAAAATACTATGTAGTATATTATACAATAAATAATAATCCTCATTTATATTTCCTATAGAAAGAGTCTGCTGTAAAACTAAACAATGCCAGCAAACTAAATTATGGCACAGCTTGTTTTCATTAACAAACAAACAAACAAACAAACAAAAAAAAAAAAAAAATAAAAAAAAAAAATAAGTCAAACATTTTATATTGTGATATGGAAGGAGTCATGTATCCAGCTGTCCTTGGATGTCCCGTTTTTAGGAGATGTATCATTTCCATCTGGCGTTTCAACTGGCGTCATACCGGATTCAGTATAATATTCCTCATCTTCATCGAAATAGCCGTTCTCCATTCCATACGGTCCATCTGCACTGGACACAGCGGAGAGGTCCTGGCAGCTGCCTTTGTACTCCTGGATAGACTCGTGAAGGGACCATAGCTGACAGAGCAGGGACATGTCCTGCTGCCGCAAACCCACCTGCACAAACACAAACTGTAATGAGTACATACAGAAAGATCAAAGGGACAACAAATTGCATACTAGAACAAACATTTACTTTGAAATCTACCTGTGGTATTTAGCAAAGTCATATAATGTATATTTTGTGCTTGCATTCAAAGCCTTATGTTCCTCAAGTTTACCTTTGTTCTGACATTGTAATGATTTGATCTTTTCTCAGTGATTGTTCAAGTGTTACAGCAAAAGGTAATGCAATACACTTAAAAATAGCCAAAGGCCCAAAACAGAACCTGTTGTTTTTAAGTAACACGTCTAAATTGAACATTTCTAGGCATCAAATATCCATATTTAACACGTTATAAAGTAAAATATCTACCTTCTGCAAGACTGCCTTCCGTATACAACATACAAAAAAAAAAGTGTAACTGACGTTGCATACGGAAGGCATAGGACATAGCATAAGCGTTTTGAAGCTAGATATTTTACTTTATAACGTGTTAAATATGAATATTTTTCTTACACAAAAACATCGCTTCGCTTCAGAAGGCCTTTATTAACCCCCCCGGAGTCGTGTGGAGTACGTTTATGATGGACGGATACACTTTCTTCAGCTTCAAATAGGTGGTTTCCGTGCACTGCCATTTTTAAGCTAGGGAGAATCAGGATGATTATTAAAATATCTCCAATTGTATTCGCCTGAGAGAAGAAAGTCATATACACCTAGGTTGGCTTGAGGGTGAGTAAAACATGGGCTACTTTTCATTTTAAAGGGAACTAATCCTTTAAGAACATTAAAAAAAAAACAAAAAAACATTTTTGTTCATCACTGGTGTTTTTTAAACATTTAAACTGAACATTTTTAGTCATCACAGACTAGTTCTGAATGTACGAACCGAACATCTGAATTGAACATTGTTGGATATCACAAAAAAAATCATTCAAAATCGAACATTACCGTCTTGTCCAAAAAGTACACTTTGAACAAGACCATAATGTTCGATTTGAATGATTTGAACACTTTTGTGATAACCAACAATGTTCAATTTGAATGTTCGGTTCGTAACTTGATGCCCAAAAATGAACAAATAACTTTGGTTTGTACGTTTTTAACTTCCCTCCGATGCCCAAAATGGTTGGAACTAGTCTGCGATGTTCAAAGCATTCGAAGAATCGCAGACTAGTTCTGACCTTTCGAATCGAACATTTTGGGCATCAGAGGAATTTAAAAACGTACAAACCAAAATTATTTGTTCATCACAGAACATGCTAATCGAACATAGGTCGGAATTTACAGGAGTGTTCAAAACATTCAAATAATAATAATAATAATAATAAAAAAAAAATAGTTGAAAAAGTGATGTTCAAAACATTTGAAGCGAAGATTTATGGGCATCACAGTACTTACGAACCGAACATTTGTGTTCAATACAAGCGCTATCGGAACATTTCAATCAAACACGGCTGGGAATCACAGGCTGTTTTTTTTTTTCCAGGGTCATTTGAAGCGAACATTTTTGGGCATCACAGGCATTTAAAACATTTATATCGATCATTTTTGGGGATCACAAGCAGGTTTCAAATGTACGATCCAACCATTCGAATCGAACATTGTTGGAAATTCGTGTTTAAAATCACTATAGTCAAACATTTCGAGGATTTTCGAGGATCACGGTCAAGTTCAAAACATTCTAAGATTTTTTTTTGGCATCAATCACTGACTGGTTTCGAACATTCGAAAAGAAAAGGCAGGCGCGTTCAAATATTTCGAAATGAACAAGTTCGTAAACGAACTTTTAAATCCATTAGCGTTCCAAAAAATGTTCTACTGGCTCCTATGATGTCAAAACATGCTGTCTCGAGTCGTTCGGAAGCTCACTTTGAGACACAAGCACTGACAAGTTAAATGAACGCCTGCAGTCAGGAGAACAGCTGTTGCCTACTATTCTGTACCCCTTACCATCTCTTTTCTGAGCAGAGCCAGGGCGGCATCCAGGTTTGCTGGTTTATTCGCCAGCAGACTGTCCGTGTTATTCCGTCCTCGGCTCAAGTCATCCTGAATCATGGTCTTCTTCACATACATCCTCTCCATCTCTCTCCACGACCCGCCGCTGGAGTTGAGCAGTCCGCTCAGGCTCTTGGGCAGCGGCGGCAGACCCTCAATACAGGCCAGCATGCCGCCCACTGCTCCATTCCCAACCTTACCATTCATACTAACATTCACAAATAACACGCTCTGCTTACAGACGAGAGTACAGAAACGGCATGTGATAATTTTCTTAAAGACCTTTACACGCCGACGTCGAAAAACCCATGTAACAGCCACCGCTCCGAACAACACCTATAATCTCTAGGCTAGAACTCGCACTTCCTGTCGTTTTAAAGAGACCCAGAGCAGACTGGGCGTGGCCGCCCATGACGGACAGGAAGGTCATTGAATATTCATGAGAATTAAGTTCTGATTTAATCTTTTCTTCTGATCAAAGCACAGCCAGAGCTATTATGCGGTAACCTACATTTTCATCGCATGTAGCTATATTATTTGGATTTGCTACTGACCTGTTTAAAAAAAAAATCAATAATGATACAAAATAAAAATAAAAAATTGTAATCTGTTCTCAAAAACTGTTAAAAGATACTTCTATATTATATTAACTTCATGAAGTGTTAAAAAATAAACACTTTTATAAATACAAATGTGTTGCATCTATGCTGTTATATTCCAATTTAGCACAGAAATTTTGATTACTGGGTTAAAACCAGATCACAGTCCTCTAATGGCAGCTCAGACCTTGGCTTGAAGAACACATGGGCAGGAAATGGCCAGATGAATTGACTTAGGGTGAGGTCAGGGCCGGAATCCCAACACGGAACAAAGGTGTCAGTAGCGGGCAGATGGTGACCACGATCAGCCACGGATCCACCCCTCTGACACAACACACCCAGCTGCAGCTGGACACAAAGCATTGACATGAGGCCATTACAAAGACAGCATGTGCACACAGACACACAAAGACAGCTCAGATGCTGCTAAACTTCCCTGATTCCTTTAACATCCAATGAACTGAATACTGAATAAAAAACTGAAATCCCCAATCTGTCTGAAACTGTTATCTGTGTTTGAGACTCCTGAGAACAGTGAGTTGCAAAAAGATCATGTAATGTTAAAGAACAATGTGGACCCAAACAATTCCAAAATAGGCTATCCATTCTTTACTAGTTCTTGTGTCATTTCTCCACATGTTGTCCACATGAAGTGCCTTACTATGAATGTTATCACATGACTCATTTATTATATATGTACATTGTCAATTTACACTACATGTTCATGCCTTCATCATATGTCCTAATGTAACTGAATCGTCCTCCAGGAAGTGACACTAATTTTGGTTGGGGAAAAAAACAGCTCAGACATGTTTTTTTTTTTTTTTTGTGGTATTAGCTGATTTGTGTCGCTGTAAAACATTTCATCCTGTTTGACAAAATACAAACTATACAGAAATAATTCTGATAATATGCATATCGAAAGATTAAATTAACACCCTTACTCAGTGTTTAAAGGGACAAAAAGGATTTTTTTTTCATTAATTACTCACCCTCATGTCGTTCCAAACCCGCAAGACCTTCATTCATCTTCGGAACACATAATTTAATAGTTTTAATAATAATAATGCAGAGCTTCCGTGTTCTGCGTCCGAACGCTGACTCTGTATTGGCCGGCTCCTGTGTCAGCAGCATCACACGCATGCGTCGTGGTGCTCATGTGAACAGCGTCGGCCAGTACTGAGCTGGCGTTTGAATGTAAACACGGAAGCTCTGCACTGCATTCACTGCGTCAACTGTGTAAGAGATTGACAGGGAAGAGGAAAAACTGTTGAATAAAGTCGTTATTTTTGTTTTGTTTTTGAGTACAAAATGTATTCTCGTCGCTTCATAACATTAAGGTTGAACCACTGTAGTCAAGTTGACTATTTTAACATTTTTACTACTTTTATGGACCTTGAATGTGGTAACTTTGTTGCTTTCTATGGGAGATAAAAACCTCTCGGATTTCATCAAAAATGTCTTAATTTGTGTTCCAAAGATGAACGAAGGTCTTGCAGGTTTGGAACTGGCATGAGGGAGTAATTAATGACAGAAATTTCATTTTTGGGTGAACTAACCCTTTAATCTTTAAAAACCTTAGCTATTACTTTGAGAGGCTACTCACTGCAGAGCCAATGGGTGGAGCTTGATGTCCACCTAGAAGGTCAGCCAGTCTTGACCAGAGCTTATTTTGTAAGGGGCCGTTCACACAGAACACATTTACGTATTTCACTGTGACGTTTTTCCATTGTTTTTCTATGCAAGCGCTCTAAATGGATGTGTTTGACAGTTGCGCTCACATATTTTGCAGCATCTTGCGCATGACAGTTCTAAAAAAGCAGTGCTCAAGGTAAAAGTAGTCCAGCTTTTAAAAACCACGTCTCTAAACCTTAAATTTTTATCATCTACCATGCGTCTTGCGTTTTTGCATTCCACTGTGCTACTTTTCCATTGTTTTACTATTTAAACATGCGTGAGATGGATGTCTTTGACCATCGCGCTTGCATCTTTTGCAGCGTCTCACTCACACAAGTCGTTCTAAATTGCAATGCTGAAATTAAAATTAGTGTTGTAAAATCGATTAATCGCATCTAACATAACAGTTTGTAAATTATATATATATATATATATATATACAGTGTTGGGGTAAGGAATTACAAATAATCAGATTACTTTTTTCATGTAACTAGTAAAGTAACGCATTACTTTTAAATTTACCTCAAAATTTCTGAGTTACTTTTTCAAATAAGTAATGCAAGTACCTTTTTTTTCCCATTTATTGACTGACACCTCGTGTAAACATGATGGCTATTCTAGACTAGTTCTAGACTAAATGTGAACATACATTTACTCGTTTACTTCTTCTCCTGCATTCTATTCTTCTGTATTCCAGAATGGCAGCACAGCTGAAAGTCTTGTTTGTTTGAACTGCGCCCTCTACTGTACAGGCGTGAATTTGCATTTCCTTCAGCCTGAGCCGTATTCTTTTCACTTTTGGTGTGAAAGGGCCTTTACATTTGCCAAAAATTGAACTTTTTTGTTGTTACAAAAACAAACAAACAAACAGCCCAGCCCAGATGAGAAAAAGTAACACAAAAGTAACGTAACACATTACTTTCCATAAAAAGTAACTAACGCAATTAGTTACTTTTTTAGGGAGTAACGCAATATTGTAATGCATTACTTTTAAAGTAACTTTCCCATATATATATATATATATATATACACACATATACATATATACACACACACACATATTTACAAACTTTTGTTAGACGCGATTAAACTAAACTTTTTCAACTTTTTGTTGTAACTTTTAAAAACATGTCTTGAGATCTTGTGTTTTTTGTATTGTTTTTTTTTAATTCCACTGCTTGCATCTTGCGGTTTTTCCAAGTGTGGGTATCTGCAGGTTGGAGTAATGGTCGTGACGAAAGGTCTTTACAATTGGTCGCGAAAGCTGCCTGTTAGGGTGTGGGGTAATTTTGTGAATTGCCCCCAAGTCTTTATCCTATAAAAATACATCCTTAAATTACAAACAAGTCTATACATTTTTTAAATGTTAGAGAGTTCAAAAGGTACCAAAATTGCCCATATGTAAAACTTGGTATAAATGAAAATAAATATATATATATATTATATAAATATATATATATATATATATATATATATATTTTTTTTTTTTTTTTACCATTTTTCACCATCTAGAGTGTTTCAAGAAGACAAAGGGATACCAAATTAATGAAGTGAACATTTATTTAAACAACAAAGTTAATGAAAGCAGGCACAATTTTGAGTTTAAAACACGATAGAAAATCCACTCAACATTTAACAAAAACAACACACAAACATTTAAAACCACTTAATAAACTTCTCAATTTTATATTAAAATAGAGTATAAATCAATATAAAACCATTTTTAAAACAAAAAGTCTGGCCCTAAATCGGCCAACAGTGAATTGTGCAAAGTTTTCACTCCCAACAGAGAATGATGCATTACCATCACAGTTTGCCTTTATCAGAACCTGTAGTGCACGTTAGAACCGCATGCATACATTATGAATTACGTCACCGATGCCTGGAGCATGAAAGCACTTAACAAATCACTGCGTCCTGCAGGTAAATCAATATTATGCGCTTGGGCCTATAAGTGAACCACGCCAAAAGTAACATCTGCGTGTTCTAGGTGTAACATGAGCGGCGTGACCTCATCTGATGCATTGTTTCCTTCTAAGGTGGGTCGCTGAAATTGAAACACAACAATACATCATGACTATTATTACATCACGAGGTGTTAACCTGCACACCTTAATATTCATATCTGGGTGGGGTTAATTTTTTGAATGTGTGCATTCCTCTAAGGCACAAAGTATATGTGAATTGTTTTATGCAGAAGGTGGGACAAGCTCCGCCCCCACTCATGGGACAACCTGACAGAGCTGTTATTGATGACACCGAGATGAAAGCGACCTTGCAAAGCCTGATCCGGCAGAAAAGCTAAGCACATCTAAATCCCACAGCGGACAGCCAACACGTGCAAAATTCAGTACTGCTGAATCAGCGTGAACCGTGGACATCAACCCGCACAAGGACAGTGACGTCTCTTTAAACCACTCACTCAGTTTCAACTAAGCTGTCAATCAGTGCTGACCACGCCCAACATTCTTGCCATGATGCAAATGATGCTCTCTTTTTACAAAAATGAGGTAGATTAAGCCAGTAATTAGATTAGTACAAAATGAAATGTGGCACGTTTTGTGAGCTACTGTTCTGCTAAAGACGTATAAATTTATTTTAAGAGCTGTGACTTACATAGTTATTGCATTGGAAGACAATTTCTCAGCACTATGACATAAAATAATCTTTCTATTTACAGCTATACCTGAGCTTTAAGCAAAGGAATACCAAAGAAAACACCTCTCCTAGCTTTAGTAAAGCCCTATGGCCTACTACTTTATGTTTTCAAAGATTATGACAGACAGGAATCTAAATGTTGATTAATTGTCGACTCAGGTACTTTGATGTGGCACACAGGGCAGTGGACGGTGATTTGGACTGGAGGATTGTTTGCTTGCTGATCCCAGACTGCAGGCAGAACGGCGTCTCCGACCTCCTCTCTCTGCTGCACTGCGGACGTGGCAGACTCACCGATTGTCCGCTGGAAGTAATCAAAGATATGTTCAGAGTTATGCTCTTCCCATGATCTTTTCTTGGCTCCTGAAGGTGTAGTCCCTGATGTCCGGGGGCTGCCAATGGATTTTGGGCTTGGAAAGTTGGATTCAGGCTTTCCAGAGCCTCCAAAGTGCTTGGACCCTGAAGTAGTTGAAGTATGTGAACTTTGGGGACTTCCAGTGTTTCGGAATCCTGAGCTTGTAGCATCTGACCCTAGTTTTTGGTTACTTCTGAAGAACTTAGAAACGTAACCTGGTGTGCTAGTTGCAGACTTTTGGGGGCTTCCAAAAGCTTTTGACTTTGAATCTGGGAATTCTGTTTTAGCACTGCTTCCAAGATATTTGGAGAGGTTCGACTCTGTAGAGCCAGGCTTTGGCCCTGTGGTGGTGGATGAATGATGGTTATTGATCAGGCTTGTTTTCCCAAAAGGTTTTGCGTCTAAGGCACTAGATGAAGATGGTCCATTACATTTAGCAGGGTTTGCTGCCGTGGCTTCTGTGTCAGGCTTGGAGGAACTGGAAGCACTGGCTGCTCTCTCCGGAGATTTGAGGACTATGGCCTGGAAAAGATCTCGTACTGACCTCTGCTTGCCTCTTAAATCATTGCCTTTGGAAATTCTCACAGGCGAGCCATTGACGTTGATAAAGGCATTAGTGTTGCCAACGGACTTCTTGCGGGGAACATTCGATGCACCTGAGCCGACTCTTTTGAGCAAGTTTGTCTCAAAGGGCCGTAGTCTCGGAAGGAGCGGAGAGTCAGGAGGAGAGACCAGAGGTTCGGGTTGCGCTTTGGGAGGACTCTGACTCTGCTTGTTTGTGGAAGTCTGCATGTTTCCTCCAAGAATAAACCCTCTCCCACTGAATGGAATGATATTTCTGATGTCTTGTGAGCCAGAGCCTGCAACAAAATACATATTTGATTGTCCAGAAATGCATACAATGTGGCACTATCAAAACAATGCTCTTTGTTTGTTCAAGCAGCCTGACATAGCAACACTGGCTCAACCAATGGCATTAGTTTGGGGTGGGACCATCTGTTCGTTTGACCAATGGCAGACAGGGGGAGTGTTAAGAAAACCTGAGGTGCATTCCTGGCATGTAGGAATTACTGCAATTACAAGATTCTGACTTAAAAGCATTCATGTCTTGTAATTACAACTTGTACAACTTCAATTTTCTGAGAGCTCCCACTTGTACCACCTGACCTCTGTAACATCATGTGGAAACAGTGAGTCAAAATACTTGTTTAATAATTCCTATAAGGAATTAAAGGGATAATTAAAGGGATAGTTCACCCAAAAATTATTTTTTTCCATCGTGTACTTACCCTCAAGTTGTTCCAAACCTGTATGAGTTTCTTTGTTCTGTTGAACACAGAAGAAGATATTTTGAAGAAAGTCGGTAACTAGAGAGTTGACAGTTTTTTTCTTATTATGAAAGTCGAATGGCTACTGTCAACTGTTTGGTTACCTATATTCTTTAAAATATCTTCTTTTGTGTTCAGCAGAACAAAGAAACTCATACAGGTTTGGAACAACTTGAGGGTAAGTGCATGATGGGAAAATTTTTTGGGTGAACTATCCCTTTAAATCTCAGGTATGCTTAATTTTCTGCGTTCCGCTCTGTCTCGCGCACAGTTCAGCACTGCGTCCAGGCCTTTTAAAGTACACTCCGTGACCATGAGCGTGTATAGCGCACACTATCTAGTGGACCGTTCTTTTCAAGTGCTCAAATCACTTGCTGTTGTCCACGCGAACACAAAAACTTGGCTGCACACGGACGGTGTGCGGACTGTACAAATGACAGAAAATACACCACGCCGACAGTCCGTGAGGTGGAGTGGTAAATATACTTAAGGGAAATATACTTTCGGCTTTAATGCAAGAATAATCTGGAGAAAAAAAAGAAGAAGGAAAAAAAAAGAAAGACAATACAATAGTTAGTACAGAGTTTAATAACTATCTAATGCTTGGCTAAATACACTATAAGTTTCTTAATAAGGAATCTGCATTATATCTGTTATTGTTGTATTGTGGTTTTGTCTATTGATTACTCAATTCAACCCAGATTCATATTTGCATTTATAGTGTTGCCAAAGTGTACCATACAGCATCGAGTTGAACGTTAGTGTTGTCGTCTAGTAATTATGGTAATTACGGCATGGCGAGAACGCAACTCTATTTGAACCGTATTTGAAAAATCATTATTCTAGTAGAAGTGGTGTAGACATTTGGGGGAAAAAAAAGTTCAAAGTTCAAGTCAATTTTTTTCTATATATTTTTTCTATTTAGCATTTGCTCTAAAAGATGGTCTAATTTGCTTTTTAGAGTTATTTTTTAAAACTATGCACATTTGTATGAATAAAAACCCATTTATACATTGTTTAATAATGTGGTAATAGCGAATGGATCACCTGTTGTGCTGCTGGGAGACTTTGAATCCTTAGAAGTCTCAATGGAAGGATTCTTGTCTTTCTTTTTGTCGGTTTTGCCTGTTTTCCCATAATTCTCTGGCTCTTTGATCTTGGTGTATGTTCCACCACAGGTCCTTTGGTGCTCAGCCCACCAGGGGTCTCTGGGCGAGGGAGGTCTGTTCATTGCACGCTTTACGTAACCAAAGAACGGCCGGCGATTCTGACAGGGTCCATTACAGCGCCACCAGTGCTGCCTGTACACGTCAACCTCATCATGAAACGAGTGATATATCTGTGAAAAGAGATGCAATACAGCACAGAGATTGATGTCATTAATGTTAAAGGTTAAACTCTATCTGCTAGTCATCATGACACATAGAATCTCATATCACATCAAAGAGTCCAAACCTCTTATTCGTTTCAAGTGAGAATACTTTCTCAACAGTCATTTATGAGCCCTATTCATTTATAGCAGATGTATAAGCTAAACTTACACTGCAGTCTTCAGGGTCACGGCATCCCGAACACAAATATTTTAATGATTCATAAAAGTTGAATCACTGTCTGGTCAACTGAGATTTTGGTATGGACATAAAAGTTAGACCATGATTTTTAGCCAGTACTACAGCACACAGTGAGTATATATTGGCACCGTTTGCTGTTTGCTTTTGGGATCTGACAAGGCATTTGTTCCTGGAAACTGTGACGCGTGACGTCAGACGGGTTAGTTCACCCAAAAATGAAATTTATGCCATTAATTACTCGCCCTCATGTCGTTCCAAACCCGTAAGATCTTCGGAACACGAATTAAGATATTTTTGATGAAATCCAAGGGTTTTTTTGTATCCCCCATAGAAAGCAATACAATTACCGTCATTTAAGGTCCAGAAAAGTAGTAAAGACATTGTTAAAATAGTCAACTTGACTACAGAGGTTCAACCTTAATGTTATGAAGCGACGAGAATACTTTTTGTGCGCAAAAACAAAGCAAAAATAACGACTTTATTCAACATTTCTTCTCTACCCTGTCAGTCTCATATGCAGTTGATGCAGTGAACGCAGTTCAGCGCTTCGGTGTTTAAGTCCGAAGGCCAGCTCAGTATTGGCCGACGCTGTTCACATGAGCACCATGGTGCATGCGTGTGATGCTGACACAGGAGCCGGCCAATACTAAGCTGGCGTTCGGACATAAATACGGCAGCGCTGAACTGCGTTCACTGCGTACAAGTCTGACAGGGTAGAGAAGAAATTGTTGAATAAAGTCATTATTTTTGTTTTGTTTTTGTGCACAAAAAGTATTCTCATCGCTTAATAACATTAAGGTTATACCACTGTAGTCACATGGACTATTTTAACAATGTCTTTACTACTTTTCTGGACAGAATAACGGAAATTACGTTGCTTTTTATGGGATAAAAAAACCTCTCGGATTTCTTCAAAAAGATCTTAATTTGTGTTTCGAAGATGAAAGAAGGTCTTACGGGTTTGGAACAACATCAGTGTGAGTAATTAATGACAGAAATTTCATTTTTAGGTGAACTAACCCTTTAACAACTGGATATTGTTTAATAATCTGATCTGAATATCAAAAATGTGTCGTACAGTGATGTGGGTGCCGCTTGCTTGGTTGATTCTGTCCATGTGTTTACAGAACTCTGGTCCGTGACCATCTCGATCTCTGTTGTTTTGAGTCACAAAGAGAAGAGCGTGGATCATCTCATGAAGAAGAGTCTGTGGAAAGAAACATTAACATTAAAATCAAGAGGCAACTGATCATGAAATACATTTAGGGCACGTTTTTATTTTAAATTTTCCTCATGTAAAGTTGTAAGGTGGAAGAAGTTATTAGATTAATTACACAGGTTTCAAAAACAAAGTTTTTTTTTTTTTTTTTGTTAGAATAGGGTGCATTATTAAATTGTAAACAATAAGAACAAAAGCATTTATTTATTAACCCTGTAAAGGCTGACATTTGAAATATTAGAAATCTTTTTTTTTTTTTTTTAAATGGAAGAGTTTATTGAACCTTTAGACAAAATATAAAAAGGTTTGCATATGTGTTTTATGTTGAGTATCATATTTGATGCAATCAGGCTTTTATGGTTCATATAGTACATATGATATAGTGAGAATACGGAGTTTACACTCGACTCGAGGAGGAAAAATAACACCTTAATATTATTCAGAGGCCCAAACTGAGCAAAAATATGCAATTTATATGGCTAAAAAGTAAGATGAAATTATGATAGCTTGTAAGGTAAATCAATGAGATTTTATAACAGTATGGCAGACTACTTGCATAAAATGCATATAAATATCAATCGTTACTATTTATCTCCCAATAATATGTCTTAGTAAGATGATTATTTAAATGCTTAGTTTTAAAGTCAAAGCACTGTAGTAGTAGTTTATTGTAGGGTGTGTATGTGTGTGTGTGTGTGTGTGTGTGTGTGTGTGTGTGTGGGGGGGGGGTTGCAATACAATAATAAAAGAGATATATATATATATACACTGCCCTCCAAAAGTTTGGAAACGCCCTAGAAAAGTGGGGTTTTGGACAATATTGGCATGAATCCTTTTTAATTTGTGATAATTTTGCACTGATAAGGGACAACACAAACTACGGAAACATATTTTATTTTATTACATAAACAGTTTATACATAGAAAAAACTTAAATTTTCGATTCATCAAAATATCCACCATTAGCAGCTATCTGACCTAAACTGGGTTCTAATTGGTTCATTGTATTCTAAACTTAATTGGCAATCAGTTGTTGAAGCTATTAAGGTGTGCTGACCCAAAAATCTTTTACAAACCTGGGCCAAGTTTAAACCAGTAACCAGGCATCACAGCTGGCAAAGGGGCATGTCTGACTTTGACATGTATATATTGCCATTATTATGTAATCAAAATGAAAATTATTATTGCTGGTCTTCAATGATAATGTCAACTTACTTTAATGTATTTGCACCAAAAAATGATAAGGATTTATGCTGATATCGTCCAAAACCACACTTTGCCAGGGGTGTTTCCAAACTTTTGGAGGGCAGTGTACATACACATATGTATACATACAATATATATTTGTATTTGTATATATATGTATGTATGTGTGTGTGTGTGTGTATAATCAAGTAATCAAAGTTGCTTAAATCCAGTAAATATTCATCTTGAAATATTATGATTACAGTATTAAAGTTATTCTTACGTTATTTTTAAATATCATTAAAGATTTCACAGCACAAAGACATGTACCATGACTTGAAGGTGGACATTTTTTACAATTATGCTAAAAGACCTTTTTCTTGCTAAAAAAGGATAAACTATTAATTGGACGACAGAAATCAAACGACATGTGGAAGATTGTGAGCAACAAGTTTGTCAGTAAAGTAAAGTTTAGAGGCCTTAGATATTATACAATAGGCTTGGGTTAAGACATTTTTTATTTTGACATTAAAAATGAATAAAGTCACATTTAACCAACCTGTACAAGATCTTTTCGGGGTCTGAGCTTCAGAAGTGGTTCACTGAGGCGAATAGAACATAAACCTCCTCTTCCCTCATAAGAGCAAACACCAGCACATCTGAGGGAGTCAAACATTAGCCAGTGATTAACAAGTCAAAGACATCTATCTATCTATCTATCTATCTATGTCTTTTTATCTGTCTATCGGTCTATCTATCTATAGTTTTTCTATCTATAAGTTTTGCTGAGCATCATACAGAATCATTTGTGAATCTTACAGTGTCATCCGCGGACTCCACTTCACCTCCACACCGCTGAGTTTCCCCCAGAAAAACTTGTCGTTAAACTGCAGGAACATGGCTCTTACGTCTGGATTGGGGTCCAGGGTCTCCCACGACTCATCCACGATGGACAGCGGTCTCTCTGGTCTGGCCTGAGAGTAGGGAATCACATCCATCAGACCAGAGTCAATTTTACGCCTTTTACTGGATGGACAGTCTTCATCACTCCATCCAACAGCCGATGTCTCATGATCAAACTGCTCTTGTAAACGAAGAGCGAGTAAAAAGTCTTCATCCTCCATCTTCAGTCTGCTTTAGTAAGAATGAATTAACTGGATGACAACATCAACCAGCACAAAACCTCCACATATAACCATTAATCACGACCAACGAAACTCCCGCTTTATACATTAAAGAGTTTTGTATAAAGTTCGGGCTAATCGTAGGCTTTCATGAGTGTGACGATAATAACGTCTCAAATTTTTTGAAAGGGACTGTCAGTGCATTTCCACTAGAGACCTATGAAAAAATAATTGTTGGCCAATCATAAAGTCACACAGTGTGGGGAATGCTGGGAAATGTATTTCTATTTTTAGATTTTGCAATGTTACGTTATATGCACGAATAGGGGATAAGCGGATATTACAACATGCTATATCCAAACAGATACAATAGAATTACAAAAATAAAATAAAAATGAATGCAGGGTTACGTTATTCTTATGGAAAATGTTGACTATTCAAAACAGTTGCACGGAGTTGATATAGCTGCACAAACAACAACAAATAGTAGAATTAATAAGTTGATATTTAATTATTCACTCCGATATTGAAATTTGGAGTCTTATGCAAATATTGTCCTTATCAACAAGGTGATTTCCTCTAGGGTAATTTATACATTTTACTCTGTTAAACACTTCCTACAAAGGAGGTGGCACTTATTTTTGGACTCGCTGTTTTGCTCAAATGTGCATAATGTCATATTTCAAAATCTGTATATACTTTATATTTGTGAGCTATGTTTGCAATAAAGTGTATGAATTAAAACATATGTATGGTGAATATGTGTGTGTTTTTTAATCAAACTATTTATTTGTTTACTTGTTATAGGCATATTAACATGAACAGCAGCAACAAAAGGCATGTACAATACACTGAATGCAAACAACAACATGTTACGAGATGCACATGTTATTATTATTAAATTATTCAAACATATTACAAGTGGGTAAATCTTTGTTGTGTATTTTGAAATGTTCGTTCTTCACGTGATGTGACTGACGTCACGGGGAGGTGCCGCGCGTTTCCTGTTGAGGAAGCGCTCTCTCTCTCTGCAGCTGTACTGCAATGTCGGACTGATTTCACACAATTATATCCATATTTGTGTTTCTTTTATACATTGTCTTCAGCCTTAACAACCAAAAAATGGCAGACACTGGAAATCGTTTGCGTAAGTTGCTGGAATCCCCTAATTTTGATTCTCAGTCGTATGTGAAGCAGCTCTCGCAGCAGTCGGACGGTGACCGAGATTTACAAGAACACCGTCAAAAAATACAAACACTCGCCGACGAAACTGCACAAAACCTGAAGAAAAATGTTTATAAAAACTACAGACAGTTTATTGAGACAGCCAAGGAGATTTCCTACCTGGAAAGTGAGATGTATCAGCTCAGTCACATTCTCACTGAGCAGAAGAGCATAATGGAGAGCATTACACAGTCTCTCCTGTCCACAGATAAAGATGAAACAGCCAAAGAGATGCTCACAGCCTTCCCAAAGGAAACAGAAGAGGTCAAACAAAGAACCCTAACCACACTTTTGGAAAAAGTGGAAGGATGCAAGAACATCATGGAAACCCCAGGCAGATATCTGGTCTATAATGGTGATCTTTTGGAGTATGACGTAGACAACATGTCGCAGATCCAAAAGGTCCATGCGTTCCTGATGAACGATTGCCTGCTAATTGCAACCTGGTTGGCAAACAGGCGCGGAGCTGTGAAATACAAATACAGTGCATTGTATGATCTGGAAAGCTTTGCGGTTGTAAACGTAAAAGACAACCCTCCGATGAAAGACATGTTCAAAATCCTCATGTTCCCAGAAAGCCGCATCTTCAAAGCTGAGAACAGCAAAATCAAGAAAGAGTGGCTAGAGATCCTGGAGGAAACAAAGAAAAACAAAGTGGCAAAAGACAAGCACAAAAAGGAAGAGGAGGTGCCAACGTCCCCAGTCAGACAGGAAGTCTCCACAAACCCATTTGATGATGACGAACCTCTGGATTCAGAGGAGCTGGTGGATCTGAGTCCCGAATGGATCCAGGAGCTTCCAGAAGACCTTGACGTGTGCATCGCTCAGAGAGACTTTGAGGGTGCTGTTGATCTTCTGGATAAATTAAATGAATATCTGAAGGAGCAACCAGTGAGCCCACGGGTGAAGGAGCTCAGGGGGAAGGTGGATGAGCGCGTTCGACAGCTGACGGAGGTTCTGGTGTTTGAACTCTCACCTGATCGCTCTCTCCGCGGAGGACCTAAAGCCACACGGCGAGCCGTATCCCAGCTCATTCGGCTGGGCCAGTCCACGAAGGCCTGTGAGCTCTTTTTGAAAAACAGAGCAGCGGCCGTCCAAACCGCCATCCGACAGCTTCGCATTGAAGGAGCCACGCTGCTTTACATCCAGAAGCTCTGTAACATCTTCTTCACGAGCCTACTGGAAACTGCCAGGGAGTTTGAGACGGATTTTGCGGGCAACACTGGCTGCTACTCTGCCTTTGTGGTCTGGTCTCGTTCGGTGATGAAGATGTTCGTAGATGCCTTCAGCAAGCAGGTGTTTGACAGCAAAGAGAGCTTGTCCACCGCCGCAGAATGCGTGAAATTCGCAAGCGAGCACTGCAAGCAGCTGAGCGAGATCGGCTTGGATCTGACCTTCATTTTACAGTCTTTGCTTGTGAAAGACATCAGGGCGGCTCTACAAAGCCAGAAAGACATCATCATAGAAGCAACGAGGCATCGTAACTCTGAGGAGATGTGGCGTAGGATGAACCTCATGACTCCTGAAGCTCTGGCAAAACTCAAAGATGAAATGCGAAGCTGCGGGATAGGCAGTTTCGACCAGTATACGGGCGAAGACTGCTGGGTTAACCTGAGCTACACCATTGTGGCCTTCACCAAGCAGATGATGGCCTTCCTGGAGGAAGGACTGAAGCTATACTTCCCAGAGCTGCACATGGTGTTTCTGGAGAGTCTGCGGGAGATCATACTGGTGGCGGTGCAGCATGTGGACTACAGCCTGCGCTGCGAGCAAGAGACCGAGAAAAAGGCCTTCATTCTACAGAACGCATCCTTCCTGCATGAGACGGTGCTTCCTGTTGTGGAGAGGAGGTTTGAGGAGGGAGTGGGGAAACCAGCCAAACAGCTCCAGGATCTGAGGAAGAGCTCTCGGCCTGTCAGAGTCAACCCCGACAGCACCATGTCTGTTGTTTAAGAGAGACGGGGTGAATGTGAATTAATGAGACTGCTAATGCACTACCACAGAGGTCTTCAAATCTCAATGCATTTCACTGAGTACACTCATATGACTCATTTTTGTGTTGTGTTGCACTCCCAACTCTCACACTCTTTAAAGGAATAGTTCACTGGAAATAAAAATTTTGTCATTGTTAACTTGCCTTCATGTCAAAGCTTTATGTTGTTGTACATGGAACACAAAAGGAGAATTTAAAAAAAAAAATCTTACAATTTTCAAATGGGCGTCAAGCTTCAAAAAATGGCAAAAAAAAAGCATTATTGAAAAATAAATAGCGATTGTATAACACTTACATTTTATAATAGTAAGTGTATTAATTGTGCTTTTGATTCTTTAATAACATGTATATTGTATATTATTAAAGTAAATGGAAATTAATATTGTTAAAATATAAAGAATTACATTTCAAACCATTTGTCATTTCAGTCAAGCAAAAAAACAAAACAAAACTGAGGCAGAGATGAAAACATTAATTTTTACTGCTCTCTTTTCACTGTTTATTAACTAGTAAAGACATTGTTTTGTTTAAGAATGCAAGGTGCATTAAACTCGCTTAAGGGTTAGTTCACCCAAAAATGAAATTTCTGTCATTAATTACTCGCCCTCATGTTGTTCCAAACCCGCAAGACCTTCGTTCATCTTCGGAACACAAATTAAGATATCTTTGATGAAATCCAAGAGATTTTTTTTTTATCCTTAATAGAAAACAACGAAATTACCACATTCAAGGTCCAGAAAAGTAGTAAGAAACATTGTTAAAATAGTCAATGTGACTACAGTGGTTCAACCTTAATGTTATGAAGTGACGAGAATACTTTTTGTGTGCAAAAACAAAACAAAAATAACGACACTATTCAACAAATTCGTCAATCCCATCTTACACTGTTTATGTTGCAGCGCTTCCAGGTTCTATGTCCGAACGCCGGGTCAGTATTGGCCGGCTATGGTCACATGAGCAGCATGATACATGCGTGTGATGCTGACGCAGGAGCCGGCCAATACTGACCTGGCGTTCGGACATAGAACCTGGAAGCGCTGAACTGCGTTCACTGCGTCAACTGTATACGAGACTGACAGGAGAGACGAATTTGTTGAATAAAGTCATTATTTTTGTTTTGTTTTTGCGCACATAAAGTATTCTCATCGCTTCGTAACATTAAGGTTGTACCACTGCAGTCACATTGACTATTTTAACAATGTTTTTTCTACTTTTCTGGACCTTGAATGTGGTAATTTCATTGCTTTCTATTGAGGATAAAAAAACATCTTGGATTTCATCAAAAATATCTTAATTTGTGTTCCGAAGATGAACGAAGGTCTTACGGGGTTCGAACAACATGAGGGTGAGTAATTAATGACAGAATTTTAATTTTTGGGTGATCTAACTCTTTAAACTAGCTGAACATGAATATGTTGAATTGATTTTATCCTGTGCTCCAGATGTCTAAGCTTTTAAATGTAGTGCCCCCTGGTGTACAGGGAATTGTTCAATAAAAGTAAGGCTTGGTTAAAAAAATCCCAAAGCCAGTCTTGACAATAACACAGAGTTATTAAAACTATTCCCCTTTCATCTGTTTTTCTTTCATACTGCTGTTTCTGTTCTCTGTCGCACTGCATATCCTTGATCATATATTCACAAGATCTTTTT
The DNA here is from genome assembly GCA_039654765.1 of Mylopharyngodon piceus. Classification (NCBI taxonomy): domain Eukaryota; kingdom Metazoa; phylum Chordata; class Actinopteri; order Cypriniformes; family Xenocyprididae; genus Mylopharyngodon; species Mylopharyngodon piceus. Next base: position 24,329,269 of record CM077456.1, read on the forward strand.
GCATTATATTTTTGTTGTTTTTTAAACCCTCTTGACACAGACAGAATGATAATACGAGGAAATGGTGTGATGTTCATGAGACTTTAATGCGTCAATAAAATCTAACTTCATTATTTGATACAGTCTGGTTTGCATTGACACACACACAACATGAATGCTGGTTTTCCAGTGTTTTAGGTATGCATCACTCTTTGGGTTATGACAATAGCTAATTTTTCTCTTGGCAGACCCCCAGCCTAATCTCATGGATCAGTCTCGCGCCTCTGAACAACACAAGTGTGTGTGAAAGAACAATAGTGTGTGCCGTCGCTGCCCTGATGTCAAACCAAATACTCTGTACTGCTTTACTATTAGATTTGATTAGACTGGACATTAGTTTATCGAAAATTATTTATTACCACTATTACTTTATATTACTATTTTACTTTATTATATTATTTAAAGGTTTAGATTAAATTAATCATTATGATTATGTATTTTTCAGTAAATATTTATATACAGTATACATATATGTATGTGTGTATGTAAATTATATATATATATATATATATATAATGCAATTATGATTGAATGTGTATTTTTCAGTATATATATATATGTGTATATATATATATATATATACATTCAATCATAATGAAAACTAATTTAGTCTAAAATTTTAAATAGTATAGTTAAATATAAATATATTTATAATATATAATGTATTATGTATAATTTGTGTACATGAGAAAAGTTTCACTTTAACTTACCTTATCTGTTTCAAAGAAAAAAAAATACTATAAATGCTTATATACAAATACACTATTTATTTTTGTGTATGAATGCAATAATTTTCCCATTACCAGTCAATCATCAGATAACAGTGTGGTAGGATTATGATGATGCATGCGTGATGAAGTGCTCATTAATTCTGTGCTGTAATTAGACTGTGTGGGCAGGATGGACTGTAAGCAGCTCGATCCACGCTGTGATAAATTCCTTGCCCTAATTATTTACGGCCACTCACAGAAATAGGCTACTGGCCAGCCCTCTCTTGGATGCCATCACAATTACAACGCCTGTCCTCCTTTGACGGGGTTGTTTACACACGGGTTTCTTTAAATTGCAAATTAGGCTTTTTTTTCCCCAAACCGATGACCCTGGAATACGGGACGATAATACAAATTCTTCTCGCCGCATTTAATTAGCGGAATTAAGGGAGTTGTAGTTTTTAAGAGCTCAACTGAAGAGGCGGGTATCGGCAGAGTGACTACAACGCCCACAATCGTTCTCTCAATGCGCATGCGCGGAGCGGGTAACGGAGCTGTCCGCGTCTGGTAGTGCTGCTCTGATTTCATTGAACGGCTGCGCGTGTGAGTGGGTTTATGGACGCGATGGAAGAAGAACTGAAATGCCCGGTTTGCGGTTCTCTCTTTAAGGAGCCCATTATTTTACCGTGTTCTCATAATGTCTGCCTGGCGTGTGCCCGGAATATCATCGTGCAGACCCCGGAGGGAGAGACCCCTCCGCAGAACCGAAGCTCCGGAACCTCGGACTATGACTATCTGGATATGGACAAGATGAGCATGTACAGCGAGACGGACAGCGGCTACGGCTCATACACGCCGTGCCTGAAGTCTCCCAACGGAGTGCGAGTGTTCCCGCCGGCACTGGTCCACCGCCACTGCTCCATCACCTGCCCGCTGTGCCACCGCAGCGTGTCCCTGGACGAGCGGGGGCTCCGGGGATTTCAGCGAAACCGACTGCTGGAGGCGATCGTGTCCCGCTACCAGCAGAGCCGCGCCGCCTCTGTCAAATGCCAGCTGTGCGACCGCAATCCGGTGGACGCCACGGTGATGTGCGAGCAGTGCGATGTGTTCTACTGCGCTCCGTGCCAGCAGCGCTGCCACCCTTCCCGCGGACCGCTGGCCAAGCACCGGCTGCTGCCGCCGACTCTAGCACAGGCGGGGATCACGCAACCGACCGGAGCCTCCGCGCGCAAACAGGCGACTTGCGTGGATCACGAATCGGAGAACTACAACATGTACTGCGTCAGCTGCAAGACCCCCGTATGCTACCAGTGCCTGGAGGAGGGAAAACACGGCAAACATGACGTGAAGCCCCTGCCCGCCATGTGGAAACAACACAAGGTAATTGACACATTGTGCCACAGTGGCCGTATAGTACAGTGATGGTACTATCATGTTGGTAAAACCATAGTACTACCTACCGAAAATCATGTACCATGGTGTGGCACTCCAAAGGTGCTTCCAAGAATAGCACGGTACTTGTCTTCCAAAGAACAAGGGTGGGAAAAAAGCAAAAGGAAAAAAACTTGGTACTTGTTACAGTAGCAAAAAAAGTTCCAAAAGTACCACACACTCTTAGATGAAATTATGTTATATTGAACTAAGGATTCATATTTGGAATGTTCCATGTACTCTCAGAAATAAAAAGGTACAAAAACTGACTCTGGACCAGTACCCTTTGAAAATGTACTAGTACTAGTTAGTATGTACTGTTTAGCATACTAATATGTACACTTTAGATAATATTATGTTCGTTTAAGGTACAAATATGCACCCTTTAGGGGAAATGAGGTTCAAATGTGTTCCTTTTGAAAAGGTACCATGTTAGTGACAGCTTTTGTACATTTTTTTCTGAGAGTGTGTCGAACTTTTTATTAGAGGTTAATGAAAAGAACCCTAATTGTTGGTTGCTATATTCTTAACAATAAAAGTTTTTAATAGAAATGCGATAGAAGAACCATTTTAGGTTCCCCCCAAAAACTTTAGGTTCCCCCCCCCCCCCACACACACACCCCTACACACCTTATGTGCAATGGAAATTTTCCATTGATGTTAAAGGTTTTTTATGGAACCATCAATGTCAATAAAGTACTTTTATTTTCAAGAGTGACAGTGAAAAGATTGTATATTGAACCATTTTTGGGTTTCCAAACAAACATGAGATCATATTTTGGCATAAAATGGTTTAAAACCTTAATAAACCCTAAAAGTGTAGTGTTATTTCAATTACCTTGGCATGAAAATATTGATGATTCATGATATATACCAAAGTACCATTGTATTTCCACCTGATACTATCACTATACCATGGTACCACCACAATACTTTTAGGTTTTGCTCTTCCCAAAAAGACAAGACAAAACACTGATCTAACACTTAGTGTTGTTCAATTCATATAGCTGTTATTTTATGCTAACAAATGCATGTACTTTTTAAAGTGCTGCAGGAGATGATTCACATTATGGTTTTGACGTCTTAAGCATCTTCCAAAACACTAACACAACCTTAAGTTAGACTGAATCTAAGCTACACACTCAAGCTGTTTTAACACACACACACACACACACACACACACTGTCCACTCTGGGATTCTACTCATGCTTGTTTCTGCCCCTTCAGCTCTGCTCTATGTGTTTGTATGTGAGTAGGTCAGTGTAAGTGCCTTATGGTGTTGTACAGTATGTGTGTGCGCTGCTGACTGTGGCAGAGGGTAGTAGGATATTGAGGAAAGCTTGTGTAGTGGATGGAGAGAATCACAGTGTGTGTGTGCTGTTTTATTGTAGGCGGGGAGGAATTGTGTGAGTGTGTATGAGTCAGTCTAAATTCTACCCTCCCGCTGGGCCTCTTTTTTCTTCATGCACTTTAATGGATTCAGATGGAGCTGAAAGAACAGATAATTTGACAAATATTGCATCAAGCTGTCAGACTGATCAATTAAATTAGAGCACACCTTTAGCCCTGAATTTAGCCTGAATCTCTCTAATCCCCACGTTGGTGCGCTTTGGGGTCCTTATCGTTTAAGTGGTGTTTGTGCTAGTCATTTATGAACCAAAAATGGGCAGTAAATTATGAAGATGGGACATATATGTTGATTTTAGTGAATAAAACATTAGGTTGGAGATATAAGTATTGATGTCTAATGATTCCCATCCATTATGATATTTCAGAAGAGAGAGATCTTATCGACTACAAGTTTTATTGCTGGATTACATATAATAACCTGCTGTGCATGGGACACATACTGAATGAAGACAGATGTATCAAATATAGATACAGATATAGATATAAATATTCTCTGTTAGATTGTACGGATGCCTGTTTCAGCCTTGGAGAAAAACATAAAACAGGTCATTTTGAGACATCAGAGTGATAAGAAATCAGTGTGAGATATATATAGTCACATCACATTGTGATACAAAGTCACAATTATGAGTAATAAACTCACAATTACTATAAAGTCACATTGTGAGATATAAATTCACAATTACAAAAAAATATAGTCACAATTATGAGTAATAAAGTCACAGTTTGAAAATATAGTCAAAATTCGGCTAAAGGTGCAATTATGAAAGATAAAGTGACATTGTGAGATGTAAAGTTACAATTACCAAAAATAATTACAAAATATAAATTGCACTTACAAAAATAAAGTTACAATTTAGATATATAAAGTCACAATTACGCTAAATAAAGTCACAATTGTGAAAGATAGTGACATACTGTATATTGTGAGATATATTACAATTATAAAAAATAAAGGCACAGTTATAAAGTCACTTGTGAAATATAAAATCACAATTATGCTAAATAAAGTCAAAATTGTAAAAGATAAAGGGCGATTGTGAGATATAATTTTACAATAACAAGAAACAAAGTCAGTTTTTTTTTTTACTGTGAGACAGAAATAGGTTTCATAGAATAAAATATTGTCTTCACCTGTCACCACTTCAATTTGTTTACAGTGTATTGATTTGATATTGACTTATTTCCCTGTGCAGTGTGTGTATTTGTGTTGTGTTGCTATGGAACTCTGCTGATGTCTATACACACACTCATAGTAGATTACTATTAGCTGACCCTTGACCTCTGAACCCTGACCTCTTCCTTAAACACTACCCATCACCCTGACCCTGACCGGCTAGAGAGACATCTGTCTCCTAAATAGTGCTCAGAGTCAAGTGTATTCAGAAATGTCCCTATTGCTCTATATGTACCTTACACTAGCCACGTTTCCATTACAGATTTGCGCAAAACTTTTGTGATATATTCTAATTGTCGATAAAAAAACGATTGCGAAGTGACGGCGTTTCCATTAACCGATGTTATGTGACTAAAACTCACGATAAGTCATTTTCCAAAAGATACTTCTTTCTGAGAGCTTTATTTGGAGCGTAATTGTCACAAGCCAGGCTTGAACTCAGGTCTCTGGTGTGGTGGTTTATCTACCACTTAGCCACAGAGGCGGTAATGTTGGACCCAAACGATACACTCAAAGCAGTACTCCAGGCAATGTAGATTTATTAAAAAATTTTTTTAAAAAAGGTATTTGCAAGAAAAAAAATCCAACAAAAGTTCTTCTCGGACAGAGGTATTAACAACAGTAGAGATAATGGAAAAACCACATGGGAAAATAAAAACTCCACGAGGGGAGAAAACAAAACCAGAGAACATTAACAATCAAATAACTAAGAACACCTTACTTGAGGTAAGTCGGAAGGACTTGGTGAAGTGAGGAGGAACAAGGGGAAACACAACTAAAACACAACTAAAATACCCTAGGGGAAACAAGGCACAGGTGACCTGGATAATGCTAACAAGGACACACGAGGAAGAACTAAGGCAGGGGGGAACACAGGGGGCCTCTAGAAGCACAGAGACCAACTACAGGAGGTAGGATGCTGACAGTAATAATTGCCACAGCTTCTGGAAGCCCTTCTCCCTCATATATGCTTCCCTGGGTGCTTCTCAATACTCCAATGTATGATTCTTCACTCCTCCATCCTTCAGCCTGTGACCTGGAAACCGATCAAAAAAAATCTCGAAGGCCATTTTAATTCTATAAATGCCATTTCAATTCTATAAATGCACCGTGAGGAGGTGAGGAACGAGGAGTGAGAAAGCTTCCTGAGGAGCAATGAGCGAGGATGCACAGATGCATAGATATTTAATACTATTAGTTTCTATTATGTTAATTATTAATTGTTAATAGATTGATACTATGTCAAACTTTAATAATAAGGGTCCCCAGATCCGAGGCACGAGCGCAGCTGATGACGCTCTGAAGTGACGCTCGAGGGATCAAGAATATCTATGTGGTGAATCTATGGGGTGAAGCTGAGGCGCGAGGAAAGAGATGCATAAATAAGAAAAGAAAAGCACCCCCTGTCTCGTCTTCTGTACAAACAAACTGTGCTATCTTTAAAGAATGATGATGTGACTGTACGTCAGGTGACCTGTAAATGCGAAAAAACTGTTTCCATTGCAGTTTTGCGAAATATTCCTTTTTCGAATTGCCTGAAAAACCACCTCATGTGAGCGTAAAAACTTTTTTGCGGTATTTGGGAGTTTTTGCAAAATTCACTTGTTTCCATTGAGCGTAATTTCAATTCGCAATTACAATTTGCGCAATTTGAAGGGTAATGGAAACGCAGCTACTGAAAACAACAACAAAACAACCTAAAAAATACTCACATTTATTAGTTTTTCTCAAATTATATTTATGTTTTTAGGTTCAAACCCTATATCTTGATTTAATATTATTTGAAAATATTTATTTTCCCAAAGACAAAAACATTTATACAAAGTAAAAAGACTATTTTGATAGTCAATTGTTAATTTAGTGTACATACTATAAATAAAGTTACTTCCTATAAAATAAATATGTATTTTTAAAATATGCATCATATTATCAGTTATGTACTGACAAAAAACAAAAACAAAACAAAACAAAAAAAAAAAAAACAGAAAAAATAATAAAATCCATTTCTGCAGTCAGTAAATCTAACCAGTATGTTCAGCACCTCAAAACTCTGGTGACTAGTTAAAATACTATTTAAACAAAATTATTTATTTTATTTTTTTTTTCTCTGGGGAGTTTTATTTGCTTTTACACAAACGAACAAAACAAGTTTAAACCAGAAACCATGATTTTAGATTAGACCAATATAAAATTGCACTTTAAATAAATTACATGGTTGTTTAATTAATTAATTAATTTATTATTTTTTTTATTATTATTTTTTTTGTGTAAAGCAGGGCTAAAAGTTACTATAAGGGAAATATTATATATTCTTGTTCATTAAATGAATGAATGAATAACTTTACGTAACGTGTAGTCAGCTTTGGTTTCATTTTCTCCGTGTTCCGTTCCTGTTTTACCTGTCTGAGTTCCTAGTTAGTTTCCTTATTTATTAATTAGCTCTATACCAGTACTGTTTTAGTCAGTCATCCTCTGTGTATTTAAGCCCTCAGTTTCCTGTGTTTCATTGTCTGGTATCGCTGTAGTTTAACGTAGCTGAGTTTGTTTATTCCCTGTTGGATTTATTAAAGACTATTTCTGTGACTATTTTCTTAAAGACTATTTCTGCGCTACCTCACTAATCTACAGCCACCTCACGTGACAGAATGAATGAATGAATGAATCAATTAATAATTAAAAATAACATAAAAAGTAAACACACACACACACACACACACACATATATAAATGGCTCCCTGTATATAGTTTACAGCATTAGCTGAGATAGATTTTTTATCCTTAAAAAAATGTTAATTATAATTTAATTTCTTTAAAGAGAGACACAATTTGTTCAATAAACCACTGTTTAATAAAAAAAGAAGAAGAAAAAGCAATTTTACGTTTAGTTTTCTTTCCCCTGCTGTACCGAACCCGTACCGAACCCGTACCGAACCGTCATGTTTGTATACCGTTACACCCCAAATATATATATACATACTGTATATGTCTTCTGTCTGTGGAAATACCAATGGACGTCACTAAAATAAAATATAAATGGAATAAAAATGACTCTAGCACCCAGACACGTAATGCAGGAATGCCGTCTCCTTCCACACATATTTATAAAACCAATGTGTGGGAATAGCTGTGACCTCCTCCTCCACACACACATTTATGACACGCAAGGATGGTTTTGCCTCACATGAACACACATACACACACCACACACATACACTAGCAAATCGAATGTAGGTTAGATGTTTCAGACAGAAATATGCAGTACCACTCCTCCATATGCCATCGCTGGGGAGTGTGTGTGTGTGTGTGTATGTGTGTGTGTGTCTTTTTCACGCTTTTTCCTTCTGGCTATCTGTGACCAAGGAAACAGCTCAGTAAACTCAGGCCACTGACTGAATCTTACAAACCAGACTTTCAGCAAATAAGACTGAAACACATAGTGTAGCTGAAACATCTCTTAAAGAAAACTAAACTGTTGAATAAAGAAAACTTTTTTTGTAAAAATCATGCAAAATCACAGAATTAGCAGTATAAGCAAATCACTTTTTTTTTTTTAAACTCTGTTTTACATAGCCCACTAAAGTCAAAGAGGGACAGCCAGCAGATTTGATAACTATTCACAAAAAAGACAGGAAAAAAAGCAAGAGAGAAATATATATATAGACAGAGAGAGTGCTCCACACACCCTCCTACAAACATGACCCATCCTGTTCAACGCCTAAGTACAGAATCCTGTAATCTAGCAAGTTTCCATGGTTACACATGAATATTACGCCAATGTTTCATTTTCCCACACAACTGGGAAAATAACCGCAGTGACTGTGGTTTCTTCAGACTTGCTGAACAGACAACCTCTCACCTCCCCTTTTGCTTCAAATCAATGTTAAGTTAATTTCACACACAAAAGGGAAAAAAAAGTCCAGGTCACATTTAGTCTCAAAATCAAAATACAAAAAAATTTGAAATTATACTTTGTATGACGAATTTATGATTTATTTTTAGAACTATTAATTTTTTCCCCCTAATTCTCACCACTGAAATGTATTAACATATTTTACTTTTTGTAATTTATTCTAAATGGTGGTTCTTAATATTAAAACATTATCATAATTCATTTTTAAAAATGTAAATAAACATGAATTAAAACAGTTCAAGGAATACTATCAGTGTAAAGTATAGATACTTTTTAATTTATAATTTAAAGGTGCAATGTGTAAAATTTAGGAGGATCTATTGACAGAAATGCAATATAATAGGGCTGGGCAAACAATATCGATTTCTCGATTTTAATCGATTCTCATTTTTACGAACCGATATCAATCCTTAAATCCCAAGAATCGATTAGTGTGGTCTGTTTTCAGTTGATGAATGAACAGAACATGTAGCGCGCCTCCCATCCAATAAATCACAATAATCTTTGTGCTTTGTTACTTTTGATATGAAGCAATGTCTCAGATTTTAAATGACGTCCATCTTATTATGAGATTCAAAAAATAAGTACCGTTTTGGCGTGACAGATCGCTTTAGCGCCTCAGTTAAAGAGAAGCGGCAGCACGGAGTGAATGTGAACATCCTCTCCTCCGCTTTAATACCAGTTACAGTGTGAAATAAACATGACTAAACATCTGAAGGTATGTTAAAATATACAGTACAACTTACCGAAATCCGTATCATGTCTCGTGTAATAGCTCAATCAGTGTTTCAACCTCGGAAAGACGTCAATAAAACAGCTTGTAAACAATGTCACGTAATGTCACATTTACCTCAGAAAAACATATTCAGTGACCATAAACTCAGCTAGAAAAATGAACTCTAGAAAGCAGCATTCTGATAAATATAGCTATGCACCGTTACATATTCATTATAATGTTCTTCAATATTTAATGCATGTTTGAATAAATCAGTTATGACAACCACGATTTAAATGTTTATATTTAAAAAAAACAAAACGAATTGGAGTAGAAATATGATTATGTAATTCTAACCTTTATTTATTATAAAAAAAACATAATTGAGTGTAATTTAAGTGTTTGTATATAAATAAGTTAATTTTAACCTTCAATATTATAGTAAAGTAGTACCAACTGACTCCCATGTGTAGTTTACAGCATTAGTTGAGAGATTTTTTTTTCCTCTAGAAAATTTGCCATGTACTGTAACTGATATACTACACCCAAAATAATCGAATCGAATCGAAATTGTAATCGTAATCGAATCGAATCGCAAGCATGTGAATAGAAATCGTAGAATCGTGAAAATTGTGTCAATACCCAGCCCTACAATATAATATACATAATGTTTTCAGTGGTGTATAAAGACCTTACATAATGAACCGTTATGTTTTTATTACCTTGGAATGAGCCATTTCTATCTACATACACCGCGGGTCCCCTTACATGTTAGGTCGCCATTTTGCGCTGACATGTTTCTCCAGAAGCCCTAAATGGACAAACTGCTATACAGAGCGTGTTTCGTCACTATGTTGCTCTTCTAAATCGTTTTTGTGTTTTTAGAGGCAGCTTGCATCATCACTATGTTGAATACGCACAAAGAAGTAGTAGTAGTAGTAGTAGTAGTAGTCTGGTTTATTAGAAGCAGAGACCGTTCTTTGTTAGAAGTAAGAAGAAACCTCATTGCTTGACTGGCTACTCTCTTCTGTCTCAGATGATGACATCTTTGTCTTGTGTCGGCCAGACGGCCACCGTAGCTTCTCTATGTGCTTCGAAAGGGAGGGGTGAGCAACCTTACTGCTAGATGCTGCTAAAATTTACACACTGAACCTTTAATAATATATCATTACTTTTAGGACTACAATAAAAATAAACATTTGTCATGAAAAGAATGTCATAATGCAAAAAAACAACAACAAAAAAACATAATGATCCTAAAAATAGGTTAGATTTTCTTTAGACAACATTTTTTTCTCTTTTAATTTTGGGGTGAAATATTATATGTTCCTGAAAGGTTAATAATGCATTAAATTTCAGGGCTTCCCTTACTGTCTTCAGCATATAACACACATTCCTGATTCCCTCTGACTGCAGTTAACGCCCAGCATCACAGAATGAACAAAAAGCTCAGAAAAAATGGCTAAAGAACTGACATGTGTGTGTAACTTTCATTTTAATGTTTAAAGCAAGATTTGCTTCGTAGCACGATTACAATGTTCTGTCAAATATTAATTTAAAAAATGATGATGCCAATGACTTTCTCTTTCCATCTCAAACATAAAACCACGGAGATAAACAGAGGAGAGAGGCAGAGAGAGGGATGTTGTCATCAGTAGAAGATTTGTGTGGGTCGGGTCAGATGGGTGATTGGTTCTTCTGACCTCCAGATGTACAGCATTAATCACACAGCTGTCCACAGAGACAGAGACAAAGGCTTCGCTCCAAAACCTAATGAGCTGCTTGCACTGCAAAAATCATTTTCTTAATCAGTCATTTTGTCCTGCTTTACATTAAAAAAATATCTAAAGATTCTTAAAACAAGATAAATTTACTTGAAGAACAAAAGTGCTTAAAGGGATAGTTCACCCAAAATTATCCCATGATTTACTCATGCACCCTCAAGCCATCATAGGTGTATAATTTTCAGAGGTTACTCTTTCATCGTAAATCGATGCATATGGCTGTCTGCCTGAAGCTAGTTATTATAGTTTATAAAGATTTAAATATGGATATTTTTCTTACAAAAACCCATTGCTTCTCTTCAAAAGGACATTATTAACCCCCTGGAGCCGTGTGGATTACTTTTATGTTGGATGGGTGCACTTTTTTGGGCTTCAAAATCTCACGACCATTATAAAGCTTGGAAGAGCCAGGATATATTTTAATATAACTTTGATTGTGTTTGTCTGAAAGAAGATAGTCATATACACCTAGGATGGCTTGAAAGTGAGCAAAACATGGGATAATTTTCATTTTTCGGTAAACTATCCCTTTAAGATATTAAGATATTGTCTTCAGAGAATATATCTTGATTTATTAAATGTTATTTATTTTCCATGCCCATTTCTTTCCCTATTGAAATCTTAATATTTTGCTTCTAAATTTGTCTAGTTTTAAAGATGTTTGGATATTCTGCATTATGCTGCCTTCTAACATGCTGTATATCTTCCAGGTGAGGCAATCCCATAATGCATTGTGATAAGCTTAGTTAACACTCTGGAGTCGGGAAACGCGCCGGCGCGTTTTGCTGGATTTTTTTCACATAGCAGCAAAATCAACTTAAAATACTCCGTCATTTTTTGTCATAGAGACAGAAGTAATATATCAATTGAAACTATAGAATGTCTTCTTTCATTTGTGTACACTCAGAGTAATAACAAAATGTTGTGCTTTTTGCAAAATAAAGAAAACTAACATGATGCGCGACCTGTCATCTCTCTCTGAATGAAGTCCATTCTGATACTCCCTCAGAAAATGAACTGTAACTTAGTGAATACTAATCACACAAAAATGAGACTTATGTCTAAACAAACGTTGAAATGTCAGGTTTTAAATCATGTAAGTCAAATCGAAAACTAATATTCTCTGTTTATGTAAGCTGTTTGAAAAGAGCGACATGTCAGTCGTCCACGGCTCAGCTCATTATCCACTAATGCGGCGACGCCCACGGAGCGCTCGCGCTATTCAGACGCAAATTCTGAGGTGACACATTCAACAAGTAATATGTTTATAAGCAACTGAAAAAAGCACAAATGTCAGGGCATGTCAAAACTTCTCCAGGGCCCCAAAAATCTTCAGACTCCAGAGGGTTAAAAATCCATCCAAAATGGCAGATGAAGTGAGAGAAATATTGATTATAAATATATTTCAATCAGTAGAAATGTTGTAACAGTTTAATTGAATTAAAAATAGTTCAATTAAATTACAGTTAATAATTTTATCCAGTATTTGGGATATATGCTTATTATTATTTATTCTTTCTCTTTAATATGATTATGTGAAGCACTTTGAATTATGATCGTGAATGAAATGGGCTTTATGAACAAACTTTCTTTTCCTCGCCTTATTAGTGTACCGTATTGTTAGCTTAGCAACATGCTAACACCAAAAGTTTTGGCAAATTGGTGGCATATTTGTAGAATCTCATTTGTGTGTTTTTGTATGATCTGTTAATGTCCCACTGAGGGTTAAAGTGTGGTCACTGTAAAGAAGTTCAAGCTCAGGGAAGAAGAAGGTGGGAACCAGCAAACTTTCAATGTAAAATTTAATGACAAAATAAACAAAACAACAAAACAAAAGCAAGTGGCAGCCCCTCACAGATGACTGCCGCATATAAACATAATAAACACAACATAAAATGTCCCAGGCCTGGTCCTCTCTCATCATTCACTGACGTCACTCCTCCTTTTATCCTTCCGGATCTTCTCCGTGGGACTTGAGACTTGAGATGTCACTCATTAACATTAGCGCCACCGGCCTCGCTCCGCTCCCACGGCTCTCTGCCCAGCCCTGCTTCACGCCACAGTCACATTTACCTTTATTGGCAAATGTTCATGAGTGAAATCCAGTAATTTTAACAAGAATTCAAGCAACTGGGAATTACGCATGAGAGCGAAAGATTTCCCTATGCAGATTTCGTAACAGGTTCAGTTAGTCACATAAATTACCCACATTGACCAATAGAAAGCTGCTTGGTTTGAAAGTCACTTCTGTGTGAGCTGTGCTTCATACATCACTACACTGCTGACAACAGACACTGGAACGTTTTTGCCAGCAAAAAGGTTTAAAGGCTTAGTTTTTTTCTATAAATCGTATGTTTTCATACTCTTTCATACTCAAATTCATATGAAAACGCCAACTCAAAAAAATATTTAAATTTCAGATCGGGTTGTCCAAAGCAGTCATTTTAGTAGGTTTGCCCACTGTCCTGTATAATATGGAATCCATATTAAATTCATATTACATAATTTGTCCTTAGCATCTTAGCATCTAGCATCCAAACAACTGAAGACTGCTTAGCATTTAGCGCATTTGAATCAGTTTAGCATATACAGTAAGTATCAATCTCAAAAATGACAGATTACAATGGAAAACAAAGATGGATGTGAAAGAATAAAACCTTTTGAATGACAGCCCTGACAAACAGACACTACATTTGACAGAGGAAGGATCAAGGAGGATCAAGGAAGCACAGCTAGCATTAGCTAACTTATATTTGTTGACTTTTTACAAGTCAGTTTCTAATTAATTTCATTGGTGCACTTTTGTTTCAATATATTTTCTTGCTAAGCTAATTGGCTAATTACAATATCTAAACCACAAAGTTGAATTGTTAGTCTGTTCATCTTCAAATATTTATGTACAGTCAATATCTCATAATTTGCTTTGGTGCGACACTTTAAATGTGTTAAATCCGAGGCATTGAAGTTGTATGCCAGTGAGCCAAAGTCAAAGTGATTGCATCTCAAATGCATTTAGCACTTAGTTCAGTCAAGTAGTGATTGTCCTTTTTATAGCTACGCACACATAGCTGCAGGCGTACACTGTGACTTCACATTACATTTTGTTTTTGTTTGCAGTGTGGTCAAAAGTTTTATTAAAATCTCAAAAAATATAAACAAATGGAGAATGTCCCTCCGCTAATGTATGTGAACCTATTTATAGGCGTCTATATCAGTTAGGATGCTGCCTTAAAAAGGTCTCTGCTTATGAAGAGGTACTTCACTACATTTTGGAACAGAGTCAGAAAGGGAGGTAGTTCTGGATGTGTATGGTGAAAACGACCCACTCTTTAGTGCATACTCCCCGAGGACTCACAATCAAGGTCACTACTACATCAGCACAGATTTGTATCGTCTTCTATTACACACACACACATACACACACACACACACACACACACACACACATACTAACACATGCACATACACATTCACAAACAGACAGCCTCAGTCCAGCAAACATGCTGATAAGCCAAGTGCCCAATTGCCCTGTCAGAAAAATCAACCAACAGCAGTTATTGAAATGCCATGCATGTCCCTGTGATGTCCCCCCCCCCACACACACACACTGCTCATCTTCCACTGTCTATAAATTCAATCACGTCTCATCAGCTCTTCATCACATTGCTCTGCTGAAGTAGATAATGAGATAATAGCGCTCCGTCTTTTAGCAGGATACAAAGCTTGAATGAAGCTCCACTTTTCCATGTGATTGCATATTAGCACAGCCTTTTTCTCAGAGCTCTCCACATTATCACAGAGTCACTGTTTCATTATATCAGTGCAGTGTTTTTCTACTTCTACATTCGCATGTATTCTTTTAGCAGACACCTTTTATCTCAAAGTTTATTGTCCAGCTTTCCGATTGAAATGATACAGTGGCCCCTAAAAGCTATTTGGACACCTACGCTACATTAAAAAATGAATGTCATTGAGATATATAACAAAATATTAAACCAACTGGCATTCACAAACACGATTTTAAATCAAAATTTCACAAAAACGAGTTTGGATTTTATATATTATATATATACACTATATATGTTAACAGTTTGGGGTCGGTAAGGCTGCATTTTTGGTCAAAAAGACAGTGTAATATTGTGAAATATTATTACAAATTAATATAGCTGTTTTCTATTCTAATATATTTTAAAATGTAATTTATTCCTCTGATCAAAGCTGAATTTTCAGCATTATTACTCCAGTCTTCAGTGTCATATGATCCTTCAGAAATCATTCTAATATACTAATTTGATGCTCAAGTAACATTTATTATTATTATCAATGTTGAAAACAATGCTGAATATTTTTGTGAAAATATTTTTGTGGATTCTTTGATTAATATAAAGTTCAAAAGAACAGCATTTATTTGAAATAGAAATCTTTTGTAAGATTATAAATGTTTTTACTGTAAGTAAGTTTTACACATCTTTGCTGAATAAAAGAAAAAGAAAATATTTGTAGAAATTGTAGAGCTGATATACATTTTACCTCATCTGTATAAGTGACTCTGACCACCTGACCTTTGTGCTGACTGTGGTCAATAAACTACAACTACGACCGTGACATTTTGCACTTTTAAGTCTGTTAACACTATTTTAACAAAGCAAGGGAAGAAAAACAAGCCCATTTCTTTGTTTGATTCTTTAGCTGAAATTACTTTGAGTAGTGTGAAGGAGAGCCAGATTGTACTGGGTCTGTCGACACAAAAGCAGGGGTGGGACGGTGACCCTGATGCATCATTGACCCCAGCAGTGTCCTGGTGTCTTCTTCTCGAACACACAGGCACACATACTGGGAGAAGTGGGCCATGAGAGGGGTATCTGTCAGGGTCTTGTTAGCAGGCTGGACAGCTTGCCCGGGCAGATGGCACATTAATAGAACAAGGAGATACGTCTGCGTGTGTGCTTGTGTTTGTTTATGTGTGTGTGTTTCTTTCGTTGATTTAAGACCCCGCTGATCGAAGAAGGCCAGGGAAGGCCCAGAGGAAGGAGCAGGTGGAAAGGAAATGTGTGTGTGTGTATCTGTGTGGACTGGTGCCAGGGTCTTTTCCACAGACTTGAGTGATCATTAGTCAAGACAGAGTCACATGCATGGAAGATTTTTACCTCTATTGTGTGCATTACGTTAGGAAATCATAAGAAATTTAACAGGTTTGGTTCTGATTCCCCTTAAAGTGATAGTTCACCCAAAAATGAAAATTCTGTCATCATTTACTCACCCTCATGTCGTTCATGATTTTCTTTGTTCTGCTGTACACAAAAGAAGGTAATTGGAAGAATGTTTGCAACCAAGCAGTTCTCGCCCCCCATTGACTACTATAGTAGGAAAAAAATCTGCTTGGTTACAAACATTCTTCCAAATATCTTCCTTTGTGTACAGCAGAACAAAGAAATTTATACAGGTTTGGAACAACTTGAGGCTGAGTACACGATAAAAGAATTTTCATTTTTGGGTGAACTATCCCTTTAACAACTAACATTTTCATTAACAGTTCTTTTAGTACTTATGATGAAGAAATATTTTGAAAAAAAGGAAATGCTGAATACTTTAAATGTCTTTTTAGAGCAACATAAATACAATCTAATAATTGGCATTTATATTACATTAAAGTGCCCCTAATATGCTTTTCGAATATTACCTTTTTATGTAGTGTGTAATATAGCTGTTTGTGAATGTAAAAGGTGGGCAAAGTTTCGAAGATCAACATGCATAATAAATGGAGTTATTATCTCCCAAAAGAAAAAAAAAAAGATTCTGAACTGCCTGCAACAAGTCGTCAGTCCAAAAAGTCGTAATTACAGTCTTACTTCCGGCATGAACCTACATAGGTTTGTAACAAATTTGCATAATGCCAGCATATGGTCTTCATTGGCCGCCTGTGAACAATATCTACTTTGCCCCTCAAACACTGTAGTTGTAGCTGAGGCCTGGAAGAGTTTGGTTTGTGTTGTCGACATGTTGAGAAGACGCTGTTTTCTGAGCTGCGAAAGCAAATCCACTTTGCTGCATTTCCAAAGGATGAGGACTTGAAATGATACGGTAAAACCAACGCCAGTGTTACTGTTCGTATCATTGTGTATCAAGCACTGAGGAAGCCGCCAGAGCTACAAATTCAGATATGGTAATGGGTGTTTAGTTTCTGACATGCTGTAAGAGATTGACCAATCACAACAGACTGGGCCATCTGACCAATCAGAGCAGAGCAGGCTTTCAGAAAGGAGGGGTTTAGAGATACTGAATCCTTTATTGAACCATTTCAGACACTGTGAGAAAAGAGTCAGGTTATCTTAAGTCACGTTACCGTTTCTAGATCCAAATGCTCTAAAAACAAACGGTACTAATATACACTCACGTTGTGCTGTAATGCTAAAAAAAAATCATGATTCTGTCTCCATACCGAAATCTCAGTTCGCTATATAGTGCTTATAAACAGCTGTTGAGATGGGATTCTCAATTGAAACTAGTGGAGATGTGGACTTGGAAACGGTATTCCTTTTGTCACGATAACCTTGTTAATAGAACTTTATTGAATAGAACATATTATTTATTGATCTTTTCACACTCTTTTCCTGTCACTCAGAGATCTAGTGCTATTTCAGTGTTCCTTCTAAATCTGGATTAATGAGTCACGCATCTTGGTTCTCACTCCAGCTGATGTCAAATATCGGCCAGGCTCGGGCTCAGGCTGGGGGTTTTATTAGAGCTCATATGAGAATTAGATAGTTGGCACACACAATAGAGTAGGCTAAAGTTTTAACCATAACGAAACCATAATGCAAAGCTTTTGTTTGCTTTGAGATGATCAAGTCCAAATTAGTCCTTAATTCTGCTGTCTATGGATTATGGAGGTCTGTAAACCTCTGGGGAGAGCTTCTCGTGACTGAGTATTAAGTTGGCGTGTTTCAATGGTCTAAAGCCGATTCTGCACAGACACAATACAACCCATAAAAATCATTCAAATCCAGAGAGTTGAGTTTTGTTTAGAAAAATATTGACAGGACATATGAAAAAGAGTTTAGTTATATTTGATTGAGTGATTGATTGAAGTGTGTGATGTCATATTGCACAGTTGTGTTGAGTATTGTAGAGTTGGTGTTAGGTGTTGGGAATGTTATGTGGTATTTTAGAATGTTGGAATGTTTTGTCAGGCTTGGATCTTTGAGAAGTGTTTGAGGATATTGGGAATGTGGGGTGTGTTTAAGGATTTTGGGAAAATGGTGAAGTTGGATTGCTGGACTGGATCATGGTCCTTTGATCCAGGATATTGGGTGGTGTTTGAGGATTCTGGGTTGGATGTTGGATTGGCAGTATTGGATGATGCTCTTGTGAGGCTCCTGGACATAATTTTTCGAGGCCCTACAGAAATGATTGGTGTTGTTTTGAAGATGCTGGGAATGTTGGGTGGTGTTTGAGGATGCTGAAAATATGGGTTGTATTTGAGGATGCTGGGAATGTTGGGTGGTATTTGAGAATGCTGGAAAATTTTGTTGGTGTTTGAGGGTGCTGGAAAAGTTGGGTGGTGTTTGAAGCTTCTGAAAATGTCATGCAGTGTTTTGAAGATGCTGGGAGTGTTGAGTGTTGTTTGAAAATGCTGGGAGTGTTGAGTGGTGTTTGAAGCTGCTGGGAATTTTACGTGGTGTTTGAGGATGCTGGAAAATTTTGTTGGTGTTTGAGGATGCTTGAAAAGTTGGGTGGTGTTTGAAGCTTCTGAGAATGTTGGGCAATGTTTTGAGGATGCTGGGAGTGTTGAGTGGTGTTTGAAGCTGCTGTGAATGTTGGGTGGTGTTTGAGGATGCTGAAAATATGGGTTGTATTTGAGGATGCTGGGAATGTTGGGTGGTATTTGAGAATGCTGGAAAATTTTGTTGGTGTTTGAGGGTGCTGGAAAAGTTGGGTGGTGTTTGAAGCTTCTGAAAATGTCATGCAGTGTTTTGAAGATGCTGGGAGTGTTGAGTGTTGTTTGAAAATGCTGGGAGTGTTGAGTGGTGTTTGAAGTTGCTGGGAATGTTACGTGGTGTTTGAGGATGCTGGAAAATTTTGTTGGTGTTTGAGGATGCTTGAAAAGTTGGGTGGTGTTTGAAGCTTCTGAGAATGTTGGGCAATGTTTTGAGGATGCTGGGAGTGTTGAGTGGTGTTTGAAGCTGCTGTGAATTTTGGGTGGTGTTCGAGGATGCTGAAAATATGGGTTGTATATGAGGATGCTGGGAATGTTGGGTGGTATTTGACAATGCTAGGAATGTTCAGTGGTGTTTGAAGATGGAAAATCTTGTTGGTGTCTGAGGATGCTGGAAAAGTTGGGTGGTGTTTGAGGATGCTGAGAATGCTGGGCAGTGTTCTGAAGACACTGGAAGTGTTGAGTGGTGTTTGAAGATGCTGGGAATGTTGGGTGGTGTTTGAGGATGCTGAGAATGCTGGGCAGTGTTTTGAAGACACTGGGAGTGTTGAGTGGTGTTTGAAGCTGCTGGGAGGTTTGAGTGGTGTCTGAAGCTGCTGGGAATGTTGGGTGGTGTTTGAGGATGCTGAGAATGTTGGCAGTGTTTTGAAGACACTGGGAGGGTTGAGTGTTGTTTGAAGATGCTGGGAATGTTTGGTGGTGTTTGAGGATGGTGGAAATATTTGAGGATGTTTTGAATATGGGGTGTATTTGAAGATGCGGGGAATGTTTGGTGGTGTTTTATGTTAATAGGAATGATGGGTGTTGAAATTCTTGTTTCTGTGTTCCCTGTGATGTTTTTGTAGTCCTTTGTAGTTTTATTTATAATTGTTTCCCTGTGATTGTCTCCCCATGCGTTCCTTGTTTCCTCGTTAACCCTCATGTATTTAAGGCCTGGTTTCCCTGGCTGTGTCTGAAATCACCCCCTATACCCTTAAATAGGGCACTATTTGAGGGGACAGCCATTTGTAGTGGTGTCCGAAACCATAGTGGACGTTATTGAGTGCTCTCATTCAATCCCACAATGCACCGCAATAACAAGTATACAACCGATGTATCCTCAACAGTGAGAGAATACTCAAAAATGCACTGTGACAGTCGTGCTGAATGAATTCCCGCGTCTGACCAGAAGATGGTGCCCGCAGCTGAATTATCGTTCCATCCATTTTCCGAACCACTTGTCCAATGTGGCTACAGCGTAATATAATATAGGTATAAATTCCTTTTTAATTGATTGTTAAATTGTTTAATTAAGGTTTATACATGCTAGTTGCCATGACAGAGTTCAAAATAAATCTTTTCATTACTACTAGATCTGCCAGTTTGCTAAATTTCAAATGATTATTAAACAGCAAGCACAAACTATGCAAAAGTGGCAGCCCTTCCGGTGCATTCAGTGTCACTCGTTTTCAACTTAAAGTGGAACAATATTAGTGGAGTAATGTAGGAAATAGCGAATGAGGATATAGGGGGCAATTTCGAACACAGCCCCTGTGTTTCACTGTCAGTTGTCGTTTGTCTTCATGTTCTCATTCCTTGGATTCTGTTCGTGTTTTGGTTTCTATGTGTTTTTAGTTCTTTTATTAAATAGTTGTATTTAGATCCATTGTTTTCTCTTGCTTCCTTGAACCTGCGTGTTACAAGAATGCTCATTCATGTTGGATGTTTGAGGATTTTGGGATTGTTTGGTGTCGTTTTATGATGCTGAGTAATGTTGAATCGGCATGGCCAGATCAGGGGCCTGTGAGGAGGCCCCTGGGCAGTGGGTCTTAATCTTTCTTTTGGTGTTATTTCATTAGAATAAAAGGCTACTTTTGAATGGCTGTCAAGGGTGAAACATACTTCTTGCCCACATAATGTTTTAGCTATGGCATGTACCAACAGGGACTAACAGCCTATGCTAAACAGCCAAACCTTGACCTCTTGAGTTTGAAGATGTTGGGAATCTAGGGTATGTTTATGAATGGTGGCAATGTCAGGAGATATTTGAGGATGCCAGGTAATGTTGGGTTGATCAGGACTCTAAATAATGGTATGTTGTATTTTAGGATGCGTGGAATGTTAGGTAGTGTTTGAGAATGCTCTTTAAGGTTGGACAATGTTGGAGAATGCTGGAAATGTTCAGTGGGATGTAATTGGTGAATAGCTCCATGAACTTGTGCAGGCATGTGAGGATGGTGTCTAGAGGTTATGTATATGTGATTAAATTTGTGTAATGTGATGTTAGTGTGCAAAATAGATATAAGGTGGGCTACAATTTTTAACTGTTTTATGTAGCTTGAATAGATTAATTGAACTGATTGAGGGTTACATAACATTTAATCACTCACAGCTTTATCAACAAATGATTTTAGATGAAAAGATTTTGAAGCATGTCGAATTAAGTGGCCTGTGTTTTTGTGTGCAGTGTCAGCTGTCCCAGGCGTTGAATGGAGTGTCTGACAAAGCCAAGGAGGCCAAGGAGTTCCTGGTGCAACTGAAAAATTTGCTTCAGCAGATACAGGTAAATAACTCTTCATTATGCTTTGTTATGTGTTTTGATGTATTAGAAATATGAAAATGATGTAAACTCATAAAATATTAAATGCTTACATAGGTTGGATGTTTTGATGAATATCTTCCTTCCAATTTCATATTATAAGTATCACTTTGTTTTGAACTCTTATGAATAAAAAATTGCCTTCACATCAGAGCAAAAATAATAATATAATCAAAACAGCCATGCTAGCAGCACTCAAATATTATCTTGTCCTCTTTGATTTGCGAGTGTCTCATTAAATATGCAAATTACTATCTCGTTAAAAGTGAAGTGGGGTAATTATGATGTTCAGCATGTATCCAACAAACATGCCATATGTTAGATGTTAACATGAATTTTTTTGGCATGTTTTTGCATTGAACATCAAAGGTTTTCAACCAGGGTTCCATGGGGGTCTGTGCAGGTCTGTGCAAGGGAGTCTGTAGACAGATAAATCATGAAGGATTAAAAATATAAAAATAATTTATGACAAGTTTGGAACATCAGTTAGAACGTAATGTAATGTTGAAATAAAATGTTATTGGAAAAATTGTACGTTATACTGGGGTTCCCTGGAGCAGGTGTTGAAAAACCCTGTCTAGTCTAGAGAAATAAAACTGATGTAGCTTAACATTTATGTGTAGTGAATGTTGATCAAATGCAATTGCTGCATACAATTGAATCCATACATGCATATGAATGTCATGAGTATTGAACTGTATTCTGCCTGGAGACCACTGGATTATGAGCTCTGAGCTATTTTTACTAAAGTGGAGAGTATAATGCCTTTTCATACTGACCAGCAGCTGAGGGAGAGAGAGAGAGATTGTCTTCGAAAGCCTCTGTAAGTAGACTTTGCACTGAAGTGCTACAGAGATCAGTGATTTTCAATGTAATGTGACATACAGGCACACACAGAGACAAGTCCTGCAGAAGGACTATAGCCTGGTTTCGAGCCTGACTTCTTATTTTAAAATGTACCAGTCACACATGCTCATATCAAATGTCTCCTTTTCATCTTCTTTGTGTAGTAGATGAAATGACTCAGTCCCATCAGCCCTAGTGTCAGTGTGTGGGTGTATGTCTCACATCTGAATCACAACCATACTCAAAGTGAATGAACGATTAGTTCCGTTCTAAACTCCTACACCACAGACGATCTCAAACTGATCTTTGCCAGCTTAACAAAATAAATTTTAAAGTTGAAGTGTTTCATTTCTGTGACACTAGGGGTACCAAACAGAATTGCAAAAGATTTAAATACTCTGTCTTTCTTTGCTTGCACAAACAGGGAGTCCAGCACCAAACTTACACCACTGGTTGAGCCCAAGGCTGGTTTGCATGGTGGATGTTTTGGTGGATGCTGTAACCACTCTATTCTGATGCCTATAAAAGCATCCTTGCCCGTTGACGGACATTATGAAGTAGCTGTGTAAAAAAAATTTAATTTAATTGCACATATTTCAATATACTGTTGTTGATTTTATTTGAAGGGTGATGTTATATCTGTTGCTTGATGCCTTGTTCTGTTTCTGACATACTCCCTATGCTTGCGCTACTTCAGACAACAGTACAAATGGATTTAGAACTTTCGTTTTGGCACGTTCAGTGTAGACAGCCTCAAGCATCTGTTGTAGACATTTGTAGGTTGATTTTGTCACATTGTGGCTCGGCAAAACTTTCCTCTGCTTGTTCGAGCATCAACGAACAAGCAAAACAAAACCAAAAACAATTAATGAGTTTGGGACAGGGCTATCTGTTTGATCAACCAATGGCAGACAGGGGTGTATTTGGGAAATTTGTTTGAAAACAGCTCCCTCCCCAGTCCACCCAGACCATATATTAAAGCTAACCTGTAAAGCAGCTTTTTTTAAAACTTGTCACGTATAAATATCATATTGTATCCACATTGCCACAATGTTAAAGTGGACCTATAATGCCCCTTTTACAAGATGTAGCCTAATATAATCCTCTGGTGTCCCCAGGATGCGTCTGTGAAGTTTCAGCTCAAAATACCCCACAGATCATTTATTATAGCTTGTCAAATTTGCCCCTATTTGGGTGTGAGGAAAAACACGCTGTTTTTGTGTGTGTCCCTTTAAATGCAAATGAGCTGCTGCTCCTGGTGCCCTTTCCAGAAGAGGGCGGAGCTTCAACAGCGCGCGCTTCGGTTGCTCAACAACAACAAAACTGGAGAATCTCACGCAGCCAAAATGACGATTGTCAGTAATGGTGTTCAGCCTTATATTGTTCAAACTGGAGTCGGACACTAATGTAGAGAATCAGGAAGAAGTTACAACTTTTAGAATGCATTTGGACATTTCTGAATGGTTAGTGGATAAATTTATATAGTTGCTGTGTTTGCTTTTGTGCAAATCCAGCATTGAATTGACCCTTGTTTGTGAAGCAGTGCCATGATGGCATGGTAACAACACTCTACAACAATTCTTCCTCTTCTCTAAAGCAGCCCAACATGTCCTCACCCCCTTTGTTGCGTGTTCTCGGGGGCAGGGTTTATGTAAATTTTAGGGTTAGTGATGTCACCAACCCGGGCAGAAGCTCACTGTAGTCCCTACCAGCCATTTGTTGTAGTCCTTAAAAAGTGATTTCTTTAAAATATCTCCCTTTGCATTGAACTTTGAGCATCGTAACTTTGCAGATGTTATGCTCAAACAGCAACATTACACACTAACTAAAGTTAAAAAAGTGAAATCATAATCAACCACCACTTTAAATTATAACTGCCCATATAAACATATAAACACTATTTTAGTCTATTTAGCAAATTTAAATATGCAAATGTACAAATTTTCAAATGTTAGCAAATAATAAAAGAGATATTTTACATATATAAGTCTTAAAGGTACAGTAGCATGTTTAATTCTTAAGGCTCAGACAGAGGGTGGAAAATTGTGGACTCAATAACTTTATCACAACTAACTTTATTAGCAGACTTCTTCTGGAGGGGGGTTAAAATGTACAAAAGTTTTATATTCAGAACAAAGCAAAATGATTGAGATATATGGTATGTACTGTTTTATAGGACAAATTCTTGAGGCTGACTCTCAATAAGTGTGTGGTTCAGGTATTCCCTATGTTGTGGGACATTTTTTGGTCCCCATGAGGAAAACAGCTTATAAATTATGTCATTATCATTTAAAACTAAATTATGTTTTTTGGAAATGTAAAAATGCAGAAAGTTTTCTGTGATGGGTAGGTTTAGGGGTAGGATTAGGGGATAGAATATTCAGTTTGTACAGTATAATGGAAAGTCGTATGGAAAGTCCCCATAAAACATGGAAACCCAATGTGTGTGTGTGTGTGTGTGTGTGTAACAGGAGAACGGGGTTGAGTTTGAGGCATGTCTGGTCGCTCAGTGTGACTCTCTGATTGAAGCGCTCACTCGGCAGAAGGCCAAACTGCTCACCAAGGTCACAAAGGAGAAAGAAAGCAAACTGAAGGTAGGTCAACACACACACACACACACACACACCCACCCACCCACCCACCCACACACACACACACACGCATAGATCTTGTCACTCTTCACTCATTCCTATTCCAAACACTTTTTGACAAGGGTCCACAAACCTAAAATTAGGCATAATACTTTTTTCGTAGTAGTAATTTTAACATCAGCTTAAAACCATTCAAAAGTTCAACTTTAACTACTTTAAATTTAGCAGCAGCAAGATTATTTCCTCAATCGGTCACATGATAATGTAGCCTGCTTCACCACACAGATGGGATTGAGGGAGAGAGTTTCTGTAATACTGTAAAACACTATTAGTGTCGTGACCATACGGAAACCAGATTGAGTTTTTGTCTCATCTGTGTGACTCCATATGGTCAGAATAAAGTGAGATTTATTTAATCTAGCTGTATGTAAGGAATAAAATTTTATTTACTCAGTGCATGATCAAAAATTTGCACTAGTAGCATATCTGAATGCTTTTAAATTATTTGTTTTTTCTTTTTTTTAGTTTAATGTATTTTTTGGGGGAAAGTTTCAAGCACTAATGGCAATGTTTAAATTAGCATGATGCTTCTGGTGCCATTTTCATCAGCTCTAGTTGTATTGAGGACCTCACCTCATTTCAACCATAGCATTTTTTCCCACTAAGATAATTTGTGACTAATAGTTATACTATTAGCCTCAAATTATCTTAGTGATAGATGTTTTTTGTTCCTCCATCTTCCGGGGTCTGTGTGCAGTTAATCAAATGAAGTGTTCTTGTGTTTGCAGCGACAGGAGACGTCATTTTCTACTCTAATTCTTTTCTTCCACGCCAGTAGTCTGACAACAGAGCTTTACGCATGCCCTCTTTCACCACAATGAACAGGGGATGACGGGGGTTACGGAGTTAATCCATACGATGCTCTATAGATCACAGAGATGCAAGATTATATTGTGCTTTCAAAGCACTGAATTTATCTACAGTTCATGTAATGGAACTTGGGTGTGTAAAATAAAAAAGCAGACAGGAAAGCAGAAGAATTTAGGTTACCCTGGTACATCTATCGCTCTTTTCACATTATGTTTAATGTGAAAAGAGCGATAGTTCATTTGACATAGATTAGAGACAGAAGGCTTACTCTGTGATTTTTAATCACAAAGAGGTTGGCAGACAAAAAATTGGAAATTACAAATAAAGGGCATCTATTTTTCTTCATATTTCCATATTCACAAACTCACATTAACAATGTCTTTAAGCATTATTAATTCATTATACTGGTTGAGATGCCAGTTTTGTTTAAATATTCATTCATTTATACCTTAAAGGGTTAATGCTGGTTCTGTCAGTTATAATTAAACAGTCATTCATCTCATTCCAGAGAAAGCTTGACAAGTGCATCATCAAATAATTATGCATTATAATTAATGCAGAATTAATAAAGAGTGACTTAAAGAGTGATTTGATCAGATCTGCACAATTAGATATGGATGGATAAATGAATATGATTAATGAAGTCAAACATTCAATTCTTTGTATTTCAAAAACAAATATTAAAGACCCCCTGCGGTGAAAATCAAGTTTTATATGGTAAACGGGTGTTTATAAATTTCATACATACAGGCTCATTTTAGCATGGCTAGAATGCTGTATTGATCAATCAGCATCCAGGATAGGTGAGAAAATATTTTAGTTTAGTGTAATGTATTATACTGTTTATTTTAGTGCAATGCCTTGCTCCATTTAAAGTGCATTACTGTAAAATAATTTTCTGTTGAAAACATTTTCTGTGGTAATTGATTGAGCTTAACTTGTACTGAACCCCGGAACATTGCCTTAATTGGCTGAAACTGAAGATCCTTGACAACCATACAAATCTGGGGCCAGTTGTGTAAACATAGCCTTTAAGGCTATGTCTTAAGAACTAGTCTGTCCAACTAGCAATTAGTTAAGGCTAATCAGTCTTACTTTTCAGATTCAAATTAGACCAATCTACCTTTTTGTGTAAGTTGTGAGTTTGTGTAATCCTGATATTAGTTATATGACTTTTGAAGCATCTGTCTGATGTGACACTCAACTCATGAGTTCATCACTATGAGCTGGTCTTTGATGGAATGTCTCTTATGCTACTGCTCAGACTGTATGTGTGTGATGAGAATTTAACCATTGCCTTTCTGTTTCAGACTGTAAAGGATCAGATAACTCATTGCACCATGAAGCTCCGACAGACCACAGGAATGATGGAATTCTGTCTGGAGGTTATTAAAGAGAACGATCCCAGTGGATTCCTACAGGTACAAAGAGAAACAGAAAAACCCAGAGAGAAACACAAAGCCAAAGGTCAAAGATCTAAAATAATAATAATAATGATAAACTCACATACAGTAGGGCCACTGTTTTAATCTACTTACATCAAATGCAAAACACTTTTCTATGGACTGATACGCCAAAATGTCTTAATTTCAGTATTTTCGACCATCAGCATACTGCATTATATTCATGTTGCGCAATGTTATTAACTCAGTTTCTTCAGCACCCCAAAAATGAGATGCCTTCTTTACCTCTATGTACGAATCCGCGCATGACAACGTCATTCAGTATGTCAGTGTGGAATAGATGCGATTAAAGTGTTTACATGCATGTTTATTGTGATTCACATCGGCATACGCCATATATATTACTACAATTATGGTTACAACCAGGGCCTAAAACTAACTTTTTGCCACACCTGCCAATGAAACTGCCATTAAACTGTTTTTGCAAAAACAGCCAGTTATGACACCAAAATTTTAGATACCACTGAAAATTCACAATTCTCTTTTCATAGTTTTCATGTGACGTCACACCACAAACAATGCTTTCCTCCATTGCCCACCAGTCATTTTTACCAGGTTTGTGCTAAGTACTAATGTAGTAAGACAGTGAAATTAAAATACCAATTCAGTATACACCTTTTTCAAAGAAAACCATTATAAACAAAAAGCTTAACCATTTAACATGTTGCATTCATATTATGGGCTCATCTGCTCACTGTATATAGTATACATCTTCAGTAAGGTTTATACTAAATTTGATCTTTTAATATCACTGTTTTAGTACATTAAGGCATTAGTACATTAAGGTTTTTCACATTAAGCGTTTTAGAACGTCATGCTGTTTTTTGTAGTGGTTGAAATACTGCAGAAGATGCTGTATATGGATCACAAACTTGCATTTTGTTCACGTTTTTGATTTTCTTCTTTTGAGATGGACAATTGACAGGTCTGTAATGCAGTTCCATGCATGTTTTGTGGGAGTCACGTGACTGAAAACTATGAATTCCAATGATACCACAGCTAAAACTACTACCCTAACTAATATAAATTTAAAACATTATTAAAGACAAGTAACAGTAGTTTTCAGCTAGAGACACTGAATAAAGTAATAAAATTTAAAATAACTCTGGATCATCTTCAATGTATAAATTAAACATAGATTAATCCTTATTAAAGTTTGAAAAGTTATTCAGTCAAGAGCAGTGAGTAATTTTTTCCCACACAGTGTGTGAGTAATGAATTGAGTTCCCTTTCGCATCTTCTTTTAGTACAATAAAAACACAGACAGCAGCAGGAATATTAGGCTGCTGTCACTTTAAGATCTAATGCACGGATCCAATATACTGATACTGTACACGTGCGTTGTCTTTCTCATCCCTAATTTCTGTCTATGCTAATTCAGAAGTATGCTAATTCAGAAGTTTGAATGAACGTAAGATGCACACTGGTAATTGTGATTTAAATTGTGATATAAACTCGCAATTGTAAAAAAAAAAAAGAAGTCAGAATTATGAGATGAAAAGTTGCTATTACCTTTTCTATTTTTTTATTCCATAGCGGAAACAAGCTTTCATAGGTATCCCATAGTTGCCTCTGAAAGTGTTTGCCTGCTGCTGCCCTCAGCAATTAAACTCTTTTAATAATTGATCTTTCATAGCAGTGAGTGTAAAATAGAGAGAGAAGACTGCTCCAGAGGAGCAACGATGCCTCTTTACTGAATTTTTTATGAAGTATCAATTGTGATGTTTCTTTGAGTGTCTTCACAAAGCATGTAATGTGAGTCAGAGATGCCTGTCCAGCAGAGATTTCTGAAAAAGATAGAGAGAGAGGCAGTTGGCGGACAGTACTATACATTGATTTGTCTTGATCCCAAAATACAAAGAAGAGTGATACAAAGAAGAGTACAAAAAATCCCTGAAACACTGTGCAAAATGTGATGGACTAAATCTTTTATACTGTGCATCAGTGGCAACCTCACACAGTACCAAAGCTGTTCAAAACATGTCCTTAAGGGAATAGTTCACCTAAACCATTTTCCAACCTTAAAAGTAGATTTTTTAAAATTATTGTTAATTGTGATTATTTTAATTAATAATAATTAAAGAATATATACAGTGATTATAATAAATAATGACAAACAATAGAATAAGAAAAATAACAAATTAAAATAATATTATTATTATATTAATATTTGATTTTCTAAAGGCTGGCCCACACTAAAGGATTTTTAAAATCTTATCAGATTTTTCAAATGCGAGAGACCACAAACATGACGATAAAAAACAAACAGTTTTGTTCCTATAGTGCAGGGGTGTCCAAACTCTGTCCTGGAGGGCCGCTGTCCTGCAGATTCCATTCACAAACAACCAAAGTCCCGACTGTGAACACGCGAAATCCCGCAAAATCTCTCACAGTCAGATGCGACTTTAGAATAAACAAACATGGTGGATGACGGGCAAAAAAAATGGTGATAATAGTGTTTGGACTGCTTTTTACAGAAAATGCGGGGGAAAAAAAGAAGGTTTGGATAAAGTCATATTATGCTTCTGTCTTTTCTTCAGCATGCTTTCTGATTGGGTATCTTTTTGTGCCACATGACAATCTACAGAGCACATGCGTATTTTACCTCAGGGTTTCCCCCCATACAACAGGATTTCTAATCCTGAGATCGGTGCGGTCCTGACGTTCTTCTGAGCAGGTTCAATCACTCTTAACACACCTTAAAACACAGGAACATCTGATAAAATAATCTGTAGAATATAATCAGGACTTTACCTAGGATTGTCGGAAGGGAAGATTTGGGCCCAAAATCGGCCCGATTATCTTGTAGCGTGAAGGTGCCTTAAGACATCACAGTTGATAATTTCTCTTCTCTTCTTCATTTCTTTCTTCTTCCAGATCTCAGATGCGTTGATAAAGCGTGTTCAGGCCTCTCAGGACCAGTGGGTAAAAGGTGCGTTGGAGCCAAAGGTCTGCCCAGAATTTGCCTTGACCGTCAACACAGACCCTCTGATGCAGTCAATTCTCCAGCTGGACTTCACCCAGAATAAAGGTAACGTGACAACACACCAAACAAATAAGATTTAACGTTCGCTGTTTGTGGTCACCAGTGTTGGGGGAATAACATTACAAGCAATACATGTTACATGATAAGGTTATGTTTTGAAACTAATAAGTTTTAAGATTTGGCATGTTATTGCATTAAAACAGATGGATGGAACACAGTGGAAGTGACAGAGAACACTTATACAATACCATTCATTTGGGTTGGAAAGATTGTTTTGAAATAAATTAATCCTTTTTTTCCATCATGGATTTCAAATAAATGTTGTTCTTTTGAACTTTCTATTCATCAAATAATATAAAAAAAATGCATCACGGTTTCCACAAAAATATCAAGCAGCACAACTGTTTTCAACGTTGATTCAACACTGCATTGTTATGGGGATGGTTCAGAAATATTTGCTGAAATGTATGTAGATTTCAATAATTAATTAATCCTGCAACATATTTTGCGTAATTATCGCAAAGTTACTTGTTAATGAGTAGTGCAGTAATTAGGCATGTGACAGTATCAAATTTTCATGTTGCGATAATTGCTGAAGCTTTTATTATCACGATATTGAAATAAGATGCAAAAAAAGTGTTGTCAATATAACAGATTTAAGAACTCTTTTTCTTATAACAAAAAGAACTCTGAACATTTAAATACAATTACGTAATACACACACAAAAAAAAAAAATAAAATAAAGTAAAATGTTTCAAACAGATTAAAGTGCAAAAGAATTATAAAGATCAACAGGTAACACTTTACAATAAGGTCTCATTATTTAACGTTAGTTAATGCATTAACTAAGATTAAGAATGTTTTGTTACAGAAGGCATTATTTTCTGTTAATGTTAGTTAAAAAATACAACTGATCATTGTTAGTTTTAGCTCAGGTCCATTAAATAATAGTTACAACTTTTTAGTAATGTTATTAAACTTTAACTAAGAAATTAACATTAACTGGGATTAATAAATGCTTTATAAGTATTTTTCATTGTCAGTTTGGTAATAATGAATTAACATGTTAACTAATGTTAACTAGTGTTACTGAACAATAACAAATAATCAGAACATTTTCAATCATTCTAGCATGTTGTAGTCCAGATTAAAATGTAAAAATGTTTAAGTTTGAAAATAAATAGCCTTTTAAGTCTTTAAGTATTAAGTATTTGGTGCTGTGATGAACAACACTGCGAATACAAAAAAACTAAATGGTTATTTGAAGCATTTTAGATACTGTTCAGTAGTGCAGTTGATTTGTTTACGGGGTTTCCGGGGTAACCGCAGAATTTCTGCTGTTTCATCAGCGCCCTCTGCTGTCAGAGAGTGAACGTGCACTTTCATTCAGCGCGTCTCATTCGCTCGTTCCGCCATGTGCTTCTCGTGCACTTTGAGCTTGTTTACATCTAGTGCGCGTCCTTTTGACGCAGAATACAGCGGTGTTGTGCATTTTATACGAATGATGGGGAAGGTATTCTTAAAATGTATTCTAATAATTTGAATAATTCGTAATAAATAATTATTCATGGTATTTTGAAGTGC
This sequence comes from Mylopharyngodon piceus, assembly GCA_039654765.1. Classification (NCBI taxonomy): domain Eukaryota; kingdom Metazoa; phylum Chordata; class Actinopteri; order Cypriniformes; family Xenocyprididae; genus Mylopharyngodon; species Mylopharyngodon piceus. The sequence continues at coordinate 24,361,300 of CM077456.1, forward strand.
CCACGATAACAATATCGTGCATTTTCATTATCGTGATATATCGTATTACCGAATATCGGCACATGTCTAGCAGTAATGTAACACCTTACTTTAAAAAAAAAAAAGTTATCCAACACTGGTGGTCACTTTAGGCTAATAATATATTGTTTTATATATTTGTTGCAATGATATTCTTGTTTTCCATTTAGAACTTGATTCTAGAATCCAAGGACTAGTAAACAAACTCTTCAACATTGGCAATTGAACCAATATATCTTGCAAATTCAAATTCATCATCGTCTCGAAGAATAGTTGGGCTGCTCTTTACACAATCCAAGCACAAATTCCATAATTCCCAGTTTCAGAGGCAAATGATCCCCCCCCAGTTTAACCTTTAGACTCATACATGCAACACCTGCTTTGTCCGATATCATCTTTCAGATGGTCAGGAGGCTGCATCATTGAAACAAATGCATGCAAGTGACCAGAAAGAGGAGGAGAACACAGGAGGTATTTCAGAGCTGCTACAAACTGTTCCCCTGTAATGCTCGACCCCACCCCAAACCACAGTCCCTTATCCTCCATATGTTTCTTAGATGCACCAGTGACTTTCAGGAAGTGCTTACTCCCATGCATGTCACTCCATGTTTATCCCTGTTTAACCTTCTGATGCCTCAGAGGATGATAGTCAATGCTTAAATGTGTACTTTGTTCTCTCTTTTAGCAGAGAGCCCCACAGTGCCTCCCGCACCACTGTTGCAGTTGGAAAAATGCTGCATGCGGAACAACAGTGCCACTCTGGCCTGGAGGATAACTACAGTCCAAGCCCTGCCTGTAGAGGGTTACGTGCTGGAGCTGGATGACGGGAATGGCGGGCCTTACCGGGTACCTGGTCAACATTTTCTTTCCACACTGAAATCATTCATCAGTCAGGAAAACAAACAGATCTCTTGTTTATTTTGTACTCTGAATGCTAAATGTACATTCCATGAAATCAATTGATTAGTACAGTTTTCATTCTTGTGCTGAGGTATTTCTCAATGAAATAAGTCATTTGGCCAGGACATTTTGAAGAATTTGTCCCTCTTTTAAAAAAATAGTCAATAGCAAGTTTACATCACGGCCATGAACGTGATTTGCTATTTGTGTAACAAATGCTAGCTAATCTGGGATGCTATGCAATGCTAGCCTCCTATGCGGGTTGACTCCAGTTCGAATCCCGCTTGGAGCAGTGCAAGTAGGAACTGTGATGTTGGTGCCATGACCCAGATGGTAGTAGGGATGTCACGGTGGGGAAATTTTCACACTGGTATAAACTTGTGAGAACACCGGTATGACCGATAATCACTTTTGAATTTGCGAACACGCGTGTATAGGCCTATAATTTGCAGGCATCAGGGAGCCACTATCTTTATACGTAAAATCGCTTTTGATTGTGCACTCCATGTATTGGGACCGGCAGTACTGACTGCACATTTTGCAAGATATTTGTCAATGAAGCTCAGGATCTGTTGCGCACCAAACCCCCTGGCATTGTCCTGTCAGTCATCTCGCCTTACTCTCTTCACGTGATAAAACTCTGACTCCTGCTAGGTTTAGGGCAGGGGTCTCCAAACCCGGTCCTGGAGGGCCACTGTCCTGCAGAGTTTAGCTCCAATCCCAATAACAGAGGTCAGCTAATAAGTGCTGTGAAGGTAAACCTCACGCTATCAACCTCAAGCTAGCAGCTGTGGTCTTCAACGTCCTTGTTAGCTGCCCGTTCAGTAGGTCCGATTACATTTATTGCTAATCAGAGGTATGACCTCAAAGCTAACAGACATGGACAAGAAGCCACAAATGCTAAATGCAAATATTGAAACATATATAACCATTGTGGATTTAGAACAGGGGTGTCCATTCCTGCTCCTGGAGGGCACAAATTAATGAAAATGAGGGAGTGAATTAGTCCAAGGTGGTGTGATGTAACTAAAATGCAGAAACAAATTAAGTTGTGAGAACGAATTTATAATTTGTGGCCGTGATATTTTGTCATGTGCGAGGCTCTGTACAATAAAACTATGCAAGGTAAAAGAAAATATGACTGCAGCTACAGTACATTAAACAATAATTATGGCATTGTGTTGTCGTCATTTGACATCCAATGCAAAATCCGTTTTCTAAAGCAAAAACAGTTGATAGAATGACTGATTTCCATCCATCCATCCATCCATCCATCCATCCATCCATCAATTGAATGATGCCTTTTTGTTATCTAGTTTTTTTTTAATTCTTGCAAAATAATAAATAAATTATCTTCTTCTCTTTAAGACATCTACAGCTTATTTTATAATTCATGATAAACATGCAGCATCATCTTATATCTTATCTTATGCAGGATCATGTTTTTCCAGATGCTTTCCATTTTTAACTTTACTTCCTGTCTGTTCTTCTTGTCCTGTTCATGTTCCAGGAGGTATATGTGGGTAAAGAGACCGTCTGTACAGTGGACGGCCTTCATTTTAACAGTTCGTACAACGCTCGAGTCAAAGCGTACAACTCTGCTGGAGTGGGAGCGTACAGCAAGGTTGTTGTTCTGAAGACATCTGATGGTGGGTGTTTTGGTCGTCTACTTCACAGAGCTTCTTGCATTCACCTTTAAATAGGGTTTCTGAGAGTTCTTAAAACTTCTTTTCTATCTATGATGCTTATGCACACACACAGCTTCCACATTATATATTCCGTTTCCTTAGTGGATCCCTGCTGTGGATGCTTCTCTTTAATGAGTGTCTTAGGAAAACTCCTCTCATCACACTTTAGCTACTCTACAGTGATCAAACATCTTACTTTAGACATAGACTTTAACTTTAGGTACATAGAGACTTCAACTGTTTCAGGTTTTTGAGTTAATTTTGGTCTTTGAATACACTTGACTGAGCAGTGTTTCAAAAGTGTTGATATTTATATCAACAGCACTGGGACTTTTTTACTGTTTGTATCACTCCACTCTACTTCTGCAGGCTACAATGTTGAACCAGTAGAGTGACTGTCTTTATGAGGGAGTCAGTGAATCATTCACGCAACTTATTTGTTCAAAAACACTAACATAATTAGTAATAATTAGTGTGACTGGTCACCACTGCTTTTAAGTTTTATTTTCTCTTTTTAATCAGCCCAAGATTATTAGAATTAAGAGTTATAGTAATTTTAGCAGGACCTGGATGTAAATATGAGTTGGTGTTTGCATGACTACATAAACCAATGGTCCCAGAGGAGATGTTTAATTAACACAGAACATGCAAGGATTTGATGCTAGATTTGCCTTATAGGCACTGTAAAACTCCACTTCTAAGAGAGCATACCAGCTTTAATATTTCATCCCTTTAACTCTTTTAATAATTTATGTGTCACTGAAGGAGCGAATATGTGTAGATAGATGTGTGTATGATCAACAAACTATTCTTACACTTTTTTTATATCCTGCTTAAGGTGCTTAAAGCATTTGTTTCATGAGAATATCACACATAAAATGTCCCTTTTATCTGTCGGCAGTGGTGGAAAGAGTACTGAAAATTTGTACTCAAGTACAGATACTGTTACATTGCTGAAATAATACTCAATTACAAATAAAAGTACTGGTGTCAAAAAAGTACTCGAGTAAAAGTACAAATTACTCTTCTCAAAAACTACTCAAATTACAAATTACTAATTACTTTTTAGCTGGCGATATTTAATGAATTACCAAACAATATTCAATCAAATCATAGATCTAAGTAGAAAATAGCTACTTTCAACAAAGCATTTTCACCTTTTTCACCTGCATGAATTAGTGGTCACGATACTGGAATTTCAATACAATACCTTGAAAATGATCAATATTCATTATCATTTTAAATACCATGGGGAAAACCAGCACATACTGTATACTGCCATATAGATATTTTAAAATCTAATTTTTATGTCCATCTATTTTGTCAAGGCAATCATTATTTTCAAGCTCCAAAAAGCACAAGACTCGTGACAGTAATCAGTTTGAATGGAGCGGTTTAATTCAAGTCTTCTGAAGACTTTATATGATGAACAGATTTTAATTTAGGCTTTTGTTTACATATTTAAACATTGATCAATTACCATTACAATAATCTCACTTAAATATTTGCTCATTCTGTGTATTTGTGTCTTTACAATAGGGTAACTTTGTTATAATAGCTCACATGCAGCACAAGAATGCTTAATTTCAAACTGAATTGAATTTACAAAAAAGACTCACACCAAGTAAACAGCCAGTAATAATATAAGAACAAATAAAACAAATTACCTCAATTCCGTTGAGGTATATGAAATATAACAACACTGATTTTTTTATATGCCGTGTATCTTAAAGGGTTAGTTTCACCCAAAAATGAAAATTCTGTCTTTAATTACTCACCCTCATGTTGTTCCAAACTCGTAAGACCTTCGTTCATCTTCAGAACACAAATGAAGATATTTTTGATGAAATCCGAGTGCTTTCTGACCCTCCACAGACTGCAACGTTATTATTTTTATGGCGCAGAAAGGTAGTAAAGACATCGTTAAAATAGTCCACGTGACTACAGTGGTTCAACCTTAATGTTATGAAGCGATGAGAATACTTTTTTGTGCGCAAAAAAAAAAAAAAAAACGACTTTATTCAACAATTTCTTTTCTACTGTGTCAGTCTCTGACACTGTTCACGTAGTAAACAGAGTGCAGCACTTCCAGGTTCCAGGTACGTCAGAACGCCAGCTCATTATTGGCCGGCCTCTGCGTCAGCATCACATGCATGCGTCGTGGTGCTCACATGAACAACGTCAGAGAGTGACACGGAAGAGAGGAAATTCTTGAATAAAGTCGTTAATTTTGTTTTTGGCGCACAAAAAGTATTCTGGTCGCTTTATAACATTAAGGTTGAACCACTGCAGTCACATGGGCTATTTTAACAATGTCTTTACTATCTTTCTGGGCCTGCAAAAGTTGCAATTACGTTGCAGTCTGGGGTCAGAAAGCTTTCAGATTTCATCAAAAATGTCTTCATTTGTGTTCTGAAGATGAACAAAGGTCTTACGGGTTTGGAATGATATGAGGGTGTGTAATTAATGACAGAATTTTCATTTTTGGGGGAACTAACCCTTTAAGAGCCATATAATATGTTGTTTATTTAGATAAAAAGAACATCAGAATGGTTTGAACTGTAATGTCTGTACAATATAGTGATGCACTTAGACAGACTAGGTTATTTATATGTACAAATCATACAAATGCCCCATTCGGAAACATACATTTACATTATAAAGAAATTAAAGATCCACCTTTGTTTGTTGAAAGACTTTCTAGTGCATTTCACTTATAGCCAATAAGATTTCCTGTAGCATTTTCATCGGCCAGGCATGGAAGTGTATTCTGATTGTTTGATAACTTCTGACAACGTTTAATTTAAGAGCATGGAGAGATTCGCGATTGCACACTACACAGAGCGCGCACTCATCTGAGTGAGAGGAGAGGCAGTTCACTTGTATATTTGAGAGCTCGCGTTGTTTTTGGCCATTACATGAATGCGCTCTCGACATTTGTAATTAAAATACGCCATTGAAACCTGCGGGTATGATTAAAATTATGCGCAATACCTGCAATCCTGCGCTGTAACTAAAACGAGTGACAGCAGGAGGAGGAGCGGGTGTGTGTCAAACTCACTGTCGGGGAGATGAGAGAATGAGAATGCGCCGTTGGTAAAATATCAGGGTTTTCATTGGTCCATTTACGATCGGATAACTTTATTGGCTACCGATATGCCGGTCAAAGGTTTCAATATTAATTCAAATTGTAGGCGTGCTCAGTAACGGAATGTGATTTTACAAGTAGTGAAGTAGATTACTTAGCTTAATTTGTACTTACGTACAAGTAAAATTACAGATTTAAAAATGTACTCAAAAAAGTACAAAAACCAGAAAAAACTACTTAAATACAGTAACGTGAGTAGTTGTAATTCGTTACTTCCACCTCTGTCTGTCGGATATAACTGAAATATCTGTCCTAAAAAAATCACTGGGCTCTGTAGACAGTAAAAAAGGGGACCAGTCAAAGCCAGCCTTTTACGTCATAAAGAAAATGGTGGGCCACAAATTTGGATCTATTAACTACCCTTTATACACAGTCTCAGTAACATCATTAATTATTAGCTATGTTTCCATCCAAAGCTGCGAATTTAACATGTGCGGAAATTTGGAATATCGCATAAACATTTGCGAGTAAAGCACTGTTTCCATCCAGTGAGACAAAGAGAATAAACTCGTCACTTCTTGATTACCTGGCACTAAATATCACTAAGAAAAATGAAAGTTTCTGCAGTCGAAACCACTGTATATAATAATTTTCATATATAATTACCTGCGTCTCAGAGTGCGCAGGCGAACCGCAATAAACGCTGTCATGTTATCTTGCATTCAGATCCTTGGTGTTTGTGAACGCAATCATGTGAAGCCCTTCTGGGAGGGAATTACACCGAGACACTTTTACGACAGACCTTGCTCAGGCATTACAGAATGACCAAAACAGCATTTCAGATGCTGTGCAATGAGATAGGTCCGCTGGTTGGTCCAGTTATGCCGTCCCATAGCAAAGTCATCTCTTTTTTAATGCGCATCAAGGAATTTATTCGGTAAAAGATTTTCCATCGTAGTTTATGCACGTTTTCTATCGCATAAAAAAATTTATCAGACTTATTTTATGTGCATTTTTAGAATTTTTGCATATTGGTGTTTCCATCTTTTTTGATGCAATATCCCAAAATGTGCATAAAAATAGGTGGATGGAAACATAGCTACTGTCATATAGTACTGGTATGTCAATTACCAGTCGACCACTGTGAGATGCTATTTTGATTGATTCTTAGACTGATTGGTTAACCTCTTATTATCTGCAAAATATGCATTTTTCTGAACCACACTGAATTATTTTGGCTATTATATTTTGGTCTTATCTTTCCTCTGCAGTGGCATGGTTTACCTTTGACCCTACTTCAGCTCACAGAGACATTGTCCTGTCCAACGAAAACCAGACTGTGACTTGTAACAGTTACGATGATCGCGTAGTGCTCGGGACAGCTGCCTTCTCCAAGGGTGTGCATTACTGGGAACTTAGCGTGGATCGCTATGATAACCACCCCGATCCTGCATTCGGTGTGGCACGGATTAATACAATGAAGGACATGATGCTTGGGAAGGACGATAAGGCCTGGGCTATGTATGTGGACAACAATCGCTCCTGGTTCATGCACAACAACTCCCACACCAACAGGTACACGCCTAAATTTTCTAGTTTTGTGATTTTAATTTTTGTTGATTCTAATTTTTGCTGCCTTTAACTGCACCTGGGAAACTTGTACCTCCAAATCGGGCATTCGTTATGATGATATGTCATGCATTCAAGTATTCTGAAACTTAACATGGAAGTAGTATAAACAACACAAAAGAAATATACTGTGAACGATAAACACAGATAACTACATCTGAATTCAAAATGATGAAAAATATCCATTTCTATCACTTACACCGATCAGGCATAACATTATGATTACTGTCCCAATATATTATATTGGTCCCCCTTTTGCTAACAAAACAGCCCCGACCCATCAAGGCATAGACTCCACTAGACCCTAGACCCCCTGAAGTTGTGCTGTGGTATCTGGCACTAAGATGTTAGCAGCAGATCTTTTAAGTCCTGTAAGTTGCGAGGTGGGGCCTCCATGGATCGGACTTGTTTGTTCAGCACATCCCACAGATGCTCGATTGGATTGAGATCTAGTGAATTTGGAGGCCAAGTTGTCCTAAGAAGAAGGTTTTAGGACAACTTTGATGAAAGGTTTTGATCCACTTAAAATGTTGACTACTGTAAATGTAAAGTGTGAACGTTTATTAGAGGTCCTATTGTGCTTTTTTACATTTTCATTTTTCTTGTGTAATATAAATGTCTGCTGAGCTGCAAAGCACAAAGTCACTCCAAAGGGAGTTTTTCCCTATATCAGTAAGCACTGCATCTGAATTCCCTGAAACGCCTTGATTGTAGTTTTGAGTTTACTTTCGGGAACGAACGTGATATTCCTCATTTAAATTAGACATATGCAACGAAAGGGACGAGGCCTGGTTGAGTTGCCTTAGTAGTGTGTTGAAGCTTGTGGTAAGGGGCGTCACATTTCAGAAATACGCTCGAAGCTGACCAATCACAACATACTGATCCAGCCGACCAATCCGACCAATCATTGTACTTTTCGGAAGGAGAGGCTTCATAAAGACAGGAACTAAAGAGAGTGTTACTGATAGACTGGGAAGAGAATTGCTGCAACAATGTAAAATATGAGAAAAATGTTTTTTTTTTTTTTTTGAAAAATCAAGCATGAAAACCTATTCTAGTAGACCCCAAAAACAAAATCAAGACTATGAAAAAGAGCATAAAATGGCCCCTTTAACATCATTCACTGAAGACTTGCTTTTTCACTCACTGATCTCTCTGTATATAGGTTACACATATATATGATATTATTATCATTATTATAGATAAGAGTTTCTACCATGTTTCAAATCGACAAGCCTCTTCCAATGTCACAACTCAGCGATTCATCACAACTTGTGGAGCAACCAGAATATAAAGCTTAATTGAAACATGTAGTTCATGTAGTGTATGTCACACTTATGCTGATGCAGTGCCCTCAGGTGAGTATCAAGGACAGGCTGATTATAACACTTGAATACTAATGCACTGATTTAAAATTCTGTCTCCGTTAATGGATGCTGAGGTGACTGAGAGGACACGCTAACAGTACTGCTAATGTTAAACTTAATCCCTGAAATCTGTGCCTTTTGTATGTAACCCACTTAATGTCGCCTGAAGCCAGACTTGTTCTACTTCTTTGTCAGTCTTGGATCCATGCATCTCCTTTCATTTTTATACATTTTTGTAATATTTTATAAATCCCTATACACATTTTCTTTTATTCTTTTGTCCCTCCATCACCCAGGGGCTCTAAGCAGGTAAACCATTTCAGGTGAAAGTAGTTTATAGTCACTCCAGTAGAACTCTGCTAGTAATAGTTGTAGTACTCTTATCAGCTCTGTGATGGTTGTTAGATGAGAGAATGTTCTAGAAACACAGTGGTCCTGTTTATAATAATAATATGCATTTTTGGTGATCTGATCACAAGTGTTCAGCACTAAATACAGGTGGAAGAAGGGTCTAAAATGATTTGTGATCAGATCACTGGCCCTTTTTCCACTGGGTATTAAGAATCCACCTGACTTTAAAGAGTTTGAGCATTTAAAGCAGCAGATGACAAAACTGCAGTGTTTGATTATAATAATCAGAACATTATCGCTGGTGTGGACACTAATATAGTTATCGTTACAGTTATCTTTATAGTTATCCTTCTTGGTGTGAATGGGCCTTTATTTCGATTCGCAAGCAAGCAGCAGGAAGTGAATGAGTATAAGAAGGATAAGGAGGGCAGATCTTGACCATAACGACAGCGGAGTTTGTATCAGTTGTTTTAGTACACTCTCTCACAATGTCTCCCAGAGCAAACACATGTTAGGTATTCGGGAATCATTCAGGATGGATAGTGTTTGTACTAAAAATGCATTTTTGACTACCTCCTTATATAGTTTCAGTGATCTGATCACAAAATGTTTTAGAACCTGTTTCCACCTCTATTTAGTGCTGACCACTTGTAATTGGACCACAAAAAATGCATCCTAAAATCAGGTGGAAACAGGTCCACTGACACCACATACGGAGGGTGTAAAAATGCATGCGACCACATCGCATTTGTAGTGTAAACGCTCAACCGTCCCGGACTGCAGTGAAAGGGTTAGTTCACCCAAAAATGAAAATTCTGTCATTAAGTACTCACCCTCATGTTGTTTCACACCCGTAAGACCTTAGTTTTTATTCTGAACACAAATTAATATATTTTTGATAAAATCCGATGGCTCAGTGAGGCCTGCATTGGCAGCAAGTTAATTTACACTTTCAAACGCCCAGAAAGGTACTAAAGATATATTTAAAACAGTTCATGTGACTACAATGGTTCAACCTTAATGTTATGAAGCGACGAGAATACTTTTTGTGCGCCAAAAAAACAAAATAACGACTTTATTCAACAATATCTAGTGATGGGCGATTTCAAAACACTGCTTCATGAAGCTTCGAAGCTATACGAATCTTTTATTTAGAATCAGTGGTTCGAAGCGTGAATCAAATTGCCAAAGTCACGCGAACCATTGAAATTTCGAAACACTTATGATGTAACGAAGCCTCGTTTACTGAAATCAAATGACTTTCACACACCGAACCACTGATTCAAAACAAAAGATTTGTAAAGCTTCGAAGCTTCATGAAGCAGTGTTTTGAAATCGCCCATCATTATTTAGTTTTTTTGGCACACAAAAAGTATTCTCGTCGCTTCATAACATTAAGATTGAACCACTGTAGTCACATGAACTGTTTTAAATATGTTTTTAGTACCTTTCTGGGCATTGAAAGTGTAAATTAACTTGCTGTCAATGTAGGCCTCACTGAGCCATTGGATTTTATCAAAAATATCTTAATTTGTGTTCCGAAGATGAACGAAGGGCTTACGGGTGTGGAACGACATGAGGCTGAGTAATTAATGACAGAATTTTCATTTTTGGGTGAACTAACCCTTGAAGCGCCGCCAACTCACCTAACACACGAACGTTATTATGGGATGTGTTGTGATGTACCAAATCAAAGCAGGTGATTTTACCAAAACACAGATTACCGTCATTATCGTTGCTTCCCTCCTTATCCTTTTCTTTCGCTTCATTTCCTGCTCACTTGTTAGATGCTTAACAAGTGTTATTTCATTCAGTAGTATTTGTGTTCCACACTTGCCGCTCACATGGAAGTGATGCAGTTTATGACAAAAAAAGAGGGGAGTGTCTTAAAGAAATCAAGTCACAAGAGATTCATTTGAAATCCATGTTAGAAAAATTCTGTCATCATTTACTCTCCATCATGTTCCAAAGTTTTCCATTCATCTTCAGAACACAAATTAAGATATTTTTAATATTCTCTCTCATTTTTGTACATCCAAAATTTTCACACAACCAAAATTTTGAAAAACTTCAAAAAATTCATAAAGACATTGTAAAAGTAATCCATATGAATTGAACAGTTTATTCCAAGTCTTCTGAAGAAAGGTCACTTCATATGATGAACAAATTTAATTTAGACTTTTTTATTCACATATATAAACGTTGATCAGTACACATCAATATGGTGGAAAGAAGCTCAACTGTGCCTGCTTGTCACGTGAGAACAAACCTCATTGGTTTTTTTGCGCATCAAGCATGGTTGAGCTTCTGTTCACCATATTTGACGAATATCTTCATTAGTGTTCTAAAGATGAACAAATGTTTTATGGTTTGGAAGAGCATGACGGTGAGTAAATGACAGAATTTTCAATTTTGGGTGAACTATCCCTTTAATACCAGATAGAAACATGGCCAATGTTTAGAAATAGTCAAGTCAAGTCACCTTTATTTATATAGCGCTTTTTACAATGTAGATTGTGTCAAAGCAGCTTTACATTAATACTTGATATATAGAACTTCCTCAACATGTTTCTTCTTTTAAAACTTTTGAACCACTGGTATCACCACTCTATAAATATAAGTACTGTAGGTGTTTTCACACTTGCAGTATTCCTATCAGACTGAATATGAGCACTGCTGTGATTCAGACGTTACATACAGACTGGAGTTGTAAGTAGAGTTTCTCTGCTCCAGCTCCACTCCAAATTTTCCTTTGCCTGCATCCTGCTCATTCCATTGATCTTGGATCAAAAGAAAACTCAAAGGCTGTGACTTTAAAAAAAAACCTGCTCCTTTTTCCAGGCAAAATTACACAATTCTGCTCCCCACTTTGTATCGCAAACATGCTCTGGTTCAGAACAACACAAACAGAGACAAGCAGAGTGAAGCCAACAGTTAAACATTCCAGTGCAGTTTATACTAAATATCAGAACTGAATAATGCTTGGCCAATCAGATTAGAAGACCATAGCTTACAGCTGAATACAAGTGTGCCAAACAAGTCCTGAAAAGGGAAGCCATAGCTTTTCGATCGCCCCCTGGTGGCTGGCTGCAGTATAGGTCATAAACCCCTCCCTCTCTTTTTTAATCGAATAAAACGTGAGCCAAACTAAAAAATCCAATTACGCGTCAAATAATTTTTTTCCAAAGATGGTTTCTGTCATTTTAGGTAGTTCGTATCACGCAGATGTATGTTCAACAGTTCGTTTTCCCAGTAAGTTTGGTTTTAGTTATTTGATGCTATAAAAACAGGGTGTAAAGTTATGATTGACAGCTGTGCTTGCTATTGAGTCTGCAGGAATGTGGGAGGGACCTTGATACCTTAGCTCCACCACAGACTCCGAACGACGTAATTGGCAACAACCATTACTGGGATATTTTGGCTTCATTTTTCTACAGTGGAAGGAAGCGGAGACTGCTGTCCATCTTTTTTTTTTTTTTTTTTTTTACAGTCTATGGTTGCATAATATGTATAGAACAAAACAAATTGTTAAAATAATAAGTGAAAACTACATCACATGCAACTAGTATCATGCCATTTTTTTCTATGATACAGTTGTTCTTTGTGTTTAGATTTGAATACTTTCCTCTTTCTACCTGATTCTTGCAGGGCTGAGGGTGGCATCACGAAAGGTTCGACTGTGGGGATCCTGTTAGACCTAACAAAACATACACTGACCTTCTTCATCAATAAACAGCAGCATGGACCAGTGGCTTTCGAGAACCTGGAGGGCGTGTTCATGCCCGCCGTCAGCCTCAACCGCAACGTCCAGGTGAGCAGCAGATCCACACTGACCTTTAACCTACTCAGTGATAGATAGCTTTGGAAATCAAGAACTGATTCTTATTCATAATCATTCTCATGACGTTCAGGATTCTTGACCAAACATCTGGATTCTTCTGGTTTGTTTTGTTGTAATAAATGGTACTTTAAACCCTTTCTAAAAGTGCTAAGAATTGTTAATAGATGGAACTAGAATCTTTTAAGGTGAATCATAATATGAATCAGAATCTTTCATGATTTTCATGATTCCACTCCCTAGTGATCAGCACATCACATCACTCAGCATTGATGATTGAAATTTGTCTTTTTCACAGGTGACTCTGATCACAGGTCTGGAAGTCCCAAAGAGCATCATGTGATCATCTTTGACCAATGACAACGAGCCAGATCTTTCTTATCAAACAAGTCAGTGCTCTTATACTGCACTGATATATAAAGCTGATTAAACTTTAAGGGGAAAAATTATGTTTTGGAATATTTGATCTAGTTAATATTTTTCCCTTATGGTCATCTGGGTGATTTGCATTTCAGTGTTTACAAATCATTCCCATGTTTACAGAAAAACAAACCACTGGATGTCCCCACGGGGGCCGAAGCTGGAGTCGAACCCAAAGCACTTTGAAGTAGAGTTCAGCCTCTTTCATACCTCCAATGAAAATTTAGCACCGTTCAAAAAATGTAATTTGATTTAAAAAATCAACATATCAAGCATTTGATATGTTAGCAATGGAATAGAGCAACCGATAGTAATCAAACAACTGTGAGCCTAAAAGTGAATTTAAAATCATTTCAGGTTATTTCACACGCTACACGAATCTCAGGTTTACTCACCTTTAATCTGCTGTGTGATCACAGCACACACTTCAAAAGGCCTCAACAAATTCATCACTCAGACCAGAAATCTGGGTCGCTGGGATTAAAAAAGTCCCAGTCAAGCCAAAGGCCCTGCGTCAGAGAATGAAGTTTACAATCTCTGTAGTTCAACAAATTCCAGTCCTATATTTGATTTAGAACTTTCTTGTATAATATGAAATAGATACTACTTCTATGGAGGATAGAGTAATTTGGGTGGTTTTTAGGGCGTTGCTATGCAGTTGCTGTGTGTTCTGAATGGCTTAAGCCAGTTGTTGTAAAGGTTCTAATGTGTTCTGGGTGGTTGCTAGGAGGTTACTTACAGTTTTCAACTTGTGGACTACAGAAAAAGGATAAAAAGTAAGCATATATAGCACACTTCTGCTGAATTAGCTGCACAATTTTGAGGTATCATTCATGATTGTAGCACAAACTGCGGGATGAGTTATGTGCTGAAGTGTAATACTTATCGTATGCACAGTTGTGATGCTTATCTTAGCAAACAGCACTAAACACACACACACACACACACACACACACACACACACACACACACACACACACACACACACACACACACACAAAGATCTGGTTTACAGAAATGAATACCTGCCATTATAGATAGATTGTTCCCTCACCACCAAGTAGATTCGGTCTTGGTGCTGTATATGAGCCACAGTTGTGAATATTTAGCCAGAATCTCAACTCTCCTTACACTGTGACAGACATATTCCTCGAGTTTTGAAGATGAAGTGTGTAATTTTTCTCCTATTCCAGCTTAATAAGCAGAGGCAATTGTAAGTAAGCCATTTTAAGTTGATTTCAGAGAAAAGTGTAAACACTGTGCCTCTGTGGTGCTTTCAAAACATTGCTCAGTTTGTTTGATCTACCCCTAGCAACAACGACTCAACCAATGGTGAGAGTTTGGGGCGGGGCTATCTGTATTTCCGACCAACAACAGAAAGAGTGTTTGAGAAACCCTTTTGAAAACAGTCACTATTTTTGTAAATTCTTTTAGTGACACTATTTGACGTGGAAATTACACACTTTGACTTTAAATAAATGACAGATTCAAGCTTCATACACCTCATAACAAGTAAATGAGCACTTCATGGATCAATTTATCAGTATTATTTCCACGCCAGGCCCTTTAATGGTTTCTGTGCTTTTTTTAGACAATGCCAGAATAGCAAGTCATACAATGTAGTCGGGTGAGATGATTGCAATTGCATGTTTTATAAGCTGTAAATATGGTCAAAGCAGTGAGGCGCGCATGAGTTACATATTCATTATATTGAATTTGTGTTACAAATGATGACACCGATAAAACAGGAATAGGGCCTACAGTATGGAGAGTTGCAGTCTGCCCCCTAGTGTTTGTTGTGTGGAATTATTTTCTGACAATGTAGCTTTGAGGTAAACCCCCAAGAAGCCACATACCTACATACAGTAACAGATCTCTTATTCTCATAAATCTGGTGCATGTCACATTAAACGCTATGAAGAGCCACTTATGGACCTCACAATAGGAGATACAAGCCTATGTTCAGCTTATACCTCTGCTCAAATTACAATGGTTTCAGGGAGAAATGTGAGATAAATGGAAGATATTATATTTATGTTTATTATCTTGTCCAGACATTAACTTACCGGATTATGGGAGCAGATAATGACCCATTGGTGATGTAAAGCATGGGATGTTGTTGATATTTATAACACATTTCTATGAAGTTTAATTAATGTAAAT
Organism: Mylopharyngodon piceus; assembly: GCA_039654765.1. NCBI lineage: Eukaryota > Metazoa > Chordata > Actinopteri > Cypriniformes > Xenocyprididae > Mylopharyngodon > Mylopharyngodon piceus. Next base: position 24,376,762 of record CM077456.1, read on the forward strand.
AGCTTGTGCCGATGCTTTTATCGGGGAGTGAGTACTTTGCTGTCAGGAGTACCAAAATAAAAGGAAGCAGGCGACAACCAAGTGCATTGTGAGCACTTGTTTAAAAAAAGAAAAAGGAAAAGAGCGGTAAAACGTGAAAAGCTATGCTTAAAGGAATGTCCTGGGTTCAGTCAAGGCCATCATCTGGTTATGTTGTCCCGGGTCATTTGCATATTTACAGTACTAAGTGTATGTGGGTTCAATACACCATTTAAATCATAAGGTCTATTACCACTTTTTTTTTTTTTAAATACACACAGACTATAGTCACAAGACTGAATATTATACATAGTAACATGAGACCTGAGTAGGTTGAGTCCGAGTCAAAACCAAGACCAGAAGAGGAGTTAAGAGTCAAGACCGAGTCCAAATGCTCCTGAGTCCATGACAAGAGCAAGACTATGAAAATATGGTTTTGAACTCAGACTTGAGACATTCCGGTCTGGTCTTGAGTACCACAAAAGTGCAAACTTTGTAAAGTTATTTCCAAGTTTTCATCTAAATAAACCCATAAACCCAGTTTTCGTACACTACAAAAACAGCATAGAAAAGTCATCCGACTGCTAAAATGACGATTTAGACAACTTCACAATTCAATTAAGACATTTCAGAATGGAATAATAAGTGTAAGTGCTTTGGTGAAAATATGAGCTGCATATTCCTATACATTTAGACCCTCCAGAATGTTTCGACCCATAGATCTCTATTGTAGAGTAAGTGGCAAGAATAAATTATTGTCAGTGGTAATTGCCATATATGTGCCATATGCATCTTGTTCAGTCACGTGACTTTTCACCTCATCCACCATGACCATCAGCAGGGCAAAGTAACAGCTGAACCTGAACATTCCTTTAAAACCAATTTATACTAATTGTGTGGGTGACACCTGCCAAAACTGCCGTCTGTCCAAGAAAATCTATCTTGCTGAATTAACTTTTTTTACAGTGTAATTTTAAATATCACAATGGACTTTTTTCTTTGTATTAAAGTATATTTAAAAGTTTATGTCAATATAGATAATAGAATCACTGGTCACATACTGAATATGAAAGAAAGTGCACTCATAAAAGTTTTCTGAGAATGGAATGACGCTGACATGAGAACTTGAGAGTGCACTGTATGTGTATGATAATAAAGCAACTGTATAGTAATGGAGAATTCATGTGTAAAGCTAAATATGGATATGACCCAAGGAATCGTGGGAGGAGGGATGTGTACTACAAAGATGGTTGAAAAATTCACTTAGGCAGGAATTACTCTGTGGATCAAGTTTACTTCCTCAACCAATATCACTAATGACCTGAAATATCCAGATCAGACAGGAATAGTTTTCCCTACTTTTCCCAATTTCTCACAGTCTTAAATCTTCATTAGGCTGAGAAAGTTAACCTCAAGCTGTGCCTCATTCACACAAATCTGCCAAAATTAGTGCAGTTGCTTGGGAATGTGGTGTGGAAACCAACAAACTACATCTTCATATCAGGGTGCTTCTTCAACTATGGCCATTTTTGCCTTGTAAACTTTTAGAAAATAAACTCTCATACATTGTCCCAATTAACAAGGTCCAACAATGCATGTAGTTAAAGATTTTTTTAAATTATTTATTTTACTTTATTAGTTATTTAACGAACAAATGTAATCTCCATCACATCCCAACTGGAAATTACGTTAAACATTTTTGAAATATAACGGCCAACTCATTTGTCTTGCTAAGGCTAATTTTATACATACCATTTTATATGTCCTGAATACACACAATTAATAGAAGATCATTTTCTTACATTTTTTGCATTGCTCCAAACGCACAAAAATTTCTGTTCACAAGTGATAATTACTTTTCTTTATTTTCTTTACTCGCCACTGGAGCACAACTTTATTAGAGACATTGTTTTTGGTCATGTTGGTTAATATACTAATTTTTACGCAATAAATAACTAAATAGTTTGTTCTTTTCTTTTTTTTTGTTTAGATCATCATAGGACTTGTAATTTATTAATTAAAAAAATATTGAAAATCTGGGTGTGGCACTCTGGCACAAAAGTATAAAACAAACTATGTATAAATGGAATTGGAAAAGTACCAAAAATAAATGAAGACATGGGAAATTAGTTTTAATGTGACCTAACAAAAAAGTTAACATAAAAATGGCCAAAGTTGAAGAAACACCCATCAACAGAAAGCACAGATGATTTTTCCAAAAACAAGTACAGAGTAATCCCATCTTTTGATGATGCTTTTGATAATGCACAAAATGAAATGGTCTTGAGGTGTTTGTTATATAGGCGTATGCTTAATATGACTGCCTGTGAGTGTGACCATCATCAGAAAATGTGTTGTAGTCCCAATAACATATGCGTACCAAGCGTTCAAGGATTTATTTTTATATATACAGCATATTGCCTATGTGGATGTACATTAGTCAGGTGTTTGGCCCTCAGCTTATCTCATTGTGAAGAGTTTGAAAAGCAAAGACAAGCTGTTTCCCAGACGCATCTTTCCATTGATCCGCAGACACAGGACACACACATTAACACAGCCCTGGTGTTGTGTGACATCTTCGTCATCTGTGACGAAAACTAATGTGTGGGTGTGTGAGTCTCTGGTACTGTTCTGCTGTATGTGATCTTGAGCTATCATTTCCTCTTACTAATGTGATATTTTGTATGTCTTTGTGGTTTGTATATCAAATACATTGTATATGACATTCTTTTCTTACTACTTAGTGTAGAAGAAAAACAGTGTCTTTCCCTTTTAATAAACAATGAAACTGTGATGACCGATTCATGTGTCTTTATTCAAAGTATCTCATCTGTGTTCTTTTTCACATGACTTAAATTGTATTAAAAAAATCATTCTTGGGTGAACTAACCGTTTAAGGCCGTCAGGTCACGTTTTTGCCACACAGATTAATTAAACTCCAAAAATCAGTCTTTCAGCATTATTTATTACACTTTTACACTTCCTGATGAAATTGTGTGTACCTACTATGATGCTAGGCTATTGAGGGTTTTTGCTAAGGTGTTTTTTTAAAATGTTGCTATGTAGTTGCTAAGGTATTCCAGGTGGTTTGGGTCTATAGATAAGGCTCAGGTCCCAAAAATAGTCTAATCACGAAGAAAAGTAAAAGTGTTGTAAATGTGTTGTACGTATAATGACTGAGGTAAAGTGTGGCACATTTCAATTTCAGTTCAAAGTGTGATATTCCATACAAATATAAATGCTCTAACATTTCAAATGAGCTCACGTTTTCTGTTGCCAATTGGCTGTTACTATTTGGCTTTAACTTTTAATTTATGAATGTCTTTGGAGCTCAAGACCAGCATTCCATTTCTGAAGCGTCCCACTTGTCCACCAAGCCCTCCACTAGAGGAGGATTTACTTTTTATCCTGGAAAGTCAAAAAGAAAACGAAAATTAGCAACACTACAAATACCATAACCTGATATCTTGACAGTTACCAGTAGCTACATTTACACAGACAAATTTCACTAATCTGCATTCAAAGGCAACTTTTTGGCCAAGACGCAGCCGACGAGAGGCGACAACAAAGTCGGCTTTTGTCACCGCTAGCTCTTTAAAACTGGCTCGGTGTGCCCCGGCCTTAAGCCTGTGCTAATTCAATCAAGAATAAACAAACTAGAACCAATTTAATTTAAATGACATCTCTCTTATTACTGTCATTGTACTCAAAACATAAACACAAACCTTGGTTTTCCTTCTTTCCTTTTTTTGTTCTGTGGTTCCTGACAAAAGATCCAGAGAAGGAAAGTTAGAACGATTGTACATGCTGCAGAAGAAGTTAAGTGTTTTAAAAAGTAATCATATAACAACCATTTAAATTTAAATGTTGAACTTACGGATTTTGCTTTCGCTTTCTCTTTCCTCTTCTGTTTCTTTCTGTTTCGTTGAAACTCTTTGTAGTTAACATACTGCCTTTTAGGGGGCTATAGGGGAAAAAAACACAGGGGAAAAACTTGAGTGTTGTAAAAATGTTTTTAAATGTGCTCAAAACGGTTAAAGGGATAGCTCACCAAAAAATGAAAATTTACTCACCCTGAAGTTGTTCCAAACCTGTATGAATTTCTTTCTTCTGCTACAAAAGAAGATATTTTGAAGAATATGGGTAACCAAACAGTTGATGGGCCCCACTGACCCCTCCAAAGTATGGAAAAAAAAAATACTATGTAAGTCAAAGGGGTCCAGCAACTGCTTGGTTACCCACATTCTTCAAAATATCTTCTTTTGTGTTCAACAGAAGGAAGAAATTCATACAGGTTTGGAACAACTTGAGGGTGAGTAGTTGATGACAGAATTTTCATTTTTGGGTGAACTATCCCTTTAAGGCCTGAAACATACTCTATAAAAGTAAGCTTTGAAGCTTTATGAATCTGAATCAGTGGTTTGGAGCACTGCCAAAGTCACGTGAACCACTGAAATTTCTAAACACTTATGACGTAACGAAGCCTCGTTTACTGAAATCACGTGACTTTGGCAGTTTGAGATCATTTGATACACACTCCGAACCACTGATTCGAAACAAAAGATTCGTAAAGCTTCGAAGCTTCAAGAAGCAGTGTTTTGAAATCGCCCATCACTAGATATTGTTGAATAAAGTCGTTATTTTGTTTTTTGGCGCACAAAACATATTCTCGTCGCTTCATAACATTAAGGTTGAACCACTGTAGTCACATGAACTGTTTTAAATTTATCTTTAGTATCTTTTCTGGGCATTTGAATGTCTAAATTAACTTGCTGTCAATACAGGACTCACGAGCCATCGGATTGTATCAAACATATCTTAATTTGTGTTCCGAAGATGAACAAAGGTCTTACGGGTGTGGAACGACATGAGGGTGAGTAATTAATGACAGAATTTTCATTTTTGGGTGAACTAACCCTTTAATAAATGTACACGTCAACAGTTTAACTAGCTTTAACTAAGATCGCATTTACACTGCAGGTCTTGATGCCCAAATTCTGATTTGTTGACCATATCCGATTTTTTTGACAACCAGCTTACATCATCTTTTAAAAGTGACCCATATCTGATATGTCTGCATTTACATTGTACACTTGGCGTACAGATGTACTGACCCAGAAAAGCTTGGGCCGAAAAGGAAGTAAAAACAACGTGATTTGCAATAGACACAGACGAAATGATAATACAAGCTTTTTCTTTCCGCACCATCTTTAAAGGTCAGCAAAACATTGGTCTCTTAAGGTGGAGAAAAAAAAAAGAGGAGAGCCCTTGTTACAGCCTGGGCATTGGAAAGAGTCATGTGATCTCAGTTGGTGTCCACCTGAGTTGATGTCATTCACTTCTGTCGTTTTTTTCAATGACGTACGACTCGCATTGACAGGGGAATATCCGATCTGCCCGCTTACATGGCAGATGCAAATGCACGTTTCCGATTCAGATTTATTTCCACATATGAATGAGGCCTAAAACCAGTTTGAGAATATCAGAATCCATGTGCTTTATTCCTGATTACATGTTCATGGGTCATATCCGATTTGTGCCACATGGGAGGGAAAAAAAAAACAAAATTGGGTCACTTGAATTCTGTAATGTAAATGCTGTCTATGGTTCTCTGTGAGATTCTGTTCATATCCTGCTATAGCGCCCCTTGTGGCAAAGCTGAGAATGTGTACTTGTGTTATAAATTGCACTCTGAGACATTTCTGAGCACAAATAAGATTTAAGGGCTTTGAGTATGTTTTAGGTCCACCAGTGTTGCATCTGATTATTGGATCTGTGTTTAACTCACTCTGGCTCCCAGCATGATGGCTCTGTCCTGCTCAAAGACTCTCTGTTGCTGCTTCTCATACCCTGACAATCCAAACCTGTGAACCTCAAACCGGGCCTGTGGAGGACACACACAACATGAGTTCAAGGGACATTGAAGAAATAACTGGCATATCATACTGCAAATGAGTTTCAGCCATGAAAGTTACTGACTTGGAAATGTATACATAAGCAGTACAAATATCACTCTGTACACTGAGCACAAGAAACTCAACTCACAACTGATTTCAAAGGCGACAAAAGAGAAATGACAGAACTTCACAAATGATTGAACGCTTTATATAAGCAAAATCCACGAGGCAAGTAACAGTGACTGCAAATTATTTCAAGAGTTTGAAATTTGCATGTTGCAAAGCTAACAACGCAATATTCTAAAAACACACAACAAACACATTTGGGCTTTTGTTTTATATGATTTTAAACTATTTATGTTGATACTTTTCAGTATCAAATGAATTCCGAGTTTATTTATATTCAACATTTTTGTCCATCATTTTGGATTTATTTTTTGCACTGGGCCTGTCCCAATTAGTGATGGGCCTATCATGAACGAGTCATTCATTTTGAACAAAGCTTTATATAACTCAGGAATAACGGCTGCGTCCGAAAACTTATGCAGCTGATTTGTTACCTCACTGCCTTATCAGGCAATGACTTTGTAGGCAGTGTTTGCACATGGAGGTATCTCACAAAAGTGATTTCGGACAGACTTCTGAGGCAGCATAACAGTTTAATGATCTACAACAAAATAGAGAGATCTTTGGTAATAACTAAGCAAATATTTAATTACTACAATAGTAATTTCTCGAATGACATCAGAAGTGGTAAACGTTGGTCAAAAACATGCATTTACTGTATACACAAACTGACCAGCAACAGCAACTTTCAGACACCATCTTTATTTTTTTTAGCTCAACTGTGACAGAATGGAAAGCACAGGATTGTGGGATATCAAAGGCGGCGAAGAATACATCTATGCTGCCTTCAAAAATTGATCAGAAGGTATCTCAGGAGACAGGAAGTGAAGCTAACATTGGATTCAAACGTGCCTTGATGCCTTCCTATCTTAGAATGCGTCCTCCGAAGGCAGCATTTTTAAGTTTTCGGATGCAGCCAATGTCTTAGAGAGCGGTTCGTTCATTTTGTGTTGGTCGCACATGCACATTTGCGCAACATCCTTTTGTTTGTTCGTAACTAACATGAAAACCACATAGTTCTGTTAGGGGTGGGCGATATACTGGTAGACACTATTAACCAGTAGAAATACAGGTACAGATTTTGGACTATCGCGGTTAAGCTCATGTGACTTTGTTGTGCTGTATTGTCACGAAAGGTTATCTTTTGCATGCGTTTTTAAGCATTGCAGTTTAAAAACAAGTGATTTTAATTAAACCACTGAAGTGCAATAAGCAGCGAAAGAGAACTCATTTCACTATATGCGCGCGCCCTCAGAGAGATGGTTTCTGAGCTCACACACCTGAAGCGCACGCACATAAAGCCCCTGCTCATACAGCACGAGAGTACTGAACCGAGTTCTTTTTGCTGCCTTATTGGGCTTGGACAGTCAAATACACACACTTAGGTGTCAAAATGCCCATCTTTGCAAGTATCCTTGTAAACACAGTCATTTATATCTTAAAGGAACACTCCACTTTTTTTGAAAATAGGCTCATTTTCCAACTCCCCTAGAGTTAAACAGTTGAGTTTTACCGTTTTCAAATCCATTCAGCCGATCTCCGGGTCTGGCGGTACCACTTTTAGCATAGCTTAGCATAGTTCATTGAATCTGATTAGACCGTTAGCATCTCGCTCAAAAATGACCAAAGAGTTTCGATATTTTTCCTATTTAAAACTTGACTCTTCTGTAGTTACATCGTGTACTAAGACCGACGGAAAATGAAAAGTTGCGATTTTCTAGGCCGATAGGGCTTGGAACTATACTCTCATTCCGGCGTAATAATCAAGGAACTTTGCTGCAATGATATTACGCAGCGTCTCTCACAAATGTTTCCATGGTTTCAAGGCACGCTCCCTGTGCAAGCAGGGGGTCAGGCGCTGCATAATATCATTGCGCCTGCTGCACCCATGGTACGGCAACAAAGTTCCTTGATTATTACGCCGGATGAGAGTATAGTTCCTAGCCATATCAGTCTAGAAAATCACAACTTTTTATTTTCCGTCGGTCTCAGTACACGATTTAACTACAGAAGAGTCAAGTTTTAAATAGGAAAAATATCGATACTCTTTGGTCATTTTTGAGCGAGATGCTAACGGTCTAATCAGATTCAATGAACTATGCTAAGCTATGCTAAAAGTGGTACCGCCAGACCCGGAGATCGGCTGAATGGATTCGAAAACGGTAAAACTCAACTGTTTAACTCTAGGGGGAGTTGGAAAATGAGCCTATTTTCAAAAAAAGTGGAGTGTTCCTTTAAGTAAATGTAAATAGTTGAGAAAGAAAACGCATGTATAACAGTATATTGGATCAGTGCATTCGCTCTTAAAGTGACAGCAACCTAATATTCCTGTTGCTGTCTGTTGTTAATGTTAATCAAACAACAAAAGAGAAAATCACTGTTCTCAACTGAATCACTTTGTAACTTTAATGAGAATAAATGTATATTTAACTTACATAGTGTATGGAGCAAGTTGTGGTTTTGTTGTTGTCTCACTTACTGCATTCATCAGGTTCTGTGTTCCTATTGGATTTTGATTTGACGGTAGTCGTAGAAGTCACACTACAGGACTGTGCGTCAAATCTTCTGACACTGCCAGAATTTAGTCCAAGGTAAAATTTGATTGTACTGGTCATTATTTGACTGTGGGTATTGGGACAGGCCCAAAGAGTGAAATGCCAAAGGGACAGCATTGTCTGTGCAGGATTCATGAAGGAAATATCACTAAAGTGAGGCATCTTACTAAGCAAGACAAGTAAGTTGCCTATTTTTTGGTACAGCCAAGCGTGCCCACGATGCCTTGAAGTCACGATGAAACGGACATAGCTACAGATTTTTTCTTCCGAATTGTGACATACGTACATCCAAGTGAAATAAAGATGTTATTAAAGACGTTATTATAAAGGGCGGAGACTTGGTTCAATCCATCTTAGTCGATTTTAAGAAAGGGGCGGGGTTTAAGCAGACTAAATTATTGGAAAAGTCCGGCTTATGTCACCAAGTCTGTCATTTTACTAGTAGATCAAGTTATGACATTGAGGTCAATTTAAAAAAAAAAGAAAAAAGTATGCATGGATGAATAGTTCACATTGAGATCAATAACGTGCACTTAGAAAACATATAGGGTGAATTTTCATTTCATGCTAATTTTAAAATGCTGACTACATAACCAGCTCACTAGGTTTCAAAAAATAGCAATAATCTCACCTTTTCTATCGTTAGTTTCTCATCTGAGGCATTTTTTTCCTTTTCTTTGACAACAGGAGCCTGAGGATAAACAAATATGGATGAAAACAGATGAGATGTGAATGCAGTTGCAGTCAGCTGTCATTTTTTGTAGCGTTCATTCCTTCTTTCATTCATGTATGCTTACAACACAAGACTTTGAACTCCCATGAGCACTTGAGCTAGACATGAATTTACCCAGGAGATCAAGGTTTGACAGCCTGCTGGTAGATATAGTAACTTATGGAAGCTTGTTTCCGCCACAGAATAAAAAAATAAAATACATAAAAAAGGTACTTGTGACTTGTAATCTCACAGGCCTGTTTTTTTTTTTTTTTTTTTACACAGTTGCAGGCTTATATAAACTTGTGATTGCAAGTTTCCATCTCGCAATTCTCATTTTTTTCCTCAGAATTCTGAGTTTACGTCTCGCAGTTCTGTTTTATTCATTTGTGCCACACAATAAGATGATTAAAAAAGGAATTGTGGCAATTCTGAATTTATATCTCGCAACTCTGAGAGAAAAAAGTCCGAATTGTGAGATGAAAAGTTACCGTGACAGAAACAAGCTTCCATAGTAATGCAAAAAAAAGGCCATTCAAAACTAACCTCATATTTGTTCATATATCATATTTATAATTGCAAAAAAAAAAAATAATAATAATTACTGTAGATCTTTTACCAGGGACAAATTTTTCACTATGGCTCTTAACAGTGTGACTTATGTAGTGTATATAAATATATAGACAATAGAGTGCTTTAGAGATGCCATATTTTTGTAGGCCAAAAGTTAGGGAAAGGGAATTTTGAATGGGTTTTTGCTTAAATGCCTAAAATAAGGTCTGTGGTGAATATTCTCGTTTGACATTTTATTCTACGACATGTAATACGTCAGTAATACCCCCTTGTGATTTTTTTTAAAGCTTTTACTTGTCTTGTAAAAGGCAGTTGCTAACAAGTGGCTAAATGGGACTACAGAGGTTTTATTGTAATTATCGTATATACGAGTTTCCTAATTAAAAATTGGACATGAATGGCCTCTCAGTCGTATTTACCACTGGGAAGTAGGAAATTTCTGATGGCACGTGACGGCAGAATAACCTACAAGTTGGCCTACAAAACGACTTCATCACTGCAACACTCTATATAGAGAATATAGAGTCATCAGTCACATGGCATTTAGGGCTCAGGTGTTTGGCTCAAAACAGAGTGCCCATGAAGCAAAGACGGCAGCATGTTCCTCTTACCTTCTTTGCTGGTTCAACAGCCTTTGATAATTTGTTTTTCTTCAGAGGATTAATAAATGTAACAACCTCCACATTGGATTGTTTAGTTCCAGATAGCATGTTTTCACATACTGTTGAGTTTGTCATGGTCTGCTCTGAATCTGTGTCATGTTTGATAGTATCTGTGTTTTCCTCAGCATCATTCTTATTATCAGCGTTGTAATCTTTAGCAACGTTTATCCTTTTCTGAGACTTCTTCGATCTTTTGTGTTCTCCATCACCTAAACATAAAAAATTACATGAAATATAATAACTGGTATTTAGAAACTGTCGTTAGCATACTTAGAATGTATGACTATATTATGCACAGTATGCAGATTTTACTGTGTGCATAGGATACTAAAAAATAAAAAAGAACCTTTGCTAAAGTAAGCAGTGTGCAATACCATATCCCACAATGCAGTGCATTTCAAAATTAGTTTGAATTAATAACAACCTTTAATTTCTATTTATTTATTGACTTATTACTTGATCTGTGTGCAAAGTTACAACTATTTAAACAAAATAAGGGTTAAAAAACTGTTTTTAATTGCCACTTGCTGAAGGCAGTATACTGTTAGGATTACTATTGTTTGAAATGTTTATCGTTGCATACTAAGGACTGTTTCAGTATATTTTATATACTCATACTGCGCTGTATGCAGTACACTAGTATTTCTATGTAAACACTACACATTACTACACAACATGAAGTTATCATACAATATTGGCGGTATTAATGGTGTTAATCAGCATCTACTGTAACTATCTTAATATGTATGTTAGCCTGTTATTAAGACATTCACTCTCACCTAAATCATACAACTTGTTCAGAACTTGATCGAGGAAAAAACGATCATCGTCCACCTCTCCGCCGTGTTGATCTCTTGTTACACTCATTTTTTGAAAAATAAAACACGTTTTAACATTAAACCTTGTTTCCGTGTGTTTCACGTGTGTGCATCATACACGCGAAATGTCCTTCCTCACTTTCCGTCAACCCATTCTTCGTCCCGGAAGTAACACAATCTGAATTTTGACACCGCCCATGAGAAGAAAGAAATTCTAATGTCTGTCAAAAAGCCGCTGTTTTCCTCTAGGCGGCGCAGTGAGGTTCAAAGAGCCAGAGCTCCATTGAACCGCATTAAAATCTCACGGCGTTTTTGTCTTAATGGATACAGTTGTACGATACAAAGTATGATCTTTTAAATCTATTACTTTCGTAAAGTGCTACCTGTAATAAAAAATCCGTGCAGATTGTTTAAATAAAGAGATGAAATGAAAACAGCAATCTAGTAATCACAAACGTCAGTGATTGGCCGATCCGGACAGCGCTGAGAAAAGTAAATGGTAGCACTTTTGGTACCATATTTCATCCATTTTACTAACTTCAGCCATATTTAGTCAACAAATCTCTCTATCTAAAAAGCTCACCCACCAAAAACTGATCAGCTAACCATAAACCAGCAAACTCAAACTCACAAAATGATTGACAGGTAGAGGCCGATCCTGATTGGCTAAATCTGGTAGTTTAGCCAATCAGTTTTCGATTCGTTTTTGTTGCTGTTTACAGAGAGGTGTTTTTAGGACACTTCAGAGAAGTCTGTGACGTACAAACAAATAGCGTAGAGTACCAAAATAATAATAATAACAACAACAACAACAACAAATAAAATTATTATTTAGACCAATCCCAATCTGACAGCCGTACCGCCATACCCCGCCCACCCGGTAACCGCTGTTTCATGTTCTTGTCATTCCACCCGCTTGTTGTATTTCAATGACAGGAATGAATACTGGGCTAAACGATCAACCTTGATCCAAACTTTCTCACACAGAACCCATTTGATCTACTGCACTTATGCTTTGATAGGTACTGAATGGAAATGGCGTCTAGAGCACTGTACTCGGTAAGTGTTTTAGGAGGACATTTTTGCATGCTTTGACAAAGTATCACATGCTTGCAACACTTGCAGTGTAAATCTTCTCATTAAGCTTCCTGTAATATTTTTAATATTTCAGGATATATTAAGCACACTGCACGTCCAGTGCACATGAGTCACTGGTTTTTAAAATGATTGCCCTATACCACTAGAAAAGGTCCCAACTTTATATTAAATCTGGCGGAATTTTATTAATTACTGTATGATATTATGATAATGATAATTATATGTATGTATTGTTTAAGCTACATTAATTGTAATCTATTAATTTGACATTTTTATTTTTATTTTTTTTACATTGTTTACATATAAATGGACATACCTACAAATTATTTAGTAGTAAACTGCATTTTAGAAAGTCATCAAAACAATGAAATAACACAAATGATGACACAAATGAATGAACAGGAATTTTGTAGTGACCACAAATCAAAATGTATTAATCTATAATCCTAATCTATAATCAAAATATAATCTAGATTAATCTTAATCTATAATCAAAATATAATCTCAAATAATATTTTTTTTCTTCTAAATTATGAACAGTTTTGAACAGATTACAGATCTACACACTCTGGGCATCCTGAAAGTTCATTCATATGTATAATTTAGATTTAGTTATTTTTAGTTTACAGTTCATTTGAACAAACATATATTAATTGAAAGCATTTAAGTACAAGCAAATCAAGAGGTTTTGAAGAACATGAGAAACATAAATACAAATCATAATTCAGTTAAATGTGATAAATGTGAATATTTGTAATATTTTGTCCATTTGTACTGAATATTGGTCCTTGTAATTATATTCTTCAGTTAAAAAAAAAAAAATAATAATAATTGTAATGCATTACAGTTGGAAAGCAAAAAAGACCCTAATCCTCATATAAATGATCACCATTGTCTTATCACTTAAAAAAAAAAAAAAAAAAAAAAAAAACATGTTTTCTGTCTTCATACAGTCTAGGCACCGGATGCTGAAGAAGCGGGATGATTTTGAAGACATCCTGGAGGAGAGGCGGCGTTCCAGTGATCTGAGATACGCACTAAGATGTTACACTCCCTCGCTTTATAAAGGACTAGTGCCCTGCAAAGCCAGCATGCTGAAAACCATAGTTCTGCAGTCAGACCACCTGCAGTATGTCATTAAACAGGTACAGAAACAACACAGAGCACCACGATTCCCTCAGGGCCATATGTTCATGCAATAACTTATGATTTTAAAGAGGCCATATTATGCCATCTTACAAAGTCTTGATTTTGTTTGGGTCCCATAGAATAGGTTTTCATTCTTAAATGTCCAAAAAACACATTATTCTTCACGTATGTTACATTGTTGCAGCACCTCTCATCCCAGTCTGTCAGTAACGCACTGGGGTGCATTTTCCGAATGCATCGTTAGCCATCTAGTCACAAGTTCCATTATTACCAACATAGTTGAACGTTTTGATGTTTTCCCAAACCACAGTTTCAACAAACATTCACAAACAGCATAGCAAACTTGTGTGGTTGGAACTACAGCTCTCGAGCTGTGGTTAGAAGCATAGTTTTTTGTTAAATGACGTGGACTTACAGAAATAGATCTGCTCTTGGGCACAATAAGCAAGCTAACAAATCTTTTATGATGTATAAAGGGAACCCGCGATGAATCAAACATCAAATAAAGCAAAATGACATGGGCAAAAAAAGGAAAGTAGTCATTAGGTGCCATGTTCGTTACAGCAGCATATCGGACATCTCGAATAGATTAATTAGCAGAAATTATTACTCCTCCACCTGTGCGTGACGTCATTATCGAAAGTCCTATATTGTTGAACCAATGTGGTTCAAATGACAGAGGTGCGACCATGTTACTATGGTTTCAGGAAACAGTTGTGACTAGTTGGTTAGTTTCTCAAATGATGCATCGTACAATGGTAGTTAAAGGATTAGTTCACTTTCAAATGAAAATTAGCCCAAGCTTTACTCACCCTCAAGCCATCCTAGGTGTATATGACTTTCTTCTTTCTGATGAACACAATCAGAGAAATATTAATAAATATGCTGACGCATCCAAGCTTTATAATGTCAGTGAACAGGGTTCACGAGTATGAGCTGAAGAAAGTGCTCCACATCCATCCATCATAAATGTGTACTCCACACATCTCCGGGAGGTTAAAGGATTAGTTCACTTTTTATATAAAATTTTCCTGATAATTTACTCACCCCCATGTCATCCAAGATGTCCATGTCTTTCTTTCTTCAGTCGAAAAGAAATTAAGGTTTTTGATGAAAACATTCCAGGATTATTCTCCTTATAATGGACTTCAATGGCCTCCAAACGGTTGAAGGTCAAAATTATAGTTTCAGTGCAGCTTCAAATGGCTTTAAACGATACCAGACGAGGAATAAGGGTCTTATCTAGCAAAACGATCGGTCATTTTCGAAAAAAAATGTAAATGTATATGCTTTATATAAACAAATGATCGCCTTCCAAGTGCTTCCGCCAAAACCGTACTTTTGTATTCTTCAAAAAGCTTACGCTGTATGTCCTACGCCTTCCCTATTCAACTTACGGAACGAACGCAGCGCCAGTTACAAGTAGAATAGGAAAGGCGTAGGACATACAGCGTAAGCTTTTTGAAGAATACGAAAGTACGGTTTTGGCGGAAGCACTTGGAAGGCGATCATTTATTTATATATATAACTTTACATTTACATTTTTTTCGAAAATGACCGATCGTTTCGCTAGATAAGACCCTTATTCCTCGTCTGGTATCGTTTAAAGCCCTTTGAAGCTGCACTGAAACTATAATTTTGACCTTCAACCGTTTGGAGGCCATTGAAGTCCATTATAAAGAGAATAATCCTGGAATGTTTTCATCAAAAACCTTAATTTCTTTTCGACTGAAGAAAGAAAGACATGAACATCTTGGATGACATGGGAGTGAGTAAATTATCAGGAAAATTTTATATGAAAGTGAACTAATCCTTTAATAAAGGCCTTCTGAAGCGAAGTGATGCGTTTGTGTAAAAGAAATATCCATATTTAACAAGTTATGAAGTAAAATATCTAGCTTCCGATAGACCGCCTTCTGTATTCAGCATACGAAGAAAGTGTAAAACTCTTGCAGTTTAAAAAGCTTACACTACATCCTACGCCTTCCCTATTCAATTTACGGAAAAAGTGTAACTGGCGCGACGCCAGTTTACACTTTCTTCGTAACTTGAATACGGAAGGCGGTCTGGCGGAAGATAGATATTAAGTAAAGCTTGGGGTAATTTTCATTTGAAAGTGAATTAATCCTTTAAAGGTGCAGTATATAATACTGACAGCAGGTGGTTGAAATGGGTACTGCAGCCCAAATTCAAAATATTGGAGAGAGTTGTAGAGCCTCAGACTTGACGCTCACGCAACTGAGGACATGCACAATTGAAAATGGAAGGCGACAAACCTTACACTGTAAATTGATGAGTTGATTTATCCGTGTTTTAATATTCCTCTGGTCATAGAGCTTTTTAGATGGACACTGAGGCTTTTTTAGGTCGGGTAGAATCTGCAATCTCCTACCCAGTTCATTTGCTGGCTTCCATGGCTGCAATACGCTGTTTTTTTCACCATTTGGCAACATGGGGTGTCAAAAAACTATTGGGTAAATTGGGTAAAACAGTGGGCGGGATCACACAGACCAAAACAAAAACAGACGTTCCGACACAGAACGCACATCTCAAAGTAGAATAACCGGCATTGTTTTTCTTAGAAACAAGTATGTGAACTTAGCATGTTTCCTAAATCTTTGCAAATGTATTATGGTATTTTTCTGCTTTAGTACAGTCAAAGAAATAACATACAGCACCTTTAATCAGTGAGTTACATCATTGTACGGGAAATGCACCCCTGTTTAGTTCCTGTCTCAATGAAGCCCCTCCTTCCGAAAAGCACAGTGTGGTCAAGTGGACCTGTGTGGTATTATTGGTCAACTGCTTCAAGTGTGTTTTGGAAATGTTACACTGCTTACCATAACCACGAGTTTCAACACACTACTAACGCAACTCAACCAGGCATTGTCCCTTTTTTTTCTGTATGCCTTGGGCAGGAAATATTTAAATGAGGAATAATGTGACTTTTATGTTCCTGGAAGAAAACTCAAGACTACAATGGAGGCATTTCAGGGAGTTTATAAACAGTGTTTACTGATATAGAGAATAACTCCCTTTGGAGTGACTTTGTGCTTTGTAACTTTGCAGACTTTTTTCATGCTCACATCGCAACATTACACACTAAAAAAAGTTGAAAATGTAAAAAAAAAAGCATAATAGGACCCTTTTAATGCTTTAACTTTAACTACTTCAATTTAAATTTAGTAAGGTAATTTGGTGGAACTGTATGGTATTTGTATTGTTTTATTTCATTATTAATATGTCAGTATTACAACTGCAAATAATTATGTCAATATTACAATTATGTTTTTTTAGAGGAGTGCTATTGTCCATGCAGGCGGTTGCCAGGACATTGTTATGCCTTTAATATCTTTTGAGATCATTTCTTAGACTGTATTTTACAATACAGATCAAACCCTGGTGTTTTAATGGCTACTGAATTGTGTGTGTGCAGGTTTCATTAGAATCAGGAGACAGTAGTGAGTGTGTAACGGAGGAAGCGTCTCTGATTCTGGATGAGATGGCTCACCGCCTGCAGCTCAGCACCATACGTTTCTTCGCCTTTACTCTCAGCAAAGCCTTCAAGAGACTCTTCCGCAGCGTGTGTGTCAATGAGGAGGGCATCCAGAGAGTGAGTGACTCTTTACTGTCCCCAAAATACATGTGTGAAATTCCTGCTAAAACACCTGGCATCTACACTGTGAGCTGACTACTAGGGTCGTCTAATGTTACTGAAACATGTGTCGTAATTTATATCATCAGCCTTAATGCTTGAAGTAGAATAAGGTTACAGGGATTGAGGGATTAAATTCCTTGTGACACTCTCATTAATATGATGATCTCTTATTTGTATGTTTAAATGTGCTTATTATCATATGAATAATATTATCTTTATAGTTCAGTCCAGCTGATGGCCCCCTATATAGGGTATTATAAAACGGTTAGTTCCTGTCCTTGATTCTGATTGTTCAATAGCTGTGTTTTATTCACGATAAAACACGGCTATGACCACTTCACCCAATGGTTCTGTGTATCACTACACAACACCCTTAGCAACCACTCTTAGCAATGTAAACTGTATGTTCTCAATTGATATTGTTCATTGAAGCTTACTGTATTATGTAAAAAAGTGTTGTGAGAAAGAGATTGAGTGAGCGAGTTTATTACCTGCATTCAGATTTAGCATTTTCCTTCAGGTCAGTCCTATGTTCATAATAAAAAATCTGTTTAAATGTCCGATGTATTATCTTGTCCTTTTAACAGTTAAGGGATTTTCCCGTGACTGACGGCGCTAGTCAAAGCATTTGTCAGTTGCGTCTTGTTCCATGTTCACAGTTCAGTCTTTTCAATGTAAACTGACTGACACACTCATAAAGACGGTCTTTGCCGCCATCTAGTGGCGTAATAATGTAACTTCTGTTGCTGTTCATGGTCAGGGACTATTTTTTCCGGCGGAAGGAAGGCTTTAGTGAAAGTTTACTTCATGAAAGTTGCATTGATACATATTTTTGGCTTTAATATTTGTATTGTGTGGTAACCGTTTTATAAAAGCAATAAGGTACTCGAGGCTAGTGCTGTATCGTGAATAAGTCATGGCTGAAGGGGTTGCAGGCATTCCGCTTCAGCCGTGACTTATTCATGATACAGCACAGCCTCTCGTACCTTATTGCTTATATATATTACTAGTCAGAAGTTTGTAATAAATAAGATTTATTAATGTTTTTTTTTTTTTTTTTTTAAGAAGTCTAAATACTGTTTTCTATTGTAATATATTTTAAAATGTAATTTATTTCTGTGATGCAAAGCTGAATTTTCAGCATCATTACACCAGTCTTCAGTGTCACATGATCCTTCAGAAATCATTCTAATATGCTGATTTGGTGCTCATTTATTAGTATCACAGTTGAAAACAGTTTTTGCTGCTTGATATTTTTGTGGAAACCGTGATACTTTTTTTTCAGGATTCATTTAAGAAAGTTCAAAAGAACAGCATTTATTTGAAATAGAAATCTTTTTAGAATATAACTATTATTATTATTATCATCATCATTATTTTAAATCTTTTGAATGGTTGTGTATCACAGTTTCCACAAAAATATCAAGCAGCAAAAACTGTTTTCATTGATAATAATCATAAATGTTTCTTGAGCAGCAAATCAGCATATTATGATTTCTGAGGGATCATGTGACACTGAAGACTAGAGTAATGATGCTGAAAATTCAGCTTTGCCATCACAGAAATTTTATAATTACATTTTATAATATATTAAATTGGAAAACAGTCATTTAAATGGCAATAATATTTCACAATATTACAGTTTTGACTTTATTGTTGATCAAATAAATGGTGAGCATAAGAGTCTTCATTAAAAACATTAGAGTTTGATGTTAGATGGAGAGTTAGATAGTTTGATGTCATGATGGTTTTGATGATGTTTTCTCTCTCCAGCTCCAGCAGGCTGTACAGGAACACCCGGTGGTTCTTCTGCCCAGTCACCGTAGTTACATGGACTTCCTGATGATGTCATACTTACTCTACACGTATGACCTTCCCCTGCCTGTGATTGCAGCTGGAATGGGTGAGTGTGAACAGGATAATCATAATCAATGATGCAATTGTTTGTACCCTCCAAATCCATGTTGAACATAACAGTATCTTCAGTTGTTTGAGGTCACGCTGCTGCATTGTTCCTGAAAACTATATTTAGTGTCTGAAAACTATATTTAGTGTAGCTGTTATATGAGTACAAGTAGACACACACTTTCTAAAATTTGAATTGAATCTCATTTGAATTAACTACAAATCACACACATTTTGTGCTCTATAATATTTAAGTGCTGAAATTCAAACTTGCTATGATGCAACAATAATAGTATGCATTTATAAGCATTAAACTTCGGCATGCAACTCATCCCACACTGTTTGTGCTACAGACATAAAGAAGGATATCTCAAATTGTGCAGTTTGTTTAGATGTGGTATTACTTTTCGGAGTAATCAGACTTACCTGCTATTTTGCCTGCCAGATGATACAACAGAAAAAAAACTTACATTAAAGAAAGGACCAAAATATCACATACTGTGTAGAGTCTAGACAAACACTTTTAAGCCAGTAATCAACCCCTCAGAACACCTTAGCGACCGCATAACAACCCCCTCTCTTAGATGATTCTTGCTTTGTAGTGAATTTTGCACCAGCCAAATTTTCTTCTAAAAATGCTGTTTTAAAACTTTTTTATGTCAGAAAATGTTCTTAAAGGTGATTTTTTTTTTTTTTTTTGTTCAAAATTAACAAAATTTAAAGGGTTAGTTCACCCTAAAATGAAAATTACCCCATGATTTACTCAC
The DNA here is from genome assembly GCA_039654765.1 of Mylopharyngodon piceus. NCBI lineage: Eukaryota > Metazoa > Chordata > Actinopteri > Cypriniformes > Xenocyprididae > Mylopharyngodon > Mylopharyngodon piceus. Next base: position 24,396,700 of record CM077456.1, read on the forward strand.
CCTCAAGCCATCCAAGGTATATATGACTTTCTTCTTTCAGATGAATACAATCGGAGATATATTCAAAAATATCCTGGCTCCTCCAAGCTATATAATGGCAGAGAATGGGGGGCCCGATTTTGAAGCCAAAAAAAGTGCATCCATCCATCGTAAAAGTACTCTACACGGCTCAGGGGGTTAATAAAGGCCTTCTGAAGCGAAGCGATGGGTTTTTGTAGGAAAAATATCCATATTTAAAACTTTATAATCTAAAATAACTAGCTTCCGGCAGACGACCCTATGCATACTATGCAAATCGACTTGTGCCAAAAGAGTAACCTCCTGATGCGATGTATGACGTAGGATGTAGGAGTAGCGTAAGCTTAGATGCCTCTCGCAATTTAAACAAATAGGGCTGTACAACAAACTCAAGCTCCTCTTCTCTTATATCGAATTCCTCTGACAATTCTCTTTAAAATTTCTTGTTTTATACTTCTAATTCGTGACCGGTATTTTGTTTGCTCTATCCTCTGTGCTTCCGCGTTTGACATTACGTCATGCATCGGGTCAGGGGTCACTCTTCCACCGCAAATCGGCCGTCTGCTGGAAGCTAATTATTACAGTTAATAAAGTTTAAAAAAAAACCATCGTTTCACTTCAGAAGGCCTTTATTAACACTCCAGAGCTGCGTAGAGTACTTTTACGATGGATGGATGGATGAATGCACCTTTTTTTTTTTTTGCATATTTTTTTTGCATATTTAAAAATAATATTTTTTTTTTTTTTGCATTTTTTTTTGCATATTTAAAAATATCCTGGAAGAGCCAGGACATTTTTAAATACAGGATATTTTTAAATATATCTCCGACTGTGTTTGTCTGAAAAGAAGATAGGATGGCTTGAGGATAAATCATGGGATCATTTTCATTTTTGGGTGAACTAACCCTTTAAATCATGAGTCAATACACCATCATTCTTTTTTCCAAAACGTGTTTTTGTACTACCCTAATTTACTATGGTAAGCCTGTTATAAGTGTTTATATTTTAGCGCTTTTTGCGGGAAATTGCGTACTTGCGTCACTCGTCCATGCATATCTGTAAATAGAAAAAAAGTTGCTCCGGCTACTTTAGACGTGTATAGTGTGAGAGGGGAATTGGTTAGTTGTCACAACAAGTGAGAAATTTTGAAATGGAGCAGCTAAATCTTGAACATACGGGGAATCACCCGTTTTAAAAAAAACACTGAACAAAGGAGAGTCTGCTGACAAAAAGAGAACGCGACAGAGCTCGTAATAAAACAAGAATCAACATTGCCTTGGCTTTTCAGAGATGGCGGGAACTGAGGGATTTGAAATGTTGTAAAAGCGATGCGGAGATGGCATTTTTATTACTCAACGAGTGAGTAAGGTCTTTTATTGAAAAGATAAATTGTCATATGTAGCTCTCTAACAGAGTTCATTGTAAAGCATTATCTATTGTGAAGGGTCGTTTCATTATGGTTGTTGTAGTGCTGTGCTGGAATTTATTTTCAAGGAAGTACCGTGTCTATTAATGGGTGAAACTACAGTAACGTCTTCAGCTAGTCAGCTTGACATCCTTTTCATCTAAACTGGTTATATCTCTTAAGCCTATAGTGAATGTTTTATGAGTAGTAGGATAACCATATTCATCTGCACTGTCACGCAGAGCAGAAGCACAATCAAAACAATGTTATTCTGCAAAATGCATGCAGTTTTGTTTTTTAACTGCTAAAGGGCCAAAAGTTGCATAGTTTACCTTTAACAAAAATAAATAAATTCTAATGAAGTATTCAAGAGGCATGTCTCACCAAAGATATTTTGTTCAAAAGTTTTTTTTTTGTTTTTTTTATGAACACTTAAATTCAGCAAGCATGAATAAATTGATCAAACTTGACAAACATGAAGACAGTTATAATTTTAGAAAACATTTCTACTTTAAATAACACTTGAGCACACACATATTACATTTTGGTTTGGTCAAAAAGTTCTTATGCTTATTTGACCACAAATTTTGGGTCTTACAACTTTTTATGCCAGCCTCCCATATATTCCATAGTCCATTTGATATGCTTTAGAGGAGTGTTTGGATTCAACAGATTTTTTTTTTTTTTTTGGTTGGCTCTCACAAGTTTTCTTGTTTTGAGCTGCCAGAAAAATGGAGCGCAGCTGGAAGAAAACAAAACTAGAAGTTTTTCGCATTTCGTGGAGAGAGAGAATGATTCAGTACAGAAAGGCCTTAAAAAATGATAGATCTACTTATTTTTCAAATCTCTTTGAAGAAAACAAACACAACCCTAGGTATTTATTTGATACAGTGGCTAAATTAATGAGAAATAGAGCTTCAACTTCTGATGTTTCCAAACAGCACAGCAGTAATGACTTTATGAACTTCTTTACTTGCAAGATTGACAGTATTAGAGAGAAAATTATAACCATGTAACCGTCTATTACAGTATCGCGTCAGACAGTGCACTGTAGTGTCCCTGAGGAAAAATTCCATTAATTTGCTGCTATAGGAGAGGAAGAATTCTCTAAACTTGTTAAATCATCAAAATCAACAACATGTATGTTAGACCCTATACCGACTAAACTATTGAAAGAGATGCTTCCAGAGGTCATAGACCCTCTTCTTAATATCGTTAATTCATCTTTATCACTAGGATACGTACCAAAAACTTTTAAGCTGGCTATTATTAAACCTCTTATTAAAAAACCACGACTTGATCCTAGAGAATGTCAATTACAGGCCGATCATGAATCTACCTTTTCTGTCAAAAATACTAGAAAAGGCAGTATCATCACAACCATGTTCCTTTTTAGAAAGAAATGGTATCTGTGAGGATTTCCAGTCAGGATTTAGACCATACCATAGTACTGAGACTGCTCTCATTAGAGTTACAAATGATTTGCTCTTATCATCAGATCGTCACTGGATCTTAGAGCTGCATTTGACACTATCGATCACAACATTCTTTTAAATATAGACTCGAAAATTATGTTGGCATTAGTGGAATTGCATTGGCATGGTTCAAATCATACTTATCTGACAGTTATCAGTTTGTAGTAGTAAACGAAGAGATGTCATATCAATCACAAGTTCAATATGGAGTACCGCAAGGCTCAGTACTAGGGACCGTTGCTTTTCACTCTGTATATGCTACCTTTGGGAGATATCATTAGGAAGCATGGTGTTAGTTTTCACTGTTACGCTGATGATACTCGGCTCTATATTTCTTCGCGCCCTGACGAAACTTACCAATTCACAAAATTAACGGAATGCATAGCTGATATAAAAAATTGGATGACCAGTAATTTCCTACTACTAAATTCAGAAAAAACAGAGATTCTAATTATTGGACCAAAAACCTCTGCACGTAATAACCTAGAATACTGTCTAACACTTGATGGCTGCTCTGTTAAGTCTTCGTCGTCAGTTAGGAACCTGGGTGTGCTCTTTGTAAGGCTGGACCAGAATATTCGATTATTCGAATATTCGTTTGGTAGGTTGGTATTCGATTTTCAATTTTGGGATTCTAATATTTATTTATTTTTATTTTTTTGCACATCTGGCACCCCCCTCGCGAAACGGTTCTCATTCGCGCTTGAATATGTTTACAAAATCTGGCGAAATACAATACTCTTTTTTTACAATTATCTTATATAGCCTAGACGTTTTTAATATGATGGACAGTTTAAGGAACCCAACCTTGTTATACTTAATAAATATATTTGCTTTTTAGCCTACTAAATTGTTCCCTGCAGCTGGAGTTTTCTCTGTCTGGAGCGCACAACTGCATGAGCTAGTATTTTGGGTTAAGCTGCGTTGCTTTGACATTGTGGAAAATAGAATAGAAACAAAATGTATTAGCCTTTTTACCCGTTATTATCAGTCTAAATGAATCTACTGCGAAATATAGTTGTTAAAACTCAAACGTGAGATTTTATTGGGACGGCGTGTTCTTTATTTATTACCGTTCGTTCATTTATTTTTCGTTCGTCTTTTATTTAAATAGCCTACCCTTTACTGTGTCAGTAATTACTGTGCTGCTAATTTCTGATTTGGGAGCGATTTGTTTGTCAGAAAAATGTTAGGCTGCCTTTTTAAAAGTATTGCTCTTAACAGACCTGTGTTTTAATTTAGGCTATATCACTAGTGCACTGTCCGTTCTCGGAGCATATAAGCCCTGCCCGCGGGAGGCGCGTCACTTCCGGCTCGCGCTGTTCTGTAGTTTATTAAAAGTTTATTAATTCTGAACGTGTTCACGACATAATCAAAAGGCAAACAGGCACACAGACACACAGAGATTCCTGCTGTAACGCGTTGTGTACGGAGCAAATAGGGATAACGTTAGCTCACTTAGCTTGAGTTATTGATACCACACAGACTTAACAGAGGCGATTGACATTTCACAACTGGCGCTTTATTCCCCATGAAACACGTGTAACTGTCCATCGCAAATGTTATGCAGTCCACAGCGTTACTTAATAAAGAAAATAACTTTAAATGAGCAAAATTTAAATGTGCTCGAGTCGTTCGAGACAGTTCAACTGAGAGCGCGCAGTTCTTAAAGGGGCCACACCATATTTCTACTCGTTACACATGCCTTTATTAGAGAGAAGAATATCTTCAGCCCCCTCCCGCCGAAGCTTCGAATATTCTGTGCTGATTACTACCGAGAATCGAAGCTCAAAAAATGGTATTCGGACCAGCCCTAGCTCTTTGATACCAATCTTTCATTTGAAAGCCATGTTTCTAGCATCTGTAAAACCGCATTCTTCCAACTTAAAAATATATCTAAACTACGACATATGCTCTCAATGACAAATGCGGAACAGTTAGTTCATGCGTTCATGACCTCAAGGCTAGATTACTGTAACGCTCTACTGGGTGGTTGTTCCGCTCGCCTGTTAAACAAACTACAGCTGGTCCAAAACACAGCAGCTAGAGTTCTTACTAGAACCAGGAAGTATGACCATATTAGCCCGGTTCTGTCAACACTGCATTGGCTCCCTATTAAACATCGTATAGATTTTAAAATCTTGCTACTTGCCTACAAAGCACTAAATGGTTTAGCTCCCCAGTACCTGAGCAAGCTCTTAATGCATTATAGTCCTTCACGTCTATTGCGATCTCAGAATTCTGGACAGTTGATAACACCTAGAATATCAAAATCAACCGCAGGCGGTGGATCCTTTTCCTATTTAGCACCTAAACTTTGGAACAGTCTTCCTATCACTGTTTGGGAAGCAGAGACACTCTGTCAGTTTAAATCTAAACTAAAAACACATCTGGTTAAACTTGCATACACATAAACCATTATCTACTTCTATAATTCAAATCATGTAAATTGTTAGGCTGCATAGATTAGGTCAGCCGGAACCGGGAACACTTCCCATAACACCTGATGTACTCGCTACATCATAAGAAGAATGGCGTCTGCGCTATTAGTCTCTCTCTGTTTATCCCGAGGTTTGCCGCAGCCTGCCAGATCCAGGCCGTATCCAGATGAGATGAAGGACCGGCATCTAGACACGACGAAAACGCAGCCCTGATGTGTCAACTAAACTATCCCCTGCGAAGGCCTCCTTCCCTTTCCTTTCCCTATGTATAGATAACACGTTATCAAAATTATTCCAGTTCACATAGATCCGCGGACACAACTAATTTTTCTGTATTATGCGGACCAGACAAGTAATTTGGCAAATATCACTTTTTAAAAAAAGACCAAGCTTCTGCGCACATACATACTCAAACATACAAACCTATAGGCTAAACACGTAAATGAACGGCAAGAATGCATTAAAGGTATTCGGTTTTCAGTAGGAAAGGTGTCATTTAAGCGGCCCCTAAAGTAATAATTAACAATTTTTACGTCGGAAGTGATTCAATCAAAAACCAACTTTAGCTCGATTAATAATTTTCCTATTGTCACTGTGAAGCTGCTTTGAAACAATATGTAGTCAAGGTGACTTGACTTGTTTTCTCAGGGAGTTTTGAGGGGCGACCTTGTCTAAACAGTATCTGGTTGATTTGATGTAGTTTCCTTAGAACTGAACAAAAAGTGCCAGTTGGAACATAAAAACATTTGATAATCTTTCTGCATTATCTTTGCATTTGCTTTACTTGATCTCTACAGTCATCTCTGGTCATTTTTACAGCTGTCCCTCAGATTCATAATCTGAATACAAGCCCTTAACTGTGGCAGTTTAGATACAGTACGAAAACATGGTAGTGACAGTTTTTTTAAATATATACTTTGGTAACATCATGGTATTTTTGAAGTACTCTGGAGTACTTTAAACACTGTTAAGCTTCGTTCACACTACCAACGACTTTGTCGCTGCATGTCGCCACACTCGCCAGTGGTGGGGTCGCTAGTGGGCGTTCCCACTACTGGTTGCCTAGTAACATTTGTGAATGACATTCACGGATGTTACTCCATGTTGTAGACAACGAATCAGTTTTCTTGCCACTACAAACAAACATTTTTGAAGGAAAATTCTAAATATAAATGGAATCAGTACATAAAACAACAAGTGCTCTTCGCCATCATGGCTATTTATCTGCAGCAAGAGGGCAAATGCCGGTCTATCTGGGCTCACAAAACCATTCAGGCTCGGAGTCAGCACAGCGAGTACCACCGTATGCACATGGAGACATAGCATAAATTATAGGACAGTTGCTGACCACTAAAATGAGCTTCTCCTTCATCTTGCCTTGGCACTGAAGAGCAACGGATTACGTGCGCTCCACCGACTTCACTCCTATTGGTTGTCGCTCCTGAAAGTTGCTCTTCATTTGCATAAAGTTGAAAATATCTCAACTTTGTCGCTGGACATGTGAACGGGGCTTAAAAATATAAATCAAATTGTACCACGATACCACATTTATTACATGTAGTGTTTAGTAATGTCATGGTATTTCCTGCAGATTTTATGAGCATGAAGTTTGTTGGTGAGATGCTGCGTATGTCTGGAGCGTTTTTCATCCGTCGGTCGTTTGGAGGAGATAAACTTTACTGGGCTGTGTTTTCTGAGTATGTGAAGACGATGCTCAGGGTAAGACCCTTCATCCAAACAACTGAACAAATAAGCAAATCAGGCAGTTAGACTGTCCTTAATATAGGATGAAATACAGCTTCATATTGCAGTGGATTTAAGGCTTTTCACTAGGGCTGCTTCATAATCATGATTATTTTGGTCAATATTGTAATCACGATTATTTAACACGATTTTGAGTGGGCCATATGACCAAAATCTTATATGAGTAATTTATTTAATGAAAGCAATATAGTATATATTTGCTCGAAATAAGGTTGCTATAACATCTCAATTTTAGATTACAGTGAATTTTCACAATTCTTGATAACATTTTCAATACCACAGCAGATTGCTAACGTAAGAAAAAAAGTCCTCAAAAAATTATTGAAAATAAGCAAACACAGTCAGTCAAAGTAATTCAGTCAAGAGCAGTGAGTGATTTTCTCTTTGTCTTTTGTTGTTTGATTAACATTAGATTGCAGCAGGTTTATTAGGCTGCTGTCACTTTAAGACAAAATGCACAGATCCAATTTACTGATACACATTCTATTTTCTCCCAACTGTTTACGTTCACTTAAGACATAACCGACTGGGTTTAAGTGAGTATTCGCCAAACCAGGCATTTTGACATGTTTTTGGATGTATTTGACTGTTTAGGCGTGCACCCAAATTTCAGTGTTTACGTTGCTTGTCCACATCCCACTCCGTCTCTGAGCGCGTGAGGAACAGCGCAAGTTCTCTTTCGAGCTTTTAATAGCTCGTTTTAATATCAAGCACGTCTCATTTTACGAAAGTCACATTACATGATTTTACTGATTTGCACGTTAAGTTGTGGCTTTTAAAGAAGAGCAAATGTGCACCGCTGTAAAGGAAAGAAATGGAATGGGGCACAATAATCATTTTACCTTGATTATTGTATTTTCATAATTGTCGGAAGCCAAAATCTAAATCGAAAAACAATTTTGAGTAATCGCACAGCCCTTCTTTTCGCACTTCTCTTAACCCTCTTATAAACATGTAATTAGAAGGGCTTTTTACCTTTGTTCAAGACGCAGTTCACACAGGTTGATCCAGTGGGATTTTCCCTGTAATAAGTGTACTGTAAGAAGGTTTGGATATAAGGATCTGCTAAATGACTACTTAATGTATATACCTGCATTCTTGACAGTTGAAAATATACATTGTTTAAAAATCATTAACCTGTTATATGTTGTTTATTCAGAATGGTTATGCCCCAATTGAGTTCTTCTTGGAAGGAACTAGAAGCAGGACGTGCAAATCTCTTACACCAAAGACGGGTAATTATACATCGACTATCGATTTGTAAAAATTTTTATACAATTTTAAAAACAGGCTGTCTTTGCTGCTGTGACATTTTTTTTGGTTGTTTCATTTTGATAAAAGCTCTTTGCTGACTTCTGCATGTATTGTGCAGCGTCAAGGCTTTTCCTCACTTTTCAGCCTTTTTTATTGCTGCACAAATAATTCAAGGTGACAGGAAACATTTTTTTTGGGCTGCATTGCTTGTTCACAGGAAGTGAGATGCCAGCTAAATGAAATTTAACAGGATTTTCACAATTGAATCATAGTCCCAGAATGAAATAGCGCCCCTGTCTAATTTATGGCACAGAGGTTCAAAACGACAGCTTGAAACCTGGAAAGCCTGACGGTGGCAGCTCATCAATCAAACGGAACAAAAGCAAATTTAGATGAATGAGAGAAACAAAATGGTCCACCTCTTTGAACACCGTTTTGTGTCAGCTTCATCTCCCACACTCTTTCTTTCTTCTTCTCCCTAAGGGTTGTTGAATATTGTGATGGAGCCTTTTTTTAAAGGAGAGCTGTTTGACGTGAACCTGGTTCCTGTCAGCATCAGCTACGAGAGAATTCTGGAAGAAACTCTGTACGCCCGTGAGCTGCTTGGTGTCCCAAAGCCCAAAGAGTCGACCTCAGTATGTGTGGCCTTCTTCTGCACATTATTATTCAATCATTATTTGTAGCAGACATACTGTATAACAACAAAATATACGCAGCAAGAAATATTCTCTTATTCAGTGTCTTGTTTTCCAGTGTAAAAAAAAAAAAAAAAAAAAAAAACGTAGTTTGGACAATAAAACAAGCGACAATCAACAACAACACACACTCTACTGTTCAAAAGTTTGGGGTCAGTAAGACTTTTTAATGTTTTTGAAAGAGGTCTCTTCTGCTTACCAAGGCTGCATTTATTTGATTTAAAAAAAAAAAAAAAAAAAACCAGTAAAAATTGTAATATTGTGAAATATTATTACAGGTTAAAATAACTTTCTTTTTTATTTTAATATATTTCAATTTAAAATGTAATTTATTCCTGTGATGCAAAGCTGAATTTTCAGCATCATTACTCCAGTCTTCAGTGTCACATGATCCTTCAGAAATCATTCTAATAAGCTGATTTGCTAATGTTGAAATGTTTGCTAATGCTGATTTATTAATGTTGAAAAGGTTGTGCTGCTTGATATTTTTGTGGAAAACGTGACACATTTTTTCAGATTCTTCAATGAATGGAAAGTTTTTTGTAAAAGTCTTTTGATCAATTTAATGCATACTTGTTGAATAAAAGTATTGAGTATTATTTTCTTTCAAAAAAGAAAAAGAAAAAAACCTTACTGATTCCAAACTTTTGAATGGTGTTTAAATATGAAAGTATGTACCTAGAAAGAATAAATAATTTTAATATTTTTCATATTATGAGTCCATATAATATAAATATGTATATAAATATATCTTAAATATTTTTATTTTTCTCACCCCATTGGTAAATATTCTTTCAGTGTTTCAGGCATAAAACCTCAGTGCTTGGATATTTAGTTTTTAACTGGAATTTTTTTTTTTTTTTTTTGGAACATCCAGACATTTTACTGGAAAGACAGACCTCAGGGGCCCGTTTTTCGTATGTGGATTACTCAGTTATCTGGATTTTACTGTTGATGATTTGACATGATCCAGGATTGTTAGGTTCTTCAAAGCTCATCCCGGAGTTACTGTCATAGCGACAGGTCCATAAGCTCAAACATTCTCTGGCTTATTTCATGTAAACAGGATCTTTTTAAGCGGAGGTGATACTTAAAGTCTTGACCCTTAAGAAACTTTAATTAATGCTGTCATGTAACAAATCTGCTTCACAGGTAAAATTAAATGAATTAAGTACAGCATTGAAATGAAAATGTAAAGCCTGTACAAATACTTGAAAACGTGAAATAATGGAAATAATTGGGAATTATGTAACAAACAATACACATTTCATTTATGTATTATAACTTTTATGTTGTTTTGGTCACTTGGCTGTTTCCTTATAAAGGTCCAGAAATTTGTGATGTCATTATTTTGCTGTCTTGCCACCAGCCAATTGCTGCATTGCTGATCATGGTTTTGAGTATCGATATATCTGCCCTTTCCAGTGAACACAAGAGCACGCAGTATTATCAGACAACTTAATCCAGATATTTTAATCAAATCCATAAATTAATTTGAGGAATCAAATTATCCAGAGATTAGTTATCACGATTAGAAGATCTGGCATCTGTCAAATCATGTCATATGTATTATAAGTGAGGTTCGAAGAACGGATCCCAGAGAGTTAATTGTTCTGTTTTTATTGACATCCATTTCTCAACTCTGTTTGTTTCTCTCAGGGTCTGTTGAAGGCCCGACGGGTCTTGAGTGAGGACTATGGCAGTATGCATGTGTACTTTGGTCATCCTGTATCTGTGCGCAGTCTGGCAGAGGGAAAAATAAACCGCTCTCAGTACAACCTGCTGCCAAGGTATGACACCTGCAGTTTTCAACATTATTCACACGAAGCAGCCACATAGCGGGATTCGACCACCATGGCATGCAAAGTTTTCTGATCCTTGTTTAATAATGTCACAGTAAATGATGTTAATTAATAAAAAAAAGAGTTTTCTGTAGTGTAGAACAATCAGAAAGATGATCAAATTATTTACATTTTTGCATTTTGCCAGACATTTCTATCTAAAGCAACTTGCAGTGTGAGAAGTGCTTCTTGGGAGTGTTACTGGAAAATTAATAATCAATGATGTTCATTTTATTGATTTTTTTTTTTTTTTTTTTTTTAATTATTTTAAAAATATTTTAAAACAGAAAACGGTTGTTTTAAATTGAAATAATATTACACAAAATTGCTTTTTTTTCCTGTATTTTTGTTCAAATACATGCAGCCGCCTTGGTGAGCAAAAGAACATTTTTTTTAAAAAATCTAACCGACCCCAAACTTTTGGATGGTATCCATTTACATTCAATATTATCTTTATGTGTAGTAGATTAATATTTATCTAATTTATTTCCAATTTATTACTTTTATTTTCTACAGTCAGATTTCAGTCACAATATGAGTTTAATTGAAGCACCCTGTTCTCTACAAAGTGAAATATCAGGTTGAACCTCACAGCTGAATTTAGTGTTTTTTTTTTTTTTTTAATCAGGTACATTCCTCAGAAACCCAGCACAGACACTCATGAGTTTCTGAACGACGCCGCATTCCGTCTGGTCCGCATACAGGAGGAGAACATGGTTCTAAAGCCCTGGGTTCTCATCGCCACACTGCTGCTACAGAACCCTGACGGCCTGGACCTCTCCTCTCTTACAGAGCAGACAGACTGGCTTAGACATCTGGCACTGGCATTTGGAGCGTTCTTGGACTGGCCTGGTAAGAGAAGCACCTAGTCAAAACCTCAGGCTGATCACTTTCTAAGGAAGAACTAATCACTGGATTTGCCAAAGCTAGTGTGAGAAGTTCATGGCATGCTTGAAAGTGATCCAGTGTTTTGAGTCTGAGACACTTAAGGCACCGATATACTCAAGGCGAAGTTCTTTTTCGTTCTTCGCTTAGGGGCAAAAAGAAGTTGGAAATACCTTTGCAGTGATATACTGTCAACGAACATCCCAACGTCACCTACACTGCTGAGAGTGACGTTTAGTGAATATGTAAATATGTGCTGCATACTTTCCTCTCAGTAACAAAATAAACACACAACAAAAATGACGCCGATAAGAAAGCATCTGATATATGAATATGTTTGCACCAGCTCTGCAATTAAGCGCTCCAGTCAAGTTACATCACATTTATTATTTATATAGCACTTATACAATATATTGCTGTAACAAAGTTCAAGCTCAGGGAAGAAGGAGGCGGGAAATGGCAAACGATCAAAATAAACTTTAACACTCTGGGGTCGGCAAACGTGCCGGCACGTTTTGCTGGATTAGAAGCAAAATTGACTTAAAATATTGTCACTTTTTGTTATACATATAAAAGTAATACATCAGTTGAAACTACAGAATGACTTCTTTTATTTGTGTGCACTCATAATAACAGCAAAACGACATGCTTTTGTAAAATAAAGAAAATAAACAGGGTGTGCTAAGTCTCTGTGGATTTCTTTCTGAAATGCGTTTCAAAAACGTTCCGAAACTCAGCGAATAATTGTCACATATACATGAGAAACATGTCTCTAGAAAGCTTAGCATGATTCCCCCCGCAAACCAGTGAAGCACAAACCATGCCCCTTAATTGAAAACCACACCCTGCAGTAATGACTCACGTCTATGACTCGATTTTATTGGTCAGCCCTGTCACAGCGCTGATTGGCCACAGAAACCCAAAATACCAAAGGGATGCACAAGTGTGTATACAAAATGAAGTTTGGGTTCAGTAATATTTACTTAAAGCCTTAATGTATAATGCATTATAAAGGTATTCATAATGTACATTATAATGCATCTTTTCATAAATAATTGTAACCAAAGTTAAAATGCGTTATAACATTTGCAGATTCCTTGTTATATCTGAAATTGGTTGTTTGTCGTGTTTTAATGCATTATACTTTCTAAAGGCGTAACATAAGTATTAAATATATTATAACTGTGGTTACAATTATTCAAGAGAACATACAATGCATTATAATGTGCATTACAAGGCATAATTAATGCATTAAAAATACTTTTTATAATGCATTATACATAAGGCTTTAAGTAAAGTGTTACTGGAAAATCTTACATTTATTAATCTTGGTTAATGTTAATTTCTACATATACTAATATATATTTATCATTAGAAGTTGTATAAATAAACATTAGTTATTGCAATATAAACAAACATGAATTAACAATCAACAACAATATATGAAAATTGCACTGAAAAAATGTTCTCTCTGATTATTAACCAAAAGTCCTATATGAAATCATATCCATTATTTTATTACATATTGGTAAACTATTTGTATCATTGAATAAAGATCTCTAAATTTGAAAGTTAAGCAGCTAGAGTCGTATGAAATTGTACCTGATTATCATATATCATGCTCTTCAGATTTTCTCAGTATGGCAAAAATGATCATGCATATCTCCAGGATATGCAGAATCTGCTTAGATAAAGGAAATACGCTCAATGAATAATTCATTGCAGAGAAATCCAATAGCTTAATCGAGCTTACTTGACCTTAATTTGAACAATCCCCAATAATATGATCTCTCTGTCTCTTTCTAGATCACACGGCCTGCAGTGAAGTCATCAGCTGTAGTTTAGTGCTGCACAGACACCTGTTGATTGTGTCCGCGGGGCACGTTCAGCTGAACGTCACGGAGGCGCAGCAGGTCGACACCACACCAGAGGAAGCGGTGTTTCTCCGAGCTGTCGTTGTGCTCTCTTGTGCCTCCTACAGGAACCAGATCCTGCACGTGTTTCTGAGACCTGCTCTGTTAGCAGTGGCCATGCAAAGCGCCAACTCTAATAGTAAAGGTGTGAGAGAAATATTTTTCATGAACGCTTTTGCTGCTTTTATCCTGGATTAATATGTTACCAATCAGAGTAATTTGTGTTCTAGATGACATCTACAACTCTTTCAACTTCCTGAGGAACATGTTTTCCAATGAATTTATTCTTTGCCCTGGGGACTCTGTTCAGGTTCGAGCACATTCGCAAACTGTTTTTTGAATTGTTGCTGAAACTTTGAGTTTGAACATTGAGAATCATTTGATTCAAAACTAAATCGTGGCTGTCTGATGTGAAACCAAATCAAATCCCATCAAGATTCTCACCTCTAGTCTGTAATGAAAAATCTTTCTATGATATATTATTGTATGTATATGTGTGTGTTTTTGTAGGACTTTGAAGAAGCATGTTATTTGCTCATGAAGCGTGGAGTGTTGCAGGTATTGGAGCATGAAATTGTGATGTCAGCGAGCGGTCACAGCACCCTCGCTTTCCTGTGTGCAGTTCTAGACCCCTTCCTGCAAGGATACCAGGTGACACCTTACACACAGTGTGCAAATGTACACTACACTTAATGCCCCGATATACTTCAAACGAAGTTCTTTTTCATTCTTCGTTTAGGGGTAAAACGAAGTTCGAAATACATGAGCAGCAATATACTGTAATCGAACATCTGACGCTGCCCACACTGCTGAGATCAACGGTTAGATTAATATGTAAATATGTGCAGCGCGCTTTCCTCTCAAAATTGAAACACACATCAAAATTGAGAAACTAGCAAGCGTTTTAATAAAGCATAAGAAAAGCATCTGATCATAGCAACGTGGATATGTTTGTTTACACGAGCTCTGTAATTCGGCACTCCAGTAAAGTCACGTCACGTTTATTTATACAGCACTTTATACAATATGTTGCTTAAAATCAAGCAGCTTTATTGTATTAAACAGGAAAAACAGTGTCTCATTTCATCAGAAGTACAACTTGGTTTTCTACTATAAAGCAGCTCTCCAGTGTTTATGTTTTCACTCTCGGATGTCTGACTTCTACAGACTCGAGAGGAGAAATGAACTGGAAAAGATTTTCTGAATGAAAGAAGGTGGAGCCTCAGCTCACACCTACCTTACGTAATGGCCATGGACCAATGGTAGTACGAAGGTGTTTTGCAGCTGGAACGAACTTTTCCGAAAAGTTCGCTTTGGCAAGCTGTTTCGAACTTCCAAAACGAACTCCAAACGAACTTCGTTTTGGCCTGATTTTGTTCGAAATGACGTCACATTAGTTCGTTTTTCGATTTCGTTTGAAGTATATCGGGGCCTTTAAAGGTTTGGTGTCAGTAAAAATTTTTTAAAAAAGAAATTCATTCTTTTTACAGAAAGGTTGAATTAAATTGATCAAATGTAAGTTACATATTAAAGTATATTTAAATAGAAAACAATTATTTTAAATTGTAAATTGTAATTTTGTATTTTTGATCAAATAAATGTAAGCCTTGGTCTGAGCATAAGAGAATTCTTTCAAAAACATTAAAAATCTTACTGACTTCAAACTGTTGCACAACAGTATACAAATTTTAGTCAGTAGCTATGTTTCCATTCAAAGTTGCAAAATTAACTTATGCGCAAATATATGGAGTATTGCGTAAAATATTCAAGCACCGTTTCCATCCGATATGCTCAAGAGAATAAAATCGTCACTTCCTGGGAAATTGCGTAAAATATCTGTAATAAAAATGGAAGATGCTGTAATCGAGGAAGCCAATGTGTTGTTGTTTTTTCCTACATCATAAACTACGTGCACCTCAGAGCGTGCAGACGAAATGCAATAAAGGCCGTCACGTTCTGCATTCGGAGGCAGATGCCTGATGTTTGATAACGCAATCGTTATCGGGACGAGACGAGACTGTTCTGGGAGGTCATACAGGCTCAGGCATTTCAGAATGACCAAACCAACATTTGAGATGCTGTGCACTGAAATTGGCCCACTGCTTAGTCCATTTATCACATCACATCCTCTGTTGAGGCAGTTTTTTTGTTGCGCTTTGAGAGATTTATTTAGTAAATGTGTTTCTATCGTAGTTTATGCGCATGTCTTCTTATCGGATAAAAAAATGATCCACCTCAATTAAGCGCATACGTTTTTTTTTGTGTGTGCAGTTTTAGAATTTATGCACATCTTGCCATTTCCATCCAGCTTTTTTATGTGATATCCCAAAATCTGCAAAAAGATAGGTGGATGGAAACCTATTAGTGAGCTAGTGAGTTGTCTGTAGGAATAGTTAACTATTTGGTCCTGTATAATTATGCTTATTTCTTAAAGGGGGGGTATCACACACAGTTTCTGCCAATCTCATGTTAATCTTGAGTACCTATAGAGTAGTAGTGCATCCTTCATATCTCCGAAAAGCCTTTAGTTTTATCATATTTATAAAAGATACATACGCTGTACTGAGTCTTTCCGAAAACAGCCAAACGCCTGGAGGCGTGCCGTGTGAGCGGAGCTAAAGAGTGACGAGCACGCGCAGCTTTTGCGTAGCGATTGTCTGCAAGCAATCAATGGTCAGCTAAACAAATGTATTTAAACGCACACAATACACCATCGCATTATCCATGTATAACTTTTGAATCACTATAATGAATATAGCGTATAGTGAACGATGAATAATGAATTTATGAATTCACCACGTTCGTGTTGTTTACATTATATGCACTTAGGCGCCTATTGCCAACAAAACAGACATTTGATGCAGTTTTACTCACCACCTGCGGTTCCGACTCATGACCGGGATCATTATTGCTGTGACTGCTCCATCTTTTAATTTCAAACGGACTGTAAATCCAGAGTGGAACTGGGCCTTGTTTATAAAACCATAAGCGCCGATCCTGAGGGCTTAAGCAGCCACGGAAAAACACAAGATATTCTCCATTCATTTTAACCAATAAAAAAGTGATTGTAACTATCAGTTTCTATGCTTATTTTAATAACAAATATTGAGAGCGCATCAATGTAATGCGTGAGCACAAATCTCTCAGCTCAACTTAATGCTGGGTTCTTTGGGAAGCAAGGTTATCTTTCCCTCACAATCAGAAACACACTTCTTTGGTGACATTGTTGATTTCGTGGTCTAAAAACAAAGTGACAAATCTTTCTCGAGCAAGTCCTGTGCAGGGCTGCCGACGACTTCCGTGAAGCCGAACGAAGCACGTTGATGGGCTCTGGTCGATGTGTGCGCGCGCGCTCTTCCGGGAGAAGTGCCCGTACAAGGAATTCTGCCCTTTATTACATAATAAAGGGCCATACTCAAAAAAAAAATGTCTGAAGTTTGTGAGCAATCTGAAGAGTATTTTTGGCACAGAAATAACTCGTGTTTTGAAACTTTGGCCATGTTTAGCATGAGAATGCAACTCTTTAACAGTATAAATAAGTCAGAATGCATGAAATAGCATTAGACCCCCCCTTTAAAGGGATATTTCACCCAAAAATGAAAATAATCCCATAATTTACTCACCCTCAAGCCATAATATGACTTTCTTCTTTCAGCCAAACACAATCGGAATTATATTTAAAAATATCCTGGCTCTTCCAAGCTTTATAATGGGAGTGAATGGTGCCATTTTTTTTGAAGCCCAAAAAAGCACATCCATCCATCATAAAAGTAATCCATACAGCTCCAAGGGGTTAATGAAGGCCTTCTGAAGTGATGCATTTTTGTAAGAAAAATATCCATAATTATACCTTTATAAACTGTAACCGCTAGCTTCCGATAACGGCCTCCCATGTGTTCATGAGAGAGTCGAGTTTCTGCATATGATGTAGGACGTAGACATAGCGTAAGTTAACAGAAGCCAGTTATTATAGTTTATAAAGTTATAAATATGGATGTTTTTCTTACAAAAACACATATCTTTGCTTCAGAAGGCCTTTTTTAACCCCATGGAGCATTATGGATTACTTTTATGATGGATGGATTCGCTTTTTTGGGCTTAAAAAAACGGTACCATTCACTCTCATTATAAAGCTTGGAAGACCCAGGATATTTTTTAATATAACTCTGGTTGTGTTTGGCTGAAAGGAAAAAGACATATACACCTATGATGGCTTGAGGGTGAGTAAATTATGCAATAATTTTCATTTTCGGTTGAACTATCCCTTTAAGGTGTTTTCACATAGGACACATTCTTAGGTTCAGAAACTGCTATTGCAGGTCATATTAAGTTTGTGTTTGTCTTTGTGCAGGTGGTGTGCCGCTATCTGTGTGAGGAGACTAATGAGAACCTGACGGAGAAGGAGTTTATTCCCGCTGTGAGGAACTTTGCACTGAAACTCATATTAGCAGGTAACACAGGATGACAGTGTTTTGGCTTTTTACATATCAGGTCCTGTTTACACTTAGTATTGACATCCATTGCAGGTGATCTGATTATGCATCTCCTGTGTTGTGTATGCTTGTGATTAGATTTTGTAGAGATGTAATTGTCTCAGACCTCAAAAAGCTGATTTTGCCTGAGGTTACATCTTCTGTTTTCTCTCTATGTTTGTCATCGTGGCATCAGGCCGTCTGAAGTGTTATGAAGCCTTATCCTCAGACCTGCAGAAGAACACTCTAGCAGCTCTCTTGAGGCTCAAAGCCGTGAGGAAGGTCAAAGTGTAAGTCCATCTACATATAGTCTTTAGGGCTGGGTTGAAAATATTGATTTCTCAATTTTAATTGATTTTCATTTTGATGAACGGATATCGACTACTACTAGTTCTCTACTACTAGTTATAGCATAAAATAAACATGAATGAACATTAGAAGGTACATTGAAAGATATAGTACAGCTTACCAAAATGAATCATGTCTCATGTAATCGCTTAATCAGTGTTTTAACCTCAGAGAGACCGCAATAAAACAGCTTGTAAGCAATATGTCACGTAACAGCACATTTACCTCAGAAAAGTGTAGCAAATGGGAGATATGAATAATTCATTATAACTCATTATAATTCATTATAAATATTTGGATCAGTTGTATGAATCAAATTAATGTAGTAGAATTAATATCACAATCAATTAACCTGTTCCTCCAGCTAGCACTCAGTGTTAATTGTCTATCAACTTTCAGAAAGGTTATTTTTGTGGCCACAGAAAAATAACTCTTTCTTACTGTGTACAGTACTACTCAGAGCATGTAGCTGTTTTCGCATCGTTGTTTTGCAAGTAGTGACCACAGAATCAACATTCATGTGAATGTGCACAAAAGTTTTATTTGACTAAATCAGGAACACATAACTAGTCTAAACAAACACATAAACACAATCATGCATACATGGACAAAATGAAAAGTGAAAGTGAATGAATGAAACCGAAACCGAAACAGGGGTCAGTCAGTTAAACCCCCTGAACAAAGCCATCAGTTTCTTAGATTTAAAACACCTTGGTAACAAAGTGACTACAGCTTATACTAAAACTCTGTTTAGTTAATCAAATGTACAATATAATTGCAATGCCATAGCTGTTGAACGAGTGTCCGTGAGTAGTCTTGGACAAAAGCCTTGATGGTTCAATAGTTCGATGATAATTCTGACTCAGTTGTTGTTGGGAGAGTCCTCGCTCCCGGGTGGAAAGTTACAACGTGGCTTGTGTAACTTTGTCTGCAGGGGGGTCCTGTGGTGTCACGGTAAGACTGGATGTTTCCACTCTTTTCCCACATGAACACCCCAAAGAAGAGGCAGGGTCACTGAGATAGTGGCTTTTAACTTCTGCAGAGGTCACACCTCTTGAGATTGGCTTGTCCAATGAAAAGGGTGTAATTTCAAGCAGGAAACGTTTCTTTGTTTGGAAGCTGACTCATTTGCATGATCAGATTGGGCTGTCATTTTTTTGTCCTCTTATACTCTGATTAATATAACAATCATAAAATGCATATTATGAGGAGGAGATGTACTCGAATGTGTAGTAAATTAAACGAGGATCATTTTGAAACATGATAAGGTAAATTTTACATCTACCATCTACCATTAAGGTTACATTATCTACCATAAGGCATGCATAAAACAGTATACAATACAAAAGACAATATGCAAAATAGTACTAATAGACAGTGTTCTGGGGATATGCATGTTCATTCATAGAAAGGTTTGTCTATGAATTAATAAAGAGAAGTCTTTTTTATGGGCATTACACATACTGTATGTTTCAATAGGGTATGACATGAAAGTGAACTCCCGCTAAAGTCCTTTAGGTTCTAAAACAGTCTTATCTTGCTGATGTGCCTTTGTTTCTATGGTAACCAAAGCCTGATGCTACATCTGCGGTTAGCTGCAGATTGGGGTTTGCTTGTTGGGAGAGGGGTATTGTGGATTATTTGTTAAATGTAACAAATAATTGTGTGTCTGATCTGTCTCAGGGGCCGTTTACACAACACCGTTTTTAACTAAAAACAGAAAACTTTTTATGGGTTTTGGCCGTTTATTTACACGACAACGGTGTTTTGGGGGCCTGAAAAATCCAACTTTTGAAAACAGGTTTCAAAGCGCAAGTTTTTGCAAACAATACCTTTATCATCTCTGTGTAAACTACAAAAATGGTGATAATGGTGATGATTGAGCATGCGCATGATTATTATTATGTGTTCAAGTGCGTAGTGTTTCTTTACAAAGTGACATCGCCAACTACTGGACTGGCATGAATAACACAGCGGTTTTAGTTATTTTCGTGGATCTGTGTGAACGGGTATCATTTTGACAACGTTGTTATCTGTATGCATTGTGATAAACGCAAAGGAAAAACTTTCATTTTTAGTACATCGTTGTCGTGTAAACGTACACTGTCACTACAAAAGTCATTCAGTAAATATATGCACTATATTACATATTCATTATATATTTTTTCTTAACACGTCTTTTAATATTTAATATGTTTGAATAAATGTTTGAATAAAAAATCTTTTTATGACAGCCACCGTTTAAATGTTTTAAACATAATTATGTAACTAAAAAGTTATTTTTTTCTTTGAGGAAAAATTGACGTACTGTCTAATATATATCCAAATGAATCAAATCATGAAATTTGTGTCAATGCCCAGCCCTAATAGTCTTTATTTGGTAACACTTAAGGTTCATTAGTTAACATTAGTTAACTACATGAATTAACATGAACTAATAATGAACTAAACTTCTACAGCATTTATTAATCTTTGTTAATGTTAATTTCAACATTTACTAATACATTATTAAAATCAAGAGTTGTATTTGTTAACATTAGTTAATGCACAGTGAACTAACATGAACAAACAATGAAATGCTGTATTTTTATTAACTAATGCTAACAAAGATTAACAAATACTGTAACAAATGTATTTTTCTTGGTTAGTTCATGTTAGTTAATACATTAATGTTAACAAATGAACCTTATTGTCAAGTTTTACCATTTATTTCATTAGATATGTTATAGGCTTTTGAAATGTTATGGTTTTTTAACTGTGAACTTCTCTCACAGTGGAGATCAGGTGGCGCTGAAGGTGAACAAGATTGCAGTGAACTCACTGGAGGATATGCTGGGTAAGAGTGATGTCATCAAGTATGGCAGTGTTTGGAGTCGCATTGTAACAATAATGTAAATATTTCTGCAGTATATAGTATGTACAGTGTACTGTGCATAGTAAGTTGCATGGGATAGGTAAATTTTTTTTGTCAAGTACAATTAAAGAATTTTTTATAGACATGTCATGTGTATTAAAAATAGTTTAGTCTTTTTTCCTTCAAGCTGAATTTCAAGTGTTTATTTATTGTTTATATTGAACATGTGAAGCTAATATGGTAATAAATTTAAATACAACTAAATATATAACAGGTAAAATGTAAACCAGTCAATGGTATTTATAAATGAAATAATTCTAAATAAACTAAACAAAAAGTAAATTGTAGTTAATCTGGAGACTTTTTGGCCCTGCTGAGTGAGCAGATATTTTATTGCTTGCTTTTAAAATTCCTCTTTAACTCTTTCCCATTTTCACAAAACTTTTATGACACCTAGAATATTTTGTTGTATGAATATCTGAACATACATTCTATCAAAAGAAAAAACAGAGCCAGCTTTAAAAAAAAATTATTCTATTTTTTTTCTTATTTCATGAAAACATTTTGAACAAAAAGCTGAGAAAATCACGTTTTTGTCAAAGACTACGTCCAGATCGGATTCAGAATAATGATCAAAACATAGATGGAGCACATCACTTCCATCAACACCCCCAAAGCTTGCACAGTCCTATACCTCTTCTTGGGTTCGACATTTCAATTGGTAGCATTAGGCAGTTTAGATTTATATGCTGTATAATGGTTGATGATAGTGTTAGTGTACATGTGCGTAAGCAATGCTATCGCTTGTTTCTGCTCCTCCTCCGCCTGTGTTTTGATCCAGAGATTCTATACTCTTTCAGAAGATGCATAATAGCGCCCCCTACCATATAACAGTGAAAACATGCACTGTGTCTGAAATCGAATACTTTTCTACTATATAGTATGCGAAAAACAGTACGCCTAAAGTATGTCCGAATCCATAGTGTTCATAAAACAGTAGGCAAAAAAGTACCTGGATGACCTACTACTTCCGGCTAGATTCTGAAGTGCGACACTTTACTATCCCATGAGGCCACGAAAGAGGATTTATGAATGACAGTGAAGCGACACAACTGACGCAGGTATGTCACGTGACAGTAACTACATGGAGGATGTAGTATGTCTGAATTTCATTCATACTACCATATAGAACACACTTTTTCATCAGTCGTGAAGTAAGTTCAAATTCAAATGTACCTACTCAGACAGTATGCGATTTCAGACACAGTGATGGATTGCTGGAAAATTCTGTCAATGGTGTGGAAAATTTTTTAAGAAGTAATGTTTTAAATTTTCAGTCACAGTTTGTGTTTGTGTGCCTCATTTTACACTGTGACCCAGTTCTTGCTGTGCCGTACTGCCATGACCCAGCCTCCGTTCGATTTTTCATCTTAACTTGTTTACTTTTCTTTTCTTGTCACACAGGAGGTAAAATTCCCAACCAGAAGCCCGTCCTCGCTCGACTGTAGTCGTACACGTACATGGAGAGTCTCTGGAGGGCCAAACCAAACTAAACTGCCTTCATTAACATAATGCCAAATTTTGCAAGGTGGCACGGCTTCGCTGACTACAAAGGTTACCTGTCATCGAGCTTTAAAGGGACGTCACGGGTTTGCCATCTGGGACGCCCCTGCTACGCTAGAAGCACTCTTTTTATCTCTCTCCCTCTTTGACAAACTTGACAGCAGGTTGCCGTGTCTGTGAACGGCCTTCGATCTTCACCGTGTCTTTATCAGACGAGTTTTAAACTGCTCTGATGTTGCCAAGCATATGAAGACAGTGACACTTTTGATGTTTTTTTTTTTCGTTTGAACATCCTGTTACTGCCGTTTGCATTCGATTTTAATCCATGTCAGCACTAAAGAGCCTTTGCTTTGATTTGGAACACTGTTACTGTTTGTTTTGGATTATTTTTTTTCGTGACTTGTTTGATTTGAATTATTTTCTTTTGCTCTCTAGATATGGCCATCTTTTGCTTTTGCTATGGATCAAGGTTTTTATGGATCATGTTACAAAAATAGGTCACTCAAAAGTGTGCTAAAGAAAAATTTAAAAGTAAGTGTCTGCTCTCATAAGGGAAACTTTTAGTTAACAGAAAGACTGTTCTAATGAGCCAAATATGGAGACTCCTCATTGCCATAACAGTGTTTATGTGCCTCTCATAAACTAAACAGCTTTTCTGCTAATACAAAATAATAATGCATAATGAAGTGATGTATTTTTAGACATATCACTGCATTGTTTGCATATTTCACATGGTAATTATTATCATGATAACATTTTTTTATTATCAAAAATGTACAGACGATACAGAGGCATGTGGCACTTGACATCAGAATTGGCGTCAAACTGCTGAATCTCTGCTTGCTCCATTCTGAACACCCTTGTAATGTTTTATTTCGAAGTATTACATCCATTTTTCAGAATTAATGAATTAAGATTTAAGTCGTACTGACCTAGATAACAAAGATAAGCTTTTAATATTTGAAGTTGATGCATGTCAGTTTCGGGTTTCTTGTTTTTGAATTTTCACACTGCAGCCTAAAACTGAACTATATACAAAGTTTAGATACATTCATGTGCTGCACACTCTTTCTAGAACAAACAAACATATTTGCCCATTGTGTGGATTTGAATGGGAATTCAGGTATATTTTCTATCCCATATTTTGGACTGATCATCAGGCATTATTTGTCCGTGGTCACTGCGTGGATGATGCAACTATAAAACGTAAAGCCATAGCGTCCTTGCGATTCTTGCACAGTTCATCAAATTAAGTAAAAAAGCTGAAACCATATTATGTTTACATTGACAAGCAGCTTTTTACATAATTAGATGAACTCGTTTGTGGATTGAAATGGTATTGACAGAATCTGTAGAAATCACTCCTTTGACTTTTGGACATTTTGTTTTTTTATCTATATTGATTGTGTGTCTTTCTAATAATGTTAATATTGTGATTGAACAGTGATTGTGTCTGATAAATTTTGAAGAAATGGCACTAAAACTAAAGACTAAATATGCATTAAAGCTAAGCGAAACCCAAATGCTGACCCTGTTGTGTGTTTTTATATTTATGATTAATCATTTTTAAGGATATTTCACCCAGCATGTTCAAGAACTGTTCAGAAATTTGGGCTCAGAAAGATTTTTAAAATGTTTTTGAAAGAAGCCTCTTTTGCTCACCAAGACAGCATTTATTTGATCAAAAATACAGTAAAAACAGAAAGATTATGACATATTGTTACAATTTAAAAGAACTGTTTTCTATTGTAATATATTTTAATATGCAATTTATACCTGTGATGGCAAAGCAATATCTCTGAAAACATCTAAACAAATTTTCAAATAGGTGCTATGTTTATCTATATAAATCGCTTATTTGAGGTCTAAACTACATTCTCACCTGAAAAAAACAAAAACAAACTACATTCCATGACAATAACAGTAGTATTTGTAAAATTACATTGGGTTTGCTCTTACGCCATTGACGCTCACTCTGAGTAATGCTGTCAGTATAGATCCGGCAGAAACAAGCGGAGTGATACAAATTGTGAAATGGGTTTCCGTGTGAAATTAGTAGAATATCGCATGGCTGGAAAAGGCTCTCAGCCAATCAGATTCGAGAACCAGAACTAACTGTTATAAACAGTATATCAGCACCCTTTACTCCAGTCAAAGTCCCTTTCAAGGAAAGTCTGTCTCCTGTCTCCGCAGTCTCCGCTCTAATTCATCCCAAAGGTGTTCTATCGGGTTAAGGTCAGGCCAGTCAAGTTCCTCCACGCCAAACTCGCTCATCCATGTCTTTATAGACCTTGCTTTGTGCAGTGATGCGCAGTCATGTTGGAACAGGAAGGGGCCATCCCCAAACTGTTCCCACAAAGTTGGGAGCATGATATTGTCCAAAATGTCTTGGTATGCTGAAGCATTAAGAGTTCCTTTCACTGGAACTAAGGGGCCAAGCTCAACCCCTGAAAAACAACCCCACACCATAATCCCCCTCCACCAAACTTTACACTTGGCACAATGCAGTCAGGCAAGTACCGTTCTCATGGCAACCACCAAACCCAGACTCGTCCATCAGATTGCCAGACAGAGAAGCGTGATTCGTCACTCCAGAGAACAGTCTCCACTGCTCTAGAGTCCAGTGGCGGCGTGCTTTACACCACTGCATCCAGCGCTTTGCATTGCACTTGGTGATGTAGGGCTTGGATGCAGCTGCTCAGCCATGGAAACCCATTCCATGAAGCTCTCTACGCACTGTTCTTGAGCTAATCTGAAGGCCACACGAAGTTTGGAGGTCTGTAGCTATTGACTCTGCAGAAAGTTGGCGACTTCTGCACACTGTGCACCTCAGCATGCGCTGACCCCGCTCTGTGATTTTACGTGGTCTACCACTTCGTGGCTGAGTTGCTGTTGTTCCCAACTGCTTCCGCTTTGTTATGATACCACTAACAGTTGACTGGAATATTTAGTAGTGAGGAAATTTCACGAATGGACTTATTTCACAGGTGGCAACCTATCACGGTACCACGCTTGAATTCACTGAGCTCCTGAGAGCGACCCATTCTTTCACAAATGTTTGTAGAAGCAGTCTGCACACCTAGGTGCTTGATTTTATACACCTGTGGCCATGGAAGTGATTGGGACACCTGAATTCAATGATTTGGAGGGGTGTCCCAATACTTTTGGCAATATAGTGTATTTCGGGCATCCAAGACCAAATCCTATCTGACTATTTGAATGGGGAATCCTGAAATCTCAAAGAATGCTTGGTGATCTTACAATTAAATAACATATCTGAAATCAGCAACACAATCTGCCATGAACTGACCCATAAATGTTGATTCTTATGCTCAAATAGCGTTAAAAAAGCTTATGTTTCAGGCTAGACAAGCCAATGTGCATGTGCAGTCCTAAGCGGAAGTCTCAGGTCTCTATGGGAACCGGAGCTTCTAACACGTTACTCATTCTTTACTATTACTATTTTAAACACTTTAGAATCATAGTGGTAACACTTTACAATAAGGCTTCATACATTAGTTAACTACTTTAGTTAACATAATTTAAGAATGAGCAATACTTACACAGCATTTATTAATTTAAATGAATAATAATTTCAACATTTAGTAATACATTATTAAAACCAAAAGTTGTGTTTGTTAACATTAGTTAATGCACTGTGAACTAACTGTAACAAATGTTTTGTTCAATTTAAGTTCATTTTACAAATGAGACCTTATTGTAAAGTGTTACCATTATAGTAATGTAGTAAAGTTACTGAAGTCATCAAAATTATAAAATAACACAAATGGAAATTATGTCAAAACTACATCTCTTCCACTGAGACTGCAGTCACACCTTTTCCATTAAGAGACAATATTTGCCCCCTAAATTCATTTCCAGTGTGTATTTTTACCTTTATGGATTACTTTATAAAATAAATAATGTTTTAAATAAAAAATGTTCAATAGAGAAATAAGCAATGATGGTAAAACAAAGTGATACATTTTTAAATATTAAACTAAAACCGCCAGTAGGTGGCAGCAAGTCACTGTTTTTATGAGTGAGTCATCGAGTCATTCATTCAGTAACGAAGCAAGTGGCTGTGAATGAATCATTGACTCTCACGATTTGTTCAAAGCCGCAGAATTCGTGTTGTAGTTCTGCTGTGGTTTTCGTTAGAAATATTTTATTTTTCGTTGCAAAATAGAGTAAATACTGACAGTAAGTTACTGTGTTTAAAATGTAGGCTACGTTTTGTTTTTTGACCTGTTAATAATGTCACGTTTGCAGTCATGTGGATATTTGGGAACAATTGCATTCTTGCTCGTTATCAACATTAAATGCAAGAACTCACACGAGGTATGTTTTTGTATTGAAGAAAGTTTGAGTCTTAAATCGATATCAATCCACTATCGGTGTCTATATTTGTTCTTCATTCGAGTAAGTGCTAAATCCCCACTTTTACAAAGGTGCATTGTCGAGAACGGCAGTAATTTAGCGCGATTTAAGGCAGCAGACTCACAATCACACAATCTATCATATGCACGCTGCTTCTGTGGATGCAGTCATTTTTGACTGCAAACGATGATGTAATTTGATTAAATGTAATGGATTTACGGCATTTTGTCAGTTAGAAATACATTCTCGGTTTTAATATTATTTTAAGGTATTGTAGAATTAAATGAACTACTCAGCATTTTGTTCGCATACCCCCTTTTGTCACCTCACGTACCCCCAAAGGGTACGTGTACCCCAGTTTGAGAACCACTGGTCTAAATTACAGCCCTGCCACCAATGTCACCAATGATTATTTTCTTTTAAAATACAAGAACAATTTTTATCTTCCAAACCAAGTCAGCTAGAAGTCCAATAAAAACAATGCAGAATCTTACATTTAGACAACTTTTATTCCATCCTTATCACTTACAGAAAGCCTTGACGTTGCAGGGTTTATCACTGCCTCTAGATGGCAGACTTGGATGTGGATTTACCAGGTCCCATTAAGCAATAAGCAGTCTGTGTATTTCGGGCAGTTTGATCCTTTCACCAAATTTGTGCAGCCAAGCAAAACCTTTTACTCATATTTCCTTCCCATTTCATTCGTCTTGTCAACAGGATATCAATCAATATGCCAGCAATCTCTTCCACTAAGCACACAGGATACAGGGCACGTCTACTGCTCATTCTGGTGACATTTCCGATGGTAATGCTCTAGCTACAGTTCAGTATATATTAATTGTATATGTTTGAATAACTGTGATCCTGTATTTATTTATTTTTTTCTTATTAATATATCCTAGTTTTATTTAATTGATCAGTCTCGTTTAGCAGAACACATTCCAAAAATAAGCATTAAGCATAGAAGTCCTACTGTTCATTCTGCCGTGTGGAACTGGGAGTATTGGATTGGCAATAAAATGACATGCCAAATGCAAGCAGTGTACCTTAATCTGAGTACACTTTAGTTTAATTTGACGCAAACACAATTAGAGCCCTTGCCCAGGGAATTTTTTGGGCAGAATCCATTCAAAAATACATTAGGGTCATTCCTACAGTTTGGTGGATTTTAGACTGAGCAGGTTTGTTGAGAAAAAAGAAAAAAATTTTTTAGTCTTATCAGAGGGAGAAAACAAATTGGTCAAGTTCAGGCTAGTGTAACCTAATAATCCTCCTGACCAAATATTTCACATGTGTTGTAGGAAATTTGTCTAAGTTTAAAGCGGTAACACTTTATTTTAGGGTCTTTTAACTAGTTGCTTATAGCATGCATATTACTAGAATATTGGCTGTTTATTAGTACTTATTAAGCACATATTAATGCCTTATTCTGCATGATCTTATTCTACATTCTTAATCCTACCCAATACCTAAACTTAACAACTACCTTACTATTAATAAGCAGTAAATTAGGAGTTTATTGAGGGAGTTAATAGTTTATATGTGTTCCCTATACTAAAGTGTTACCTTTTAAGCTAATAAAGCCCATTACTAGCTAGGAAAGAACATGCTAGCAGAAGATCAGCGTTTAGGAAGAATTTTAATGATATATAAAATCTATATAAAAAAAAACACTTTCATGTCCAGTATAAATTGACACAACAGGGTGGACATGTTACATTTTACGCTATTAGATAAGTCTTTTAAAAATGAGGAAAAGAGAGAAAGGTTTATGACTAATACTTTATTCTTGGAGTTGCTTCTAGCCAAGTCATGTGATCTAGAGCATGATTTTAAAGGCCAAGTAGCACCAATGTAACAGGGTGGACTGGAGTTTGAGAGACATAAACTAACTGAATAGTTTTACACACAGACAAAATAATATGTAACAATAAATTGTATTTCTATCCAAATGAATAAGTAAATGTAAATGTTTATACTAATAAGCCTACTCAAGCTAATTCTGAAATATGTGTAAGCTTTATTTTAAAGTAATGTTGAGAAAATGTGACGTGGGAATTTGTCAAGTGCTTCAGTTTTTTTTTTTAATTCTTTCATCAATTAATGTTTTGTTAAAACGGTACATCTATGCATGGAAAACTATGCAGCATAAAAAAGTTGATTTACATTTTATGTAAAACATGCAGTACTGTTTTATGGAGATATAAAATTCACCAAACTGTTAGCATGACTCATAACTTTAAATGAAATTCAAATGCTCCGGTACGCTGAATAAACTGATTTTCTTTGGTAATAAGTTTTGCACCTTACAGCTAATCTTCAACATGTTTAGCATGCCATATTGCGAATGAGCTATATTTAGAATCTGCTACAAAAATAGATGTTTTATAAGAGAAATTACATTTTTGCAGGAGAGATTTGTTTACAGCACTACACATTCATTTCTATGCTCAATTAACAGGCAGTGGTGACTTTTGCAAAACATTGAAATGGCGTTGTGGCCTGTATATGATTGATTTTCAAGGCTCATCCAACTTGGCAAACTTAAACTTTTTCCAATGATGCACACTCAGCGTTTGCCATCTTCAGCTCTACAAGAAAATCTCTTATGAAGACTGTGAGGTCTGTTCAGTGTCATATTGCCTTAGGGTCACATCCAATTGCCACAACCCAGACTGAAGATTTTTCAGAAAGACATATTTTCAATGTTTCATTGTCTGATGCTATCGAACACATTGGCTGTGTCCGAAAGCAACAAGTGTTAAAAAAGCAGTGCAGACTGCAGACATGCTGGGTGTGATGTTGTGAAATGGCATTGGCTAAGCTAATGAATATCTTAAAGGTTACAAACAAATAAGTGAACATGACGATTTAGTGTGCTAATACATTGTAAATATGTGATGTACTGATGTGCAAATCAGGTCTGTATGAAGTATTTGCTCTCAATCCTGTGCATATTTGTGGTTGGTTGAAAGAATAAAAATGGCGTCTTAAAAAAAAAAAAAAAGAAAACTTTATTTTTACTCTGAAATAACCATTGTAGTCATTAAATATTTGGATGGTTATTTCTAAAGCTAAAGCTTTCTAGATCATTAAATATGAACTGATGGTGCATTGAAAGTCTGTAAGAAACCAGTTTACTTAGGAGGTACCTTTATGCAACATACCTTTAACCATTCCATGTTCAAATATATGTCCAAAAATATATGTCCAAAATACTTAATACAATTACAAAATACCTGCCATATTATGTAACACAGTATGTTAAATGAGTAGTATCAAACACTTATTTAACCGAAAAATCTATGTGTGGAACGTTGGACAGTTCATTCACTTAACTTTTGCAGCTTTAATTAAGTAATGCAGAGGGATGGGGTCTCGGATTCTGATGCTGGATGACAAACTAGTCATCTAAAATACACACACTATGGTAGAATAGTCAGAGTTTAGTGTTTTCAGTTAGCCTTCAGTTAGCTAACAGCATACTAGCTTAGCATAGAGCTACCTGCTTAAGAAGAGCTCTTTGATTAGCAAGAAGAAAATCTCATAGCGCACTCCGTTATTGATCAGGCATTAAAGAAGTGGAAAAGAATTAACCACTTTTTAAGTCGTAACATAACAAAATACTGTTTCCAGGTCCAAACCTCCATTTTAAGTGAGAATACTATCTCAAAAGGCAATTAAGAGCACTATTCATTTATAGAACATCAAGGTAATTTTTTAAAAACTCATAATATACACTACAGTCTTCAGGCTCACAGTGTCCTGGACACCAATATTTTAATGATTCAGAAAATATGAATCAGTGTCTGGCCAATTGAGATTATGTGGTATAGAGATAATAATGATTTTTCAGTATTACTACAGCACATCGTGAGTGTATATTAGCAAAGCTGCTTTAAACTTCCAAGGTTAGCAAAAATAAAATAAATGAATAAATAAGAAGATTATCTGAAGTAAATTATCTGTAATTTTTTTTCAATTAATTTGCCCTCATAAACTTTAATCAAAATAACTTCCTTGCCCACTTACAACAACATCTCTTCTCTTCTCTGCTGACGTGTTTACTGGTGTAAGGGCGGGACAACCTGTCACTCACATGAGATCGACCAACAGCAAACCACAACCATTCAATCAATTCCCCATGGACAAAATCAAGTCCCGCCCTTCATTTTTTTTCTTGTTCGAGAAGCTGTTTCACTCTATGTACATCACAATGAGGAAGAAAAGTCAATTGGTTTCATGTTGACTTCGAAAAAGCTTATCGAAAGTGTCTTCAAAATGTTTGTCATTAAACATTTGTTTCGAATTTATCTATTTTTAGAGTTTACACATACACTTTAGAAAATGTTTTATATGTTTTAGAAGAGAAGTCACAGACAATTTTGTGATGGGTAGGATTCAGTTTACGGCACTTCTCATTCATTTCTATGGTACAAAAGTGATTGATTGTCGCACAGCTCTGACAGCAATTCAATGATGTCAAGACTATAATGTGATTGATCATCAAGGCACATTTGAACCAAGTTGACGGTTACGCCTTACTCCATAGAGTTGCCGATGCTGGTATCTCCCCATAATAAGTCCTGATATCTCTGATAATATCACATAATATCTCTGATATTAGCACCGTTTGTTGTCTGCTTTTGGGATCCGATCGAGAGTTTGGACCTGGAAACTGTGAAGCGTGACGTCAGACTCAACAACCAGACTGGAATCTTGCATAACACCAGACCGTATTCATACTACACACATGCTTACTATAGAATAGTTCTTCAATAAAAGGCTCTTCATGAGTACATACTCAAAAAAAAAAAAAAAAAAAAAAATATTCAAACGCAACTTGTGACTGAATGGCAAATGAGTATAGACACTAAGGGCAATGTATTACTATCCATCACAACATTTTCATTCAAGTCAAATCAAATATGTCATCTAGAAGACTAAAGTCCATTCTCTACATTAGACAACATGCACTACTCTCCATAGTTTGAATAGGTGTGAATAGGTCCATAGGAACTTGTTATATCAATTTCTTGGCCTTTACGTCGCTCAGTTTCATATTCACAGTTTAAAATTGAAACAGAAAAAAAAAATAATTGGTTTTTGCTTTGCATTTGAATACTGAGGAAATGAGAGGATTTGTTAAAGCAGCCTCCCGCGGTCGGCACCACCAGTCACTGAATCTTCAGAGGATAATTCACCCCCCCACCGGCCCCCTGTCGTTGGACGCACTGTTTCCTCTTCCATCGGGAAGCGGCTCCGTCAGATGAGTGTTCAGGAGTGTCAGCGCCGTGGGAATCTCCATCGGTGCGATTCTGACAGCGAAATAAATAATGATTCTCACATGGCAACCGCAACGAAGTGACAGCCTGCAGATGATTTAATAAAGTTCAATACAATCTAATTGAAGTTGTGAGCGAAAGCCTCTTGAGAGCGATCCCTTTCTGGATTTGTCACAACCCTTGAAGTGCACATTATCGTTGTGGGAGAGACACATGGATAAACCACACAGCTGGTGGTTACTGAACTTAAACTGGGTTCACACACTG
Organism: Mylopharyngodon piceus; assembly: GCA_039654765.1. Taxonomy (NCBI): domain Eukaryota; kingdom Metazoa; phylum Chordata; class Actinopteri; order Cypriniformes; family Xenocyprididae; genus Mylopharyngodon; species Mylopharyngodon piceus. The sequence goes on from CM077456.1 coordinate 24,429,560, forward strand.
TACACCTGCCGCAGCATAATGTATGAACTCTTTTGGATTAACTCTTTATGAACAAATTACCTTGACCACAACATTCCCAACATGTTTTTGGACATGTATGGGAGTTCCATGGATTTCAGACATTACCAAACTAGTAATGTCTGAAATCCATCCTTGGAGTGCTATGTACATAACAAAAACCATGGTGAATACAAGAAGTACTGAGACACTTGAATACACTGGAACAGGCTGGAATACACTGAACAGATTTTAAAACAATAGGCATCAAACACTTGCCAAGTTTGAAATGGATACAGGGGAAAAACTGGGCATCATGCTAAACCAGGGGTGTCCAGTCCTGCTCCTGGAGGGCCACTGTCCTGGAGAGTTCAGCTCCAACCCCAATTAAACACACCTGAACCATCTAATCAAGGTTTTTAGGCATATAGGAAACTTCCAGGCAGGTGTGTTATGGTAAGTTGGAGCTAAACTCTTCAGGACAGTGGCCCCCCAGGACCGAGTTTGGACACCCCTGTGGTAAACGAATGAAGGTCATATACTATCAGACTTTACACAACATACTCACACAAACTCCTACAAATTAAAACACGTGCCTCAATTCTAGGAGATCCTCAAAATATCAAGCATGTGTGATATCCTCCACTGGATGGAATAGTAGTCTGAAGCTAAAAAAACAGCAGTCTGTGCCCATTATACACTTCACGATTTTCTGTGAAATCGACAAAATCTGCAGACTTTCAGCAACTAGCGTTGACTACTCCGGAATGTAAATTTGAGCAAAAAATATGGGCACAAGTTATATAGTGTATTCCAGCCTTTAAAATGTTGTAATGTCATTGCATTCGATACAAAATATCAAATTGTGTTTTTTTTTGTTTTTGTTTTGTTTTGTTTTTTTAAGGATAGCAGGTTTTGTTTAGGTTTGGTTATGAATGGAAAAACAACAGATCTTTAAAAACAGTATTTGGACATTTTTGGTTGTCATATGTTAGTAGAACGTTTATAGTTAAATGAGCTGAACTCAACCTGAGGTGAAGTTGACTCCACACATCCACTGGAAATCATCTGAACACCAGTTGATTAAAAACTTTGCAAAACTGGATTCGAAAATTGAAATTAATTCAGAGTATTTTTTTTTTTTTTTTTAAATCTAAATCGATGAACATTGCCAATTGACAATTACAACAGTTATGTCGCCTGCCGCTTTGGATTCTGATTGGCTGTCAATGTTTTTATCATTGATCAGCTGGAAAAAAATCGTTCTAAAAGTTCTAACTATATTGTTCCTCCATTGTGTTAAAGCTGCAATCCGTTATTTTGCCTCTTTGTCGCCATCTCTGTTTGAATCCTGCAATTGCAGTTATTTGTGGAATTATCATCTTTACGTGGGTTGTACATTGGCTCGGCTCCTCAGCGCGGATGAATCTAATGTTTGCTGTCAGTCACCACATCGGTGTGGATACTGTACTTCGGAAACACAGATTCTACGTCTTGGAAGTATGACCAAAATAAGAATTTTCACCAGAAAATGTCATCTGAACAAGTAAGTAACATGTCTGCAACTTTTGTTCTGACCACCGGAGAAAAAAAGCATTACAATAAATTGCGCTGCCAGTGGTGATTAGCTAAATCTAACGATCGCTTAGCTTTGATTACGTCAAGCCGTGCAAATTATTATACTTTGTTCTCAAATTGTTAATGTTAACAACATCAGCATTGTGTGACTGTGTATTAGCGTTACCTGTAGATTTCTATTTCTGTAGCCACTCTGCAGTACTTTTGCTTTTGACTATGGGTGAATCTCCAGTTGTCACTGATGATTGTCATTTGGACATTTCTGGTTTACAATCCGCCATCAAAATGATAAGTTTAATGGACTACTTGCACTTCTTCCGCGTTCTACTTATTACGGCTCGAGCGTTTCCGGTCAGCGTTCAGCGCACTATATACAGAGAGCTTCTTATGAAAACGCAGATTATTACTACGTTTTAGGGCTGCCAAATGTTTTTTAAACAATTAATCATATTCTCTGCATTAACATTAATTATCTTCAACCTGCTGAAATGTTTATTAATATATTTCCCTTCCAAATGCGCATTCCGAATAATAAATATATTTCCCCACTAACCTACCGCCGTCAAGTGCTTGTCTTCTCATTAGCAGTGTTTTTCTCTTAGTCATCATATTTCATATCTGTTAAATTTATATTTAATGAATTTGACTGATAAACACCCTTAAGAAAGCGCATGGTTTTACTATGGTAAGTGTAGTAACTATGGGTGAGTGACAACGCATTATCACAATGGCTAGACTATTTTACGTTACAGTTGTACTGCAAACAAAAACAAGTTAAAACTGTCAAGCATCGCTGATTCCCCCCTGACAATATGTTAACAGAATGACAATGACTGTAAAAGTCTGTTAGCACCGTTAGCATCGCGCGCTAGCTGCTTTCTGACTGTAAAGGAGCAGAAGAGCATACAAGACATGCACAAACAAACCAAGCTGACGATTAAACAGCAGTATAACTTACCTTTCATATAATAGTTATAATTAATCAAATACTTATGAAGGCGAACCATGGTTTTACTATTAACTATGGTTAATTTTCGTACGAGCAGTATTGCTTGCTTTGGTGCTTTTATTCCAGTGTTTGAAATAGTTGAATGAATGTGATAACTGCCTTAACGATGTTAAATATTTAATTAATCTTAAAGAATAACGCAATGACAGCGCAACTACTTTGAATATTAGGATTTTTGGCATAAATGTGTGAATTACATACAAATGATTGTAAAAAAAAAAAAAGGCACAGAATAGTGACTAAAATTCATCATGTTGTGTCCTAACCAGACGCGACGCGACGCCGCGACACGCGATAAAAGGTATCTTTTCCATGTTAAAGGTATCTTTTCCACGCGAATATTCTATTTTAGAAACGGTTTCTATTTCTCCGCGACGTCGCGGCAAACAGCAACACAAAGTGGCAATGATAATATCAGGTACTGTTTATGTGCTTTATTTAATGTTAAAAGCGTCTAATGTGAGTTTGAATATCATTCGTTCCCAGCTTTTTAGCTATAATGAAAACAACACTAGCTAATTCACCTCAGATCTTGAAAATAAATAAATGGGCACAAGAATGTTCAAACTGTCAACTCAATGCGAACAAACAAGCGTATTCTATGACAAAGATTGGTTCAGTCACTCCGTATGTACTTTAAATAGTTTAAATTGTGTAATATTTATGAATTTTACTATGTACTTGACCATTTCATTGTGTCTGCTGTGCTCTTGCCGAGAGAGCCCGCCCACATTCTCTTCTGATTGGCTGTGGTTTTTGATTGATTTTATCACTTCTCATTTTCGCATCGCGTGTAGTATGGACAGTCAAATTGCTCGTCGCTGGAATCTTATATCGCATCGCGTCTGGTTATGACATGGTGTCACACTGCAGCGTTGCGATCACTAGTAGAGCGCTGACGCCCTGTGGTGAAAGAATCACGGCTTATGTTGGATTAAAACTTAAAATTCCGTTGAGTTTGGAAAGGTCTGTACACGGTAATCATCAGAATATATCTTCTCCTGTCTCTGAATATGTCTGGAATTTAAAATCATCCCAAGGACTCTCATTTTAAGAGGGGTTTAGTTAGCTATGTGATAACGGCGCATTGAAAATATATACAGTATAACCGGAAACAACTGAGCCATAATGTATCAAACCGGATGTGCGTCACGAGGCTCAGTGCAAGTAGTCCATTATTGCAGCTGCTGTGAGAAAAGGCTATAAATGATCCGCCATCCTCACATGTGATTTAGCCTACTAGCTGGGACTCATTCTTTATGTAAACAGACGTGACGTAATGACGCAAAGATGAACGGCTGCATGCTCAAATTTCCCGTGGAAACCCACCAGTACCACCCGAATTATAAAACATTGTTATAAGCTTACTGTTGTGAATTGGGGTAAGGTAAGTAATTTTTAACACTGGCTGGTTATGTACTTGCTCAAAAATTGATTTTGGATCATTTTTAACCAAAAAAAGTTACAGACTGCAGCTTTAATGTTATAGCTGTACTATTCTCATAGAATTAGATGGATTATTAAAACTTTATCATTATCATTATTGTTATCATCCAGTGTGAATGACCTTAAGTTGGTTTGCAGCTGGTTTAATCTGGTCACCAAGCCTGTAAAAATCCCAAAGGTCTATGAGGTCAGGATGGGCATGTGAATGTCATTTCACAGCTACAGAACAACCCTAATCAATGCAATGTACTGAAATATCTTACATTTTTCCTCGCCCACCATTTTCCACTATATATATGTGTGCCTGTATTAATTGTTAATTGAGAACATTTACAAGAAATCATTTCATACTCATTTCCTAATTCCCCCGAGGGAGGAGAGCTAGAGATTTTGTCTTCTTACGAGAAAAGAATGTATTGAATCAAAGCAGAGCCCATTGATTCATAATGAAGTTGTGTGATGTCTCAGTCAGATTGGATAACAGGACTGGATCATTATGCTTTCACACAGAAAACGAAGGTCTGAAACCCAAGACTATATTGATTTTTCCCCCTATATGATTTGTATGAAGAGGTGCATTTCATCAGGGTTTAGTCATGAAACATCAACTCCCGGCCCCGTGGGTAATGTGGCTGTACCGCCCAGGAAATTAAATTAGGAAATTAGAGCTGCAGTATTTAAATGAGACTCCCAGCAGCAACTCGTTTCCTGTGTTTTACTGTTCAGCATTGACCTCACTGAAAGCACTGCGAGGCAATTAGCATCACTAAATGACGTACGCTAGGTTTCAACTTTTCATTACCTGAATGGTGAATCATGTATAATTAAAAAAGTATTGATAAACACATACCTGAGCATCAGCAGGGCACGCTGCCAGGATGGCTTTCATAATTACAATATCTTCCTATCTCTCTTCACCGAAGGCCAGAAGTGACTAAGGCATTCTGATAAGAGAATAAGAGAGGTCATTTTAAAGCAATTACACAAAATGAGCAGACGGTTTCTATTAATCTAGGTTATTTCCTGGTTCTTAAGTAGCATACATGCACAAGCACAGTGCAAGCATTACTCTTTCCAACAGGAGCATTTAAAGTGCTGTTTTCTAATTTTTCAACAAGCACTATACATAGACGTATTTGTTTCCGGTGTGAGTACGCTGTGCACGTTTAGCTGTTTTGTTTAATTTAAAATCTATGTTTTTACATCTTACACACTTATAAATGTACATCAACTTCACTTGGACAATTAATTTTTGCGATTCCCGCTGGTGCGCAGAGGTCGTGTGCCTCGCTATGCCACTTGTTGTGATGTTTCATCCGGCCTAACTGAATCCGCTGGCCTGTCTGCCTGGCGGTGTTTGTGGTGTCGATGCTGCGGACGGAGTGTCTGTGGCCTGACGGAAGTATTTTGTGATGTGGTGGATGTCGTTGTCAAGTTGTCCCACCTGCCTTTTGGGCTCTGTGGTTGACGTCAAGTCATCGATTGTTCCTGTTTGCCGCTCAAGTCCTGGAGTTTGCACTCATTTGGACTCTGTGGCGTTTAAGGTGCAGTTTGACGCGGTTGCTTGTTGTGCCGCTCCATGAGGGACTATGTGGTTGCTGTACTTTTACTCTACTGCTCCTGCTGCATGGACTTTTGGTCAGAGAATTGTATATTTCTCACTCCGGACTATGCATTTGATTCCAAATCCATGATTGTCTGTGATGTTTGGTTTGTATACTGTATTGTTTCTTGTATTTTTCTCTTTTTGCTGTGTTCATGTTTTGATTTGAAAAGCGCTTTGAGCTCTGAATAGGCGCTATATAAATTAAAATTATTATTATTATTATTATAGATTTGTCCATTTAAAAAAAACAAAAAAAAAACAGATAAGCAGGTTTGAGTAATTTCAGTTCATTGCTCTGTTCTAAATCCTTATGAGCTCCCTACATAGGAGTCATAGGCGCTTCTGTTCCATAAGTTGGTTTTGTCTCACTCAGCTCTCTAGGTAGAGAATCAGTATATTGTGTACATCAGGGGTGTCCAATCCTGCTCCTGGAGGTCCACTGTCCTGCAAAGTTTAGCTCCAACCCCACATAAACACACCTGAACCAGCTAATCAAGGTCTCACTAGGCATATTAGAAACTTCCAGATACGTGTGTTGAGGCAAGTTGGATCTAAACTCTGCAGGACAGTGGCCCTCCAGGACCGACTTTGGACACCCCTGGGTAGGGTTGCACCAGCCGTTCGTAAGTTCTTTCTTAAATTGGAACGTAAAGTCCACACTAGTGGCTTAGTAACTACTAGCTAGTTTGTAACTAACTCTGTACTTTATTCGGTTGCACCATTTGTTCTTAAGGCAGAACGTAGCTAGTAGCTCGTAAGGTCTCCGTAAAGTAATGCATAGTCACATAATATGACGTTTACCCTCAGTGATCCTTCAGATACATGAGCATAAGTTGTTGAAATTCCGTTAATTTCAGTTTATCCTTCATTCTGACTTATTTTGCCTCACGTAGCTAACAGTAAAAATAAGTTTCCATTAAATATAATAGCCTACTACTTAATCATGAATGTTTTTATATGTAAAGAACATTCAGAAACTGTATTTGAAACAAAATTAATAAGGATCAATAAATAAATACTGATACAAAAAAACATAAGAAATGACATTTATTGATTATGACTGATTTTATTTGACATGCACAACACGGAGTGATGGGACCGATGCACACAGCGGCGCGCTGTTTAGGACGGGTTCGTGTTGAAGAGTGGCTAACAAAGTAATCTTTTCACATAATGTTCTCTTTCTTAAAATGTAAGAGAGTGTAAATGTCAGCAGCATCATATATGTGTAAAGAATGAAGTCTGTCAGGTAAAACAAGAGCTTGTTCAGTCAGTCTGCTATTTTATTCCAACCATTACTCCTGATAGGAGGCTTCCGTAAATATTTAGTGTATACGTAGAGTTACGCTTCAACTACGTTTAATGGTGCAACACAAAAATATTTAGTAGTGCGTAAGTTGTAACTTTGTGCCCATTTACGTCAAAACTAGGCTACGTTGTAACTTACGCACAGCTGGTGCAACCGGCCCTTGGTGCACATGATCAAGGACCCTGGCTCACTACACACTGGGACACTAGCTACGTTTCTATCCACCTATTTTTGTGAATTTTATCACATACCGTAATAGATGGAAACACCAAGATGTGCATAAATTTGAAAAAAATGCGCATAAAAAATTGAGGTGGATAATTTTTTTATCCAATAATATATTACAAGGCTCTCTGGGTTCCTTTAATCTGATTCAGTTGTGACATTCTGCACTCAATTATTTTTGTATAATAACTGCTAAAGCTGATGGACAAAATCAAGTCTCGCCCTACATTTTTTTTTTTTCTTTTTCGAGAAGCTGTTTCACTCAGAAATACATCACAATAGGGAAGAAAAGACTATTAAAACTTTCGTTTCATGCCTACATTAACGTCTGCATGAACCAGAAGTTGCAACCGATTTTACTTTAATATTGCTATATTTCCAAGTGAAATGTACGGAAGCTTGAAGAATTGTGAGTTTATATCTCACACTTCTGACTTCTTTTCTCAGAATTGTGAGATGTAAACTCGTAATTGTGAGTTGTAATGTCCAATTCAGAGGAAAATAAGACTGACTTTTTTTCTCAGAATTCCGTGTTTATATCTCGCAATTCTGATTTTACAACACGTAATTGTGACTTTATATCACGCAATTCTGAATTTTATAACTCGCAATTGCGAGTTTATATCATATAGAAGAACCCGCTTCCGCCACTAAATAAAAAAATAAAAATAGTAATTGCAACTTTTTATCTCAGAATTCTGACTTTTTTTCCTCACAATTGTGAGAAAAAAATCAGAATTTTGAGATATAAACTCTCAATTGCGTGATATAAAGTCACAATTCTGATTTTTTCTTGCAATTCTGACTTTTTTCTCACAATTGCGAGTTATAAAGTCAGAATTCTGATATATAAACTTGCAATTGCGTGATATAAAGTCACAATTCTGACTTTTTTTCTCGCAATTCTGACTTTTTTCTCACAATTGTGAGATATAAACTCACAATTGTGTGAAACTTTTTTCTCGCAATTCTGATTTTTTTTCTCGCAATTGCGAGTTATAAAGTCAGAATTCTGAGATATGAACTCACAATTGCGTGATATAAAGTCACAATTCTGTCTTTTTTCACAATTCTGACTTTTTCTCACAATTGTGAGATATAAACTCACAATTGTGTGAAACTTTTTTCTCGCAATTCTGATTTTTTTTCTCGCAATTGCGAGTTTATATCTCAGAATTGTGACTTTATAACTCGAAAAAAAGGCAGAATTGTGAGGGGAAAAAAGTCAGAATTGTGAGATATAAACTCGCAATTACTGTTTTTATTTTTTTATTTAGTGGCGGAAATGGGCTTCCATAATATCACACAATTCTGAGAAAAAAAGTCTTGATTTCAAGTTTTGATTAAAAATGAACTTGCATGGATTAATTGTTTACCACAAGAGTAGTGTACTAACAAAGAGGTCCATTTTGATTTCATGCAGGCTTTAATAAAACAAAAAGTTAAATCCATATTTAATTCAGTTTATTTAATTAGCCGTGTAATAAGTGGAGTCCAATAAGCCGATAATTCTCACAAAATATTATTCAGCACATTACCCCTTGTGTGTGTGTTACTGCATATGTCCTTGTTTACGTCTGCTGTAGTCTCCCTGGAATAGAAATATATTTACAGTTATAGCAGAGCGAACTAGCGAGAGAGAGGAACAGAAGAGATATAAAATGAGAGCGGGGCTGGAGGTTATCGGTTTGGATCTGGTCACTCGACGCCTACTGAGTGCAGAGGGCAAGTCCTGCCACAGCCCTGGGGAAGAACGGCAGACGAAAATGAGATGTACAGCATGTCAGGCGAAAGAAATGCGAAGAGGGAGAGAAGACAGATGGAATCTATGAGCATCTTTGGCCTCAGAGGAGAGCTGAGAGGTCAACTTATAAGAATTTGGCTGGTGTTACTGCAGAGGTGGTCAGCTCCCACATAACTCTCCCCTCATTCCCTTTTCTTCCTCCATTTTTTTCATTACAACCTTCACAAGAACCTTATATTACATTCTCCACTTTGTTCTTAACTGGAAAACTTTAGGGTGTATGCATAAAAATCCAAAATATCATTTTTATTTTATTTATTTTTATATAACTTATTGTTATTATTATTATTATTATTTTTAATTTAAAGCAAAAGTACACCAAAATATGAAACTTCTGTCATCATTTACTTAACTCATTTACCTAACTTTCTTTTATGTAACACAAAAAGTGAATTTTGGCTCAGGTGCATCAGGTGAATCACTCCATATGCCACCAATGAAGTTCCTTCATAGTAATGCAAATATCAAAAATTAATAAACACTTGTGTGTCAACCAATCAACACTGGTGTGGTACTAATATGCAGGTTTGTAGAAGAACTTGTTAAAATGTTCCATTTTGAATATTGTTATATCTTGTTTGTCACCAAACTTGTTTACTTGCACGTTTAATGAAGGGGTACCATTTTTAGCTTTCGTAGAGAGTACTAGGGACACTTGTAAACAAACTGTTTTTCTTGAAGGTGTGTGTGTATCAGCAGAAGGGCTTTGACATTGGTAGATTCTTGTCCACAGGGAGTGTGGAGTGATGTCTGTGACAGGTGTGGGAGGGATCTGTCAATACCTGTGGCTTTGACGAGAAGCACCCATCTGTATGTGCATGTGTGTTTGTTCTTGAGGACAGAGTTTACGCTCAAATAATCATAATGTGTTTGTTCATGCATGTGATATGCATAATTGTTTGTGCAACACAATATTTTTCAAGGTTTAGATTCAAGGTTGTTTTTCATTCAACATTAGCACATTTGTTTGTTGTTTCAATCAATCAATCAATCAATCAATCAATCATTAAATCAATCAATCAATCAATCAATCATGTTGCCTGCAGGCTTCAAGGTTTCATTCAAGTGATTTTTGGCTCAAGCCAATATTCTTATAAATGAGTAGTATTTTCTGACATTTGTATGAAAAAGTATGAATTTCCATCCCTATCATCACCCTCAAATCTCTCAGTGTGGTGGAGAGCAGATTGTTTGAAAACATACAAATGAGGTTTTACAAATTCATATGTATTTGCAACTTATCAATATAGTTACAAATTGTTGTGGATATTAAGTAAGTTGTCAGTGATGGCAATTCCAACTTTTTTATAACCAATATCAATTAGATAAAGTTTGGCAAGTCGAATTTTGATATTGGCCAACAAAATTAAAAAAACTCCATAGCTTCCCACTGTTTCAAGTCCATATGATCATTCCAATACAGGGTCAAATTAGGAGCTCAGGGAAATAATGACGCGGAACAAAAGTAACAAAAGTGCTCTTGTAATGTATTTCTCTTATTTTATTTGTACATCTGATATACACTGCTCAAAAAAAATTAAAGGAACACTTTTTAATCAGAGAATAGCATCAAGTCAGTTAAACTCCTGGGATATTGATCTGGTCAGTTAAGTAGCAGAGGGGGTTGTTAATCAGTTTCAGCTGCTTTGGTGTTAATGAAATTAACAATACGTGCACTAGATGGGCATCAATGAGACGACCTCCAAAACAGGAATGGTTTTACAGGTGGAGGCCACTGACATTTTTTTTCCCTACTCATCTTTTCTGACTGTTTTTCACTAGTTTTGCATTTGGCTAGGGTCAGTGTCACTACTGGTAGCATGAGGTGATACCTGGACCCAACAGAGGTTGCACAGGCAGTCCAACTCCTCTAGGATGGCACATCAATACGTGCCATTGTTAGAAGGTTTGCTGTGTCTCCCAGCACAGTCTCAAGAGCATGGAGGAGATTCCAGGAGACAGGCAGTTACTCTAGGAGAGCTGGACAGGGCCGTAGAAGGTCCTTAACCCATCAGCAGGACCGGTATCTGCTCCTTTGTGCAAGGAGGAACAGGATGAGAACTGCCAGAGCCCTACAAAATGACCTCCAGCAGGCCACTGGTGTGAATGTCTCTGACCAAACAATCAGAAACACACTTCATGAGGGTGGCCTGAGGGCCCGACGTCCTCTAGTGGGCCCTGTGCTTACTGCCCGGTACCGTGGAGCTCGACTGGCATTTGCCATTGAACACCAGAATTGGCAGGTCCGCCACTGGCGTCCTGTGCTTTTCACAGATGAGAGCAGGTTCACCCTGAGCACGTGACAAACATGAAAGGGTCTGGAGAAGCTGTGGAGAACGTTATGCTGCCTGTAACATGATTCAGCATGACCGGTTTGGTGGTGGGTCAGTGATGGTCTGGGGAGGCATATCCATGGAGAGACGCACAGACCTCTACAGGCTAGACAATGGCATCCTGACTGCCATTAGGTATCGGGATGAAATCCTTGGACCCATTGTCAGACACTACGCTGGTGCAGTGGGTCCTGGTTTCCTCCTGGGTTCCTCCTGGTGCACGACAATGCTCTCATGTGGCGAGAGTATGCAGGCAGTTCCTGGAGGATGAAGGAATTGATACCATTGAATGGCCCCCACGCTCACCTGACCTAAATCCAATAGAACACCTCTGGGACATTGTTTCGGTCCATCCGATGCCGCCAGGTTGCACCTCAGACTGTCCAGGAGCTCAGTGATGCCCTGGTCCTGATCTGGGAGGAAATACTCAAGGACACCATCCATCGTCTCATTAGGAACATGCCCTGACGTTGTCAGGCATGCATACAAGCATGTGGGGGTCATACAAACTACTGAGTACCATTTTGAGTTGCTGCAATGAAATTTCAGCAGAATGGACTAGCCTGCTGCATCATTTTTTCACTTTGATTTTCGGGGTGTCTTTGAATTCAGTCCTCTGTAGGTTGATAATTTTCATTTCCAACAAACGATGTGGCATCCTTTCATTCCTAACACATAACCCAGTCCATATCAGTATAGATATCCAGCATGATATTTTTCCCGATTGAGATCTGATGTGTTTTCAAAGTGTTTAATTTTTTTGAGCAGTGTATTTCTTAAGGTTTTGTTTTCCTTTGGCACTACTGTTATTGTTCATGATTCTTCAACTTCAGGATTGGGGTTTGGTTTATGTTGGGAGTTGATTTTTATTAAAACAGATTTCAAATTTTTATTTTTGTTAGATGAAGTTTTACTTCCTTTAGTGACATTTTAGACCTACATATTACAGTGATTTCTGAAGTATCATGTGACACTGAAGACTGGAGTAATGATGCTGAAAATTCAGCTTTGCCTGGAATAAATTACATTTTAAAATAGAGAGCAGTTATTTTAGATATATAATAAGAGATATGTAATAGATATGTAATGATATTTACAATAATGTAACAATATTACTGCTTTCACTGTATTTTTGCCTGTATTCAAATAAATGCAGCCTTGGTGAACATTAAAAAACATTTAAAAAATCTTAATTGTTTGTGACCAATAGTGTAATTACTTACTTAAAATATGAAAATCCTTCATTAAAATATGAATTACTAAGTTTAAAGATGTGATGAAAGTTAATGTACTTGTTTACCGTGAATGCAGCAGTGTAAGTGAAGTATGAAATGAGACATTTGATGTGTGAAAAATCACTTCTCTCTTCAAAAATCATACTTGTTAACAGAATATTTGTATTGTGAATTACTTCAAATCAAGCAGAAAGTCTGTCAAATGTATTATGTACAGCAAGACAAATTAATCATCCTGCATGAGTATGAAAGAATTAAAATTTTTATAAACAATTCCTTTTAATAGTCAAGTTAATTTCTGACACTGTTCTTGAAGGCCCCATTAATGGACCCTTAAAGCATTAGTTCACTTTAAAATGAAAATTACCCCATGATTTACTCACCCTCAAGCCATCCTGTATATGACTTTCTTTTTCCAGATGAATACAATCGGAGTTATATTAATAATCATCCTGATGCTCCTAAGCTTTATAATGGCAGTGCATGGAAACCACCTGTTTGAAGCTCAAAAAAGTGCATCCATCCATCTTAAACGTACTCCACACGGCTCCGGGGGGTTAATAAAGGCCTTCTGAAGTGAAGCGATGCGTTTGTGTAAGAACACGTTATGAAGTAAAATAACTAGCTTCCACCAGACCGCCTTCCATATTCAACTTACGAAGAAAGTGTAACGCCTCTTGCAGTCCAAAACGCTTACGCTACATCCTACGCCTTCTGTATTCAACATATGAAACAATTTTTATTAATATATTAATATAAGATTATTAAATATAACTCTGATTGTATTCGTCTGAAAGAAGAAAGTCATATACATCTAGGATGGCTTGAGGGTGAGTAAATCATGGGGTAATTTTCATTTTAAAGTGAACTAATCCTTTAACAACAACCAATGGCATACAAAATCCCCCACTCTTTCTTTTTTAGCATCACAGCCAAGTTTTGAGGAAACAGTGAGGCTGATGTGGCAACTGAACACTTCACCTTCTTGGAAACAGCAGTGTTGTTTTTAATGCTAATTATCTTGGTGTTACCTCTGGTGTCACTGGTGTGATTTTGTGCAATCACACTGATAACAGGTGGCCAGATGGCATGCCACTTCTAACAAAGTGACAAGAAAAATGCTGCGGTTGTGTTTTCTGTTCATTTAGATCATTTGTACGGTATGTATTGGATAAGTCACGATATTCTCTTTAACATTCATGCATTTTAAAATGAATATGAAAGGCTGTGGATTGAGAATGTCATTAAGTGCATTTTAATATGTGTACACATTGGAGGAAGATGGAACTGGACTGCACAGCTGAAATGAACAGGTTTCATCATTGACGTCAGAAGACATTTATTAGGATTAGTCGCAATCAGGGACTATGCCTAGAAGAGGAGATAATGTTATTGGAATGCTGAAATTAGGTTGTGGAAATGTTGTTAAAGGGCTCAGGCTGTATGACTAATAACGCAGTCTGAAAAGAACAAGTGCTTGTTTGTTGTGTGTGTGTGTGTGTGTGTGTGTGTGTAAGCTGCATGTTTCTTTGTGTGTCCTGTTACTATAGAGCAGAAGATCAACATGATACCACGGCTAGATTTCCAGTGATCATCTTCTATGCACATTCTGATTTAATGTCTACCATGCTGAATTAAATGGTCCCTTAAGGCCTGCCAAGGCCTTTTGCACATACTATACACACACTCACAACAACACAGGAATTTTTACCCTCAGCATGCCTGTGAATCTTCTGACCTTTTCTAAATGTGTAATATATGTGTATTTCAGTCATGAAACTGTAGATGATCAGCGCAAGCTGATAGGACCTTTATATGCAATCTGCAAGCAATCACGTCATTACCACATGGCACAAGCGTATTGGCCTCTGCTCTTTCTGCAACCAATGAGATTGCTTGTTCAACATTTAAATAGTCTGGTTCAGAGTTCGCTGTTTCGCTCCTCTGAAACCCTCCACCTCCCCCAGCTCCACCTGCCTAGATCTGCTATGGGATTTGTGTATGCCTATTCATGCACACAGCAGAATGTCTTCTTTTTTTGGCACTAGCAAGTCCATACTTGCCCTGAAGATCTCGTCTAAATTAACATTGTCTTATTCATTTAACATGCTAAAACTATTTAGAGTGTTGTCATGATTAAAAAAAGTGCTAGTTTCATGTTTCTCATAAATTATGTGTTCAGTAGGCATGTAGTGTTTCTTTACAAAGTGACATCGCCAACTACTGGCCTGACATAAATAATACAGCGTTTTTAGTCGTTTGCCCGGATCAGTGTGAACGGGGATCATTTTGACAGCGTTGTTGTCTGTACATGAAAACTGCAAAGGGAAAACTTTTCGGTCCTTAGTACATTGTTGTCAAGTAAATGTACCCTAAGTTTACTTACTAAACCTGTAATGAAATCTACTAAATAAAGTCTGCTGTAGAAATATTTGCCTAGATGTGTGAAAGATGTGTCTGAATTACTTGTATTAACATAACAACAGTCTTCTTGTAGCTTATTTTATACAACTTACAGGCAAAAATGTAGTGCATATTTATTACACTATACTTTGAGTTATTTTGCCCTGGCATAAAAAAAAGCTGCAAGTGTGTTTCTACTGAGGGAATGACAGTAAATTGGCCATCTTTCTCTCTTATGACCGGCGTAATCAATCTCTCTCTATTTTTTTTTTTAGAAATGCGTTAATGGATTTTTCTTTTGCTGTTGGAACAAATCGAAACACAACATTTTTTTTTGCTATGGTCTCCCATTTACTTCTACAGATGCTTAGCCGGCTATAGTTATTTCCATGTTCCAAACCCAGATGTGCAAAAGAGTCTATATCTCTGCTGTAAATTCCAGTTTCTAATGTGTATATATGTTTAAAATAATTTATTTTCATAATTGTTTTGCTTGCAATTCCTATGGGGACAAATTTATTCTTAGTTTTTAAGAGTCCTCTGAGTGGCACTTATGTAGATGTTGAAAGACAATGTCATCAAATGGATTACATCATTTCTTTTTTTTTTTTTTTTGCAGTTTTTTTGATGTGATGTGAGCACATATACACACACATACACACACCCTCTCCAGTGCATACACTTCATGACAGAGGCCAGTATTACATGACTGATAGCATTAAATTGCTTTTATCCAAGTTTTTATCAGGATTTACCGGCCCCTAGCACCATTGGGTTCCGCCACCTCTGTTTCAATAAATCACACTGGTGAGTGGTGCAGCACAGCATAGAGAGAGAGAGAGGCTAAGATTGATGACCTGACCAAAAAACTGATGCCAGAACAGCCACACGGCACTCTGATGGAGAAACATATGTACATTTTTAGGCCATAATGGAAAATGTCAATCTCAGCGAATGCGGCTGGAAACTGTATTTTTCATTACAGAGAAATGCCAACTCATTTCCTGTTTACAGACCTCTGATCAATCTCACAGCACAGACAGAACGACAGGCGACAGGTCAGGGGTGTCTGTAATGGAGAAAACAGGAGACTGAACCTTGTGCGCATGAACATTTTTGTGAGTGCATGTGGGTAATGTGCGTTTAAATAAGTTGGTGTCTAGATTTTACTGAAAACTAAACAAAAAAAAAAAAAAAAAACTATTTTCCTCATGTTTTCCCCCAAAGAAATGAATGAAGAAAGTTACCTCATTGGGTTCAGACATCTTGAGATCACATGACAAATACTTTTTATCTTTGTAACCTCCCTGCTATTGGGCAATTTTGCTTACAGAATAGATTATCCATGGCTGACAAAATTTTGCATTTCTTCAATGGCATTGGCTCTTTGATCATTCTTAGCTAATTTTAAAATAAAACTGATATTTTGAAGATACGCATCTTAAAACATCAGATTTTCTATTCATATTTATATGTTCTGTAGCTTAGCTGTGTTTCTGAGGTGGGAGAAGGCTGTTTTTGTAACATATCAAATATGATTTTCGAAAGACAAGTTGCTGTCTAATACAACACCCAGGTCTTTAACTGTAGGGGATGAAATATATGATGATATAGATGCAAATTTTATTCTATTTATTTTATAAAGAAATTCTGTGTACAATTAAAGTGAAACTTCAGTCTTAACCAAATATAATAGAAGATAAAATTACTGGTTATAAAATAGTAATAAAATGACTGGTTATCCAATATTTTATATCTATAAACACTCTATCAACTTGGATAATTTAGAAATTTCATCTGGACATGTATCATCGGCATAATGAAAATAGCAGAGGGCCTAAAACAGACTCTTGTGGCACTCCATAATTTAGTGACAGAAACTTGGATTGTTTCCCATTTAAATAAACAAAACGGTAACAGTTAGATTTGTACGATTTAAACCACCTTAATGCTTGACACTGAATAACAGTGTAAATTTGTAACCGATCTAAGAGTATGTCATGATCTATAGTGTCAAACGCAGCACTGAGATCAAGGGTGCTTCTCATTTCTTATTTGTGCATCCTTGTTTCCTTTCCTTACGTCTTAGCTCCACCCCCTTAGGATGTGAGAGAAGCATACACCTGTGTATCCTCGCTCATGACTCCTCAGGAAGCCTCCTCATTCCTCACCTCCTTGCAGTGCAATTAGAGAATTGAGAAGCCCTTCAAGATGGCTGAGTTCGATTGGTTTCTGGGTCAGAGAAGCGAGGAAACGAGGAAGCATCAATTTGAGTATTGAGAAGCACCCCCTGTAAAACTTGAGATGCAGCCTTGGTCAGAAGCTAGAAGAAAGTCATTTGTAATTTTAACTAGCACAGTTTCTGTGCTATGATGGGACCTGAATCCTGATTGAAATGTTTCATAAATTTCTTCTTTTTTTTTTTTTTTTTTGTTGCATGGAGCAGCACAATTGAGCAGACAACTTTTTTCTAGCATTTTAGACATAAATGGAAGATTTGAAATGATAAGCTTATTTAGCTCCTCCTGTCCTACAGTTGCTTTACACTGCAACTGTTCTTGAGGGGTGATAATTGAGGCTAAATTATGAAACACTGTCAAAGATTGTACATTTACAATTGTATTTCTGATGCTTTCTAATTTCTTTTTTGTTCATTTTATGAGATTGCAGAGAGGCTCATCCCTGGTGGCTTTTAGAGTCATTTTTTTAATTGGGACATATTGCTTTTCCACGCGTTTTCTAAATACCTCTAAATGAGTTTGTTTTTATTTTTGCTCTAGGTTACGAGTTTCTAGGTTACTTTTCTCTGTAACATTTTTTAATCTGATGGGTGCAACCATTTCTAAAGTACTAGAAGAGATAGTGCCCATACTGCTAGTCATTTTATCAAGTTCATTTGTGTGTTTGGGTTACACTCAGCAGCTTAGACAGATCAGGCATTATTTGTGAATCTTTCTTTAATGGTTGGGATAATTGTTCTACCTGGTTGATAACGTGGAGCAATATGGCAAATGTCAGCAGTATGTAGTACGCATGTTACAAGGTAGTGATTGGTGACATCATCACTTTGACCCCAAAGGAGTGTCTTGTGTATTGTCTATGTGAATGTTAAAGTCAACGACAATCAGAGCCTTATCGACATTGGCAGGTCTAAGAGAAAATCCGCAAACTGTTTTAGAAAATCAACATATAGTGCCCTCGGGGTCTATATATGATAGCCAGAGCAAGAGATAGCAGTGATTTTTTTCATATATCTGAAAGTGTAACATTTAGCACAAGCACTTCAAATGAATTAAACCTGTGTCCTGTTTTCTGTATAATATTAAGAATATCTCTATAGATTGTTGCAACACCGTCGCCATGGTGCCTGATGGAGTCAATTCATTAAGACCAATATAGTCATTTGGTTTAAGCCAGATTTCAGTAAGGCAGAATACATCAAAACTATTATCTGTGATCATTTCATTTACAATAACCGCCTTAAGTGTGAGCAATGCAATGTTTAGGAGCCATAGCTTTAGAAATACACTGTAAAAAAAAAAATCCCTGTAAAATTTACGGTAAAAAAACGACAGTTGTGGTTGCCAGAACTTTACCGTAAAAAATACGGTAGCAACATTTTAGGTTTTATGGAACAGCACTTAGTTTACTGTCTATTTTACAGTTCAAAACCGTATAATTCTTAAGGTTTATATTGTAATAATTACGGTTCATTTCTGTTTATTTTACACACTGTAAAAAAAAATCTGTTAAAAAAAAATTGTATTTCATTAACTGATATAATGTTAATTTACCAACCTATTGAAGTACTAATATCTGTTTTGTCCCTTTGTAATACACTGACAACCACCAAACACAGTGGTGATGAGAGTCACATGATGAACCAAAGCTCATCACAAGCAGAAAAGAACAATACTAATATATAGAAGGTGCACACAGTGTCATTCACACAAACACTAAACACCATCATGGTAACACACATGAAATTTAAAAAAAAAAAATGCAATAAACATTAATTTAACAACATTAGATGTAACATAAAACCCTAATGTACATAACTGATTAGAAAAAACTAAAAAGAAACAGCGTTATTTCAACGAAAATACATCAAATGTGAAGTGTCACGCAGGGAATTGTGGGAATGTCAATTTTCGGGTTTTCACTGTAAATTATACAATGACTTGTTATTTTTCACTTCCAAAAACTGTAAATTTAACAGTATTTTACCGTAAAATTACATTAAATGAACCATTAGATCTATTACAGTTATTCACCGTATATAGTACGGAAACTTTCTGTAAACCAATTAACTGTTTTTCACTGTAGCATTTTTACAGTCTTTTACCATTAAAATCACGGTCATTTTTTACAGTGTAGTTCTTGTTCACTTATTTTGTGATTTTCTGGTTTAATCATGATCAGATTTTTTTCTAGATACTATAGTAGATTTATTATTTGACCTCACTATTTGGGGAACAGACACAATCTCTATAGGATGGACTGCACACACACTTATATAAATTAAGAGGGAAAAACAACAGAGGCCGTGATTCGAGGTTTAGTCATGTGGTGTGTAGCATCTTGGAGATGTTGTCCAACAAAAAATCTGCTCTGATTCTGTTGGGGTGCCGGCCATCAGCATGGGAGAACCTAGGTCGCTCCCAGAAAAGATTCCAATCAGCAGTAGGGGGCATACTGTACACTCATGATGGGGGAGGAGAGAAAGTGAGCAAAAAGGAGATTTGAAGAATGACTGTTGAAAAAGAGATGGCTGAGAGACATTACAAAAGAGAAAAGTCAGAGGACTATCTCTGGAAAAAGAAGGGTTATGATCAGGCAAGAGCTTTAGGACCTGCGTTAATATTAGAAAAGCTTTCCAGCGCTGGAGAGACCTAAGCGGGAAGGCCTGAAAACAGATGCAGAGGTTGCGTTGTTTCTGCTCCATACGTGAGTAACATTGGTTTTGAGTGTGTGCTGCTGGCAACTAACAACAAACTCTTGCTTTTATCTTTTTGTTTACTGTATGTTCAGTTTTTGTTCTTCGTTGTCATTCATTCATCATCTTGGCTTTATTTTGCTTTGCTTCTGCTATGATAAAGAGACATCCACTCTTGCATTGAGTATTCATACATTTTGGGGGTGGAGCAATGAAGGGAGGGGTGTGTTTGTTTGGGTTGATTTCAAATAACAACAGTGTTCAACAATGATTTTCAGAAATTGCTTACTGCACCTTTAAGCTGGTCTCCTACCCTGGTTAAGTTGGTGTTGAACTGGTTAGCCAGCTGGTCTCCAGTGCCAAAAATCCCTCTAAAAACCATCAAACTAATTTGGCCAGGCTAAAAGATCAACTAACTACTTTTTACTTCAGGCTATGTGTTTGTGTGTGTGTGTGTGTGTGTGTGTGTGTGTGACAGTATCTTCAATGTCATCTGGTGGATTAGATGTTCTGAACTTCGTGTTTTATCTTAAAGACGTGGCATATCAGACAAGGGACAAACAGATGAACACACATCCTCCTCTTCCCTCTTTCACATCTGCACACGCACAGCTTGACACTGATGAATACTTACATTGGTGTCTCCCTGTGTGCACACACACTCTGTCTCTGTGCTCTAATTTAAACAGATGACTCTTAAATTGAACTGTAAATTACAACAATACACCCTCAACCACTTCCTCTGCGTGTGTGCCTGACTTAAATGCCATCAGAGGGAAATTTCCATATGAATTACACCAGTGACAAACACATTCATTTTAAATGTTGTTGTGAAGCATTTATTCCCTTCCTAAAGT
Organism: Mylopharyngodon piceus; assembly: GCA_039654765.1. NCBI lineage: Eukaryota > Metazoa > Chordata > Actinopteri > Cypriniformes > Xenocyprididae > Mylopharyngodon > Mylopharyngodon piceus. Next base: position 24,450,298 of record CM077456.1, read on the forward strand.
GGAATCTGTGTTTGAACAAGTCTCTGGGTTGCTGGTTACAGACATCCTGTGTCAAACCATTTCAGTGTTGTTTGAGTTGAGTTTCAGAGATTGCATTATAGTGTGGTACTAAGCTGTAGTCAGACTTTACTGGTGCACATTGCAGCTTATACTGGCCTATAAAGGTGCTCAAAAATATCCCTTTTACTTGCTACTACAGCAAGTGTCTCAAAAAAGCTCCCGAAAAGCTTTCAAAGATTTGATGCCACAAATCCAGAGATTAGTTTTTCCTTAGAAGTGCTTATTGTAAGAGGCTGGAAACTTGTCACAGATGTTTCCTGTTGGACTTTTATATGCAGATCTGCAGTACTTTTTCAGAGCTGCATAACCCATGTTTTCACTGGCTTACCATGATGTAACTGACTATGTTACTCTGTGATTATGAGTCTTGCCATGTCCTTTTCAGATGTGACTAACATTACAAGGCATCTCTACCATAATTTGAGTATTTGTTCTAACCAGCACTACATTTTGTCAGTAACTTGGTTTCTTTGGCTAAATTCTGAATAGCGTGTTACTCTTACTATTTCTTTGAAATTTATGCTGGCATTTTTGTCCCAACAAACTGGGTAACCCCGTCCACTTCAAAAACTCATTGGATCGAAGTACTGCTCCTTGTGTATATTTAACCATCAAACATGGTTGAGGAGGGACTGACTGTTGAAGTTTAGTTATTATATAACAAATCTCTAAAATTCCACAAGCAGAATGACTCATAAAGCATTACAGGATGTAAGAAAATACAAGCTATTTTAGTTTTATCGTCTTTGGATACAGTGTGCTGTGAGTGTGTAGCGTGAATTATTTTGGGGGTGCGTTTCCCAAAGCCAACTATGGTCACAAGTTCTGTCGTTACCAATAGAGTTCGATGGAACTTGCAATCATAGTTAGCTGACGATGCTTTTGTGAAACAGCCCTGCTTGGCTGTCACATATTGTGTTGCATTTGGCGTGGACAGACAAATGGATCGACAAATTGATTGTTGTTGGATTTTTGTTGCATTGTCTAACAGGCCAGCTAGTACGAACTGTGCAGGTAAACCTCACTACCCTGCCCTCAGGTGCACTAGCAACCAGAGATGGGCAGTATTTTAATTAAATGTATTTAAAATATGTATTTAATTACTTTTGAGTATTTTGTAATTTGTATTTTCCTTTTTTTGTATTTTTCCTTTGTAATTAAATACTTTGAGAGAAAGTATTTTGTATTTAAAATACTAAAAATACATTCAAATATGTTATTTTATTCTTGCATACAATAACTTTCATCACCAGGCTCTCTTTTTCAGAGAGGCTAGCAATAGCAAGCTAGCTTTGAAAGCATAAGATCCCTCCTTCCCTTCAAAGCGTCTCCAAAGCCACGCCTCCTTCAAAACACATGAATGCGCACAGCAGGGAGCAAAAGCATCACAAGAGACGGCGTTAAATTACCTCATGTCTCAAAGCACATAACATTACAATAATAATGAACATAAACAACTTAAAGAGCTCTGACCTTTACCATCTGACTGCTGCAGATTCATTTCGCCGTTGGTAGTGTTGCCAATAAACGCATAAATTCGAGTCACAAACCACTCCTAGTATAACGTCATGGGTTGGCATCTCTTAATCACGGTTATGGCGTGAGCACAGCATAAGCTCATTGTTTTGGTTCAGGAGGAACTGTAACGGTACATTCACATGGGGAGTTGGCGTCAACACTTGATGGAGGGTGTGTCTGAAGCTTGGTGCTGACGTGACTGTCATAGTGACAACAGCCAATCACATTACTTTCCGGTGTTGCATGAATGCAATTAGCTAGCGTCTGCGCTAGGGTATTTGCATAAGGCGATCTGATTAGCTGACATTAGCTGGCGCTTGAAAAGTTGAAATTTTTAACTTCTGCCATGAGCAACGCGAGTGAAGTGACCCACAATTCAGTTCGGCAACGCATGATGTCACCCATTCAAAGTTGATTAATTGAAAACACAGTTGGTCGTGTCTTAAATTAATGTAACCATAAGTATATTTGGTCTGTGCGTTCGTTCTTAAAGTGACAGCAGCCTAATAAACCTGCTGCTGTCTGTCATTATAACAAAAGAAAAAGACAAAATCACTCACTGCTCCTGACTGAATAACTTTAGTATCTTTATAAGGATCATCAATCTATATTTAATTGTTACAGTGAGCACTTCAAATGATTGTGTGTAAATTTTGTTTGTATTTTTGTATTTTCAAATTACAAATAGGGGTTGCACAACTACTGATTTCTGCTAGTCGGTTTCTTATCAAAACAATACTCGAGTTACTCGACTACTCGTGGTTCATGCTACTGTAAATGAAAAGACATGAAATAGTTCTTATCAATAAATGTTTATTAATTCATAGCCTAATGCAGCAATTATAATAAACTCTCAAAACATTATAATTATGACATTACATATTTTAATTTTCATGTAACAGAGTAAAGCCAAATAAACCCACGATAACCCGGTTTGCGTCAACAGTCGATGATCATGTATTGACGATAGCCAGAGATATTGTCAAAAGCATCAAATATTGGCAATATTAAGAGGATTTGGCATTTCCAATTAATGTAGGCCTGTTACATTCTTCTAGTCTATTATTATTACTATTAGATTAGGCTACTTTTATTATTAAATCAATATTAAATTTGCCCCGCAAATAAAATAGCCCCGATAATAAAAGATTAGGCTATTAGCTCATCTTTGAAAATGTTTTAAACATTTTTTTAAGGTCTATTATACAATGAATTATAGGCCTATAATTAAAATTATTAATAGTCTATAATATTTCCTAACACCGACTGCAATCATGAATGAAAATTAAGAGCTACTTCAAGCACCGACTTAAAAAATAGGCTACAACCTAACACGAAATACTATTATTCTCATTTGTTTCACTATATACGGGCCACAAGAAAAATAATGGAATAAATTAAGACAGATACCGTTATCAGCATATTATGTTGATATTCGTCTCTGAGAGAATACGGTCCGTTAATGTAGCGTCAGGCAGCTTCGTCACTTTTTATTTTCACTTTGAATAGCCTACTGACTGACCGAGGTTAGGCTTTCACCGGCATAACTTTTGCGTAAAGTTTGCACGTTGCTTCTTGTGTGATATTGGCTCCCCTTCTTGGTTTAAAACGGAAAGATTTACAATATTGTGACGTATCTCTCTCTTTTTAAATTCATTTATGCTTAATGCACGCTCGAGCAGTCGATTGTTTCCGACAGCGCCGACTAGTGGTTGAAGTAGTCGATCTCTCGACTACTCGACTAGTCTATGCAAGCCCTAATTACAAATTACTTGTATTTTAATTAAATACATTTTTACAGCAGTATTTTGTATTTTATTTTAATACATTTGATGAGTAAGTATTTGTAATTTGTAACTAAATACTTTTTGATGTATTTGTACCCATCTCTGCTAGCAACTGATGCCAGAGGCTGTGGTCTTTAACGTCCATGTTACCACGCCCACCTCCCATGATGATTGACGCTGATTCAAATCCTGCTTGGAGCAGTATGAGTTAGACAAGTTCCATTTGGTGCCGTCATCCGAATAAGTGAGGTTTAGGTGGGGTGAATGTAACTGTGGGCATCTATTAAGAAATGTGCAGGTAAACCTCACTCCCCTGCCCTCAAGAGGTGCACTAGCGACTGACGTTAAAGCATGTGGTTTTTTAGTGCCCTTGTTAGGGTGCCCACCTCCCATGCCGACTGACGCTGATTCGAATCCCACTTGGACCAGTTACATATGCATCAGACAGTTTGCGGATGGTAAATGTGAAATTATGTTAATTTACACCTCTATGTGGGTGAACAAAGTTCATTTTAGGGTGTGGATGATAAAATCTTTTTTAGGCAGCCAAAATTAGATCAAACAGGCTGTTGTTTCTTGCAAAGGTGAGGTGTGATTGGACTTTTTCATCATATCCCCTACTCCCACATTGCTATAGGACCTTCATATCAAATCCCAACAAAGTCCCACCATCTGTCAGTGATAAAAATCCTGCTCGTTATCACTTTTTCAAAGATGTTAATTCACTGTTAATGGCTTCACATTTCGACAGGTTCTCTGGCTTCTAGATTGAGTGTTGCCTCTTGAGGTCATCTCTGGTTCTGTTTCAACCATTGGTGCTTACAGGAAGACAGCATACCCCGTTCCTCAGCATCGCTCTCTATTTAGAGCACCTGTCTGGATAAACAAAAAGAACAGAACAAGAAAAAGAGAAAGAGAGTAGGGGGAGAATGTGCAGTGAAATTGAAAAGCTGAAAGAAAATGAGTTTTCAAACGTATTTCTGCCAGGGGAATGCAGCATGGCTGTTTGGGTCCCTCAGATGGTGAATTGTTGTGGAGGTGTTATAATCATTAGTCCAGATAGAGAGACAGCCGCACTGTCTATCTGCGGCAGGGAATCTATGAGAGTATTGCAGATGTTCTTTGCATGAGGGAGACAGGTCTCTAAAGATAAGACGCAAAACAAAAGTGCTCTAAATATTCGAAAGGTCCCTGACTGAGAGAGATGCTGATTCAGTACAATACTGGCTGAAGGATCATGAGTGGAAAATCTCAACTGAGAAAGAAAATTGCGAAAAGATTGTCACCAGTGGCTTCCAATACATGAATGAGGTCTCATGTGAAAATTTCAAAAAATTATTTATTAGCATGTTTGAAACTTTGTGTGAATGTGTATAGTGTACAGCAGAGGTCTTCATTCCTGCTCCTGGAGACCCATTGTCCTGCAAAGTTTATTTCCAACCTGCCTGTGATTTTCAAGCAATCCTGAAGACCTGGGGTCCGTTCTTCATACCTCGCTTAATACATCTGAGATGACTGATCTCTGGCTAATTTGGTTCTTCAAACGAATTTGTGGATTTGATTAATATACAGTATCGTATTAAGTTGTCTGATATTACTGCGTGTTCTTGTGTTCATGGGAAAGGGCAGATATATCGATACTCGAAAGCATGATCAGCAATACAGCGATTGGCTGGCGGCAAGACAGCAACATAATGACATCATGTAATTAAAAAAGGAAACATCCAAAATGACATAGAAGTTCTAATAGATAAATGAAATGTGTAAATGTTTGCTACACGATTTCCCAATTATTTCCATTTTTCATGATTTCTAGTATTTTCTCTCTCAAATCGATTCTGAGCTTAGTTTTAACAGCAGATGGTGCTCTAGCCAGTTTTTAACCGCACACTCAAATGCAAACGAAGAAGAATGCTGGAGAGCGCTCGTGCATTCGGCTGAGTCAAGTGGTCAAATATACTTGCACCTTGGCTCAGAATGCTTTTATGACGCAAGATTAAGGTAAACACAGCCCACTGCGAACACCCTTGTAACTCGCTTCAACCTTTTCGAACTTTATGAATGATTAATTTAGGTTTAAGTGTGTAAAGGAACTGGAAGAAAGCAGAGTACGGGTGTTTCTAAAGCACATAGTGCCATCTGCTGTTAAAAACTAAGCTCAGAATCGATTCGAGAGAGAATCGTGATTCATCGGAAAATATCATAATCGCTCCAGATTCTTTGTATCGTGAATCGAGAATCGATGTATTGTCCAAGCCCTACTTTATACTATTTTCAGTGTCAAGCCTATTGCAATTAGCAGTTCATTAAATTTTACCCGTGAAGCAGATAAAAAGTCTTAAGGGTCAAAAAATGGCACAGCAGACAGCATTTTTATGTTTCATTATTTATTTTAAGGTATCTGCATCTCCTGCGCTGCTTCAATAAAAGGACCTGCCTCTTTCCAAACTGATGGCCACTAGATGATAGAGTCTTTTTGTGTTTTTAGGAGAGGCCTTGGCTAATCAGGCCAGTTAGAGATTAAATTAAATATATTCATTTTTCCATTATACACACACATTTTCCATTAAAACTGAACTTAGTTTATAAAACTTTGCTTATCAACACAAGGAAGACACAGTTATAATAAAATCAATGAAATTGATTAACAATAGACATGCAAGAGTAAATACCACAACGATTAATAATGAAATAATGAATATGCACTTCTACAAGATAGTAAAATAATAATAAAAGGAAAATACTGAATTAAATCAAAGAAACAAATACATGAAGTGAACACAGAATGGATAAATGCAATGCTGTTGAACTGAATGTAGAATGGAAGAGAATTGTAAGGGAATGCCTCTTATGGAAACCACCTAATGGCTCTGGTAAAATGGTGATAAATAATTGCTTATTTATCATTCAACAAATAATATCCCTAATATTTGTAACAAGCTGACCTCAATAAACTGTTATCTAAACAGGTTAGAGAAACATATGCTGCATGTATAAACTAGTGCCAAGGTCTCTAGAAAGAGGTTTGGTAAGTTTATATTTACGTTCCACACAGTCGGGTGATCAATCCGGTGGCAGAGACGTCTTCCACTGATGATGCAGGCTGCGTGCAGTGGGAGGGCACGGAGTTGCGATCCAGTAGTCGTGCCACGCTGGGCTGGAGGATGCTGAACTTCGGTTGCGCCAAGATGGACTGGGCAGCTGGGTCAGATGAATCTTCACAGGTTCCTTTGCAGGCTGGCTGCGTCGCTGAGGAGCCGTGTGGTACAGGCAATGTCTGCCGATGCAGAGGTCCTTTGCGGACTGGGCTGCGCTGCTGTAGGAGCCGTAAGAGTCAGATGAAGTCCCTCAATGCTGGGGCCCTTTTTGCAGCTAGAGTGCAGCTGGAAGCAATGTGAAAGGTTTTGCTCGCAAAAGCTTAACCTTAACTGTCTTGTAGTCTCTTTCCTCGTCAGGTCAGAAACTCAGGATGTGGAGTGTCTGTTAATGTCTCCTTCCCCGTCGAGCTGGAAAAGCAGAACAAGGGTGTGTCTACCCGGGGGACATATTTATCCCTTTCTGCTGAGGAGGAGATTGAAATGTGGCACCTTTCCGATCCTGGAGTGTGATTGGCCACTGTTATCTGAAGTAGCCCCGGTGTTGCCCACCCTAGTGTGGAACTCATTTGCATAGCATAAAGTACAGTGTTAAAATAGTGTCTTTCACATTTTACCCATACATTATTTCTTTACCAAACCTCTTTCAAATTATTAAAGGCATCGTAGGGAACAGATAGACACCAAACATGATACGAAATGGTTAAGTCATCGTCCATGCATTCGTTTATCTGTCCCATGACCTGTTGTGTTAACAGTCAGAAACCATTAACATAAACTGTGCTTTGCATGAAGATGGAGTGGATGTGATGCAGTTTAAATCAAATTAAGGCCTCCAAACATAGGTATGAATGGATTTAGATAGATCTCTGTTGCCTCACTTTATTTTAGTCACTGCTGCTCCATCCAGGAGGTCCTGAAGGAATTTTAAGGCAGTCCTTGCCTAAACCTTAGGAATGAGTTTGGTGGTTACAGTCAATGTGTCGTCCAATGAGAAGTCCTCTCCTTGGTTGTGTTGGGTGCAGAAGGTCCCTCTTCCTGCTCTGGAAGAGGTGTCTGGCAGTTGTCTTAACATCTTATCTGATGTTGCTGAACATTTGTTTATGTTCATTCACCAAAGAGGGGCTCTGTTGTAAACTGGTCCCTGGAATGCCATCTTAACTGTTGTTCACGACAGGGGTGAGTAAATTATCAGTAAATTTTAATTTGAAAGTGAACTAATCCTTTAAGAGTGAACCTGATGAGCTGACCCAGAGGTAAAACAAGCTCATGTTACCTGTCTTTTTACAGACACATTTCTGCAAAGCTCCCCAGGACATCTTGGGCTAAAGTGCCTACATGGACAAGATGAAGCTTTTAGGAATTGTCTAGTTTTCAGGTTTCCCTCAGGTTTCCCTCAACAGGGACTTGTGTATGAAATGCATTCATTACCAGCCAAGAAGCTACACTGCTACAATCGCTCAAGAACATAAACCATGTAAGCACATATTTACACTGACTTGTCCTCTCAGGACCTGACGAAGGTATTAAAGGTTTATTTGTTGGTCATTAAAGTAATAGTTACTTTAGCACCAGAACTTCTGAAACATTTGAAAAACAAAAGAATTATATTGTGAACAATAAAGGCAAATAGCTACTTCAAAATGATCATTAATTTCTGTCACTAATTTGTAATATCAAAACTAAATTTGTTAAAAAACAAAATAAAGCAAACTGTGAAAATGAGTGATCAACTTGAATCATTCATTATACTGTAATTCACTTTACGCTAGCTGATCTCTATTATGATGTATAGATACACTGTAAAAAATGAATGTGATTTTAACGGTAAAATACTGTAAAAACAAAAAAAAAATGTAAATAGGTTAACAGTAAGTTCCCGTACTGTATACAGGGAAAAACTGTAAAAGCTCTTACCAGACATTTTATATAATTTTCACAGTAAAATGCTGTAAATTTGACAATTTTTAGAAGTAAAAAAGAACAAATCAATGTATAATTTACAGTCAAAAACTGTAAACTGATATTCCCACAATTCCCTGTGTGACACTCCACATTTGAAAGTATTTTATTTAAAAAAAATCATGTTTCTTAATAGTTTTTGTTATCAGTTATGTACATTGGAGTTCCCTTTCAGTCGGTCACTACTGACGTACGTCTCCGTTCCCTCCTTCAGGGAACGAGGGTTACATACGTAACCGAGACGTTTTATGTTACATCTTCTGTTGTTTAATGAATGTTTATTACATTATATAAGTGTTGTGGGTTACCATGATGGTGTTTTGCGTTTGCGTGAATGACTCTGTGCACCTTCTTTATATTAGTATATACTTCAGCTTGTGGAAAAGCTGTTTGTGATGAACTCTGATTCTTCATGTGGCTTTCTCTTTTACCACCTGCATTATTATGGTGGTTGTCAGTACTGTATATGTTAAAGGTACAAAACAGATTTTAGTAGTAGTGTGCATTGTTGAATTTACTGGTTTACATTCAAATTTTCTTGTTTGTAAATTACAGTTTTATACTGTAAAATTTACAGTTTGTTCTGTAAATGTGTTTACAGTTTTTCTGTATTTTTTACAAAATTATTCTGGCAACCACAGCTGCCAAAATTATTTTGTAAAAACTACGGAATATTTTTTACAGTGTATACATCGATGAGCCATTACATTATAACCACCCCCAGCATAGAGCAATGAGCACACATGGCAACCGAACGATCTTGAAATGGGCCCAAGATCATCAAGATTGGACTGTGAATGTTTGGAAGAAAGTGGCCTGGTCTGAAAAATCAAGATTCCTGGTGCATCACGTCGAAGGCCAAGCTTGGATACGCTGATTACCAACAGAGGCTATAGCACCAGGATACACTTTTGGGCAGACATAGGCCGGAGGCGGTTTTCTTGGGACACTTTAGGCCCCATTATCCCAATAGCACAATCCTTGACAGCTGTCAGGTATCTGAACATCGTTGCAGACCAAGTGCACCCATTCAAGGCAACGGTGTTCCTTGCCAGTGATGGCCATTACCAACAGGATAATACGCTATCCACACTGCCAGAATTGTCAAGGAGTGGTTCGAGGAACATGGTGGTGAATTTCTGTTAATGCCTTGGCCTGACATGAACCCAAGCAAATATTTGTGGTTCGACTTGGAAAAGCAGGTTTGCACTACATCACCAGCACCTCACAATGTATGGGAACTGGAAGACCTGCTGTTGACATTATGGTACCAGATACCCCAGGAGACCTATCGCCACCTCGTCGAATCAATGCCTTGCCATGTGGCCACTGTTTTGCAGGCTAAAGGAGGTCCTACAGGTTATTAGAAAGGTGGCCATACTGTAATGGCTCATCGGTGTATGATATCAGTATTATAGATCAGTGTTTCCACAATGTTTCAAATCAACACACCCCTTCCAACATCACAACTCGGGAAATCTTGTATAACCTAGAATTCCGAGTTTCTCACTCGTAAATATGACTTCGCTCAGTCATTAATCTGCTCGAAATACCTGCTGAATGTCATTCAAGCCAAGATGGTGAATATCACCTGTTTTTGGATACAATGGTTCAATGCCATTTATTTGACTGCAGGTGGCTGTTTTTTCCCCATCTGATCACATGGAATGCAGCAGGGAAACACTGAAGATTTTAGATTAGCCTACATGCAAATGAGTTAGCCTTAGGATGGTTATTAGCAAGGCTTGTGAACACAACTAAGATCAGGGGGGGCATAGTACTTTCAGCTGTTGACTTTTCCACAAGACACTCTCTCTGTGTGAATCTAGCAATTTGACATCTCATGCAACTGTGAATCTTTGATAATTAAGTTCAAAATTATTGTCGGTAAAACAAAGTGCTTGTCTAAAGCACTGTGGCTGAAATTACATATTCACATGTCTAGATTTGGTCAATGAAATCAAGTTGCACCTTATGCAAATCATCTGTTTTAAAGGGACAGTTTGCCCAAAAATGAAAATTATCCCATGATTTACTCACCCTCAAGCCATCCTAGGTATATATGACTATCTTCTTTCAGACAAACACAATCGGAGATATATTTAAAAATATCCTTAGTCCTCCAAGGTTTATGGTTGTGAATGGCTGCCCACATTTTGAATAAAGGCCTTCTGAAGCGAATCGATGCGTTTGTGTAAGACAAATATCCTTATTTAAAACTTTATAAAGTAAAATAGCTTCTGGCACAACAGCCATACGTACACAGTGCTGTGACGTTCTACACAATGATGACTTATTATGCGTTATAGCGTAGGGCATAGCATAGTACATCATGGCATAGTGTAGAACGTCATGGCATTGTGTACTACATCACAGAAGTTAATGCTTTTTGGACGTATGTCTAATGCGTATGGCTGTCGCGCCGGAAGCTCGTTATTTTACTATATAAAGTTTTAAATAAGGATATTTGTCTTACACAAATGCATCGATTTACTTCAGAAGGCCTTTATTAAACCCCTGGAGTCGTATGGATTAATTTTTTTTATGGATGGATGCATTTTTTTGTCTTCAAAATGTGGGCAGCCATTCACAACCATTATAAACCTTGGAGGACTAAGGATATTTTTAAACATATCTCCGATTGTGTTCGTCTGAAAGAAGATAGTCATATACACATAGGATGGCTTGAGAGTGAGTAAATCATGGGATAATTTTCATTTTTGGGTGAACTGTCCCTTTAATATAATAGATATGTCATCATCAACTCACCTTTCTGTAGCTCGAAATCTGTATGACATTTTTCTAATTGAACATAAAATGAGGTAATTGTATACATGAGGTAATTTTCCATACAAAAGGGGAAAAAATGAAAAGAAATCTGTTAAAAAAAAATACTACAACTGGTATTTGAACACAAGTCACCTTGAATTCTAATTGAAAGAACCAGAAATGCCTCTGGTACCCCCTAAAAGACAAACATACTATAGCTGCAATAAGTGTTTATGATTATAGCTCATGATATAACCTACTTTGCATAAATTTTGGTTTTGGGAACTAGAACATTCCAGGGATTTTCAACATAAGCTTTACTTTATATGCACCTGTTTACACCATTATGATTGATAGTGATTGAGAGAGAGAGAATTCAGAGCTAATGTTCATTTATAATCTAATCAAACCGATAAAGAGTCCTGCCGACTCTATAACACTCTCTCATCTTTCTGAAAATCAGCCCTAATAAATTTCATCTGAAGTATGGAAGCTCTCTCCCATGTCTGCAAGCGTAACACAGTCAGACTGTTTATAGCAGAATGATTAATGACATGTAAAAATGAAGAACAAAAAGAATCACATCTCTTCTTTTCAGACCCTTTAAAAGTGAAATTAGATGACACTGTTGGAAATCACATCACGTATAAAGTTAATTCATTTCTAGTCTTTCAAAACAATGATTGTGGACAGGACAAAAAAAATCTATTTGAGACAAGAGAGATATTTCAAGTAATATAGTAATTTCAGAGGCTAAACTCAATTTGTTAGTTGTAAAACTCAAACAGATACGCATGGGAGAATGTGAATTGTAAAGCTATTTGAGTGCCAGCAGAACAGAACTAATTCTAACCCCAATACTTGCAAATTTATTTAAATACACCATGTGAATATTAATATTAGCACCATTAAGAGGGTATTAAATACAACATATTTAATTTGTTATTTGCACAATGTTTTTTTTTTTTTTTTTTGGAGCTATGTGCATAATTAGTAGTAGATATAATGTTTATTACTCTTCATACTTATTATGCCAAGGGCTGTTGGGACCCCCAGTTATATCTGCACCAGAATATCATAGAGACACTTTTTCCTTGGGGTACTGTACAGAATCCCCATGTGGGGCCCCCAGTGGTCCTTGGGGCCCGGTCATATCTCTGCATAATAATGTCAAAGAAACATTGGGACTGGCTTGTTTTCTTTGGAGTAGTGTACTGAGTCCCCATGGGCCCCTATCACAACTTCAAAGATGAATGGAGTAGAGTCCTGGTGCAGTGAACTAAGATCTGTGTGGGGCCCCCAGCTCCCTTGAAGGCTTCAGTCATGTCTCATCACCAGAATATCACAGTTATCTGAGTAGACTCTTTTGACTTGGGGCAGTGTACAGAGGTCCCATGGTGTCCCCCTAAATGCCCCTTGAGACTCTTAGTCATAACTCTGCATGACAATATCAAAGAGACAGGGGGCAGGCTATTGTGCCCTGGTGCAGTGTACTGAGGTCCCATGTGAAGTCCCCAGCAGCCCTTGAGGGCCCTTTTCATATCTGTGCATCAACATATCAAAGAGACATGGGCACTTTTGACTTAGTGCAATGTATTGAGGTTTGTGTGGGTCCCCCAAGTCCCCTTAAGGCCCCAATCATGTCTAATCATCAGAATATTGTAGAGACCAGGGTGGGGTCTTACACCCTGGTGCTATGTATTGAGGCCCAATGTGGGAACCCCAGCAGCCCTTGGGGGCCCACTCATATCTCTGCACCAGAATATCTGGAGGGCCACTGTCCTGCAAAGTTTAGTTCCGTCCTTAATCAAACACACCTAAAAAATCTAACCTATGTCTTCAGGATTGATTGAAAAACTAAGTGTATTATTTCTGGCAGGTAACGTTAGTCAACCACCTGACTCTCAGCTGATCCACGTCTATCTATAGGAATACAATGCCTATCACAGCATCCCTATAATATAAGGTCCATTCAGTATTATCAGCAGCTTTATCACGCTGCTCTGGAGCTAATTAACCTATTCCATCCCCAGCTCCTCCTCTCGTCCAGTTGGGACTTGGCCTCTGATATACCTCTTTGAATCAGACTCATTTTTGTTGAATTATGTTGTTACACTAAATTATTGTCACTAAGAACTATAATGCTATCTGCATACCTTATGTTGGTTCTGTTCTGTTTACACTAAATGGGGTTATCGCTGCTCTCCCTGCTCTTATCCATGCTAGGCTGCATGGATGGGCAGGGAGTTCTTACCCAGAACAGAACCATACCATACCACCAATCTAAACTATATGCTAATTGTCAATCATCATTGAAGATAGTCCTGACAGAAATGAGACCAGGAAGACTCTAATGCCACGTCATTCATTCATACTAATAGGTCTGGCCAATCACTGCTTTACACCTGGAGTATATAAGCACTGAACTCTCTGTTTCACGTTCGCAGTTGATGAGCCTGACATTCCCCTCCATCCTCCCCACCACCTCCGCCCCTGCCTTCGTCTTCAGGCAGGACCAGCCGAATCTGCATCCCCCAGGATTTGGACTAAGGACGGGGTCTACGCCAAAACACTTATCTACACAACTAAACATGAATCATTGTAGCTCACCACCATCTGTTAATACTTTACGGAATAAATACCAAGAAAAAAATTTCACCTGCCCTGAGTCTTTCTGGTTGAATTTCAAGCAAGTGTGTTTGATTAAGGATGGAACTAAACTCTGCAGGACAGTGGCCCTCCAGTACCAAAGTTTCCCATCCCTGTCATAAAGACATGGGGGCTAGTTCTTCTTCCTTGGGGTAGTGTCCCCATGTGGGCCCCCAGATGGCCCTATCTCTGCATGAGGATAGAGATATGCACCCTTACGCCCTGGTGCAGTATATTGAGGCTCCATGTGAGACTCCCAGCAGTCCTTGGGGGCCCCAGGCATATCTTTGCACCAGAATACCATAGAGGCATGGGAGGCAGCTCTTTTCCCTTGGGTAGTGTACAGAGTCCCTGTGTGGGCCCTCAAATGACCCTAGGGACTTCAGTCATATGTCTACATGAGAATATCACAGGATATGGTTTCTTGCCCTGGTGCAGTGTACTGAGGCCCATGTAGAATCCCTAACAGCCCTTGGGCCCCCCAGTCATATCCTTGCAGTAGAATATCATACACTCTAAAAAATGCTGGGTTGTTTCAACCCAAATTTAAATATGGACAAACCCAACAGTTGGGTTAAAAATTTAATTAAAAAATGTAACCCGATGGCTGGTTTGTCCATATTTGAATCAAATTTGGGTTGAAACAACACATGTAGAAATATGGGTTCTGGTTCATTTTTCTTGTGGCAGTATATATGAATTTATCACCAGCACTCACATTTTGTTCAGAAAATATACCTATCTAGTGATTATTATCATTATGAGGGGCCAAAAGCCCTGGAGCATTATGCACTTTATGACACAGCATTTTATAACACTCTGTTATTAGGTTTCCACGCATGCACGTCGGTGGACAAACATTGCAGTGATGCAGGGAATGAGACCCTGGGGAGGGAAAGAGAGAGAGAAAGACAGAGTCTAAAAGAGGAATAGGCTTTATGACGCTCGCTACTGAAAAGAGAACAAACTGATCCTGCCAACAAACATCCTTTGATGGAGCTGAACTCAATTGAATTGAGTCAAATCTAATTCCACTGAACTGAAAGCAGGCAGAGAAAGAAAGCCAGAGAGAGATATGGATGGAGGGTGAAAGGAAGAGAGGACCGGGGAAGCGGATTAGAGTCTCCAGAGATGTGGCAGTCGTCTGAACAGGTGTTTGTCGAGGGAGAGAGAGAGACACTGGAGTAAACTGAACTGCAGCGGCAGGTTCTCTGTAGGTGTGTAAGTATGCTGCACTGTTTGATGTGTGGAGAACTGAACTGATTTTGATGTGCAGTCCTGTGTGGATTGAGCAGGGGAGATATGTCACACACATGCACACCCAGAGATGGGCTTTCTGATGTCTGTAGTTATTGACTTTTCACTTCTCTGACAGCTGCCTGTTTTCCATTCAGGGACAGGCCACACACACATACGCACACCCTTCATCCCTGCTATCCCTGATAGCGCCTGCCAGTCAGAAGTCGTTCAGCGGAGAGGAAGTTCCTAGGATGCCACTGCCAGAAAATACAAGCGTCTGCTAAAGAAATGGAAGTTACATCAAAAGCTGAGGTATAAAGGGGTTAATTATCCTTGTCCAGACATACACACATTTTGGAGAAAATCACATGTGCTGGCCATGAGCAGAACATAATAATATATATTAATATTCTGTATGCATCAGTTAATCACTGTCACACTAGCAAGAATGCTGATATTAAGAACAACAGCATAATTGCAAGTGTGATATTTCTTTTATACAACAATTCAATAAACAACTGAATGAGTATCTTACATTTTAGACAAAATACTACATTACTATTTTATTTTGCCAAAAAAAAAAAAAGTTCCAGACGTAGCCAATGCAGAATCAACCACTGCGTGTCTCTGTGCAATCTGTTTCATTTCTGAATGAATCATTGTTTTTGCATTAATTGGCTGAGTGAATAATTCAGTGACTCAGTCATTTGTGGTCACCTACCAGTGTAATCTGAAGAAAGAGCCACTAATAAATCCCAACCAATAATATAAAGACTGATAGCCCAATCTGGAACTCCACTCTGCCAATCAAATTTGAGGACTAGAACTAACTGTTACATAAACCTATTTTATATTTTTATAAATTTTTGGTAACACTTTACAATAAGGTTCCATTTATTACCAGTAGTTAACACAGATGAACAATGAAAAATACAGCATTTAATCTTAGGTAATGTTAATTTCACCATTTACTAATACATTATTAAAATCAAAAGTTGTATCTCTTAATATTATTTAATGGACCGGAGCTACCTGTTTAACAGTAACAATAAACAGTTGTATTTTTATTAACTAACGCCAACAAAGATTGATTAAAGGTCCATTGTGTAATATTTAGGAGGATCTATTGACAGAAATGCAATATAATATACATAACTATGTTTTCAGTATACAGTTGCAAGAAAAAGTATGTGAACCACTTGCAGAATCTGAAAATGTGAAAAATTTTGACAAAATAAGAGAGATCATACAAAATGCATGTTATTTTTTATTTAGTACTGTCCTGAGTAAGATATTTTGCATAAAAGATGTTTACATGTAATCCATAAGACAAAAAAAATAGCTGAATTTATTAAAATTAGCCCATTCAAAAGTTTGTGAACCATTGATTCTTGTCCTCAGTGTGAAAAGACGGATCTCAAAATCATTCAGTCACTGCTGTAAAGGGTTCAAATATGCAAATAATGCTTGAAAACTGAAGAATCTGCAGGACCTGGAGGATTTTTCTGAACAACAGAGCTCAGTTTAACTGCTCAGAACAAACAAGGGACTCATGAACAACCATCACAAAACAAAAAAACAGTCGTAGATCATCCAGGTAACCACACACAGAATTAAGAATCAATGGTTCACAAACTTTTGAACTGGGTTATTTTAATAAATTCAGCTATTTATTTGTCTTGTGGATTATATGTAAACATATTTTATGTAAAATATCTTATTCAGGACAGTACTAAACAAAAAAATAACATGCATTTTGTATGATCTCTCTTATTTTGTTAAAATTATTCACATTTTCACAGATTCTGCAAGTGGTTCACATACTTTTTCTTGCAACTGTATATAGACCTTACATAATGAACCGTTATGTTTTTATTACTTTAGAATGAGCCATTTCTATCTACTGTACATACATCGCAGGTCCTCTTACAACAGGGGTTCCCAACCGCAACACCGTAATAAAAGTCGCGTCTGGTGTAGACACGGGCTGCGTCTGAAACCGCCTACTTCTCTACTATTTAGTAGGCGAAAAGCAGTAGGCGAGCGAATAAGTATGTCCGAATCCTTAGTATTCAAAAACGAATAGGCGAGAATTACCTGGGTGACGTTCTAATTCTCGTGAGATTCGGATGTGCGTCTACTTAAAGTGCGTCCGAATATGCCTACACTGTAAAACATTTTCAGCTGGTTAAACTTAAAAATGAAAGTTCACCTGCTGCCTTAAAAATGTGAGTTAACTCAACTAAACATAAGTTAACTCAACTTGAAGATAAACTTTGTTTCAACTCACAAATAGTCAAGACAATGCATTATTTTAAGTTTAAATTTTAACTTAAAGTAATGCGTTGTCTTGACTATTTTTGAGTTGAAACAAAGCTTATTTTCAAGTTGAGTTAACTCACATTTTTAAGGCAGCAGGTGAACTTACATTTTTAAGTTTAACCAGCTGAAAATGTTTTACAGCGTACTTACCTACTATACAGTAGGGGGAAAGCAGTAGGCGAGCGAATAAGTATGTCCGATACCTTAGTAATCATAAATGAGTAGTCGAGAAGTTCCCGGATGGCCTACTGCTTTCGCCCAGATTTTTGAGTGCTCATCCGATGGATACTTTTCTATCCCAGGAGGCCACAGGAGAGGATACGTCATAATCGAACAAGGAGGAGAAACGCGACGTGGGTGTTTTCAAATGTCAGTATTGAGAACCAAAAACACGGTTGCTTGTTTTAAAATCGCATTTGTTGAACTACTGTAGAGTAAACTGTTGAAGTGTTGAATGTGTAAAGATGCTAGACAGTATAGTTGTGATTTTGCAGTAAAAACATGATTTATTATGTATAGATAACAGGGGAGCTCTAGTAAACACACATAACTTAATTCATCAAAGTGGATTTACATATTCTAAACCATATACATCTTAAAGATGCTTACTGAATGTTTATTTAACATCTGACAGGAAAATCGTCTTTAAGTATGAGCACATCACAACATGAAATAGACATCTGAGTGAGTGATGTGTGCTATTTGTAGAATTCACTGTTGTCAACACTGTTTACATTACATGAATGAAAGTAATGTAAATAAATAAATGTACAAGTAACTAGACATAAGTTATCTATTTTATTTGTCCATTAGTACTGTTGATAAACTAAGGAACATTTGTATTGGATAAGAAGTGAGTTAACACATCAACTACCTCAACATGTAAATGTAGATTTGAGCACATAAATCTCAGAGAAAACTTGAATCTTGTCTGGATGTTACAGGGACAGATGATCACACGTGTGTTTATCCGGTGAAGAGAGGCTGATGAAGGAATGCTGTCATCAAAGGCTTTGAGTGAGTAGACTACAGAAATGAATAAAAAATCTATTTAAATCATATGTTGTAGTTTATTTTAATTATTGTAATTTCAAACAGAGTCATTACAGCACTTTTCTGATTCTTGATTTCAGTGCATTTGCTGCAGAGCTTTTGTGGTGGAGCAGGACCTGCAAGGAAAGGTGATGGCGGCATTTGTGGGGAAAAAAAGGGAAAACCTGAAACAAAAATATAAAGTAAGATCATTTTGTTACTTCTAATACAGAAAGCAAATGACATTGTGCTGTTAAAATGACTGCTTTTGTATTATGTTTATGTTATTAAGTGTGCATTGAGGATGTAATTTTGGTCAAGTTTGTTCTGCTGGTTTCTGTCCACACAATGGAGCCCAACTTTCATAAGCTTCAAAAGCATCATCAAATAATGTCATGAAGCTTCTGGAAGTCAGGTTCCATTGACTGATATTGTATGAACAGAAACCAGCAGGACAAACTTGACCTAAATCACCTTTTGTGTTCAGAAGAAAAAGGAAACAAAATGAACACAGGGATTGAACAGCGTGAAGGCAAGTAAATAATGACTGAATTTATATGTTTGGGTGAAATAATCCTTTATGCCCCCAAATAGAAATTGTATGAAATGTATGTATGCATTTATATTATAGTACTACCTTGAAAAAGTAAACTTTAAGAAATAAGCAGCTTTATTGAGCGTTTGTGCCCGAGACACTAACAAAAAAGGATTTACAAAAATCAAATTTACATTTATGCGTTTGGCAGATGCTTTTATCCAAATTGACTTACAGTGCTCTTATTACAGGAACGATCCCCCTGGAGTAACCTGGAGTAAAGTCTCTTGCTTAAGGAGGTGACGGCTGTGGAGATCGAACCTTCTGCTTACCAGTTCAGTGGTTTAGCCCACTACACCACAAAAGTAATAAAATTACAACAAAAATTAGCATGTAGTTAAAATATATAATATATAATATATAAAAATATTAAATGAAATATGGCAAGAAACAGAATGCTGACATGAAGGAATTGTAAAATGTTTTAAATGTTTTACAGGTAGACATGCTTATGGAGAGCAGGCACACACATGTTTGGAGCAGACACAGCGGCAACCAGATTGTCCTGCACATCTTCTCCCACACTTGCTTCAAGGTTGTGGGGTTCAGGGGTCCATCATCATGGTCTTCCTCATCTTCTGGGTCAACGATGTCCTCATTGAGAAGAGCAGCAATGAGGGACATTATGGATGGCAAAGACAGGCGAAGGTGTTCACGGTGGTCAGCTGCTTCATCAAAATAAAGCTGGAGAATTGGCACAGCTGTGTTGAGATGGCAGTATAATCTGGGGTTCACCGCCTGTAAATACATGATTGTTAGAACAATAAGTTTGAATAAAGCTTTGTTTCGTGTGTTGTTGACTTGTATATGTATTTATTTATTGTGATGGTTACTTTTATTCATTCTTTTACTCATTTATGTTTCCTATTGTTGTCAGTAAATTATTATTTATTTTATTAATTCATGCATTAATTCATTGCTTGACTGAAAATGGAGATGTATTCACATCGGCTGTATGATTGTCTAGTGTGTATTCATGCATAGCTATGTCATATGACAAAACAAATTGCATTTTGCTTGTTTTACGAAAGAAGTAAAACGAAAAGTAATATAATTAAGTATTGGTCAGCATTTATCATTATTATTGTGTGTGTAATTGTTAGGGTGGGCTATCAATGCAATTCATTCTGGGGTAATCTTAATTTTTTAAGTAGTGATACTTACATTTTTTTTAGTATAAAATCAACAGTCTTCTTCAAAGGCGAGATCTTCGAACAGCTGCCCGATGTCTAATTTGTGCAGATATTGCAAACGCTGAGGAAAACCATTAGGGCTGGGTAAAAAATATTGATTTCTCGATTTTAATCGATTCTCATTTTTACGAATCGATATCGATTCTTAAATCCCAAGAATCGATTAGTCTAGTCTGTTTTCAGTTGATGAATGAACAGAACATGTAGCGCGCCTCCCATTCAATAAATCGCAATAATCTTTGTGCTTTGTTACTTTTGATATGAAGCAAAGTCTCAGATTTCAAATGACGTCCATCTTATTATGAGATTCAAAAAATAAATACCGTTTTGGCACTGTTTAATGTGACATGACAGATCGCTTTAGCGCCTCAGTTAAAGAGAAGCGGCAGCACGGAGTGCATGTGAACATCCTCTCCTCCGCTTTAATACCAGTTACAGCGCGAAATAAACATTACTAAACATCTGAAGGTATGTCAAAATAAACAGTACAACTTACCGAAATCCATATCATGTCTCTTGTAATAGCTCAATCAGTGTTTCAACCTCGGAAAGACGTCAATAAAACAGCTTGTAAACAATGTCACGTAATGTCACATTTACCTCAGAAAAACATATTCAGTGACCATAAACTCATTAGTCAGCTAGAAAAGTGAACTCTAGAAAGCAGCATTCTGATATAGCTATGCACCGTTACATATTCATTATAATGTTCTTCAATATTTAATGCATGTTTGAATAAATCAGTTATGACAGCCACGATTTAAATGTTTATATTTAAAAAAAAAAAAACGAATTGGAGTAGAAATATGATTATGTAATTCTAAACTTTATTTATTATAAAAAAACATAATTGAGTGTAATTTAAGTGTTTGTATATTTATCTGAGTGGAGCTCACAGACACCAGGATGGATTAACTCAGTGGTTTTAGTTCTCAGATTTGGCTCCCTTGTTCTGGAAACCAAAGTGTTTCTGTTTAGATGCCGTATATACAGCGTATCTTTAGGCATATTTGTACCTAGTAAGTTAATTTTAACCTTCAATATTATAGTAAAGTAGTACCAACTGACTCCCATGTGTAGTTTACAGCATTAGTTGACTGATATACTACATCCAAAATAATCGATATCGAATCGAAATCGTAATCGAATCGAATCGTGAAAATTGTGTCAATACCCAGCCCTAAAAACCATACTAGGTAGGGTTGTCGAATTACTGGTGCAATGAGGTATTAGTACACCTGTTGCTCATATCTTTATTTTTATTGCAGAACTTATAATTACATACAAGATCAGGGAAAATACCATGGTTGTATCTTTAACAATGAACAATAATAATGACAAAAAAAAAAAAAAAACATAAATATGGGTTTAAAAAAGCATGATGACGAGGTTAAATACCTTTGAATACATCACCGTAATGCATAAAAAAGTATTTATTTTATTTATTTATTATTTATAAATAAATTTGCCATTGATTGAACAAAAAAAGGAAAACATAAAGGAGATTTATGCCACTTTTGCTTGTGGATGAACATTTTTGCATATAAAATAAATAAATTAACAACATATTCAAAAGATCACGATTTTGGGTTTTCGTAACAAAAAATAAACTGTGGGTCACATTAGTAGGGTTCAAAATATAAGAACTTAAATTAACCCAAAATGTATTGGTTATACTACAATCACAAAACAAATGGGCAGCTGTTTCTTCAACAAGACAACAAAATGAGCAAGTTTAATCAATATCAAGATATTTACAGATAGATGAATTAAACCTGTCCCTCATATCTTTTAATGTGTTGCGTTTGTGATAACGTCGTAGGTCACATGATAACGTTAACATGGCAGATGATATCCGGATCGCATTCATACTCAACGAGATTTGGCTATTAAGTACCTACTCTTTTAGAGCTCGTTAAGTAAGTACTTATTGAAATTAAGTACCTACTCATTGAGTAGGCGGTTTCGGACGCAGCCACGGTGTTACATGTTAAGCCGCCATTTTGCACCAGCATGTTTCTACAGTAGCCCTAAATGGACAAACTGCTCTACAGAGCGCGTTTTGTCACTATGTTCTTCTTCTTCTTTTTCGTTAGTGACAATGCAAGCTGCCTCTAAAAACACCATGTTGAATACGCATGAAGAAGTAGTAGTAGTAGTAGTAGTATTCGTCTGGTTAGAAGCAGAGACTGTTCCTTGTTAGAAGTAAGAAGAAACCTCATTGCTTGACTGGCTACTCTCTGTTGTCTCAGACGATGACATCTTTGTCCTGTGTCAGCCACCGCAGCTTCTCTGTGTGCTTCGAAAGGGAAGGGTGAGTGGTGGACTGAGCCGTTGGTTGCAATTTGCAACCTCACAGCTAGTGCCACTAAAATTTACACACTGCACCTTTAATACTTTAACAAATGTATTGCTCATTGTTAGTTAATGCATTAACTAACAGTAACTAAATGAGACCTTATTGTAAAGTGTTGCTACATATTCTAATGCATTCTCGGATACAAATGCATGCTAATACACTGAATGATGTTTGTCCAATGATGATTGCTTAAATAACAAAAAAGCTATATCTGCAATAAACAGCCTCACAAAGCATCTTGTTTGTTCCAAACCTTCCAAATGTTCTGGTTTCTGGCAGATATTTTACACAAAATAGAGTAAATATCTCAAAAAGCTAACTATCATAGTCCTTGCAAAAATAGAGACCAACAGTACAGACTATGCATAACAACAGAAACACTGCTCACAGCAGGCGGTTTGTGGATGGACAGTAATTGTTTTGAAATGTTTTGAAGGTGGAGGATTTGTTACACAAGTAGTGTTTTGACAGCTATATACTTTAAAGGGAATGAATGCAGAGATTGTGGATAATTGAGAAGCTGCGCCTGCTAATTTGTCCCCTTTTATGCAGTTTCGCTAAAAATGTTAAAGCTAAAAAGACTAGATTTACCTGACTCATTCCCACCAGGATGCATAAGGGGCTGTTCAAAGAAATTGTGATAATTTCTCAAATGTGCATACGTGTGATTCAGAGAACGAACGTACACACAAAAAACGTGTGTATAACTCTCTTCAAATTTATAAATCGCAAATGATCTTGAAATTGTGGCCAGCTGAATGGTTTCAGATCTCCGCCTTGTAAACGTTAACTAATCAATGTCATTAACATATAAAAGATCACCAGTCAACGTCCAAATCCTTTACTTGAGAATGGCGAGTGGCAAGAATTGCTTTGATTTCCAAATACGAGGAGTACTCCGACTAGGGTGACCAGATTTATCATGGTGGAATACGGGATGGGTGAGCAAGGGGTGGGCAATATGACCATGATATGAGAAAAAAATTTACAAACAATACGACAAATACGATAGAGATACAAATTAAATAAACGTGTTTTTCAGATACAGTAGGTTTATTTATCATGTATATGTTTATTTAACATCTTTTGTTGTTTGATTAACATTAATGACAATATTTAATTAGGCTACTGTCCCTTTAAGACCGAATTCATGGATGTAATATACTGACACTTATCCGATTTCCACCCACCTGTTTATGTCCACTTAAGCCATAAGTTATAACCGACTGTATTTACATGAGATACTCCACGCGATGGACATTTTGAAAAACTATGCATTTGACCATTCAGACGCATGGAGAACTGATCGCGGCTGTCTGAGAGAACTGGGATCGCGCGCAAGGAATGAGAGAGCGCGCGTGCGAGAGAGCGCTTCTGGTGTGTGTCATTCAGCGCGATTCCGACTATCAGCCTTCACTAACGGCAAGTTAATCAATAACGAATTGTGATTGGATGGTAATTTTGTTCTATGACGAATTGATTGGGCTGTTCTCGCGTGACAGAACACTTACTACTCATTGATTACCCAGTCGTAAAGAAATTTTAGAAAAGATGAAATACGGGACAAAACATGATTTTTTCTTAATAAGTCGGGACACTAAAAATGGAGCTGAAATACGGGACTGTCCCGGGAAAAACGGGACGTCTGGTCACGTTAACTCCGACTCTCTGCCACAAGCAAAGGTCTGTATGTCTGCTTTGACCCTGGTGTGGCACTAAGCACTTTTCCAAGTCAAAGACCATTTTTATAAATATGAACGATGCCATGTATTTTAGAAACATTTTACAAATGATGCCCCCTTATCTTTTGCAGCATTTTCTGCATGACACGCCATTCTAAAAAATGTGGCGCTCAAGTTAAAGGGATACTCCACCCAAAAATTCTCCTGCTGTCCCAGATATATATGACTTTCTTTCTTCAGAAGTACACAATCAAAAATTTTTAGAAAAATAATCCATTTCTGTGAGTCTATATAATGCAACTGTACGGGACTTCTAAAGTTGAAGGTTCAAAAACCAAAGTGAACATCACAATGTTAATCCATAATAATCCAATTAATGAATCAATGTCAAGTCACCTTTATTTATATTGCACTTTATACAATACAGATTATTTCAAAGCAGCTTCACAGTAATAAACGAAGGAATTATGTAAACATCAAATATGAGACAAATTCAAATTCCGCTGTAAAGCAGCTCTAAAAAGACAATAGTGTCATTATTCAGCTGAAGTCATTTCAGTGTTGATTCAGTTCAGTTCAATAACTGTAAGGTTCATCAATTATGAAACGGGTTCAATTCAGCTATACGCAGCTCTACAGAAGACAATAGTGTAATTTTTCAGCTTGAGTCAGTTCAGTATTGATTAGATTCAGTTCAATAACATCCAACAACGTGTCGGTGTTGTAAAATTCGTCAAAAATTCGATGAAGTCAAATCTCTCCTCTGGCCAAATGAACGAACATGGTGTGATTTATGAAGAGCATTGAATTTGCATTAAATGAACTCAGAGATGTATTATTTTCTAAAAACTTTGTTGGTGTTCATCTGAAGATAGAAAGACATACATCTGGGATGGCATGAGGGTGAGTACATTTTTATTTTTGGTTGAAGTATTCCTTTAAAAAAAAGTTGAACTTTTAAAAACGTGAACGAAGGTTTGGTGTTGCTGGTTGCACGTGTTGGATAAATTATATTTAAGCTTTTGAAACATCTATGGCATGTTCAACAGTGAGAGGAGCATCATTTCCACAAGTCTCTGTGGTTGTGGAGTGAAGACATCATTCTGATGAGAGCTGACAGGAAGAGGTGAACGAGAAGAGAACACAGAATAACGAGAGAGAGAGATGGAAAGAAGGTACTGTGAAAGGGCAGATCTCCACCTATCACCATTCTTTTTTTTTTCTATCTGTTTGTCATAAAGATGAAAGAGTTTAAACTTCAGACAGATATCAAAGCCTGTCAATACATACACGCACATCACTGCAGCTCTAATAAAGACATCACCTGTGAGACAAAAACTTCAAGAGAGAGTGTGAGTTACATCAGCCCCGCTAACATATGCTAATATGCCAGTATACAGATGGTATGGGGTGACGTGGGGAGGTCAGATCCAGTATCACGTCCACATGGATTTAGAAGACATGAGCTTGGAGTAGATGAAGTTCAGAAATAAAACCATCCCCAAATACATTGATGCTCTTACAGAAATGTTTCCACAAAAAATACCATAATATCTGAATTTGGGATTCACAATCAGCTTCACACTTCCAGTCTACATGAGGAGATGAAATTTGGTTAATAAATTTATCTGTCATATATTTGCATAACACAAATCATGAAAATGACAGTGCTTGTCCTGTTTTGTCGATGCGCCTACTGTCTGATATTGATACTAGCAAAAAAAAAAAACAACAAACAAACAAACAAACAAAAATGTACTGTTACTATAGTTGCCACTTGTGGTGATAGCAATTTTTTTGTTTGCAAGCGATCCATTAGGGGACTTATTGTGTACATACCTGCTTTTACATTGTAGGCTATATATACAGTACATACACTGTAATTTACACCGATCAGGCATAACATTAGGACCACTGACAGGTGAAGTGAATAACACTAATTATCTCTTCATCACGGCACCTGTTAGTAGGCGGGATATATTAGGCAGCAAGTGAATATTTTGTCCTCAAAGTTGATGTGTTATAAGGAAGAAAAATGGGCAAGCATAAGGATTTGAGTCCTTTTGAGTCCATTTGAGTCCAGTATCTTTCAAAAGTGTACCAAGGAAAGAACAGCGGTAAACCGGAGACAGGCTCATGGGCGGCCAAGGCTCATTGATGGACAGTGCATCACAGTTTGTTGCATATGGGGCTGCATAGCTGCAGACCAGTCAGGGAGCCCATGCTGACCCCTGTCCACTGCCAAAAGCACCAACAGTGGGCACGTGAGCATCAGAACTGGACCACGGCGCAATGGAAGAAGGTGGCCTGGTCTGATGAATCACATTTTCTTTTACATCACGTGGATGGCAGGGTGCGTGTGCGTCGCTAACCTGGGGAACACATGGCACCAGGATGCACTATGGAAAGAAGGCAAGCCGGCGGAGGAAGTGTGATGATTTGGGCAATGTTCTGCTGGAAAACCTTGGGTTCTGCCATCCATGTGAATGTTACTTTGACACGTACCACCTACCTAAGCATTGTTGCAGACCATGTACACCCTTTCATGGAAACGGTATTCCCTGGTGGCTGTGCCCTCTTTCAGCAGGATAATGCACCCTGCCACAAAGAAAAAATGGTTCAGGAATGGTTTGAGGAGCTCAACGAGTTTGAGGTGTTGACTTGGCCTCCAAATTCCCCAGATCTCAATCCAATCGAGCATCTGTGGGATGTGCTGAACAAACAAATCCGATCCATGGAGGCCCCTCCTCAGAACTTACAGGACTTAAAGGATCTGCTGCAAACATCTTGGTGCCAGATACCACAGCATAACTTCAGGGGTCTAGAGGAATCTATGCCTCGACGGGTCAGGGCTGTTTTGGCAGCAAAAGGGGGACCAACACAATATTAGGAAGGTGGTCATAATGTTATCGGTGTAATTCTCTTATTTTTTAAAACAAAAAATACCACAAACCTGTCTCTAATCGTACCTATATCCCACCTCAGTAGCAGCAAAAGCGTTTTGCAATACAACATGAACACAATAAGTACATTGTACCTACAGTGTTGGGGAGTAACTAGTTACGTAACGGCGTTACATAATTTAATTACAAAATAAATGTAACTGTAATTCGTTACAGTTACTGATAAAAAAAATGATTAAATTACAGTTACTTATGAAAATGTTAATGATTACAAAGGGGGTTATATTTTCTGAAAAAAGCTATGTTACAGTATATGATCACGCTATCATTCATTCAAGGGCTATTAAACCATTGAAGCATGATAAGACGCAAAAATAAGAACTTAAAATCTGTACTGGCACACGTCTGTGAATCTCCTGTCTGTGTGACACATACACACCCATGTGCTCATACAGAGTGCTGCCGCATTGAGTTCTCTTTCGCGCAAAAACACACAAAAGTATGCCAAAATGTCCACTTTGTCAAGTGTTTTTTGTTGTTGTTTTTTAATGTGTTATAGATAGCTGTTTAGCCATATTAGATTAGCTGTTTAGTCTAGGCCCACCCGTAGCTCCGACCCCTGGTCTCCACATTTGTAAACACAGCTACTGCCCTGTGTCCTGGTAGAAGTGTTTTTGAAGTGTCTTTGAAAACAAGTGTGACAGCACTGCAGGGTATTTTGGCAACCTTTTGACCATTGCTTCTTCATAACAAACAAATAGATTCACAGTTGTCAGAAGGTTCATCTCTTTCCCACAACTGGACTGGAGAAATGTATGACAACGGCTACTCCCGGGCCACATTCGAGCGGGAGGTGAAGGGGAAAAGCTGTGGCTACTACACGAGGATTATGTTCTTCTTTTTGTTTCTGATCCAGTCCCTCATCATCTCCAGTTTGGTTCTCTTCTGTGTGTACAGCCAGCCCAAGAAGACCGCCGAAGAGAAGAGAGTAGAAGAGCTGGAGCAGGCCTTAAACAAGCTCTCTACAGACAACACTCCGAAAAGAGAAAGCTGACCTCACCGGTGCCCTCAAAGTAAAAGACTGGAGAGAAGAATGCGGCAGACAAAGAGATAGCAAATCTGATGTTTTGAAAAATGTTTCCAATGTTTTGGTTAGTGGGGCTCAAAACAATTTTACTATATCAGACTCTATTGACTTTCAATGTATGGACAAAATAAACAGACATTCTTTAATTTTTCTTTTTCTTTTGTGTTCCACAGAAGGAAGAAAGTCATACAAGTTTGGGATAATATGAGTGTGAGTAAATGAGGAGTGAAGTTTCATTTTTGTGTGAACTATCTCTTTAATTCTAAGATACTATTAAGTTAATCGTCTGTGATTACCTTTAAATTTGTTAATTGTACCCTTGGTATATTTATCTTGTAAACCTAACCTTAACAATCATTAATAGTTTGATTTTGAATGGCTGTTTTACAGGCTCTTTGTGAGGTCAATAAAATTAAGCTTTCAAGCACTCGAAATACTCCACTACCATGTCCACCAAGCAACAACAATCAAAATGGTGAATGCAATAACCGATCAATGAATTCATCAAATTCATGAATGGACTGTCCTGTAGACGTGGCTCTCTTTTCTCTTGTCAGGTGAAATAAAATCTGTGAATACTCTTCTGGATCAGCAGAAAGTTCTGTATGGTATCCTTAAGAGTAACTTCAGCCAGACAGCCTTAAAGCTGACTTGGACAACGCAGTGAAGGATAAAAACGAGCATCATACCCAGGTGATACAACTGAGACAGGAAAACATGAATTTGAAATCCCAGCTTGATGTTTACACCAAGAAATGCAAAGAAGACTTTGCAGACTCCCTCCAAGGCATCCAGACGGTCACAAATGCCTTCCTAACAAAAATTGATAACTTCTTCACCAACTCATGTTTCACCTCACCTGCCAGAAACAGGAAGAACAGATGAATGTGATTCGCTCCAACTGCTCCAGCCTTTTTTGGCAGGTGAAGGACAAGTTCCAGAGCTACCTGGACAATGTGGGAGTGAAAGTCTCGAACATTCAAAAACAGAGCAGCTGGTTGGAAGTACAGAATATGAGGCTGACTTCAGAACTGGACAAGTGCAAAACAGGTTGAGAGAAAGAGGCTGCAGAGAGCAGCAAAAAACTGCAGGACACCCAACAGACGTATGACAGACAACTGGAGCAGCTTCTCAGGGAGCAAAGCAGACTGACGGATGCCAAAGATTTGCTAGACGCCCAGTTTGCTGTGAAGGACGCCACCCTCATATCTCTGCAAAATGGCTGCGTACAACAGGTAGGAGTTATGTTGGGAAGAATAACGATGCCTAAAACATCTGAAAAATTGTGATCATGTTTGAATGATATAGAGCAGGGGTGTCCAAACTCGGTCCTGGAGGGCCACTGTCCTGCAGTGTTTAGCTCCAACTTGCCTCAACACACCTGCCTAGAAGTTTCTAGCCTATAGTAAGACCTTGATTAGCTGGTTCAGGTGTGTTTAATTAGGGTTGGAGCTAAACTCTGCAGGACAGTGGCCCTCCAGGAGCAGGATTGGACACCCCTGTTATAGAGTGTACCACACTGTAAAACTGAACAGTGAAATTAATTAAATTAAATGAGTTTGTATATAAATAATAATGAATAATGAAAGTTCATTGTACTTAATAGAAAAATGTTGCATGAACTCAAAATTTGATTGTAGTAAGCGGAACTTAATATGATTGAGTTGCAGCCGTTTTCTAATTCCCAGCATGCTTTGTGTCAGATATAAATGTTGAAATTAAGTGATATTTTGTGTGTTTTTGCACAAGATTAACATAGAGAGACATAAATTAGTGTTTCTTATTGTGTTATATTGGGATTTACTAGGGCTGTGACGGTGGCAATTTTTTTACTACCGCGGTGGGAAATCACCAACAACCACCGGTGTTGCGGTGGTGGGGTCCGGGTTGGTTTTATATATATCTGAGGTTGCGTTAGACTTGCGTTTCGCCGTCATTTTGATGGACAGGATCGTAAAAAAAATCCGTCATAATCAATTATTACCCGTCATTTTAATTTTTATATTTTAATGATAAAACATTTAATAGCTTCTGATTTCGTCCACATTTTCATTTTTATTCACGAACTTACAGGATAAGCAAATAGGCATAGGCTATGCATTTATATTATGAAAAGAAAGTTGATCAAAGACTGCGTCACTCGTGAGTGAGTGAGTGAATGCGATCATCCTTTCCTCTTTACTACTGTACAGAACGAAATAAACATGAATGAAAATAAAAAAAATATGTTGAAAGATACAGTAGCTTACCGAAATCTGTATCACGTCAGTTCAATCAGTGTTGCAAACAATGTCACGTAACATTATACCTCAGAAAAGCCAGTCGTTGACCATAAACTTATAACGTTAGTCAGCAAGAAAAATAACAAAACGAACCATTTAAAACAAAACGAACTGGATTAGAAACTTAAATATGTAAGTAAGTATAAGTATTATAACTTTATTATTATAAAATGGACTTAACTGGGTGCTCGCCTGTGTGTATCGTTTTCATTTTATTCTGGAGACTCGCGCTCTGCTGCCACACTGGAGCGCACTCACCACCAACTGGACAGGGGTGGGAATTACAGTTACAAGCAACATCAGCCTCAGTAATCTGTCAAAATGACGGACAGGCTGCAGATTTTTTCCGTCACCGCTATTCCGTCAATGACGGAAAATTTTCGGTTAACGCGACCTTTGAGATTATATATATATATATATATATATATATATACACGTCACACTACCGCCGGTGACACTCCACGACCGCGGTGGCGCGGTTGTCATGCCTACCGTCACAGCCCTAGGATTTACAGGGAGTTCTGTTATGTTAGTTTTGTAGGG
This sequence comes from Mylopharyngodon piceus, assembly GCA_039654765.1. Lineage (NCBI taxonomy): Eukaryota > Metazoa > Chordata > Actinopteri > Cypriniformes > Xenocyprididae > Mylopharyngodon > Mylopharyngodon piceus. The sequence continues at coordinate 24,481,375 of CM077456.1, forward strand.
TTACCATTTTGGTGAAGAGTAGAGCCAGTGGTTAGGTTGAGGATGGGCTACAAAACTTTTAAAGGGTTAGTTCACCCAAAAATGAAAATTCTGTCATTAATTACTCACCTTCATGTCGTTATGAAGCGACAAGAATACTTTCTGTGTGGCAAAAAAACAAAATAATGACTTTATTCAACAATATCTAGTGATTGGTGATTTCAAAACACTGCTTCATGAAGCTTCGAAGCTTTACGAATCTTTTATTTCGAATCAGTGGTTCAGAGTGTGAAAGTCACGTGATTTCAGTAAACGAGGATTCATTACGTCATAAGTGTTTCGAAATTTCAATGGTTCGCGTGACTTTGGCAGTTTGATTCACGCTCCGAACCACTGTGCTTTGAAATCGCCTATCACTAGATATTGTTGAATTAAGTTGTTATTTTGTTTTTTGGCGCACAAAAAGTATTCTCGTCGCTTCATAACATTAAGGTTGAACCACTGTAGTCACAGGAACTGTTTTAAATATGTCTTTAGTACCTTTCTGGGCATTTGAATGTGTTAATTATATTGCTGTCAATGTGTGGAACGACATGAGGGTGAGTAATTAATTACATAATTTTCATTTTTGGGTGAACTAACCCTTTTTAAGACCACTTATACTGTATGTTGTTTGATTTTATACATCCAAGTACAGTATATAGTGTCATTCTCTTTGATATTTATAATATCATGTGTTATTTGCTATCTAACATTAAACCAAGATCTGAATGTGATGTTTATGTAAATGAACTGTATGTAATTAACATTACGATGAGTGGGGCGAAACTGAGAACTGTGGGAGTGAACGGATGCTGGTGACGTGACCTGTGCACCACACTGACCTTGCTCCGTTCACCCGGCTCTCAGCCCCGCCCCACTTGTCACAAAAATTTTAGTTTACTTAAATGTTTTGAGGTAATAAGTTTCCTCAAATGTTTTGAGAATTCTGAACTTATTGAGTTTTATAGTGTATAATTACCTTAATCTTCACTGCTTCTGCAGCCCAAACCTGCTGGTCTTCAACCCCCAGGCAACGCTGGCCTGTATCCCCCCGTACCTGGAAGGGGCCATTAACCACTAAAGGTAAGTGGTCATTATCCATCATGGGCAGAATTCTATTTGAAAGTCAGTATTCCCTTGGCCCCTACCCACTCTGAAGGGTGCAGGGCATTACTGTCCATTTGGTTACATCCAAGAGGAGTCCGATCCTGCTCCTGGAGGGCCAAAGTCCTGCAGAGTTTAGAACCAACCTGCTCCAATACACCTGCCTGGAAGTTTCCAGTAATCCTGATTCAGGTGTGTTTAACTAGGGTTAGAGCTAAATTTGCAGGGCAGTGGCCCTCCAGGAGCAGGATTGGACACACCTGCCCTACACGAAGACATGCGTCATTGTCACTTTATTTTGAATCGGAATGTTACCATGACAGTGGTGTCAAATCCTGCTTCTTGAGGGCCACCTTCCTGCAGATTTTAGCTCTAAGACACCTGCCTTCAAGTTTCTAGTGATCCTGAAGACTTTGTTTAGCAGGTTCAGGTCTATTTAATTGTGGCTGGAGCTAAACCTTACTGGAAAGTGGCTCTTCAGGAGCAGGATTGGACACCTCTGAGCTACTGAAGTGGTTGTTGCAAATAAAACTTGTATAAAATATAGCCTTATAAAAATGCCACTGTCTCTATGTGTGGCATTTCCCTATGTGTGGCATTTCACGTTGAATATTTTCGGCCAATAGTCTCTTAGTGTATGGGGGCACAATTTAGGATTTCGAAATGATAAAATTACCCCACAATTGACTGCAAACCCAGGATCATGTGATGATATATGACAAAATTATTTTCCTCAAGTGATTCATATGTATACTTCGCTGTTGTCACAGTCACTATAGCACAGTCACCAGCTCAGTACCCGTCTGCACTACATTTCCCAGCATCCCTCCTGATCTGCACCTGCACATAGTCAGCCATCATCACACCTGCCACAAATCATCACCTGAGTTCGGATCACCGGCACCTGTGCACACTCATCAACACTGCCTTCATATGCCACTGTTCCCTTCTCCTTACTGTGTGGTCTTGTCAACATTAAGGACAAGCACCACAAACCCTAGACTCATCTGAGATACCAGTTCGACTCACCTGAGAACCTGCCTGTATTGTCTGATCTGTCTTCTGTCTGTCATCATCTGTTTCCCTTCATCGTCTTCCTGGATCCTCCACTCAGCCAACACCACCACCTCGTCACCTGTACAAAAGACACAGCATTACCACCAGATAAGTCTACAATCCACATTCATCAAAGTCATATATCCTTACCTGTTGCATTCCCACTTTGCTCTCCCTTTACCTACAAATAAAGACTTGTTGTTTATACATACAGTGGTGGTCAGAATTATTGGCACCCTTGGTAAATATGATCAAAGATGACTATAAAAATAAATCTGCATTGTTTATCTTTTTTAACTTTAATTCATAAAATTAGCAAAAATCTAACCTTTCACTGAAGGAAAATAATTGAAAGTGGGGGGAAAATCACATTATGAAATAAATGTTTTTCTCCAAAACACGTTGGCCACAATTATTGGCACCCCTAGAATTTTTTTATGAGTAAAATATCTCTGAAGTATATTCCCATTCATATTTATTTTTTTTAGCACACCAGGGTGATCATGAACATGAAATTGTCCAGCCATGACTTCCTGTTCCACAGGAGTATAAACATGAGGAAACACAAAGGCCAAATTCCCGTAATCATTCATCACAATGAATAAAACCAAAGAATATAGTTCTGATGTGCAGCAGAAGATTGTTGAGCTTCACAAAATAGAAAATGGCTGTAAGAAAATAGCTAAAGCATTGAAAATCCCCATTTCCACTATCAGGGCAATAATTAAGAAGTTCCAATTAACTAAAGATGTTACAAATCTGTCTGGAAGAGGACCTGTGTGTAAATCGTCCTAATGCGCAGTGAGGAGGAGAGTTTGAGTGGCCAAAGACTCTCCAAGGATCACAGCTGGAGAATTGCAGAGATTAGTTGAGTCTTGAGTCTCAGAAAGCCTAAAAAGAATTATCAAACAGCACCTACATCCCCACAAGTTGTTCGGGAGGGTTTCAAGAAAAATTCTCTGCTCTCATCCAGAAACAATCTCCAGCATATTCAGTTGTCAGACAAGACTGGAACTTAAAACGGGACCGGCTTCTATGGTCAGATGGAACTAAAAAAAGAGCTTTTTGGCAGCAAACCCACCAGATGGGTTTGGTGCACACAGGGATAAAAAGTACACCATGCCCACGGTTAAATATACTGCTGGATCTTTAATGTTGTGGGCCTATTTTTCTGCTGGAGGTCCTGGACATTTTGTTCAGATACATGGTATCATGGATTCTATCAAATACCAACAGATAAAAAATCAAAACCTGACTGCTTCTGCTAGAAATCCAATAATGGGCCGTGGTTGGATCTCCCATCAGGACAATGATCCAAAACAAACATCAAAACCAACACAAAAATGTGTCACTGAGCACAAAATGAAGCTTCTGCCATGGCCATTCCAGTTCCCTGACGTGAACCCTAAATAAAATGAGTGAACTGAAGAGAAGAAGCACCAACATGGAGCTGGGAATCTGAAGGATCTGGAGAGATTCTGTATGAAGGAATGGTCTCTGATCTCTTGTCAGGTGTTCTCCAAACTCATCAGGCATTATAGGTGAAGACTCAGAGCTGTTATCTTGGCAAAAGGAGGTTGCAAAAAGTATTGAATAAAAGGGTGCCTATAATTGTGACCAACGTGTTTTGGAGAAAAACATTTATTTCATAATGTTTTCAATTCTTTTCCTTCAATGAAAGGCTAGATTTTTGCTAATTTTATTAATTAAAGATCAGAAGGATAAACAATGCAGATTTATTTTTATAGTCATCTTTGATAATATTTACCAAGGGTGCCAATAATTCTGACCACCACTGTACCTCATCTGTCCTCTTCTGTTTATGACAACTGCCTCAATTTTGTTTGGAACAACTTTTCCATAAGTGAACAAATGCCTTTTAAAATTTGCCCAGAGCTTTTTACTTGTACATAAATTATGATATAAAATAAATTATGCACTATTTCTAATTTATTTATTATTTCTTATTTATCTGAGCTTATGTACCTCAGTTTTTGAGTGAAAAAGTGTTATTTGTGGATAATTTGGTCAATTTTACATAAAATATGAAAAAAATCGCACTGTTTATCACACTAGTGTGCTTTAATGTTTAATCAGGAAATTTGTGAACATGAACATGCTGAACATGCTCCTGAACACTAATTCTCTGATTTTCGACTCCCCCATTCATTTTCAATTGGTCTTTTTTGACCAATATAAGCTCCGATCAATGGCCTGATAACAGTTGGCTGGCTATGATACATTTCTTTTAGGATTCTTTGATAAATAAAAAAGTTAAAAATAAAAACATAAATATTTTTACTATCACTTTTGATCAATTTGAATGCATTCTTGCTGAATAAAAGTATTAATTTCTTTTAATAAAAAAAGCTTACTGACCCCAAACTTTTGAGCAGTAGTGTACATGCCCTGGAAAACAATCAGTTCTCTAAATGTTTGAGTCTGATTTTTATTTTAGAATTACAAATGATAAATAAACATCTTTCTTGTTAACCCATTTACATTTCAATTGATTTATTCTACTTATTCTATTCTATTTCCCAATACAAAAGTCTTTGAAAATGGTGTCTAAAATTTCCTCAGGACCGACTCTAACAGTGATCCTGCCTAGGCTGGAGAGGCCCAAACAAAGCCCTTCTGCCGCCAGCACCAGGTCCACGTCCTTGTACTGATGGTACTGATGTAAAGCCATGACGCTCTTCTGCAGGTGAGTCCGGTGTCGGGTCCGAGTCAGACTAGGGTTGCCGATCATTGGGTCTCCACACCTTGAACAGACAGAGATCTAAGACATTATGAAAGTGTCATAATTAGGTTTGCCATTTACAATATCTATATATCCATAGGCATAATTTACGGGTGGGACAGGTGGGATACGTTTCCACCACTTTTCGCTGGGGTCGATAGTTTTTATTGTTTGAATTTATTAAAACATTTACAAAATTTGAAAGCTGAGACTTTGTTTTATACCAAAAGTAACCTGTTCTGTCTTGTCTGTCGACGCGTTGTCAGTGTTTTCTTTGCTCAATTTTCATTCTGTGAGAACATGATATGGCGTGAGAGAGGTATGGCTTGTCCAACAGTAACTAAAGGGGGGGCGTTGACGTTACGTGTTCGTGTGACTTTGGCAGTTTGATACACGCTCCGAACCAAAAGATTCATTTGAAACAAAAGATTCATGAAGCTGTGTTTTGAAATCGCCCATCACTAGATATTGTTGAATAAAGTCGTTATTTTGTTTTTTGGCACACAAAAAGTATTCTCGTCGCTTTATAACATTATAAGGTTGAACCACTGTAGTCACATGAACTGTTTTAAATATGTCTTTAGTAGCTTTCTGGGCATCTGAAAGTGTTAATTGTCTTGCTGGCAATGCAGGCTTCACTGAGCCATCGGATTTAATGAAAAAACATCTTAATTTGTGTTCTGAAGATGAACGAAGATCTTACGGGTGTGGAGCGACATGAGGGTGAGTAATTAATGACAGAATTTTCATTTTGGGTGAATTAACCCTTTAAGTAACTACATGTACTTACTATAGGGATAGGATTAGGGTTTGGTTTGGTATGGTTTAGGGTTAGTTGCATGTAATTATGCACAATTTATAGTTGTTACTATAGTAACTACATGTAACACATGTAACAATGACACTGTAAAATAAAGTGTTACCGAAAATTGTGTTGTCTGTTACATAGGGCCTACTGAACAGACGTTTAGTAGTTTATTTTAAACTGCTAAAAGTATTGAAAATAAATGTTGAAAAGTGTGTCCCATACATCGTAAATCAAAAGTTCTACACGCCCACTTTGGCGCACTTGGCCAAAATACAGGAAATTCATGTAAGTGGTTAAGTGCAAAGACTGCATGTGTATTGGGACAGACCCATGGTTGTCCCCTCAAATAGTGAACTATTGAATGGTATAGGGGGTGATTTCAGACACAACCTATGACTCAGATCTACAAGAACAAATATGATATTATGCACAAAAATGTCTCTCTCAGATGTGCAACATAGCATGTCTTATCAGGTGTCAATGTACATGTAAAAAGAATATGTACTTAAAAGACCCTACCTTCAACCTTTAGTTTTGACTTTAAAGTGTAACTTCGCAGATTTTCAACCCGCTTTGTTACAACGTTGGTAGTAAGCTATATGTAAATGAACAATTTTTATTAGTTCTCTGTGTTACCTGGACCAAGAAATTCACGTTTATTTGTCAGCAAAAGTCCGCCGGAAAATGCAATACTCTGGTAAGCATATCCACAGCAGACTGGTGGAAGTGGCCATGCCCAGTGCATTATGGGTGCTGAAGTTTTCCTATGTATTTGGCAAAAGGGAAGACAGCCTTTTTTCTTCTTTTCTTCTTTTCTTCTTTCTCTAGTCAGGTAGCACCGATTTCAGTTTTTTTATCGCCTTTTTACTTTTACTGAAAGCCCATTTTTCCAGCGTTGAAGTACCCGTTTAAGGGGGTTGATTGCCTTAATTAACACCCATCCCCCATAATTCACACTCTTCTCACAAATTAATCAACAGCCCTATGCTAGCTTTCCAAACTGCAGAAACTTACTGCTGATTTTCTCAAAACATCAGGAACAAATATTATTCATATTGGATGACCTGTTCTGAAGTAAAGCTGGGGTATTAAAGGAAAAAAAAAACACACAATAAAATGATACAAAATGAATATTTTGCATTCATAGATTTTATTTTTTTTAAACTTCTTTAAAAAAAAGAAGATAATTTCTTTAAAAAAAATTGAAATTAAAATACATATTGCAGGCATAGGTGACACTTTGAGCTATTTTCCATCCATTCACACGCCTGTTTATACGTGTGCGACCACGTCCCTTCCGAACAACAACACCGACAACGACAACAAATTCAAACGCGCAAAGACCAGTCCGATTCTGGGCAGCTGTCTGCCACAAAACCTTCAGCCGCAGATAAAATCATTCAGTGTTGCATATTTTGTTATAATTTATTCTGTAGATGGAATATATTGTATTTGTATCGGGTCTTTAATATGTCCAGGCGAATCGAACACTGCAGGTCTGTATCGGAATGTCCGGGTGAGTTCACTGGAGGGGGAGAGGGGGGATTAGCCCCTCACAACCTCTCGATGTCTCTGTATTTCTTGCGTAGGATGGAGACCTGGTCTTTGAAGAGGACGGGATCCAGACGCAACTGAGAGTGAAAGAGAGGCATGAAGCCAAACCAACTCGTGAAAGAGTTCATGCAGGACTGACGCTGTGCAAAGTGGTCTGGGTCGGCCCATCGAGATGCCTTAGAGCCCTGAGAGAGAGAGAGAGAGAGAGAGAGAGAGAGAGGGAGAAAGGTCTGTGTATGGTTCACCAGGCAGATTATGAATGAGAGCAAGAACATGTTACTGGAATTGGGCTGGAATTGGGCAGCACTTTAAAAGACACTGACAAACAGAGCGAACACAGAGTGTTCATTTCACGACTCAGAGGACAGATGACAGTTATGGCCTTACATTCATGAGAAACACTGTTGAAGGATGTCTAGCTCCTTGTTAAAGAAGCTTACAATCCGCTAATACAGAGCAACATGCACCCAATCCTTTGGACATAGAAAGGAACACAAAAATATTTTGTATTGGTCATAACTTATTTCATTACCATTTGAATAGCCATAGCCATTTAGCTTCTAGTGTTAGCTTATAGTTTAAATTCAAGTGAATTTTGAGCAAATCTTGAGTAAAACAATGAACTTTCTAAACCTTTGAAACTGTATCTTCACAAACTCAAAACTACTCATAAAAGTATTTCATTTGAAAAAAAAAAAAAACTAGTTAGCTAGCCCATGCTACAAGCTAATAACAAAAAAATAGCTAACTACATCCTATCTACAGTATTCAATCAAGGGGGCAACAGCTTATTTTTAAAATCAGAGCAGGACATTTCTGCCACAAACAGTATCTCAATAAGGGCATTAAACGCAAGATAACAAAAAGCAGGGATGACAAAAAGCAGGGATGTAGCATTTTGTGGTACTCCTTGTTAGAAAAGGCAGCTTGTTACTGAAGCTGCATTGCTTTGAAAACTAATGTCAAACTACTGAAAAATGTAAAGATAAGATGGTTAATACTAAGGGTATGTTTACACGACAACAATGTACTAAAAAGGTAAAAAAAAATTGCGTTTTTCGCTTACAGGTGACAACTTCTCAAAACGATCCCCGTTCACACGGATCCGTGAAAACTACTAAAACGCTGTATTATGCTGCCAGGCCAGTAGTTGGCAATGTCACTTCGTAAAGAAAAACTATGCGTCTATAGACATGACATCACCCTTTTCACAAATTCGCGTTTTTGTAGTTTACACGGAGACAATAAAGATACTGTTTTCAAAAACTTGCACTTTGAAACCAGTTTTCAAAAGTTTGCATTTTCAGGCCCCCAAAACGCCATTGTCAAATGTATGACCAAAACGCATAAAAAGTTTTCCATTTTTAGTTGTGTAAATGGCCCCTAAATCAATGAGGTACAAGAAGCCGTGCTATATTGGTATTTGAAAACCCATGCTATTTTAGCATTGCTGGAATGCTGTATTGAGCAGGGGTAGGGGGAATATCTATCTATCTATCTATCTATCTATCTATCTATCTATCTATCTATCTATCATGTCAATAATTATATTTACATCTTTATACAAATATTTTGTATGAAAAGAAGATTCACAGCAACTCTGCCGAAACATACTGTAGCATTAGGCAATTTTATTTATTTATTTATTTTTTTTTCCCAAAATGGACGAAGAACATAATACATTATCATTATACTAAATTTTCACTATATCAGCCATTGGTCACCTTGCTCTGAAAAAAAAAAAATATTGGCTAATCACTAATGCTAAGGAGTGCAGAGTTTTGAAAAGATATAGAGGTGATATACAACTGGAAATTGGAAAGAATGGAGAAATGTATTAAGAGAGAAGAAGGAGAGCGGGGGGAAATGGGTAAGGTAGACAGACAGAGAGAAAGATAGTACAGCAACCTTGCTGTCAATCATTAATCTCGCCTTACCATAAAGACATCCATCAAAAGGACCAATACTGCTGAACCAGATCCACACACACACTCTCGGCCCTGGAGCGCTCCATCCATCACACACTACACAGACGTTTCTGATCTCAATAGGGAATCACCCTGGACACACACTCATCTATTTACAACCCATACACACACAGACTCGTACCTGCTGCATCATGGTCTCCTTGTACTGTTTTTTCTGCGTGACTTTGATTGGCGGGAGTTTGGTTACTGCAGAGATCAGGAAATTCATGAGGATATCCTCACAGTTGGCCAACTGGTCCACCATTGACAGCAGAGACATCGGCAGGTAGTATGTGTACAGGTGATGATAATACCTGTCCAAAATAAATAAATAAATAATATATTAATAAAGATATTATTTAGTTGTTTGAAAAACGCCGTAAATTTGACATCAATGGCACTGTAATGGTTATGTTCTGTTTGTGGACTTTTATGTTGTTTCTTTTGGTTCCTGTGTTTCCTCCCCGTGTTTAGCTGTGTTTAATTGCAATTATTTGAATCTACTACTGACAGTCATAGTTTTATGTTTTTCTTCAGGTTTATGCATCTAACAGCACTCTTGTATTGTTGGGCAGTTTTATAGTGTTATTCACATAAAGGAAAAGTTCACACAAAAATGAAAATTCTGTCATCATTTACTCACCCTCAAGTTGTTCCAAACCCATATATGCACTTTTTTCAAAAGAAGATATTTTGAAGAATGCTGATGTCTCATTAATGGCCACGTTCACACAGCAGCAGAATATGGTTGTCAGTCCTGTATTTGAGTCCTTAATACAGTTACGTTCACACGCAGTACGGTTATTTACGGGAGTGACAACCGCATTCTATAACAGAAAAGTCAATAGAAGTCAATAGAAGAGCCACTTTTACCGCCAATTATCAAAAGTTACATCCAGTACATGAAAAAATACTATAGTAATTTATATAGTAAATACTATAGTGTTTTTGAACCATACTATAGTAAATTGTAGTATACTGTAAATATTATAGTATTTACAACACTTTGTTAATGAATGCTATAGCATAATGTAGTATTAACTATAGTGAACTGATAAACTGTAATAAATACTGTAGTATACTTTAGTTTTTACTACAGTAAACTGTAGTGTATTGTAGTATAATATACCATACCCTATAGTTGTAGAAAACTTAGTACAGTATTGGGTAAAGTAATTTGTTTATATTACTATAGTTGTTATATTACCACAGCAACTATAGAATTACCACAACAAATTAATTCAAGTACTTTACTATAGTATGGTTCAAAAACACTATAGTATTTACTATAAATTACTATAGTATTTTGTCATGTTCATAAATAGCATATCTGCTTATCAATCTGTCATCCATGAACATACAATATGCAATGCAATAAATACAAAAGGCGGAAAAAAATAATTCTTTATCATTTACCAGTCAAATTTGTAATTGAGACAAGATATTTCCCTCAATGACAAAAAAGCAGGATTACATTAATGCTGGGATGAGCGGAAGCATGCATTTCCTTGACTTTCTTCATGTTGTATTTGTAGCTTGTTGTTTGCAATCCTTGTGAGGCATGCAAGATGTTCATTGATGAGGCGGTTTTTCTGTTTCCTCTTTATAGTGTTCATGGTTGAGATTTTTTTCGGCTTTTCTAGACAAGTGAGCAGGATATGTTAAAATGTAGCGCATGGATTCGGCAGGCATGTATTCATGATACTGGGCAGCTGGTCTCTCGGATGGTGTGGAGCCCTCCCTAGCTCTACAGCGCCCCACAAATTTCCAACGTAAATCTGTGGTGAAAAATGGAACTGCAGCGCGCTCTCATAGAAAGCCATTGGGGCAGATTTCTGACTGCCCCACTCATTTTCACGTTAGGTCATATCACTGTATTGTTTTCTGCCATGCGAGCCACAAATTAAAGCTTGGCGAACTGCAGGAGGCTCGCGAGCCGCTCAATGAGTAACACTGTCTTAAGGTGTTAGAGCCAGTCACTGTTCTCCACTGGAGCGGCTCCCATCAGTTTTGTGTTTCTTTTCGAAATTCAGCAGTTAAAGACTCCGGCTAGCGCGTGTTTACATTGATGCTGTTGTTGGTTAATGAAGTTTGAATGGATGAACTCGCGGTTCAATTGTTCTCTTGTCATGTCAAAAGTGATAAGACTTTTCAGTTTTATGGAGGTCGCCATCTTTAATATTACGTTGGTCACTGTCGTTATGTTTGTATAATATACGGGCTTGACTCTCGTTGCACGTTCATACTGACAGTGTTCCAGACGCTACTGTATGTTGCTGTGTGAACGGGACATTTCGAGACCTGTAAGTAAATGCGGTTGTCAATCTCAAAAACTGACAGTGTGAACGTGGCCAATGACTTCCATTGAATTTTTTGTCCATACAGTGGAAGTCAATGGGAACTGAATCTGTTTAGTTACCAACATTCTTCAAAATATCTTCTTTTGTGTTCCACAGAAGAAAGATCTATTATCCCTTTAACAATCTTTTAATTATTTTTCATATTTTCTTTTAGGAGAAACATTTGAGACAAATTAAATGAGTGCTCCATTAAGAGCAACCTATGAGCAACAAAATGTTCTTCTGGGTGGGACTGAGATAGTCACTGATGATATCCTGCACAGACAGAGACAGGAAGAGGCCACCCTGCTGTGAGAAACTCAAAAAGACAGATGTTTTAATTCCTGTGAGTGACACCTATTCTCTCTCTCTCTCACCGTCCTTATTAAACCGAATCTCCTTTCCTGCCTGCAGACGTCTTGTCTGTCATTCTCTTTCCTTCCCTCTCTTTTTTCTCTCTCTCTTTGAGGGACAGCCGTCAGAACGTTCCTCTCAGCCCTGCAGGTGGCTTATCTCTCTTCACACGTTTATTTATGTCTTTTTCTCCTGCGCACTTTAAGCTGGGGTCACTTTGCAGGTGGTGTGTCAGCTTGCTGACCAGTAGCAAAGCGGTTAATCTGTGTGTCGGGTGTGTGATGTGTCAGTCTGAAGGTCTGTGTGTGTGTGTGTGTGTGTGTTGTGAGTGATGAGTTCAGAGACCTTCGGCTAAAACAAACTGTGAACTCCATCTCACCTGTGCCATTTATCGTTAAAATATGGCCAGTGAAACTGTCAGACTGAACATTTATTACCTGGTTTAATATCAGCCTGTCTCTGAGCGATCTCTATCGCAGCAGGTCTCATATTCAGCTTTTACAAGCGTCTGACACTGACCTCATACCAGCCTCTTGTCCAAATTGTCCAAATTCTGTGAGAGCCCACAACAATTCAAGATTCAACAAGCTGTGAATCCCTGCTATGCTGTTGCTAGGGTGTTGTGGATGGTTACTACAGTGTTTCTATGCGATTCCTAAGATGCTCTGAGTGTTTTAGAGCGTTTCTATGCTGTTGCTAGGGTGTTGTGGATGGTTACTACAGTGTTTCTATGTGATTGCTAATGTGCTCTGAGTGTTTCTATGCTGTTGCTAGGGTGCTGTGGATAGGGTGCTGTGTCCAGCATGTTTCTGTGTGGTTGCTAAGATGCTATGGGTGTTTTTAGAGTGTTTCTTTTCTGTTGCTATGGTGTTGTGGATGGTTACTGCAGTGTTTTTTAATCGATTGCTATGGTACTCTGTTTTTACAGTATTGCTATGCTGTTGCTAGGGTGTCCTGGATGGTGTCCAGGGTGTCTCTGTGTGGTTGCTAAGGTGCTAAAAGTGTTTTTAGAGTGTTGCCTTTCTGTTACTAGGGTGTTGTAGGTGGTTTCTACAGTTTCTGTGTGGATTTGTGGTTTATTGAACACAATTTACTTAAAGTATCCAGTTGAAAATTGTTTCACATGTAGGTACAACATGTAGGTAGACCTTTGCTATTAACAAATATATTCCTTATAGATATTATAGATATATTCCTTACTACCAATATATACACAGTGCTACTGTGAGCAAATAATACATGCTGCTGCTGCATAATAGCATACATAAATTACCCATAGCAGATCTATACAAGTGGAGCTGGGGAAGGTGGGGGTTTTCTGAAAGCGCACTGCAACTGCTACAGCAAATACTAAGTATTTGAAGTTTGAGCAGTGAGATCATTGGCTACTGATAGAACAGGAACCAATCAGCTGTGCCCTATTGAGAATGATGTGATTGCAAGCAGATTGAGTTAAGGACCTATCAGCCTGTGCCTCCTAGAGTTTCATGACAGAACTTTGTATTTATACAATATAGTCTAGTGGTTCTCAACCAGGGGGCTGGGGCTTATGAGAGGGCCAGAGAAATGTTCCACATGATGACTTAAATAAAGCAATGACCTTTTTGACTCAAAGGCCCCCCATTGTCCAACACATATTTAAAGGCTCCTCAATATAAGTTAAGATATTCCTTGTGGTGTTTCTGCTGTAATTATAACAAAGAAACTGTGAGTATTTATATATTAACCACAAGTAATTTTGTGATTTCAAAAATAAATGTTTCTTTTATCAAAAGATGAAAATATAAAGAAAATTGATTTTTTTTTACCATTATCCCTGGTCTCCATAAAAGTAATGCTACAGTAACCAAAGTTTACAGGAGCCAATTATACTGTATCTATTCATGATGAAAGATGAATTCATATTGACATCACTAGAGAGAGACGACACAAAATATTTATGCGCTAGATATTCAAGAAACTACTTTACACAATCTAGCTGTATGTGTAGCTTGATTATTCTTGGTATATCACTTGCATTTCAGAGATAAATTTAACAAGCTAAAGAAACAAACCAGTCCTTTCTTTCCATAGGGAAATCAGGGTACTGTATAAAAGCCTTTTGTGGTGTCTTCAAAGGGACTTGAGGCTTCATGACTCTGAATGATGGTCCAGCTGTGAAAAATGTTATAAATGTGCACGTCACACTTTCAGGGGCATGTGTTAATGGCATGTGTGACTGTTTAGACATTTTTCCTTCTACATATAGCTCGTTAAAGAGTGAGGTTCTATGACACATGAAAAGGAGGATGAATATATAATAAAATAAAATATCAACACTTTTCTTCACGGTCAAGTCCAGCCGTGACCAGGGGTCCGTCAAGCTCCAAACACATGTATTAAAAAAAAACACATGTATCGTAACAGTACCAATAAATGATGATAGAACAGACTTAAATTTAAGTCATTATTCACTTAAAACCCTTCATCATACATTTCAAATTTAATTTGCACTTTTGCATATTCAACAGTCTATAACAAGACTTGCATTAATAGCGTTTAAAGTCAGACCTGGCTCTGTTTATCTTCACCAGTAGACGAATATGCAAACGTTACTGTTTTAGTTATTGTGTATGTAATGCCCTGTGAAGAAGATAAGCAAGTAAGCAGATTAATAATAAGCAAAGGATTTTACTTATTTTTGTAAAGGATTAGTAAACTCAGCTAATCAGGTTGTATTAGCTATGGCAAACTGACTACGGATATTTTCACACACTTTAATCCACAGCTGTGCTTGGGTCTCAGAAACAATTCGAAAAAATTAAAAGGAACTAAAGTTGTGTTGAGCACGTGGTGAGAATTATCAATATTTTTGCACTAAAATGTTGTTTTACACTATAGTAAACTGGGCGGTTATGAATAATTGTCTTAAATAATTATTTTATAATTTTTTTACACAATTATTTACAGTGATTAGCCCTTGAAAACCTACTATGCTTTTCTTTCAAACATTTTGGCAGTCATTTGTTTTGTGTGGATATATTCATACATTAATTATTCATTTATTTTACCATTGTGTATAAGCAGAGGGCTTCACAACCAATTTGAAAGTTCTGTGGGTGAAATGCAAAAATCATAACTGAATGTTGGAGATGGTAAAAAGACGGTTTTGCCTATTCAAGAGCTCAAATTTAAACTTCAAATTTGGAACAACTTGGTTAGACATACATTCACCGGACACTTTATTAGGTAGACATTGCTATTACCCCCCTTGGACTGCCTTAATTCTTCGTGGCATAGATTCAACAAGGTGCTAGAAATATTCCTCAGAGATTTTGGTCCATATTGACAGGATAGCATCACACAGTTGCTGCAGATTTGTCGGCTGCACATTCATGATGACAATCTCCCGTTCCACCACATCCCAAATGTGCTCTATTGGATTGAGATCTGGTGACTGTGGAGTTCATGTTCAAGAAACCAGCTTGAGATGATTTGAGCTTTGTGACATGGCGTGTTATCCTGCTGGAAGTAGCCATCAGAAGATGGGTACACTGGGGTCATAAAGGGATAGACATGGCCAGCAACAATACTCAAATAGGGTGTGGCATTTAAATGATGCTCAGTTGGTACTAAGGGGACCAAAGTGTGCCAAGAAAATATCCCCACCACACCACACCACCACCAGCGGCCTGAACCGTTGATACAAGAAAGGATGGATCCATGCTTTCTTGTTTACGCCAAATTCTGACCCTACCATCTGAATGTCACAGCAGAAATCGAGACTCATCAGATCAGGCAATGTTTTTCCAATCTCTATTGTCCAATTTTGGTGAGCCGGTGCGAATTGCAGCCTCAGTTTCCTGTTCTTAGCTGACAGGAGTGGCAGCCGGTGTGGTCTTCTGCTGCTGTAGCCCATCTCCTTTAAGGTTCAATGTGTTGTGCATTCAGAGATGTTCTTCTGCAGACCATGGTTGTAACAAGTGGTTATTTGAGTTATTGTTGCCTTTCTATCAGCTCGTACCCGTCTAGTTATTCTCATCTGACCTCTGGCATCAACAAGGCATTTTCGCCCACAGAATTGCCAATCACTGCATATTTTCTCTTTTTCGGGCCCAGATCAGCAGTTTCTGAAATACTCAGACCAGCCCTTCTGGCACCAACAACCATGCCACGTTCAAAGTCACTTAAATCATCTTTCTTCCCCATTCTGATGCTCAGTTTGAACTTAAGAAGATTGTCTTGATCACTAAATGCATTGAGTTGTTGTCATGTGATTCAATTGAGCAGCTGAATAGGTGTACTTAAAGGCACAATATGTAAGATTTTTGGATTAAAATATCCAAAAACCACTAGAACAATGTTATATATTTTGTTGACTTGTGTACTTACATTATCCCAAATGTTTCCAAGAATGTTTAAATCCAGAGAAATAAGCAATTTTAACCAGGACATGGACGTGTCCGACTGTCCGTGCGTCGCCTAACAATGACATCATACCTGCGTTACCCTCGGTTTTTGGTTTTATTATGTAGAAACCATGGAAACACCAAAGACGCTTTAAGATATTATGTGTTTTATTAGACAGGTGAGCAACTGTTTGGATGGATACATTCATCGACAGAAAACTAATCATGTTATATAGCTCAATACAGTAAGTCTTATTGTTTAAATCTTGTTTTCTTGATTTACAGCTAGTACCATGTTTTACCATGACTAATACTGATCTAGCTTACTGCAGTGTGCATTAAGTGTCTCATAGCTGCCAAGCGAATGCAGAGTAGAGCAACTTTCAACACACAAATGTATCTAATATGATAAAACAGCGCTGCTTTACCCCACATACTCTTGACCGGAAGAAGCGGAAGCGGCGACTGCGGCAAAAAAGTTTCGCTGCTCTCGAGACGTGTGTCGCACTCGTCTCTCATTAGCAATCGCTCCAGCGGCCTCGTTTTTGATCGCACAGCACTCGGCCCTGCTCTGCTTCATACTACAGTAACATTAATAATCTCATCCATGAACATGATTTCTGCCCGAGTCCTGCCCAGGTTCTTTTCCACCGGCTGTAGACGTGAAGACAACACATCCTATGATTCCGAGAAATCAAGGCGTCATCAAGCTACGCCTTTGTTTTGAACAAGCAACCTCTAGTGGTGAGAATTTTCATATTGTGCCTTTAATAAAGTGGCCAGTGAGTATATGACAATGATTTTTTTTTTTTTAGCAATTTCAGAATCCAAATAATTTTGTAAAGTATATATTTTTGATATAAAAAAAAAAAAATGTTTAGTTCAGTACATTTGCTTGTACAGTAAACTTCTATAAAAATCTTCTATAATCTTTTTAAATTTTTTTTTTTTTTTGAAGTGATTCAATTCTGCAATTATCTGTTGAGTGTCTAGTGACCAAGCTTAGATTTGTATCTCAAAGCATTCATGAATTACAACCATTTAAGATTAAATCTATGCTCAAAAAGGGGGTGACATTTAACAGGTTAAAACACGTCTACATATTGTAGTAAATGTTTCAGAACAGAACAGAAAAAAATACATCTTTAGGTCAGTTTTGTCTGTGTCGTATTGTGTTCTCTGGAGATTACCTGTGGTAGAACGCGGCTCCTGTGAGCACCATGGAGTATTCGTTGGTCCATTTAGAAGTATAACCCCACCTCCCCTTCCCACTGTCCCAGTAATGGCTGCGTGCTGGGTAGCCTACAATCCGTTCTGGAAAACTTTGCCATACAATGAAGGCAAAATCCACCTGCAAACACAAAGAAGACAGAAGTGCACAATTTAGATTTCATAAGTTCTGAAATAAACTAAATTAAATAAAGAAGTTTAAATTTTGGTTGAATTATTTCTTTAAGAACGACGACATAGTGTTCTTTCCCCTTATCTCTTCAGACTTAAGATAAAACCAAAGTGAACACATTGCTTAAGAAACTCATCAGAAGAGATTAAAGAAGTAGAATTAACAAAAGCAACATTAGCTCTCTTGATAGTCTGTTAAAAGAACTGACATGGGCTCACATCCAGTGAGATAAATGATCAAAAGAGTCAATGAGAGTTAAAAGAGAACAAGCCTTTTTTAGCTCAGCTCTTTATTTAGCCTTGGATTTTCTAATGCCTTCAGACATGCTTCGTCAACACAACTGACTTGTCTGCATGCAGGGGATGAGAGCCGTTCTTGCTCTGTCAAAGTCAGCGTGCACACATATTAAAAAATGAACCCTCAAATCAGAGGAAAAGGTTGCAAACGTCCTCCTTAATGTTACAATAGATTAATCGCTGCGTTAGTCGCAGACTCTTGAGCCAGATTTATGACATCATGCAAATAACGTGGCCTTAAGGAATTACGGCTTTAAGGCGCATCATTCCAGCAATGCATTGTGGGTGACACACAGAAATTTGCTGCATTCATTATGTGTACCAGACCTTGATTATAGATCTGAGCGTGTGGGAAAGATGAATGGCAGGTGGAATCACGGCTGCTTGGTCCGAGAAGAAAGGCGCACTATGATTATGGCTGATTAATGGGTGTAAGTAATTGTCTAACTAAATATTTTGGCCACACTTTAGATTCCAATTCTCACTATTAACTAACTACTGACTATGACTTTTGTCTCAAAAAACTCATAATTACTGCTTAAAAATAGTTAGTAAGGTAGTTCTGTCAGGACCACTATAGTCAAAGATGACTGACAATTAGCACATCCATGCAACCTAGGATGGATAAGAGCAGGGAAAGCAGCGATAACCTCCCTTAAAGTAAACAGAACAGAACCAACATAAATGTATTGCAGATATCATTAATGTTCAATAATTTAATGTACAACATAATTCAAGAAAAATGAGTTTGATTCAAAGAGGAATATCGGAAGGCCAAGTTCTGACTGTGGACGAGAGGAGGAGCTAGGGATGGAGAGGGTAATTAGTTCCTGAGCAACGCGATAAAGCAGCTAATAAAACAAAATGGCTATGATAGGTGTCGTATTCCTATAGGTAGACGTGGATCAGGTGAGAGTCAGCTGATGCGGCCTGACTGACGTGACCTGCCAGAACTAACACTATGCTTGATTTGTTAAGTTTAGGTATTGGGTAGGATTAAGAGATGTAGAATATGGTCATGCAGAATAAGGCATTTATATGTGCTTTATAAGTACTAATAAACAGCTAATATCCTAGTAATATGCATACTAATAAGCAACTAGTTAATTGTGAGAAATGGACCCTAAACTAAAGTGGTGTTTTTTTGTTTTGTTTTTTGCAAAATTTTGTGGGCAGAAATGGTACATTGTCAATACTGAAGTGAAACAAGGTGCTTTCTATGGAGCAAATGACGTGGAAAAAAAACAAAACAAAAAACAAGATATCGGGACCAAGAGTTAAGAATTTGTTCCCACGACTTTTGTTCCCATGTTGTACTAATTTGTTCCCTTGTTGTAGGGGCATGAATTAATAAGTTGTAGAATAAATTTTTAATATGTAGCCACAATATTTTATTTTTTATTATAATTTATTTTATTTTATTTTATTATTTTTTTATCCCTGCATGTCATGTGTGGCTCTGTATTTCTCAGATTTCTGTTGGTAAACGTCCATATGGGGAAATGTTCCACACTCCTGATTGCATGGATTCCTATTAAAATGATTACATTTTGTCTGCAAATTTTGCTGAGCAACAATAAATGTGATTGCAGAGTTAGGCAGTTTGTGGTCTCTCAAATTCTACCAGCTGTCTATACTGTTGCATCCAAATTTGCATACTTATAAGCTGTAAAGTTATGTATTTCAACAGTGTTTAGAAGGTACATAAACATCCCAACATTGGAACATTTTGGACTATTGGGATTATGAAACTTTCTAAGCTATTAGCTACTCAAAATTTAATGGAGTTAAAGTCATTATAAAACAGAAGGTGCAACTGAACTATTCTTCCATATTGTGACGTACATCAAAGTGAAATGTTGGAAAAAGAAAAAAAAGTAGGATGGGGGATTGGTTCAGTCCACTGGATGAATTGTTGATTAGTTAGAGGCGGATCCGAATGCAAACTTGCAGTAAATTGTATGAAAGGGGTGGAGTGAGTGATTAGTCACAAGGAATTTATGGCTCAGATGATTGGCTTAAAAAAAAAACACTATCCAAAACTTGAGTTCCCACAAGCAAAATTGGGGTTCCAGCACCAGGCAAGCAACTGCCATTGAGATGAATGGGAATGCTAACATCCGTGGCAAGCACACATACATAAAATCAGATGTGCAATAAAGACAAAATGGGAAAACAAACATACAATAAATGAAGACACAAATTCACCTGTGGAAATACGCACATTGATGCTGTAATTTATATTACTCTGTCATTGTACTATAACAATTATTACCCTTTCTGGTCAATTCTTCAGACCATTAACTGCAGCACCGACATCATAACCCATGGGCTCTGCTGTGCTGCTGTTATTCCACACATGTACCTACAGTCTAATGATGCTTGGCGCACAAGAAAAACTCAACCCCTATATTACATTTCCTATTTTAATAAGCCAGTTAATGAGTCGAAACAATGCAATTATCAATTCTGTGGAGCCGTAGCGCTGCACAGTCTTAAAAAAATGAAACTACTGCTAAATATGCCATATTCTCACATTCTCAGCACTTTTCAATTAAAACCTTCTCAAACGCTTAAAGGGCAATTACTGGGGCAGATTACTGTGCGAAACGAGTAAAAGCTTCTCTCCAAATGTTGCTGGATTTGTCTAAAGCCACAAGAGCTTCCTCACTGAAACTGAGACTCATTAAAGTTTTGTAATACGGGTTCTGTAATCTTGTACCGCTATAAAAGTTAAGTGGATATTCTGGCCAGGCAGAGGTAAAGATGTACTGGGTGCAGTTAATAAAACATCAGTATGATGAATTATGAATAGCAGGTTTCAAACACACTCTGAGCTTCGCCACACGTAATGAACTTGAGAAATTAGAAGCTTTCAAACCATCTGACGAATTCTCACCACTTGTGGCACTTGAAATAATTATGGCTATGTCTGAAATGGAATAATACCTTACAACATACTGAATACAGTGCAGTAAATATTGTACTCAGTCTACAATTTTTATAGTACTATTATACCATTTTTGTACTATTATTAGTAGAAAATATAATTAATTTGCATTTTAGTTGTGGACTGTTTTAGAGGTCCAATTAAAAATAATGAGTCAAGAAAAAGATTCAACCTGGTTCATTCATCACAAAAGGAAAGTAAAGTCAAGCACATTGCATTGTGGGATTTCTAAAAAGATTTCTATTTTAAATAAATGCTGTTCTTTTTTTAACTTTTTATTCATCAAAGAATCCTGAAAAAAGTATCACAGGTTATAAAAAATATTAAGCAGCACAACTGTTTCCAACATTGATAATTGAGTATCAAATCAGCATATTAGAATGATTTCTGAAGGATCATGTGACACTGGAGTAATGATGCTGAAAATTCAGCTTTGCATCACAGAAATAAATTATATTTTAATATATATTAAAATAGAAAACCATTATTTAAAATTGTAAAAATATTTCACAATATTATGTTTTTTTCTGTATTTTGATCAAATGTGTACGATATCAAAGTCCCTTTAAGACAAGTCATTTCACTCGGCAGCCATCTTTGAAACGCCTCTCAGGCATCCAAGTGCAGCTCCTATCTCTTTGAATGGGGAAACATCAAATTCTCCAAAGCTGTTTGCCAAGCTTTCGATTAAATTTCATATTTGAAATCACCAATGAAATCTGACAACAACTGTCTCATAAATTTTGTTTCTAAACGCTCGAATCATGACAAAAAACGGTATTTTTCAGGCTGGATCAAGCTAATGCGCATGCGCAGTCCTAAATGCGCGTCTCTTGTGCCTTATTTCGGAGGCGCGCGTTTGACTGTTTCTATAGAAACCGGAGCTTCTAATGGCCGCTGCAGTGACGCGATGACTTTACCAATCGGCGATTGGCTCTTTTTTAGAAGGCGGGACTTATTCCGCCATATTGCGCGTTGCACTTTCTCCCATTCAAAACAGTAGGAGTGACGCGTCTTGTGTTATTCTATAGTCTTTGATGATATGGAGGAATGCACAATGCATGCAGGGGGCGTGGTCTCAATAGCCCTGCAGTAAGTAGTGTGCTGTGTGAATGTGATTAAGGAATGTGCAGGGTAAAAATTCAACTAAAATTGCATTAAATCTGGTTGTGTTAACCAAGATTATGCTAAAAGATGTTTTTTTCCCAACTACATTTCGGTTCCCTGTTAAAGGCTAACCTGCAATTTTCCAAGTTCCCTGTTTATTCACGTTAATTCCCGTTAATTCCCATATATTCCCATGGAAAGTTTCCAGCCTTGAAAATTCCCGGAATTTTGCAACCCCTAGCAAAGACTAAGTCAAACGGCCTTTACAAAAAAAAAAAGAAAAAAAAAAAGTAAAACAATGATGTCGGACGATTTTGAAGTTGGAGAGAAAATGAGTTTTTCGCCCATGCGTGACCTTTCCAACGTGATTACGTAATGTGTGGCGCATCGCAGAGCTAGTGCAAGACGAGCATTTGTGGTTTAAAAGTATATATATATATATATTTTTTTTTAAATGACCAATTGTTTTGCTAGATAATACCCTTATTCCTCATCTGGGAACGTGGAGAGCCCTTTGAAGCTGCATTTAAACTGCAATTTGGACCTTCAACCCATTGGTAGCCGTTAAAGCCGCATTTCCACCGTAGGAACTTTACCCAGGAACTAGGAACTTTGGGGTGGTACTCGGTGTGTTTCGACCGCAGGAACCAGGGTCTAAATGAAGTTCCGGGTAAAAAATTTCCCCCTCAGAAAGTACCTGCTCGCTAGGTAGTACTTTTTCAAAGTTCCGGAACTTTTGGGGGTGGGACTTGGGCACTGAACATGCTGATTGGTTGAGTTCATGCATCATTTTGATTGGTTGACTCCACGCAGCATTTTATTTCAACCATCGTTTTTTAAAGTCTGTTGCAGTGCGTGCAGTAAGAGTTGTTTGCTATTCGAATCAACAACGAAGTTTAAAAAATACGACTGATGGACTGATGACGAGGTTCAGGCTTTATTAAGTTTATATGCGGAGGACAAAATCCAGTGGGAACTGGAAAGTCGCGCACAGCCCTACATCACCGGACTATCTACACGGTACTTTAGACCTCTATGGAAACGCAGCTAGCAAATAGGTCTGGGGGAAAAAAGTTCCTGGGACAAATTGTTCCGGGTAATTTCGGTGGAAACGCGGCTCTATGTGGAGAAAAATCCTGGAATGTTTTCCTCAAAAACCATAATTTCTTTTCGACTGAAGAAAGAAAGACATAAACATCTTGGATGACATGGGGGTGAGTACATTATCAAGAAATTTTAATTCTGAAGTGAACCAATCCTTTAAGTGTATCTTTCTTTCCTTAAACTTCCCCCTAGAATTAGGAAAATGTCAAGACAGTTGTGATTTAATTGGTTTTGCTAACTTCTACTGTTGGATGGTGCGACATTATAAAACTTGCAACATCAGAGGATCAACAAAATCTTTCAAGATCCGACTACAGTGAAGTTAACAGTACATTCCCAAACAAGATTAATTCCCACATTGTTTTTCTCCAACCCCTGCCTTGGAATTTACAAACAAGCTTTATATTAACATAGACTGCCAGGAAAGCTGGCCAAAAAATGTGTTTCTTTTGTTTTTAACTAGAAAACGCCCTCAATCCTGTAAACTGCAAAGGGCGAATTATCCTTGCATTGCCAACAAATCCTTCCTGGCCTTTGGATCATCTCTGCCTTAATCAAACTTAGATGTACAACACCTTAATTCTCACAGCACCCTGTCTGTTCTGAGAATAAATAAATCCCAGAATTCTTCACATCGCCTGAAACATCTTTGCCAGATGGTACAGCCATGTTTTGTGAATTGGCACTGCAGCCAGACAGATTTGCATATCACAGCTTGAGGAATGATAGTTGTTAACTACACATTTATAATCCTTTTAAATAATAATCACTCCAGATTTGGCCAATTTGCTAGAAAACTGGAATATCATTCAGGTATTTGAAACATTAAACTATTCGGTAACACTTTATTTCAATGGTCCACTTTTAGACATTCTACTAACTATAAGTAACTTTGCAAATACATGTCAAATTATTCTACTACCCCTAACAACTAAACCTAACCTAACAGTCTACTACAGTCTACTAATACTCTAATTAGAGTTATATGACATGCAGTTGCAAAGTTACTTATAGTAAGTAGAATGTCTAAAGTGGACCATCGAAATAAACTGTAACCAACTATTCATCTAAAAGAGCTAATTCACTAAACAGTTGCGCCACTTCTGAGCGTGGTACAGTGTGTCAGTGCAAAAATCTGTCTTTTTTTTCACTAACCAATGCAAGTTTAGCGGGTGCAGTGTTGCATCCTCAACATTTAAAAATATGTCATTGACATCTTTTCTGAGCAAAGAACAGCTCATTTGAATGTAAATTAGACACATTATTGATTGTGCTTCATTCACAAAAAATTGTCCGGCACAATTTGCATTGAGCTGTTACCAACAAATAAACACAGGTGGTAAATGAAATTGGTCTAGGCTATATATAGTGCACTTTCTAGCGATCATGGGAGTGGTAACTATAGCAAGGTGAAGAAATTGCAAGTGCCCAATAGGATGTTTGAACAAGAATTTCAATGTTTCATAAAATGAGACTAAAAATTATTATTATATTTACATATATGTACGTTTGTATCAATGTAATTTGTCTGGTCTGCATAATTCCTTTAGTAAATCGGGAACTGAACCAGTACAGTTTAGCAAGTTGCAATTAATTTTTTATCAATTTTATTTAAACAGGAAATTATACCAGTTTAAATTGGCTGATTATTTAAAGCAAGTGCAAATTACATTAAAAACATTTTTGTGAAGCATGTTAGAATTAGGTTATTTGATGATTATTTTCACAGCATGGTCAGTGTGTCTAAAAGACTGGTATTTCTTAAAATATGTCAAACATGTCCCTTGACTATTCAGTTATAAAATATTTAAATATTAAGAAACCTCGTATAATAGATTAAAATGTACACTTTATTAACAAATCAAATAACACTTTATTAAACAATAGAAAATGGACTCTATATTGTTTTGTACATAAAAAAAATATTTTGACAGATGCCGATAAAATTGTGCTCCTAAGTTTTAAAAATTGTTTTAATGAATTGTATAATTTGCATTATTAAATATGTACTTCCAAGGTCAAGGTCAGTGGAAAAAGAGGCTGTACAAGGGGGGGAAATATAAAGATTTGATTGTAAATGTATTTATTATTTTCGCATTTTGAAATGCTTTTGATACCATCTTACTACATTCAGTTGTGCATTATGTTAACAAATACTTACCATCAGCTTTTATAGGAGAAAACTGAAATCAAAAGCATTTTATACAGTAAGTCAGAAATTCACCACATTTTGAAAATGACCCAGGCCTGCCTTTCACCAGGATCAGGATATAGATGTCAACATCTTTTTTTTTTTTTTAGTTTGGACATCAGAGTAGAAATGTAGAAATCTCTTTCTCTCTCTATCTCTTTGTCTTTGTCTAGCACATATTATTGTCTGATTAAATTATACAGCTGAGAGCAATTAAAAATGAGCCCAGCAGGCTGCTGATGCTGCAGTGTGCAAATATCATCTCTTCTCTCAGGGAAAATGAAGACAGAGAATTGACATTAACAAAGTGCAGTACAAACACAAAATACACCAGCAATGGACAATCCAAGCAGCATCACAAATACCACTGAATAAAAGAGACAAACTAATGAGGTGGGGAAAAAAAGACAAGACAAAGGAAGTAAACTGAGAGAGTGAAAGTTTATGTGTGAGAGAGAAAGAGACCATTGAAGTATTGTGCCATTAGCCTTGCAACATACTAAAACTCCATTGAAATTAGTAGTGTTTTCTTTGCAATTTATGTGAGAAGTGCTATTTCATAATGATAATTAATTATATTTCAATTATAATGTCAATTTTGTCAACCCTTGATATAAGATTGGGATTCTGAATGACAGAACCATCAATACCATAAGATATTCCTTAACATTTCACATAACCTTTATTATATTGAATGAATGTGTGATCTCTCACCTCATTGGTGGACAGAACCGAGTCCTCGTCCAGGCTGAGAACTGCATCAGTTTTGATAGCTTGATGAGGGAAAAACCGGCCACTCATCGTCTGATGAGAAACAGGAAGCAACATTAGTGATTCATAGATTTTCACTATATTGAAATTAATTAATTTACACAGTTTTCTTTTTGGTTTGCAGTACTTTTTTTATTTTTACACTGTTTAATAATGTATTCATTAATACAACTTTGACATCCTTGTCAATCATCACCTACATTGCCTGTGACATCTGTTTGCATCAAGTGAAAGTCACAATAGTTGAACATCTGCCAAAGTACAATATGTTAATTTACACCTTGCATTTGGAAAAAGGACATTAAAATCAAAAGGATGTAGTGAAACGTTTATGTCATTTGAGGTCATTGATCATCCACTTTAATTGTGGATTGCTGAATTTACTGTAACATGGACTGTAAATGTAACTATTTTAATTGTGTTCTGAAAGTTTGTTCGCCAGTGCATTTGTATCTGTATACCAGTGTCAATATATGTGTTTCTAGTGTCTCAGGGTGACAATTCAAGGATTAGTTCACTTTAAAATGAAAATTACCCCAAGCTTTACTCACCCTCAAGCCATCCTAAGTGTATATGACTTTCTTCTTTCTGATGAACACAATCGGAGTTATATTAATAAATATCCTGACGCATCTAAGCTTTATAATGGCAGTGAATGGGACCAACGAGTATGAAGCTCAAGAAAGTGCATCCATCCATTATAAATATACTCCATACTCCAGTATAAACATACTCCACAGTTCAAAATGCTTACGCTACATCCTATGCCTTCCGCATTAAAATTGAATATATATTATAATTCAAGTTAGGATATGGAAGGCGTTCTGGCAGAAGCTAGATATTTTAATCTTGTTAAATATGGATATTTTTCTTACACAAATGCATTGCTTCACTTCAGAAGGCCTGTATTTTGTTTATAATGGATGGATGCACTTTCTTCCGCTTCATGCTCGTTGGTTCCGTTCACTGCCATTATAAAGCTTGGATGCGTCAGGATATTTATTAATATAACTCCAATTGTGTTCATCAGAAAGAAGAAAGGTATACACCTAGGATAGCTTGAGGGTGAGTAAAGCTTGGGGTAATTTTCAATTTAAAGTGAACTAATCCTTTCTTGGCCCAAGAAATTACCATTTATTTTCTGGTAATTTCTAGGGTTATACTTTATTTTGATGGTCCCCTTTAGACATTCCATTGATCAAAAGGGATGTCAACAGGGCGTTGGATTTGGTCTTAAAAGATTTTCTCTAAGGTCCTGTTAAAACTGCCAAGTCATTGAAAGATTTACTGACCGTAGAACACTGTCATACTGTAGCAAGTCATGTTTAGCGAACAGTGCGACTTTGTACATCAAAAATGTTCGATCAAATCTCCATGCCATGAATATTGGATGCAGTCTATTTACCAGATCCCGTCAGAATATATGCATTCTGTCTGGTATCCAAAACTAGTCAGCAGAGTTTTATCTGATATTTCTCAAAATATCTACTTTTAAGTTCCACAGATGAAGATGTATGGAGCCCCTAAAGGGACATAGTGGTGGAAAAAAATATGAGATGGGAGGAAAAATAATAAGTTAATTCTTTTGCATTCTCTCTGAAATGTTTTGCGTTCCCCAGAGTAACTTTGCGTTCACTTGCAAAAACTTTGCGTTCCTCCGAGAAACTTTGCGTTCCCTCGCAAAACCTTTTGAGCTCATTGCAGGCGAACTCAAAGTTTTTCGGTGGAACGCAAAAGTTTCTCGGTGGAATGCAGATCTTTTGTAAAAGAACACAAAGGCATTGACAAATAATTTTTCATCATATTTTTTTCCCTTCACCATGCTCCTTTAGGGGCACAGTAGAAGATCATATAGGTAGGAAATGAAATGAGAGTGAGTAAATGATATCAGAATTTTCAGTTTTGGGTGAACTATCCCTTTCATCTGCAGAATACATTTATTATTATTTCAATCAGCAACAAGAATGTAACCAAAAATTCAAAATTGAGGAGGACCAAATGTTAAAGTTTGAACGTGCTGAATGCTGTGAGTGTGGGAATGGTGAGAGAACATTGTACTTGGTACGTTTTTCATCTTCAAATCAAACTTGGGTCTCCAGCCAACAAAGTTTAAATTCCATCTGGCTAGCACGCTTTCCATAATGTTTACACATTAGGTCAGTAGGTGGAGAATAGGTGGTCTTTTGTGGCTGTTCGAACACAAACAAAACTTTTAGACTCTGTTTACACCTGTATTTAGCGTTGTCCACTTGTGATCCGATTGACTAAAACTCATCTTAATACCAAGTGTAAACAGGGCCTAATGACATAAGCAGAAAAGTTGTCTCTGTTGAAGACCAAGTATTTGTCTTTGTCTGGATCTTGACTCAAATTTTGCAAATAGCCAACTGTGCGTCCAACTGCCTTTAATTAACAGAGCACTGTAGAAATGGACATTTAGTAGCTTAAAAATCACTGTTTCCCACAATCGATCTGCCGCATCATTAGGATGACACTGTTTTAATCAATTACAGTAAATGGAGCCTACAGGAGGGTTCAAACCTAATTACACTATTGACTCTTCATTAATACCTCTGAATAATTAATAAAACTGTTCATGTGAAAAAAGTTTTTTTTTTTTTTTTTTTATCAAAATAACTCCACAAGTACCCCTAGTTCAGAGATGTATTCTCATTAGCATAACAAGCTCTGAACCACCAGAGGGGCCGATACCGATTCAGAGAAAAACGGGGAATAGAATAAATTGACTGCTGAGTTTGTGTCATTAGTGAAGATCTTTAAAAGTGTACAAGCTGACTAAATCATTCAACAGATGAAAAAGATATCATAATTTCATGTTATCTAGTAAATATAAAATTCAACTGTAAATCTCTTTTGCTTCTGATGATAAAAATAAGGCATATAAAACATACTTAGTTTGTTTATAGTGTATTTCAAACATGCCCTGTCCTATAGAATTCTATTGTATATGTGCATTATTATACATCATAGATGCTGTGAACACAGCATATAATATATGCATATCACTGCATTTTTCTCTCATATACGTAGGGGTTCTTGAAAGGACTAGTTATCTGGGAGGCCAGCTGTCTTTGTTGACACATGGCTCCTTCCTCTGATATCACTCCTTTTCCCTCAAGACACGGTTTATTTAACTGTAAAGCTCACATAATCTTCCACAGGGACTGTCTGCCCTTTACTGTCTGTCTCTGTATCCTCACCTCTTCTCCTGCATTACATATATATTGTAGAGATAGTCAATATTACACATTTTAAAAATAGACTAGTAGTTTTGAAGAAGCCCTGAAACACTGGGTTGGTTTCAGGTTCACTTGACCCTAAACCAGACAAGTTTCTTGGGAGCATTTACATAAAAAAAAAAAAAAAAAAAAAAAATGCTGGAGTGCTATGGAATAAAATTAAACAGAACAAAGGGGTTAAAGCGTTTTATAAATGTAGTGCTTATGGCTCAAGACACTTAAAAAATTTCAGAGTTGTGACACTATACAGCCAAAGACTTCATGGCATGGCAGCAGTGCTGTAAGACACCTCCTTTTAACTTCACTGAAAGGGTTTTACTAAGCAAACAGTTAAAGCAGACCATTTAGTATGCTAATTTAAGCACCACCGCTAAAGAAAACAATGCTAAAATCCAGTTTAGCCAGTAGTTTCTTCACTGGTACCTCTGTGCTGTGTGTATTTAAATGAAGTCATTATGATACAAATGCACCTTCTTTCTATGTAAATGTATTTGTTTTGTTTTTGTTTTTTTCACAAAAAGTCTAGAGTAAGAGTAAAGCAGTGTAAGGGGAGTAACCAAATAAAAGTAGCGACACTACTTGTCACCATTATATTCTGTTCATGGACTTTCAGTTTGTCACTCCTGTCTCATGTTCCCTGTTCCACTTTGCCGCCACTCATCAGTCACCATGGACACTAACGATCCTCACAGCTGTTCGTCATTTACCTTTTTATATTTAAGTTCCTACCTGAGTTCAATTCATTGTCCGGTATCGTCTATGTTATGTGTATGTGTTGCTACCAGTTCGCCTGTCTGTTGGATCTGTGATATATTAAACTACTTATTGGAGTATCTTCGTCTTCCTCATCTGTTTGCCAGCAGCCATATGTGACACTACTAACTTAACTACATTTTTCAGTTGCATGACAGTAACAACAACTACTTCCAACGAGTAGCAGTGTAGCGCAACCAAATGCGACTTTAATGGCTGAGCTGAGGGAATAATCTAACATGCTCACCTAAGTGGTGCTTGCTCTTATGTAGTGGAATTAAAATTATTCTAGTGAAGTTGTTTGTTTGGATGGTTCATGTAAAAAGGTTTACAGATTCGAGTTACTTTTTTCAATCTGTTTTCTGAATGCATGTTATTTATCTTAATGTGAACAATTAATCTGTGCATGTTTAATTTTTTAAGCATTTTTTTAAAAAAAACATTCTTAACCCCTTAGGTGTCTGAGGGTTTTTGGGGCCCTGGAGAAGTTTTGACATACCCTGACATTTGTGCTTTTTTCAGTTGCTTATAAACATATTAATTGCAAAAGTGTCATTACACTGTATTCAGCATGAACTAGGCTACCATAATATGTGAGCAACGTATGTACTTGTTTGTATTTTTGAGAGAATAATGTTTATGCGTGGTATTAAAAAAAACAAAAAAATTAAGTCACTGAAATAAGGCCATAAAACACATACTGAATATGTGTCCACAAGACTTCTGGGTATTGGAGGTTGTAGACTAGAGTTTTCGCTTTAAAATGATGTGAAAATCATCCTGCCTACTCATTCACATAAACAATATATTGATTTAAATTTTGTAAGACACCTTTTGTTTAGAAAGACAGTATGCGTGGAGGCGTGAATAATCCTGAATAATGCTGTGATTCACACCTGAGAGGACAATGACCCGCATGATGAGCTGCATAATGAGCCTCTTTTAGTCAGGTATGTGAGAGGGGATTAATCAAAATTCCGCAACTCTACCTTTTTGTGAAACAATAAACTTCTCTCTGGTAAAGTTTGCTGGACTTCCTCCAATCATCTAGTCTGCTTAAATCCCACCCCTTTCTTACAATTAATTGCAAGCTCACATTCAGGGGGCGTTTACACGACACCGTTTTCTGCTAAAAACTGAAAACTTTTTTATGCATTTTGGCCATTCATTTATACAACAATGGCATTTTGGGGGCCTGAAAATGCAAACTTTTGAAAATGAGTTTCAAAGTGCAAACTCAAATTTGTAAAAACGGTGACATTATGCGCATCTATAGGAGCATAGTGTTTCTTTACAAAGTGACATCGTCAACTACTGGCCTGGCATGCAGAATACAGCATTTTTAGTCATTTTCGAGGATCCATGTGAATGGACATCGTTTTGACAACATTGTCGCCTGTATGTGGAAAACACAAAAGAAAAACCTTTCCATTTTTAGCACATTGTTGTCATGTAAACGTACCCTCAAATCTGCCTCAATCCAATCAACAACCGATGATTAAAACCAAGTCCCCGGCTTTTCTCCTTTAATGATAATTCGTTTCACTTAGATGTAATACTTAATACTCATTGTAATACGTAAGAAAAGATCTGTCATTATTTCCATTTCATCTTGACTTTAATTTACCTTTTCAGTTCACTGTTTTTGTGCAAACAAAATATGACTGATACATTTATTAATTATTTATACTACGGGGGCTGTTGAATGCTCAAATCTGATTGGTTGACCAACGTTCTAAGGTGTGCAATTATTTTCAGGGAAACACATAGCTAAAGTAGTACTAGGCAGGTCTTGACCGCATTACAGTTCCATATCACTTCGCCAACTGATTTCAGTTATTTCAAAAGGTCCTTACAGCCTACAACCGCAAAAGAAACAAAACCCACAATGACACCGGCCAAGCAAATAAATATAGTAAACTATAGGATGAAAACGATAGGATGTCATGGTTTTTGCCACAAAATACATGTTATTGTGTCCTGAAAGCGCATACTCTCTCTCTCTCTCTCTCTCTCTCTTTCAAATGTACACACGTACTGTATAGTACGGACACACACTCGCACAGAAACGTTTTGTCAGCACTGCTCTGACGAATTAATCAGTAAAATGACTCACCAGTGAGGTAATAACTGTGCGATTCTTGAGGTAGAAAAACTTATAGTTTCGTTTCGCTATTAGTATTAGACAGTGCTGCCGTGAGAGAGGCACAGACACTCTCTCTCTCTCTCTCTCTCTCTCTCTCTCTCTCTCTCTCTCAAGTGCGTTAATAACTGTATCAATGGTATTATTCTGCTATCAAGGCTCAAGCCTCCGTTAGTAGTTCTGAAATGACATTTTGGAATTAGCAACGAAGGCTTGGGATGAGATGCGTAAGAAATTAGTCCCACACACAAGAGTGTTTTAAGGACAAAAACCTGACAAATGTCTTGAAATACACTATCGAAACAGTGTCTTGAGGTGTGGTAACCGTAGTATAAGCAGAATAATTGACTCCGGGCCATTGAATTCTTAGAAAATAATGCACACCCGAGGTGTGCATTATTTTCTAAGAATTGTCAATTATTCCTTACATAATTGATAAGTATATATTTTATTCAGAACATGATATTGGATCTTTGTGGTTTGCAACTTTTTGTTTGTATCTTGCACTCTGTAAAAAATATTTTTTGAACTTGTAAACAAAACAAAGATTATCGAAGTAAGATTATTGGATTACTGAAGTATATTTTACAAGAAAATACTATTTCAGTCTTTCTACTTCAAAATTTAAATGTATTACTTGCCATTTCTTTGTAATTATTTGTGAAATTTACTTAATATTAATTTTATATAATAATTTACTTAAAATTTACTTTAATTTTTAATCTCTGAATTGGGTAAAATTGGGTAAGACTTTATAAAAAGTATACAGTAATAAAGTACTACAAATCATTTGAAAACATTTATAGTTAATTCATATTTAATATAATGTAGTCTCTACATTGTTAATATATTAATAGGCTATATACAAACAGTGAGTCACTGCAATTAACACAATTATTATTGGTATTTGTAGGGACTTTCCTTAGACATAAAGGATTTTATACTGTACAAACTGTATTCTATCCCCTTACACTAACCCAACCCCTAAACCTACCTATCGCAGAAAACTTTCTGCATTTTTACATTTCCAAAAAAAAAAGATTTATAAGCTTGTTTCCTCAGGTTCCCACAGTGACACCGGGATAGAAAAACACACATTTTTACATTTTCAAAAAAACATAATTTAGTATGTTTATTAATCCATTTCCCCCATGGGGACTGCTGGCTGGTCCTCACAATGTAGGTGATTTCAGGTTTTACTATCCTTGTGGGTACCCCACAATGTAATATATCCTTGTGGGTCCCCACAATGTAATATAAACCTGTACACACACACACACAAATCGCCTCTGGGATGAACTCTCTCCCTTTTATGACCTCTGGAGATTGCATTTCTAGTGAAAACCAAGTGCATGTTTCTCTATTAAGCTTTTATCTCAGTATTAAACAACTCCAATTTATCTTGATCAGGACTCAGATAAAAGCGTGTTATGATTTGGATGTGGTGTTTGATAGCTTATTAGTCACAAAATGATTTAATTTTGACAAATGGCTTTTGATTAAAATTTTGATTATCTATTTCACACTTGTTTGACACATTAATTCACAGTCCTTTCAAAGTAAGTTGCTGCATTTATTTAGAGCTCTGGATTATGTGTTTCTGATCTAGATGCTTTTAAAAACCATAGTGTTTTTAAATTATTATCAACAGTTATATCAGTAAAGACTAAACTTGGACTAAAATTAGGGTAGGAGTCTTCAACTTTTTTCCGGTGGATAGAAAGATATATAACCAACTCATATTATATATTTTACATATATAAAATAAAGGTTGCACTTAAAGCCTGGCCTATAATAACATGCATATAGTAACATATTAATGTATATTTACACTGTTATGATGCTTACATTGAAAATAATAGACAGTTAATGTACCCGTACATTAAATTTACATTTTATGTGGGAAAAAAAAAAAAAAAAAAAAAAAAAAGAGCCCTGGGTTAAGGGGCTGAAATGTTTGGATTTTTAGAATTCAAACCTCACCACAAAACTTCTAAAAGCAAATATGTCTCCTGTAAACTATATGGAGTAAAATCCATTAATGTAAAATCAAAAAGCTGTTAACATCTTGATGAATGATACTCAGATCTTCCTGTCATGATGATGATAATTGAAATGTCAGTCTCATAATGAATCTCTTGAGATGATGAATTGTTTTGTTGGGTCATTGACGTGTGTGCATCAGATATCTTCAGTTCCCCAATGGAAAGGAATTTTAAGTGGTCTAGATGACCCTTGAACTTGCCCCTCTGGTGTTTCTCCTGTCTGACTAGATGCTGCTTAGTTTCCCATAGCCAAACTTTTGACTAACACCATAATGTCTGGTCCAATTTGCAGCTTATTCTGTCCATGAATATATTTCTATAGGCTGTTTTAGTGGCAGGAAATCATTCATACCACAATAACAGATGTGTGCAGGTGTGATTCTCATTATCTTTTATAGATTTGATGCAACTAACCTGGCAAACCTTGGCAGATGGGTATGGAAAGGATGGTAGGAGTGTTTAGGAAACCTGTTGATACCTTATATATGTATATCTAGCTAACATTTTTATTTACATCATACCTGAAGGTTTATTTATTCTCTACATATATATTAAATAAAAAGTACATCTCCAAGGTAACAGATGCAGAGATCATGGTTGCTATGGCAGAAATGCAGAGCTGATAGAAACTTTATATAAGAGGCTTTAGTCCACCTGCATTTGATTATCAGTTTGAAAATGTTTTATATTTTCAATGGTGCATAACTATAAACTCTAGATAAATGTATTTTAATTATCATAGGCTTTACTGAGATAGCCCTGTAATCCCTGTCAGTGTGGTTACAGGGTACAGTACAGTACAAAAACAAACTGTCATGCTGAGAAATGTGCACACATTTTTGAGAAAGTGGTGCACAGAAAAATATATATGGACAAAAATATTGGGACACATTAATTCTTGAAATGAGGTGTTTCAATCAGACCCATTGCCACAGGTGTATAAAATAAAGCACCTAGCCATGCAGTCTACATTTACAAACATTTTTAAATAGCATGCCACCTTTGCAATAAGTCGGTTTGCAAAATTTCATCCCTGCTAGATATTCCACGTCGACTGTAAGTGGTATTTTTGGAAAGTGGAAGCATTTAGGAACAGCAGCAACTCAGCCATGAAGAGAAAGATCATGTAAAGTCACAGAGTGAACCGGATGGTGCGTAAAAGTGGCCAACGCTCTGCTCATTCCATAGCTGCAGACTTCCAAACTTCCACTGGCATTCATTTCAGCACAAAAACCGTGCGGCGGGAGCTTTGTGGAATGGGTTTTCATGGCCGAGCAGCTGCACGCAAGCCTCACATCACCAAGTACAATGCCAAGCGCCAGATGAAGTGGTATAAAGCACGCCACCACTAGACTCTGGAGCAGTGGAAATGTGCTCTCTGGAGTGACGAATCATGCTTCTCTGTTTGGCAGTCTGGTGGACGAATCTGGGTTTGGCGGATGCCAGGAGTACCTGCCTAACTGCATTGTGCTAACTGTAAAGTTTGGTGGAGGAGGGATAATGGTTTGGGGCTGTTTCTCAGGGGTTGGTCTAAGCCCCAGTGAAGGGAAATCTTAATGCTTCAGCATCTTAAGACATTTTGGGAAACACTATGCTGCCAACTTTGTGAGAACAGTTTGGGGAAGGCCCTTTTCTATTCCAGCATGATTGTGCCCCAGTGCACAAAGCATGGTCCATAAAGACATGGATGAGTTTGGTGTGGAAGAACTTGACTGGGACACACAGAGCCCTGAACTCAATCCTATGGAACATCTTGAACTGGAAAAGAGATTGCGAGCCAGGGCTTCTTCTCCAACATCAGTGCCTGACCCCCCAAATGCTCTACTGGATGAATGGGCAAAATTTTCCACAGAAACACTCCAAAATCTTGTGGAATGCCTTCCCAGAAGAGTGGAAGCTGTTATAGCTCCAAAGGGGGGACCAACTTCATATCAGTGTCTATGTATTTAGAATGCAATATTGTTACAGTCCCTGTTGGTGTAATGGTCAGGTGTCCCAATACTTGTGTCCATATAGATTATCTGTTCTGTGTCCACTGTATGTCCATTACATGTATTCTTTGTGTCTTAAAGGGTTAGTTCACCCAAAAATGAAAATAATGTCATTTATTACTCACCCTCATGTCGTTCTGCACCCGTAAGGCCTTCGTTCATCTTCGGAACACAAATTAAGTTATTTTTGATGAAATCCGATGGCTCAGTGAGGCCTCTATAGACAGCAAAGTCATTGAACTTCTCAAGATCCAGAAAGGTACTCACAACATATTTAAAACAGTTCATGTGATTTCAGTGGTTTAATCTTAATATTATAAAGCGACAAGAAAACTTTTTGTGCGCCAAAAAAACAAAATAACAACTTTTCAACGATATCTAGTGATGGCCGATTTCAAAACACTGCTTCAAATCTTTTGTTTCGAATCAGTGATTCGGATCGCGTGTCAAAATGCCAAACTGCTGAAATCACGTGACTTTGGCGCTCCGAATCACTGATTCGAAACAAAAGATTTGAAGCAGTGTTTTGAAATCAGCCATCACTCGTTGAAAAGTCGTCATTTTGTTTTTTTGGTGCACAAAAAGTTTTCTCGTCACTTTATAATATTAAGATTGAACCACTGAACTCACATGAACTGTTTTAAATATGTTTTGAGTACCTTTCTGGATCTTGAGAAGTTCAATGACATTGCTGTCTATAGAGGCCTCACTGAGCCATCGGATTAAATCAAAAATAACTTAATTTGTGTTCGGAAGATGAATGAAGGTCTTACGGGTGTAGAACGACATGAGGGTGAGTAATTAATGACATTATTTTCATTTTTGGGTGAACTAACTCTTTAAAGGCTAAATAAGGGGTTGTCCAGGACCCCCAAAGAAAAATGCAAAATAAGGCAGCTATATTTTTTCAGGTTTTAAGTTGGGATTTTGGAGGTATTCCCAAAATTGCCACTGAATATTATAGCCCAGGCTCACTGGAAAAACATATCTGTGGAACATTTCTGCAAAATGATATTATGTTGTGTCGTGCATGTTTTGCAACAGTTTCAACGTGAAATATCCAGTGAGTGGTGCTAAAAGCGTGTTCAATTTTATCCAAAACAGATGAACGTGAATCTGCCAACGTTTTATTACGTTGGTTTTTGTACGTATCATTGTAGTTCTGAATTGAAATGTCCGGTGAGTGGCACTAAAAGGTTAATGCTCCATCGTGTTTTAAAATAATGTTCACCTACACTAAACTCTAAACCTACCCTATACACTATAAAAAAGAATTGTTGGTTTAACTTAAAAATGTAAGTTACCTGGTTGCCTTAAAATTTTGAGTTCATTGAAATTAAAAATTTGAGTTAATACAATGAAGGTGATTGGTTTAATCAACAGAAACTAAAATAGTATGTTATCTGAACCACATTAATTATCAAAGTTGATTTGACAAAAGAAAAAATGTTATAACAAATCATGAAAATATTTTTTTTACAGTGTAGTGTTAACAAAAGCAAATGTGATGTTAGATTGGATGGAATCCCCATGTCAGATCTTGTCAAAAGATATCCGTTTTGTCTGGTGTGCAAACCAGCAAAACCTGTCAACAGAAAGTCTGGTACCTCAAGACTCTATTAACAGCCTTCTATCAGCCTGAGAGTTTGACTGAGAAAGCCAGAGAAGAGCAGAAGCAAGAGACAAAGTGATGATAAAAGAGCAGAGTTTATTGAATAATCTTAGTTGCGTATGTTTCATTGCTCAGACTATGTCTGGATGTTACACTACTCAATGCTCTGACTTCGTCTGACCAGTACAATTCCAACAAGTGTTAATTTTCAGACCCTTCAGTGACATAAAAATGTACTTGCTAAAGCAACCATGCCATTTCAGCTTTTTTGTAGAAGCCATTGGGCTCTTTTGTCGTAGCTTGTGTTTCATGGATTCATACCCGGGCGCTCTGCATCGCAAGCACAATTCTGTACCAGGTGAGCTAATGAGCAAGTTTACTATGGTAGAAAAGCCAAACATATGGAGCTGGTTATGTAATGCAAACTCCAAAATGTATTTGTTAACAAATTATGCACTATGGTAAAAAGTGTTTTGCTGTCATAATATAATATTTTGCAAAGAGCTGTGTGAAAATAAGTCATTATTAATCCATAATCTGTCTCTGTAATTATAATTTCGAATGAAAAGAATTAAAAGTGCTTGCTGATTTACTGCCTCTAGTGTTCATTTCTGTTGGAAACTGCAGTGATATATACGTATGTATGTACTGGTACTTATTTTGCATTTGGCAGAAATGTTGCCACAGGTACGTTTTTCCAATGAGCCTATGTTGGAATATCAGAATGTCTTTTTTTTTTTTTCTGCTGGATGTATTGTATATCAGAATTGTGGGAGCTTTTGATTCCATTTTATTTTATTTTATTTACATGCAATGACATTCATATTTTCTTTTAATTTCCAGAAATCTAATGTGACCATAGTTGAAGAAACAGTTGAATGCAGTGTTTAGATAATCATATAATTTATCTTATAAAATATTTTTTTTCCTCACATTTTCCATGGACTTTATTTGAAAACCCTAAACGCCTAAATAGCTACAATTTCATCTAAGATAAAACAACTAAGGGATAAGTGAGGAGACAGAGTAATCCATCAAATTAACTTGCTCATGGGCTAACTGTTCCTGCAAATAACACATGACAAGAAGATGTAAATGAGTAAAACATGTGCAAAGAGGGAAGACGGTGATCAGACAAAGTCTGAAAGGTGCAAATGATGAGATACATTCAGAATATTCACATAACCACCCACACACAGCTGTGCAGATATCACACATACAAACACATAATTTCTTCATTTTAGAGATTTTAAATGGTGACATCTGTCCTGTTATGTATTACTCTGTTTCCTTTCCACCAGAGAGTTTGTGTGTAACTTCATGTACTTTTACTTTGTGTACAAATTTGACCCCAGAAGTTAACTGAATGTGACTTAAAAAAAAAAAAAAACTATTTATACACATATTTATTTTAATGTATTATTAATTTAATTCTAAAACTGCAGATATCTCTAGCTTATATAATTGTCTAAATAAAAATAAAATGAAAATATTACATTTAAAATAAAAAGTCTTTTTAATAAAAAGACTTTTTTAAAATCTTTTTAGATGTAAGTGTGCAACTGCATGCAACCTGCAATTCCTCTCTTTTTATTTCATCATCTTTCTCGTTTTCTCTCATCTATCTCACCTTTCTCTTGCCCTCAATGATGGAGAAGGGTATTGTGATGGAGGGCCACTTGTTTCTGGGTGGTGGAGGCTTCTCACAGTTCCACAGCACTAAAATCTGAAACCACATTAAAACATATGAGTTACACTGCACATTTCAATACACATGCAAAACTTGACTATTCATTGTTAGGTGCAGGTGTGAGTAATTACTGCCCACATGCAAAAAGTAATCAAAATTTGTCAACAAATCCCATACTCATTAGTGCAGAAAATAGGTGTGAGAGCCTTCAAACAAACTAGAAATTATCTAGAGACTTCAGTTTTAGAAACTGTGTTAAATAAGAGCATTTGGAGATACAGCCTAATGTTAGCTCTGTGAAAAAGAAGTGCGCTTAATTGTATTGAATGTGCACTTGTAGTGTATTTCATTTTGTAGTGCACTTGTAGTGTATTTTCAATCTTAAAAGTATATTTTCATACAGTTTCATACAGCAATGACATTAAAGGGCACTTAAATGGATTTAAAGAGATTCCACTTTTATGATGTTTCTTAAGACACTTAAGTACACTTTCAAAAAGTGCACTTTGTAAGTTTTACTTTAAAGTAAATTTTAATATTATTATTAGAGTATAATTCAGTTTACCTTTTGGCAGTACACTTAACCTTATTTCAAAGACAATAGAAATAGAAATTACATACTGTATAACGATTTAAGTCCTACTTAAGTGCAAAAAAGCACTCTTAAGTTTAACTAATTGCATTTAATGTAAATTTTAACTATAATACATTTTCATTTATAACATGCAATTAAGTGTCCAAAATCATTCATACTTGAGTATTCTTTTAAAGTACATTATTTCCAAACTAAGTATGCTAAAAGGGAGCACATGATCATTAATACTGTGTGACACTGAATATTATATAATTTAGTATCCATCTAATATAAATTAAACCAATGTGATGTCTGCTGATAGGAAAAAGTTGTTTATTTAAACTCTATGGAAAGGAGCAGTGATGCAACAGGAGTAAAGACAGTGAAGCTAACATGATCTGCCACTTTTCAGATACCGCAATCATACTGAGTGTTTCACAAAGTCAGACTTTTGACTTGTTTCACATGATTAGTTGCTGCCTACATACAGGGACATAATAAAAAATGATGTGTGGAAAACCATGTCAAAAATCGTGGACATTCTAAATGAGTTTGATTCATGCATTGACAATCATTCATCTTGTTCATGATATGATGCATTAGGCAGTGCTGCAATTAATATACCAACACTTTCCCCTCCAGAATGTTAAAGGAACAGCACATGCAAGACTGAAAATCATCTACTCAATCTCATATCATTCCAAACATGAATCTATGGTCACACTTTAGATAAGGGTTTTCTCACTATTAACTAACTATTAACAGTGATTTTTGCCTCAATAATCTCTTAATTACTGCTTATTAAAAGTTAGTAAGGTAGTTTTTAAGTTTAGGTATTGGGTAGGATTGAGGGATGTATAATTTTGCAGAATAAGGCATTAATATGTGCTTTATAAGTATAATACTGCCGCAGGATTATTATCGTTATTGTTAAAAAAAAAAAAAAAAATCACTACTTGAAACAAGATAAATGTTAACTGAAATAAAATACAATATTTTATATATATATATATATATATATATATATATATTTCAGTTGCTAAGGCAACATTTCTCAGTTTCATTTAGTTAAACGTACAGTAAAATCTAAAAAAAAAAAAACTAAAAAGATTAAATAAAAATTAATAACTATATAGACATATACAGTTTAAAAATAAATAAATAAATAAAAATGACAAAAACACACAACAAAATTACTAAAACCTTATCCAAAATTAAAGTGAAAACAGAAAATTGAAAAGCAAAATCTAATTAGAAATATTAACAAAAACTATCACAAACTACTAAAATAACACTGCTTTGGTGGAGCACAAAAGGAGAAGTTGAGCAGAAAGTTCAGGCTGCTCTTTTACATTGAATGAAAGTGAATGGTGACCAATGTGCTGTCAGCATTTGTTACTGACTGATGCACCAAATGTGAATATGTATGGCAAGCCATTTTGACTTTTATTCATTCTCAGGATATGAATTCTTGATATCAACAATTCAATTCTTGATATAAGGAATTACATTTCCACTAGTACAAACTAGAATTCTTGATATCTGTAATTGTATTTTCACTATGAAATATTACCATAGGCTGCCATTCAAATTCAATTGTTGATATCAAGAATTGATTTCTTACTAGCTGAAATTCCAATTTCACATATCCGAAATACAATTCTTACTATCATAATTTTTGATATCAATAATTGCATTGTTACTAGTAAAAATGCGAATTTTTGATATCTAAAAATGTATTTTATATTATATTTCAGATATCTAAAATGGCTTTCTTAGTAGTAACAATCACATTCATGATATCAGAAAGTAACATTTCATTAGTCACAATCAAATTATCGATATCAAAAATGAACATTGTTACTAGTAGCAATTCAATTGCTGATATCAAGAATAGATATTTGCACTAGTAACAAAGTAATTAATGATATCGAAAATTATTATTTTTACTATTAAGAATTGTATTTCTGATGTGTGAAATTAGAATTTCAACTAGTAAGAAATCAATTCTTGATATCAACAATTGAATTTGAATGGCAGCCTATGGTGACATTTCACTAGAGAAAATACACTTACAGATATCAAGAATTCTAGTCTGTACTAGTGGAAATGTAATTTGAATTTGAGGACTTTTTGGGGACAATTGTTCCAAAATATGACAGGCTCTTGTTACTTGGTGATTTTAATGTCCATGTGTGTTGTGACTCAAACTCGCTATCCAAGGACTTTCTAAGTCTCGTGCACTCTTTTGATTTTAAACAAGTAGTCAATGCCCCCACACATACTAATGGCCATATTTTAGATCTGGTTTTATGTTATGGATTATCTGTTAATGATACTGTTGTTTATGACACTAATTTCTCTGATCACAAACCTGTTCTTTTTAATGAGAATAGACTCTATGACCCATGCCAATTTCATTACAGCTTTTAAGGATGCGAGCATGTCAGCATCACTTGATTCACCACTACATCTGTTAAATTCTGAAGAACATTTAACTATATTTAGTAATATTTGTTCAAATGTTATGGATTCAGTTGCTCCATTGATATCTAAATACTTAAAATCAAAACCTCATCCCTGGATTAATAATAGTAACATTCGCTCTCTTTGTCAGCTCTGTAGGAGGGCAGAAAGAAAATGGAAAAAGGACAAGCTTCAGATTTCTTACGAGCTTTTAAAAGATTCATTGGCCAACTATCAGAAAGCTGTAAGAGTAGCTAGACATAAATACTTTTCAAATGTCATTGCCAAAAGCCAGCATAAACCTGCTGTTCTTTTTGCTACTATCAATGACGTCCTTAACCCTCCATCTCAGATTTTTACAGAGATATCCTCAGACCTATGTGAGAAATTCCTTGATAATTTTGTTAAAAAAATAGCAAACTTATCAAAGACTATTAGTCCATCGGCTTATACTTTTAGTGAACCACATATGTCGAGCTATCTGGAGTGAGTTTGAGCCTATTACCCTTGTTTCACTCTATGAAATTATAGAGCACTTAAAGCCGTCTGCTTCTCCTCATTACACAATCCCTCCTTATTTTTTTAAACAGATTATAAATACGCTGGGACCTAGTCTGCTGTCTCTTATAAATAAATGTCTCAGCACTGGAACTGTACCAGATCAGTTAAAACATGCAACAGTCAGACCTCAACTGAAAAAAGTGAATCTAGATTCATCTAT
Organism: Mylopharyngodon piceus; assembly: GCA_039654765.1. Lineage (NCBI taxonomy): Eukaryota > Metazoa > Chordata > Actinopteri > Cypriniformes > Xenocyprididae > Mylopharyngodon > Mylopharyngodon piceus. The sequence goes on from CM077456.1 coordinate 24,524,785, forward strand.
ATTGTCTAATTTTAGACCTATCTCAAATCTGCCTTTTATTGCAAAAATTTTTAGAAAAAGTGGTCTCCTCACAATTACACGATTTTCTGAGTACTAATTCTATTCTCAATACATTTCAGTCTGGCTTCAGAGTCCAGCATAGTACCGAAACAGCTCTTCTTAAAGTATTAAATGACATCTATCGTTCGGTCGATTCTGGCAATTCCGTGATTCTCGTACTTCTCGATTTAACAGCAGCGTTTGATACTGTTAATCACTCTATCCTTAATTCCCGCCTAGAACACTGTATCGGTCTGCAGGGAAATGTTCTAAAATGGTTTATATCCTATTTGACTAACCGATCTTTTTCAGTTAATATTGCTAATTTTACTTCTTCTACTGCGCACCTTGCTTGCGGAGTTCCACAGGGTTCCATTCTAGCTCCAATCTTATTCTCTTATTCTCTATATATGCTCCCATTATGTGATATTTCTGACAAACATGGGATATCATTTCATTGCTATGCCGACGACACACAAATTTACAAAGGAAAAGCAAAGGCTCTTGATACTTTGACAGCTTGTCTTCAAGATCTTACAAAGTGGATGTCCGTAAATGTTCTTCATCTCAACGAATCCAAGACGGAAATCATTTTATTTGGGTCAGTATCTGCTACGGCAATCCTTAAAACTAAACTTAAACAGTTCTAACCAAATATGAGATTGTGTGTCAAAAACTTAAATGGTTAAAATGGATAAACAAATAAACTCTCTGGTTCAGTCTTGCTTTTTTAATTTACGCCAAATTGTGAAAGTTACGCCATTTTTATATGTTTCCGATACGAAAATCATCCATGCGCTGATATCTTCCCGCCTAGACTACTGTAACTCACTCTACTATGGTATTAATAAGTCAACTCTGGATCGGTTGCAACTAGTACAGAATGCTGCAGCTAGACTACTGAGATTTGAAAGCTGCACAGAAGATTTTTAAGAAATGGAATACAATATTTGTCTTTTCTTCACACAAAGCTATCAAAGGGCATGAAATATAGCATAGAAGTTGATTTATGATACTTTAATGGCTCATTTGTGATTTAATATAGCTAGTTGTGCAGTCTGCCATTAAAGCAAGAACTCTTACCAACAATACTATGACAATGTGACCTCCAACAAAACAATTGCTGGCAGTGTGGATGACCCTTAACATGATACAAACTTGCAGCATCAATAATAATGGTAGAGTTGTCATTTAGTTCCATTATTTTCTCCCATATTCTCACCTGCGCACAGAACTTGGACTTGGCGACCGCATGGATCAGTTTGAATATGGGCTGCTGTTGGGACTGTAGAGGTGTGACCGCTTGAATGACGGCTGTAAACTCCTGAGATGGACTCTTACCTGCAAAAATACAAACGTGGATGGCAGAAATGACTTTAGTACTTTTGGATGGTCTTTATTTGCTAGTGAACTTCTTTGCTTAAATCACAAACCACATAAAAAAGCAATTTTCCCACACTGCAAACGGCAGAGTAGCCTTTATGAAATCAGTCTTCAATGGCATCAGTCTCCGGTGTGTAACATCTCCCTGCATTTGTATTAGCTTGCTTTATGGCAGCCGTTCAAAGAGAGCACCTGTTTATCTTTGTTCCTCCGCAGGGATTCGCTTCATTTATCTACGTTTGCGACTGCGACTCCAGAAACCCGACAGCTACATTAAGTCTCTATTACATCACAATAAAGGTTACTACAAAGATTTTAAAAAAAGAACCAGAGAGGATAAAACTAGTAAAATGAATTGATCAAAGCTTTGCAACTTTTCTGGTTCAGCAATAAACAAAAGAGAAGTTCATAATATATCACGCAGTGACAGTAATTACGCTTAGACAGAACATCTATTATCCCTATTTCCTCTCTGCAGGGATTCAAACTCTTTAAAACAGAACAAAACAAGAACATGCAAACACACGCACAGTCTGAAACATGTGAACAAACAGGCCACACACACAGACCACACAGAAACAAACCACACACACAAACATTGAGAACTACTAATGAGCACATTTACATGTACTTTTGGTTTGATTTTAAAACGTATTATATGAATCTATTGTTAATGATCCATCCAGACATGTGGTCACATCTGGAAGTATGGTTGTAGGAGGTCATTTGGTTCACTGTTGAACCACACACACACACACACACACACACACACACACCCTACACTACCCCTACTCCTAAACCTACCCATCACAGAAAACATTCTGCATTTTTGCATTTTTAATAAAACATTGTTTAGTATGTTTTTAAAGCTATTTTAAATATGAGGACTCATGAAATGTCCTCATATTTCTTGTTTACGTCGTAATACCAGTGTAATACCCATGTCATTATACAAATTTGTGTCCTCATAAATCACAAAAATGCGCACACACACACACACACACACACACACACACACACACACACAATGGGTTTTTGTTTTATGGGGACTATAATGTTTTTTTTGTTTGTTTGTTTTTTTACTGTACAAACTATATTCTACTCATCACAGAAAACGCTATGCATTTTTACATTAAAACAAAACAAAAAAAAAACAAAACAAAAAAAAACAAAACAAAAAAAACATTTAATATTATTTATGTATGGCAAGCCATTTTGACTTTTATTCATTCTCAGGATATGAATTCTTGATATCAACAATTTAATTTTCACTAGTTAAAATGCTAATTTTTGATGTCAAGAATTACATTTCCAGTAGTACAAACTAGAGTTCTTGATATCTGTAATTGTATTTTCTCTAGTGAAATGTCACCATAGGCTGCCATTCAAATTCAATTGTTGATATCAAGAATTGATTTCTTACTAGTAAAAATCATAATTTTTGATGTCATTAATTACTTTGTTACTAGTGCAAATATCTATACTTGATATCTACAATTGAATTGCTACTAGTAACAATGTTCATTTTTGATATCAATAATTTGATTGTCACTAATGACAATGTTACTTTCTGATATCATGAATGTGATTGTTACTAGTAAGAAAGCCATTTTAGATATCTGAAATTATATTGATATCAGAAATACATTTTCAGATATCAAAAATGAACATTTTTACTAGTAGCAATTCAATTGTTGATATCAAGAACTGACGTTTCAACTAGTGCCAATTGAATTCTTGATATCAAAGATTCGCATTTTTACTAGTAACAATGTAATTATTGGTATCAAAAATTTTTACTAGTAAGAATTGTATTTCTGATATGTGAAATTGGAATTTCAACTAGAAAGAAATCAATTCTTGATATCAACAATTGAATTCGAATGGCAGCCTATGGTGACATTTCACTAGTGAAAATACAATTACAGATATCAAGAATTACTAGTGGAAATTACTAGTGGAATTAAGAATTACTTACTAGTGGAAATGTAATTCTTGATATCAAAAATGAGCATTTTAACTAGTGAAAATTGAATCGTTGATATCAAGAATTAACATTGTTACTAGTGGAAATGTAATTCCTAATATCAAAAATTGAATTGTTGATATCAAGAATTCATATCCTGAGAATGAATAAAAGTCAAAACGGCTTGCCACATTTATGAGCTGTTTTCCTCATGGGGACAGATGCATAAAATGAAACAGGCTCTCTCAGCATGACAATTAAAGATCCCCGCTTAATTAAAGTACTAATAATGACAAAAGATTAAAGTATTTCACATATTTTACTTTTGAATTGTTCATTTTGTGCTCACCCCACCACCCCCACAATGCTAATATAGTCATGTAATTAGCACAATAATTATGATGAAAACCATCTCATTTACCATACCATTCACCCATTGATGCATTAATTCTTAAAACTCAAAGGAAAAGATCTTAAGGTGTTTTATTACTTCAAAACAAAGTATAATTATTATAATATAATAATATAAATATGTACTTTAAGAGACTAAGAGAAGAAAAAGTGCACTTAATTGTATTGAATGTGTACTTCAAATCATAAAAATATTTTTTTTTTTTAAAAAACTGCATTTGTAGAGAATATAATATTAATGAAATAAAAGGCTGCTTAAGTGTACTTGTAGTTTATAAGACAATAACAATTTCTTAACAATTAAGTACACTTTCAAAAAGTTTTTACTTTAAAGTACATTTTAATCATTGTGTTAATAATCTATTGTCAAGAAGTACACTTATTTTGATGTGCTGACTAACATAAAGCACCTGTAAAGATTATAATTTTAACTGTAGTGTGTTATTCAATATTACATTTAAAGTTAATTTATTTCATATACTAAATTGCAGCTTCATCATTAGAAACGTGTAATTACAAATGTATTTAAATGCACAACATTCTATTATTTCTATTATATTTTAGTTTACCATAAGTGCTTGTCAGGACATTCAGCAATTAACTTTCACCATATTTCAAAGACAATTGAATTATGAAAAAACAAAAAACATTATAGGTTTAACTAAAAGAATTTAATATAAATTTTAAATACATAGTGTTGAAAACAGTACATTTACAGCCTTTCCAAGCTCATGTCTTAATTGACCACTCACTGGCTTTGCCTTCAAAAACACTTAAAAACACTTAAAAAATTATCTTGCATATACAGAACATCCACACTGATGTGGCAGAAAATTATATATAGAGCTGTGTACGAAGGAATTAAGAATTGCGTCATTGTGCATGTAAGCCACAACATCAAAAACATTTTCAAGGAATACAGGGACAAAGCAAACCATCAGAGCAATCCACTGGTCATGTTGGATGATATCTCATTGCCTAATAAACAGCATGTATCGCAGGTAGCTGGATTTATAGTGTTGCCCTGGCTGAGCGAATCACACCGTATATCACGGCACAGTGAAGTTCTCTCAAGTTATGGCCACAGACAGGGAGTCTAAACTGCCCTGTCATCAAAATTATGGAAAGTGAGACTAACAACGCCTGTGACAGCAGAGTATAGACCATCTATCACTCCTGCAATACAGATTTACTGCTGACATGTGAAGCCCAGGGACAAATCCATCACAAACCCCTATACATGCGCATGCAAACACACACAGGCCAGGCTTAGGGTGGAATAAGGTGGACACATATGTTCACCATCCACTATGAGATAACACACACACACAGGTTTGTTTTTGTGAATTGTGGGGACATTCCATAGGCGTAATGGTTTTTATACTGTACAAACCGTATTTTCTATCGGCCCCTACCCTTAAACCTACCCATCACAGGAAACTGTGCACATTTTTACTTTCTCAAAAAAACTCATTCTGTATGATTTATAAGCCTTTTGAAAAATGGGGACATGGGGTAATGTCCTCATAAGTCACCCTCTCCTTGTAATACCTATGTCATACCCATGTCATTATACAAATTTGTGTCCTGATATGTCACAAAAACGCGCACGCACACACACACACACACACACACACACACACACAAATAGACTGCTTGGAGGGAAACCAACATCTATCTGAGTTATGATTTCATTTTCACTGCAACAAAGTTTTACGGCATTGAGCTGGAGGTGGTGAATAGATGCACACACACACATGCTCACCGAGTGTCGAGTAGTAGAAGGGGAAGAGGGTGAGGTCGCTGGAGAACTCAGGAAGTGCGTAGAGTCCTCCAGGCAAAGAATTCCACATCAACCTGCTCCTGGACATGTGCATCCGTACCCTGTCATGGATAATCTGCAAAAACAACATTACTATTAATACACATTAAAACATTAATATACAGTATACAGTATGTGATTAAAGGGTTAGTTCACCCAAAAATGGTTTTTACTCACCCTCAAGCCATCATAGGTGTATATGACTATCTTCTTTCAGACGAACACAATCATCAGAGTTATATTAAAAAATATCCTAATAGAGTTGGGCAACAAACTCAAGCTCCTCTTGTCTTAAATTGAAATAATCCAGCATTTCTATTCAAAAATTTGTGTTTTAGACTTTTAATTCCTGACCGGTGTTTTGTTTTGCTCTATCCTCTGCGCTTCCGCTTTCGTCAATACGTCATGCGTCGCATCAGTATGGATGTTTGCCGGAAGCTGGATTTTATAGTTTATAAAGTTGTAAATATGGATATTTTTCTTACAAAAACCCATTGCTTCACTTCAGAAGGCCTTTATTAACCCACTGGAGCCGTGTGGATTACTTTTATGATGGATGGATGGGGCTTTTTGGGCTTCAAAATTGTGAGTGCTATTCACTACCATTATAAAGCTTGGAAGAGCCAGGATATTTTTTAATATAACTCCGATTGTGTTTGTCTGAGAGAAGATAGTCAAATACACCTAGGATGGCTTGAGGGTGAGTAAATCATGGGATAATTTTCATTTTTGGGTGAACTATCCCTTTGACTAATCATGAAAAGTGTTGTGATTGTTCTCAATGTGTCATAATTTTCCATTAAGGATGCTTTGTTCAATCACAGGCATTTAAATTAATTCACATTTTCAATTCACATTTATTTGTATAGCGCTTTTCACAATACATATCGTTTCAAAGCAGCCTATAAATTAGCCTATAAGCCAATAACAACAATTGTCCTAATGAGTGAGGTATAAATGTAATTTCAACAAGTACAACATGTTCCCGCATGAACATTCCAATCAACCAATCAAATTTGAGGGACAAGTTTACAGTTTATGTCAAGTTTAGGCTTACAACCAGGGTTAGGTGCTTCTACATCAGTGTTATTCACCAATCAGTTCCCTCTGATTTTAGGGATAAGTTATGGGTAGGGTTAGGTTTAGGGATGAGGTTAGGACAACATTTTCGTACAGGACTGTTGTTCCAGGATCAACAAATTATGTTGAATTTAGGAACATTTTACGTGGCAAAATCACGAGCCAAGGTATAAGCAGTCGGATTGGTGCTTTGTAATTAGTTTGGATTTTCTAGATTTGCTGCTCAACATAGAGTCTTAAGGATCTGATATAACATATTTGTTCCAAGGTCAGTTATTCCCCAATGATGATCGTCGTCAATAGCAATGATGTATAATGACCACTTTTCTGGGTATATGAGGCCAGTGTTATACCTAATTGTATGACCTATCGAATTCTGTAACGTAGCAGATGCTGTTGTCACCCTAACCTTAACCCCAACCCTTACTCTAACCCCACCATCACTACAGCGCCTACTGTTACTACTACTAGCTGGATGTACTTTATCCATTACTAAACAAATGTAACATTATTGTAAAATGTTACCAAAAATGATAGCTCCAAAATCAAAAATAGAACCTTTCCAACTAGATTTTGTAGAAACCAGCTTTATTTTATTTTTATTTTATTTTACCAGCTTTATTATAGCAACCCAATACTGTTCATTGTTAGTTCATCTCAACATAAAAATATAACCCTTCAAACTAGATGCTGTAGAAGCCTTATGTGTGGAAAAAAAAAAAAAATCAACATGGCCGACCATCCTATCAGTCTTCAGAGGCAACGCCCAGACAACATTCTCAACAGCACACAGGCCTAATTACTCAAATTAAACACATTAATCTCATTTTATTACAAGACTAATTAATCACAATCTGCCTCAACCTCATCACAACAGGGTGCATGAGATATTTAATCCAAAAATAACCTGTAAAACACACACACACACATACACATTCACACACACACACTTCAGTATGTGTCCTGAGTCTTCCTCCACTGGGCTTGATTGGTTCTGTTTCTCCAGAGTCTAGAAATGTACAAGCCAATTAGGATCAACCACAGTCTAATTAAAGAACCCTCATGTCAGGCAACATGTGTGTTTGTGTATCTCTGTGCCTTTACATGCTGATGTTTTAATGTGCTGTATGTGAATTATAGCGATTTTGTCAGATCCACGCAGCAAGTGAAGCATCTCGCCGCTCTTGTGCTGTGGAGCAGGGAAATGAACTCAACATGGCATATGTTCTAGAGGAAGTGCCAGTAAACCCGAGTCCATGGAGAGGGCATTTGATCTATGTGGTTAATTAGGCAGCATTTATTGCTGAATGCAAACACACCACACATGCACGAGTGTTTAAAGACTTATAGTTTGTCAACATGGTATGGTGTGGACTTCACAACGCAATATTAACTATCAGTTTATATAGCAAAGTGTAAATGGTCCCCTCAGTATGTTTTTGTTTCACTAATTCTATTTTTCCCAATGATCTTCGATGTTATCCTGACACCTACTGGTCTGGATGAATGAAGCTTAATTATTAACTGCTTTTATTAAGTTGTTAAATTAATAAATTATTAACTGCTGCTTAACTATGGTCGCAAGTTAAGTCGTCAGCAAAATAGTTCAACGATTAGGTGATTCCCAAAATTGTAGTTCAAACGTACATTTGCAAACAACATTGCAAAGTTGTGTGGATTTTTTTTTAAAGGCTTGTAAGGGTTCTTCCATAAAATGTTCAGGAGGCACTCATAGAAGCTTCAATTTTTTTCCATTTTATTAATTGCCACACTCATGTACTGGTCACACAGGTGCAAAAAGAAAAAAGAAAAAGAAAAACAAAGAATAAAACTAAATTACACATCAACAGACTGAGTTCTGGGCCTCAGATGTTTCTCAAGGGATCCCTCACCAGAACTAACCCAGCCACCGAAAATTCAACCCTTTTAACAAGACAGACTAAATCATTTTATAATTACAGGGGGTCTCCATTCAGTAAATCAAACCTCGAAAAATATATAATATATACAAATAAACTCCATAAACATGAAATTACATTCACCATAAAGCAATGATGAAAATAAACACAAAAATAAACTTTACAAAAAGACATTTAAATTAACAAACAATCCAAACCCATATGGTAACCAAAAAAACTACATTTCCCATAATTCCCAGCAAAGGATATATAAAGGACATAAGGAAATGCCGCGCTCTTTTTAATAACAGGCCTGTTTTTCCATGCTGCAGTCACGGATCCAGGCGGAACCACGGGTAAGACACATTTATCCAAAACAATTAAATAAATAAAGAAACAATATTAAACCCATATCTTTGTCTTGGTTTTATTCAATCACTAGCGTGCACTCTAGCAACGAATTATCGCTCTTTGATATTATATGCGCGCATAAAGAGCATGCACCTTTAACAAAATGGTTTGGGTAAATAATATTAAAGAAACAAAATAAATGCATAGAAATTTATAAACAAGCAGAAAAACAATTAATCCATCAAACAAAATGAAATCAATTACTCGCAAAGAAATAAAAGGAGAAAACTAGAACCATTGAAATAAAGTAGCCTATTATTTGGTAAGTGTGGCCTTAGCCATCACAAGGCTGCATTTATTTGATCAAAAATACAATCAAAAACAGTAATGCTGTGAAATATTATTATAATTTAAAATATCTGTTTTCTTTATTTTTAAAATTTTAATATATTTTAAATAAACTCATGCATCTTTGCTGAATAAAAGTATCAATTTCTTTAAAAAAGTGATCCCAAACTTTTGAAAAATGGTTAAAGCAAACATTTCAAGCTGTGTGCACGATCCGTGTCATAAATATTTGACACTCGATAACACACATGACTTGTGCGTTCTTTGTTAGAGTATGCGTCCACTCTCGTTTGTCTCTCTTCTCTTCCTATGTGCCTCCTCTCCTCTGAGAGTCATTTTGTGAGGTCTTAATTTAGTGGGTAGCATTAAGAACGAATATCACCTGTTAGAGGTGGCTTGGCCTCCTCTCATTTGAAGAGTCGTTTTGAAACCTAGGCAGCAGCTCATCTGAGCTCCAGGTATTTGATATTTTAAGTTGTTCGATCCTCATTCTGTACTGAGTGAGTTGTCTTCCTCTCATTTAGAGGGTCTTTCTAAAAAGTTGAAGCCACTGTTCTACTGAGCTTCAGGTAAGATCACAATTTCAAGTGTATGGCCCTCTGTAGGCCTCCTTGATAAACCGCCCTAGGCTGAGTGGAGTGGTTTCCTCTCACTGAGAGAATATGAGGCTCTATGCTGAAGCCTCCGCTCCCCTTAAGTTCCACATAGATCATGACTTCAAGCGCTGGGTCCTCTGTGGGCTGCCTTGACAATCACCCTGTGGTGAGTGAGCTGGCTTCCTCTCGTCTGAGAGTCACTACGTCGAAGCCGTGGCTCCATTGAGCTCTTGGTAGATGATGTCCTAAGTTTTGGCCTATCATAAGGCCACCCTGACATCCTCTCATTTAGAGAGCCATTATTCTGAAGTCACCGCTTCACAGAGCTCTAGGTGGACAGTTCCCCTGTAGTGAGTGAGTCAGCCTCCTCTTGCTTAGAGAGTTGTTAGGCTGAAACCTCTGCTCCTCTGAGCTCCAGGAAGGTCATGAATGAGTGTTGTTAGGCTTCCTCTCATTTAGAGAGTGAAAAGCACTATGCTGGAGCCTCCGCTCTCTAGAGCTTTGGTTAGTAGTATTATCTAGCTTGTGGCCTTTTATAGCAGACTCTCCTGTGAAAGCTCCTTGATTGTATCCATCGAGTCGAGTCCTGGGACGCTCAACCCCGCGTCCTCTTCCGTGGAACTTCATCCCATTGATGCCTCCACTCCTCCAGAGCTTAGCTCAGACAGCAACCTGTCTTAGAGCGAGAGTCATTATTTATTCTGGCCTCCACCCTTGAGCTTTGTCCCGGGTCAAGCTGATATTAACTCCCCTTGTTTAGGGTCTTCTAAGAGTGCTTCGCTCCCGGAGCTCTGCGCCCTTTGTGTTCATCACCAATGATGCTCAGGTTGAGCTGACTAAGGATTCAGGATGGTGTTGAGTACACTCCCTTAGAGCTCAAGAATTAGCCCAGAGCTCATGCCCGTGATATTTCGGAGTAGTAGGCCCTTTATTAGGGGCCTCCTCGACAGTCTGGTTGTATGAGATCTGTACTCCCATTGTTTAAGGGGTAGAAAGTGATATGCTGTGTGCATCACTTGTGTGGCAATGTGAATGAGTATTCCAAGCCTACATACCCCTGGTGGCTATCTCTGTTAGACTCTTTTCCAAGTAGTTGGTCCTCCTCGGGCCGCCTTGTTGGCGATCCTCCGGGTCGAGCTACATTCCTAGCACTTATAGCTAGTTTAAGTGTCCTGGCTCCCCAGAGTACACAGATTGAGTTCACGTTGCAGGCTCCACATGAGCCTCCCTGATTCTAGCTCCAGAGCTTGGTTGATACTCTACTCGGTTGAGGATCGTCCTATAGAGAGCCTCGCTCCCTGAGTTTGGTCTGAAAGGTCAAGAGGTTCTTGTGAACCCCCTTGTCAGATCAGCTCCTGATAGAGCTGGAGGTACTCCTCTCATTAGGGACCCTATGTAGAGTACCCAGCCTCCATAGTGCTTTGAAAGAGAAGTGCTCTGAAGGTCTAGGGTCGAACAGAGTAACTCCCCTCATTTATAAGCATTAGGAAGCACTATGCTGAGTCCTGCTCCCCAGGATGTCCGTCTCTTTGGCCGGTGTGAACTGGTTACTGCCTCTTCTGCAGTTCCTCTCATCTGGTTACCTCTCATGAGGCAAGTATGGTAAGAGGCTCTTGTTTAGGAAACAGACAAGTTGTTGGCTAGACTAGGTCACAGGTCAGACTGGGTTAGCCTCCCTGGTGGCTCTTGGGGTTGACACAATGTCCCCCTAAAAGTGACTGGCCCTGTAGACGACTGTAACCCTGGTTCCCTAAGAACAGGGAACAATGCGTCTCGTAGCCATGCCTCTGGGCTGCCTGTTCAAGTTCCTTCAGATGAAGAAGTGGATGACATGTTCTCTAGGCGCCCCTTATATACTGCCTGGTCGCACTAGTATGATGTCATAGGCTGTAGCCGGCCAATAGGATTGCCTTGATTTTACAATTGCTTCAGGTACCAGTCACGCGGAGGTGTTCCCCAAAGTATCTCAGGACGCAGTGTCTCGTTCCCTGTCAGAGAACCAGGGTTACAGTCGTAACTCGAGACATTTTTTATTATTTTTTATTTTGAGGAATACTGAATCTGTTTTGTGCAAGTGAGATGATTAAATACATGCTCACATTTAGTCTACAATAGAACTACAATAACCAACATGTTCACACAGCGTACACAAGGCTTCTACACTTATTCCTAATTTCTCTCAACATTGGGACAGGAGAAGTGTTAGTCAATAAATGGGAAAACAAAGTAACTTGAAAGTATTTATTTGAAAAAAAAAAAAAAAAAACTATTTTGTAAATTTAAAAGCAATGAGTTACTTTACTCGTTATTTCAAACTAGTAATCTGATTACGTAACTTGCGTAATGTGGGTAATGTGTTATTGGGGGTAATGCGTTACCCCTAACACTGCTTATTATTGTTATTATTATTATTTTTGTTTGTTTCAAGGTATTACATTTGATCTCAACATGGCACCGACACCCTCTATGTTGAATAAAAGCATTTTTTTCTAATTCATTGGTATAACTGAAGTCTTAATCATTTTAAACATTTGTTTAAACTGCAAACCATTTCTTTAAAAGCAAATCGTTTTAATGGGGAAAAAATTAATTATATTTTTCTAAGTAAACTGTCATTTGAATTTGATATGATGACCTGAGGTTCAGTCAGGAGGGAAAATCCAGACAATGTCATTCTGTTCAAAACGTTCGGAGCGGAACAGAAGCAGGGATTAGGATAGCTATGGGAAGAGACCAGCCACAGGGGCCGGAAAATCACAGCATGGAAAAGTGTCTGTTTGCTGTTTACTCTTAATACCACAATGTGCGGCAGTTTTCAGTGAGGTTGAATTAAGATACTTGGTAACACTTTAGTATAGGGAACACATATTCACTATTAACTATGACTTCTGCCTCAAAAACTCTTAATTTACTGCTTATTAATAGTTAGTAAGGTAGTTGTTATAGCGTTGAAGTTTAAGTATGGGGTAGGATTTAGGGGTGTGTAGAATATGGTCATGCAGAATAAGGCATTAATATGTGCTTTATAGTACTAATAAGCAGCCAATATGCAAGCTACTGTGATAAACAACTAGTTAAAAGTGAGAACTGTTCTCCATACTAAAGTGTTACCAGATACTTTATTGCAGTGGTTCACAATTGGTGGGTCGCAACCAAAAATGAGCCGGTGTAAAACCTGGGTCCTAAAGCAAAACCAGTTAAATCCCACGGCTTTATTTTACACCGTTTTAGGAACTACAGTTGTATCTCTGTTTCTGATCACTGTGGCAATGTTGGTGAAGTTGGCAGAAATATTGCTCTGAATATTGCTTCCTCAACACATTTATAGTCAGTCATATTTCTGGCAGTGACGTCTGGCAGTTCTCTGTCGGGCCTGTTATTAAAAGACTTGTCCAACACCTTCCTGAGATGAAGAGAAACCAAGCACAAACTTTCCATTCTATCTAGCTGACCAAGGCAGGCCTGTACCCAGGGAAAAAGTTCTCAGAGATGTGAGAGTGAGTGAGTGAGTGAGGGAATGTTTATGTACATCCGTCTGCATTTTTATGTGTGTTGGAGAGGTCTGGAAAAGACCAAGTGCTTTTGATCATGGCAGGTATCATCTTATGTGTGACAGAAACTCGTGATGAAAACTTTTGAAGAAAATAGAAGACATCAGAATGGGAGAGATATAGAGAGAACAAGAAATGAGTGAGTGTAAGAGAGAGATAGAGACAAAACAAAGTACATGCAAAGAAAAACACGATCAACATTAACTAAATTACCTATATGGACTATGACGAAAGACAATACTGAGTGGAAAAAGAACTCCTAGCATGATTTAACATAAAAAATAGGGAGAGTATTAAACTATACATAGATTTCATCATTTAAGTATGGCTAAAAAAACATGAATTAACTTAACATAACATACATTAACTTAACTTAACAACACCTTTTTACTATGCATACCCTGGTGAAAAAGAAGTGTTTAACTGCATTGAATGCGCACTTGTAGAATACTTCAAATCTTAGAAGTACACATTAAAAAAAGTACTTGAAAATAATATAATATTAATGAAATAAAAAAAGACACTTAAGACACTTAAAGAGAGTCCACTTTCACTTTCTTAACACTTAAGCACACTTTTAAAAAGTGCACTTTGCAAAAATGTTGAATTAAAAGTTTTACTTTAAAATACATTTTAAATCATTATGTTTTAATAATCTTCTGTCATGCTTTAAGGAAGTACACTTATTTTGATGTGTTGACTAACGTCCTAAAGCACATGTCAAGAATGTGAGTTAACATTTTATTTTACAATGTCCTTGTTACACATGTTACATGTAGTTACTATAGTAATAACTAATTATGCATAATTGCATGCAACTAACCCTAAACCACACCCTAATCCTAACCCTTACCCTATAGTATGCACATGTAGTTTATATTATTCAGCACTCAAATGTATAATTTACAGTGACCAGAACACCTTAAAATAAAGTGCAACCAAATGTGATTACATTATGTAATAACATCATAATTACATATATTACATGTAATCATATATACATTTCAGTATATTAGTTTACCATAAATGCTTGGCAGTACATTTGGCAGTACTTTAACCATATTTCAAAGACAAGTAATTAAGAAATTACATAAAAATACTTAGGTCCTACTTAAGTGGGTCAAAAATGTACTCTTAAGTTCAACTAATTGCACTTAATATAAATTGAAACTATAATACATTTTAATTTATTTGCAATTAAGTGTCTTAAGACATTACATTCAGTTTGCACGTAAGTATATTCTTTTAAATGATTAGTTCTCCCAAAAATGAAAATTCTGTCATTCACCCTAATGTCGTTCCAAACCCATAAGACTTTTGTTCATCTTCAGAACACAAATGAAGATATTTCTGTCCCTCCATTGACAGCCTACGCAACTACCACTTTTCAAACAAAGCACTTGCGTCTCTTCATAAAACTGAGGTTAAACCACTGGAGTCACATGGATTACTTGTATGATGTCTTTACTACCTTTCTAGGCTTTGAAAGTGGTAGTTGCATAGGCTGTCAATGGAGGGCCACAAAGCACTCAGATTTCATTAAAAAAATCTTCATTTGTGTTCCGGAGATGAATGAAAGACTTACGGGTTTGGAATGACATGAGGGTGAGTAATTAATGACAGAATTTTTGCGTGAACTAACCCTTTAATGCATAATCCACAATAAGTAGCCTACACTTTTTAAAAGAATGTGAAAATGTACTTCTTTTTCACAAGATTAACCTATACATATAACTATAAGGTTTTCAATATAATCGTTCTCACTCTAAGAGAATAGTTGAGTCCTCAACATATCTACAACTATGAGGAATGACACTGTCAGAGTGATTCTTTTTCAGCTTATGACTGATAAAACATGGAGAGCCAATCAAAAATTCTGTCATCAGAATATCTTCTTTTGTGGAAGTCATACAGGTTTGGAATGGCATGAGGGGGAGTGAATGATGACAGCATTTAATTTTTGGGTAAACTATCCCATTAAGTGAAAAGAAAAAAAAAAAAAAAAGCACTGTATAAATGACATCAACCAGCTGGCAGTCCCTCATTCACACTTTTCCCCTAGTATGACTCATTTGGACGAGGCAAGTCTCTTTCTGCCGTATCTGAGGACTCACCTCTAATGTGGTTAAGACTATCTTTGTGACTGAGGAGAAGTAGGCGTCCCACAGGAACTGTGTCTGCTGCCGCAGTGCCAGGATTCTGTCAGAACCCACAGACCTGGTGATAGATGGAACCTGGAAGAGTGAGACAGAGCAAGATCTGCTTTCAGATGTACTGTGTGTTTGTGTATTCAAGGATGCTTTAGTGGTTAGCCTAACTTTTGGACTGTCCCTAATTCTTCACAAAGTGGATATGAATAAGATTTGCAGCAATTAACAACTAAACTTCTACTCTGTACCTCACACAAAACTATTACATACCACATGAGAGCACTTAAAATACAACACAATGTCGTTTGGGCTACTTTGATACTGCTTTTTTTTTTTTTTTTTTTTTTTTTTTGAAAATAAATTATTATGATTACAACAGATAGACTCTGCCTTTTACATTTTTCTTCGCTGGGTAAATTTTTTGAAATTGAGATTTATACATCATCTGAAAGCTGAATAAATAAGCTTTCCACTGACGTTTGTTAGGATAGGACCGATATTTGGCCAAGATACAACTAATGTAGGCAAACTAATGGAACCTTATTGTAAAATGATGAATAAATAAGCTTTCCATTGATGTATGTTTTTTTAGGATAGGAAAATATTTGGCCGAGATAGACCTATTTGAAAATCTGGAATCTGAGGGTGCAAAAAAATCCAAATATTGAGAAAATCGCCTTTAAAGTTGTCCAAATGAAGTCCTTAGCAATGCATATCCACTCACAAAAATACATTTTTGATATATTTACAGTAGGAAATTTACAAAATATCTTCATGGAACATAATCTTTACTTAATATCCTAATGATTTTTGGCATTAAAGAAAAATCGATAATTTTGACCCATACAATGTATTGTTGGCTATTGCTATAAATATACCCGTGTGACTTATGACTGGTTTTGTGGTCCAGGATCACATATATATTTTAAGAAATGGTTAAGGTTAGGTTTAGAGTTAAGAGAGGGATTAGCTACTCAGAACAAAAACAAAAAAACAAAAAACATTATATTAATTACAATTATTTTATTTTATTGACAGCCTACTATTTAACAGGGATTCAAGGAATGAATGAACAAATCTCTTTTTTTGTTTATTTTTTCAAGGTTTACAAATATAACATTAATAGCAGATAGAAAAATATCAAATTAAAACAAAGTAATTATTCTACAAATAATATTTTAATAATTTGCTTTGGTCCTATACAGTGGCCATATAAAGGACTATTATTTAGTCATAGAAACAAGTTGTCTTTGTAATGTGGTGCTTAATATTTTTGTTATATAAGATGGACATTATAGGCTACATTAAAGTACTGTATATAGCTGCCTTCATATTTTACCCCGCAAAGGGCTCATCAAATTTTTGGGTCCCTGGCATGAAAAAGTAAAAAAAAAAAAAAAACTGTCCTATTAGAATTTGTGCATGTGTGCAAGCGTACAATGTCATTCATTACTATACTGTACTGCAGAGATGGGCACTCGAGTTAGTGACTCGGACTCGAGTCGCATTTTAACAGACTTCAGACTTCACTCGGACTCGACCTGAAATGACTTCAGTCTTGACTCGACTCGGCACAAAAGACTCGTGAATTTTTTAAAAACGACTCAAGTCTTTTACCCTTAACTAATGATATAATAAATAAAGAATTTGTGTTGTGTTTAAATGGTTTTATAATATCTGCGTCACATATATTTCCTTACGTGTCGTGGTAGATCGGACTCTTGTCATAGAATTTGGTTACGTGTGTTACGTGTATTGCGCGTAAACTCCGAAATGTCGTAAGAGTCCCATGAAACATGACGGGAGCCACTGTGCCATATGTTCTTTCGTTTAGATTTATTATCATGTCACAGAATGTGGGAAAACGATTAAAGACACCGGAACAACATCATCAAATTTTACGAGACATCGCATCCACAAAGGTAGTCACATTAACTCACACAGCTAGCTATTATACTGTGGTGAAGCTGCATGGCTCATTTGAATTACCAGACTGTTAAAATATGAACAAAAAAATCTAGCCTTTAAACCTAGCACTACGTTTTATCAATCTTTTCGTATTATATGCAGCTTTTCTCTTTCTTAATGTGTGTCCATAAGAGAGAGACAGAAAGAGATGTTAATCCATTTATTACTTAAAGCTCATATTTTAACGTATCGCAATCAGCATGTGTAGAGTTTTCAATTGACATTCTTAAACATTCCGAGGTTTGATATTTTCTGATAATGACTGTCGTCACTAACAACGAAGCTGTATAACAAACTGCTGTGTAACAAACCGTGACTCACTGGCGCCATCTTGCGTCCACTTAGCGACTGTATTGAAAATGACTACTCGTGTTGCCAGGACGACTGTTTTGTACATTATTTGTAATGGATTATAAAGTAACAAGTTGGATGTAGGCTACATTATCCCTTACATCATAGGACCTTAATTTCAAATAAAACAGATGATAGAAAGATCATATTATTTTGTCTATATAAAACAACTAGGATAAAAAATAGGATTTGATTATGAGATTTTTTTTTTTTTTTTTTTTAATGACTCGAGACTCGGACTCGTGACAAAAGACTCCAGACTTGACTCAGACTCCAGTGATAAAGACTTCAGACTTGACTTGGACTCCAGATAAAAGACTTGTGAACATCTCTGCTGTACTGTATGTCCTACCAGCAACATAAAAAATCTGATATTTTAAAAAGTAATTCATTGTCATGCAAAAATATAAAGATATCAGTTGTCTCTGCAAATGAAGGCTAATTTCTTAATCTGTATTTTGGGGCAAATAGTGAATTGACTTGATTAAGAGCTCAGGGTAAAAGTGTGATATAATTTTCCCCCTAAATAACACTTAAGGCTCTTAAAATGTCTTGGGATTCATGGCTCCAATTGTTCCTCATAAGAATTTTAGCAGCATTTAATTAAAGCTCCGAGTGCAGTGAGTGGTCACTTTAGATGTGGAACAATGCAGGTCTGCTGTTTTAGTCTGCTGTTAAGAGGAATGATGGAGGATTTTCAATGGATAGTTATATAGCAGTATGTTCTCATTATGATCACATTATTATAAAGAAGACGATGTGTTTGTTGATTGTCTTGAGGGGATTGTGCACTGACGGTGTGATGTGTGTGTGTGTGTGTGTGTGTGTGTACCTGCAGCAATAATCTCTCATCTCCAATGATGGCGGCTTTACTCCAGTCAATGACCTCTGAGAAGGGCAGCTCCCATCCGTTACTCAGCAGCACAGGAATACAGGCCGCCTGTGGAACACACACACACACACACACACACACACACACACACACACACACACACATATCAAATCCTCACCCCTCTACACAACTGCCACCAACAACTGTACAACACTTTCACAGTGTTCATTTCAATCGATGAACTGTTGTCAAAATGTACACTGACACCTTGAAACAATGTCATTTTCTCTGTGGACTTTTATCATTTGCCAATAGCTACTAGATTCGAAAATGTTCAGACATTGTTAAAGGATCATCAAAAAAGTTTTTTTCTGTAACATTTTGAACTACATATTAGGGGCACTTAACTATAATACATATAATACAACTAATAATACGTTGTATCTGTTTACCTGAGCTAACATGAACTAACAATCAACAGTTGTATTTTTTAGTAACCTAATGTTAACAAAGATTAATAAATACTGTAGCGAATGTAGGCAAACTAATGGGACCTTATTGTAAAATGATGAATAAATAAGCTTTCCATTGATGTATGTTTTTTTTAGGATAGGAAAATATTTGGCTGAGATACACCTATTTCAAAATCTGGAATCTGAGGGTGCAAAAAAATCCAAATATTGAGAAAATCGCCTTTAAAGCAATGCATATCCACTCACAAAAATACATTTTTGATATATTTACAGTAGGAAATTTACAAAATATCTTCATGGAACATGATCTTTACTTAATATCCTAATGATTTTTGGCATAAAAGAAAGATCGATAATTTTGACCCATACAATGTATTGTTGGCTATTGCTACAAATATACCCGTGCGACTTATGACTAGTTTTGTGGTCCAGGGTCACATATGTCAGTCATATGATCGCTTCCTGTCAAAGTGGGTGGTACTTTTTCAGAATAAGCTGCAAAATGGACCAGACCTGCTGATGTCCAATAGTGACAGAATCTCAAAGCAACCTGTGCTGAAATCTATAACTGACTGACGAACTGACATGATCACAAGAACCTTGTTTAAATTAATCCCAAACCAGACAGTTTTAATTCAAGGAACCAGAAACTGTTCATTGTTTGATGACTTTCCATATATCTTATCATTAGTTACGTGCCTGTAATAATAATCGGTGTTTTGGAGTAGTGGTGTGTTTCCTATTTCCATCTTATTCCAACTAATTGGACAAAGTTTCTGAACACAGAACAGGTGTAGGTGTTGTGTTAATATGGACAGTCATGTTTTCATCTGTCTGACATTAGAAAGTTTTTTTTTCTGAACATACAGTATGTTTTCATATTATTCTGAACTCCTTTATTTAAAAAGATAAATGAAAATTCAAAGAAAACATGTTCCTCCAGGTGTACTTTTGTACTTAAAAGCAAAAAAAAAAAAAGAAAATCAGTCACACATGAAGGACAAGGGCATCCATGTTTATAATACTTTTTAGAGGGGAAAAAAACTATTAATGCTCAACATTGAAAAGCCTTAGTGGTAGATGGGGAGCTTTATTTTTCCGATGTTAAACATCAGCTTCAGCTATGCCATAATGATACCTCTGAAGCAATAACATGCCTTTGATCCAACTCAAAAATACTGTTTCCAAGTAACAGGAATGGCATGTGCAATATACAAAGCCTTTTTAAAAAATAAATAAATAAATAGCCTCCATAAATAAAATGTTATTGTGTTTCAATATTACACACATTTATAGTACACTAATGTAATGGTCAGTTTAATAACACTGTTATTGAAGGCTAAACAGGCTAAACAGCTGCCTTTATGCAGCTATGAATGTTCAGTTGGATACAAGGTTATTATTATTAACAACAAACATTGATTAATCCAAGCAGTGCATTTTTTTTTTTTTTTTTTTAACTTGTTAGGGCACAATGTACAGTCAGCTGGTAATTGACCCTTCGCCGGGAGTTTGATTGACAAGCGATCTAACTGATCATAACGCCGAATCCGCCATTTTGTCCGACAAAGCAGTCAGGAGTTAGAAGATTAACCTCGGTGGACTTGAACTTGAAAAATGGTGTGTATTGACGTCTTTCCGTGTTTGAAACAACATTCCTTCTCATGTTCATTCATGTTTATTTGATGCTATGAATTAACTAGTAGGAAGAGATGGTCAGTTCATGAGCCGCTTGAGCTGAGGCGCTACAGCAATCTGTCACGACACAAAATGGTTTTTATTGTTCGAATTTCTTAAAAATTACACAATTTGAAAGCTGGGACTTTATTTAATATCATAAGTAACCTGCTCTGTCTTGTCTGTCGACGTGTTGTCAGTGTCCTCTTTGCTCCGCGATGTATTTTTCACTCTGTGTGGCGTGACAGCCCCATGGCTTGTTGGACAAAGCAACAGTAACTAAGGGGGGCGGGTCTTTGCGAAGGGTCAATTAATATACTTTTTTTTTTTTTGTCCCACTTATTGCCAAGATCATTATTCAAAAACATTTGCCTGCCAACTGCAACAACTGGCCAATCAAAATCAAGTTTTTTTTTGTTTGTTTTTTTTTTTTTTTTGAGAAATGTGATGTAATACATATAAACTTTAACAAAATAATAACATTTTGTTTTTGAAAAAAAGAAAACTGATTTGAAACTTCAGCATGTCAATATATGAATAAAAATTAAAATGAATTACAAAGAATTACAGAATTACAATTGTCATATTTTCAATAAATGCTGGGTGGCCTGATTTCCCTAAAGTCTCACTTTGGTGTATTCTTTCACAAACAAAACAAAACACAAAATCCTGAAACTGAAATCATCAACACCACAATAATAACCAACAAGCAACATGGTGATTACAGCAAATTAATTGCAGGTGTCTCGCTGCTAAAATTATGCCCTGTTTTGATGATCGAAATCCCTCTAACAAAACACTTAAAGGGGACCTATTATGCAAAAATCACTTTTGCATGGTGTTTGGATATAAATGTGTGTTGGCAGTGTGTATACACAACCACCCTATAGTGATAAAAATCCACCCACTCCTTTTTTTTTTTTTTTTTTTATCCCCATAAATCATAAGCAGTGTCTCAGAACACGCCGTTTGCAGGTTGCTGGCAGTGTGACGTCACATTAGCTACGGGCCCCGCCCATGAATGTTGACAGACACTGCTGTTTTAACATAGAACCGCCCTGAGCGAGTTCACAGCCAGTTGTACATAGTCCACCATTGCTGCACTGACGAGAATGTCTCCCGAGCATTTTAGGTGTTCTGTAGCTGGATGGATTAATCCACATAGCTCTCTCCATTTACTCCCTAAATCTGAGCCGCTGAAGACGAGGTGGATTAATTTTGTTTTTGAAGAAAATGCTCCTTCAATTCTACCGAAATTCGTTTATGGCTGCGCGAATCATTTCACACCGGAATTTGTGAACAAATGTCAATACAAAGGGACAATACAAAACAGAGGTTGTGCTAAAAATTTGTTACTCAAGGATAGATCAGTAAACTGTTCGTGATCCAGTTTACAGTCTCCAGAGTGATACTGGATACGGCAGTAATGAAGGTGAGAGCACTTTATTACAGTTCATCGGAGTTGATTTACGGATATAAAGTTTACCAGTTTATTAAGCACCACCCGAAAAGGCATAAGGTCTTTATATATTTGTTTACTGTTAGTTGTAACGAGTGTTTCTGTGTAATTCGCGATGTATGTTGATGATAATGCAAGGAAGAGAGAGAGTTTATGGATAATATTTTAATGCACACTTGCACTGTGTTTTATTAAGCTCTTACAGTGATTTTCTAGAGTGAAAACAGACGCTTCATATTTTGTGTGAAGTACAATAAACATTATAAAACTCATCGGTAAACAGGCTTATACTAATATAGTGGATAAAAACAAGAAGACAATATAAGTTATAACTGTAATTAAACTAAACTATACCTGTTCTATCTCCATGCAGCATATATTCATAGTTTCTGACATTATAGTGTGTCCTGACTGACTCCTGACACCAGAAAATGAGCTCTTGAAGCTCCGCCCTCTTAGGCCGAGCGCAGCAGCTCATTTGCATTTAAAGGGCACACACTGAAACGTCGTGTTTTTGCTCACCCCCAAAAAGTGGCAATTTTAACATGCTGTAAAAAAATATCTGTGGGGTATTTTGAGCTAAAACCTCACATACACACTCTGGGGACATCAGAGACTTATTTTACATCTTGTAAAATGGGGCATATTAGGTCCCCTTTAAATATATTTCCATCATTATAAGCTATGAATTGTGAAAACAATGTCAGCAAGTACTACAGTGCAGTACTGTATGTTTTGCTGTTGAGCATTTGACAAATAAAACTTTGAACTTAAGGTAAATTCGCACAACAACAATGTACTAAAAACAGAAACGTTTTCCTTTGCGTTTTTGCGTGTACAGAGGACACGGAGACAACGAAATCGTTTTCAAAAACTTGCACTTTGAAAGTTTGTTGTTGTGTAAATGAAGGGCCAAAACACATTAAAAAAAAAAAAAATGTTTTTAGTTGAAAACGGTGTCGTGTAAACGGCCCCTTAAATATCTAGTTCAGTCATGAAACTCTAGATGATGCAGGCTGTTAGGTCATTTACATGTAATCTGCAATCACATAATTTACTACAAGGCACAAGCTGATTGGCCTTTGCTGATCCTGCAACCAATGGATTTTTTTGCTCAACATTTAAATAGACTGGTTCAGTGTTTGCTGTAAGCTAGTCCTGCAGTGAATCAAAGTTCCTCTGAAACCCTCCACCTCCCCCAGCTCCACCTGCCTAGATCTGCTACGGCAGTGGTTCTCAACCACGTTCCTGTAACTATTGTACAAATTAGTGATTTTGTATGAATTTGTACAATTTGATTTTTCGACCAACCTCAGTGGGGCGTGTGCAGATCATACAGAAAGTGAAACTATACTGACATTAAATAAACAACTAAAAAATGGCACAGATCCTAACTAAACAAAAACTGTTTATGCACCAATAAAATTATAGATTTGTATAATTGTTCTTCAGGGAGGCAGGTAGTCTGTGGGTTTAGGTTTGAGTGAGACGGTCTTTAAATTCAAGATTGCACCTGACCGTCCAGCATTCAAAGGTGACAGTCATATGGAAGACTTAAGGAGGTTTGTGCCAGATATCAGGAGTGAGGCAGAAACCACAGCTTTGGTAATCCCACCTGACCTTTCACACAGACGCCTTCCATCACACACACATGCCTTCTCTCCCTCCATGTTTTTTTTTTTTAAATGGAGATGGTTGACAACAGAAGGACTGCCCCACATGCACCAGCATCTAAAAGCCTTTTGATGTCTCTTTTCAAAGTGCTCCCATCAGAGAGCACAGCACAGGGAGCCACTGCCTCACTCAACTGCTGGAGAGATGTGAAAAATACTGAGGAAATTCAAACACCCTGTGTTTACTTCCCATATCTGACTGACAAATATCGGTTTTGACAAGCTAAAGATGGGACTGTAAAGCATCTTCACTTGCAGCATACAGTAGACACTTTTTTTATTAACCCACTTTCTGATTTTATTCAACTCTGTACTTAATAGAGGATGGAATATTTCTCATAAAGTGACCTTCATAATTATCAAATGTTTTCATTTATATGAATGTAGCATTTATCTGGTGCAGTCACTTAGCAATTTACATTAATTACATTTTACATATTATTAATAATATATAGTATATGAATCAACATAAAAAGAACCACAAAGCTTATAGTACTACCAAGGTGTTTTTTATTGGTCTATTTACACCATTTAAAACTTAACAAAGTTGCTTTTTTATTTATATTGCTTGAAAAGTGTAAATGTGTTCTTTTTTTAATTAAGTGCAATAAATCAAAACTGCAAAATAAATATATTTTTTATATATTGTTACAAAATATTTTTAAAAATGCTGTTCTTTATATTTAATAATAATCAGCACAATTATTTTCAACTGTAATAATAATAAGAACCTCAAATCAGTTTCTTAAGCATCAAATCAGCATATTATAATGATTTCTGAAGGATCATGTGACATCGAAGACTGGAGTAAATTTACATTTTAAAACATTCAAAAAAGGATCTGTATGGATATGAATATCTACACCATATATCATTCAAAAATTACTGTAAAATGTATAATGTTCCAAGTTGCTATTAATAATTATTAATATTAATTAATAACATTAATTGTACTATGTATTATTCAAACTCTCTGTTCATTTTAGAATCCTCTATGTGTGGCATTGACAACTTTTGCATTCTAGTAAGTCAGTTATTAAGATATTCAGCTGAAGCTTCATCTCATGCCTCACAGCCCATAGGCGTTACTGGCTTATATGCCACTTTTCTTAAACTTTATTGTTCACAATACAGCTCATCACCTCAAACTTATATTAAAATTGTTGCTTAATTAGTACTGGGAACATCAAAATATAATATAATGCACAAACAAATGTGGTAAGTGGCACTGAACTGTATTTTTTTCCTAATACAAGAAAAAGAAGTGATAGAAGTGGAGTTTCAGCTGCATCTATACTTAATTCTCCTGACTAAACCCAGAGTAGAGACTGAGAACACAACTAATGAATAACCACACATAGAGAGAGAAAGAGAGAGAGAATGAGAGAGAGAATGAGAGCGAGTGAGCGAGAGAGACATTTATTAATAGTTCTCTTCACCTCTCCTCTTCAATATAAGAATCTCTGGGTGTTTTTGAAAAGATGACAGAATGTCAATATCAATAACCCCTACATCAGTGTAGTGTAACCTCAGGGCTCCAAACGGCTGAGCCCTAAAAACATCCAAGCCAATCAAAAACACCTGTTATGAAAGGAAGCATGCTGTGACAGAATTTTAGACAGGCAAACTTCCGAGTCACCAACCTGCAGGGCCTCTAGAAAGCGGAAAGACCCGAGCCGCCTGCCCCGAGGAACAAGGCAAAAACTGGAGTTGTGTAGCAGCTCCTGGTAATCAAACCTGTGGACACACACATAAAAACAAAATGCCAGAAAACATTAGAATCTGCTCTTTAAAAATGTTTACAAAGTCATATTATTTAACATTTGTTACTTCAATGTCAAAAGCTGTGAATGATTCTACATGCAGGTATATATACTCACACATTTCCAAATGCACAACATACAGTAAGTGGCAAAAAGTGGGAGGAGCTAATGGTAAGCTCTATCCCTAAATCACCAATCAGCAAGCATGGGCATGACTACGTCAATAAAATATTTATATAGGCCAAGATATCAAATAAATATATAATAGATACATAATAAACAATAAATTAATAGGCCAGTTTCTCAATCAGTGGCTGGGGCCCATTAGGGGCCTCAAGATGAAAAAGATGAAAATGAAGACAAAACAAGCCTTAAATTAAGCTAAATTATGATTTCTAGACCTGGAAAAGTTATACGAATCAATATAACTCATATAATTTATTAAGAGTTGCAAGATGTTTTATGTTTTATCGGGTAGAATATATATATATATAACTATTTTTATTCTTAATCCTAAATTATGAACAACTGGATAAATCATGGGGTCTTCGAATATTGTTGTGAACAAGGAGGAGATGTGTATATATTATATTATTATTATCATAAACTGGTGTGTGTTTACAGTTCATAATACAACTGTTTTAGCAGAGATAAAACATACAAAATAGGTCATTTTTTTCTGAAATGTAAATTACTCTGTATTAACTTCTTGTTTATAGAACTGTTGTATATAAAGTAATATCAGTCAGGCTAATTAAGTAATATTACACTTTTTTTATTACAATTGTGCTGTTGTTCTGACTACAGCCAGCTGTGCTGATATTCAGTACAACATCACTCTTGCTCATGTGATATTACTTAATTAACCCGACTGTATGGTTATTACGGTTGCCAAGCAACATAGCAACTTGGTAAATTAATATCTGACGTGTGGTCACAGGTGTATAGCTGCTATTTGATGCAGCTCTTGCAATCGGATCTTAGAGTCCGATCTGTTTTATTATATTTGCTCTGGCATATTATATTAGGACAACACAATAAACATACTGGGAGAGAAAAATCAAGATCCAGCTGAAGGTGGAGGGATAGCAGTGAGAGATCCTGTTATTTGCTCTCTCCTTCTGTTCTCACAGTCAGCCTTAATCTGGCTAGAGCTCACTCTCCTCTATTTAATTCTCTTATAATTACTGCCTCACTCTCTTTCTCTCCCTTTCTTTCCTCTATTATCTCCAACCTGCATCACCCGTTCAGCCAATAAGTAGAAAATATGTTGTTCTTCTTCTCAACTTCATTTTCTCTTTCTCCTCACTTCTAAAAAATTTAAATAATGAGTCAATACATCATTAATCCTTCTTCCAAAACATGTTTTTGTCTTACCCTGATTCACTATGGTAAGTCTATTATAAGTGTTTATATTTTAGACCTGACAGGATGATTTTGCAGGAAATTGCATGCGTCAATTGCCCGTGTGTGTCTCGTCATATCCTTAAATAGAGAAAAGTTGCTCCAGCTACTTTGACGTGTGTATGGTGTGGCACTGGTATTGGTTAGTTGTCACAATGAGCAAGAAAGGTTGACATGGAGCAGCTAAATCTCAATCCTCTAAAATTCTAAATCCAACTGCCAACTTGTTTGTTGGCGTTTGTCTGTGCAGTGTGAATTGGCCTTAAAGGGTTCTTCAGGACGATACGTTTCCAAATAGAGCTGTTACTACGTGTAAAGAACCTTTAAAGAACCATCTTTTTTTAGAGTGCACAACCAAAACAATGTTCTTCTGCAAAATGCATGCAGTTTTGTTTTTTAACCGCTAGAGGTCCAAAATTTACATATTGTACACTTAAGTTGAAGTACTAAAATAACTAAAACTAAATAAACTAAAACTAAAAATGAATAAAAAACAAGATTTCTGGTCAGAACAATTCTAAGAATAAGATTCTAGACATCTGAGATTGCTTGCCCTGAGAGCTTGTGCTGAAACTGGTGCTTCTAAAAGCACTGAAGTTGTAAGAATCACTTTGGGATTCGTTTTCTCAAAGATCAAATCTCCTGACCTCTTGTTGTGTCTCCAAAAGCAAGATTGGACACAACTTTTCACTAGACTGCAAATGCTACAATAACATTCACAACCACCTCAAAAAGAGAGTTGTCAATTAATTAAACATTTCAAACAAATGAATTACATGATAATCTGATTAATTCATCTGAACACTATTTTTAAACACTTATTAAAAATTAAAGCAATCACCATGCTCTCCCAGCTGTTTGGTGTCAAGACCAAGGTAAGTATAACAAAAAATAAAGACTTTTTTTCTTTTTTGCTAAAGTTTGCAGACAGACTTAATTTCCTTATTGTTAACATTTTACAATAAGGTCCAATTAACAACTAACAGTGAAAATATACTTCTAAATCATTTATTAATCTTATGTTAATTTTGGCATTGAACAGTTGTATTTTTATTAACTAACGTCAACTAAATTAACAGCCCAAACGAAATTAATAATAAATAAATAAACTAATTTAACTGCCCAAATAAAATCAGTATTTCTTGAACACCAACTAAATATGAAATATGGAATAACAACCAAGTAGAAAAAGAAAATTGCTTTTATTCCAAAGTTTTGTTCAGTTGGTGGTTGTGATTGTCCCCTGTTGTGCTCTGTAATTAAAATGGAAAGTTTGACACAAAAAGTCAATGTGTTGCAGTGCAGAAATAAAAAGAAGTCAGAATGTTCAGAACAGTGAACAAAAAGGCTTTTTTTTTTTTTTTTTTAACATTTAAAGCTATTTTAATACAACGTCTTAATTAGAGGTGCTAATTTAAAGGTGACCGTATGGCTAACGTTCCATATGAGGATACGAATAAAAAGGGTTGCCTGGGGTGGCATCTTGATGAGGGGGCATGGGGCGCTCGCACAAACAAACAAACAATAAATAAATAAATAGTGGTGATTTGAGTGATTTTACGTGGTTTCATTTGCCACGTCAAATATCTAACTAAAATCAGTCACTCAATGAAGTGCTATCAAATAAACCACAATTCATTCATAATACTGTGAATATGTTTCACGGACATAATGCACATTTTCTCCTGGTTAGTGTGAAGCTGTTAAGAATATATAAAACCAGTCTGACCATAGGCGTAATTGGCCGGTGGGACATGTCCCCACCACTTTTTGCCAGGGTCGATATTGTCCCCACCACTTTTTTGAAACATCTCACGGCACGGATGTATCTAATACAAAAGAAACATCTTTAGTTGATTAGCAATTCATTCATTTGTGTTAAATAATAAGCGATCTGGCGCTGGGATTTGTTTTTGAAATCATGTTGAGTGCTCGTTGCCGCTGATATCAGCAACAGTGTTTTCTTGGCACTCTTGCACACTGCGCAGTCTTCACACGGACGAGCGCTTTAATCTATCGGAGACTCTCTATTCATTCCGGAGAAATCACAAAACAAAATGCACATAAACGTGTCCCTGCTCTTGATATACAATCACTGATGAACATCTTTGGTTTTAATGAGAAAAAAATAAAATAAATTATACGAGAGCGGATTAGAACCCAGAACCTCTGGCACGCTGAACAAAAAGTCTACCACTAGTCCATCAGGACAATCTAATATTAAGTGTGGATCCACATATTTTTTGACTAATGTAAATACTCTCGAGACTGACAATATATTGTATTATAGTAGATGTAAGGATGAAACTATCATATTAAACATGGTCAATAAATTTTGTCCATTTATTATTGTAATAATACAATTATAATACACCACCCAACCACACACATTCCTGTCCCACCCACTTATTAAAACAAAGTTACACCACTGAGTCTGAACATCACTAAGATGGATTATTGTTTGAAGTGCAGGAGTATAATAATCAGGTTATCTTCCTTATGATTTTTTATTTATTTTTTTTTTTTTGCGCACTTCTGCAATTTAGATGTAATTGTGTAATAATTTGATTCTTTTCTATTTATGTACAACTATTTGTTTATTTATTTTCAAGGAATTTCAGATGTTTCTTCTGGTAAGGTCAGTAACCACAAAATGCACAGTAACTCATTGATTTTCCTGAGAGGTCTGTGTGTTTCATTCTGATCAGGCACAGCAGTGGCAGCCGTGGCCTTGAGAGGCACTTCTCAATAAGGGTGGAGGAACGTGATATATATTCAGGTTTAACACTAAGACACCATAACAAATTCAGGTGCACATGACTGCTTACATAATGTGCAGCTGTATAAGCTTGATAAACTAGCCATGGATTCTTTCAGTGTGATTTCCCCATACTATCACCTGCAAAAAAAAAAAAAAAAAAAAAAATGCCTGAGATGAATGTTAAAAAAATAACTAGGAATGACTATTGACTAAAAAAATGAATCAGATTATAACATAATATGCTGATTAATTAATTAAATTGTAAATAATCACATATATCAATATTTTTTAATTGTTTAAAGTTGATGCATGATGATAAATATGTCAATTATCTGTTATTTTTATAATTAAATGTAATTAAGGAGTTAAATTTACAGTAATAACAACACATTTTTCAGTTTTTATGTGTAGTATACTCTGTCTTTTAAAGTTCTAGTGGATAATTCTATTCCACTGACTGCACCTACTCTATTTTTATGCGTTCATCCTAGAAAAACAAAAATGATACATTTATAAATAATACAATATGAGCAGTGCACATTTAGCTCTCTGGTAGCTCAATAACACGTAGCATCGGGAGCAATTTACAACTATAACATAAACCGACGGAGGCCTGTAAATCTATTTCTTTTTCCCCAGCCGAGAGCATCTTGGAAAGAGAGTGGGAATAAGACAGAATGCGAATGAATATGCAGGTCTATTTCTCATTCTCTGCTCAAAGCGCAGCATAAAGGGCACATGAAGGAAAGTAAAGGCCTGTGACAAATGCGGTGACTGCAAGGGTGGCGCTATGCATTTTTTATTAGCTGTTAATCCATTCCTTGTGTAACTCAATATAAATCAAATTACCAGCCTACCATGCTGTCAGTGACTACAGTAATTAGATGGAAAAGTGGCTCGTAGAGGTGCCGCATTCTTTTAAGGTGGAAAAAAGCAAAGAGTGACACTGTGTTTACGGCTGTGCTTTCTGCTCCTCACTGGCAGGTGAGCGCCACTTATTCAATGACCAGAGAAGAGGTTGGACATGCTTGTGGGAGAAATTACTAGGAAAAGAAAAACAGATTATTTAGCTAGTTAGGCCTATCTGTCATTCACAACATTGTCCATGAGGGAAATCAGTTTCGTACACTGATTGTTTCTTCAATTACTGGCACTATTTCATTCTTTGTGTTATATGAGATCACATTTTTTTTTACCACAACTCTATCATTTTTTTTTTTTTTTTTTGCTTTTCAATTAATCTAATTAAAGTTAGCTTTAATAGTTTTACCCTTGTCCCAAACCCAGACCTCAAAATATCGCTACAATTTAAAAAAAAAAAAAAAACTATGAAGATCTAAACAAAGAGTGAAGTTTATTTAACTGTGTGAAAATGAAATTATATTATATCAGTTGCACAAATGATGACATCCCTCATTTGCATCATAAATGTTATATCACTTGTGTGCAGAACATTTTTATTGTCATTTTCAATAAAGCTGTAATTTTACCAAATTATTCAAAATATCCATGTTATTTAATCATTTGAAAGTAAAAAATGCCATTAGTCTTAGCAAAACGAAAGAGTCTTTTATCTTATTCTAGCAATTTTATTCCAGAAATTTTCACCACAGAATCTTTTAAATACAATATGGCATTTGAGATGCCATCTCCTTGTATGTAGAGTGAGCAGACAAACTGAACCAGTGAGAGTGTGAAAAGTGTATTTTAAGAGCCCATATACAGTGCCCTCTGTAAGTATTGATATAGTAAAGACAAAATTGCTCTGTTAGCTGTGGTGTCAAGACATCTATAAATATGAATAAAAGGGAGGCAGAAGTACAGAATGTCACATTTTATTATTGACTGTTTCAACACAAAATGTTTTACCAACTAATAAGTACGACACTTTTAGAGTTTCATCCCTTTGCCTAATGTGAGCATTAGTATTGGGATGGTTTAACTTTAAAAGTGTAAAAGCTAATATTTAACTGTAAATCCCTTGCAAACAATCACAGGAGCGAGTCTGTGACCCATAGACATCACTAGACTCTTGCTTTCACACTTTTTGAAATGGTTTTTCAGGCCTTTAATACAGCCATTTTCAACGGTTGCTTGTTTCAGAGAGTTTCTGCCTTTAGTCTCCTCTTCAGCTGGTGAAATGCTTGTTCAATAGGATTTAAATCTGGAGACTGACTTGGCCAATCTAAGACCTAAAATTTCTTTTCCATGATAATCTCCTTGATTGAGTTGGCAGTACTAGTGTTTTGGGTCATTGTCCTGTTGCCATATGAAGCAATTCCCAGTGAGTCTGGTGGCATTTTCTTGAACACTCGTAGGCAAGATTCTTTTGTACACTTCTAAATTCATTCGTCTGCTGCCATCATTGAATAAGTCATCAATAAAGATGATTGAGCCTCCAGAGGCAGACATGCATGCACATAACATGACACGACCTCCAGCATGCTTTCCAGATGAGGTTGTATGCCTTGGATCATTTGCAGTTTCTTTTTTTCTCCACACTTTTGCTTTTCCACTTTGATAAAGGTTAATCTTTGTCTCATCTGTCCATAACACTCTACTGGCTCATCTCTATGTGTTTTTGCTAATTCTAATCAGCTTTCCTTTTGTTACCGATCAGATGTTTGATCTTGCTGTGTAGCCTCTGAAATTCTGTTGGTGAAGTCTCCTGCGAACAGCAGATTGTGAGACCATCACCCCAGCTTTCTGGAGGTTGCTGGTGATTTTACTGACAGTTATTTTAGAGTTTTTTTCATAGCCCTTGTCATTTGTCTATCATCAACTGCTGTTGATTTTCTCAGCTGAACTGGTCGTTGTCGGTTGCTGAAGCTTGCCAGTGGTATCTATCTGTGGTATCGCTCCTGTGATTGCTTGCAAGGGATTTACAACTAAATATTAGCTTTTACACATTTACATTTGCTTTAAGTTAAACCGTTAAACTCTAAAAGTGCTGTTCTTCTTAGCTGGTAAAACATTTTGTGTTGAAACAGCCAATAATAAAATGTGGCATTCTGTACTTCTACCTCATATTAATCTTTTAATCATATTTATAGATGTCTTGACACTACAGCTAACAGAGCAATTTTGTCTATACTGTCCCAATACTTATGGAGTGCACTGTACATGTATGTGCCCGTAGATGAAGTTAGCTCATAGGCTCATTGAGGGGGAAAAAAAAAATCTTCACAATAATATTATGTAACTTTTTGCATGTTTCATGACACTTTCAAAGTGAAATATCTAGTGAGTGGTGCTAAAAGTGCGTTTAGGTTTATCTGAAACAGATGAATGTGAATCTGGCAACATCTTATTACGTTGATTGTTGTACTGCAGCAGATTGGAAATTAAATGTCCAGTGAGTGACGCTAAAAGGTTAATGATTTATTAAACCCTACACTAAACCTAAACAATAGTGTAAATGTGACATAAAAACACATTCGCTGTATCAGGTGAGCTAACAAGCAAGTTTACCATGTTAGAAAATCCATATGGAGCTGGTTATGTGATACAAACGTCAAAAGGTATTAGTTTACAAATCATGCACTATGGTAAAAGTGTTTTGGCACTGCAGTGGCTAGTTATTACAAAACCAAAAGATTTACATGAAAGTGATAGCTTTATCGCATCCTGCATGGTTAGAACCAGGTCTTAGGCATGGTAGACCATTTTGCAGTGGAAAGGAGTAGAGGATAAATGGATCAATGTAATTTGGGATCAGACTGCTAATAGCTTCACATCAATGTCCTTTCATACTCTAACTCACAGCGCACCTCTTAAATGTGATACTATTATTGTTAATGAGACAGCGGTTGGTACATCCCCACAGAGAATGATTTTAGCAGAAAAGGACAGAGCGATGATCACACTATTCATTTAAAACACTACACTTATCCGGCCTGCCTAAAACTTTTTGTCATCCACTATCTAGTATTTTTAGAAATTAAAGTGGCATTGATATTGTGAGAGGAAAATATAGTTTAGTTCAAGCTACTGGCACATTTATTCAAGTATGCACTGTAATGGAAATTTATTTTACAGTATATCTGTACATATGGTGGAAAGTCTCACAACTGCCCCGACTCAGATATATATATATATATATATAAGAAGAAAATCAACAGTTATGTTGTTTCTGCACCATTCTCATCACATCCTGAGCAAATGGTCATCAATTGTAGAATGGGTGCAGGTGAGGGACCCTGAGAACCATCTTAGAAAATGGTGTGTCTCAACTTTATTAACATATAGATCACAGCTGTTACAACAGGAGCAACTTCATTTACATTAGTGGTGGTAAACTGTAACAAGATAAAAGGTTTGAGTTTAGGATGTTTGCAGTGCGCAACTAATCCGTGGCTGTATATCACAACATTTACTTATTTTCTCAAATGTTACTGAACATGGCTTGTCAGCATTGCGATTCTCTTATACACTCCTTCATAGATGTCACGCTTAAATGCACTACATTTAAAAGTTTTATTTAATTCATTACTTTATATTTATATAATAACATTATATGGCCACGTTCACACACAATACGGTTATTTACGGGAGTGACAACCGTATTCTATAACCGAACTCACACCCGTAATTTTGCAGGACTCACAACCGCATTCTCGGAAAACCCGCGCTGTGTGAACGGAACTGCACTGGA
The DNA here is from genome assembly GCA_039654765.1 of Mylopharyngodon piceus. NCBI lineage: Eukaryota > Metazoa > Chordata > Actinopteri > Cypriniformes > Xenocyprididae > Mylopharyngodon > Mylopharyngodon piceus. Next base: position 24,559,395 of record CM077456.1, read on the forward strand.
CAACTAGTTGTCTGTCACGTGACGTCATCCAGTGCGAGAGAGCCACTATGCTAAGGAGTTTTGTGTGTGTGGTTTCACTTTCGGTAACTTACAGCGACGGAGATATGAGCTGTGTCCCTGACAGCAACATAGTGACGGCACAGATCCGACCCACATCTGGTCTGCGTATAAACCACATGTGCCAGATGAGGGCCGGATCTGGGCCAGACTATGTTGCTGTCTGGGGTGTCATTTGAAGTTTTTAGATCCACTCATTGTTTTCCACCAGAGCGACTCCCGTCAGTTTTGTACGCGTAACTCAAATGCTGTGTCATGCGCGAGACACTGTAAAGGACGTGAGACGCGAGTGCAACGTTTAAATTTGTCCGGCTGGCGCGTGTTTACATCGAAGCTTAGATTTGACGGATGAACTCGTGGCTCAGTTGGACTCTTGTCATGTCAAAAAGTGATAAGACTTTACAGTTTTATGGAGGTCGCCATCTTTGATATTACTTTGGTCACTGTCGCTATGGTTACTGGTAAGAGAATACGGGCTTGACTCTCGTTGCACGTTCATACAGACAGTATTCGAGACGCAACTGTAATCTGCTGTGTGACTGGGACATTTCGAGACATCTGTAAGAAAATGCGGTTGTCAATCCCAAAAATTGACAGTGTGAACGTAATCACAATAATTGCAATATCGCTCATGCAAGTGAACAAACATTTAAACAGGCTGTATGTTAAAATCACAAACATTTTAAATTAAAACTTACAACAGACAAAAACCAACTCTCGTCCTCTTTCACTTTTAAATCTTCGTTCATGAAATCCTGTGGGCCATAAAGAACTTTGTTTTTCCACCTCACGAAGAGACAAGTGCTATCCATTATGTCGCCTTGATTATCTAAATGGTATGGTGTCGTTTTCCTTGCTTTACCCGAGGCAAAAAGCCAATTGTTGTCTGTGAAACAAAGTAGACTTTAAATTATATGCATTTATGCTACTAGATTTTCACATCCATACATGTTTATTTTAATGCGAAGAATGCAGTGTCGCTTTCATTCAGCACGGTGCAGCACAGCAATAGACTCGTGCGGAAACGATTGCTGCACTGCTGCAGACGCACCGCTCCTGGAACGCATCCGCGTGCAGTGTGAACGCTCAAAGCATCTCCAGTTTCAGAAGAGAAGGGCTTCACAATTAATGGAACTAAAATTGAAATTGTTATATGGCTTAGTTGAATTATCAAATCGCAAATGGATGAAATTTATTCTGAGGTGCTGTGTGTTTCAGAGTAAAGCGGGGCACTGTGTTCATTTATGCGGTGAACATAATTTCAATAAGTACAACATGTTCCAGGATCAACACCTATTTTGATCCTGGAACAACATTCCAATCAGCCAATCAGTTTTGAGGGACAGGCTTACAGTTTATGTCAAATTTAGGATTACAACCAGGGTTAGGTGATTCTACATCAGCGTTATTCACCTATCATCTTCCTCTGATTTTAGGGATATGTTATGGGTATGGTTAGGTTTAGGTTTTAGGGATAGGGATAGGGTTAGGACTAAAACATAAATGTTGTTCCAGGATCAACAAAATATGTTGATTCAGGAACGTGTCTCACTTGGCAAAATCACGGTGACCCATTCAAATTGATTGCATTTATGAAAACACTAGTGTGAATATAATGTGTACTGAGACTCTATCAAAACTAAAAAGACGTCCACTTTAAAGTCCTGCAAAGTCATTGATAAGAGTCTTTGGTAACAGTTTATTTTACAGTGTCACTGTTACATATATTACATGTAGTTACTATAGTAATAATTATGCATAATTACATGCAACTAACGCTAAACCAAACCAAACCAAACCCTAATCCTAACCTTGTGGTAAGTACATGTAGTTACTTAATATTACTCAGTACTTAAATGTATTACAGTGTAACAAAGACACCTCAAGTGATTTTTTTTAAGCAACTATTGGTATCAGAGTGTGGTCTCTTTGTTCTTTTTACCTGGATGTCTCAGTAGCAATAAAATTTGATCCAAAGCCTTGGATAATACAGGGATAAAGCTGTTAGCTTCTCTTCATCTCAATGGCAGTTGCTTAGCTGCTGTGTGACCCGCTGTGTGGAGGCGCTGCCACCAGCAGGGGCTAATGGGGCCATGCTAACCATCCAAACCTTGACCCCTTAGGTCTAGACAGGCTTGTCTGAGAAGAAAGAGCCATTAAATGTTATATTGTTACACTATTACCTTTATTCCTGGAGGAGCTTTTTGTCAGGAGATGCTGTCATTTTGCATTGAACCTACAGTACAGCTAAGTTCAAAACAGGGTCTCTCTGCATCTCTCTCTCAGTATAGGCTTATTAATACTTAATGTTCAAGCTCACCTGCGATTATTTATGCTGCCACTGAGTTAAATCTCACTCAGGGAGAAACACATTGATTACCCTTGGAAAGGTATCTTGCGATGTATAATGTCACTTGGATAAAATGAGTGAAATAAAGGAGGAGGTGAAAGCTCCTGTCCTGTGCATAAAGAGCGCTCTGAGGAAAATATCAACATTAGCCACATTTCCCCCAGTGCAGCCATCTCATACTTTAACAAATGATTTATTATTCCCTGTATGGTGTTTGTAGTGAAATAAAGCAGGGCTGGATTATTACAGTACCTTGATATTCAGGACCATATTCTGTCCTTGGTAAACCGAATGATAATAAAATCATAAAAAGAACTAACACATTCCTAGACATTTGCTCTAGTTTAAAACAGATGAGGTCTTCAGAATGAATAAATGTTCAACTACAATTAAATTTTTGATGAACTGAAGTAATTAAAGGGTCATATCATGGATAACCATATTTCAGTTCTTCTGAAATAAAATTCAGAATGTTGCAACCTAGACTCATTGGAAAAATACGAAGCCTCGCACATGACATGCAGGGAAAAAAGTAAATAGTGCGCTCGATTTACTAATTCGTTCCCTCAATTTATTAAATAGTGAGCACGATTTACTATTTTGTTCCCTTGATTTATAAATCGTGCACATGATTTTAGCAAATCGAGGGAACAAATTAGTAAATTGTGCACACAATTTATAAATTGAGGGAACAAATTAGTAAATCATTACTAAATCATTAGCAAAAAATTATTTTTCGCATGTCATATGCGGGGCTCAGTAGAAAAACATGCCTTTAACCTACTTTTTTTTTTTTTGTTGCAAAAATCTATACATACACTGTAAAAAAAGAATTGTTGGTTTAACTTAAAAAAAAGTAAGTTACCTGGTTGCCTTAAAATTTTGAGTTCATTGAAATTAAAATTTTGAGTTAATACAATGAAGGTTAGGGATGGTAAGATTCACCGATTCGCATTGGTGCATCGGTATAAAAGTTAAAGATGCGATGCATCGATTTAAAAAAGTGTGCATCGGATACAAGTTGGCATTTGTATCGTGATGCATCTGTTCTAACATAACTGCATCGGTAAAAACCGATTAATTAATATATAATTATTAGTAGATGCGCAATACTTTTATTATTTAGAAAGTGACCAATAATTTGTGACAATATTTTTAAATATAGATTAATTTTTTCTCTTTAAACTATTTTCCAAGCGCGTTCTCTCATCACCACTGTGACTACTGCTACGTGAATATGACGTATCACAACACTACGGAGACCGAGGCGTGTCAAGAGTCATAGAATATAGTGGTCATAGAATATAATGGAGGATTAGGTTTCTTATTGGTAAGAATTATTTTATCTATAATTAATATAGGCTTAAATGAAAATATTCTGACAGTGAGACTTGGTAACCACAGGTAAAACCATACATGGCTACTCACTACTACTATACTGTCAAATGATATTATGATATGTTATATAGGCCTATAAAAAACGCCTAAATGCAGGTAAAAACTATACACACCTTCACAAAGAAATGAATTATATATTCCCCTACCCACCTAATAAATATATTGCAATATAAATGGCTACAACATGGTATTCAATATAAATATTCCACATTTCCACAAACTATGGTAAATTACTACAGTTCATTCATGGTAAATGTCTGTAAGGGTGGTGATTTTGGGATTTAAAAGTCTTCTATCTTCATTCATGGCACGTTTTCCTCATTGTTGGGAATGTTGAGGCTGTTTCATCCGATTTAAAACTAGTTTAATCATCGAGTGTTTTGTGGTTTGTAACCGAGAGGTGCGTGTCGAATTGAAACGTTTCTTACTGGATGTCGCAACGCTGTTTAATAATGGTGACCGGGAATAAACGCAGCTCTTCTAAGCTTTCGTTCCATTATCCACTGGGCCGTGCTGCGTAGTTCAAAGTAAACTAGTGAAACGCCTGAAAACAGCGCTATTTGTTCTGTATCTATTGTTACTGATCGAGAAACAACTTCAGATGATTCAGTGACAGAGCGGTCCGAACGAATCAAAATCGTTTCAGATAGTTATGCAAGCGCGTTTGGCCAATTCACGGAAAAGAAAGAATCGAGACAAAAGAATGATTAGCCTAATTCACGAATGATTGGTATCGCTGGTTCAGTCGACAGAAATACGGGACACACATAATAACTGCTGAAATATTCGCATGGAAAATGTTTCTCAGGTCAGCCGGAGGAGCGTGCATGGTACGAACAGTGCAGCTGCAGGCGCCACTGCGGCCACCCAACCCGATCACATGAGAATGCATATCAATAGTATGTGTGTGTAATCTCGTAGAAAATATACGCCAAAATGAGTTTTGGCGTGCATATAATACGCTTGGTAGTCTTGGGTAGGATTAGTGGTGTGGGTGCCCGCGGGCCGCCAGTTGAATAGCCCTGGATTATTAAAATGGAATCCAGAAAAATTAAAACAGAAAACAGAATTTGGTAAAAAAACAAAAAAAACAAAAAACAAAAACAAAAAACAAAAAAACGAAGTATTTCATAGAGCCCTACATATTGAATTGCATAGCATCATATTTTTTTCATTGCATCGTATCGCATTGTGTTGAATCGAATCGAAATCGGATCGCATCGCATCGTAATTGGGGTGAATCGTATCGCATCGCATCGGTAGTTGCTTCATATGTATCTTTAATGTATGTTATTGTTGGCTATGCATCGAGATGCGTATCGCATCGGCCTCAGTTATGGAGATGCACATCCCTAATGAAGGTGATTGGTTTAATCAACAGAAACTCAAAATATTATCTGAACCACTTTAATTATTGAAGTTGATTTGACAAAAGAAAAAATGTTGTCATAACAAATCATGAAAATAAATTTTACAGTACAATTCACTGCAGTTTACATTTGAAATGAACACTAGAGGCGGTAAAACACAAACAACTAATTTCTTTCACAAATTATGATTAAGGGGCAGATTATTGATTACTAAAGATTTTTTTTACCTTTTTTTTTTTTTTGAATGGTTACTTGCACAATACTATGTTATAACCTCAAAAAAATTTGCTATAGTGCATGATTTACATTACACTAATACATTTTGACATTTGCATTACATAGCCAGCTCTATATGTATGGCTTTTATGACATAGTACCTGATACAGCGTTACTTGCAATACATTCAGCGTTACTTGCAACGGCCCAACAGAGAGTTACACGGCCCAAAAGAGAGTTCAGGTATGAGTTCTGTGAAACACGAGACATGATAAAATAGCTCAACGACTTGGCATGGTTGTTTGCGCAAATGTGCTTTTATGTTGCGTTTTCTTTTGTTAACACTGTCGGTGAGGTTTAGGCAGTACATTTCAAATATGATAGAGCATTAATCGTTTAGAACCACCCACTGGATATTTCAGTTTTGAACTGCTGTGAAATGTACAACAACCAGTGTAGAAAATCATTGCCTGATTAATGTTCATATGTTTTGGATAACTAAATCCTCTTTCAGTTACTGGACATTTCACCTTTACAAGCGTTGTGAAACATGCAACGTAATATAATTTTGCTGAAATTTTTCCAGTGAGCCTGAGTTGATTGATATACACTTTACTATTTACATATCAATGGTCCTTTCAAGTCCAACCAGGCCATTTATTTAAACTAAACTCATTTGGAAGTAAGTTTTGCTGTTAATTAAGGGTACATTTATACCCTTAACGATGTACTAAAAACTGATTTTTTTTCTTTGCGTTTTTCACATACAAACAACATTGTCAAAATGATCCCCGTTCACACGGATCCATGAAAACAACTAAAAACGCTGTATTATGCTGCCAGGCCAGAAGTTGGCAATGTCACTTTGTAAATAAACACTACACGCTTATAGACACGTAATACACAAGTGCATGATGTCAGCGTTTTTGTAGTTTACATGGAGACGATAGAGGTATTGTTTGCACTTTGAAACCCGTTTTCAAAAGTTTGCGTTTTCAAAAGTTTGCATTTTCAGGCGCCCCCTGCTGTTGACGTGTAAATGAACAGGCAAAACGCATAAAAAGTTGTACATTTTTAGTTGGAAATGATTACATGTAAACGGCCCGTTGATATGTGAAGAGGATATAGGTAATCAGGTATAAAGAGGTAATTTATGTATTTAGTTCTTAAAGGCTTCAGTAGCAAAAGCAGTCTGTTCAGCTCTAAGGGTCAGAAAAATAGTAGTTTTGGTGCAAGAAACCAGGACTATAAAAGTGTTTAATATTAAAATATTAAATGTAAAATGCGAGTCCTTTCATTATATGTATATACACACTCTCAAAAAAGGGGGTAAGAGAAGAAAAAAAACGAATCCAATGATCTGAACTTTCTGTCTGAGAATCATCTCTTTTGACATCATCCAATTACGCTCAAGCAAAAATCAGGTGATCACTAGAACATGACTAATTATGAGTTCACTTGGAACTTGTGTAAAACTCTGACAGCTTTAGCTAATTCCTTCATTCTGGTTAGGCCGTACCACCATGTAGCCAGCGTAATCCATTCAGACAGTTTACAAGAGGTTTGACACGCTGAAACAGCTTTTCCCGTTTAAGGGTGTGTTATCTGAAACGTCTAATTGAGCAGCTGTCAGGGTACACGCCGCGGACTCACGCCAAACCCTCTCTAACATAAACCCCACTGCTGTCTAGTTCATCACTATCCTCCACTGCTATCAGCTTCAGGAAGCACAAAATGCTTTCTATAAAGGTTTTTCAGCCAAAGACAAAGGCAGAAAATACAACAGAAGAACTGTTGTTGTTGTTGTTGTTGTTTAATGTGAAATTTGAACTGTATATTTTCTGTGCTAATAGTCTTACCAAACATAATTGCAAAATTAAAGAATCCTGAACTGTCAAAACAGACAGTCCCATCTCAAAGTCACTTCATTGGTTTAGCAATTGTTTATTTCTTTCATTTTTTTTAGTTTAATTTTATACTTCTATAGTCATAGTTTCACATTTTGAAGAAAAAAAAAAAGGTTATTTAAATTTAGTCAAAATGTTATCATTGTAGCCCATATAAAGACTTATCAACATCACAAAAAAGTGAAAATTGTCCTTGTAAAAACCTGAGCAAAATTACAGTGTTATGAACCTATGCATTTTTTTTTTCTGCGGACCAAACAATGTTGGAACCTATTGACTTCCAGTGTATATGCGAAAAAAGTAATTTCTTAAAATATCTTTTTTATTTATTTATTTATTTATGTTCCACAGAAAGAAAAAGAAATTTAAACTAGTTTGGAATGAAATAAGGGTGTATAAATAATGACAGTTTTTTTTTTTTTTGGGTAGAATATCCTTTCATCTGTGCGTCTGTTGTATTGTCTCTGTAGATGGACTGTAACATATACTGTTTGTAACATATACTGTCAGTGTATTTGAATCCATTCTTTCTACATATGTAACAAGGACACTGTAAAATAAAGTGTTACTAAATTTATTTATTTAGTTTATCTGATAAACATCATACTTTGAGCAGCCTCTAGTTGCCACCAGGTGAAAGTATTTGTAACCCCTCCAGTCCTACTCGCCCTGCTCCGATCGGGACTCGAACTGGCATCTCTGGCATGGGAGGTGGGTGCGCTAACAAGGACACTTTCAGTTGCTAGTGTGCCTCTTGAGAACAGGAGAGTGAGGTTTATCTGCACAGCTCTCACTAGCTGACCTCCGTTACACCCCCCCCCCCACCCCCTCACTCCCATCTGGGTCATGGCACCAACGTAACCCCTCCGGTCCTACTCGCCCTGCTCTGAGCAGGACTCAAACCGGCATCTCTGGCATGGGATGTAGGTGCGCTAACAAGGACGCTAAAGACCGCAGTCTCAAGCGTAAGTCACTAGTGAGCCTTTTGAGATCAGGGGAGTGAGGTTTTCCTGCACAGCTCTCACTAGCTGTTACATATGCAACTTGTGTAGATTTTGTGGTTTGAAACATATAAACAACAGACTTTTTTTGACTTCCTATCTTCCACAACTTCCATTAATTTTTTTAAATTTTTGCCACGGTGATAATTTTCAACTTACAAATAATATAACAAAAATCACACACACAAGTTTTAAGCTTGGAGGATGTGTGAAGAAATGTTTAACTTCCTTTTCTTGTTAAAATATAATATAATAACATAGCTGTTTGCTGTCATATATTCAGTTCAATCAGATTGACTTTTTACTGTGGTCCTTGAGAGCACAAATAAGAAACTAGCTTTTCTTTCCGATACAAAAAGAGAAATGATGTAATAACATCTTTAGAACTTGATGCTATCACATGTTATGCTGACTGAAACTTCAGTCCTTGACTGAGATAAAAATCACTATAGCTGAAAACTTAGATCATGCTTGATGTCTAATAAAATATATATATAGACAGAGTGCGAAGCTAAACATGATTTTATCATACATATAGGAGCATTTATCCTGGTTCTGAAATGGCACTTTATTAATAACCCTTGGGGGGATTGTGACAAGCCCACACTGAAATTTGCCATATCTAATATAGAATCTATCTGTTCCTGAACAGTATCTGTGTGGAGTGCTGGTAGTCTGGCTCTAAGCACTGCATGACATTGTGATGCTAAACAGTGGTGTAGGCTGCTCCACGTCTTTGATCACACACTGCAGCCAGGCCGTGGTGCTCTAGAACTCATTACAGCGCGGTCTTGAGCCGGATCCCGTTCACTCACCATCGCAGATATGCATCAGCGCTTTGCTCGATCTCATCTGCTCAAACACTGCCTGCTTATCAGCTAAAGCTAGCCTAGCTTATAGTGTGCTCTAACACCAATTTATTCCAGCACACCAAATACAATTCCCTCTCTATCCTCTCAGTTCTTTTTAAACAAACCACAGCCAGCAGACATACCAAAGCCTCACAAGCATAAGAAAACTGTCTCTAATAAATAAGATAGAATTGTGACCACAGATTTAGATGTACTGTCCGCATCATTTTAGCATCGAATTCACTGAAAGAATTAGCCATATATGGTAACCGCAAACACAGCCAAAAAAATCAGTGATCCAAAATTTGCATGGAGTAGTTCCCAATTTTGCCACTCAGTTCTGAGTATCTGAGGGATACGATTTGGCATACTTACGGGGATTGTAAAACTCCACCACCCCTTGTGAGCTTAATTGTATTGAATGTGCAGTTGTAAATCTTAAAAGTATATATATATATATTTTATAAAAAAGTACTTGTAAAGAATATAATATTAATGAAATAAAAGGTCACTTAAGTATGCTTAAAGAGTACACTTTCATGACTATATTTCTTAAAACACTTAAGTACATTTTTAAAAAGTGCACTTTGTAATAATGTCAAATATAAACGTTTTATGTTAAAGTACATTTTAAACCATTATGTATGTTTTACTAATCTTTTATCATGCTTTAAAGAAGTATACTTAATTTATTGTGCTGACTATCATACTAAAGCACATGTAAAGTACTTGATTTAACTGTAGTGTGTTTTTCTATATTACATTTATATACTAAATTGCAACTTCAACAATACAAATGTGTAATTACAAGTAGAATAAATTACATTAAAGTATATTTTAATTCACCATAAATGCAGTACATTCGCTTTAACCATATTTCAAAGGCAACAGAAGAAATTATGAAATTACATATTAAGATACTTAAGTCCTACTTAAGTGGGTCAAAAAAGCACTCTTAAGTTCAACTAATTGCATTGAATATAAATATAAACTATATTACATTTTATTGAGTTTTTAAATAAGATCCAATTAAGTGTCCGAAAAATTACATGCAGTTCACACTTAAGTATATTCTTTTATAGTACTGCATATATTTCCGTAATAAGTAATAAATTATGCTAAAGTTTGCTTCTTTTTTAACAAGAGACTGCAATCCAGTTATCTGAATTGACTTTTTAATATGGTGAAAGCGTCCCCATCTACATCACACATCTGTTGACAATAGAATCAATAGAATGTAAACTAACATCACTTTTTTGAATTAAATTCGTCATCCGCCTGCTTTCTACAGGAGGCAACAGCAGGATCCTAATTGAAGAGTTTTGGCGCAGTCTTTAATGCCTAATTTACATAGAAAGCAGTGTTCAGTTTTATACAGGTTTTGTCAGTCTTTTGACCAAAGTATCCTTTAAATTTAACCAATATCATGACATATTCCAATATCATGTACCAATAACCAATATTATGACATATTCATTTCAGTAAAATGGCATCTAATTATAGTCGATGAAAACAATATTTTAGTTGACGTTTATGTTGTGTACAAATCTGATTAATATCATATGTATAGGATGAGTTACAACCCGAATTCCGAAAATGTTGGGACGGTTTTTAAATTTGAATAAAATGAAAACTAAAAGACTTTCAAATCACATGAGCCAATATTTTATTCACAAGAGAACAGAGATAACATAACAAATGTTTAAACTGAGAAATTTTACACTTTTATCTACTAAATGAGCTCATTTCAAATTTGATGCCTGCTACAGGTCTCAAAAAAGTTGGCACAGGGGCAACAAATGGCTAGAAGAAGCAAGATATTTTGAAAAGATTTAGCTGGGAGAACATCTAGCAACTAATTAAGTAAACTGATATCAGGTCTGTAACATGATTAGCTATAAAAGGGATGTCTTAGAAAGGCAGAGTCTCACAGAAGTAAAGATGGGCATCGATGTGAAAGAGTGCGTAAAAAGATTGTGGAATACTTTAAAAACAATGTTCCTCAACGTCAAATTGCAAAGGCTTTGCAAATCTCATCATCTACAGTGCATAACATCATCAAAAGATTCAGAGAAATTGGAGAAATCTCTGTGCGTAAGGGACAAGGCCGAAGACCTTTATTGGATGCCCATGGTCTTCGGGCCCTCAGACGACACTGCATCACTCATCGGCATGATTGTGTCAATGACATTACTAAATGGGCCCAGGAATACTTCCAGAAACCACTGTCGGTAAACACAATCCGCCGTGCCATCTGCAGATGCCAACTAAAGCTCTATCATGCAAAAAGGAAGCCATATGTGAACATGGTCCAGAAGTGCCGTCGTGTCCTGTGGGCCAAGGCTCATTTAAAATGGACTGTTTCAAAGTGGAAAAGTGTTCTATGGTCAGATGAGTCCAAATTTGACTTTCTTGTTGGAAATCACGGACGCCGTGTCCTCTGGGCTAAAGAGGAGGGAGACCTTCCAGCGTGTTATCAGCGTTCAGTTCAAAAGCTAGCATCTCTGATGATATGGGGGTGCATAAGTGCATACGGTATGGGCAGCTTGCATGTTTTGGAAGGCACTATGAATGCTGAAAGGTATATAAAGGTTTTAGAGCAACATATGCTCCCCTCCAGACGACGTCTATTTCAGGGAAGGCCTTGTGTATTTCAGCAGGACAATGCAAAACCACATACTGCAGCTATTACAACAGCATGGCTTCATCGTAGAAGAGTCCGGGTGCTGAATTGGCCTGCCTGCAGTCCAGGGGCCAGTTGCATAAACATAGCCATCATATTAAGACAGTGTCTTAAGATCTAGTATGACCCACTAGCAGTTAGTCAAGGGGCAGTCAATCTTACTTTTCAGTATCAAATTAGGATAATCTACGTTTTTATGTAACTGACTTAAAAAAGTTATGAACAGTCTCAAAGAAAAAAAATTGATGACTAACTTGTAAGACTAGTCTTAGTGGTTTATGCAACCGGCCCCAGATCTTTGACCTATAGAGAAAAATACGTCAAAGACGACCACAAATTCTTCAGCAGCTGGAAACCTATATCAGGCAAGAATGGGACCAAATTTCAACACCAAAACTCCAGAAACTCATAACCTCGATGCCCAGACGTCTTCACACTGTTTTGAAAAGAAGAGGAGATGCTACACCATGGTAAACATGCCCCCGTCCCAACTATTTTGAGACCTGTAGCAGGCATCAAATTTGAAATGAGCTAATTTTGTGCATAAAATTGTAAAATTTCTCAGTTTAAACATTTGTTATGTTATGTTCATATGTTCTATTGTGAATAAAATATTGGCTCAGGTGATTTGAAAGTCTTTTAGTTTTCATTTTATTCAAATTTAAAAAACGTCCCAACATTTCCGGAATTAAGGTTGTAATTAAGTCCAAATTAATACACAGTATTTATGAATCACTGGGCAAAAAATTACCCAGATTACATACATTACTACATTTGAGATGCTGAAGAGAGCATCCTTTGGACACTTTACTATTTCCCATGAGGCCATGGGAAAGAGAACATATTTTAATAACAAATGAGAAGTTCATCATCAAATGCATTTAGTTTCTGGTTAAACTGGACCACAGGTGGTTAGTGAATTAAACGCACTGAAATACAGTGTGCAACTGTCGCACCACTGCTAAGTAAATTTGCTCAAGAGAAGGTGAAACATTTACCGTACAGCAAGTGCTAGTTCTTCATTCTGCTTGTTTGCTTCCTTCTACTGTTCCAGAGGACAGTAGAAGGTTGTGATCATCCTGTAGGACCTTTATAAGCTTGTAAATGTTTTTTGTTGCTCTGTAGTCCATTGAAGCAAACAGCCTATAAAACGCAGAAAACAAGTCACATTGTGGTATTCGACCTGCTCAAATATAGCAACAAACAAACTTCAAAATCCATAATGGTTCTTAGTTGTCCCTAGTTGCCTTACAGTGGGACATGTATTTCCAGAACACATACTATAGGCCTAAACTATGAAAAAATAAAGGTTCTTCAGTGGTTATTTGCAGCATCCATCAAACTGACCCTTAATTATATTGGCTACTTAATGAGGAGAGGAGACTTCTTGGGAAAGACAGTTGGATGTTGAGTTTCCAAGATCTTATAAATGTCATCAATGGCTGAGACAACTGGAGGAACTTTTTCCAATGGATCACCAAGAGGACAAAACTGAGTGGATACAACTACTACTATTACAAAAAAAACTTTATCAAAGAATCTGCTTCATAAAATTACCCCAACCCTGGCTTATTGGAAAAATGTGCCTGTGGTGACAATTCTGCAAACTTATATTGTGTTGCTTCTTTCATGTTTCGTGATTTTATTACGCTATTGTACGTATCAGTTGGGTTGAGTGTTGGGTTAATGCTCTGTTGTGTTATATATATAATGTACCAAATACTACCCTAAACCTAACTGATAGTGTCAGCAAAAGCAAATGTGTGATAAAAACACATTTTCTGAAGCAACCATGCCAGTTTAGCTTGCTTCTACAAGTCTGAGTTCTTTTATCGTATATATAGAGCTAGTTATGCGATGCAAACGTGAAAATGTGTTAGTTTACAAATCAAGCACTATGTTAAAAGTGTTTTGAGGTCATAAAAAGCTACATAGAGAAAGATAAAATGTTCATTCACATACTGTACTACTGACACTGAAACAATACAAATCGGTTTGAAATTTGGCAAACTTAGACTTAAAGTCTAAAAGCAGTCAAATTCTATGAGTTTAGACAGATTGTTTTAATACTAACTGCAAACCATATCAAAGTTCATGAAGTCATATCACGAACCAGACCTTGCAAAGTGCAGTGCAGGTGCAGTTTGCTGGAAAAATGCTTTCGCATCAACAAAATGAACCAAACTTTGATATCACAGCACTCTATCGTAAAAGAGCTATTCAACGCTTCTCTCCCTAATCATTAATAAACAAAGCTAAACAACATCAATCCTTTCATGTTTAAACGGAATTCCGGAAAAGGGCCAGCCATCATTTTCAGTAAATAACAGTGTATGGAATCTGTTTGAAAATGGAGATCCTGCTGTTTAAATATCACTATTATTCAATATATATGTGCTTTGTGTGTAATACATCTGAAGGGATGTTTGACTGAAGTTGGCCCCTGTGATTTCTACCCAGCAGGACGCAGCACTAAGGCTTAAATGTACTTTCTCTCACTACAGGAAGCAGCATCAGCCATTCACCACAAATCAAAGCCTTTCAGTGTTATTATTTTATGATGTGCTGTTGCCCTGGGAGGTGAACACATGTAGAGAGGCTTCATTTAACAGACAGTCACAGACAGGACATCCATATGGCACGACAGGTTACACAAACATACACACTCGTTTCTTACTTTTTGTTTGGATTTTTCACTTTCTCTCTCTTTCTTTGACGAGACGTCTGGTTTTAATTGCAGCTCTGAGATCAGGGAAGAGTAATGAAATCTTTACTGGGCTTAAGGTGAGAAGAGACACTCTCATCCAATCCTCTATTTATTGGGACAGCGGGAAACATCAGAGAAGAGAAGTGCCGCGTCCTCATACCCCTGAGAGAATTATTTTTGTAGCTTCGTGCATTTCTATCTATGTATGCATTTTCTCTATTTGTGTGCCTTCTTGAGAATAGCTCCTCTATGTCGTTATGTGGATAGATCACAAAATACTTCTGGGAAGTCAACATGCCCTGCGGTGTGATGTGCTACACTCCATCCAAATATATTTAATTATTTTTAGAATAACTATGCACAGCTCAACAATAAAGATTTATTACGCATGTTATTTACAATCAGGTAATTCAGATTTGCACTTGCCCTTCCAACATTTTCACTGTGCCAAAAAAGGAAAATATTATATGAATAAAAAGGTATGTTTTATAATATATATAATCTATTTGAATTTTTCATTAACATTCACTTTCTGTTAATTACATTCCATTAATTTGCATAACTCAGCCAGCGATCATCACAAAATTAACAGGGATAGAGTGATCAGGACCCAGATGCAAAGTGGAGGACTGCAAAAAACTTTTTACTTGTAATACTTAAGTACATTAAAAATCAAGTACTTTTGTACTTTTACTCGGGTAAAACTGAAAATGAGTACTTTTACTGGAGTAATATTTTATTAGGGTATCTGTACTTTTACTGAAGTACTTGATTCTTCGTCCACCAGTTTTTGGTGACCAAATTTGGTGACTTTTGACACTAAAATTCGCAGTGCCAACCAATAGCATGCCACTTAGCTCAACAACTGACCTCTGTGAGGGCGAAGATTCATTCTTTAACAATGAACAAGGCGCTTTACTCTGCTAACATCTATTCAGCCAGTTTTGTATAATAATACATCAGTATTATAAAATGATCCATACAAACGTTATTTGGAAAGTAGTTATTTAGGGTTGGTCAGTTTGCTAGCCAGCAAAATAGCTTTGGATGTTTACTTCATTGTCATTATTCCTGTATCATTCATTGTATTTTGTCAAATCCGGCCCCACTTTAAATTTTGCAGAGGAAATGTCACCGCACCTTTAGACCATTTAATAAACTAGGCAAACATGAAAAATGGTAATTCAGAATCTAAGATTAACACTTTCACTTTGAAACCTCAAATCCTGACATTGATAAAAAAAGAAAAGTCCATATTATGCATCAACTACCAATGTAGATGAAAATGTGACTCATGCGCAGTTGTCGGGAGCACTGTCACTCAGTGAGAAACAAATTGACTCATTTTAGAGGGTGAGAAACAAAGAAGCAGACCTGTCAATCAAACAGAATGTACTCAGTGCTGGCAGACCGAGCACATCGAATATAGCACACTGTTCCTTCAAACATACAGCAGAGTCCTGCATATACTCCCAGCATGCAGCACTGTTTCAGTATTTGACCATCCATTTATTGTCAATATCAAATCAAAATTGTCCCCATTTACTTGTGAATGATTGATCACTGCACGTTATTACGAAGAAAAGACATTTGCATTTGTAATTTTTCATTTGAATCCACTTCTCATGTCACTCAGGCCTCCTTGAGAAAAAGAAATTAAATTTCTGTCATTAATTACTCACCCTCATGTCGTCAAGACTTTCGTTCATCTTCAGAACACAAATTAAGATATTTTTGATGAAATCAGAGGGTATCTGAACCACACATACAGTAGACAGCAACGTCATTGTATCTTTTGAGGTCCAGAAAGGTAGTAAAAACATCATTAAAATAGTCAAAGTGACTACAGTGGTTCAACCTTAACGTTATGAAGCGACAAGAATACATTTGTGTGCAAAAACAAAACAAAAATAATTACTTTATTTAACAGTTTGAAGTGTTATCATAGGCAGTTGACGTAGTGAACACAGTGGCTTCCGTGTTTACAACTGAACGCTAGCTCAGTATTGGCCAGCTCCTGCGTCAGCATCACGCGCATGCGTCGTGGTGCTCACGTGTACAGCTTCGGCTCTGTGTTTTGATGGCATAGTTACACCTAAACCTCTACAGTGGACCCTAGTGCATCATCCTATACATTGCCACCAAGTGGCAAGCCGTTGTATGTCGATTTTTTTCCCCTCCAAACCAAGATGGCCAATGGCTGGTCAGAAATGCCAAATTGCTCTGGAATATCCATCCATTCCTTCTATCCTAGGAGAAACTTGCAGGTAAAAAAAAATGTTGTAACATCAAGCAATATCTAATGAGTCATATCACAGTTAAATTTTCCAAGTATTGATTTTAGATTGGGAAAAAATTCTGATTAATCATCTGTCCTCTATAGTGGACATCATGCATCAATAGCTATATTTCAGCTACAATTCATTCTATTACTGTGACTGTTGTTTTTGAAAATACTTCTTTTTTGACTGTAAATAAATGTATTTGTGTTATTAAAATGTAATTTGCATTAACATCAAAAAAGTAATGTGATTACATAATGTATGTGGCTTGTAATGCATTACTTTACTTATTACATCAAAAAAGTAATCTGATTACGTAATGCACATTACTGATTATGTTCAAGATGGACACATTTCTAACATAGTTACTTTAACGTTACTTTACTCGTAACATCAAAAAGTAATCTGATTACATATTGCACATTACTTGTTAGATCAAAAAGTAATTTGATTACGTAATGCATGTTGCTTGTAATGCATTACTTTATTCGTTAGATCAGAAAGTAATCTGATTACGTAATGCGTAATGTTACTTGTAACATCAAAAAGGAATCTGATTACATAATGCACATTACTTGTACTGCATTACTTTACTTGTTAGATCAAAAAGTAATCTGATTACGTAATGCATGTTGCTTGTAATGCATTACTCGTTAGATCAAAAAGTAATCTGATTACATAATGCACACTACTTTTAATTCATCGTTAGATCAAAATGTAATCTGATTACGTTATACATGTTACTTGTAATGCATTACTATACTCGTAACATCAAAAAAGTAATCTGATTACGTAATGCATGTTACTTGTAATGCATTACTTTACTCCTTACATCAGAAAGTAATCTGATTACGTTATGCATGTTACTTGTAATGTGTTACCCCCAACACTGCTCATTTCAGATGAGATTGAAAACACATGATCGCTAGGTTTTCTCAGAGGAGAGCTACATTAGAAATGTGTCCATCTTGAACATAATCAGAATTATCAACTAATAAGGGTAAATCAACATACTCTGGTACACTGGAGGGAGCATCTGAATTTGGTTCCCACAGTTTTACCTTGACAGGTTGTAGAGATCTCTGATATCAGAACATGAGGATGCGATTCCATCAAAGATATACAAAGTTCAACTTGTATGAAGTTCAATTGTGTTTGCAATATTTCACATTTATATTTATAGTTTTCACAAGAGTTTATACAATTTTATTGATTAGTTTGTTAAAGGGTTAGTTCACCCAAAAATAAAAATTCTGTCATTAATTACTTACCCTCATGTCATTTTTGTCAGCAAGACAGTTAACACTTTCAATGCCCAGAAAGCTGCTAAAGATGTATTTAAAACAGTTACCTAAGGATCTATTTTGGGTCCTTTACTTTTTACGTTGTACATCAATGATCTTCCATCTGTCTGTCCTAATACTAACATTCAAATGTATGCGGATGACACTGTTATTTATATACATGGAAGTAGTGTGTCACAAGTTGCAAATGAACTTACAGAATCCCTGGTTCATGTCACATCTTGGCTAGAACAATGCTGTTTACAGTTAAACATCTCTAAAACAGTGAGTATGTTCTTTACCAAATCTAATAGTTTAAGTGTACTACCAGATGTTTTTGTATCAGGGAAAAGACTACAAGTTGTATCTGAATATAAGTACCTCTGTGTTCTGATTGATTCCAAACTTTCATTTAAGGCTCAGGTTAAAAAGGTCTGCAACGGGTCAGATTTAGTCTATCAAATTTTAGATTTATTCGCGAATATATGTCATCTGAGTCTGCTTTGATGTATGTGCATTCCATGATTATTTCTCATATTACTTACTGTTTTACTACTTGGTCGCAAGCTAGTATAACTACTTTGAAACCACTGGAGTCTTTGTATAAACAATCACTAAAAACTCTTGATCGGAAATCGGTTCAGTTTCATCATTGTTCAATATTAAAAAAATATAATTTGCTAAGTTGGGATAACTTGATTAAATATGTTCATATTTGTCTATTGTTTAAGACTATACACAGCCTGACTTCACCACTTTTTACTCGTTTACTGAAATCACGGGACTTTGGCAGTTTGATACGTGCTCAGAACCACTGATTCGAAAAGATTCGTAAAGCTTTGAAGCTTCATGATAGGTGTTTTGAAATCGCCCATCACTAGATATTGTTGAATAAAGTCGTTATTTTGTTTTTTTGGCGCACAAAAAGTATTGTCTTGTCTGGCAATGCAGGCCTCACTGAGCCATCGGATTTTATCAAAAATATCTTAATTTGTGTTCCGAAGATGAACGAAGGTCTTACGGGTGTGGAACGACATGACAGTGAGTAATTAATGACAAAATTTTCATTTTTTGGGTGAACTAACCCTTTAAATGCACATAATATTGCTGTGTTATTACTGTATTATGTTTAATACAATTTCTATTCAGTTTAAACCAAAAACGCCTGTTGTCGACTCAAGTTGACATCTGAAAATCTCTTTGAAAAATATGTGTAAAAAAATTAATTTCAAATCTTGTTTTTCATGCCCTAAGAGCAAAAAAAACAAAAAAACAAAAAAAAAAAAACAAAAAAAAAAAAACACATAGGAAAAAATCATGACCGAGGTTATCATAATTCATGCATGAAAGGGTTAAGTGCACTACAAGTGAACATTCGATACAATTAAGTGTACTTCTTTTCCACAAGGGCAGTGCGGGTTATTGGTTAATGTTAACCAATATCCCAAGAGCTGTTCATCAATAGCATGCCCACTTCACCATTTTATTCTAGAATTAAACGTTCTTTTACATTTAAGGACTTTTTATAAATGGTTATTTTTAAGGAGTGATTACCTACAGTCAACACACTCATTCATACTCCTCTGGGTCAGAGAGATTTTTTTCTTAGAGCCTCTTTTCAATGCCTGAACACTTCACTTTTCCCTGTGCATGTGACATTTGTGCCCCTACAAGTGAGATGCTGAGAGAGTATGAGAAATATGTGAAGTAGTTCTTTAATGTATAGTTTTATTGCTGTCAGAAATAGCATCATTCTCTTGAGTGACTCTTGAAAATGTGACAGAATATGGCTGTTTTATTTCAGCTGTTCCCCTTAGACACTGACTGACCTTCAGCAGGCGGAATCCAGTGAATGCCAATGCATTATTACAGGACTTACAATATGACATGCCTTAAATGAATGTTGTTGTATTATGGCAAATGACTACTGAATCTTACATCAAAATACAGGGATATTCATGGTCCAGTCTCTAGATTTTCTTCCCAGAAAATGTCCAAATAATGCACAAATGTTTCACCAATCATTATTACATATTCGGGTCGTATCTATCGCTAACACGGATGGACTTCTAACTGCCACAATAGTATAAAACTCCCCTGATATTTTAATAACAGTTACAAAAGAATAAAATAAAGTATATTCGTTAATGTTATGTGTATATATATACACTTAAGTATAGGGAACACATATAAACTATTAACTACGACTTTTCCCTCAATAAACTCCCTAATTTACTTCTTATTAATAGTTAGTAAGGTAGTTGTTAAGTTTAAGTATTGGGTAGGATTAAGAATGTAGAATAAGGTCATGCAGAATAAGGCATTAATACGTGCTTAATAAGTACTAATAAATAGCCAATATTCTAGTAATATGCATGCTAATAAGCAACTAGTTAAAAAGACCCTAAAATAAAGTGTTACTTTATATTCTGTTACCTTTTGGAACTTGGAAGGGTTCCATTTGAGCAGATGCTTTTTACCATCATCATCCCCAGTGCATTTAGCATTGCTCATATTCGCGATCTCAACCATATTCTCAAAACTACTGTTTTCAACATCTTCAAATTCAATATTTTGATCGCTGATAGCTTCTTCACCATATCCACCTTCAAGTGACAGTGAGACTAATATTTGATTGCGTAGAAGTACTTGCTCTGCAGTAAATCATGTGCCATTTCAAGTTTTGTTGATGCTACTTTGTATTCTTTTGTTTTATGCCTGCAGTAATTATGAGTGAAACACCACCATGTCTAACTTTAAAAAATGAATGAGGGGGAGGGTACTGAATGACATCCTGTATCGATAAAGACCTGAGGTATGCGTTTAAGAGTAAACATGTTTGTGCATTTACCTGATATGCAGAATTCCGTGCAAATAAACTACACTATCAGTGAGTACAGTTCATTTTTAGTGAAGTTACTGAGAAAAAAAAAAAAAAAATGAGATAAAAAGAGAGAGAATTGCTCAATTTGTCCCCCACTGAACAGCCTAAAGCAATGCAGCTGTTGAACGAAGAATGCAAATATCACACACACGCACGCTCAGCAGACTCATTTTTTTAATCCTAAATCAAATTAGGATTTAATATAATTTCCGTTCAAGATCAAAACAGCATTTAAAACACATGTGCCGACCCAGACAGAGAAGCAAAGATAATAAACAATGAAAGGAAGTGTTTTTGTGAGACAGATTAACCTAAATGAACAAAAGAACGAACAAATCCGTAGGGATGTGAATGGCACTTAAGTCAATCTCTCTAGTTGGTCTTTCTTGCCCATTTGTCGCTCTCTTTATTGTCTTTCTCTTCTCTTCCTGCTTCATCAAACACTTTACAGACAGAACACTGATTATAGCACTCCATCTCAATCAGACAGCCACACAACACAAACAGAAACTGAATGTGGCCCCTCATGCCACTGCCGAACAACTAAAAAAAAGTACAAAAAATCTACATAAATAAAACGAATAGCAGAAAGAAAGAGATCTGTGTCTGTAAAACGTACAGCAATGTGGTTGTCTTCAGTCTTCTCTATGAATGGTTTTAGTTAAATGTCAATAGACACGATTATATGCATGCTTATAGTTTGAAAAATGTAAACTTTATTTCTGAATACTCAGAAATGAGCATACATAGTGTTGTGCACTTTTGTTAACTCAGCAACAACGCAAGTATGTAAAGTGCATTTAAAAATTGCAATTATGTAACTGAATTTTAAGCACTGAATTAAGGAAGTAATTTTAAGCACTGAATTTGCCTAATGTGCAGAAACAACCAGAACCACGTCTGACAGACGACACTACATTTTTTGCCTTTCGTCTGCATAAAGTTGAACATTTTTCAACTTCTCTTCTCAATCCCACAATCCCCAATATGAACCTGTAGCTCAGCACTTTTAGAGAGTGAATTGCAAATGCACAATTCCAGAACCACTTAACGCCACTGGACACATACATGGGATGCCGATAGGTCCCATTAAGCCCTGAATGTTTTTAGTAAAGCCCTGAATGTTTTTTAATAACTTTGTCTTTACCAGCCGTTCATGCCTGGTCACTGTTTGTGACTAATAAAGTCATTCAGAGCTGCATTCTTTACTGTAAATCAGATACACACATCTGCTGCATAATGTAGTTTATAAGCTAAATTCATGCAGAGCTTTATGAAACTATGAAACAACTGATGAACCGATGACCTGACTGTCACCTGTACATCAGAATATGGAAAGCAGTAGGGGACAAATTTTTTTTAACTACCACATTTTGAAATAAACACACTTTGAACATTTGGACATGTTTGAGGCTGAGACTAAGGCTACATTCACACTGCGAGCCTTAATGCTCAATTCTGACTTTAGCTCAGATCTCAGCTCAGAATTTTTTTGTATGGCTGTTCACATTGTTGTTTTAAATGTGGCCAATATCAGATTTCCAGTGTGAAAAGATCATGGTTCTGAACTGACCTGCATGCGCAAAAGAACGATACAAACGGGGTTACAGGTTTTTATCACAAAATCCACTCAATTATTTCCCAAAACTAGTCCAAAACTAGGCTAATTGCATTGCGTGGGGCATCCCAATAAAAATCATGTTCCGGAGGTTAAATATCAGGTCGCTTCAACCCACAGAGTTGTAAAACAACCAGCGGCAACAGTGAAAAAGTAACCCAATTCTGCGGGAAAATCACGGACTTGGCAACACACAGAGCACGTTGTCATACGGAAGTAAACACGGAGGGCATTAAAGTATGCGATTACACGTTTATTTATAGTGAGATATGCTGCGGAAGTCAGCGCAATTATATGCAGGCAATAAGAAAAATAAAGACAATGGTGTGACAAAAAAAGAGCAGAGTTTTGAAACTTTTATGATACGAGCCCACATTCTACTGACTACCTTTCGCAACTGTCTAGATAACGTTGGGTATGTAAAATCTTTGAATAGACTCCCATGAACGCAGAATCATGACAAATGTTGATCTCGAGTGACGTAAGAATTCCGATATGACTGTTCACACTGTAGTTGCATTACAAAACATCTGAACTGTTTTCGGATTTAGTACCACATATGGAAGTGGCGCAAATCAAACTGAAAATATCAGATTCCATGTGGTTTGTACTGTTCACACTGTCATGGGGAAAACAGATATGAGTTACATGTGGGCAAACAAATCAGATTTGGGCCCCATTTACCTGCAGTGTGAATGTAGGTTAGAGAGACTTTGGTTTGACTTTAATTGTTTAATTTTTCAAACAACGTATTGTGCTTTTTCTCACACACTATAAATAAGTTTTTATACAAGAACTGTATATTCTATCCCCTAACCCTAATCCTACCCTTAAACCTACGGCGGCAAAAACTGTCCCCATAACGAAGGGTTAACCAGGACCACACACACACACACACACATACACACACACACACACACACACACACACTCCAGTAAGGTCATTCTGAGTTCAGGAAATGTTAGAATCAATAAACACCCCCGCCCCTCCCTCCAATTCACACTATAGTCAGATGTGTGCTTGCTAGTACACTGCAAAAGTGAAACGGGTGTATCGTTTACATAAAGTACATTTTTATATTGGTCTAATTGAAAATCATGGTGTCTGGTTTAAAAATGTTTTGTTCAGGTTGTCTAAAAGTAAATAACACTCCCCATAGAAAAATAATTAAAGAGACATTTTGTTTAAATAGTATTTATCGCTTGACACCAGTGTTGATGTGCTGAACACATGGTTATTGTGGGGTTTTTTTTATATTTTAAGATATTGTTCTGTTGATATGAAAAATCGGGTACATTTAGCAATATAGCGGGTGAATTGTCTATTTGATGTATATTACAATGTTATGATGAATTTGCCTTTCTCCACTGACATTCTAAGTTGTTCAAAGCGTTTCTAAGGATGCTGATTTTTAGAAGGCAGACTGAGATGGCGAACGGGAAAATGGTTTCAATAACATTAGCAACACATTATTAGCTGTTTGATAACGTAGTCAAGCAAAAGGCTAATCATATGTATTACCATTACATAATTCATACATAAAGCGATACATAAAATGCATTACCATTATGATACATCAACTTGTAGACGAGCCTGTATAATTCACTCTTCCACTTTTCTTCTGAATCAGTTTCTGGTTCAAACATATGGCTGAATTAAACCAGTATTTCCATTTGCCATTGTGCAGCATTTACTACAGTGAAGTTGACAAGAGTGGATCAAGTATTCTGAGCTTGTGTGATTGAGTGGAGGTGGGGCCTAATTTGCATATTCATGAATCCATGGCTTTGCATCCTATAATATAAATGAAAAAAGGGTGTTTTTTCACAGGAAAAAAAAATAAATAATAATAATTATGTCATTTTGGTGATGAAATATGAGTTTCAAGGGATAAAATTATTGACTACAGGAGGACTTTAATGAATAGACCACTTTCTCTTACCATCAGGCTAAATACCAGGTGTACATTTATACTGTATGAACTGTTGCCAGTGACTCTACATTGCAGATTTTTGATACTTAGCTTGAAATTGCAGATTTAAAGAACACTGGAATCTGAATTTGTTGCACAGAACAATAGAACAAATACAGCTGGAACAAAAACAAAGATGGATTAATGTAGAGAATTATTCATCTCTGTCAAATTGATGGACCCTGCAGTGGCTGGTGAGATTATTTGAGTGTTTGTTGAGGGATGTTGGTTGCTAGAACATCAGTCTGGTATTGATGTTTCTGTTTGGATGGTTAATTGGGGTGGATAGGGGGATGTAATTGAGGTCTGTGTTAAGGAGGGAAAGTAGTCCCCCTTCATTTCTTACACTGATGGCTTTTCGATGGTGACGCCCCAAGCGTGTGAGACATGATGTATGGTGAGGTTGCAAGCAGACACAATTCAGTGTTTCCCGGGGTATTTGTACTTCTGTGGTCTATACTACTGCATTAGAAATATATGCATAAGAATGAACTTTTAAGAAACAGTGAAATATTAGCTATCAGCACTACCAGAATTGAAGTTATTGCTTTAGGAAATATTTAAGAATTCAACAATGCTCATTTAAAATAAAGTAATACACATATACAGTATAAAATATCCAGACGTAGAAGTGTTTTTAAAGCCAACAATTATCTATCTATCTGCCTGCCTGCCTGCCTTCTTATCATAGAAATAAAATACTTAAAAAGAATACACTTCTTTACTTGTGTAAATTGTTTGAGAATTGAGATAAAACAATTGAGAAAAACTTTAAATGCAATATACAGTGACTCCAAAACAGTATTTAAACTTTCTAGCTGTAAATCTGCATATAATTACAATATTAATATATAGTTACCAAAATATAAATGCATTTACTCTATTGATTTGTATGTGTGTGTTATAGTTGTTGATGGGGTCTATTGTCTCTTCATGTTTGTGTCCTCAGGTGTTTTTTTTGACACAAATGTATGAAAGTTATTTCTTTTATTGTGTTTTTCTTTTAATCTGTCTCTACCTTTTTGCTTTTCAGTATCAGACTGGAATTTCCCATCCTCCCTCTCTCTCTCTATCCCTAAACTTTGTGACCTAAAGGTTTTCTTTCACATTACTTTTTTTTTTTTTTTTCAGGACTTTTATAATGTGTTTCAATGCCTGGGGTGTGAAACAAATGATCATAATGCATTACAGAGAGACACTGTGAGAGTGAATGCGTATATGTGTGCGTATTTATGTGCATATGTGTGTCCGTGTCCCAGCTATCATATTATATTCATACCTTCAATTTATAATACTCATATCGCTATAAAAGCACCTCCAGGACTAAACCACAGACCAGAGAGAAACCTGTACATATTATTACCAGACTTATTTCCAGTGCTTTGGGATATTGATTCAATTTTAGAAAGGCATTATAAATGAGTAATGTTTTCCATTCTAAAAAGTGATTTCGGAATGATGTTTAAATGCATTATTAGAACATTTCACAGTTGGAATTGGGTGGAAGTGCTTTTGACAATAAAATAAAACAAGAAGGCAAAATAAATGTTTTTGATATATTTTTATAGTCATGTTTTATAATAAAATATTTAAACATCCTTAAAACAACATTAATTTACCTTTAGCAAATTACTGAAATTATAAAAGCTTGTTTTAACAGAATCAACACGGTTATCTGTGTCTGTGTCTGTTTTGGGTGGGTTTTGCACATGCTTTAGTTCAGTTTCCTGTTTATCAGGGTACATTTACACAACAACGATGCACCAAACACGGAAAAGTTTTTCTTTTGCACTTTTCATGCACAGGCGACAACATTGTCAAAATGATCCCCGTTCACACGAATTCACAAAAACTACTAAAAACGCTGTATTCTGCATGCCAGGCCAGTAGTTGGCGATGTCACTTTGTAAAGAAACACTACGTGCCTATAGACTGAACAGGTTATATGTATTGTTAGTCGGTGTGACATTTTATACACCTTTTAAGATTATTCAGGTAGGGTAAGGTTAGTCAAATCTAGCCTAAACCATAAAGTACTCACCTGCCCGCAGGTTGAAGTCCTTCAGGAATGACGTAGAAGACTACCTTGTGGTTGTTCTTTATTGAGGCTCAGTTTTTAGTTAGTAAAGTAAAGTCTCACGGAAGGCAATCGTGACAATAAAATGTCTCTTTTATTGGTTACAATACAAAGCAATTAATGCAAAATAAAACAAACTTAAATCAGCTGAAGCTAAAAAGCTCTATAACGTAGCTTTATCCAGCAATATTGGAGATGCTGTTAAGCGCCCCTCATTAGGGTATCAGGTGTCCTTCTACACTTAATGCAGGCAGCATCTGAGAAGGCCTTTTACTCCTCAGAATTTTATACTACTTTTTGGGAAATTCCAACTTCATATTACTCATCAATTGATCAATGCCTTGTATCCAATCGTCCTGTTGTAGGCATATCAGTCTCTGTTACTAAGCCGGATTTTCTTCCTCTTCGCTTACGCTGTTTTCTTCTTCTAGCACTCTTCTTCTTATTCACTGAAGTCTTCGTCTGGCTCACCTACGCTTGAGGATGCAACATGCTCTCTTCATCCTTATTGTTAACCTTTGTGGTTGGTTACGAACATCAAATTCAAAAACCTAACTTTCACAACTGTTGCTTTGTCATCTTATCTTATAACAAACAAAGGAAGTACTGCAGTTACATCATTTCATAATCATTCAAGCATTCAAGCATATATGGCCTTAACTTAAAAGCAAGCTAATAACAACATTGAAACAGGTAAATAGCAATATCAATATCAATTTCCAAAACAGTATGCACATTACATCACTGTTTTCACAAATTCGCATTTTTGTAGTTTACACGCGACGATAATGGTATCATATTCAGGCCCCCAAAATGCCGTTGTCATATAAATGAACGTCCAAAACGCACAAAAAGTTTAAAGTTATAGCTGAAAACGGTGTTGTGTAAATGGCCCCCTCAGTTTGTTACAATGGGTTTTCATTGATTGTTTGAGTTGTTGCATCTGATGTTCATTCCATTTATTAGTTTGCCTTGGTATATTGTTCATTTGTCTGTTCTCGTCTCATTATACCGGTTGTTCTCTTCATGAGTCATAGTTTTCTGAAGGGCTTTTCACACTTGAAATAGTTAACCCTGGGTCATTCTAAACCCCGGGTAAATGAAATCTTGGATTATCTTTATTCACGTTTCACACTGCTCATACTATACCTAGGGTTAACAGGTTTTCATAAACTGCCGTTTCACACTGCACATTCCTAAACCCCGGGCTAAAGTCCTTATCTGCATATTTGCAGTGTCAGTGTCATTGACTGGACAAATGCAGCACGTGACCTGTTTACATAAAGGCTCTAGTCATTGCTGACTGTAATATCCAGTTTTTTTTTCTGAATGAACTTTTCGAACTATAAAGGTAAGAATGACGGTCTCTTCTTCACTCCAATTGTTGTGTTTTCAATAGCCGTTTGACATTTTTTCTATATATAAAATGACTGTTTATACATCTCGCAGAGTTTCCATGACTGCCCAAAGCGTGTCAATATAAGGCACGTGATTAGTTGTCAGTTGTTAAGCATCTAGTTGTAACATTCTAACACTTCATCGTTTCACACTGTACAAGTTTGGCACTGCAATGCGGAGTTAACACCGCAAAAGCGGTGCTAACCCTGCTCTGGAGCAGGGTTTCATAACCCTGGGTAAAAAGCGGTGCTAATCCTGCATCTAAATTACAAGTGTGAAACACTCCTTTACCCAGGGTTAAAAGTGGTGTTTAGAACGAAGATAACCTGGGGTTAAGTGTGATAAGCCCCTGAGTGTTTTATTTTGAGTATGAATTTAATGAAACCTACAACTGCCAGCAATTAGATCCAGATCTTTATTTTTTGTGTGTTTGCAACCGTGTGCTGACAATAGATCTAGCAGCACTTAGGATCCTCCTCCTCTTCCAGGAGGATCGCTCACTCAAGAGACACACAGAGAAGTTTTTTAGACCTTGGTCATCTCGTAGATTACAATGAAAACAGCCTCTGTGTGTTTTTCAACGGAGCTACCAGGAGTTTGTGACCCCTATGCCATCAGCAAGATGGAGGATCACCAGACCACAGTCCACGCTGAGCACTTCACCCCGTCACCAACAACCCTAATGACGTGCTAGAGCCCATGGAGACATGGAGCCTGCGCCGACCAAGATATCAAGGCCAGAGCTGCAGCCTGAGCATAAAATCGTCCTGGAGCCTGAGCCCAGCATCAAGAGGCCATTTTCTGCCTGTCCTGTATTCACAAAGCCATTCTTTCACAGGCCATTTTTAGACTTTTTGTGTGTCCAGTATTGGCCAGGAAGGCCATTTCGTAACCTTCTGCCTGCACTGCCCAGAATAATATGTGAATATATACTGTGTGTGTGTGTGTGTGTTTGTGTGTGAGTGTGAGTGTGTTTATAAATTGATTAAATTGATTGCTTTTAGAAATAATCATAATCATATTTTATGTAGTGCTGTCAAAATTAGTGAGTTAACATTTTCAGTTTATCGCATTAATTTTTTTAACACAATTAATGCAGCATCCATTTTTTCAGTCATAATTTGTCTAGCATTACATTATATGATCACGCTCTTATTCACGCAAATGCTTTTAAACCATCCAAGCGCCACAAGACAAACGAGAACACGCTGTCTGTGAATATTGTGTCTGTGGCACAGAAAGACGCGCGCCAATATTGAGTTCTCTTTTGCGCTTGAACAAACAATAACACACAGAATTATGCCAAAATGCCCGTTTTGTCGAGTATCCTCATAAGAGCAGTCTTAAATGAGTTAAATAATATCTTAAATGAACTTAAAGAGTTGTTAGAAAATGAGATGCGCGTCAGATCTGCGTCATGTTCGCCAGCGGCAGGTCTTAAAGTCACAGCAGCCTAATAAACCAGTTAATGTGATGTCTGTCATTAATGTTAATCAAAGAACAAAGATAACAGAGAAAGTTAAGTAAGCCATTTTTCAAAAACGATGTTGGACAGGGTTGATATTTGAAATCAACCCAAACAAACCCACCCCTCTCTTCATTGCTCCGGTCTTGAACCCCTGCCCAATCACTGCTGGCAGGTGAGGCGAGTGCACTAACAATGACGCTAAACACCGCTTTCTCTAGTGGTCATCAGTGCGCAGTGGTTTACCTGCACAACTCTCATTAACTGGCCACTGTTACACATGCAATGTGAGAGTGGATGTCTGTTTATCACAGCTGACGCGCAACAAAACAATGCTGCACAAAAAATAAAGCGCAGATGATGAACGAACAACAAGGAAGCACAAAAAAAGGAACGTACAGTATACAAGAGTAAATACAAACAATTGTTCGTTGTTAGTCACCAACAACACAGCAGCTCCAGACAATCACAACACTCAAACCCAGTGTAACTCACATGTGAAGCGGAATCAAAGCAGCCTCCACGTCTGTTTTCAGGCCTTCCCGCTTAGCTCTCTCCAGCACTGGAAAGCTTTTCTAATATTAACGCAGATCCTAAATCACATGCCCAGTCATAAACCTTCATTCCAGTGATATTCTTTTGAGCTCTTTTGTATTGTGTCTCATTTATCTGTTTTTCTTCAAATCTCCCTCTTGCTCGTTCTGTCTCCTCGACCATCATATGCCCCCTAATGCTGATTGGCTACACGTTTGTTGTTGGTGTCGGCCCGACTAACAGTGTTTTTGAAAAATTACTTAACCCACCTTTAAGCTCACTTAAATTAAAAGTTGTTATTTCTTTAAAGCCTAATACATGTGTAAATTGATAGCTGTAATGTTGAATGTCTATAATTAATGTTAAAAAAAAATCAATTTCATAGAGACATCAGTAACAGTATAAGTATCAGTGATACTGGCCTTCATTCATAAAAAGATGCCATTAAACAAATATTTAAAATATACTGTCTTTAAGTTGTTTCTACATTAATTTGGAGAATAACTGTGAAATTATTACAATATAAAAATATTAAAAACTATAGTTAATTTTTTTAATCGATTGACAGCACTAATTTTGTGATATTTTATTTAAAAGCCAGCCATTTATATACACAGTTTTTAACAAAAACAATGCGAATGTCACTCAATTCATAATAATGAGCCAGGCTGGTAAAGCTTATGCACACAGTGTAAATGCTACAACCTGTAAAATGGTCACTGAAATGATTCACAGCGTTTATGTCCAGAAGACATGAGATAACACACCTAGGATGACCTCGCTTAAACAAAAAGACTGATAGGAACTATCCAATGCCAGTGATGACAGTGTTTTAGAGGGCTTGTGGGTGAAACGGCTGAGAAAATTGCAAGCCTTGAGAAAGTGTGTGTGTTTGCCTGCGTGTGTGTGTGTGAGTGTGCACTGTCCTGCTGATAATAGAAAGTGTCACAAGACTTTTCCTTAAATGGATAGAATGACCTTAAAATAAAATAAAAAATAAAAAAGAGGCAGAAATAAAAAAATAAAAAACAGGCAGATGTACATCACGTATCACATGCATTGCAGTGAGAATATCAGGCACATAGGCTATCCCACTTACCAAATGTGAGAAGCACAAGAGTAAACACAAACAAATCCTCTCTTTATTACTTCTATAAATGTAAAGGTTCGATTGCAAAGGGATGCATAACTACAAATAAGAGTGTTAGTCATAAACTGAAGGGTGTGGGAATATTGTCAGCTGTCAGTCTTGCGTGTTTGTGGCTCTAGCTTTTATTTCACACTCTCTGCACTAGCTAATTACCACTGTAATAACAACAATGGCAATTTACATAGCAAACACTATCTGGAGAAGCGCAGACACTTGTGAATGAGCTCTCTTATGCGCTCAGCGCTGTTTGCGCTATGGTGTGTGTGACATGGGTTAGTGTGTTTGTTCGCTGCTTCTTTGGTTCCTTTGAGGCACATGGGGGCACATCGATTCCCCCTCTTCCATTATAATGACGCAGATAATGTCCTTGCTTCATGCTCCACTGTAGCCAAACACTCTATTGTTTCTTTATTTAAATACAAAAAAAATCAACCTTAGGAGATTTGTTGATGTTTGCTGGATTTAGAGAATTAGACCATAAAAACTAATCAGCAAAACCACAATGCATAGCGGTGAGCGCTATAGCAGCACTTCTGAACTGGTGGGTTGCGAGTCACGACTCATGTAATCATTCATGATAGGGAAATACATAGGCATGATCAACATTTAAAATAGAGGATAAAATGCCTATATTTTGTTGTTGATGTCAAAGGTTGTGTGTCCAAATAAAATGTACAGTATTTTGGTGCAAATTCATCTGTCATTTTGTAGGAACTAGCCAAATTAGACAAATGCTGACAGATTATATAATAATATAATAAGAGAAAATATAGCCCAGACTACAATAAATACATTAAAGGAATAATTTAGGTTTAGTACAAGTTAAGCTCAAGTGACAGAATTTGTGGCATAATGTTAATTAATGTTAAAATAAATAAATAAATAGATGATAGATAGATACTTTTCTTTATGTAATTTATATGTAATTAATTTATATGTAATTTATATTTAATTAAAGCTCAGTTGACAGCATGCTGTCAACTGAGCTTTACCTGTATTAAACCTTTTTAAATATTCCTGTTTTTTTTTTTTTTTTTTTTTTTTTTTTTTTTAAAAAGGTCTGTCAACAAAAATGTATTTTGTGCATTGCTTTATTGGTTGCAGAAAGCAAATGCCATATTACAGGGTCTATGCAGTTCATAGTAATAATAGTAGTAATAAACATAATAGTAATACATATTTAATAATAAGGACCTTTTCCAATTTTGAGCACAAAAAAATCAATCAATCAATCAATCAATCAATCAACATGTCCTCCAACCAATACGCCCATATAGGTCGTTTGTCACTTCCCTGAAACACGACCCATAGGAACGTTTACTAAACTTGCGCCCCTATCGACAACAGGACACTTTCATTTTAATGCATTGTACCCTATTATCTGCGTCATATTTCGGGTTTTGCGTAGCTCAGTTGGTAGAGCATTGCAATATACAACAATATGCAATCATGTAATCATGCGATCATGGGTTTGATCCCAGGGAATGCATGTGCTCATAAAGTGTATATGCACTATAAATCACTAAGGGTAGGTTTAGGGATGGGGTAGGTGTAGTCATTAATAAAAAAAAATGAGTTTTGCTAAATGGAAATAGGACAAATGGTGGGTAAGGGACAGTGTAAAAAGTCCACACATTGCATTTAAATGAACACGCATTTTGATTGGTAACGACGGTCATACGTCATTTCATGACGACAGGCATAACACGACACTGTCATTATTTTTATGCCAGCTAGAGGGCGCATGACTTTAAAAGGTAAATATAGGTCATAATAAGGTGCTTGAAGGACAGTCTCAAAAAAATATTTGTCCATTGTGAAATCTGGGTCCTGAAGCAAAACCGCTTGAGAACCACTGATCTGGATCCATGGTCTATTGAGATGAAGGGGCTCAGAAGAATGTTCTTGAGATTGTTTCAGTTAGGCAGGAATCAATTTAGCAGCTCTGTGTGAAATCTCACTGAGTTACATTAATGTGAAACCCACAGATTGTTCAGCAGGAGAAAAAAATATCTTTTTAACATTCATTTTCACCTCAGTGAAGTCAGGCTGAAGCTAATTACAGAAGGATAAAAAGACGGCCAGAGAGAAGAATGATTTGAGACAAAGAACATGCTGATTCAGTTAACTAGAGTATCTTTATTTCGTACAGAATTAGTTAAAAATAAATAGATACTTTTCAACTTAATTCAACACTGGATCTTTATTACAGATATTTACTCTTTGTTTGTCCCTTTATATTCTAAAACTTTCAGACAGATCTAAAGTGAGACAAATCATTTTGAATTATAATGTAAACGTAACCCTTATACGCCCTAGCAAAAAAACAAAAAAAACAAAAACAAAAAAAAACATGGTTAAAGCATATTTTGGTGTGAATTCTGGAAAATTCTTGTAAAATGTTCAAAACTGTCATGTCACAGATATTCAGTTATTATATATTCAGCATCTTAGTTTCGTTTTCATTAACTTTTAGTTTTCATTAGTTTCCTGGTTTCCCTGCCACTCCTTAGTTGTCATTGTAACTGATTTGATTAGTCCTTTTCAGCTGTGTGTCATTAATTACCCTTGTTTGACTCTTGTATTTAAGTTGCTCTGTTTTCTGTTCTCATTTGTCCAGTCACATTCGTGTATAGTGTGTTTGCTTCACTGGATTACTATTAAAGACTTTATTTTGAACTTATTCTTTCTCATCGTATTCTTGATTGCTACACATTGTGACACAAGTACATATGCTTTGCCGTTCTTCAGAAGTCTTTCCAGCAAGCTAGGATGCTGAACTTTGATATGTTCATCTGAAAGTATTCATCTGACACTCTATATAGTTTTATGATCCTCAAATATTCTTACACTTCACTGACTGCCTGTAAAATACCCCAAAAATGCATATTTATAAGCTTTCAGTGCAGTTACACTGACCTCTATAAAAGCCTTCTCTGTAAACTTGAAGGCTGAATCTTCAGTGTGTTAATCTGAGCAGCCCTCTTACACTCTATAAAGTTTCATTAGTCTACATCGAAAATTATTTGGAGTTGTTTATCTGTCATATACTGAATGTTCTCTACTCTGTGAAAAACAAAAATAATAGAAAAAAGACCCACTACTGCATTTCTTTAACATGCAAAAATGTATAATTTGATAGTCAGGCAGACAGACTATTAGTTAGTTAGGCCTAGTTAGGCCTTAGTTAGCAGTGTTGGGGAGCAGTGTTGGGCTTGTTACTCAAAAAATGTAATTTATTACTCATTACTAGTTACTCCTTACTTTACTTTTTACTTTATTACTTTACTTATTACTTTCTGGCAACAGTAATTAGTTAAACTACTAGTTATATTACTTTTTCTTCACGCCCCACATAAGTTGTAATCTTCCTCATAAAATTTTTCTAAAATGTTACTAACAACATATTTCCATCTCATCATTTGACCAAAATCCACATTGGATTGCAGTCAGAAGTTATTACAAACACTCACTGGTGATTGATAGTGACTTTTATGTAAAAGTGTTGTAATTGTCATGTGTAGCTTGAAGCTAATTGTAGCTATAATTTCTCTGTTACCCATATATGTATATGTTTCATTATGTATTTTATCAAAAGAAATCACATAAGTTCATAAGAAAATGTTTTGTTTTCCAAAAAGATTTTTAATTATAGTAATATAATTTAAATCGGGATTAGAGGGATGTGGATGGGCAAGCCATGTAATGTCAGAGTAAATGCCTAATGCCACAACTTACATAATGCCACAACTTGAACAAAATGGTGTTCAGATCATCTTTTCTCCTGACAAAATCAATGTAATGGCAATATTTCCATCCACTAAATGTAAGCTTTTCCATATTCCAATCTTGCTTGCTGCACTGGTGACTTCATGTGCCTGTGTGAGTCATGAAAATTATGAAAATAAATCTAGAAATTATTGGATTGGATTAAGTAACAAGCTGTTTTATGGATGGTAACTGTAATATTATTACTGAAATCTTATTAGTAATTAGTTACACTGGTTACTGCAAAAAGTAATATTTTTACTGTAACTAGTTACTAGTAACTAGTTACTGCCCAACACTGTTGGGGAGTAGCTAACTACAAGTAGTGTAGTAACATGGACTATTTTAACAATGTCTTTACTGCCTTTCTGGGCCTTGAAAGTGGAAAAGGAGTTGTTTTCTATGGGGGATCAGAAAGCTCTCGGATTTCATCAAAAATATCTTAATTTGTGTTGCAAAGATGAACGAAGGTCTTGCGGGTTTGGAACATGAAGGTGAATAATTAATGACAGAATTTAAATTTTTGGGTGAACTAAACATTTAACTACATTTTCAGTAGCTTGACAGTAGCTAAGTTGCTTTTAAAACAGTGTATCTTTTCCAGTAGCTAACTACTTTTTCCAGCAAGTAGCAGTGTAGCGTGACCAAAAGCTACATTTCATTTTGCGTTTTGACGAGCCTGCAATGAATTTAAGCAGTGCAGCGTTGTTGTCTTATTAGATCACAAACTGAAATTGCGCATCACTGCCATCTATTCTTTCATCTAGGCATTACAGTTCACTGAGAAGAGATCATCTGATGATTATGT
Source organism: Mylopharyngodon piceus (assembly GCA_039654765.1). Lineage (NCBI taxonomy): Eukaryota > Metazoa > Chordata > Actinopteri > Cypriniformes > Xenocyprididae > Mylopharyngodon > Mylopharyngodon piceus. Next base: position 24,595,174 of record CM077456.1, read on the forward strand.
AAAGGACGTACAGGGGTGGGTTGATATTTCACATGAATCGACTAGTAAAGACTACACTTATGCAAACCAAAGATTAAAACGCTGTCTAAGTCGAAGACTTCAAGCACATACAGGTGAATAATTGATTAATTTTTAATTAATTTAAATTGATTCATTGTCCTGCTTCATTGCAGTCTATATCAAATGTCTATTTCTGATTTTATGATTTTTATGATGACCTGTCATAGTTTAATCTGTCCCGCCACAGTTTTCTAATGAACCTAAAAGATCATTAATGTTGTGTTTTGCGGCATTGCTTTGGCAAAGTATCTGTCAATCAAACAGAAAACAAAATCAAGATATAGCTTAGCGAAGGCTGTGATCTAATTAAATTGGTTGTGGCAAGTTTCAGAGTGAAGCGGACTGTGTTCACGCAAGCAGCTCATGATTTGCATCTCAGAGCGGCTCCGTTCACAGTAAATGAGCTTCATCACTGCATGTGCTGTGAGTTTAACGTGCATTTTTGACTGCTCCTGTGTATCCAATTTAAGTTGCATAAATTTTGTTCTTGCATTGACGTTACATTTGTAGCAATTTTGCATTTTGACAACCAGTTTGAGATATACATTTGAGTATTGTGTGTGTCTTAAGATACAGATTACAAAATAAAACTTGAAACTTGTTGAAATCATAATTGTATTGTATTATGTTGTTTTAAACCCAAAATCTATTACTTAAAACATTCTTCATTAACAGTTACTCAGTTCATGAGTTCACACTTACAAATAAGTCAGACTGAATATATGATATTCAATATAAATAGATATGTTGATTACTGGTTGAAATGACGTGATGATTGGATAGATTATTTGACCATGCTCCTCCCGAACTTTGTTAATAAATCTTCATTTATTTGTAATATATGTAATCATAAATAAATAATAAAAAAATAAAAAAAAGTAGTTTCAATGTGGCTAGCTACTTTTTGATAGTAACTACTTTTCAGAAGGGTAGCTTGACTGTATCTTAACTACTTTAAAGGGTTAGTTCACCCAAAAATGAAAATTATGTCATTTATTACTCACCCTTGTGTCGTTCCACATCCGTAAGACCTTCGTTCATCTTCAGAACACAAATTAATATTGTGACAGTCGTCAATGATTTGTGCTTTTCCTGTTCCGTACTGGGGCTGGCGCTGTTTAGCGTATATACGGGGAACCAGGTAGGACGTTATTTAAGGAAGTGTGATTGCGTTTCTCGCTCTTTTTCTTGCGCGCTTTCTAGCCTTTGTTGTCAGGCGTGCGGGTTATTCCCGGTCATGGCCACGCTAGCGGATGGTTTGTGAGTATTGCTGTTGTAGCCCGCGTGGCATTGATGTGTTAATGTTGCATTTAATGCTGCGGTCTTTTTCTGCTTTAATGCTTATGATTCTTATTTTGAGGAATATGTTTCCCTCATTGAATTTCGTAAAGCATTGGGAAGTTGTGTTGAGAGCGATTCGCATGCAAAGGGAACGTTTGAGAGAGAGCTTTTTCCAATTCGGTTATGTTGTGGTTTAAACGTTAATTCAGGGCATTATATGTAGTGTGTTTTGAGGAGGTTTTTGGTGTAGGGAGGTTTTTCTTTTGGTATTTCTTTTGGCGCTCGAGTTGCCGAATTATGTTGTAAATATTATGTGTGATGTTATGAATTGCGTTTCAGGCCCAGTAGTTCAATGAGTGACATGGTAAGCAAATTCATGTGTTTTTTTTTTTTTTTTTTTTTTTTCCTCCTCCCCTTCCTTCTTTTGTTTAACTTTGGACCCAGATGATTTTTTTTTCTCTTGTTTTTTTTTCTTATGCGGCTGCCTTATTGCATTTTGATTTATTTTTTGTTCCTGCATAAGATTTATTGCATTGTATTTAATTGTCTGAATTATTCAAGTATTTGTTGATTTATCTGTCACTCATTCATTGTTGTGAGGTAACTAAAAGGTAAATGTTTCTGGGCTTGGAATAAATAGTTGTGATTTGTTTATTTTTTTCACTCTATTTTTTTGAATATGATGTACTGAATTGTAATGTAATATGATTGGAATTGAACTTGAATGGAAAACTTTTAAATCAACTTTCTTGTGGTTCCTTGTTCTATTTGATTTATATAATAGAATTGATAATGTCATCCCTATATGTAGTGTCCCTAATGATGAATTTAATTCAATGATTGTGGTGGTTTTTACCCCTGGCGCCCGAACCCAACCTTTTAAGGCCAAATACCGTCACAATATCTTTTTGATGAAGTCTGAGAGGTTTCTGTTCCTCCATAGAGATCCAACACAACTACCACTCCAAGGTCCAGAAACATCATTAAAGTACTCCATGTGACTCCAGTGGCTTGAACTCAATATTATGAAGCAACTTGAGCGCTTTGTTTGTACAAAAAAAAAAAAAAAAAAAAAAAAAATACCACTTTGGACACCAATTTATAGCTTTGTAAAGCTGATTCTGTACAATTCTGTACAATCCAACATAGCTGAAGTGTTGTACAGTGGCTTTAAAGCAATATACATCCTTCTCCAAATGTGGAACTAGTTAAGTATAATCATATGTCCCTGTTCCCACAGTTATTCAAGACACAGATGACAAATTCATGAATCGTTCCAAGCATATGATGTCAACTGTATCTTTCTTTTTCCCCATTTTGTAGTTACACATCCCCATGGCAATGTTTTGCCTGTGTAGGCCCAGTTTGTTTCTTTCAGATTTACCTGCAACCTTCAGGCGCCACAATGTGATGGGAATTACTGCAGCGATCAAGGCAAGCAGCACTCTATTAAACCGCCTCAAACTTAAAGGAAGGACACTTAAAAAGCTGTACAATGTAGAATGAAGGACATAAAGTGCAACCTGGATCCTTGTAGTTGATGACTGATGGTTCTAATTAATACTTGATTTCATTAAAGTTAAGTATTAATGGTGACATTGGATTTATTAATGATAACTTGATTCATAAATTCAGATTAAAAGGAAGAGAAATGGATTGACTGGAAACAACTGCATCTCTCTATCTGCAGAGAATCTCTGCGTGGTTCCCTGTGGAAAAACCTTGTTAGCTCACCACGCTTAATCTCACACACTTGGTTAACCATGTGTGGACACTCTGAGGCAGTGAAATATTGAGTTATCAACTGGACAAAAATATTTAACGCTAGTCAATACAAATTAAGTAGGACCGCAGGGTTTTAAGGGAATAGCTCACACAAAAATGAAAATCAGGCATTATTTACTCACCATCATGCCGTTCCAAACCCGTATGCTGCTATTTATACTATTGAACACAATAGTAGAACTTTATGAGAATCATTAAGTGATGACAAGGGGCTGTCAAGCTCCAAAATGTATAATTTGATCACAAACTGAGCTAGGGGGAAAAACCCATTAGGTTTTAAATAAGATGTTCTCAAGGAACTACTGAGTCCATAATATACAACCCATCCATGTATTTGGAAGCCATACGGTATGCATTTAAATGTAAAATAAAATGTTCACTCATTTTGGAATCCGAACACTGAACAGTATATTTTTGGCCATATAAAAATCAGTAAATGCACCAAAATTATTATTATTATTATTTTTTTTTTTTCAGGTGTTTTTCCCTCCTCAAATAAGAGCTCCATATTTTCCTATATCATACTATACGAGCCATAAAAGCCTGATGTATTAAATATGATATGCATCAAATGTATGCATCAAATACTCAACAAAAAACATATGCAAACACATGCAGATTTCTTTAGATTCAATAGGCCGGGAGAGCTCAATCCACCGCAACTGAAGAAAACACATGCAAATAGAAAAAGCACCAGCAAATTAAGAAAACATCTTTATCAGTTTGACAACACATGTGCTGCAAATACTCACAATGCAACCAAATACAGAAACACGCTGCAAATACTCAAGCAAGTGACTGGCTTATTGTTCAATGTCTGCTCATCAGTGGTGTTGTCGGAGACCTGAAAGTTGAGTTTTTTTATTTTAACCTCCTGATCGTATGTGCATTGTTTTTGCAGTTTATTTCTGTATTTGGTTGCCTTGTGAGTATTTGTAGCGTATTTCTGTATTTGGTTGCATTGTGAGTATTGGCACCACGTTTCTGTATTTGGTTGCATTGTGAGTATTTGCAGCGCATTTCTGTATTTGGTTTCATTGAGAGTATTTGCAGCGCGTGTCTGTATTTGGTTGCATTGTGAGTATTTGCAGCGCGTTTCTGTATTTCGTTGCATTGTGAGTATTTGCAGCGCGTTTCTGTATTTGGTTGCATTGTGAGCATTTGCAGCACATTTCTGTATTTGGTTGCATTGTGAGTATTTCTAGCGTGTTTCTTTATTTGGTTGCATTGTGAGTATATTTTTAGCGCATTTCTATATTTGGTTGCGTTGTGAGCAGTGTTAATTTCGTTGACGAATAATTTTCGTCATAATTTTCGTCAACGACATTTTTTTCACGGACGAAAACAAGACGATGACTAAATAAAAATGCGTTTTGAATGACTAAAACTATGACTAAAATCTACTCTAATTTTCGTCAACGAATAAAAACGAGACGAAAATGAAAGAGAGGGACGATTTGGGAAGATATCCAGTCAGGACTGCTGTCCTGTGTGGAAGATGCGCACATTTGAAGTGTAATGTGCTGATCTAACCGCGGGAAACGCAGCGCTGTTGGACGCTCTACAGGCCTCACGCAGCAGCACTTCAGACTGCTTCGCAATTAATGAATATCGCACATTTATGCCAAGCGATTGCTTATAAGCTAATGTTGATGAATTATGACAATGTTTACTACACGATGTTTATATGGTAGTATGTTTTAGACGGTTGTAAGAATGCATATTTTATCACCCTCATGAGCAGCCTGCTACAGTGCAGACTGCAGACATTTCAGAATAAGAGTCACGGTGTATTTCGGGATGGTTTATAATTATTATTTTTTCCTGGTCATTATTGTTATTTTGTTTACACAATAAACTGTATTTAATTTAATTTCTATTTAATTTATAGTAAACTACAGTATCTTCTGTCACAGGAAGGAAAGACTAAGAACATTATTTGACACATTATTTAATATATTTTACAAGGATAAGGGTTATTATAGTTAACTAAACCTAAAACCAAAGAAATCTTCATTACTTGAAATAAACGTTAACTGAAATAAAAAATAAATGTATAAAAAAAAAATGTAAACTTATTTTATTTCATCTAGTTTCTAAGCTTTAGCTTAACCTGAGGTATTAAAATAACATAAGAACTTAAAACTTATAAGAAAACTTATAGACATTTAAAAGCAAAAACTAAAAGACATAAACACAAAAAATTACTAAAACTTTTAACTAAAATTACAATGAAAGCAGAAAAACTAAAAATCAAATCTAATAAAAATTTTAAACGAAAACTATAATAGTACCTCAATGATAAGTGTGTCAATCCCAGAAAAGTACTGAATTTTGCTCTTGCGTGTCTTTTTGCATTTGAACGGTCAAAAACCGTCCGCTTTGGTGAGCAAAGTACAGTTGGGTGAACATAAACAGTTTGGGGAATATCAGATGTACCTATATCAGTGTATAGGATCTGTGTATTGTTAGAGAAATGCTTAATGCATTACAATTTAACTAAATTAGATTTTAGTCAACTAAATCTACTGTAGATTTAGTCGACTAAAATTTTATGCTATTTAGTCAACTAAAACTAGACTAAAACTAAAACAATTTCCGATGACTAAAATATGACTAAAACTAAATGGCATTTTAGTCAAAAGACTATGACTAAAACTAAATCAAAATTTGCTGTCAAAATTAACACTGGTTGTGAGTATTTGAAGCGTTTCTGTTTTTGGTTGCATTGTGAGTATTTGTAGTGTATTTTTGTATTTGGTTGCGTTGTGTTTGCAGCGCGTTTCTTTATTTGGTTGCACTGTGAGTATTTGCAACGACTTTCTATATTTGGTTGTGTTGTGAGTATTTGTAGTGCATTTCTGTATTTGGTTGCGTTGTGAGTATTTGAAGTGTTTCTGTATTTGGTTGCGTTGTATTTGCAGCGCATTTCTGTATTTGGTTGCATTGTGAGTATTTGCAGCACATTTCTGTATTTGGTTGAGTTGTGAGTATTTGTAGCGTGTTTCTGTATTTGGTTGCGTTGTGAGTATTTGCAGCGCATTTCTGTATTTGGTTGCATTGTGAGTATTTGCAGCACGTTTCTGTATTTGGTTGCGTTGTGTTTGAAGCGCGTTTCTGTATTTGGTTGCGCTGTGAGTATTTGCAGCACATTTCTGTATTTGGTTGAGTTGTGAGTATTTGTGGTGCATTTCTGTATTTGGTTGCGTTGTGAGTATTTGAAGCGTTTCTATATTTGGTTGCATTGTGAGTATTTGTAGCGTGTTTCTGTATTTGGTTGCATTGTGAGTATTTGTAGTATATTTCTGTATTTGGTTGCATTGTGTTTGCAGCACGTTTCTGTATTTGGTTGCGCTGTGAGTATTTGCAGCACATTTCTGTATTTGGTTGCTTTGTGAGTATTTGTTTCCCAATCTGGTTGTCTAATAAACATGGCATTGTTTATTATGACTATTGTTGGCTCTTTGATTAATTGCTTTGTTCCTCTTTTGTAAGTCACTTTGGATAAAAGCATCTGCTAAATGCATAAATGTAGAATGTAACTGTAGCACGTTTCTGTATTTGGTTGCTTTGTGAGTATCTGCAGAACGTGTTGTCAAACTGATGATGTTATCTTAATTTGCTGTTTGTTTGTTTGTTTGTTTGGTTGGTTTTTTTCTTTGCCTGTGTTTTCTTAAGTTGCAGCGTGTTAAGCTCTCTCGGCCACCATATTTTCCATTACAAAAAAAAAAAAAAAAAAAATCATGTGTCACGCTTTACAGGGTTAAGCTAAATATGAGCTTTGGGAGGTTAGGGTTATTACTGATTTATGACTGAAATTTCAGTGTGTTCATATGACTTCAGAAGTCTTGGAATGTATCACACAACTTGTATGGTCTATTTTATGATACTTTCCAATCTTGACAGCTGTGGTCACTATGCACTATCATTGAATGGAAAGAACTGTTGTGCTCCACTGAAGAAAAAAGTCCTACAGGTTTGAAAAAACATGAAAGTGAGTAAATGGTGACAGATTTTTCCTTTTTATGTGTTCCATTCCTTTAATTCAAGGTTACAAAAGGACACATTCATTGCGATGTTAAACTTGCACATGTAAGTGTCTCTCGCTGAGTCCCTCCTTGAAGTGAAAGACTCAGTCATATTCAGTCACAAGACTCTTGGGCTACAATAAGCATTAAAAGCGTAAATCCCCTCTCTTCTCTATGTGGGGTTTAACAGCAGAGCCGAGAGAACCATTTCTCTCCACGGGGGATTAGGAAAGAGCTTGGATTCAATTCACTTCATTATTCAACGGCTATTGCGTGCTCGAGGAAATGTGTTTAAAACCCAACACATAAGCAAGGTGACTGTCACATAATAAAGGCCCTGAGTGTACCAACATTATGCTTAAAGAGCACAATATCTAGATTGAAGACTCAGTAGTGTGGAGAGCTAAGCCACTGCTACACTCCTGAGTGAACAGACTCAGATAAAGTTTAATGGGATATGTAGTGCTGTTTAATTCTCTTCCTTCTTTGACAGATTTTCAGAGTTAATTGATTTAGAATGACTTACAATGGCAAGACACGTCGGATGAGTAATCCTTTCGATTCTGCTCATTTACTACGTGAAGGATCTGCATATATACATGAGAATTTCAGCCTGTAAATTTAGTCACCACCTGGAGCGCCGTCGTCCAATTCACGTCCAAGAACCAATCAATCTGATCATCCATATTCATGAATATTCATCGGCCATCAAAGCTGTGGATGAGAACAGTGGAGTTTGGAGAATTGCTGGGAGATGTTCACACAATCACAGAAAATTAACTGATAAGTATTTACTTTAGTCTTATTTTAACAGTAATTCATAAAGTTTTAGAATTTTCAATTTTTTTTTTTTAATCTTTGGATTTACCTGGATATCTGCGTTAACTGCTCATAAAATTGGATCTAATATTCATCAAAGTCGCAATAATAGATGCACAGTCTGGTTGAACAAATGACAGACAATGATATGTCTGTGCTATGTTGTGTCTTTATTAAATGCACTCTGTAAACATGCTTGCTTGCTTGCTTGGAGTGAGTGAACTCGAACTACTAGACTAATGCGACACTAACTTGACCACTAACCACCAACTTGGAATAACTCCAATCAAGACGAGATTGGAGGCTTTATTCAGAGACTGTCCTATAAAAACAATCCAAAGTTTGAGTTTCTATTCATAAGAATCATTGATGTGAACATTCATCAAACAAAAGAGTTCTTTGAAAAGGTTCACGTACTTTGTCCAATAAATGTATGTAAAAACCTTTTATTTTATTTTATTTTTTTTACTAATCATGATTAATCATGTTAGGTAAGATTAATCACAATTAATCATACTATTAATTTTTTTTAATCATAAATATAGTTACATAATATCTGTTTAATGACATCTTAATGTTGAGACTTGTTATAAATACATATGCCGGAGCTTGTTTGCATGTATAAACTATGGAATTTACACATTTTAAATTATTATATGTAATTACTATGTTATAACAACCACCATATGTATTCTTATAAATGCATATATTGGCACTTACATGTATTAGCTCAGGAATTGCCACAGTTATAGGAAGTGAAGAAAAGGAAGTTTAAGTGAAAAAAGGAGCTGCATAATTTCATTCAAATTTTTAATATATTAAACAATACCACTGTCACGTCTGTTTTGGGTTTTGCTTCACTTTTATAGTTTCATGCCTTTTAATTGTAATTTCTCGTAGTCTTGTTTCTTGGTTCCTTGTCATGTGATTCCTTGCCCTCATGTGATCATGTCTTGTGCTTCCATAGTCTTATGTGCATAGGCGGAGTTTAGGTGGGGCACTGCCCCCCCAGACCAGAGACATTTATGATGTTGTGGGAGCTATGAATAAAATAAAAATAAATTATAGAATTCACATTTTCTCATTTTATTTGTCTCATCCTATTATTTTAGTGAGTAGAATGAGTAAATTAGGGCTAAATCATTTTTAAATACTATACTAAAAAAAACAAGAAACCCATTCTCTCCCAAGTCCCAACTCGCGAATCATATCGCGGTGATACGTGAGATGACTCACTTCTCGTTCTGTTCCCGCTACAGTTAACCTGCTATTTAGCATAAGCCTAACTAAACTAAATAGATATTTATTCATTGTTGTTTTTTTTTTTTTTTTTTTTTTTTTTACCCACAACTAAAGGAGAATGGGCTCTAACTCTGACGCTTCAGAGGCACAACTCGGAAAAGAGGCGGCTTCCTCTGCATTAGGTAAGTTAGGCCTAAGATGTTTTTTATGTGTATAGTAGTCATTTATTATAAATTTTAAATGTAGAAGATATGATACATATCTTTTATGAAATGTAGAGTATATGTCCACCATATATAGCCACCATAGACATTTAGAGGGACTCCCCAAAGTCTCCCCAAAAATTAGAAATGGCCAAATTGTCCCTCAGTATTTTATATTCTTGATGCTGCTCTGCTGCACTTCGTTACGTGCAGCTCTGTTTGTTATTTGGAGAACAAAAAGATTTTAGGTTGCTCTGTCTCAATAGTCTAACAGCGCTTGTCAATGTCAAAATGAGTGAGATGGCCAATCAAATCAAAGAAGGCGGGTCTTACAGAAGACGAGTATGCATTCCAGCGCAACACATTAGTTTTAGTTCCAGAGCGTGGAAAGTAGCAGCTAAACATTAATATTTAACTGTTTTACAAGAGGAATGCTGAACGACCAAGAGTAATATCCAGGGATGCAAGCAACTTACTTTTAAAAAAAAATGTCACTGTTTTGAATGTAAAATATGATATAATTTACATTTGATTCATGTACTCGTGTGATGAGACAAGAAACGTTTTGCATTTGCGACAGATCAGACAGATATCACTAAGAGTGAACGTGTGCATATTTTAAAGCAAATGTTTGCAAATACTTTAAATTGATTAGGCCTACTTCACAACTGCAGTAGAACTTATTTTACAATTTTTACTTTTATTTATTCCCTTAATCCTTTTAATACTTAATAATTATTAAATTCCTTTAAACACAACCCGTATGCCGGTAGGTGCCCCCCCAAGCGCAAATGTGAAACTCCGCCTATGCTTATGTGTCATGTTCTGATTGGTTGTTCAGGTCATGTGTTTCTCAGGTATGATTTGACATTTGTCTTGTTCGAGATGAACTACACTAGCCTGCCACGGGCTGGTGAAATCTGCTGGTTGCAGGCGGGGGAGGAGTACAGAGACGGCCATCAGTTCGGACACTTTCCGTAGTGTGCTGAACCAACGTCATTCATGGCAGACCACATGATTTTTGCGTTGATGGTAGCCGAAGAAGAATCTGACCAATGAGAATAAAGTGTGTTGTCATAAAGGCTTTCGCAGCCAATTTTGCCCAACTGCAGCGCCTGACCTAGGCGGCTGGTCTCGTTTTGCTCTCGTGGTACTTTGATGGCACATGTGATCGTAAGGCGGCTGCAGCGCTGATCAAAGTCGGACAAATTTACTAACCAGAATGCATTGCTTTTGTCAGGCAGCAGCCGATCTTCGCGGCGCCGAATGAAGTCGAACAAACCTAATGGTTCATTGTGTTCATTGCTTTCAGGTGTGTCTTGTTAGGTCATTAGTCTGTGTATATATAGCCCTCATGTTTCCATTGTTTCTCATCTAGCTTTGTTCCCTGTAACTTTCCCAGTAACCTATTTTTGTCTTATCTTTACAGTTTTTGGAAAACTGAATAAAACAGGGTGTAGAAAGAGCCTTTTAACACATTGGGGAAGCAACAACCATGTCTTACCATATACCTATACAAAACAGGAAATGACACACATCACTTCAGTGGTCTGCTCTAATTGGCTGCCAGAGCATGGAGTTATTTCAGCTGAATTCCATGAAGGATGGAAACTGTATGCGTAAACACATTCTTCAAATAAACCTAATCTGTGTCAAGTTAAAACAGCTATTAGCAATGCAAATCAACATTTGTTGTCTAGGCACATTATTTACTACCATCTGAAGCTCTTTAAACAAGCTGGAGCTGATGGGACTAATTGTTTTAAATTGCAAACGTTAGAGCTTTGATGACCAATTACTACTTTTAGTTTTGATGACCATAAGGAAAGAGTCGCAATATCAGCAATCATTTACTTCATAAATTTAGCTGATGAAAACTGACATTTATTGTTTCCAAGTAACCAAATTTGAGTCAGAAACAGCTGACTGCTTGAAGCATTCCTCCCTTGTGTGCTGAGTCTCAACTCTTTGTGTGGCTGTTTGCTGAGTAACTGCTATCAACAATATTAAATCATACTTAAATCGTAATTACAATTCATGCAAGAGCATTATTTAACATTTAAAGTACTTTTAATTGTTGCTAAGACAAGATTTCAAAATCTATGAAACATGATTTTCCCCAAACCAGTTTAAGCTGATTTCAATGGTGAACTCAATCGTTCAAAAGACTTCATGGATATCTATTCATATCTATCAGGATGTGCTACCAAGGGATAGGCATTTTTATAGGTAATGCAATCTTTAGAACTGAGTGAAATTTGTGCTTAACTGGTATAATAACAACACATTTTATGTTATTATAGTTAATTACAATGTTATAACAACCACTAAGTGTATCTACTAGCAGCTTAGGAAAAAACAAAAAAAAACAAAGCAATTAATATTTTTTGTAATTCTGTTTAGTGACGCTAGTGGTGCAAATAAAATTGAACTTCAGGTTTAAACCAAGACCAAATTCATCCACTGAGTAGTAAAAACATTATAATAATGCATGATTGAAAAAATTTATGATTTGATCAAATGAGTCAAATCAAATTTGTACTCGGAGGTATGCTCAGCAGTCTCAGTAGGTTTAAGAGGTTGTGTTTTTAATCATCCCCCCCCCCCCCCCATAGCTCAGAGTTTCTGCCTAAGCACAAAACTCCCACCTGCCTGCTCTTTGTCTCACACCAATCTATTTCTGCTCAATCCAGACGGCTTGTCCATTCTGAAGAGGACTCAGAGGAGAAAGCTGGAACACAGTTATACTGCTGCAACAGCACTCTCTGGAACAAACCCCAAATCAAATCAAGAGTTCTGTAAAAACATATCTCAACTGAAAAAAAAAAAACTACAACTCAACTAAAACTCAAATCATAAATAACCTCTACTCGACAATCAACTCAGAAACTCAATATTAGGTACAACACAATATCAAGCACTCACATACAATCAACCTTAAAAACAATCAAATACATAAAATCTCTTAAAAACACATCAGGTTATGCATTGCTACATGGTTATGCATTTTATTACGGTTTTTACTGTCTAAGTTTAATAGCGTGGAACCTATTTCTGGCCTCTAGCAGCAGTCAAAGCACCGAGCCCTCAGATAAGAGCCGATGGGCAGCACGGACAGCAGCTGTGTATGAGCAGATGAGTTATATCACTGCTTTCACTCAGAGAGTTTGACTCAAAGCTGCCGCCGGCATGAGGAAGAGGTTGTTTTAAAAACAGCAAGAGAATGGACATGACCTCAATATTATTTTAGCAATGAACACATGGAAGTGTAGCAGTCAATTGTTTACTGTCGACAGTGTCCACAGATTTATGTCCAGTGAAATGTATTCTGTAAGAACTCGCAAAATATCAACTGACATGCCAGAATTGCACGGCTAATTGATGTCAATGGAGAAAAAGGTTTTTTGGCAGCAGAATGGTGTAATTATGTGATCTACCAGCAATGGCCAAACCCTGACCTCTTGGAATTAAAATATACATTACTCCCATGCACATAAAAAAGTAGATAATTAGCAGTTGAAAGACAATAGATAACCATGATTGGAAAAACATGCCTGTGGCATCATTTTACATTGCTTTTTGCACGTTTCGTGACACTTTCAAAGTGAAATGTTCAGTAAGTGGCACTAAAAGCTTTATCTGAAAGAGATGGGAATCTGGCAACATTTTGTTACATTGGTTGTTGTATGTATCATGACAGTTGGGAAATGAAATGTCCGGTGTGTGGCGCTAAAAGGTTAATTCTTTATCATGTTTGAAAACAACGTACCACCTACACTAAACCCAACCCAAACCTAAAGAATAGTGTTACCAGAACCAAACGTGTGATAAAAAATTTATTTGCTAGAGCAACCATGCCATTTTAATTTGTGTCTACAAGTCTTTTATCGTGACTCATGTCTCACAGAACTCATTCCCGAGCGCTTCGCATCACAAGTGCAGTGCTGTATCAGGGGAGCTACAGAGCAAGTTTACATTCATGTCAGAAAAGACATACATATGGAGCTGGTTCACTCTAAAAAAAAAAAAAAAAAGAAAAAAAAAGTGCACTAAAAGTGGTTCTTGGCTCGTAATCATAGGGGAACCACTTTTGGTGCTATGTAGCACTGTATCTTTAAAGGTGCTCTACAGCACCTTTGTCAAATTGATGCTACGTAGAACCCATAAGAGATGCCATATCGCATTTTATTTCTTCAACAAATATGGTGCTAAACAGCACCAACAGTGGTTCTTTGGCTCGTAAAGAATCTTTAAAGGGGCTTAACAGGTTCTTTGTATGGCAGTGGTGCTATATAGCACCTTAACCAGTCCAAAGAACCACTGAAGAACCGCTGAAGAACCATACAGGGGCTTAATAGGTTCTGTATACAGTAGCGGTGCTATATAGCGCCTCAATCATCCCAAAGATCCACTGAAGAACCACTGAAGCACCAGAATTTGGTGCTATACAGCACTTAAAGTGGTTCCCCTATGATTACGAGCCAAAGAACCACTTTTAGTACTATATAGCACCATTTATTTTTTAAAGAGTGATAAGGCTTTAACCTTGTTTACCTTATTTACTTTTTACTTGGGCTTTAACCTTATTTACTTTTGTAACCACAATTTGTTTGAAAAGGAATAAAAGTTGTGGGCATTTTACTACTTCTAATGTTGTATGTTTGGAATTTTGCAGGAATATAGGTAGAGGCACATTTTTCCAGTGAGCCTGTATGTTGGATATAACCAGTACAAAGATAAGCTCTCTCCAACAGGGATAAGCTGCATTTAGATGGAGCTTTCTTTTTCAAGTGGGAGAGAGAAAGATAATGAGAAAAAAAATTCTCTGTGCTGTTGTAGCTGGGTGGTTTGTCCTTCCCACATGGACAGGGTAGAAGGTCATCATATACACTCAAGTAATGTTGTTTCAGGTGATATGTGAGTGTGAAGGTCAGTGAATAGAGTCTGGTCAAGATGCAGCTGCTATTGTAAAATGTTTCTTTCTCTTTCTTCTCAGTTATAAATGATAAATGTTTCCTCTTTGTGTCCTAATACGCTGATATATGCACCTTTAGATGGTTGCAGAAGCTAAGGCCCTGTTTGCACCTGGTATTAAGATGCGTTTTCGTCGATTCAATAACAAGCTGACGACGCTAAATACAGGTGTAAACAGGGTTTAAAATGTTTTGAGCTTGTCCACTTTCGACCACTTCCAGAGGTAGTCAAAAACACATTCGGCCGAATGGCTTTCTTATGTAGACACCGATATGGTCGAATACGTTTGAACAGCCACAAAAGGCAACCTACTCTCTACCAACTTACCTAATGCGTAAACATTATGGGAACCGCACTACCCAGATGGGATTTAAGACCCAAGTTTGGTTTGAAGACGAAAAACACACCAAGCACAATGTTCTCTCACCATTCCTGATTTCTAACACACATTCACTGGTCTTGCGGCTGTCAGAGCAGAAACGAAAGCTGCTGCTTTCTCTATGTTTTTGCATTGTCTCAGTGCACATTCAAATGTTAATTGCGTGAGCTTATTTTGTCCATTAGATCAAAAATTCTGAAAAAAAACCCCCATACATTTACCCAACCATAGACCCTCCCCCCCTGAAGCAATGAGGTTTCTTCAAACTTCTAACAAAGAATGGTCTCTGCTTCTAATAAACCAGATGACTACTAATGCTACTATGTGCATATTCAACGTAGCGACAATGCAAGGTGCCTCTAAAAACACGAACGATTTAGAAGAAGAGCAACATAGTGACGAAACACACTCTGTAGAGCAGTTTCCGTTTAGGGCTACTGTAGAAACATGCCGGTGCTTAATGCCGACTTAACATGTACAGTAAAGGGACCCGCGGTGTATGTAGATAGAAATGTCTCATTCTAAGGTAATAAAAACATAACGGTTCGTTATGTAAGGTCTTTATACACCACTGAAAACATAGTTATGTGTATTATATTGCATTTCTGTCAATAGATCCTCCCAAATTTTACACATTGCACCTTTAAGTTCAATTAATTGTTTAATATAAATTTAAACTATAATAGATTTTCATTTAATTGTAAACCACATGTAATTAAGCGTACAAAAACATTGTATTCACACTTAAATACATTATTTTAATGTATTATAATTTCTGTAATAAGTACTATTTTTAAAAGTATGCTAAAAGTGTACTTTTTCACAAGGGAAACACTTGCTAACTGAACAGAGAAAAACTTCAGTTCAGAACTGATAACTGATACATTAATGGTGCATTTTTTCTTTTCTTTTTTTTCTGTTTTTGAAGTTTTTTTTCTTCTTCATTTTGAAGTTTGACAGCTTCAGTCCTTATTCACTTTCATTGTGGTAACAGTTTGTCATGGTATTCACTTTGTCTGTTCCACTGAAGAAACTCATCCACATTTGGGGAAACAAAATTTAAATTTTTTAGTAAAATGTTTCTTTAATGCATCAATGTGTCCTTCAGCTTGAGTAAACATTCTAGGAATTCATTAGCAATATTCATAGTACATGAAAAGAAACTTCTGGATCAAAGCCATAAGGCTCTCTAAGTACACAGACAATTATTTCAGCCAAAGAGGCATGTCGTAATGAGAAAAGATCCATTAATTAATTGTTTCTGGATTCAGTGGATGAGGCACACACGCACTAGAGGCTGTTATGCAGGTCTAGCACAACAACAGTCCTATAGAAGTAACTTACTAACACTGTGCAGTATATACTTTATACTGGCTACTATTTTAGTAATGTGGCACACTCCAGAATCTCAGCATGTACAGTACAACACCCTGGTACTTTTTGCCTGTGTTTCATGAATACTGTGTATTCAGACATCCTGCTCATTTGATGTGCTCTTTATTACATACTATATAGTATGTTTCACATAGTGTGCTTAAGGTTTTTGCAGCACATTTTGAACTAGTAGGCCATCTAGTTTTTTTTTTTTTTTTTTTTTACAGGAAAATATGCATGTTGTAACTGTACATAGTTACTGTACTATATACAGACATGGTCAGAATTATTGGCATCCTTGGTAAATATGATCAAAGATGACTATAGAAATAAATCTGCATTGTTTATCCTTTTGATCTTTAATTCATAAAATTAGCAAAAATCTAACCTTTCATTGAAGGAAAATAATTGAAAGTGGGGGGGAAATCACATTATGAAATAAATGTTTTTCTCCAAAACACGTTGGCCACAATTATTGGCACCCCTAGAATTTTTTATGAGTAAAATATCTCTGAAGTATATTCCCATTCATATTTACATTTTTTAAGCACACCAGGGTGATCATGAACATGAAATTGTCCAGCCATGACTTCCTGTTCCACAGGAGTATAAACATGAGGAAACACAAAGGCCAAATTCCCGTAATCATTCATCACAATGAGAAAAACCAAAGAATATTGTTCTGATGTGCAGCAAAAGATTGTTGAGCTTCACAAAATAGAAAATGGCTGTAAGAAAATAGCTAAAGCATTGAAAATCCCCATTTCCACTATCAGGGCAATAATTAAGTTCCAATCAACTAAAGATGTTACAAATCTGCCTGGAAGAGGACGTGTGTCTAAATCGTCCTAATGCGTGGTGAGGAGGAGAGTTTGAGTGGCCAAAGACTCTCCAAGGATCACAGCTGGAGAATTGCAGAGATTAGTTGAGTCTTGAGTCTCAGAAAGCCTAAAAAAAAATGATCAAACAGCACCTACATCCCCACAAGTTGTTCGGGAGGGTTTCAAGAAAAATCCTCTGCTCTCATCCAGAAACAATCTCCAGCATATTCAGTCGTCAGACACGACTGGAACTTCAAAAGGGACCTGGTTCTATGGCCAGATGAAACTAAAAAAAGAGCTTTTTGGCAGCAAACCCACCAGATGGGTTTGGTGCACACATGGATAAAAAGTACCCCATGCCCATGGTTAAATATACTGCTGGATCTTTAATGTCGTGGGCCTTTTTTTCTGCTGGAGGTCCTGGACATATTGTTCAGATACATGCTATCATGGACTCTATCAAATACCAACAGATAAAAAATCAAAACCTGACTGCTTCTGCTAGAAATCCAATAATGGGCCGTGGTTGGATCTTCCATCAGGACAATGACCCAAAACAAACATCAAAACCAACACAAAAATGTGTCACTGAGCACAAAATGAAACTTCTGCCATGGTCGTCCCAGTTCCCTGACCTGAGCCCTATAGAAAATGAGTGAAGTGAACTGAAGAGAAGAAGCACCAACATGGAGCTGGGAATCTGAAGGATCTGTAGAGATTCTGCATGAAGGAATGGTCTCTGATCTCTTATCAGGTGTTCTCCAAACTCATCAGGCATTATAGGTGAAGACTCAGAGCTGTTATCTTGGCAAAAGGAGGTTGCAAAAAGTATTGAATAAAAGGGTGCCAATAATTGTGGCCAACGTGTTTTGGAGAAAAACATTTATTTCATAATGTGATTTTCCCCCCACTTTCAATTCTTTTCCTTCAATGAAAGGTTAGATTTTTGCTAATTTTATGAATTAAAGATCAAAAGGATAAACAATGCAGATTTATTTTTATAGTCATCTTTGATAATATTTACCAATTCTGACCACCACTGTACATACTATATTGCATACCATGTTTTGTAGCAATAGTAAGAGTAGTATGTTATTATGCTATTTTGAACATAGCCCAGGTTTTTCTTGTTTGTTAATTAGGTCCTTGTGCATATGTATACTCTTATGTCAGGTGCACACTGCATGATTTTAGCCCTGATTTTCACTTGCCGGCATTTTTGTGGAAATCACAGACAAATGCCTTAAATCGGAGGCAAACACGTTCACGTGAGTGACAGTCGTGTAGTGTGTATTATCAAAGACGCGACCTAAGAGAATCGCAGATGAGTCGCCGAAAGATATTCAGCATGCTAAATATGTGGACCTGTCTGCAACCCAGAGTCCTGCAGTGTGAAATATGCTTTGACTGGAAATTACATCAGCAATGACTTACAGCCAATGAGAGAGCAAGATACAGTGCAAAAGAAAGTTCAGGTGGAGGAGTCACAGACCTGCAACAAACAAGCAAGCAACCATTCTCTCCTTCATATTCTTCTTTTTTCTTTTTCACTCTAAATCAGCGCACAAACAACTTGGATCTCAAGCTTCTTGTAAGCTAGCATTTTAACAGGAAGGACCCCAATATCATGTGTGATCTTACGTTATTTCCTTTATCACTTCTCACGTGTGTTTGGTTGTGAGTTTGTAGACCAGACAGAGTTGTCGGCAATTCTTCCTATTGAAATGTTTTGTAATGTGTGACCCCCTGTCGCCGATCCATCATGTAATGTGCACACAACAGCAGCTAAATGGTATCCCAGACAAGTCGTGTAGTGTGAGAAGAACAGCAATCCGACGACTTTGAAAATCGTGCAGCGTGTACCCGCCATTACTCACGACTTACCATTTGAGAACCACTATTTTATAAGTTCCTTTCACTGATCTCTGAGATTAATGTAAATCTTGGAGTGGAACTCACATCCATCCTCTAAAGCCATTAAAAGCAAGGAATCCATCCAATAAGCCAATAGGCAGCATAGACAACAGCTGTGTATGTGCAGATGTGGATTCACAGAGTTTGGCTTAAAATTGCCACTGGCACTAAGAGGCTTTTTTATAAAAACAGCAAGAGAATGGACATGAACTCAGTATTATTTTAGCAATGAACACATGGACATAGCACTCTATTGTTGACCCTTGACAATGACAGCAGAATGACATCTAATTTATTCAGGATTAGTGTGCAAATACAAGCCAATAGTTACAGCATATGTTCAAATGCTAGATTAAGTCCTCTAAACAGATGTTTTCCTTTTTTTCTGCTTGTGAAAGCAGAAGTACTTATGGAAGCTTGTTTCCACCCCAATATACAAAAAAAAAAAAAAAGGTTATTGTGACTTTTTTATCTTACACGTCTGACTTTTTTTCACGCAGCTGTGAGTATATAGTTCACGATTCAAACTTTATAACTTGCAATTGCGAGTTTATATCTAACAAAAAAGTCAGAATTGTTCTAAGCACTTGCGTTATTTCCTGTATTTCCTGTACTTCACTTGTTTGGTTGTGAAACGTAGTTTGTAGATCAAATTGTGCGTTCTAAATCAGAACAGTGAGAAATAAACTTGCAACTGCGGAAAAAAAAAAAAGTCAGAATTTCAAGTTTATATCTTGCAATTCTGACTTTTTTCTTAGAATTGTGAGATATAAACTTGGAATTGTGAGGGGATAAAGTCAGAATTGTGAGATTAAAATTGTGACTTTTTTTTTTTTTTAATTGTGGGTTTATATCTCACGATTTTGACTTTATTTCTTGCAATTGTGAGTTTATATCTCACAGTTCAATTTGGACTATTTTTCGCAATTTTGAATTCTTTCAAGATTTAAAAAGTCAGAATTGTGAGATAAATTTTTTTTTTATTTTTTTTTATTCTGTGGTGGAAACAAGCTTCCATGGGTATTCTTTACATGTTGTATTATAATATTCTAACATTTTATTGCGTATTGATATTATACAATAGGCTCTATGCTTTTAGATAATCATTTTTAGCAACTTTTTTTAGCTTGCATCCAGATGAAGGTCCAAGATGGTTAATTAGTTCCGCAAGTAATTATTTAATCATATTATTGAATGAACTATTCTTGTTACTGTTATTTATGTATGTTTTGTGCTTTTATTGGGTGACAACTCTATAGTTATAGGCTAATTAGTCATGCTATGCTTAGAAAATAATGACTGTCTAAAGTTACTATAGATAATGACCCTCAATAGTTAAATCTCCATTTGAAAAATTGTTCATTTGTTTTTGTCTTGATTCCCATGTTTGTGAAAGCATATCAATATTTAATTATTACAAAAGCAATTCTTTTAACTCACCATTGCCTTTTTCAAACTTCTGGAACAATAAAGCAGTGCAATCTTTTTGTCTCATGTCTTCGATTTGACTTCTTTTAATTGTGTTAAAATGTCAATTCACTCCTTATTGCTGAGAAAAAGGCCTGCAATTAGACAAAAACAAATGTGAGAAGTCTAACATGTATCAATTTGAAGGTGGGAATGAAATGACACATTCTTTGTTTTGCAGCTAAAATTTCTTACCAGTGATGGACTGTTTTACATTTATTTCTTTAGTTTGTTCTTTGTGAGTCAGCTCGGAAATGATGAGCAAATTAAGCCCTTTACATGATAAAAGCACCAAATGTGAACAATGTATGAATCAGATTTGGACTGTTATGACTGTTCATAATGGAGCTGTGGTCCAAACCCTGTGTGGTTCACCCTGTCTTGTTCTCAATTTTGAGGGGTGAGACCACTTCATCTGTAAGATTATATGACATTTTGTGACATACTGCTAGACTTGCAATGGAATAAAACATGAAATGCTTATAACTTTCCATTTCAAAGCACACAGCTTACTTTTTACTTTAGTTCAGACCATTCCCTTAGGTACAATTTAATTTTCTTACCATTTTATGGACATTACATCAACTGCAACATGCAGTCCATTAACACCAAAAAGTCTTTTTGAATCAATGCTTCTTTATGCTGTGTCATCATATTAAACATTAATAGTTGTGCCATTTTAGCATGTATTTCAGCACAAATCTAATCACCTGCATTTCCAGTTTAACCAGGTCATAAACTCCTCCTTCTTATTGCAGCTTTCTCACAAAGGCCCCATTTGCCTTCCACAATTATCATCACACTATCACTAGGGCTGCCCCCAAATAGTCGACTAACCATTTATCGACGAGAAGAGTCTTAGTCGATAAAATTTTTTATTAGTCGCTTAATCGCAGGATAAAAAAAAATCCACAGGAAGTGGCGAAGTCACGCAGTCTGTGACGGACAGATTATAAACAGTTGGTAATTACAGTACATCGGGCAGGACATCCAAACACTCGCCTATCATTCATCGACCTCAAATATGGCTCCAGTGTTCCAGTGTTTGTACGGAGTGTGAAAGCCAAATAGTAGCGCGCTTACTGCATGACAGCTAACATGGAGGTGCCGGTGCGATCACTTGCACTTAAAATACTTTGTTATTTCTGGTCATACACATAAGAGTAACACATCTTTTGAATCTGTGAAGAGCCTACTTTTATTTGTGTGCACTCACAATAACAACAAAACTTTGTGCTTTTGTAAAATAATGAAAGCAAACAGGGTGCGCTTTCTGCCATCTCTCTTTCTGTGAACTTGAGCGCACCAACAAAAACAACCAAAACTCC
Organism: Mylopharyngodon piceus; assembly: GCA_039654765.1. Classification (NCBI taxonomy): domain Eukaryota; kingdom Metazoa; phylum Chordata; class Actinopteri; order Cypriniformes; family Xenocyprididae; genus Mylopharyngodon; species Mylopharyngodon piceus. Next base: position 24,616,849 of record CM077456.1, read on the forward strand.
ATGTAAACTTGCCTCACAAACATAAAAAAATATCTATAGAAAGTGAAATGTCTACTTTTAAATGAACCAATTCAAATGGAAAACAAATATTCTCAGGTTATGTAATCCGTATGAAACGTGAATATAGGCACGTCCACTACTGCGGAGATGACGAGTCAGCATTGTTAACTTCATCACTGCAGCCGAAAATGCAGAAAACACTAGTTTATCAATTAATTATTAAAATGTTAAAGCAATCTCTTTCTCTATCATCATTACTTCTGCCGGTGCACTGTGGCAAGCGTGCACTTGAACGCTGATTAGGCTATTTAGGCATTAAAGGCTCCTTATTATGATTTATATGGTTTATTAATAAACGTGCGATTAGTCGACTAATCACTTAAAATGAATGACTACTAGTTGACCAGAAAAATCTTTAGTCGAGGGCAGCCCTAATTATCACTAATTAATATTTTTGGAATATTACAGTTTATATTTATATTAAATGCAATTAGTTGAACGTGAGTGTTTTTAGTCAAGAAATTTTACTCTCTTTAAGTACACTTTAGTGGTCTTTTATTTCATATATTATCTGTAAGTAAAGTTTTTAAAACTATACTTTTCTACAAGTGCACATTTAACACAATTAAGTGCACTTCTTTTTCAAAAGGGATCACTTGTAAAAAAAACACTCTCACACAATACAGATACTTTAGCCACTTTCCAAGACAAGGACATTGGACAGCAATAGGGTGGCAATTTTAATTTTGTTAGGGGTGGTTGATTGTTGAGATTTGCAAACCAGTTTATCTGTCAAACCCTGACAAATACACCACACAGCTCGGTCTGACAGCACTCACGGTGCCATTACTGAAACAATGCCTTGGATCTGTGCTTTAGAAACCTAAAAAGCTCTCTGAAAGGTACGAATAATTACTAAAGAATAGCCGGCCATGACAGCCTGTCACTCAGGCTCCACATACATTAGCAAACAGCAATTAGCTTAATCACCACTGACAAAAGTGGCATTAAATATATACTAAACAGACAAAAGAAGCTTACAGAGGCGTTTTCATTATCAATACTTGTCCACAAGGCATAAAAGAAGGACAGGCATTCATATCTTGAAAATGACTACAAAGAATGTCTGCTAACAACACTGCCAAACTAGGGAAAGCAAATCAGTTGATGCAAATCAAGCAGTTTGAAATATCTCTCTGGGAAATCACTAGAAAGAACTCTTATGACTATAAGGCCGTGTGTCCACCAAAACGTTTTTAGCCAGCGCTCTTCTGAAAACTCCTTGCTGTGGGTGCTTGAGAGAACTTCCCCGGTGCAGCGTTTAATTTTTTTTTTTCAGTTGAAACGCTATATGTGCTATTTATGAAATATCCGTGGAAGTGTTACAAGTATCTAATTTCCCAGATAGTTTGTTTCTGAATATAAAAATGTCGATACAATGTAAAGTATTTGCTCTGGCTCTTGTTTTAAATGATTTTGTTCTGTTGTTGTGCTTGTTGTTGTCGTCTGTTGCCACTGTACAAGCAGAATGTGGCGGTTGGTTGCTGTGGTATTTGTCCCGCCCCTCCTCCACTGCGATTGGACGGCTGGGTAAAAGGTGACAGCGATGTGCGCTGCGTTTTACCCAAAGTTGAACATCCTTCAACTCCCGGTGACCGGAACAAAATGCTGAACGCTCAGCGTGAAATAGACACTCAGTGCCTCACTACGCTGCTGACGTTTTAAAAAACGTGGCGTTCCCAACTGGAAAAATACGTTTGCCTTGGGAAAAAAACGCTTTGGTGGACACATGGCCTAAGTATAAAGTCTTGTCCAGACAGAAAGAGGCCTTCTGACCAACAGGTGAAGTGACCCACCTCACTTCTTTTATTTGATGTGACGTTTAGTAGTGGCAATAGGTTTTGACCCTCAGAAACCTTAAAATATCATGATTATGTAATCTCTCTTCACATTACCAGTTGCTAAAACACTTTTATTTATTTATTTATTTATGTTTTACGTTGAGTATTATCCTTCACTCAGACAGCAGTCTTTTCTCATTCGAACAGTTTTTGTTCCATCTCAAAATAAAGCACAACCAAATTAAATCACCAATATAGACTTGATATACATCTACTGACAAACTATATTTATTGTTGCAATGAATGTTCATCTATGGATCCATGGGAGTCAGTTGCCAGGTTTCCATTCCAGTGTTTCATATTTTTAAGGGCATTACTGAAAATTCGACTGCTTTGTATTGAAGCAATTCGAGTATAACAGATTATCGAAAAAAAAATGTAGGACTTTTTTGCCAGGGACTTGCATTGTTTGGGACATATAATAACAATAGGACTGTCACTACAAATGATGTGTCTGAGGTATTTCCCTGGCCCACATAATGTTCTATCAACAGCAGGAGGTCAACTCTTCACTAAAGTACACTAATACTTTAATATGTTTACCGATAGCCCACATACAAAGAGCTTGCAAAATAACACATGACAACATTCCTTTTTTTTCTACATCATAATCACTTTTGTTATAAATACTACCATCAAATCATTAATCACACACCAGCACAATCAAATCTCACTCCACTATCCAATAAACAGCATCTCTGCACTGTTCACCCATAATATGATCAAATTTAGCCCCGTCAATATCAAATCTCTGCACCACTGACCCACAAATATGATCCAATATAACCTCATCAATATCAAATCTCTGCGCCATTTTATCATCCAATATCATAAATCTAACATAATCAAAATCGACCCTCTATGCACACCAGAGGTTGAGTCCAGGCTCTGTAAATCAACAAGGATTGGACACATGCTGTTAAATCAGTGCAGTAGTCGTTCGCTGTCTGCAGCTTTCACTTCAAACGTAGTATCAGTCACATTAGAAACCTCACACAGAGTGGCTGTTCCCCTTTCAAGCCCATCACAGACAGCGCAGCGCTGTGACTAAATGATTAAGGCGTGGAATCAAAGTGCATTTTCTCTCGCCTACCCAATCACATGCTAATTACATAATGAAACAGTTTTCCAGCATGACGATCGGGAGCGTGTTTGAGCTTGAAGGACAGGGCACACCGACAACAGAATATCATCTGTAAATGGCAATGATGCACATTTCTAAATGCTAGAATGTGATGTTTTTATCTACGAATTTAAAGGGTCATCAATTACTCACCCTCATGCTGTTCCAAACCAATAAGACCCTTTCACATTTCAAACGAAATATATTTTTAATGAAACCTGAGAGATTTCTGTCCTTCCATTGAAAGTCTATTCCAACAAAACTTTGATGCTTCAAAAAATGGTCAAATAATCCATATGAATTGAGCGGTTTAATCCAAGTCTTCTGAAGAGACACGATTTCAGATTTCATTTAGGCTTTTATTCACATATTCACACACATAGAGCACATCAAATATGGTAAACAGAAGCTCAACCTTGCTTGATGGGTGAGAACATCATTGGTTTTTGCAGAAGCTCAAACTTGCTTGCTTGAAAGGCAAAAATAAAACTTACTACTTCTCACACATCAAGCATTAAAAATATCTTTATTTGTGTTTTGAAGATGAACGAAAGTATTATAGGGTTCGAACGACATGAGGCTGAGTAAAAGTGACAATTTTCAAATTTCTGTCAGGCTCAAACATTCAACCCTGTTACTAAAGTTTTTGGATATATATATTTTATAGCTTTTATAAAACGGTTACCACACAATACAAATATTAAAGCCAAAAATATGCATCAATGCAACTTTCATGAAGTAAAATCACTAAAAGCCTTCCTTCCACCGGAAAAAATAGTCCCTGACCGTGAACAGAAACAGAAGTTACATTATTATGCCATTAGATGGCGGCAAAGACTGTCTTTATGAGTGTGTCAGTCAATAGCGAAGACTTTTACATTGAAAAGACTGAATTGTTGTGAACACGGAACAAGACGCAACTGACAAATGCTTTGACTAGCGCTGTCAGTCACGGGAAAACCCCTTAACTGTTAAAAGGACAAGATAATACATTGGACATTTAAACAGATTTTTTATTATGAACATAGGACTGACCTGAAGGAAAATGCTACTCGCTCAATCGATCTCTTTCTCACAATACTCTTCTAGTTCTACATAATACAGTAAGCTTCAATGAACAATATCAATGAGAACAAACACATGTTTACGTTGCTAAGAGTGGTTGCTAAGAGTGGTTGCTAAGGGTGCTGTGTAGTGATACACAGAACTGTTGGGTGAAGCGGTCATAGCCGCGTTTTATCGTGAATTAAACACAGCTATTGACCAATCAGAATCAAGGACAGGAACTAACCGTTTTATACATACACACACACACATATATATATATATATATATATATATATATATATATATATACATTAAAATTTCTAATTTCTGTCAGGCTCAAACATTCAACTGTGTTACTAAATTTTTTGCAGGATATATATATATATACATATATATATATATATATACACACACATATATATATATATATATTAGTAGTTTTTGGCAAAATATGTTTATAAATAACTACAAACTGTGTACCTGTAACCCTGTTACTTTCAACCCTGTTACCGATTCTGGTATATGTATACAAAATAAATCTGCTCATATCGTACTTGATTTGATCCTTTGTTTTTATCATTAACTAAAACTATTAAAATCATTTTCGTTAATTGAAATACAGCTGAAATAAAATAAAATAACCCTAAAAAATAAAAAATAGAAATGTTGCCTTGGCAATTAACTAAAATAAATTATGTTGGTTTCTTAAACACATCATCAGTGATGAAGTGGGGTCATGGGGTGTTTCGGGTCTTAGATCATCAGACACCCTCACGTGGGCGACCCAGCCGGGAATGATCAGTCCCTGGCTTGTGTTCAAGTGGCGTGCTCCACCATGGTTCACCCTTCTTAATCCACAGCCACCTCAACACATTTTCTGCAGCTTCAATTTTGTTATTGGTGGCTCTCCTTTCCTGCAACCCTCTGATTCCAAGGAGATTGAATGCCCGAAGTAATGACAAAGCCCTGCAGCCAACCTCAATGGGCTCACAATGGGCATTCCAACCATATCTCCTACATTCCTCTACCATTCCTCTATACTAAATAAAATATGTTTAACTTTAAGTATACTAAAATCACTAAAATAATTGTTCAAATGTTGTACAAATATTGTGTCTTTCTGGAAAGTGCCAGAAAGCTTAGGGCAGAACTTCAGTTCATTGCATTTTAATAGACCACACCCGCACATAATATACAGTACAGGCACACAATGATTCACACAGTTTTAAGATTGCATGAAATGAACAACATCTGGTGCTCCTCTCTTTATTTTCTCTCCCGCTTGTCCTTTAGTCATATAGACAATGAACTGAAGTGAATAGAGAGAGTGATGACACCAGATGCGTAAGGGTCCAGATGGGACGATTGCCTTGGCGTTATTCCAATGTGACAGTCAAATCTTCAGAAGACGAGTGATAAAGTCCTCCTGGCGTGCTGCACACGCTCAGGCCAGCCCTCATTAGAGTCAAGTAATAGCGCTCACACACGCTCTTCAAGGATTAGAAAACTGTTTAACATACTGATAAATGCTTGAGCGTTAATTTAATTTCTCTTTTGCTTGTCGTTGGTGTACTCCAGTATAATTAGTTTGGAAGCACATAAATGCCATTAGATGCCTCTTGTGATGGTTGTAGATAAGCCTTGTTCTCAAGATAAGCCCCCTTTGCCAAATATATGACTACTAGCTGTAACACTAGATCATTTAATCAATTTTTATCATACACTCAAGTCATTGTGTAGCTTTAAGGGTAATAACTTTTTGAGCCAATCACCTGCACTGTAACTGCCATGTGACTGATCACTCCTGAGCCGCAGGAAAATTACTTTATACAGTGCTGATATTGATGCCATAGTCGTTCACTATAAATAAATAAATTAATATATAATTTTAAAAAAAGAAAATTAGTAAATTACTGTCTTTCTACTACAAAATATTTAACATTAATTTAAATCGTCACCAAAGTATTAACATCATTTGGGCACTTTATACACTGTGGGAAGATAAGTAAATAACATGCAACATTTTCTTAGTTTTTCTCATTTACACATATTGTAGTATTGATTGCATCTGCTCAACCATTCACAGCCCTGTTACCAAAGTTGTTGCATGAATTTACCATAAAATTATGGTAGATTCATGCTATTTACTGCAAACCAACATGTGGTCCCAAACCCTCACTGAACCTGTGAAGAACACGAGTGGCTCATATTTACCCTAAAATCACAAAGCTGAAATAAGACAATATGTTTCTAGAAAAGCTCTGCAGTAAAGTGGCCCTCTAGGGCCAGAGATGAGAACCCCTGTTCCAGAACCTATAGAGTAAACTTAATTTAAGCTAAATTTGAAACCCTGTTACCAAAGTGCTGATAGTGAAGAAAGCACTCAGCCCCAAGCCCTTCACTATCTTAGTAGTGTTAATACTTAGAAAGATTTTTCAGGGATGCTTGATGAAAATATCTTTTAAATTTAGCATTCTTGTTCAATTTTAGTCAATTTGACCAAAATGTGTTGATTTTACTAAAAATATTTTAGTCAACAAAAATAATGTTTTGGTTGATGAGGAGATGCTAAATTAAAACCATACCATGATCTGTCTGAATACTTGATTCTGATTGGCTAGAAGGTGTGCAATAAAATCAAGTTTTTAATGTTGATTATATGTCTATGTGGTGTTTTTAATGTGCTTTATGACAAAATTCACAAGTCTACACCATTTCTGAGTATTTTCTTCTTAAAACTGCAGTAAACCAAAGACAGTCTCAAAAACGCGGTTTGAAATCGCCCTTGTTCTCTACATCACAAATATGTTGTAACCAATCTGGTCAACGTACAGGGCGGAGCTTTAGCATATCATTAACTATGCTGCAAAGCAGGGGGGTCTCAAGCGAAACCAGGTTATCCTGCTATATTTTTCTGTTGAAATGAAAAATCAGGTACATTTAGCAGTATAGCGGGTGAATTGTGTATATGATGTATATTATGATGTTATGATGAACTATTTGCCTTTCTCCACTGATGTTCTAAGTTGTTCTAAGGATACTGATTTTTAGAAGGCAGATTGAGATGGCGAACGAGAACATGGTTTGTTTAACACATTATTTAGCTGTTTGATAACGTAGTCAATCAAAAGGCTAATTATATTAATTACCGTTAGTGTCCGATGTTGTAGAGAGTGATACATAAAGCACATTACCATTCTGATACATCAACTGGTAGACGACCCTGTATAATTCACTCTACCACTTCTTCTTTTTAAATCATTTTTTGGTTCAAACATATATGACTGAATTAAACCAGTATTTCCACTTGCCATTGTGCAGCGTTTACTACAGTAAAGTTGATCAGGTATTCTGAGCTCTTGTGATTGAGTGGAGGCGGGGCTAATTTGTATATTCATGGTTTGCGTATACTAAATGAAGCAAGGGTGTAGTTACATTCAAGCTATTTTAAGGCATGAAGAATTTTTTCTTCACAGGAAAATACATTTAAATATGTAATTTCGGTGATCAAAGATGAGTTTTAAGGGATAAAATGATTGACTACAGGGGGACTTTAACAAATAATTTTTGCTATTGAATCGCTACATTATATTACTCAGCAAGGAGGTTGCAAAGTCGCTGTTTTTGAAGTAATTAAACTCACAGCTTCATTGCTAGTAGAGAGAGACGCTGCACAGATGCAGGTAATTCTCTCTTTCTCTCTCTCCCTCGATAGACTAATTCATTCAAATAAATTTTATAAATCAATCAATGAAACCAAAATGCATTAGGCCTACTTTATCTCTGTGTCTGATTTCAAGTGGGCAGAATGCTAAATCTTACGAGTGGGTGCAGACAAAAAATAACCGCCATTTTAACCCTTCCAGTCAAATTTAGCTCTGTAAACATTAACAAAATAACAGCTTTAACGAGTCAATACTGGCAAATGACCATGGTATAAATGGGATAATGCATGGCTACCTGTGCATTAAATGATCTGAATGCACTGTGCAGGGGCAACTACACTCTGCTTCGCGTCGGGCAGTTCTTTGCCTCCATGTTATGCATTAAAATCGAGCGGGAGTATCCCTTACATATTTAAACATTTTATATATCGATTTAAACATGCATCAACATTTCAACATGTCCTCCAACCAATACGCCCATATAGGTTGTTTGTCACTTCCCTGAAATACGACCCATAGGAGCGTTTACTAAAATTGCACCCCTATCGACAACAGGACACTTTCATTTTAATGCATTGTACCCTTTTATCTGCGTCATATTTCAGGTTTCTCGTAGCTCAATTGGTAGAGCACTGCAATATACAACAATATGCAATCATGTGATCATTCGATCATTGGTTCAATCCCAGGGAACACATGTGCTCATAAAGTGTTTATGCACTATAAATCACTAAGGGTAGGTTTAGGGTTGGGGTAGGTGTAGTCCTTAATTAAAAAAAAAAGAGTTTTGCTAAATGGAAATAGGACAAATGGTGGTTAAGGGACCGTGTAAAAAAAAAGTCCACACATTGCATTTAAATGAACACGCATTTTGATTGGTAACGACGGTCATACGTCATTTCATGGCGACAGACGTAACACGACACTGTCATTATTTTTAAGCCAGCTAGAGGGCGCATGACTTTAAAACGTAAATATAGGTCGTAATAAGGTGCTTGAAAAAACGACCTATAGGGTCGTTTTTTGGAGGAGGACAGTCTCCAACATTTACAACAACAGCAACAATAATGTGAACGATACAGATTTTTTTTTTTTTTTGTCTCGTTTTTGCTATTGTTGACAAAAACAAATACCTCTCATTAACATTTTCGTTAGTAATTCCATTGACAAGAACACTGCTTCAAATGGGATCCTTTGGAGGAATGAAAGTGGGTAGACGTGTTATTCTACTAAAATCTATATGACCTCAACACTATAAATGCAAAATAGTTTTAATTTCATGGGGTCATAAACCATCAATTAAGTGATCTCCTTCACTACTTTCATATTTCATACTGTTTATTATTATTTTATTACTATTATTGAAAATTACACACTTAAAAAATAACATTAGAAAATCAATTTTAAAAAATCTATGCAATTTTCCCCTAGTTTACTTGTCGAATGCTGACTGGCTGCCGGTGTATTGCTGTACTGATGTGTGATTGGTTTGTTGATGACCTTGCAGAGAATCTAAGATAATAATAGTTTCATTTTATTACTGCTGCAATGAATCATATTCTATTCCCCTGCTGTCAGCGCAGAGAGTGATGCAAATCAAATCAAACACACGCATTCACTCCCAATATCAAATTGAGCTCACTCTCTCCCACACACATACCAAGCAGAACTCACTCAAAAAAAAACAAAAAAAAACATAGCAGACAGACTCACCCATATATATATAAACATGTTTAGCATTCATATCTAGCTCTTTTTCCGCGCTTCACTGATTTTATCATCCTACCGAATCCATAACAAACAACAACCAAAACAAGCGTTGCTGCTTGTCCCGATCTGATACTGACAGACCTTTAGAGCAGCTGATTCACTTTGACTCCATATTCCTGTCAGTCAGTCTTCTAATCTCCAGTATGAATTAAAGATGGCATGTAGTGCATGTCTGAGGCTAGCAGAGCAGAGACAGTATTTGAATCTTGAGTGCTCACGTGAACTTTATCTTTGAACTGCTGAGGGGAACATGCAATAGAGTTCTGACTCTGGCTCACTATCTTCACAGAGACACTGGATCCACATTAATACTTTTATTCAACAAGGATGCATTAAGCTGATCAAAATTGACCGTAAAGTCATTTATAATGTTTCAAAAAATTCTCTTTCAAATAAAATGCTGATCTTTGAACTTTCTTTTCATCAAAGATTCCTGAAAAAAAAAAAGTATTGCGGTTTCCATAAGAAATGTTTTCAACATTGATAATAATATCAGAACTAAATCAGTATATTAGAATGATTTCTAAAGGATCGTGCAACACTGAAGACTGGAGTAATGATGCTGAAAATTCAGTTTTGCGTCACAGGAATAAATTACATTTTAAAACATTAAAATAAAAAGCAGTTATTTTAAATTGTAATAATATTTCATAATATTACTGTTTTTACTGTAATTTTTACAGTAAATAAATGCAGCCTTGGAGAACATAAGAGACTTCTTTGAAATATATATATATATTCGTTATATTTTTTATATAATTATATCACGATTAATCGCATTATGCCTAAAATTCAATAATGAGTTCAAAAGTTATGTATTGCGCACTTTTATTGTAAAAGTACTGCTATATGAACAAAGGTGCAATAACATTTGGTTTGCAAACATAAATATGGTGCTTTTTTACAGCAGTATTCCCTTTACATAGTAGCAGTTAAAATATTTCTTGTAAATCTTACCTTAAACATTAATGTAATCAAATTAAATATAAAAACCAAAGCTATTTGCCACTGCCAGGGCATTAACGTTTTGTCTAGTTTGTTATAGGAAAACAAGTTATGCTCAGAGTAGAGAGCCTCGATCGTAACATTATAACAGGCACCTTCCAAACAACAGCAAGTTAACATTTATAAATCTTTTTTTTTTCTTTTCTTTTTTTTTTCCCTGAACAGGTACCAGCAGAAACTTTTTTTCTTTTATCAGGGAGCAGCATAAACAGTCTATGTTCAGTAGAAAGCATAGCTGTGAATACAAAACTTCGATTTTGCATTAATGTAGATCAGAATTTGTGCGTGCAACGAGTAAGATCTGCATTTGTGGATCCGGTGACACGCCTGCTACCACTAGATGGCAGTATAGCCAGCTAAAATAGACAATGGCACCGTAATCAAGCGTTCTTCCCCATATAAGACGCTTTAAGTGGCTTAAGAAAGTGATATTGAAGCACCAAATTTAGTACACACCTTATTAATAAAACACAGAATACCTTGTACAGACAAGCATATATTAACTCAAAACACGCAAAGTTTCACATCGAACGTTTCCTCGTTATAAAGAAAACGCTTAATATAATGCATTAAGACAGTAGACTAACATTAAAAGTTATTAATAACACATACTTTGTACAGACAAGCAGATTAAATCAGGTTAAGAACACAACACGAGAAGTTAGGCATTTTTCTTCCATAGAAAATCATTATAAAACGCTGACATGCACTACAGTATAGCGCGTTACATGTTCAAAAAGATGTAGTCCTAAACTGAGTTTTAATATCACCGTCTTACTGCATTAAGCCATGTTTAGTGTTTTCTTTGATAACAGGCTCTATGGGAGGAAAACGCTTAGACTACTATGTACAGACAAGAGCCTAGAAGATGAACGCGACGCGCAAAGTTTCACATTAAGGGCATTTCCTCCCTTATAGCGCCTGTTAAAAAGAAAACGCTTAACGCTCTCATTGGTTGAGACGCGTGATGATGCCAATCCAATGAGATCCCAACCCCTCCTGTGACCCATTTTTTGTCTGTAAGCAACGGACTTTCAAAATAATAATTAGAAAAAAACTGCGTTAATGCGTGATAAAATAATTGTCGGCGTTAATCAATTAATGCGTTAACGCGATAATAACGCGTTAACTTGCCCAGCCCTAATATATATATATAATTTTTAATTAGCGGTTCTTTTAAAAAAAGAATTTGTTTGTCAGACTGATCCAATATTCGATTAACATATGTGACCCTGGACCACAAAACCAGTCATAAGTCGCATGGTTATATTTGTAGCAATAGCCAACAATATATTGTATGGGTCAAAATGATCGATTTTTCTTTTATGACAAAAATCATTAGGATATTAAGTAAAGATCATGTTCCATGAAGATATTTTGTAAATTTCCTACCATAAATATATTAAAAAAAAAATGTTTTTGTGAGTTGCTAAGGACTTCATTTGGACAACTTTAAAGGAGATTTTCTCAATATTTAGATTTTTTGCACCCTCAGATTCCAGATTTTCAAATAGTTGTATCTCGGCCAAATATTGTCCTAACAAACCATACATTAATGGAAAGCTTATTTATTTTGTAATTTCAAAAAATTGACCTTTGTGGTTTTGTGGTCCAGGTTCACATATTGCTATGCACTAACAACTAGTTTTAAATATTATCAGAAAAATTAAACTTGAACAGGCAAGCAGCTAGTGCTTTATAGGGCAGAATGTGAACGAGTTTATGTAAACTCATTCCAAGTGTTTACAGACCTCACATCACCTCCAAAGTTACAAGAAGCATTTCTTGGTCTATTGGAACCTTTAGAGATTGAAGTGGTGGAATTGGAGGATTTCCTCAGGAGATTGTGGACATATTGAGGCCTTAGGACACAGGGAACACAGGTCAGAATTCAGAAGGAGGTTCCATCCAGGATGGTCTTGGGCTGTACTTTGCTCTTGGCTAAAATATCTTACAAAGATACTGACGACATTATACTGCTTTAGTTCAGCGCTTCATTCATAATGAACAAAAAATGACCTAAGGGCTGTTTGGGTTGAAACACCTCCTGTCCAAAAGGCTTCTTTAGATTTTGATCATTATCTGTGAATTGGTGCATTTGACTTGAAATTATGATTCATAATTTAAGGTTCGTACTGGCTCTCTGAGAAAGGATCTACAAATAAATTTCATGAAATACTGATAAAATTAATTAAAAGATAGATTACTATAATGATAAAGATATATTTTAAGCATAGTACATATCACAGCTACAACGATAACGGCACAGAGAAACAAAAGGCTACCATTGGAATCAGGCCTTATTTACTTATTTTTTGAAGAAGAAGCAGGATGGATTGGCGATACTTGTGTGATGTCATGAACATTTAATATGTAATGTAGCAAATGGCTGTATTGCTGTATTCTTGAGCATATAGTGAGCATATAGATTTCGAAGAATTTGCCTGTGGCTTTGATAAAGGTCTGCTGGGAAGCCAGTCCTTGAAAAGGTTGCTGAGAGAACTCTGGGTCACACTACAAACTATGGAGGGTGAAAAGGCACTGGGCATTATTAGCACCGTCCCAGCAGGGTTTCAAGGTCTGGTTTAAGGATGGCACATACATGGTGTGCTTAGTGGTGGATTTATTGAAGATTTTATGCTTTTCAACAGGAGAGCACCATTATTCTTGTCCACAGTAAATTAAAAACCGGTGACCAGGATCACTTCTTTGTTCAGTTTGCAAGTTCCTCCCTATAGGCTCTGGCCAGCAAGCGGATGTGGGCAATAAAATGATGAGGTGGGCATGTGTCAAATATCTGTCATTGTGAAATAATAATAATAACATAATAATAACAACAACAAACAAATAAATTACAATTGCAATATATTACACACACACACACAAACACAGACAATGGGTCCCAGCTGAGCCAGCAGGCCAGGATCCAAATGCAACATATATTTATTAAATAAAAATAAAGGTACAAAAATAAACTCAAACACCAGGGAACCAAGGAACACAAGAAATGTTTTGCTTGGGCCCCCAAAATGGCTTTTCTCAGCTGGTGTTAGTTAAAGGTGCAGTAAGCTGAAACTCTGCTGAAAGTGGATCGGACCGAGCAGCAAAACACACTTGTAGCCAATCAGAAGACATTACAAAAGAGAAAAGCTCAGAGGAATATCAAAGGCAAGAGCTTTAGGACCCATGTTAGAAAAGCTTTCCAGTGCTGGAGAGACCTAAGCAGTAAGGCCTGAAAATAGACGCTGAGGTTGTGTTGTTTCTGCTCCATACATGAGTAATGTTTCACAGAACCAAGATATGCTATTGTTGTAATGTTAGCTATAGTAACAGGACAGTTTTAGTGTCATTGTCTGTCTGGAGATGTTGTTCTACTGGCGACTAACAACCAACTCTTGCTTGTACAGGGGTGAATTCAGGGTGATTAGGACACTTTTTGCCATTGAGATGACTTGGAAAAAGTGTCCCAATCAACCTGAATTCACCCCTGTACAAGCAAGAGTTGGTTGTTAGTCGCCAGTAGCACACCATCTCCAGACAAACAATTGTATGTTCATTTTTTGTTCTTCCTTGACGTTTATTTGTCATCTTCACTTTATTTTCGCAAAGCATTATTTTGCTTCGCTTCAGCTATGATAATGAGACATCCACTCTTGCATTGTTTGTGGATTTTGGGGGCGGAGCAATGAAGGGAGGGGTGTGTTTGTTTGAGTTGATTTTAAATATTAACAGTGTTTCTCAGAAATCGCTTACTGCACCTTAAGTCCACTTTTGTTCACAAAAAGCAAGAATTTTAGTAAGACGCAATAGAAAATGTGGTGGCTTCATGTATTTTCTGAAAGCGTTAATTCACCCAAAAATGAAAAATATCCCATGATTTACTCAAGCCATGTGTATATGACAATCTTCTTTCAGACAAACACAATCGGAGATATATTTAAAAAATATCCTGGCTCTTCCAAGCTTTATAATGGCAGAGAATGGGGGGCCCGATTTTGAAGCCAAAAAAGTGCATCCATCTGTCATAAAAGTACTCCACATGGCTCAGGGGGTTAATAAAGGCCTTCTGAAGCGAAGCGATGGGTTTTGTAAGAAAAATATCCATATTTAAAACTTTATAAACTAAAATAACTTGCTTTCGGCAGACGACCGTACGCATACTGCACTAGTCAACTTGCGCCACAAGAGTAACCCGTGATGTATGACATAGGATGTAGGAGTAGCGTAAGCTTAGACGCCTCTCACGATTTAAACAAATAGAGCTGTTCAACAAATTCAAGCTCCTCTTATCTTATATCGAAATCCTCTGTCATTTCTCTTTAAAATTTCTCGTTTTAGACTTTTAATTCATCACCTGTGTTTTGTTTTGCTTTATCCTCTCCGCTTCCACGTTTATCATTTTGTCATGCGTCAAGGGTTACTCTTCCGCCGCAAAACGATGCGTACGGCTGTCTGCCAATAGCTAGTTATTATAGTTAGTAAAGTTTTAAATATGGATTTTTTTTTTTTACACAAACCCATCGCTTCACTTCAGAAGGCCTTTATTAACCCCCCGGAGCCATGTAGAGTACTTTTATGATGGATGTTTGGCTTCAAAATCGGGCCCCTCATTCACTGCCATTATAAAACTTGGAAGAGCCAGGATATTTTTAAATATATCTCCGATTGTATTTGTCTGAAAGAAGATAGTCATATACACCTAGGATGGCCTGAGGGTGAGTAAATCATGGTGAACTAACCCTTGAAGCTCAGACAGGGGTCAGTGTTATTTCTCGTCTGCATTTTCAGGTCAGCCTACTCAAAATGCTTTCCACAGCCTATAGAGATAATATTACGTCCAATCTGGTGACATGTACACCCGTGCAGCTGTGATAGTGTGATAATCCTCATGTCATGCATTGTGTCTGCTTGATGGTTGACTACATAAAAGTTGCTCTCTTTCTGTCAGTCTCTCTCTCTTTCTCTCAGTTATTTATTTCCGTCCATGTGAATAATTCAGCAAGTGTGCTAGTGGATATTTGTACATCCTGTGGGGTTTCTTATCAGGAGAACATTAAGTGGTGTTTGCCTTTAATGAAAGCCTGTGCTCTCTCTGGCAGACTTCAGCATATGTTACTCTGTGTCGAGTCACAGAGAGGGGAAACTGCTGCAGACCTGATCATTATCTTATTAGTGACCAAAACTCAATTACCTGGCATTCTCAGTGATCTAATACACACAAAACAGGAAGGACAGCGTGTCAGTATGTCAAGAACACACACCGAACAGTCACTGGTACTAAAACTCAGACAAGCTCTAATGAACAAAGGCTGTAATGGAGAAAGAGCAAATATTTTGGAACATTTGCCATATGCTTTGGTCTATTTCACTGCTTCAAGGATTCCAGATGCATAAAAAGTCTTCCATATACGGCACATAAATGAGTTAACATGTTTTATGAAGGGTAGTGTACATATGTGTATACATACAAGTTTTAATAGAAATTACATTAAAAATATGCACTTAAGTCCTACTTAAGTGGGTCAAAAAGAGCACTCTTAAGTTAAACTAAACTTAAACTTTAGTTAAACTATAACAAATTTGCATTAAATTGTTTTCAGTTCATAAATATTCTTTTAGAGTATATTATTTTCATAATATACAAAGTATGCTAAAGTGTACTACTTTTTCACAAGAGATTTCACAACTTATTTTTACAGTTTTGATAAAATCTGTTCCCTTTCAAGGGAACTCGCGCTGCGTCAAGTGCTTTGGGAACGCCTCTGCGTGATTGCATCGTGAAGCACATGTGAAATCAGTCCAATGGCATGACAGAACGTCATAGGTGGGTGACGTCATGACCAGGAAACTATAAAGCACACCTGAACCAAACAGTGTCAGCTTCTGTGTCTTCAGTAAGCGCTCTTTGTGAAATCATGTGTCTTATTTGGTGGTGTCTGTCTCTCATATATCATATATATATATAAGACAAAGATTATGGCGAGCAAGCAACAGTTTAGACCGTGTGTTACTCCCTGCCCTCGTTACATCATGGGTGGGGATACACACAAGCTTTGCGTTGTTTGTTTGGGAGTGGAGCATGCCCAGGCAGCCCTCGAGGCAGCCTGGCTGCGAGCATTGTGAACAGCTGTCTCTCAAGACGCTCTGCTCCCGCCGGGCGCTTTTTAAGAAAGGCGCTTCGGCTCGCGTTCCCCGCGGCTCAGGTCCCGCTGCTGCTGAGGCACAGCGAAGGCTCACGCCGTGGGGTTCGCAAATGGATCTTGCAGAGGGGTTAGAGATGGGCGCCGCCCTTTCTCTGCCTTTACCTGCAGGACCCAGCGCTTTTCAGGAGGTGGAAGCAGGCTCACGTTTCTTCCGCCCCTGGTGAAGCGCTGCAACGATCTAGTTCTGAGGAATTAAACGTTGTTAGTATCGATGCTTGTGATGTTGAGGACTCGCCATCTCACACACAAGCTTATGAGGAGCTGGTGGAGGTTGTGACTCGTGCTGTTGCTGGATTAAACATCAGCTGGCCAGCCGAAAAACAAGAAGCTCGTCAGTCCAGTTTATTAGACAAACGCTTCTTACTGTCTAGGTCACAACCTCCTCGCTGGGGCTTGCCTTTCTTTCCCAACCTCCACACTGAGGTGTCGAGGTCGTGGAATAAACCCGCTTCCTATCGGGTGTTCAGTCCGCAAACATCGAATTACAGCAATATAGTAGGGCTGAAAAGGCATGGTTATGGGTAGATGCCTCAGGTGGAAAAGACGCTG
Source organism: Mylopharyngodon piceus (assembly GCA_039654765.1). NCBI lineage: Eukaryota > Metazoa > Chordata > Actinopteri > Cypriniformes > Xenocyprididae > Mylopharyngodon > Mylopharyngodon piceus. Next base: position 24,634,112 of record CM077456.1, read on the forward strand.
GCGAGCTATCTCTCCCCTGAGTCTGCATCTTCTCTAAAAGCCCCGAAATTACCCACTAAGCTACTAAGAACATCATCAGCTTTAGTGGCTAAAGCATACTCAGCTGCAGGTCAGGCGGCGGCTTGTTTACACACTATGTCCATCTTGCAAGCTTATCAGGCCGACCTGCTAAAGGATCTTGATGAGGGTGGGGAAGTGAGTCGCGAGGCTTTTGTTGAGCTTCGTAAAGCTACCGATCTATCTCTCTGGGCTACCAAGGAGACCGCCAAGTCAATCGGGCAGTCTATGGCAGCCCTGGTAGCCACGGAGAGGCATTTGTGGCTCAACCTCGCTGAAATGAAAGACCGTGATAGATCTTTTCTTTTGGATGCCCCTCTCACACCTCCTGGCCTCTTCGGCGACTCAGTCAACACAGTTGTCAAGAGGTTTCAGGAAGCTAAGAAACAGGCGGCGGCATTCCAAAAGTTCCTTCCCCGCCGCTCTCAGGTCCCAGGGGACCGAGTATGAGCCGAGTATGAGCTCCTCACACAGGGCACAACAGAAAGTGAACGTTGCTTCCCGTGCTCCCCCACAGAGAGACTAGGGGGTGGGGCAGCATTCACAACCGAAGCCTTCCAAGGGTAAGACGGATCTGAGGACCGTCATTATCCAGAGGAAGGCTTCGGGAAAGAAGTCCTGATGCCAGTGGTGTCGGGCTTCTGAGGGCAGTCCCCTCCAGGGTGAGTCGGTTTCCACCTCATTATACGGTGCCCGTCTCCCCTCGGTGCCCTCAGGGGGCCGTTCTGCCAACCCTGCCACCTCGTGTGCTTCAGGGCGCAGCGGTTCTCAGCAAACACATATCTCAGTGTCCACCCGGAAACGTAGTAGCGCTGGGATCTTCGCTCCCTCTGAGGAGGGGTCAAAAGCGGCCAGTTCGGTTGTTCCCTGCCGGTTCGCCGTTCCAGGGCATTGAGCTGGTCACACAGCAGACACCAGAGGTCAGTCTCGAGAGACTGATACCCTTAGTAGATTTTCTGGCAGCGTGGAAACTTCTGTCAAATGTATCTCAATGGGTCCTGCACACTATACAATTTGGGTACAGAATTCAGTTCGGGTTGCGACCGCCCAGGTTCAACAAGGGTTTTGTTCACCGAGGTGAGCCCCGATGAGGCTGTGGTTATGGAACAAGAAGTACAGACTCTCTTGCAAAAAGAAGCTATAGAACGGGTTCCCTTCTCCCAGCAGGGAGTCAGGGTTTTACAGCCGGTACTTCATAGTTCCGAAGGAGGATGGAGGGTTGCGTCCTATTCTAGATCTGCGCCTACTAAATCGTACTGTTAAGAAGCTCAAGTTCAGAATGCTCACTCTGAAACGAATTGTGTCACAAATCAAGTCCGAGGACTGGTTTGTCACGATAGATCTGAAGGACGCATATTTTCATATCTCCATCCTTCCTCAACACAGGAAGTTCGTGAGGTTCGCTTTCGGGGGCGAAGCGTACCAATACCGGGTTCTTCCTTTCGGCATAGCTTTATCACCCCGCACCTTCACAAAATGCGTGGATGCAGCTCTGGCTCCGTTGCGACTCCAGGGCATCCGCGTGTTGAACTACATAGACGACTGGTTGATCCTGGCACAGTCAAAAGAGTTGGTGGTTCAGCATCGAGATGCTGTTCTTGCCCACATGAAGTTGTTGGGGTTACGACTAAACGCAAAGAAAAGTGTGCTATCTCCAGCTCAGAGAACCTCTTTTCTGGGCGTAATTTGGGATTCAGTTTCAATGCAAGCACGTCTATCTCCGACTCGCATAGAAGCGATTCTCACAGCCGTAAACAAGCTGAAACTAGGCCAGTCACTCACTGTGAAACAGTTTCAGAGACTGTTAGGTCTGATGGCAGCTGCGTCCAACGTGATACCTTTTGGCCTGCTGTACATGCGACCTTTGCAGTGGTGGCTCAAAACCAAGGGGTTCTCCCTGAGGGGAAATCTGTTTTGCATGATCAAGATCATGCGGCGATGCCTTCGTGCTTGTGTCATGTGGAAAAAACCTTGGTTACTTTCCCAAGGGCCAGTGTTGGGAGCTCCTTGTCATCGTGTAACGCTTACGACGGATGCGTCCCTCACCGACTCGGGGGCGATCATGAGTGGTCGCTCGGCTCGGGACTGTGGAGGGGCCATTATCTTTCCTGGCACATAAACCAGTTGGAGATGATGGCTGTGTTGATGATGGCTCCCTGACCTTAGGGGCCACCATGTGCTGGTCTGCACGGACAACACAGCGGTGGTATAAATCATCAGGGGGGTCTGCGTTCGTGCCCCTTATGCAAGTTGGCACAGCAGATCCTCCTGTGGGCCCAAGGGAAATTACTGTCAGTCAGGGCAGTATACATCCCGGGGCGTCTGAATCAGGGAGCAGACATCCTGTCGAGGCAGGGGCTGAGGCCCGGAGAGTGGAGACTTCACCCCGAGGTGGTGGAGCTTCTGTGGGAGTGCTTCGGGAAGGCGGATGTGGATCTGTTTGCGTCTCGAGAGACGACACACTGTCCATTGTTTTACTCCCTCACGTATCCAGCCCCTCTGGGGTTGGATGCGATGGTACAGACGTTGCTCTGCTCCCGGGAGTTTTGGAGAGAGTACGCCGGGACGGGGTCCAGATGCTGTTAATAGCCCCGTTCTGGCCGGGCCGAGTGTGGTTCTCGGACCTGTGGCGTAAATCTGATCAGTTATTTGTGTGTTTCGGGTCCCCACGTAAAGGGCACCCTGCATCTAAGCAAACCTTAAGTAAGTGGATAGTTGAGGCTATCTCACTTGTCTACGAGTCGGCCGGCCAACCGTCACCTCTTATGGTCCAAGCCCACTCTACTCGGAGTATGGCTGCCTCTTTGGCTTTGCTTTCTGGAGTCTCCCTTCAGGAGGTGTGTGATGCGACAGGATGGTCCTCACCACACACGTTCGTCAGGTTTTATAACCTGGACCTGGCCTTGACCCCGGGGTCACGAGTGCTCGCGTCTTAGTATGCTCATCACAATTTCACACAGACAGGCACTTGGTTTTATGGCGGTGTGGGTATTTCGTTCCCAAAATGCTTGACGCAGCGCGAGTTCCCTTGAAAGGGAATGTCTCGGGTTACATATGTAACCATGGTTCCCTGAGAGGGAACGAGACGCTGCGTCACATTGCCATACTCCCGGCATGCCTGTAACCGACTGTGCTGAAATGTTGCATGTAAAAGAGAGAGAGAGAGAGAGAGAGAGTCTTGTCGCTTCATAAAATTAAGGTTGAACCACTGCAGTCACGTCAACTATTTTAACGATGTCTTTAGTACCTTTCTGGACCTTGAAAGTGGTGATTATATTGCTGTCTATGGAAGAGTCATATACCTTTCGGATTTCATCAAAAATATCTTTGTTCCGAAGATGAACGAAGGTCTTACGAGTGTAGACAGAATTTTCATTTTTGGGTGAACTAACCCTTTAACCTCACAGGTAAACACAAATGTTTCATTCATGTTCAGGGTTGTGAAAAACACTATTTTGTATTTACAGTCCATGCACCTATGCATATTGGCCACTGCTTTCCCATAAAGCCACAGACCCATCTGACACAAGCTCAATTAAAACAACAAACTGCCAATGACAGCGAATCAAGGCTTTACAAACATGACTGGGCTGTGCATGGCTCCTTCCTCATCACAAAAACAAACAGCCGTGCCCGGGCTGCAGCAGCTTCTCTTAAGCGTATTGGTGTAAGTAATTGACAAGCAGAGAGAAAGCGCGACTGAACGAAGGTCGTGACGGGTCGCTCGTGTCATTTCTAGTGTTTGTTTACCGCTGGGCTATCGATGCCTCGTCTGAAATCCCCCCCTGGAGATGTGTGCTGAATAATGGAAGAGGAACAACACTGGATCAAACAGCCACACGGGGCTCTATCTTCCATCTGTCTCTCGCTCTCTCTGACTCTCGCCTTGTGATCTGGCCCTGTCAAGGTTAAACGGGGAGAAAATGAAACAGGAAACGCAATTCAAACATCGATGTGTTATCGATACAGACCAGGGGTCAACAGCCCTGCCTTTGTGAAGTGGACGGGGCCACTTCATCAGAGAGAAGACCCAACTGAACTTATCATGCCCGATAAATGAACAATGAATCTGAAACACATTTCCTCATTTAAACCAGTACTGTCCATTTACACTTTACTAAACAGTGATCAATGTGAAGGATTTTTTTCTACTGCCTGGTCAGTGGTTTAGATTTGTACTTGGCGTACCAAAATTTTCACTGGCCCCACCATAAAATACAATATAATATTTTCTTTGATTTTTTTGACCAATGTAACCTTATATTTTAATAATTAAGATATTTATGACACCAACAATTAAGATGACTGAAATTTCTTGTGATAATTCTTGATTCCAATTTTTATACCCCAACAAAACTACTCGCCTAACTAATATAAAGTTTGAACATTATTAAAGACAAGTAAACAGTCAGCAATAAAATAAGAACAAATGAACAAATTATAAGCAATAGCACGAATAAATACAATAGAAAATATATAAATGAAATAAACAGGGGCAATTCATCAATGTCGAAAAGGGCATTCAATGAAATTTGGCTGTCTCTGCAGTAGAAAGGCAAGAAAAAAATTAAATCGGTGCTACCTGACTAGAGAAAACAGAGAAAAGGGTCTATTGCAGGGGTGTCCAATCCTGCTCCTGGAGGGCCACTGTTCTGCAGAATTTAGCTCCAACCCCAATTAAACACACCTGAACCAGATAATCAAGGTCTACTAGGCATACTAGAAACTTCCAGGCAGGTGTGTTGAGGCAAGTTGGAGCTAAACTTTGCAGGACAGTGGCCCTCCAGGACCGAGTTTGGACACCCCTGGTCTATTGCCTTCACTTTTCCTAAATTGGTAGGAAAACTTCAAAACCCATAATGCACTGGGCATGTTGCTGATCAAGGCCACTCCCAGTTTGCTCCTATTGGATAGGCTTGACCAGAGTCAAATACCACCTAGCGTGAGTAGGAAATACTTCTTAGCAAACTGTTAGTCACAATGGTGTTGACCTGTATTGTTCCCAGGTGCAAGAATCCAAAGAGTAAACATTAAGCCAAAGTGCGTTATTTTCAGTTTCCAGGGAATGATCCAGCGCATTGTAGGCAGTCACTAAAGGCTGCAAAGGATCATAAATATGGAGAAAGTACTGCTATGGAAAATCTAAAAAACCTTGTGTTTGTAGTCTGAATTCATACAAATACAGTGTTTTAGGCCAAACGGAGGGGAAAAAAACTGAAAGATGCCATTCCATCAGATAATTAGGAAGAAGAGGAACAGGGACCACCTTCTGCCCAATCCCACATAGTTTTGTACAGGTAAGAAGGCTGTTGCCATGGTATTTTTTTTTTTTTTTTTACCATGATGCTGTTTAAAGAGTAGACAAAACATGATACAATTTTCAGAGATAAACCTACTCTTACTGTTTTGTTAATAACCCTCTGTCAATCTGACTGTCTGTCGGCGGGGATACAAAAATGCGAAAATATAATCTGCAGATTTCAACAAAGCCCTGGATCTGACAAAAGTCCGCTGGATTATGCAAAATGCTGAAAAATAAATGGGAATTGCTCAGTCTAGGTGACATGGAGAAAAAGTTAATTTATATATACTAGTATAGAAATTATAACAATACAAAGCAAAGGGTTGAAAATTGGCAAACTTACACTTTTATTTTTCAGGTAGAGTAGGTCTAACAGTAGTATTCCAGTAAGAAATACTACAGAAATTTAATAAAGTAATCAAATGTAAAATAACAATGCATAGTCTTCACTGTATAAATTAAATATAGATTAATTATAGATTAATCTTTATTTAAGCTACAGAAGTTATTCAGTCAAGAGCACTGTTTTTTTTTTTTTTTTTTTTTTTTTTTTTTACTGCAGCAGGTATATTAGGCTGCTGTCACTTTAAGACCTAATGCACAGATTTGACACAGCCAATTTTCTCTCAACTGTTTATGTTAATTTAAACTTAACTCATTTAAGACTGTGCTTACTATGATACTCGAAACATTTTTTTCAAACACAATTTTGTATGTAGCCTATTTGTCTGTTCAAGCATGATAAGACACAAAAGAGAACTCAATTCAGTACTGGCGTGCTGTCTGAGAAGCGGCTTTCTGTGTGCGTACAGAAAACGTCAGACAGTGCACCAGTATCAAAGTGAGTTCTCTTTCGCATCATTTTTTGCTTAAATGGTTTAAAATGGCTTGGAATGCATAAACTGGCAAGACTTAAAAACACATGCAAATGATTCATGAGAATGCATCACTGGCCCAATCAGGCCAATGACAATTCTGTCAGCTGTCCTGAGTGTGTTTCACTTTTTTTTGTCGAGCCCTTATAAAGTGTGTAAAAGCTTAACCAATCAACTGTCCTGAAGTATGACAGCATACAGACATAAGGGTGAGTAAGTGACAGATTTTCATTTCTGGTTGACCCATAAACAGAGAGAGAAAGACAGACAATAAAGGGACAGAAACTATGTGTGAGTATATTCATGGCTCAATAAGACTAGATATGCCATAAATCCCTGTGTAGGCAAAAATAGCCCATAACAATTACAGGACTGACACCCTCACCTGCAGGACATGCCCTTACAATAAAGCTATTACGCTCAAAACAACCTGCAAAAAGAAGATTCGGACAGATTCACAGGCTTATATAGCATTCCCTTCAAACTGGACTTGGATATTAAACTTAAACCAGAGAGGTGATGTGTAATTTTATATTTATATATAGTTTTATAGTTTTATATACAGTATGTTTTTTAGATTGTGATTCCAATTGGACTGTCTCTGACTGAATTCAATAAAAGTTACTTCCTTCTTTTCATTCTGTTGTTTCTCTGCCCACCTGCTGTATATCCTCTTTCTATCTCTCACACTGACTCTCACTTGCTGAGTTTTAAGAGTGCTGACATCTTACTCTAAGAACAACTATTAATACTGACAGTTACCACTATAATGAGATATAGAGTAAGAGAGGGAAAGAAAGAAAGCAGAATGCATGGACAGATGTTCTTTTGTAGAAAAAAAAAAAAAAAAAAAACTGGAGAGGTTGAGCTTTCTCTTGAAACTGAATGTTAAATTTGTCCTCATTAAAGGTCACAGACTGGGAAGAGCCTGTTCAGAGAAATTCCACTAACCACAATATAACTTGTATGTAAACAACAGCTTACCTCACTACTCCTTAAAATGATTCCAAAATTGACCCCTTCTACTCTTTGTTACTGGATGTTCCAACTAGGATACAGATTTTGTTAGAAGGATCTCAATCTACTCCTTAAGATTTAGTAGTAAGTACGCAGCATAGGAATTTTGCCATTTTTTAGGGCTGTTCCATCATTAAAAATCATTCCAGTGCATTGAAACATTTGCTCAAGAGAAATTCTCAGAATTCATGGTGCGAACCAGTGAGAATCAGCTACTCTATTCACTTACAGGAAATGTCTTCTTTGGTTTCTCAAGTCATCAGAATTTGAGGACGAGAGCATATTTCATAATGGAACTTGAAAGGTCCATCAACAGAACTGAAAGGTCCATTAGCTACCAGTAAGAGTGCAGTAATCTCAGCTTTGCTTAACACATTTTACGATATTTAATTTTTCACAGAAAATGCCTAGATATTCCGTGCTTCCTAGACCACCGTCATAGTGTAGAGATATGTGGTTGATAGCTTCAATGTGCATCCTCGCTATTATATTGCAATTAATTGAATCTTATATGTCCATATGTTTAGTGGATCAAGGCCTTTGCACCAGAATTCTTTTTCCCAATATACTGATTTACATCATAGTGCACCAACTGCCCTATCCTTATTGGCTAGGGAAAACATTAGTTTGATCCTCTGACCGTTCTGCCAGCTTCTCCACCTGCCCAAGGGACAATCCTCTCTGTGTATTCTCCCATGAGCACTCACAAACACCATGGGAAAAATCTGTCTTGGTTAGACTGTATCTCGCTGTTTTATTTCTTCAGCTCCACTCTGGTGACCATGTATGTTCCACTCGCTGCAGCCTTTATGTGCATTTGGCAGATGTGTTCATCCAAAGAGACTTACAATGCTCTCAAGGAAATCAGTTCATGTTTTCATTGGGAATCAAACAGGGGTGCATCATTAGCCAACAATGGTTGTAACTTCTGTCATTATCAGAATTGTTTAACAAGTCAGTGTTTCTCAAAACCATAGTTCCACTGTTTGAACCGCATTGGTTGCTGATGTTAATCTAACCACAGGTCGAAAGCTGTAGTTCCAACCTCAAAAGCCTGTGATGCTGTTTGCGAATTTTCACTGGAACTATGGTTTTGGGAATCATGTAGGGCCCTATCATACACGCGACGCAAGTGTTTTTTGCTAGTTTCAGCCCAGTGCAGTTATCATTTTCACCGCCAGCGCCACATTGTTTAAATAGCAAATGCACTCATGGCCTTCTGTTCGCCCATGGCCGTGCTGGTCTGAAAACGAGGTGTGTTGCTATCTTGAGGCAACTGAAAATGACTGAGGCAACTGAAAATTGACCAACAAAAACCTGGTCTAAGGTCAGTGGCGCAGTATTTTTTTATTTTTTGTTATTTAAAGGTCACGTTAGTAATATGTGCATTAGTAATGTGGGACGCACAGCAGCACACAAACATTTTTAAATATTAAAAATAAAAGGATTTTTCTCTGGAGAAGCATTCAGTCTTTCCGCTTGCAAATTCCACCATGTAAATAGCGAATCCGCCATGGTGCAAGTGCAACGGGCTTTTAAAGGGAATGGGAGATGAGAATCTGATTGGTTTATTGCACATTACGTCAAAAACACACCCATGACTCATTAAGAGACTAGATACAACCCTTTTGGACCATGCACCTGGCCGTGTGACTAGTTTTTTCCATCGTTAAACTAGCAAATGAGGATTTGGACATGCCCTAAAGTGCACCTGCATCATGCGCTTCAGACCATGCACTTAGATTGTTAAAATAGGGCCCTTAATGTTTGGGAATGTTCACTGTAACTATGGTTTCGGGTAACACTGAGTCATTGAACTATGTTGGAAACAACAGAACTTGTGACCTAATGATGCTTTTGGGAAATCCACCCCTGGTCAGGACAAGCCAGCATCAATACATGCTGGTTACATGCATTGCTGTTTTTCGGCCAGAAAACCGATATCAGGTTGGACCAGCCAATGCGCATGTAAAGGGTGAACGCAAGTTTTACAACACCAATCACTTTATGATGTTTTATTAACAAAGTTCGGGAGGAGCAGGTTCAGATATTTAACACAAGTGGAAAGCTTTCAGCTAATCATCCAACAACAAGAGGTGTATATATACTGCAGACTCACCTCTGTTCTTTGACAGTTCTTTAGCATCCCTCCACCACCCCATCTCCTCACTTCTAGTTCTATCTATTATTACCACATCGGGGGGGGGAGTACTCTGGGTTTGGGCCAAAATTCCGAGCTCGGTGCCCACCCCCCGGACAGCGCGCCAAATACGCATAACTCTATTTAATTATATGTATATGTGAACTCATGAAATGGCTATTTCTATGATAGGACTTAACACAACCACTATATCGGGTGTCCAATTTCTCCTATTCATTGTAACACAAGTGGCCGATCTCTGCTATATACTGTCTCTGCTCAACGGGAAAACAATCACTTCCATTTTTCGACAAATTCATATACAGCCTAAACCCTACAAAACTTGTACTTCATTTGAAGAAATTCAAATAAAACAATCAAAGCAGTGTAGTACAATGCAACAAGCTACTATATATAATTCTGCATGTTTTAAATTGGGTTTGTATGGAATGAAACAGAGTCATAAAGTTAACAAGAAGGAACTAAAAGATCAATCATACAATTACACTTACAAAAAGAAACTTCTCACTTGTCGCCAAGCAGATGGCTAAATTACAGCACTTACACATGAACTCGTCTGTATCACACTTGCGCTGTAGACTCCTCAAGAGTCTTCAACAAAAGAACTGCTCTTTTATTAAGTTCGGTTATACATAGCAGGGTTAGAGAAGAGTGATGTCAAGATGCTGGCACCTCATTCTTTATTCTTGACTATAAATACGAAAGAAAAAGAAAAGAAGACCTTGCGGCATTGTAGAGGTGTTTAACTTTCCTCTGCAAAGTGAAACAGTTTTTTTTTTACATTCCATTCTTGTCATAGTTTATAATTTGTGAGGTCAGGTTGGTAAAAAAAATTAAAAGGTATCTCAGTGTTCATCTGCTTTATTTCTGCTTAATTACTTTTCAGAAGTTTTGGACTACTTTTCAAGGAATAATGCACTTATTTACTCACTCTCATATTGTTCCTATCAAGTATGATTTGCTTTCTTCTGTGAACCATGAAAGGATGAAAACCGAAGAACAGGATGTTTTATCCCATTCAATTACAATTAATGCTGGTGAGAGCTTTCAGTAGTCCACAGTATTTTACAGTAATTCACTGACAGTGTCTCATGGAGCTAGATCAAACATATCATTGAAAAGGTATAACTCAAAAGAAAGATTAGTGCAAGAACTAGTGATTGACCATATGGATTTTTTGATGGCCGATGCTGATATCTTAGAGAGCAGGGTGGTTGATGGCTGATATATGTGATATAACACCATTTAATAAATAGAGTAAATAACACGTGCATAACAATTGCTGCAATGAAATTTATAATTATTTTATATATTTACAAAATTATAAATAATTAATTGGAAAATATATCAATATGCAAAAAAATAATTTGAATTTGATAAAAAAAAAATCTGTAAAATAAACAGATTTTAGTTTAGATAGAAAATTCTCAAATCTGTACTCATATATATATATATATATATTTTTTAATTATTATTTATTTTTATTTATTTTTTTTTTTCACAAATTAAAAAAAATAGTTAAAAACATGAACATTATATACTTTGGGCTACTTTCATGATATTTTTATGGTATTTTGCATCATTTTGGAAGCGTTTAATCCCCAGATCCATAAATGGAAGTGTGTGGAAAATAGAGAACAGCACATTCTATAAAATATATTTCTTTATGTTCTGCTGAGGAAATAACATCATATGGATTTGGTCGAATATGAGATTGAGTAAATGATGAAGAATTTCGGAATCATCAGGAAGAGAAAATGGCAACAAGAGAAACACTTTGCCTCCAAAGCCACACAGTTCTGTGAACATGTTCCTACATCTTCTTGCTCTGTTGGTTTTTAATATTGTCTCTCTAGAATTTTGCTTTTCTTCACTGTTTCTTTACTAAAATCTATTCTTACATCTGAGGGTAGAACCCATTTCAGATTGATTTGTGATTTAGAGACATTCTGAAAGTTTAGTGTGTAGCATTGTTTAGACTTTGTTTAGACTTTTCTCTCCTTCTTTATCCATTTAGACTTTTGAATGTATTTATTGGATGAAATACTATCCTTGTTTAAAGGGTCATGAAACCCCCCTGTTTTAGCCTGGTCGTTCACAGCTCTGAGCTGGAAAAAGTCTGTAAAAATGGGCGTGTAAAGCTCTGAAAAAGTGGGAGTGTAGAGGGGGGGAAGAGGGGAGAGAACAACCAATGAAACAGAGAGACATACAACACACTCATTATATAGAATAATGAATATTAATATATGAGCACGGAGAAAAATGACAATAAACTCCCAAGCACAAGGGAGAAATGCGAAAGAATATTTAAAAGGGCTAATAATACTTTCATTACGTTTACGAGCACTACAGTCTCATGATAAACAACACTTAGTGTAACAGAGAAAGAATAAAGACATAGTTTAATTGTGTCCATTCTCTAAGTCTTTTGTTCATCAGAATAATCGTGTCATCGTGTTCAGATACACGTATCAGTGTCCAGTTTGCACATATACAAGACTTGATGAAATATGTGTGCATACACCGTGCTGGTTCATGTTTGGTGCAGGAGAATATGTAAAATATGTCTATAAAAACTTTAAACACGGATACTTTATTTTGTATTTGAGCTATGATCCACGTGGCTAGTGTTGTTAAACTCATCGCGAAGCTCCGCGCTGAAACTGATCATATGCGCGCTCCACGTGCATATCATAACAATCGTATTTTTGATGTGTTCGTATTCAAACTCCAGTTCTGACCGCACCGCGACCAGCCCATACTTGGAGCCAACCAGCACTCCGGATCTTGCCGGTGGTACACAATGATTTTGTGACTTTGCTCCGACTTTGCTTTTCAAACCGGAAGACAGAAATTGCTCAGAAAAATGCAAAAATAACTAATTTCAAATTATAAATAAAATTAATGAGTACCTTTATTGTTTTCAATGATGTGCAGCCTATACATATCTGTTCTCAACTCAAAAAATGTGTTCTGGGGTTTCATGACCCTTTAATATGCAGCGTCAACTGCAAGTAAACTGTTCGTAAGCTGATAGCCCAGAAAAGGTGTAAGTACCTTTGTGGTGCTATCAAAACATTGCTCTGTTTGCTTGAGCATCCTAATCAGAGGTGTGTTTCTCAAAAGTATCGTTAGCCAACTATGGTCGCAAGTTTCGTCATTATCAGCATAGTTCAACGAATCTGTGTTCCCGAAACCATAGTTACAACAAACATTCGCAAACAACATCACAAAGTTGTATGGTGGGAACGACAGCTCTCGAGCTGTGGTTAGAAGCATAGTTTCTTGTTAAATGACATGTTGAATAAATAAATCCTTATCTTGAGCAAAATAAGAAAGGTGTACAGTCAATATCTTTTATTTCGAATATATACAAATGTAATTTACGTCTTTTAGTTTGTCAAGAGATTTAAAGCACTGTTTTTGAAGAGTGCACATGTGCGTACGTGCTCTAGTAGGTAAGAAGGAGCCTATGATTGAATACGGAAATAAAGTAAAAATAACTGAGAAAAATGAGAATTAGTCCTCAGATGCCATGTCTGTGATTTTATAGCAAAAAAAAAAAAACCCAACATCAACCAACATCAACCAACGTGGCTGAACGACAAATTTGTGACAATACGATTTTGGGAAACAGTCGTGACTAGCTAGTTGATTTCCTCCATGATGCATCATACTATGGTATTTAAAGGGGTTAGTGGGGAGTGTCCAGTTAACCTGATTGAAAAGAGTTGTAAATCAGCAGAATGTCCTTGATTAGAAGAAAAGTCCAGGGGTGCTTCTCAATATCCCTCCTCGTTTCCTTGCTATTCCGTCCTCCATCTTATGACCCAGAAACCGATCGAACTCAGCCATCTTGAGGGACATCTCAATTCTCTAATTGCACCGTGAGGACGCTAGGAACGAGGAGTGAGGAGTCATGAGCTAGGATACACAGGTGTATCCTTTGTGGAAGTCTTTCTCGTCAAAAAACCTGACGCACATATAAATTCTCCTCCCCCTTAATATCTGTCGCAATAATTTAAATGTATGCTTTACTTTTGCAGTTTAAATAAACTTTACATCTCACATATTTCAACGGGCAATCTTGCTTTATTAATATTTATTTTATATATATATATATATTTTTTTTTTCAAATAACCAAAGGATTAGGATTACCTTAAAGGATTAGTTCACTTTCAAATGAAAATTAGCCCAAGCTTTACTCACCCTCAAGCCATCCTAGGTGTATATGACTTTCTTGTTTCTGATGAACACAATCGTAAAAATATTAATAAATATCCTGACGCATCCGAGCTTTATAATGGCAGTAAGCAAGACCAAATGAGTATGAGCTGAAGAAAGTGCTTCCATCCACATCCATCATAAACATACTCCACAAAGCTCCGGAGGGTTAATAAAGGCCTTTTGAAGTGAAGTGATATGTTTGTGTAAAAAAAACAAAAAAACAAAAACAAAAAAAAACATATTTAACAAGTTATAAAGTAAAATATGTAGCTTCCACCAGACCGCCTTCTGTATTCTTCAAAAAGCTTACGATGTACATAATACGCCTTCCCATATTCAACTTACTGAACTGATGCGACGAGTTCCATTTTTTCCGTAATTTGAATATGGAAGGCGGTCTGGCCGAGAATACAGTGCATTAGTTGTATGAACTACTTATATGACATTTTTATAATTATTTTGTATCCCTTTGGAAGCTTGAAAGCTCCAGTTCCTGTTCATTGTCAATGTAAGGAAAAGAACAACCAGTACAGCTCTTCAAAATGTGTGTCCATTTCCGTTCCACGGAATACTGAAAGTCATACAAGTTTGTAACGACATAAAGGTGAGCAAATGCTTGTTCAAACCAAGAACGATAACTGTAAAAACTATAATGATAACTTTATTAGCATCCATAACTTTAGACGAAAGCATTTCATGTCGTCTGTCGCTTTAAATGCTCAAACTCTTTTAAGCTGTGGATTCTGATTGGCTGTCAATGTTTTTATTGTTAAAAATCGCTTCCAACGATATTGTTTCTCTGTGTCATTATCGTTATAGTTGTGCTGTGGACGTCTCTATTTGCATAATATTTAATAAAGCTTTATAGTTATAGTTATCATTATAGTTTTCATCCTTAGTGTGAACGGCCTTTAAATGACAT